>JANXHW010000005.1:136200000-138607500 GCA_026170595.1 Plestiodon gilberti rubricaudatus
ACCACCACCACCATGCTGTCCCCGCCCCTTAAGGTGGCAGGGGACAACATCCGGTTCTCCTGGTGGGTCGCGATCCACCAGTTTGAGAAGCGATACCCTAACTAAACAAATACACAGATAATAATAAGGCCAGTCTGATACCTGAAAGTCTGGATCCAATCCCTCAGCTAACATGTGAGGTGACTAGTTCTGCAATGAGATAGATCAAGAGCAATTATAATGCCCTTGTTTACTTCTAAAATGCTTGGGACTTTCCATCAGTCGGCTTTCTCACTTCTCTATTTACTCCAGTCTGCTTTGCAGTATTTGCTGCTTGTTCTTCCAGTTGTTTGGTTGCTTCAGATGTTGGGGTTACAATTCAGTGATTGCAAAGCTCTCCTTGCTGATTTTCTCCAATGAGAAAATTGGGACTCAGATCTGGATAGGTTATGTCATGGGAGGTAGGGCTAAAGGCCCCCTCCACACACACCACTTCAGTCCTGATCTTCCACGAAGCCCCAATTTAATTGTTATCTACTCAGTAAAATCAGGCCTTCACAACAGCATCAAGTTTTCTTAAGATAATAAGACTTAAACACGCTAACCATAACCTGATCCACTGGCTAGATGAGGGAGGTGGTGTTGGAGGAAAGACAGACAACTTGGGTATTTTCACAAAGATCTTGAATGGAGCTGGGATGTCCGGGGGCATTATCCACTAGTAGAAAGATTTTAAAGTAAAGATTATCACCTTCACAATACTGGCGCAACTCATCTTTCAGCTTTGACACAAGACAGTCGCAGAAAATATGAACGGGTAACCCACCCCTTGGTGTTTGAGAAGAAATAAACTGGTAAAAGATTTTTCACGTACCCTCTGGGCATTTGCAGAGTGGTACACAAGAACCGTTTTCAATTTGCAGACTCCTTCAGCATCAGTGGCATTGCTCTAGGTGGGGCGGAGCTCTAAGTTCCGCTGCGCTCCAACCCACCGTTACACGCCCGCATGAGGTGATCCCGCTCCCTCACCTTTGGAGCCTTTCAGGGGAGTGAAAGCAACACGCAGGGAGTCTCCTGTGCGTTGCTTTCACTTCCCTGAAAGGCTCCAAAGGCGAGGGGGCAGGGCCACCTTGTGCGGGTGTGTAACGGTGGGTCGGAGCACAGCGGAACTTAGAGCTCCACCCCACCTAGAGCAACGCCACTGTTCAGCATTACCCCCAAACAGTAAAGTGTAGCAATCCTTAGAGGCCTTGAAGCATGGTGGTCCAACGCGTGGCCCGCGGGCCGCATGCGGCCCCCAAAGCTCTCTTCCCTCCCCCGCAGTCACCCACGCTCCCCTGATGATCGGAAAGGCGGTCGGGAGCCGACCGCCTTTTCGATCATCAGGGGAGCGTGGGCGGGGCGTGCTAGATAGCGTCCGTCGTCTTCAGCGTCTCCCTCCCCCCCTCCCTGGGCAGCGGCCGGCCAGACACGTCCTGCCTGGCCGGCCGTCTGTATGAACTGCAAGGCTGGAGAGGCTGCGCCTGCGCAAAGTTGCTGCAGCCTCTCTAGCACCTTCAGTCTTGCTGGTTGTCAACTAGCGAGACTGAGGGTGCTAGAGAGGCTGCAGCAACTTTGCGCAGGCGCAGCCTCTCCAGCCTCGCAGTTTATACAGACGGCCGGCCAGGCAGGACGTGTCTGGCCAGCCGCTGCCCGGGGAGGGAGACGCTGAAGACGGACGCTATCTAGCACGCCCCGCCCACACTCCCCTGATGCTCAGGAAGACGCTCGGGCGAAGAGGCTGGAGAGAGCTGAGCACCAGGCCCATGGTGATTCAGTCACAAGAGTCATCAAGAACTACCAAGTAAACACAAAAGGCCAAGCATCAGGCCTGCTCCTGCTCCCTCCAATTTACTGTCTGGAAAAACTCTTCAAATGTTGGAGCAGGGGGCACGCACGGGAGAGGGCTGCCCAGCTTGCAGCTCCCCAGCAGATGCGGGGACAACAGGACATGAGGCTCGAGACCAAAAGAGCACAGAGCCTCTGGTACTGGGGCTAGGAGAGGTGGCACAACGTGAGGGAGAAAAAATGACCCAGGGAAACAAACGCCAGTGAGCCCCAATGACTGGTTAAGACCCCCGCTGCCGGGGACCCCAGGTTCAGCCATCCAACCCACCTACTCTAGGAGCGCTTGAATAATGAATGCGCTGATAGTTTCTGTTCTTCTCACCTTTGCAAGATCTCCAGGAATCTTTGAGTGAAAAAAAAACCCCACACGCACACATACAGAGGCTAGTTTCCAAAAAGGTTGCTTTGTAGATTGCTTCTGTTCTCTTTCTCTCACAGATGCACTCTCTCTCACACACAAATGCACGAACGTTTCCCTTTAAAAAAAATCTCCCCCCCCCCTCCAATTTCATTGCTGGGGAGAGATCGGAAGGAGATGGCGGAGTTAGCAAGTGTTTGCAAAGGAGCACTTGGAGAACGTGCAAAAACCACTAAGAGTTTCTGTTCTTCTCATCTTTGTAAAGTCTCCAGGAATCACACACACACACACACACACACACACACACACACACACGCTAGTTCGCAAAAAGAACGCTTCATAGGTTGCTTCTCATACAGACGTACCTCTCTCTCTCTTTCTCTCTCTCTCTCTCTCTCTCACGCACTTTTCCCAAGATCACTCTTTCTCCCTCGCTGCCCCCGGTCCAATTTCATTGCTGGGGAGAGATTGGAAGGAGATGGGGGAGGGTTAGCCTTGGCTTTGCAAAGGAGCTCTTGGAGAATGGATACACTGAGAGTTTGATTGGCTGTTCCTGGCTTGCAATAAGGTAGGGGGGGAGGGGGAAAAGAAAGAAAGGGGATTTTAAACAATAATTTTAAATGCAGGCCCATAGTGATATTTAGCTTCCACATTGTCACAATTATTAACATTTATTTATAATTAATACAGAATACATAATAGTACAGTACAGTGTATGTGTTTTTATTGGGTGTTGCACGCTTATACCCTTTATTCCAGTGTTGGTCTTACTGCTCTTCTTGTGCAGTGGTCATTATTATTAATTACTTCTGCATTGGTCTCTGCAGAGATCACAGGCCAACAAACCATTCTTTTTTCCTTTAATTACTCTACTTCTCTTTTAAAAAAATATCCCAGTGTGGGTCTTTAGCTCTGCTTGTACATTGGTCATCATTATTAATTAATTATTAATTTAATTCGTGGTGCGGCCCTCGGGTTCGGTGTCGAAGTCTGCATGCGGCCCTCAAGGTATGAAAAGTTGGACCACCCTGCCTTGAAGCAAGGTGCCTTTTTAATCTTTTTTTCCTCTACAATGCTGATGTACTGATGAAGTACTGTCCTAAATCAATCTTGATGCGATTTTATGTATAATTTCATCACGATTCCTTTTTCAGTGTTCTATTAATTAATTATTATTATTAACAGTATTTATATACCGCTTTTCGACAAAAAGTTCACAAAGCGGTTTACAGACAAAATCAAATGATTAAATGGCTCCCTGTCCCAAAAGGGTTCACAATCTAAAAAAGATGCAGAAGAACACCAGCAAACAGCCACCAGAAATGACACTGTGCTGGGGTGAAAGGGGGCAGTTACTCTCCCCCTGCTAAATATAAGAGGAGCACCAATTGAAAAATTGCCTCTTGCCCAGTTAGGAGGGAATTCTACTGATGTGCATATGTGCTCCTGTGCACTGGTAAAACACCACACAAAAATAATCTGGATACAATAGATACATAACAATCACCTCAAGTTTGCTTTTTTCCATCATTTTATCCATGCATACCTGAGCATCAGTAAGTCCACGAATGGACTTAACTGGAAGCTGAGGCAAAGTACACATATACAGTGTTCTGTATAAAAATTTAGCAATGAAAATATGGAATAGAATATGGTTCCCAAAGTGCGCACTGCGATGCCCTGGGGCACTGCGGAAAACAGCCAGGGGTGCCGCAGCATCATTCGTTCATTGGCTTGGCGCGAGTATGGGCGCAGTGGGGAGAGATGGACTGGGTGACAGGGAGAGAAGTGGTGACTCATCTTGCGTGCAGCTCAGCGGAAACCTTAGAATGCATGGAAGCCGGACAACAAGATAGGACTAGTGAACATGATTTTGGCTCCATCACCACCACCATGTACATTTGAACATCTGTACAAGGCCTGTGTCTGTCTTTTTCTCAGACAAATTGCTCTTAGTTCCACAAGGATGAATATTTCAAATATGGTTGATCACGATTCGTATATATCATGGAGGTAAGGATGATGGGTGGGATACATATACGATGATGGGTGGTGTAACCAAGTTTATTTTCGATAACAGAGTAACCAGGACACTAACATTCAAACAATACTGTGTAAAGAATTGGTTTAACTGGAAGACCAGAAAAGAGAGTAGGATACAGGTTTCAGGGCGCAATCCTGTGTAATTCTTGCACCGGTGTAACAGAAGATAAGAACATAAGAACAGCCCTGCTGGATCAGGCCAAAAGCCCATCTAGTCCAGCTTCCTGTGTCACACAGTGGCCCCACCAGATGCCTCAGGGAGCACAAGACAACAAGATAACCTGTTTCCCGTTGACACTCCCTTGCACCTGGCACAGAGAAAACCCACTTCTAAAAACCAGGAGGTTGCTTATGGCTTGTAACCTGTGATGGTCTTTTCCTCCATGAATCTGTCCAAACCCCTTTTAGGCATCTAGGCCAGATGCCATCACCACATCCTGTGGCAAGGAGTTCCACAGATGAATTACACGCTGGGTAAAGAAATATTTTCTTTTGTCTGTTCTAACTCTCCCTCCACTCAATTTTAGTACATGTCCCCTGGTTCTGGTGTTGTGCGAGAGGGAGAAGAATTTTCCTCTATCCACTCTCTCCATCCCATGCATAATTTTATAAGTCTCAATCATGTCCCCCCTCATGCGCCTTTTTTCTAGGCTGAAAAGCCCCAGATGCTGTAGCCTTTCCTCACAAGGGAGGTGCTCCAGCCCACGAATCATTCTGGTCGCTCTTTTCTGCACCTCGGTGTAAGAAAAGATCCCCGGTGTAAGAACATTTATGCCAATGTAACTTGTTGTACTCGGATGGACGCAGGACGGACACCGGTGTAACCCCCCTCGGACACCTCACATGCGCAGTTTGGATGCGGAATGGATGCCAGCGCAACTCCGCTGGCGCAGGGGGCATTTCAGGGGCGTCTGAACGATCTCAGAATACCCCCTGCGCCAGCAGAGTTCCACCGGTGTCCGTTCCACGTCCGAACTGTGCATGCAAGGTGCCCGAGGGAGGTTATACTGGTGTCCGTCCTGCGTCCGTCGGCGTACGACAAGTTACACTAGCATATGTGTTCGTACATCGGGGGATCTACTGTTACATCGGTGCAAGAGTTACACAGGATTGGGCTGCCATTGTTGTGCTGAGGTAGTGAAAAGGGCATGTACAGTGCTAGCAAAGATTAGGAAAGGGACTGACAGCAAAAGAGCATGTATCAAAATATTATTATTATTAATAATTTAAAACATTCATGTACCACCTTTTTTAACAAAAATGTTGTTCTATAAGACTGCTGGGTCTGTGTGTGAAATATAGTGCGATAATTCTAGCCATTTTACCTCAAAAAGACCTTTAATCAATGAATATGAACAGAATAGGAAAAGGAGGAAATAAAAGCATCTTTCATATGAAGAGGGGCTGTTCAAGTTTTAAATGTAGAAAAAAAAGATTAGCTTGCAACCTCTCTGCAGAGATTTATAAGTACTGGTTAGAGAGTAAATTGTGGGAAATGGTTCATCCTTTCAAAATAAAAAAAACATCCTAGACATGTACTAAACCTCCTAGGCAGCAGGTTTAAGACAAACAGAAGGGAATGCTTCCTCTTAAAACACATAATGAAGTGATGGCATTTATTGCCACAGAATGCTGTCATGACCACTAACATAAATGCTTTTCCAGCAAGATTAGATAAATTCACAAAGGATGCTGTTTCAGCATGCTTGCTGCAGTTACAAGAGAATAGAATTGGCTGACAGGAAATTCATTTTAATTGAGGTGGATATGATGAATAGGGTTCGGTTCAAATACTTTAGCCTACCTAGTTTGTGAATTCAGCTGCCAGAACATTTAATCAATGCTTTAATATTTTGTTGCTGGTTATATACACTGTTTGTCAAGGCTTTTTGTTCCTTTGGTACAAAATACTGTACATGCATTGTATTGCTCTGACTATGAACACAAGTCACTTCAAGATTCAAAGATGACAAAGCCATGGAAACAAAAGTAAAGAAATGTAAGATTCCATGGAAACACGTGAATGAAATGTAGGCCTTCATTACTTGTGTGTGGTTGTTTAGAGAAAGATTTAAGGTAAAGAATAGCTACCTGAAAATTTAAGTGTTTAGTTTCTTTGTTTAATACTTTGTTTTAATAATGTCCAACATGTATTAGAAATACATTCAGGCTACTCAGTAAACCAGAAATGCTTTCCAAATTCTTCTCAGCTGAATTTCTCACTGAATTTTGTGGAATGAGTGCACCAAGAGTTCTCTATTCCAGTGCATCCCAAACTTTTTCAGCCCCCTGCTCCCTTGACCTACTGGCTGTTTAGTCATGGCTCCCCATGGCGTTGGAAGTGGGGTAAGCTGGCCTCAGTAGTACTTCAATTTTTATCCCTGAAAATAATTATATTTTCAGGTACTGTATTATGAAGGTATTATAATTGGTATTATATTCTTGGCTGTGCCAAGGAAACCCCCCCCCCCCACATATATATACTATTTACTCCTAACTGGGCAAAGAGGCACTTTTTAAAGAAAGTTCCTTCCTCTCCTCAGATTGCAGGAGATTGAGGGGTGGTCTGTGAAAGAAGAGGCGGTAGAGAGAGAGAGTTCTAGAGAAGAAGGCGAGGGGAAAGAAAAGGTGAACTCAGCTTCACCGTTCCCTCAGATGCACACAAAGCCATATTCTCTCTGTCACATACGCAAGACCCATCTCACCACTTTATGTCCCTGAATGTTACATTCGCACAAGCATATAAACACCCATCCTTCTCCCTTGCATTCCCCTCCCCAATCTGTTGCACAGAGAGAGGGGTGTGTGTATTAGATACAGAAGACCGCACACACGGAGCACTCGCTCCACCGGCCTACAGTTAGGGGTGGATTGCGCCCTCAGTGAATTTTAGTCTTCAAATCTTCATGATTTTGCTGCTGCCTTAAAACTTATGAAATTTACAGCGCAATCCTATATGTGCTTACTCAGAAGTAAGTCCCCACTGTGTTTAATGGGGCTTACTCTCAGGTGAGTGTTATAGGATTGTAGCCATAGGGATTGAATGAAATGTAAGTAAGGTTAATTCCTGAGTAAGCACGTATAGGATTGCACTGTAAATTTCATACGTTTATTAAAGGGTGGAGAGTAAATTATACATTCCATTTTAGACAATTATCCTAGACAACCTGTAGACTGAAAATCTTTGCAAGTATCTCCATTTGCATTTCTTTTATAAAAAAAAATATTCCTTGCTACTTGCTGCAACCACAGCTACTGTGTAATGGCACAGACAAGCAACCAAACCCCATGTCTATACTTACATGTGATTATTTCTGCAGTAAAGGTATGACAGCATGCTATCTGCAGAAGCTGCAGGATATTAAATTAATTTTCATCTTTTGTTGAAATGGTGAGAAATCTAAACAGGCCACCAGGCTCTTTTTTTTACTTAATAAACAGAGCACATGGTCACACACTAAAAATAAACCTTTCTTCACAGACTGCAAGCTTTCAAAATAAAACTATTATAAAGGGTATTCTCAAGATGTGAAATATCCGCCAGACTTGCGCGGAAGTTAATCCTTGCTTCAAGGTTAGAAAACAACAAGTTCTTGAGAGATGGCAGGTGATTAAAATTGACAAGATTTTTGGTCTATGGAACTTGAGAGAGCAGGATTTCTGTCAAATTCAATCCCCTACTGATTCCCAGGAAAAGAGCTGACAGCACATTCACAATTCAACAATGAGTGTGCTGTGTTACCAAGGACCTGCTGAGAGTCTTGAAATCTTAAAAAAAAAAAAAATCCTTGATCTGGAATGATGTAGTGTCTTTAAATCTACAGTGAACCCTTGATTTAACAGACCAATGGGGGAAGGGGTGTCTGTTAATGGTAAAAGTCGGTTAAATCAAAAAAGTGAATTCTACAAAATAGTGTTTCTTGGGAACGGTTTTATTTAGCCTGACCCAGTTGCTCACTGTGCATATGAGACTTCTGATGCATATATGGAAACAGTGAACTTGCCAGAAACTTTCTTTTCACCAGTGGATAATTCATCCTCACACGGAGAGCCAGGATGACATAGTGGTTCTGGTGTTCAACTGAGACCTGGAAGATCCAGGTTCAAATCTCTATTCAGCCATGAAGCCTCCTGGGCAACCTCAGAGGTAGCGCTATGGTGGGAGCGGTACCGTAAGTTGCGCCCTGTCCTAGTGCCTGTTTACAAGCCGGCACAAGGCGCCCCCGCCCCCTCACCATCGGAGCCATTCCGTGCGGCCAGGAATGACTCTGATGGTGAGGGGGCAGGGTCGCCTCATGCCCGCTTGTAAACTGAGACTAGGACGGGGCACAACTTACGGTACTTCCCCCACTGTAGCGACGCCTCTGGGTAACCTTGGTCCAGTCACTATCTCTCGGCCTAACCTACCCCACAGGGTTATTGTGAAGACAAAAGGAGAGAAGGAACCACGTACACTACCCTGAGCTCCTTGGAGGGAGGGTGGTATAAAAATGTGGAACCTTGTCATATTTATTTATTTTCATTTATTTCAAGTCCCCACTGAGCAAAAAGGTGTTCCACTTATATTTAGCAAGGGGGAAGTAATTGACCCTATTCACCCCAGCAGAGTGTATTCTCTAGTGGCAGTTTGATTTTGTTTCTTCTGTATCTTTTTAAATGAGCCCTTTGGGGACAAGACGCCATTTAGTTGTTTGGTTTTCTCTGTAAACTGCTTTGTGAACTTTTTTTTAAAATGGTTCTGTTTCTGGACTCACCCCACTGGTTCAGGGACTCCAGACACCCCATTATAACCCTAGCGGGGGAGCAGCAATTGGCGCTGTGCTGCCAAAGCATGGGTTCACGTCCATTCCACCCACTGCCCGCTGAGACGCCAAACCCAAGGTCAGGGACAATTCTCAGCCTCCTGAGAGTTCTCGCACAGACAGGCTGAGTCTCAGGAAATAGACCATGCCACCTGAAGATAGCAGGCTGGCAGCAGGCGCCAAAATGGCGCCACAGCAGAAAGAATCCAGAGTGCATTGTGGGCGCCTAAAAGAAGGTTGAAACCTCTTCTCCAGCTGCTCCTCACAGGATGAAGGCCTCTCTATCCTGGGGCAACGCTGCCCCATTAATCACAGGACAGGATCAGGTAAAGCAGGGGGAGATGGGGAAGAAACAGCCCAGGAAGGGGAGGGCCCAGAGCTATATAAGGGCTGATGATGGGGCAGTCTCTGGACAGGCTACCTGAGGGCTGCCCTGTATTTGCTCCCCCGGGGAAGAGGCTAGGTTAAGCCCAGGGAGGGAGCCAGAGACAGGTGGAGGAGGAGGAAGGGTGAAGCAACTCCCTCCCCACCACTGAACTCTGAGGCCTGGTTGGGGTCCTGGTTTCTCAGTCAGCCCCTTTTTCCTACTCTTTAGCCTGGGGCCAAGAAGTATCCGGACATATGTGGGGCACATCACTCTTGCAGCAACCCTGCCTGGGGGAGAAGGATAGAGGAACTTCCAACTGGTATATAAATACTAAAAATATTAACCCAGCAGATGGCAGAATACATGGCACATAAAATTTAAAAATCAGCATCATAAGAGCAATAGAAAGGATATTAAAAGCAAAAAGTCAGCCATGGGGCGTAGATAGCCTCCACGGGGGGGGGGGGGGGCGTGCACCTTGACACATCCTGGAGGCCTTCATACCCCCTGTGACATCACAAGCCCTGCCCCTGCAGACGTGACGTTATGAGCCCTGCCCCCACACCAGAAAAAAAAAAAACCACCCCTGGCCATTTTTCGGCCAGAAAAGCAGCACTAGTGGCGCAGGCGGGCGACTGTTGCCGGCGGCACCCGCAAAAAGGCCCACGAGGCCAGTTTTGCCGCCACAGCCCCGCACTGCCGAATTGCTGCCAAATTGGCGGCTCGTACACCCCCCTGCGGTGTGTCACCCACCCCACCCCCCTAGCAACACCTCTGAAGCATTAAAACAACCACAAAAAATGGCATTAAAACAAAGTTTTCCATAACAGTAGGGACATGCGGTGCGGGTGCAGGCAGATGAGGCAGAACCGCCCTGTCGTCATCCATGGAAAAGAGCCGCAGCCTAACCCTGAGATTGCACACACGCCATTCGCTTTCACCCAAGAAAGTGGGTTTTCTCAGTTGAAAGTGCATGGCATGCACACACAATCTCAGGGTTAGGTTGCAGCTCTTTTTATGTGGACGACAACAGAGCGGTTCTGCCTCACCTGCTGCCCCGCATTGCACATCCTTGCATAACAGCCCCTCCAACCCACAAACCCCTCCAACCCACTGACCTCCATCAACTGAAATACTTTTCTAAATAAAAAGGTATTTAACCTTTTGATACAAATAGTTCTGTGAACTATTCACAGAATTTTATTTCAAAACATTTATACCCCGCCTTTCCTTTTAAAAATAAAGAACCAAGGTGGCTAACAGCATCAAAACTTTAAAACAATAAAATACAATAAGAAAACCAAAATAAAATACAACAGCAAAAAACAATATTTTGAAGAGCAAAAGCAATCTGAAATAAAAAGGTCTTAAGCCCTCACCAGGAGGCCAATAAAGAGGATTCAGTTCTTAATTCAATAGGGAGAGAGTTCCAGAATTGAGGTGCTACTATAGAGAAGACCCTTCCTTTTGTTGCTGTTAATCAAGCTTCAGAGACCGGCAGTACCCACAAGAGGGTCCCCCCAGATGATCTCAAGGGGATGGCCATCTCATTTGGAAGAAGGCAGTCCTTGAGGAACCTCAGCCCTAAGCCTAATTATAAAGAATATCTTTTAGCCAACGGCCTCAAAACAACTTAAAAGATGCAAGATGGGAAGTGAGAAATTTGAAGAGGCATACAAATGAATAGAAGTAGTATTATCCTCATATTTAAAAAAAATAAATCCAGAGTGCTGCTACTAGATTAGGAACTGGGCAGTAGGCCAATGGAAATCTCTTTCACAAAAGATATATGAAAGAGCCTGCAAAAAGGTTGCTTTTCTCTTGCCTCATTTTTGAGCTCTTCTGATGCTGATCTCCTAAAAAATTGAAAATTGATTGAAAATTAACTGGATTAGACACTTGCAGAGTACAGAGGCTGCTCTTTGCTAAATTTAGGAAGAATTCATTTCCCAATCAATAGAGATCTAATTCCAAAGAGAGCTCTTACTTTAATAAAAACACTTTATAGATTGAAAACTCACATTTAAAAGCTGAACAGTGACACATATGAGCAAGAAGTGCTCCCCTGCAAATTGAAAAGGGTCTCATACCAGTCACATCCTGTGCAATTGGGAGAACAGATACTGCCTGACCTCTCGCTATGGCATATTGCATGTATTTGCAAAGAATAAAAGGTTAAATGTGAATCAATAATATTTTTGTTTAATTTTTTAGAAATACATGACATTTTTACTGTACCATAACCCACTGACTTCTAACACTGAAAGAAACATAGCTGCTTTTGTTGTTCACAATACCACTAAGCTGTGTCCATGGTGCTTGAGTCATATTACCAGAAGCCTGAAATGATGATAAAAATGAAAAGGAAGGAATTGTGCTGGAAAGAGAGGTCTACAGCATGCATTTAAAATGCATATAATTGATAGAATGGAGCCAAATAGTTTGCGTCAAGTATGAGTTCATTAGGAAAATGTGTAGTTAAATAGCCTTTATTAAAACAAATATTACTGATTTAATTGGCCTTATCATGTAACTGCTTTGGGGGGACTCAGTAGAGTCTTTAAAAATGTCCATTAAAAAAATGCATGAATTCCTAATTTATTAAGCACACAAGTTGGCTGAACTCACAAGTACACTAGTGCTGTTTTTTCCTGTTTTAAATTATTTTTAAAAGTTACAAAAGCATTTTCCTACACTACAAAGCGATAGAAGGACAAAGCTTTCTAAGTAAAGCTTTTTAAGATAAAGCTTTTTTTACCATCTATGAACCATTTCTAAAATATGATCTTCAAATACAGTTCTTGTAGGAAGGCATTGTAGGTATTAAATATTCAGTGCGGAGGAGCCATCCGTGCTAGAACTAGCAGCCACACATGCTAAAAGAAAATAATGAACAATGGTGGGAATTAAGGCAAACTATTTTCACTTTTCTTTGCCTGAAAAACAATAACCAGAAGTTACATTCTTGGGTGATAGTGCTGGCTTTCCTGATGCCAAGGAAAGGCCTACAGCTTCATATCCCTCAAAGAGCTGACACAGAGAAGAGATAAAAAGAGAACTAACGTTCTGGGGAAAAGAAACCTTCAGTGAGTTCCACAGGAAGAAAAAGTAACATACCATAGGTTCCTCCCAGACATAATTCCTCAATCCTTTATTATATCCCCCCCCTTTTTTTTTTTGTAAACTGCATGTTTCACGAGCACACAATACTGTAGCAGTGGAAAAGTTTTGTTTTTTAGCTTTGTCTGGAAATTCTCTAAGAAACTTCTTAAGCAAGGTTTGATAAAGAGCACAGCAAACCTTCCTTAAGGAGTTCCTTAATGGATTCCCCAGAAAGGTTTTGTGTTTTTTTTAAAGCCCTCAATCTTGTATTAGCTTTACAGAAATACCACAGGCAGCTTGTGAAAGATGTGCAGTTTACTATCTCCTTTTCAGATACAGTACTGTACTGTCTAAAAGCACACCACTGAAAATCTGCCTAGAGTAAAAGCTACCTAACAGCACAATCCTGTCTAGCAGGACAGGACGGTGCACATTAGGCACCTGCCGCATCCTGAGCAGGATTGGGTCTGCCCTGGCACAGCCGAAGGCCTCCTCGAGTTAAAGGGACATTTGTCCCTTTACCCCAAATAACATGCCAGCCGCCCGAATAGGACTACTCAGATGTGTGCCAGCTATTTTGTTGACGCAAGTCCAAGAACCCCGTGTAACGGCAGCCAGGTCCGGGAAGGGGGATAGGATATGGCCGAGGAGGCCGCCTTCCCAGGCCCGGCCGGCCGACCAATCCCACCCCCACCCCCCAGGAAGACCCCGTTCTGCCCTCCCCATGCCCCTCTGTCGCCCAGCGAGGACTTAGCTTCCCGTTGTGGCACCGGAGGAGCAGCACAAGCCTCTTCACCGGTGCCACTTACTCACCAGGTGCCGCAAATATGCTTTACGGTATGTTTGCGACACCCTAGACCGGCGGAGCAGTGCTCTGCCGATCTAAAATGCCGATCTAAAATGTAGACAGGATTGGGCTGCCCCATGTACAACATGTATATTTGTATTAAGTATACTTTCAGACATCCCCATGGAACAGGATACAAAACCCAAAAAGGGGGGAAAAGGATTGCCTTCTCTGACTGTTTCATCCTTGCCTTCGAAGAGAATTTGTACAACACTTTTAAAATCAGGGCTGAGTAGTAAAGACGCAACCATGCCCTCTGCACTGCTAAAAAGCTGACATAGAACTGAGTAGCCCCATTGCACAGGCTGGGGGTTTACCCGGGTTAAGTGGGCAAATGCCCACTTACCTCAAGTAGACCCCCAACCATGGCTTTTCCCAGATAGGAGTCAGGGTGGGCCGCTTACCAGGAGAAGATAGGATCGGGCTGCCCATCTAAAGTTGAACCTTGGATTGTTGAAGGTATCAACTGGGGAAAGTGGAGAGGGGACAATGGCCTACTACAGTATCCTGGGAGGTTACCATTAGGGTTGAGAGGAGGGGTGAGCATTATGAATTTTAAAATGTTCCTTATCACTCAGCACACACTCACAAATTGACATTTGCCTTTCAGCGCAATCCTAACCAACTTTCCAGTGCAGGTGTAGCCGTGCCAGCAGGGCGCACACTGCATTTTGCAGTGCAGGCGCAGTCATGGAGGGAACATTTGTTCCCTTACCTCGGGGCTGTATTGTGGCTGCACGGGTGCTGGAAAGTTGGTTAGGATTGCGCTGTTAGTTATTTAACAATAAAGTACTCAGGTTAAGAGCTGGCAGCCAGAACAATTCTGAGCCATTTGGCACTATACTGTATAGCACAACAGCTGAAGGTTTCAGGAGGATGTGAAAGAAAAAAAAGTTATCCTCTGTGATCCACAAACAGAACTACAAGGCTCCTGTTCTAGCCTGTGTGAAAGTGGATTTACACTTGTATTTCAACCTTTCAACATTTTTTGTGACTCTCAGGAACAGATGCATGGTATTTTTAGTGCATTTTTAGACTTCCATCCACCATATTTCCACAGATTTGCACACAACAGGAAACTGAATTTTGTTTTTGGTCACTATTAACAGGCACAGTGCAGCTCCCTCAGTACTCAGTTCCTACTTCTTCTGATCACCTTGCCAGTTTCATTAGAAACCAAAAAGGAGAGGGCAGTGAAGCAAATAGTGGTGGGGCAGGTGGACACATAATGCAGAATTGGGAGGTTATACATCATTGCACAGTCCCCAATCACTTCATAACGGGATCGCATTCGAGTCTAATCACAACACAGTATGGCTCGGTACAGTATGGTGGGCAAGTATTTTATCTCATACCAGCTGTTGCAATGCATAAGTTGTGAACAGTGGTAATATTCATTGGAAAAACTTGGGGAAGATTCCTGAGTGATCATTAAAGCATGCAACAACACATGTGTGATTTCAGCCTTGGCGATTTCTTCCATCCGGACTTGAAGCAGGCTCTGTTACAAATTTGCCTTTATACAAATCTATGGTACAGCTACAACAGGAATGCTGTGTATAGTTTTGATCGCCACATCTCAAAGACGATATTGTAGAGATGGAAAAGGTGCAATTTCCATCTGTAACCAAAAATGATTAAGGAGCTGGAAGGAAAAGCGACAACATTTGGGACTTTTTAGTTTAGAAAAAAAGCAGATAAGAGGAGACATGGCTGATGATTATAACATTATATATAGTGTGGAGAAAGTAGATAAAGAGAAGTTCTTCTCCCTTTCCTCACAACTCTAGAACCAGGGGGGCATCCAGTGAAACTGATTAAGCAAGAGATTCAGAATGGACAGAAGGAACTACTTCACGCAGCACATAATTAATCTACAGAATTCACTACCACAATATGGAACACTAGTTCAGATGGCTTTAAAAGGGGATTAGACAAATTCATGGAGGAAAAGTCTATCACTGGCTACTTGTGATGGCTACATGCTACCTCCAGGTTCAGAGGCAGTATACCTCTAATACCAGTTATAGGGGTGCAACAGCAGGAGACAAGTATGTCTTCATTTTCTGCTTCCGGGCTTCCCAGAGGCAATTGGTGGGCTACTGTTGGAAACAAGGTGCTGGGAAGGGAGGACTAGATGGACCCTTGGCCTGATCCAGCAGGGCTGCTCTAAATCTGCTGTTCAGATTTATTTTCTTCTTTTTCACTTTTAAATCTCTCCTCAAAACTCTCTTCTCAACATTGTTACAAGCATTCTCTAGTGTTAACTACCGGTAATCCTCTTCCCCATCTCACATACTAACTTAGGGTCCATATCAAATCTTGCCTAATCTCTTCAGTTCTGATTATATAAAAATAAATGAAATAAATTACAGTTTGAGGCTTAAAATCTGCTTGATGACTTTCCCTGTAAATTAAATTCATCTCATTAACACAAAGACATTAAAAAAGCATTCCGAGTTTAAGATGAATAAGAGCATTTCAGCTTATTTTGTTGTAGAGATGCAGCATGAGGGCTCATACTTTTTTCCATTCACAAAACATTCGCTGCTTTTTCCCCATGTAATATCTTTTTTACAAACTACCTCAGGAAAGACGGATTCATGGACCAGGACATGAGTGTGCATGTGTGTGTACAATGAAAATGAGTGTGCATGTGTGTGTACAATGATTTTGAAGCACTAGTAACATTTATACGGAGGTATTTGTTCTTCTCAACTCATCCTGGCTCCTCCCTCCACAGCTAAGCCCTGCCCCCAAGGCACAAAAGCCAGACTCTGGAGTTGGCCCCTGGACCCAAGAGAATGGACTACAATCAGCTTTGACTAGAACAGCAGAAATGTATCCCTTGGGAAAGCTTGATCTCCTCAGATTGCTGGTGGAGAGCTCTAGCTCTCTCTACCCCCCCCCCCTCCTTCCACAGTCCATGAGTATTACAAATCATATAAAAATCCAAATGTTTGGGTTGAATACCTCTTGGACCTTATTAAGTACAGTCACCTCTTGTCTTAGGCACAGCTGACTTGCACGAATTCAACAATATGTGCTTGGCAAACCAAAATCACACTGACAAAGAGAAAAAAACAGTGAAGGTGATTCCACTTACTAAATACATGCCTGAGAGTGAGCCTGAGATCAGAGAATGAAGCTGCTGTTCCCTCAGTTGATCTCACCTGCATCTCATAATTTTTAAAAAGACAGTACCTATTTTTCAGACACAAGGGATCGTCAAGGTAATTTTGATTACATGGTTCTATCATTACGTGCTGACTCTTGAACATAACCTTCACATAAGATGAGAGGAAACTACTATAGTCTTTTCCGACACTGCAATCATAACAAACAATTCTAGTCATGTTCACACATCTTATTTTATAGCTGCACCTACACATTATACCGATATTTTGAATATTCTGTCCTATGGCAAACAGCTAAGGAAGATACCAATCTGTTCTGAACCAAAGCCAGAGGCTGTTGAATCACTAGTAAATAATTTGGATCATTTCTCAAGATACTTCTTAACACATATTACATTATTTAAACAATTTTGAGAAATACCAGGGAAAAAATTGTCAGGTGGTGCTCTAATTCTGACATTAAAAATGTTTAAGAAAGCAGAGATTTCTAAAAGCTAATTATGCTGCTCTGCAATGTATTCAGCCCAACACAACCCGATAAATATGAAATCAACCAGAGAGTAGAATGTACTAACACTATACATCCTTACAACTGATAATTAACTGGGTGCTATTATCTGAATAGAAGCCTGTTGTCATCATTGTCTAGATTTTCTCATACAGAATAAAAACTGCTGAAGCCACTGTTTGGAGTCTATGGGTAGATTTAATCTGCTTTTAAAAGCCATCTCATTACATCCTAAAAAAACAAAAAACAAAAACAAAGCTTGAGCAGGAGGATATCAAGAGATTGTACACCCCCCTCAAACTGTGCTTGAAACCTTGCCAGTTAGATACATAAAACCGGAATTGTATATTTTAGTCAAGAAAGTGTTGATAATTGCATTTTTATTGTACGTACTGCACATCGCCTGCTCTTATGGTAGTATGAGGGACAAAAACATCACTTGCAAGATTTCTGTGATTTACTGCCAGAAAGACTAACCTCCTTAAATAAGGCCAGACATTCACCATGCAAAGAAGGTGGCAGACCGTCTCAAAAACCTGCTTTTCAGGTCTCATCCCAAGATAAACTCCCTGAAGAGGCCAATCTCAACACAATTACTTACAACAACTTGAAATTTCACTTATAAAGAAAATGGATGAAAGACTCCACAAAACAAATCAGTCAGCAGATGCCACTTGATGGGCAAGATCAGTCGTTATGACCAGAGACTCTTTATTTATTGCTACTTTCATAGCACACTCTTCTGTTCAGACAATGTCCTTTACTAGACTTACAGCACAATCTTATGCATGTCTACTCAAAAATAAGTTTCACTGAATTCAGTGGGACTTTCTGGAACGTTTGTATAGGATTGCAACCCTAGGGCAATAGTAAGCAGTTGTGAGGATATAACAGGATTAAAATATGTAACAGAAAGCAAAAATAGCACTGTAATAAAAAGCTAAAGCTGATAATGTTGCTTTTGCAGTAGAATAAGTATGGAAACACAAAGTTGGTTCGTAAGAAACACAAAGGCAGTTTGTGGATGTGGTTAGAGGTACTGGGGGCCTAGCAGAGAAACAGGATGCTAGGCAGGCACTTTAGTTTAATTTTATCTGAAACCAAGCAGAACCAGTCCTGTGGCCCAGGTGAAAAGGATATAGGGGCTTTGGGGGGGGGGGGATGAACTACCATACAAGGAGGCATGACAAGTTGTTTGTTGAGTGTATACCTAATGATACAAATAGAAACAAACAGGGGCAGGGATTCATGGAGATTCATGTAGGATGTTTAGGAGCTTTAGATTGGTTTTAAAACTTGTGGTGCCCAGCCAATGGGCAGTCAAGGGAGGGACCCCTTTCAGACAGGACCAGAGAATAAAAGGACCATGCTTTTCGATAGGAGGTGTGTCTACTTTGGTAGCCATTCATTCTTGCAAGAATGTTTAATAAAATCATGCTGCTTCACTGTTGAGTCTGACCTGAATCTTTTGGTAAGCAAAGTGTTTTTCACAGCACTTATTTTATTTATTTGTGTGTGTGTGTGTGTGTGTGTGTGTGTGTGCGCACACACACACACACACCATATTGGTCTGAGTATAAGACTCACTTTTTTTCTCCTAATTTAAGTTTTTAAACTAGGGGTGCATCTTATAATCAGGCTGTTGCAATAATGCCGGTAATTTAATTAAAAAATTTTAATAGCACCAAACTTTAAGGGTGCGTCTTATAATCAGGTGCGTCTTATACTCGGGACAATACGGTGCGCGCACGCACACACACACACACACACACACAAATCTTCAGTAATTGCTCTTCTATTTTAAGATATAATGAATAGTCTTTACAATTAACAAAGCCTGGTTTCCCCCACCTACAATGTCCTTCTGACTAACCAGATTTTTGCATGATTGTCCTGCTGCTAACACAATGCATCTGTTACCACTGCTTTAGTCAAATTAAAACGTATGTGTTTCATTAGCTTTTATTACTTATTTCACTAATGAGTACAAAATAATCAACAATTAGTCCACTGGTTAAAGGTGAAAGCCAATTGTATGCTTGCTTTGATTGCAACATGCTATTAAAATACTATCAACAAATGTCAATACAGTATTTACATTGGAAATATATTGCTTTAAATGGTTTCCCATTTTTGAGAAAGTCAGTCCATTTCTATAGTAAAACTTACAGATGCAAGAATTTAATTTCCTGAATTTAAAACTTAGACCTGGTTAAGGTGTCACATGGAGCCAAAAATGTATCCCAGTCTCAGATCCTGGTTTATTTGCAAACTCTGTTTAGAATAAGGCCCAAACCACATGTGCAGAAATCCACATGGTAGGCACACATTAGGATGCAAAACTCACATGGGTTTCATGCCACTGGATATCCAAATATCTCTTTTTCACTGATCACTTTCCTAAACCACGACTCTGGATTTTTCCATGTGGATTTTTGAACATGAGGTTGCCAAACTCACATGGTTCTCAGTATCTGTGAGTTTCGTAGGTTAGATGGCATCCTACATTGGCTGGCAGTAGAGTCATTCTTCAACACAGCTCCTCCTCTCCAGCTTTAAAGGGCAACCACTTCTCCCATTGCTCATGGTAAGAGAGACAGCAGCAAGCTCAGTTTTTGCTTGATCTTTTGCTCTATCTTGGCTTAGGAACTGGGGGGGGGGTAGAAGGAGCGGGAAGCAACAGTGCTTCCTCTAGAGGGGGGGAGGTGCCATCTGCTTATATTACCCTTGTGTGCCTACTTAGAAGTAAGTTGCATTGTGTTCAATGGGGTTTACTCTCAGGAAAGTCCGTATAGGATTGCAGCCCATGTCACAGGGAAGGGAGCTTGTAATTTGTCTTGCAAACTACAACTTCTCCACTTGCATTGGTCTCCTTTCAAAAAGTCCCTGCATTAAACATCAAGCCTCCATCCACTGAGCCGAGTAATCCTTTCTTCTCCTTTCCCACCACCGCTGGGTTCCCTTCACAGAGAGATTGTCTTCTAAAACATGGCTAAAGACACAGACGTGTGTTGGTCGCACTTTTAGGAGCATGAACCTGTGGCTGGGGATTGCCAGAGACACTGGGCTCCTATGCTGCATGTGCACAAAGAGTTAGAGCTTCATCACATAAAATGATGTGCCACCCCCCCCCCCAGACAAAAGGCAACTTCCACCTTCTTCCTCCAACATAAAAAGGGAGCAGAAAGAGTGGGGGGGATCTCTCCATGATCCCACCCACCCCCAGGTTCTGGGGTCATATCAGCCCTAAGTTCCACACACATAACTACCTTAATACCTCCAATTTTGCTCCCCCTATTTCCCCCTTATTTCTCTCCCTCCAACCCCAAATGTCTAACCCCCATATTTCCACCCCCCCATACCCAAGTTATTAATTCTCGCTTCTACACACCTGTTGAAAGTAGAGTCGCCCTGGCACGTTGGCAGGAAAGAGGGAGGACGGAAGGTAAATGGAACATTGCTCCTGAAGCATGTGCACAAGAGAGAAGGGGATCGCTGAGCCTTACTGGGGCAGGGAGAAAAAGACGGAGAGCTGAAAGAGGGGCAGAGAAAAATGAGCACGAAAGTGAAGGGCGGGAACTCTCCAACAACCTCTCCAGAGATTGCCTGCCTTGGGAGAGGTCGCCCCAGCATGATTCACGCTCGGAAAGGCGCTCAGCTCCTGAGATGGGAAGGCCTTCTTTGTGATGGGGCTTCAACAGTAGAATGCTGTCCTCAGTTGTGTTTGTCTGGCACCTAGTTTGTTTGTTGCTTTTTTCACATTTCTTTCATCACGGTATTCAAGGCAGCACATGCAGGGTTCCTCTCTAAGCACTGACAAGACCCAGACCAATTCAGATTAAGCAAGGCTGCTGTCTCATATGCTTTCAAACCATGCACTGGAACAAGGCATCAGGTCAAAACTATCTTATTTGCCCAAGCGTTGAAATGAATGCTGTTATTGATTTTATTGCTACTTATGAGGTTTTACTGTCCTGCGGCTTCATCTATTTTTGCATTTCTGCTGTTTATGTTCTTGTATTTTATTATTTTTAATATGTTGAAAGCTCTAGTATAATCCTTTGAAACAGAAACACAGTAGAAATAAATGAATAAGATAAAAGTGTCATTTACTGCCTTCTAGTTTACTGTTACTTTCATCAGTTTCATTTGTAGAGCTAGAAAGTATAAATTTCTTCACTGAGATTTCTAAAAATAATGCATCTGGCGTAACTAAGATATTTGTTTCAAGAGATATTACTAGATCAAAGTTTTGCTCAAATTCTCTGTTGGTTAATTAAAATAGCAAATTAACATAAATTAAGCAAGGTTGCATAAGCAAGTCAAGTGTTGAAAACTCACAAGCAGAGTAATTAAAAAACCCTTCAAGATAGTTTTCTTAGATTCAAAATTTGACAATATCAGATAACCCAAAATAAGAGTGTAATTTACTGCCTTCTAGTTTACTGTGATGTGAACAATCCGAGGAGGCCGTGTAATGGCCGCGCTAGCCCAGGAATGGGACGGGGATGCGGCGGCTGCCATCCCCACCCCCTCCTGGGTTGGCTCGGCCAACCGCCGCCCTCCCTCACCGCCCGCCCACCCTTGTTCCCGCCGGCGGGAGCCTTACCTTCCTCCAGCGGCGGCTGGGTCAATCCGGTGCCGGAGTGGGGGCTGCCGGCCTCCGCGCAGGCGGCCCTTACTCTAAAGTAGCTGCAAACGTGCTTTACAGCACATTTGCGACACTTTCAAACGGTGGAGCACACGGCGGAGCTGTTCGAAAGTTACAGTGGATTGTACAGTTAATTGCAGCAGTCATTTCATTAAACTATCTGAATTGAGATGTAAAAATGCTTTCTGCAGGTTAGCTAGATCTGATAAGAACTAAGCAGTTACTGAATCTTCAACGGTTCCATCTCAGCAAAGTTTTTTGGTGCCTATAGAGGCTGGTTTGATAATATAGCTTGGTGAATTAAAATCAGATGTGCATGGATTATAGTGAGGCACTTTAGTTTTAGTCACGGACCCCCAAAGGGAATTACTACAAAATCAGTGCCTTATCCCCCAAAATAAGAAGGAAATACATACGTTGGAAATGCCACTACAACTGCTTGTAGAGAGGAGTGTAAAATCGCCATTTCTGTCTACTTAACAGTCTACAGTTTATGTACAAAGAAGCAACGTTTATGAGGTTTCCAGCCATGTAAGTTCTAAAATTGAAGAAATAAAGATGATTCTTACAACTTGTCTGAAGAAATTCCTCCTGAAGAAATTCCTCCTGAAGAAAGACAAGTTGTAAGAATCATCTTTATTTCTTCAATTTTAGAACTTACATGGCTGGAAACCCTATAAACATTGCTTCTTTGTACATAATAACGAGCCATGAAAATCTGCATAGTCTACAGTTTATCTTATACAGAAGCTTCATGAAGGTCATCCCATTGTCATTAACACATCCTTTCTCACAGAGCAGCAAAACACATCATCAAAATCTAGAACTAAGCATTAGGATGAGACACTCGTCATTATTTCCTATCCTAGCATAAAAATCACCTGCCATTACTGCAGAATATGTCCTGTACCTCTCTGGAGAAGACTCTGATGCTGGGAAAAATTGAAGGCAAAAGGAGAAGGGGAAGGCCAAGGATGAGATGGTTAGACAGCATCACCGATGCAATGAACATGAAAATGAGCGAACTCAGGAAGATAGTGGAGGACAGGAAGGCCTGGCGGGATATGGTTCATGGGATCACGAAGGGTCGGACACGACTTAACGACTGAACAACAACAACAACAACAAATGTCCTGTACCATAAAAGAGAAAAATCAATTAGAATTAGATCATGAATTCTAAAATTTTGTTAATTTTTGACCTGCATAGTTCTGCAAAGTCCCTCCCCTTATACAGTGCTAACTCTGCCCTTCTTGACACACACCCCACGCCAATGTACTGGCAACTGGTCTGGTCCAACAGCCATGAGAGCGCTCGTCTGATGCTGCTACCGGTTTGTGGTAGCGGCTCAGAACGACCTTCCAGTGGTGCGCTGTGCCACATCACAAAGCCATTTACAACAGTGGGATCCTGTCCCACTGTTATAGGACAGCTTGTAAGATTGGGCTGTAAGTTTCTGCCCTGAAGACTGAACACCACCACAATAAGCAAGCAAAGCAATTATGTAATGCCTTACTGTCCCATTTTGGACACAGTTCTAGCATAACTTGTGGTACTGTACCCTAAAAATGCATGTGCTGGCACAGCAAATATAGGGCCAAGCTGAAAAATTCAAATGCTTAGTACAACCAGTCTGAACCTCTACTGAATGAAGACACCGACATACACACACACACTCACTGCATGAACGTAACAAGTAACTGGCTATTAGCTACACAGCGCAATCCTGTGTCTGGCGCAATCCAGAAGAGTCTGGCATAGTGGGGAGAGCTGCTGCCTTCAAAGCCCGAAGACTGGTGAACTTGATAAGTTCGAGACACGCCGCCGGCAAAAAGCTGTGAAAGCCTCCAGGAGGAGAGATAAGAGCTTCCAGCTGCATCGGTCGAGTGTGGGAGGCGCCAGCCAGCAGAAAAAAGTCAGACTGTAAAAGGATACCACCTGGAAAGTAGCTGTTCATGAGAGATTGGACATTTATATATATTGTAAAAAACCCCAAGAGGGGTTAGGACAGCCTGCCCATGTACACCGCCTTGGATTAAGGTCCGAGGAGAAATCCAATGACCGAGAAAGGCGGTATATAAATACTGTATATTATTATTATATTGTATTATTAACCTTGTATCGGTGTAACAGTAGATGTACCGGTGTAACAGCAGATGCGCTGGTTTAAGTGCACTTACACCGGTGCATCTGCTGTTACACCGGTGCAAGGTTACACAGGATTGAATAACATCTAGACAAGAAGTATAACAGTAACATATGCAACAATTTTGTAAGGATATATTAGATTGCAAAGCAGACATGACATAATAAACGTAAAGACATGCACATCAATTCCATTGATTTCAATGGAATTCATAAGCATATAAACTGAAGAACTTCAACTTGGAGCAACACTAGACTGCCACCTATAACCACATTTCTGCATAATCTTTATTTGAATCCATTTGAATCCATCAGGTCATGTATAGTTAATTTTAAACTGTTAAGGGAAAGGCATTTATTAGTATTTGAGAGAAGGATAAAGATAATGTTATTGACTCAACCAGCAGAAATATAGATTCCAATGCTTTCCTTGCCCCCTACTGATGCATAACATTTTATACTAATGACTGTAAAGCACAGGTGACTGATCAAGTGCATGACCTCCTATACACTTCCTCTTCCTTTTGTTAGTCTACATACATACTGGATGCAGAACAGTGGATCCTTATGGAATGTAAAGCAAACTTGCTATACATAACATTGCAACCATATCTCCTAATCCCCAAACCAATTAAGCCAAAATGCATGGATATAACACAATGTAGTCCCCTGGAAATTAAATATAAACTATATGATGACTTAGCAGTATTATCGTTACATTTTACAGCTACCATAAAACTCTATTTATCCAACCATATCACTGAAGAGTCTCATAATCCGATTTAAGTGTGCATTTGCCAAATCACCTATATAAATTGCAAGAGAGCATGAGAGAGGCAAACACACAGGTTAAATAGGGATGCAAATTTGTTAGCGTTCTTTCAAAGCATTCAAGCCTTGTACATTTTCAGAGAAGACGATCGTTCTAACTCTAAGGTGCTGTCCTAAGGCATGATTCCTTCTGGATCCATTTTTTGATTATGCAAGAAGGATGTGAGCCCAATCCTATCCATCTTCCCTTCCCGCCCCCAATGCAGCAGTACCAAAAAGGCTACCGTTGCATCCTGTGGGGGGGGGGTTAGTCATGGAACTCTCCTCCAGGTAACGGAACATTTGTTCCCTTACCTGAGGATAAGCTCTGCAGCATGTAGGGGTGTACTCGAACGTGCACTAGCAAATTCGCAGGTGCAGGCCCACATGGACCCATGCTGCAAGATCGGGCCCAGGAAGGGGGCTAGGATTTGGCCATGGTCACTTCCTCGGCAACTCAATCCTGCACAAAAAGGCTCCAGCCTTCCCACCAGTGCTCCAGCAGCACACGCCTCCACGCTGTTGGAGAGCTGTTTACGACTGCCATGAGGCAGTCAGCACAGGTGGGAACACTTGGCGGAGCTCGTTCCGCCAGGAGGGCAGCCCAATAGGGTTTATAACTACTTTTATAGTTACTGTAAGTAGTTAGTATAACACAAGATTTCCCAACCTGTGCTACTAGTACCATCAGTGGTACTTCAGCCGAGTGCTGGTGGTACACGGGCCACTGGACGCGGCGCTTTTGGTGGCGTGTTTTTGCTCCCAAGAAGCTCCTACCTTTGGCCGAGCCTCTCAGGAAAGCTGAGATGGGCCTTCCCACCTGCCCAGAGCCTCCTCCTTGCATTTTCTGGCCTCTGAAAACCCGGAAGTAACTGGTGATGATGTCATCACCAGTCACTTCCGGTGATACTCAGAAGGAGAGTGGCACCGGAGGTGGTACTCGTCCGGGAAGGGGTTAAGAACCCCTTATAACAAGTATAACCCCTTCCATAACATTTTTGTGAAAACAATAACAGAAGCAAAGACTGCAATAACTGTTTAGTCGAATTGTCCAACCCTGAAAGGATACAGTAATGCATCACAGAGAGAGAGAGAGAGAGAGATTTCAGGGAACTGCAGGGTTTTAAGCATTCATAAAATAAAGCACCACTAAACAAAGCAGAGTTACATAAAACCAACCTCCTGTGCCAGCTGTACACTTCCAGAAATTTCATTCATTAAAAAGGTCAAGAACTCAAAGTACTGGAACTATCTGAGACTTTGCAGACATTTTCTGAAGCCTAATTATTCATGACATTTACTACGTACTTCCGTCCAAAACTAACATTTCACTGATCTTATGTATTGGGAGTCATTTTCTCTGAGTGCTGCAATCTTGTTTTAGAGAACATTTAGAGCAGCCATGCAGATTTGTTTCCATAGGAAAATGCATCACAGAATTTTCATCACAAATGCATCACAAGATTAAGAAATTTCTTTTAAAAATTGTAGTTTTCTATCAGTGGATATGTCTACTTGTTGTACAATTCCTATTAAGTCAGCTATTAAGATAATTAAAATATGTGAAAGTAGTCATTCGACTACTGAAATTGCTTCAAATCCTTTTATTTAGAATTTCAATTAGGTTCTTGACCTTCCAAAACCATAGTTACTTTATGACACAATCTCCAGGCCTGTCCAACAGCAATCCTTCCAGAAATGATTTCTAGTCAAGAAAATAAGCCCAGAAGTTCTGAACACCCCTCAATCAGCCAGACACTGAGCTCAATCCTATGCCGGCCACCGGCAGGACTGGGCTCCGCGCTGTCGCAAATGTGCCGTGAAGCATGTAGTGACAGCGTGGAGGCCTGTCTCACTGGCTTGAAGGTCTCCACCGGTGAAGGAGCTACGCCTGCTGGAGGCAGGTAAGCTCTCCACCAGCCAATGGGGAGGAGGTGTTCCGGGGCGGGGAGAAGGGCAGATCATGCCCAGGAGGGGGGCAAGCTAGGCAGAGGAGGCCTCTGCCAAATCCTAACCCCCGTCCTGGGCTTAAAAGCCTGACACAGGGCTTCTTGGGGTTGTGCCAGCCATTTTGCTGGCACGCCTCCAAGTAACCCCATCGGGGCTCCTGGGGCTTGACACGTGGGAAGGGGACAATCGTCTCCTTCCCTCAAGGAGACCTCCAGCCCCGCGCTGAATGCAGCGGAGCCTGCCCCGGCGCCACTACATCCGAGTGCGGGGCTTTTAATAGGATTGGACTGTGAGTCAGAGAGGGAGCTCATCCTTAACCTCACTGAGGAGAACAGGTTACCAGGGCAAGGCCTAAAAAGACTGGCAGATAAAGAATTCAGTTAAGTGTAGAACTAGAAGTTATCTCAACAAACACATTATTCAAATGGCACATTTGCCATGTTCACAGGAATGCAGGGATAGGGCATTTACAGAGGAGGAACAGTGGGTGGGCATTGTGGTTAACATTTCCACCATCCACTTGCAAATTATTTTCTGCAAATGCTTCCCAAGCCCAAGCTGGGCTCACATGCTATGTTAGAGCCCAGCTGGAGGAATACTGTACAGCTGTTTTAAAACCAAGGGGGGAGCATTTTTATGGTGTTGACTTCTGCCCTAAATTTACCCTACTGTCTCTGTTATTCACTCTGTTCTGTGCTGCCTATCACTGCTTATCCACTTCTTCAGGACAGTTCCCCCAACATGCTTAGCATGCTATGGAATTCTCAGCCAACTGAAACAGGGGAATGTCAACACAATTTTAAGCCCATAAAATACGCAAACTAACCCTCTAGCACCAAGTAGACATGCTTATTAATTTTCAAAGTATGGAACAGTGCCAAATTGAATAACCTAACATATTGAACGTTAAGGCCAGCGGGTGGCGCAGTGGGTTAAACCGCTGAACCATGAGCTGTCGATCGAAAGGTCGGCAGTTCGAATCCGCGATGAGGTGAGCTCTCGTTGCTTGGCCAGCTCCTGCCAACCTAGCAGTTCCAAAGCATGTTAATGCGAGTAGATAAATAGGTACCTTGCGGGAAGGTAAACAGCACTCCGTGTTCCAGCTGCATGCTACGCACTGCGGCAAGGAGAGTCATGCCGGCCACATGACCACGGAGGCGTCTTCGGACAACGCTGGCTCTTCGGCTTTGAAATGGGGATGAGCACCACACCCTAGAGTCGGACACGACTGGACTTAATTGTCAGGGGTCACCTTTACCTTATGTATTCCTTGGATGATACAGGGCCCAATGCTATCCATCTTTCCAGCGCTGATACAGCCATGACAACGGGGCACGTACTGCATCCTGTGGTGGGGCAGTCATGGAGGCCTCTCAAGGTAAGGAAACATTTGTTCCCTTACCTCAGGGCTGCATTGCGGCTGCATCGGCGCTGGAAAGCTGGATAGGATTGGGCCCACAATGTATTCTGAGTAACCATGTCTGAAGAAAATCAAGCAAATGCCTACCATCTATCAGTGTGATGCTATTTATCAATAAATTTCAGGCAGCCCAATCCTCCGTAACTTTCCGGCACCAGATCGAGCATTCCGGCACCGGAAAGAGTCGCAATCGTACCGTAAGGCACGCTTGCGCCTCCTCGAGAGCCAGGAAGGCCGGCTCTGGCGCCAGGAGGACCCTGCCATCGCTGAACCCAGGTAAGTTTGGATCCAGCAGGCGGGGGGGCGCATCGCTGGGAGGGTGGCCATTGGGCACGGCGTCCCAGGAGGGGGCGTGTGACGGCCTTCGGCCGTATCCTGACCCCTGCCGGGTGCCGGAGCCTTTACACGGCCTCCTCTACTTCCACCAGCAAAATAGCTGGTAGCAAAATAGCCATGGGCCGCCGGCCGGATCTTAGTTAGGATTGCGCTGTAATACAGTAGGCTAAAACTGACACCCACCCCAAAAAGGGCAATTTTAACTGCAACAAAATCCAAACAACTGATTTTGTGCCATCTCAAAATATATATTTAAGTCCTTTCACATCTGAAGTCAACATATCAAGCAACACTTGTAAATATAATTGGTATAAATGTAAGCAAAACCTTAACAGAACAGACTGTGCAACTCACTATGTTGTTCTGATACTGGTCTTCAAGGAACCACAAGTGGGTTGCTGCCTGACTTAAGGTGGATTGCACACTACAACATTTGCTTTTTTAAAGAAAGAGAATTAGAAGGACAGAGTAGAGAAAGAGAGAGAGAAGTTAGGTATGTCTACAAGTTTAACTGCTTTGGATTGTCCAAAAATTGTCTGAACTCGGCATGCATCAGAGGAGGTCCATAGGCTCCGGGCTCCGCAGCAGCCCGCAATGGGCTTAGGATACAGAGCCCAATCTTTACACAGGATTGGCCTGTTAGACATGCAACACTTGCTTTTAAGACAGGGAGAAAGGTCATTTCTCTTACTTAACACTCTAATAGGACATGAGCGCATCAGAATTAAGTGAGCTGTGAAATAAAGGTTGCAGTTACATAGCCACAAATTCCAGTCCATTTCATCCTTTTTTGAGTCTTAGAGGTTTTTACAGATGACGACTTTCTCCAAGAGCAAAGGTAATGGCTTCCTTCCAGCATTATTCTTTCAGTATGCCTGATTCAGCATTACTGTCACACTACAGATATGCTCCAAAAGTTTTATTGTTACTTTCGGGAAATGGCACAGACCCTGCCTATGTCACTAGCTGATCTGCATTGTTTTTACTAGAGACACAAGGGATACTGAGCAGACAAGCTGAAGTTATGTCTGCACAAGGCAAGCTGTTACAGAGGATCTACATGTGCCCACAACATATTTAGGCTCACAATGAAATATACACAGCAAAAACAGAAACATGAAAAGAATACATGAAAAGGTGGGATATGTGCAAGAAGATTAAAAATTATAAATGATACTAATATGCTAAGTGCATAGATCCTGCCCAAGCTATTTTGGAAAGACATTTAAAATAATTTAATAAATCTGTGTTTTACAATGTCAGCTCTTATCCTCCTAGCATGCATGCTAGAAGGGAGTGCTTGGATTATCCAGTTGAAACATCATATAAATGAGAGCTAAAACTCTTCAGGCCGCAACTTTAGAGCTCTCCTACATGGTTCTAAGCCTAGAAGAACTACAAGTTGTCCCAAATTAATTATAGCTGATAAATTGACACTTTAAATTGCTCATTCTTTTCTAAGGTCACTTTGAAAAGTTACCTCAACATGAGATTAAGATGCTCTTTTCACATCCAAAATGTGTTGAATAGAATACAACTCATAAAGAACAACGAAAAAAATTTGGGTGCTGGCAGAAATTTCCACAATTCAAGTACAGTATTTGTATTTCAGTGATAAATGGTTATTTGGGGGGGGGGGAGCTGTAATCATGTTGTGGGAAATTATGAACAAAAAACCCATCATACAAGTTCTTGATGCCAACTCAAAGAAGCCAAATATCACATTAAAAAAATTTAAAATGTTTTCCATTTTACATTGGGAATTCAGATTAATAGCTTTGTATTTTTATGCTCGATATCCAATCACACAGGAAAGGCAAAAGACTAGATAAGAAGAATGTAGGTAATACAATTTAGCGACAGGAAAATCTAATTTCTTGATCGATGCAAGGCCTTGCCCTTGAATCACATTTGAGTGTCTCACTACCTACAATATTTTTTAAAACCTTGTCACATAACTAGTTTTTTTTTAATTACACATCTTAATCAGGGGTTGAACACATTTCTATCTATCTAGCAGTCTATGTGTTGGTTCATCACCATCTGTCACTTAAATCTACTAGAGATACGAAAATTTCAATTCAAATAAATGCACTCGGCACTCAAACTAAGCTATCATTCAATGTAGACATGCGGCTTGAATTCCTTTTCAGTGTTCTTCAACTCTGACCCAGCTCTACCCCCTCCTTCACTGAAAAGGGCAAAGACAACAGCCCAGCAAGTGGGACAGGCAAAACAGACCTCCTTTGTTCACTTTTTCCCTTTCAGTTTTCTATTGAGGTAAATAACTGAAAAGCTCAGCCAGCCTTCACTGCTTCTGAAGAAAGCTATACAGCTAGTCTGAAACTACGCCTACTGATCAACATACAACAGTGCTATGAAGCTTGTGGGACATCATGTTAGTCTTGCAAAAGAATGTACTAAAGGGTCATACTCATACATGCTTTAATTGATAGAGTGAATATGTATATACTCACCTATTCTAAACACAAACAAAATAATCATCCTTTAAATATGATACATGATAAAAATTACAATTAGTATTATTTATATTACATGTACTAAATTTTTTGAATGCTGTCTGCCCACTCAAAAAGGCAAAAGAGAATTCACTGCATATTACATTTGACCTCCTACATCACTTGATCCATTTACATTCTGAAAAATAGACTTTTCTGTGTAAGTTTCAGCTGCTTTCTATTCCATTCAGAATAAAACTAAACTGAAACCCATCATCATCCTTCCTAATTTCACTTGAAAGCCTCCTTACACTCCCCCCCAACTATGTATTTGGCAGTTTGACAAACAGAAATATGAGGGCTATAATATGCTAATTCACAGAGTGATTTGGAGCAATTAAGGAAATGGCACATCAGTGGGCATTCAAAGTGGATTTATTTACTATTGATTTTCTTTGCTGAATATGTAATTTGAGCTGCTTAATAGCACCAACCAGCCTTTTGTCATTTGGTGCTTCTAATATTCAAACTATTGTGACATGATAAAAAGAAAAAAAAATCACATCTACTCAGTTGTGATTTTAGTCTGGCAGTCCAATAACAACTCAAAGATAGCACCATATACATTCATTCTACTAAAAACAATTATGGTTAGGAAAGTAGACCTTATGCTGTTGTATTTGAAGCTTTAGAGTTGTATCCAAAGCTTCCCTTCCATCTGCATTATCTAGTGTTCACACAAGAGGAAGAAGCAGGGTTGACCCTCGAGAGCAGACTTTCAGGAGGTGCACAGAGTTGGAGAGGGGAGAAATTGGTGAAAATCACCTGCATGCACCCCACACACATGAGCAGAAAACAGGCTTTGGATACAACACTTAATCATTGCCACAAGTCAGCATGGATGTATAGACATCTGCAGAGATTTCAGCATAGTCTATATTGGCAATATGTTTCACCCATTTATAACCAAAATAATAATTTTAAAACATTCGTTTTGGCTTCGTGACAATCCCTGGCTCTGAGCCAAAGTTACATATGTACTGCAGTGTGAAAAGTATTCCCACGTGTACACAAGAGATTTCCCGTTCACTCTAATGCTGGTACCGAAGAATGTTACCCTCAAAACATATGTAAATGGGGATGTCCCTGAAAACATGAAAGCACCATGCTGTCACTGCAGCTTCCATGTGGGAAACCCTGGATTAGGCTTCCTGTCTTTGAAATAAGGACTTGTCACAAATACATTTTTAACACTAGTATACAGTTATTCTGTTTAACTAGCACCAACTTCAGACGTGGCCGCACATGAAGCAAAGTATGACAGGACAGGACACGCCTCCCCCTTCACTTTTAAAAAATGATAGGGAAGAATTTGGAGGCAATGAAATAGTGTTGCTTTAAGTGGCTGCTTCATGGTAAACATAAGAACATAAGAACAGCCCTGCTGGATCAGGCCAAAAGCCCATCTAGTCCAGCTTCCTGTATCACACAGTGGCCCCACCAGATGCCTCAAGGAGCACAAGACAACAAGATAACCTGTTTCCCATTGAGACTCCCTTGCACCTGACACAGAGAAAACCCACTTCTAAAACCAGGAGGTTGCTTATGGCTTGAAACCTGTGATGGTCTTTTCCTCCATGAATCTGTCCAAACCCCTTTTAAAGGCATCTAGGCCAGATGCCATCACCACATCCTGTGGCAAGGAGTTCCACAGATGAATTACACGCTGGGTAAAGAAATATTTTCTTTTGTCTGTTCTAACTCTCCCTCCACTCAATTTTAGTGCATGTCCCCTGGTTCTGGTGTTGTGTGAGAGGGAGAAGAATTTCCCTCTATCCACTCTCTCCATCCCATGCACAATTTTATAAGTCTCAATCATGTCCCCCCTCAGACGCCTTTTTTCTAGGCTGAAAAGCCCCAGACTCTGTAGCCTTTCCTCATAAGGGAGGCCTTGTCTTCAACAGACTGAAGGCTGTAATCCTATACAGACTTACTCCTATACACACATTTTAGTGGGAGTAAGTCCCACTAAAATAAATAAGACTTACTTCTGAGTAGACATGCATAGGATTGTGTTTTGACTCAGTGGTAGCTTACTCTGTAATGGAGGCCCACAAAGGTCAACGAGATAAACAGCATGTGTCAGGAAACAACATTTTGGTCCTAGATGTTCTAATCAACTGGCAAGTTGATTATATGCTTTAATTGGCCAATTATGGAAACAAAATGTCTGTTATGGCTATTAGTGTTATGTCACAAGTTAGCAAGCATGACAGGTTTTATAATTGGCATTTTGCAACTTGAATTATGCACTAAAGGTGATCAACTTGGTGAACAAACTGCTTAGCTAAATAACTTTAAGTTTGGAAAATATGTATATTTTAGAATCAATGTGTTTATTATACCAATACAAATAGATAAAACTGTCATTTGGGTTCAATATAATATCTGCATTGTACATACACATTTCAAAGCAAGTTTTAGAAGAGCTTCTTATGGAACTTTACTTCAAACAATTTCTGCCACCACTACGATGAACAGTCAATAGTGACTACTCTGGAGGTAGGATGGGGTAGGGTAGTATACCGACACCCATATCATGCTAATCTTTTAATTACATAATTAATAAATAGCACACAAGTCATTAATGATCCAAAGAACTATTTTGAGGAAACAATGGAATGTTTAACTTTGTTCTTCAAACAGCTGACTTCCACACAATACCATAAACGTTTTGAAATTCCCTTCAGCTTCCATAATTGCTTACCACGTGTTGTAGAGGTCTGTTGTTCAAGAAAAACAAATCCTCATTGCACGGTTCAGTTCCTTAGTTCCTGGGCATCATTGACAATATGATCAGTCAGCTATTAATAGTCCATCATTTGAAGTGTTTGCATGTTATTCTTGTTAAAATTCAAGCAAAGGAGGAAAAAAATGGGGTATCTTTGGGTGTATGTTATATTTCATAAAGAGAAAAAGAATACCTACAGTTATTATTAAAGAGAATGAAACCTTTCTTTCATAAACATCACAAAACACTAATATACTCTTGACTGAGCCATAGGAATTTGGATAATAATCAAATAAAATATAGTGAATACCAATGTCTGTTTTGAAATACATTGCCAACATTCTTCATGCCCAAGGATTCATTAGCATATGAAAGTAAGGTTAATTGGTGCACTGTTTGCTTTTATGTACATTTCTGATGAATTGCAGTCAAAGGTGTGGAAAGCAAACAAAGGTGTGTACAGTAAGTCATCTCAGCATCCCCTGTACCTTTTACTGCTTTACAGTTCCAGCTCCAGGGTTTACATACTACCCCTCCCCCCTCTGGTTGGGACTGGCTTTGCAAAACAGCTGTCATATTCAGAATTCTAGGTGCCAAGACAGAGTTCTGCACCTCGGTTTGGTTCCTGTCCTTTTAATAATATACGCAGAAATTATCTTCCTTTCCATCACATATCATATACACCTCTGTACTTCGATGCACAAACATTTAAGAAAAATGCAAAGGAAGTTTAAAGAGGCATGTCATGGTGATGAAAAATAAACAGTCGTAATTGATTTTGTAAATATAAGATTGGTGCAGGCATTTACTGCAAAGTACAACCAGCCAGTCTGATTTGAAACGCTGGTTTTGTTTGGTTTTTCCTATAAGGCAACCAGAGTCCTTCTTGATCCAAGTCGATTTAGAGCCATGAAGTGATTACCCACAACTGATAGTGAATGAGCTCTGCCACCACTCGCCTATCCCGACGCAATACATTCAAGACTCATCAAATCTGCTTCGCACAGATGGGGGAAAAACGCTACACGGGCCTCTTAAAACCCTAATCCTCGGCCGAGTTTGCTTGCTTCAGCATAGACAGCTCCTTTTAGCACGCATGCAGTTTGCAGCAGCTGCAAAAGCTGGCGGGCTTCCGTCTGGCGCACGGTGGAGCCTGCTTGCAAAAGACGGGAGAGCTCGGCAAAGCAGGCAGCCTGTTGCCCCCTTCAGCGTGCCCGAAATGGCGACTCCACTCCTGTCAACCTCCGTCTGGGTGGGAGACCCTGAGCTGCCACGTTTGAAAATCACGGCAAGCAAGCGGGTCTCGCCTCCTGTCCGCCACTCCCTTCCACAAGTCAATAGTTTACGCATCATCCAACCTCCCCAGGACAGAGCAGATAGGCTTGCTGGGCAGCAGACACTCCCAGTCCCCGCGCCTCACATGAAGCATAGGCCACCAACGAATTACCTTTGCTCCAAACCCCGTCCCCGCGGGGAACGAATGAATGAATGATCGCCGGTGCTTCCCCACAGGCAGGGAAACCCACACACCTGTAGCACACAAAGGTCTCCCCCGGCGCAGGCTAGCCCGCCAGTAGCTACAGTAGCCAACCACCGATCACAACCACTGACTCCAGTCTGGCGTGCAAGCAGGGTGGGCTGCTGCTGCAGGCTGGCTGGCTGTCTCACACACGCACGCACTGTAGATGTGCACGACGGAGGCACACCCACGCAGCTAGGAGGAGAGAGAGCGAGAGCCACCTCTGCCATGATCACGGCTCCTCCAGCGCATAAAAGAAACGCTCCTGGGCTTGACGCCCTGAGGTGCACTGCCACGCTTCGCCCGCACGCCGGCCTGGCTCGACGCTGCCCTGGACTGAAAAGCAAGGCACGGTCATCATCGGAGCCCTGATCGGCTCTAACGCCTGCCTGCAACCCGAAGGAATCGGGGACGAGGCGGGGCGAGAGAAAGGGAGCGAGAAAGCATGCCTTGCTGCTGGGTGCAACGGGGTCTTGCGCCTCCGCTGGGTCACAGCGCTCCACGTCTGGCCACTTCTGCCCTGTGCGAGCAGAGGGACGCGCCCCCGCCCCGTTCCCCCTGCTGACCCCTTCGTGCTCCACTTAACGAGCCGAGCCCACAATTATTATATAAACGGCCTGACCCCTCACGCTGCGGGGGGGAGGGGGGCGCCTGCGTGCGGCACCAGAAGATGAAAAGCTGGGGAAGTGGAAGACGGCCCTCCCTGCATCCCGACTCCGAGGGTGGATCCTAGCCAGGCTAGCCCCGCAAAGAGCGGTGGCCCGTTACCATGGGGAGCTGCGAGGGAAAGGAAGAAGAGCTGGGCTGGCTCGCCCTCGCCGCCGCTGCGGCTGACAACAGCCCTGCGCCTCCCAGCCGCTTCGGCTGGCTGGGCACGGCTGGGTGACAGCCACCCCACCCCACACGGTATTGCTAAGGGGGTGCCCCCCTCCTCCTCACCCCCAATGTCAGGACTCACAGGTAAGCTGGCTGGCTGCTGCACCCTCCGTGGGCGAGGTGGGCTGTCGCACACAACGTAGCGCTTCCTTCTCCTCCTCGCCCAGTTCAGCAAGCTGGTCGAGAATGGTTCGCTCAGGCAAGACAGGCGGGTAGGGTCGCGCGCGCGCGCGCAACACCCAGCCCAGCCGATCGCCTCGCCCGGCTCGACTGCACGAGCCCAGCGCGCGCCCGCCGGAGAAAAGGAGGCGGGATGAGCGCTGGTACGACCTCCCGCGCGCCACACCACGCGCGCACGGTGCCCTCTGTAGGCGGCTGGCGTCTGCTCTGGCAGGCAGAGTTTGCAGCCTTTCTCCCTGTGCCTGCTTAGCTGACCTGTGGAACAGGTATCAGCAGCAGCCAGGACCTAGGCATGCGCTCCATTGTTGCGTTATCCAAGCATATTTTCCCAAACATCGTCGAATGAAATCTTTTCTCTTGGGGGGCCCTGCGTGGCGTGAGGTATAGAATAACTTCGACTGGATGGATGGTTTTATTCTAATATATAAAGGAGACCTCCAGCCCAAAAGTAGCTGAGGCACTGTACACACTTTTGACGAGCTAGTGTTGTCAAGCTCATGGGATTGGCGTGTACTGTAAATCTACTGAAGAAACCAGCTGTTTGTACTGTATTATGAGTTGAGGACTGTACAGGGAACTTTTTGATATCTTCCCTTGCTTGGTGTTCTCACTGCTGGCCCAGCCATGAGACAACCTGATGCAGCTTGAACCTCAGCAACAGGTGGGGGGGAGAGAGAGAGAAGATTCTGGGTGCCCTCCACACTGTCACCACCACCTTCCTCTAATCTAGAGCTAGGCCTGCCACCAAATTCAGCAGAAACCTGTATATAGAGAGCATGAATTGCAAAATAACTTTATATTTTCGTCTAACAGAGTATTGTATACTATAGTCCAATCTAGATATGACCGCACACAGTCTGAGATGCTTTCATGGTCATGTGGCCAGCGTGACTCAACACCAAGGTGCACAGAACACTGTTACCTTGCCGCTGAGGCAGTACCTATTTATCCACTTGCAATTTCTTGCTTTCAAACTGCTAAGTTGGCAGGAGCTGCAGCCGAAGACAGTAGCTCACACCATCACGCAGCACTCGGGTCTCGAACTGCTGTCCTGCCTACCTCCTGGTCTGCAGTTCAGTGCCTAAGCCACCGCGGCTAATTGCTATTTTAAACAGTTATTCCCATCCAGTTTGCAATTTGCATGATGATGATCGCACCTGTATGTAGTGTGTGCTGGGCTTCATCAAACGAGTGAATGCTGTGTGCATAATGTCTTGCTGGAATGCATTTAATTTGTTCCAATTTACATGCCTGGGCAGAAAGAGGAATACAATGGTATGGACTAGAGAGCCACCATAGGATATTTTCATGGAAAGGGCTGTAAATAAGCAATGCATAAAAGAAATCCAGGGAAAATATACTTTTGGTTTATAAGACTCCTTATTGAAGAAGTTGCTTTACGTGGAAAGGCTTTGTATTATTGACTCTAGGGATTTGTGCACCTGCTAAATCCAGGTTGCTGTATAGCATTCCTCCCACTTTGTGTTTGAATAAAAACTAGTGATTGGGTTACAGTAAGGTACAAAATTCTAAGACTGCAATTCTATGCCTACTCATTGGAAGCAAGTCCCATTCAACTCAATCAACTTACTTCCAAGTATATGCACAGACTGAGCTGCAAAGATAGAGTCAAGTTACTTTGGAGATTGCACTATGTGAGAACACATTCACAGAAACAAAGGTCTCTGTTGAATACATGTATATATAAACAACAACAAATTACGAAACACAGTAATATGCATAAAGGGTTAGAACTCTAGGATTAATGTGCAAAAGAGCTTCAAATTGCAATGCAATATAGACAGAGCAAATAAATGAGATGCAGAAGTAATGAGAAACAAGAAAGAATTGTAAAGAATGTTATGGAGACAAAGAGAATTAACTCATACACAACCATCAAACCTAGTACACCTATATAATAAGGTTCTTTTTATACACCCCCTCCGCCCCAAGTATTACTCAGAACATTGGATATCAAATCATGACTGAAGGCAAATATGTACCACCAGCACTTTCAACAAGATTCTTCAACTCCTTCTAAATTGGGAAGAGGGAGGCATAAGCACTTGACTTTTACAGATTCTTGTACAAAAAAATCTTACCGATCTCAATCCAGACTTTATTTTTTAATTTTGTTTACTAAACCTACATCTTACCTTTTGATAAATGCCCCCCAAAGCTGATTACACCATAATATAGTGTTAAGTTCAGTTACTCATCATGATTAAGGAAGTCATGACTAAGTCCCATGACTAACTAAACTTATGTATTCTATTTGTTACCGGTTGTGCAAACACACACCACTGATAGGTTTTCCTTATCCCCACCATGACTCGCGCAATTGTATTTCCCAGCCAGGAGTCCTCCACATCGTGTGATCTGATATAGGAGGAAGTCCATGAGGCTGACACCATAAGATCTCGCCCTAGGTGTCACTAATCCTAGTGTCCTGCATGTCAACTTTTGTTGACTTTTGTTAGTTAACACTAAGTTCAATAGATTTATCTCTGTCTAAAACTAGAAACAAGATTTTTATTTGTTCTAATTTATTTATTCGTTCTAATCTAAGCCATTGGGCAACAAACTATAAAAGGACTAGAATACAGTATCAAGTCTAGAATGCTTGTATTCACTAATCAATATGTCTAACTAACCCAAGGCATCTAAGGGCACATGATACAGTCACCTTACTGATGGTTGTCTAAGTTTGGTCAGTGCTTAGATGGGAGGCCACCTGAGAACCCCACGTACCCTGAATTTCATGATGCGAAAAAAGGTGAGATATACTGTAAACATAATAGGTAACAGAACATCAGAAGATTGCTTCAGACTGATTGAAAAAACAAGGCTGTGTTAATAGTTGAAGTTAAAACAATGCAGAAGATACAGTATTTCTGTTTCCTGGAGAAAACACAGTTGAAGGGAGAAGAGGAACCTTTGAACTGAAGGGAATAGCAGCATCTTTTAATCTGTGGGGTATAATTTTAGTCCACTATTTTCACCAGATGTTGTCCTAGATAGAAAGCTTCCAGCCAGGCAAAAGAGGGCAAGTTGGCTTGCCTGAGTCATTTTAGTGCTATTACAGTCATCCTCATTATGTTCATGAGTGACACAGGATCAGATGGAGCCTAAGAACTCCCTTGTCTGGCAGCCAGTATGCCACAACTTTCAGGCTCCAGCAATATAGCCTGTGAATACAAGCTAGAAATATGCCTTAATAATATGAAATTCATACATACTTGTTGTAAATGTAAGTACTGCACCATGCCCCGTTGAATGAGTCTGTCAAAGAGACAGAATGCTGAAAATACTGTAACATGACCCCTTCTCTATGAGAGCAGCTGGCTTACAGACAAGAGGTTAAACCCTGCAATACAGAAAAAGCTGCATGAAACTACCATTTAATTCAAGTTAAATGATGGTATTTAACCTTTTCCCCCCTCTTAGCACTACACAATTAGGTCCGCATCATTAGAACATAAGACTGCCGCCAATGATTTTTTAATTGCTATGTTACGTAGCACTGTAATTTTAGCATAGTGATAAGCTAGGCTCTTGAAATGCCAAGAAGGGAGACTTAATTCACCCCAAAGCTGCACTAATTCTTGGTGTTTGCAAAGGAAAAGCTTCTCATGAGTAATCATTACAACCAACATGTGATTGAGCTTTCAGTTGAATCTTTAGGAGTTGTACTCAAGAGTAGACCAGACCTATTATTTTTTTCTGTTATTCAGAGAACACTTTTCATAGTTAAGATGCTAAACCCACCATTAATTTTGGAAATTGCATGATTTTAATGTTTTGCTCTCCCCCCAGGAAATATTTATAATTCAAAAACCAAACAAAAACAGAAGAGAATTCCACAAAGTGAGGTGGTGGAAGGAGTTGTGCAGCAGTGTGCTGTGACATTTGTATACCACCTTATGTCCACAGAGCTCCTGGTGTGCACATATTGTCTGCCTCCCCCTCTTTTTAGCCGTATAATTTTGTTAAGGCCAGTCTCTTGACCAAAAACCATCCAGCAAACGCCATGGCTGAGCAGGAATTTTAGGCTTACCATACGTCCCGGAATGGCCAGGACAGCCCTGGATGTTGGGGTCCTGTCCTGACATCCCAGGGTATATGGCAGCCATCCCGGGGTCCCCCAAAATTGCGGCAAAAAAGAAAAATGGTCACCAACCACGGCATGCACCTGCACGGCTGGAGGCTTTTGAGTAGCTCGGTTCTCAGCCGGGAATCGGGCGACTCAAAAGCCCCCAGCTGCGCAGGTGCATGGCGTGACTGGAGGCTTTTCAGTCGCCCGATTCCCGGCCAAGAACCGAGCAACTTGAAACCAAGCAACTAGAACTGAGCCCAGGTGCAGAAACCCCCCACCCCGGTCCAGGAGAGCCTGCAATGAAGACGCGCGAGTCCTGGCTGACCCGATGCAGCTGGCCAGCCAGGATGGAAGCAGCAGCAAAAGGCATGGAAGCGGCAGCAGCAAAAGGCAAGAAAGCGGCGAAAATGGTGGGGGAAATAAATAATTGAAAAAAATTTGAGAGCAGGTGCTCTGCCCCCACAAACAAAAACAAACAGGAAAGCTATGAAGAATTCAGAATCTAAAAAAAAAAAATCAAAAATTTTGGCGGGGAAAAAATGGGGGGCCCTGGTTTGGGTGCCTGAAAATATGGTAACCCTGATTTTAACTTGAGTCTGATTTGACATTTCAGATGTGAATATGCAGACATAACTTTAAAGGGCTGTATGCATGGGAAGTCCAAAAATGGTGGTAAATTCTGCAACCCACCCACTACCACCAGAGCACGGACAAATATACTACACGCACACAACCAGCACCTACCTCATCCTTGTCACCAGCCTCTGCCACCATCCTTCCTCCTCTGTCTGCCTCAACCTTTTACAAAGTTTTGTGCCAGAAGGATCCTGGGAACAGAACCTCTCTGCTCCCAGCATCCTCCTGGTCCTACCAATTTACAAGAAGTGGCAGGGGGAAGCAAGGAACTGGCCCTTTTCCTGAGCACTCATAAGATTGCTTGGAAAAAGAACGTCAGCAGTGGCAGAGTTGGAAATGGAGGTAAGCCCCCCATGCTCTTTTGTGCTCAGGGAGTAAAGAGCAGGTTGAAACTAGGGTGCAGTTTGTGGGGCACCCCTTGACAGTTTACTGTCTCCCTCAACCCGCTGTTCAAAGCAGCTGTTTTAGTCAGTCTTCATGGGTGAGCCACTCTGAGGGGACACGAGTTTTGGGCTATATGCTCTCCACTCCCTTTCCTCTCTCTTTGCCCAAGTCAATTCCTTTTCAAACACAACTACATTAAGTGAAATGTGTGAAATTCCTCTATACAGCAAGTCTTCACTTAAAGTTGTTGATAGGTTCTTCTTGGAAACTGACTTTAAGCAAAACATCTTACAATGAAGCCAATTTTACCATAGGCTAACTGATAAACGTAAATGTTCCTATGGCATTTCCCCATCAACTTTAAAACGAAACAACTTTAAGTTAGGACTTGCTGTATATTCTTGGTAGCCAAGTTCTCTTAGTCAGATGGATCTACAAGTCAGCTAAGCCAGAGAAACCAGGAGAGGACATTATCAAATATTTTATTTTATGGACACAATGTGTTCTGTAAAAGGAATTCATGCATGTAATAGCATGAAACAGTCCATTTTAGATAGCCTCCTCTGCTCATTACTCTGTATAATACATACAGAAGAATACAGTACCTAAGAATAAAAACGAGAACGCATATGTTACAGCAATAAAGTGCAGAAAGGAAAACAACCTCAAGTGAGCAATGGCAACAGAGTATTGCAAAACAAATTTGTGTCACCTGAAAATACTCATCTAATACTCCAAACATAGGCATTCAGTGCAAGACACACCAGTTGTAGCATGACATTAGACAGTTAACAGTCAAGCAGCAGGAAATGCAAATCGGATACATCCTTACCATCAGTTAACTGCTTCGACCTGAGGCAATAAATCAAATGCTTTGTCTCATCCTTTTACCGATTTCTTTGCCATTGAATATTTCAATGGTGGTATAGACAGTTGTCAAAAGGGAACCTAGTCTCCATATGAACGGCACCCATGAAATTTAAGGAATCAGAGGAATAGTGAGGCTATTACAAATACTTACAAATACATGTGATGTACTGAAAGAGCAAGCTATAAACCTGGTGCATCAGACAGTCTTCCACAGCTAATGAAATAATTAAGGGAAATATTCAGGCAGATGACCTAGTAAATTTACTACCATCAGCCATCATCACTATCACAGGACTTCAGAGATCAAACAAGTTACCTTACAAGTCTCTGATGGGGTAATTGGAGAGGTTAATTGCACAAGCCCAAGTGCAGCATTCAATCTGACATGGAACAAAAAAAAACTGTGACTGGATAAGCAGGCAGTTAATTTGAGATAAGAAAACTAAGACACCAGGTTTCCTTCAGATAAGGCAGCACCAAATTCATCCTTGAACAAGCAATATATATATATGGTACTGTAATACCATATCTGGCAGTAGAAATGTACTGTATTGGACATTTCTATCACATAGTACAAATTTCCTACTTTTAGGGATGGTATTTAAATTCAAGTATAGGGCAACTTGTTACTACATCAAAACCAGTGAAAATGAGTCTAAGATCATTATCCAATATAGAATTTCAAATAGAAAACTGGAATTGCCAATTAGTTTTTACTGAATTTAGGTGCCTGATTTCATGTCTGTGTCCACACTTGGAAAATATTCAAATAAATTTATCCATGAAAATGCATAGTCGGTAACCATAGAACTGAAGGCACAATTATGTCCTCTTTGGTGACCTACATAAGTCATAGGAAAAATGTGAGCAGTGTTGACAGTTTTTTTTTAAGGAATTCAATGGTAAATTCTTTAATTTTATAGACTTCTCCCATGATCAAAAACTATTGGCCATTTGTTTTGAGGATAACTGAACATGGGGGGTTATGAAAAGGCAGAGTCCTATCTTTTGTTGCCAGTCTCAGCATCGTTGTTACAAAAAGTGGTTGTACAAGCAAGCAGTTGGAACATGATGTACAGTGCAGAAGCACACTTTGATTAAAACCTATTTTTATTTCAAGTTACTAATGTGACCTGAAGGAGTTTTCACAGAGGTTTCCAGTCTTACGGCTTCTTTATACACAATATTTTGGGAGAGCGTAGCTACATAAAGTAGCAACTAAGAGAGAAAGCATTTAATGATAATTTTTGTAGCTGTTAGTGGAAAACTAATAACCATCTTCTAAAGTCAGAATAAACCACACACTTATACAGTATTTCAAATTCACAACTTGGGCTCTCCTTGCTCCAATAAGTTAATCCTTCCCAAACTTTTACTCCTCTTCCTCTCCAAAGGGCATCAAGCTTTGAGCTGCAGAATTCCAAAAAGCAGAAATTGTGTGGGTGACACTTATGTTTGGGGTGGGACAGAGAAGAGTACATAACAAGAATTAAAGATCTGTCTTAAGAGTCAGACCAATCATCGTTTTGACCCAGAAAAATTAACCCTATCAGAAAGCCATTGTTCAAGATCTCTCAGGCTTTCCCCATCCTTACAGAGAAACTAATAGTGCAATAGACCAGGCTTAAGGGTATACGCCACTAAAGAAATCATAATATCAGGATATACAGTATTAACAATTTATTTCCTTTCTTACAAGACATACAAGTTTACAGGAGGTTTCAGGGTTATATTTTCAAACAGGGAATTAATTATTCTGGAATACAACCGATGAAAAAATTCTTAAAGTTTCAGAAAAAAATACAGGTTGATATTCACTACTGTAGACTTTAATATCCAGATACAGAATTGGATAAGGTAAACTAGATGACGTACACAAACCCAATGCAAATTATACAAAGTATTTCAATATTATTTGAAAATATAAATAATTGTTTACGTGCACAAATCTTGTCATAAGGCAATTTACATTGCCATTAAACAGAAGGTATGCCATTAACAGCAGTGCTAAGAACCTGTAGCATACTGTTGGTTTATAATACATTGCAATCCAATACATTGCCCAGCTAAAATCAATAAATGGATGTGAGACAGCTTGATTCCACTGATTTTAATGGAATTCAACTAGTTTTAGTTATCCTGGCTCACATGCTTTGTGGAGCAGAATGTCCAATTGGTTTGGTTCTTCCAACTTCAAAAAACATTTAACAACACATTGTGGTTTTGTCAACTACATGATTGTGGAATTCACATCCAAAGTATAGCAAGTTTGTCTTTCATTATTTTAACAACTTTAGCTATATTGGAACGCCTGTCAGATTAAAAAACCAAATGATACCAGCATTTTACTTTAATTAGTACTATAGCGAGATTCTGATAGCTCAGAAACACCAATAAAAATGTACTTCATGAAACAGTAAAGAAGGGCTTGAGTCCCAAGGTTCCACAAATGAGTGGACTACATTTCTGCTCATGCAAAGTAGAGTGTATGTCACCAATATCCCCATCTCCATCCTTCCAAATGTTGTCTCCAGAGGGTCAGGGAACTATAGGGTGAGCAGATTCTGGGGGTGGGGAGGAAAGAGAGAGACTGCCAACCACCCCCTGCATTCCCACTTTTCACAGCAGGATCTTCAGATCCAAGCCAAAAGAAGCTTGTGCTGTGGTATTCCTGACCAAAATGCTTTTCTCTCAGCTCATTCTGTGTCTTTGAAAAACTACTCATAAGAAATTACAATGTGACTAAGAAAAGCCGATCCTTTTCGGTATAGAACAGATTTACAATGCAAGCTTCACACCTATGACTTTTCATGCTTTACATATTCACAATTTGGAAAAAAAAGGAAGGCCTTCATACATGTCGGCTTTTAATCTTATCCAGTCATTAAATCTCTGCAGAGTTGTTTTTTCCTGTGTTAATATTTTGGCAGCCTTCTTCAGTTTTTCTTCATTTCGTTCTAAATATCGAATGCCATCTGTTTGCAACTGATTAAGTTTTTCTTTGCGACTTTCATCTAGAGGTACATCTTCATTCATTAGAGGATTAAATCTGAAGTAGGTATCAGGAGGTAAAAGGGCATCCAGCATAGTGTGGACTTCTATTTTTAAAAAGAAAAATAGTAACACACATTAACGATAACAAAGTTCAGCGAAACAAGACTTTAGCTGAAGGTCCTTATTCCATATCTTTGACTTGTTAATTACTATTTTTTCCAGAGGAAGGTAACTTCTTGCAACCCCCTGAAGATGCTTTCCACAGGTGAAAGTAAAACGTTGGGATCAAATCCTACGTCTAGTCCATGGCTCAAGAACTCGAGCAATTCTTGAATTTACTGGAAAAAATTGGTGTGAAGCCATGGCAAAAAAGTTTTAAAATGGTACTAATAAAAACGAGGAAACTAGGTGCAACTTGAGGATTGTAGTTTAAAATATAGAATATTAAACACACACACACACACACCCCTAAAATAACGTTTTTATTAGTACCATTTTAAAACTTTTTTTTGCCATGGCTTCACACTCGTTTTTTCCAGTAAATTCAAAAATTATTGCGGGCCATGAAAACCTAAAATCGTTTTTGAACTCAAGCAATGTTTTAAATTATATTTTAGATTTGCCCGGCCACGAAAGCCTTCGTGTGTTCGTGCTATTTTTCATACTCCATAAATATAAAGAGAGCCTTATGTGCATATGATAATGCACATCCTGAAGGCAAGAGCTTTCTGAATGAGCAACTAGATTTCTTCTTGATCACATTACCTTTGAAAATAAGATAGCATACAGTCAAGTAGGAGTATTTCAAGTCTTGCAGGCAAACAAATCAATTTGCTTTCTATCAAAGTGGTTTTGGATAAGTACACTGTACTGTATATGGACCTCTGAATATAAAATAATTGTAAATGCTGTAAGAAAGTGAATGGATGCAGCTTTGACACAGGGCAATGACACAAAAACACTCATAAAAATACAGGGGAAGCCTCGGTATCCGTGGGGGAGTGGTTCTAGAAACCCCTTCCCCCCCATGGATACAAAAATCGGAGGTTACTGAAGTTGCACCACAATGCCTTACTGCAGTGTTTCTCAAAATGTGGGTCGGGACCCATTTGGTGGGTTGCAACCCGATTTCTGATTCCTCCATGGGCCCCAAGACACCTTGGGGAAGCAACCAGAAGTTGTGGAGACTGTAAATCGCTTCCCAAGGCATCTTGGGACCCATGGAGGCCCATGGAGTGCACCGCAAGTCCAGCATGGCCTGGAAGTGGCCTTGGGAGGCATCCACGGATGGTTAAATCTGTGGATGCAGGACCTGCAGATGCGGAGGGTCCACTGTATCCACAAGTGAACGTGTCAATTGTATATTTTGACCATGAAAGCTACACACTAACTCTAGAACATTTGCAACAAAGGTGGATTTTGAGGAGGAATTTAAAGGAAATGTAAGGTGATATCACAGAGGCATTCTAGATGGAAGTTCTAGGAGGATGGAGTCATTTAGGGAAGCATGGTATGGTATGCCTGAAAGTGGTGGAACTGGATGAGTGAAGATCACAAGCAGGGATGAGTAAGGGCAAAAGTGGATTGATAAGAGGAGAAAGGCCATGGAAGGACTTAAACTGGCATTTTCTATGAAGGCTTGGACCAACTCAGTCTCCATACTCTGTGGTAAATTAAACCTGAGTATATGAAATTGCATATTCTCACCTAGTTTCTTTCTGCCACTATTTCCCTCCCCTTCTTTGGTTGTCTCCCTTATGTCAAATTCAGATTGTGGGTCCCTTGGGGCAAGAATCCATCTTCTCTCTTTGTAGAGCACCATGCATGGTGATATTATTATGTTTTCTTTTGTCATTTTAGTTGCCCAAATAAATTTACTTAATTCCTTCAGAGCAAGTGGAAAATGGTCTCAGCTGCCAAATAACAATGACACCCAACAGCCTCTTGGCCTGTAAAATGAGGAGCTTCTGAGGCCCTCTGAATAAAATTTGCGGTTTGGGAGTGTGAAAGCCCTAACTGCCAGATCGTTGCCCACTTGGTCCTTGAACATGACTTGAATGGATGCAGGACAACGAAACAATCAGAAAGAGAATTTCATTTCCCCATGTGTTGCTATTGTTCTATGCACCTGGCCTGGATGCCTTTAAAAGGGGTTTGGACAGATTCATGGAGGAAAAGACCATCACAGGTTACAAGCCATAAGCAACCTCCTGGTTTTAGAGCAGCGGTGGGGAACCTCAGGCCCCAGGGCCGGATCAGGCCCCCGAGGCCATCCGGTCCGGCCCCCGGAGAGATTGCTGGGAGGCCACCCAACCTGCCCCTGGAGGCTCCGCCGGGTCCACGCGTCACCTCCGGAGGCTGGGAGAGGGCCTTTGCATGTCCTCCCTGGCCGCCGCCTCGACCCCTTCTCACCAGGCCGTTGGCCATTTCGTACATGCGTACCACGCCGATGAGGGCAAGCTCTTGCCCTCTTGTGCTCATCAGCATGGTACGTCGGAGGTGACGCGCGGACCCGGCGGCGGCTTCGGACGGTGAGCGCGGAGCCTCCGGAGGCCGATGGGGGGCGGGGGCAAAAATTAAATAAATAAATAAAATGGCGGCCGGCCTTATGGCCGGCCCTTGGTCAAATTTATAATATTTAAAACGGGGAAAAGGGTCACCAGGGAAAAGGGTCCCCCCGCCCCTGTTTTAGAAGCAGGTTCTCTCTGTGCCAGGTGCAAGGGAGTAACAACGGGAAGCAAGTTATCTTGTTGTCTTGTGCTCCCTGAGGCATCTGGTGGGGCCACTGTGTGATACAGGAAGCTGGACTAGATGGGCTTTTGGCCTGATCCAGCAGGGCTCTTCTTATGTTCTTATGCCTTTGCCAGCTACAGTAAGCAAGGCAGTGTCTTCACAGCAGATAAGAGGAAGACAGGAGAATAAATTGCATAAGCACTGTGGCAGAATGTAGCAGACAGTTCCTGACTGATGAAGCTGGGGCAGCAAGACATATAAAGTATCAAACACAGAATCTGGATAAGAATCTAGTAACTTCAGCTGTCGTTGGACATCCTAATCTTCTTCCCCCATTTCTTCAGCAAACGGCCTGTGCTTTTCTATAAGTGAAGCAGGATCTACTCCTTCAATTCCTATTGTTAAGATTTAATGGTAACCCTTAGCTTTCTTTAAAGCACCGCAAATTGAGCTACAAAAGCTGATGTTACTTCCAACAATCTGCAAAGGCTCTATTCTGAACTTTAAAAAGAATCTGGCAAAAACCGGGAGTGAAATACTGTATAGGGAAGAGTATCTTTCCCTATTCTGCACATTCATTACCACTACCACCAGGGCCTCCCTACATAGGGAGGTTAAGGGGGTACAATCATACCTGGGCCCAGGGCCAAAAATGGATCAAAAAGGGGGCCCCAGGAGCCAAATTTACATAAAGGGCTGGGACCCAAAAGAAATGTACCCCCTGATAAAATTCCCAAGTGGCTACCACCACAAAAATTCTTAAAAATTCTTGCTCAAATTTAATAATGCTTATTCTAGTACTCATTCTGAATGCTGAGCCTGGTAACCTTTCTTGAGGAGAAAGCTTTGGAAATCTCCAACACCTTATCAGCATCATGGCCATACTTTTCAGATGTGATGTATTCATCATTCTAAGAGAGCTTTATAATAGCATAATCAAGGTACAGTCTCAAGCAGTTAATTTAAATGCTTATCCGGCAACTTTCATCATCAGACACCAGTACAATCTTTATTCATCAAATATCTAATACAATGTCAGTTTGATAAAAAGGCTAAAATCTTAAATGTATCAAACAGAAGGATTTTAAACAATGCATTTTAATTTTCTTTTATGCTGGCTTTGTATATTAACTAAACCCAAAATCCTCATATGGATGACAGGGAGGAGGAGGATTAACAGAATAATCCCTATGTGAACAAAGGTTATGAAACACGTCCTTGATGGAAACAAAATGACCTTGATGTTACTATTGTGGTATTCTAGTCTCCATATTTTCAAGTTCCACTATAGCTTCTGCTGTTTCTATCTATGAAAACCTTTATTCTAATACCCATTGGTAGTTTGCATGGGGATTATAGAACAAGCTATTAATCACTAGTACCAACCTTCAGTATCAGTGGCACTGCTGATGACATTAGTCAGTTTAGCTTTCAAACTTGTATAGGTGACGTTGGCTTTCCCTTCGCTTTCATATCGTCCAGTTCCCAGAGATATTACACACTGCAGTGGTACATTTGGCCACAGACACTTGCACTCATGTATTGCTAAAGCTGTAGGGTTATTTAAAAGCAGCCCTCCATCCTGTAAATTAAAAATAAAGCAAGATGTTTCAGACATTAGTATTCATAGGCTCATGGCTAAGATGCAAATTAAGCAGTCCCCTTAAACCACCACATCCAGTGTTCAAACTTTATTGACCCTGTGTTGGTGTCAAAGTAAACTTGATACAACGTGGAAGCTACATCAAAAATATCTCTGCTGCTTCTCCAAGATATGAGCCAACATTCTGAGGGACAGCCAAAAGAACAGGTCACCTTTACATACAGAGTATTGTTTTACTATATTGTTTTACAGCTGCCTTGGGTCCTAGATGACTGCATGCTAAATTTCTGCTCTAAAGAAAAGAGGTATTGCAACTAGAACACCTAATTTTGCTGGTCAATAAAGCATATTATAATAAAGCAACTTCAATACGTTGATCCTAAACATATTGCATATGCAAATTCCTTGGAACTATGGTTTTAGAAGAGCATAAGAATAAAAATCTCATGGTGATAGTTACCACAACAGAAAGGGAGCAATGAGGATTTGCCATATGCAATAATGCAGCATTTCTCAAAGTTCTTCCCATGAGTAGGGGAGAACTTTGAGTGCTTGCAGGGGCGGGGCGATGGCAGCGGCTGCAGCGATCCGGGGATTGCGCCGCTACCAGGGATAAAAGGAGTATTTTAAGACTTAACAGGGGCTGGGTCATCCTCCAGAAGGTGCAGGGGCAGTGGACCCCCCCCAGCAGGCATCCCCAAGCCTCCGAATGGTTCCTGGAGGCTATTAAAGTCCACTTCCGGTTTATGTCCTGGTTTCCATGAAAACCGGAAGTGGGTTTTATTCACCTCCAGGAACTATTCAATGGCTTGGAGGTCCGCTGGGGGCATGGGCCCCCCAGCACCCTCTGGAGGACTGTGTGACCCCCTGTAAGTTTAAAAATACCCCTTTTGTACCTAGCAGCGGCGTGATCCCGGGATTGCTGCTGCTATCGCAGATCACTACTCCCCTTAAGGGGGTAGCGATCTCCCCCTTCTACAAGAGAATCCCTGCAATAACGTAATACTATTTGTAGATACATAGAATGGTTTTCCCAAGTCTGAAGACAAACTACTTCATTTGAAAATTATAGACTACAAAAGGAGAATCATACACTTACAAAAGGGGAAACGACAAAAAGCCATTCAATCATGGGTGAAGTGCTAATGAAGAGAAAAGGATCTTAAGAAATGGGTAAAGAAATAATGCCAGGATCCTAAACATCACATTCCATGTGCACAAGGACTTCGGGCAGCAGTTTCCCTAAAAGCTCCACCCTGAACATTTAGGGTTCCCTGAAGCAGCACCCCCTGAAGGTGCCACCACCACCCTGCTGCCAGAAAGAAAAAAATGCATCTCCTCCCGCCTATCTGCTTCTCTGGATACTATCCAGAGTGAAATAAAAACTGGCTTTTCCTCTTCCAATACTTGTTAATTTTAACCAAAACAAAATCATGGGAGATAAAAATAGAGAAATGAATAACTTATACATAAGCTACTGTGGAAACACAATTTAGGCTGTACAGTAGTTATATTTACTACACACTAAGGCAGAGGTTCCCAAACTGGGAGGTGCAACTCCCAAGTGCGTCATGGAAAGCAGCCAGGGGCGTCTTTAATTACCACATATTCTTGCTTGCAAGAGAGAGAGAGCGAGCAAAAACAAAGACCCGGAAAAGCTGCCTCTTCACATCGGGTCACTCAAAATTCACTTCAAAACACTTCAGGTTTGTAGGCAGCTTTTCCACGTCTTGGTTTTAACCACAGCTTGAGTGAAGCCCGTGCTTATCTTATGTCAAAGAACAATTAACATCTCAATGGATAAGCTAAGTACTTTGCAAGAAGCTGAAGCCATGACAGGACTGCAGGTTTGCAAATAAAGTATTTTCTTTCTGCTGAATGTTTTTAAGGAAGCAAACACAAAACAAAAAGCAGCCACTATGTTTGTTTGGTTGATTAATTATTAGGATTTCTCTCCTTCTTCCTTTTTGACCCACCTCTAAGCTAGTTCCCCACTCTATTTGTTGGGACAACCCCCCCCCCAATTGGAGACTGCCAGGCAGTATAAGAATCTGTTTTTCATCTTGCAAAGATGCTATGTAAAGGAGCTCTCTCTCGTGCAACTGGGGTGGGGCATGACTAATGGAAAAAAAGACCTCCCTCCCATGCTTTGATGTTTCTCTTGCCATGAATAGGACTAACGCAGATGACATCAGTGCCCTCTACCAGGTAGGCACCCCAGGCCTGCCAATGGAGGGAGGGCAGCATCCCAACCCCACCCTGTGCCCCAGCACCCTCTGGAGGACTGTGTGACTCCTGGCTTAGCTGCTGCTAAGCATAAGCATGGAAAATCCACTTTAGGGCTCGTTTTGGGAATATACACGTATGTGTATACACACATACATATAAGAAAGGGTGCCTCTGAGCATGTAAAGAGTGCCTGTTTCTTCCATGCACTGTAATGGGGAGTCACGGCTAACAGCGAGGGAGGTCAAGGGAGCCGCGAGTCAAAAAAGTTTGGGAACCACTGCACTAGTTTGGGAAGTGCAGTGCAAAAAAGTTTGGGAACCACAGGAGGCTGATAACCTCTTAACACACTTTTTTTTTTACTAGGAAAAAAAGGTCCTGCAGGGTCTCCTAAGGTTATGCATTTAAGAAAGTTACAAGAATGTACATTTTGCAGGAAGTATCTGTAGATGTTCTAGCCTTCAAACGTTGGCAACATAAGAGACATATTCACTGGAACAAGATAGCTAATGAGCATTTCTATGTCAAGGATAAAATAGTCCTTTGTAAGTTCTACACTGACTTTGCATGCACATTTTCAATCAGTTCAATCCTGCTGCAATCACATTTGCATTCCTTCCCCCAGCAAAAAATGTTTATTTTGCAGTTTGGTTCCAGATATGAAGGCAAACAGATTTTTTGTGATACAATGACAGTTTAATCAGAGCTTTCGTCCTGCACGTCTCCCTATTTCAAGATTAAATGACACACCCAATTCCTTGAGAAGCTGGAAAGGTTGCTGTTCTGCTCATGTGCTACCTTACTACACCTATGGAAGTCAAGAAGTAAAAGGTTTAGCGATGTCAGGCAGTTATCGCTTTCCTATATAAACCGTGCCTTAACATTACAAATGTTAGGGACTGCAATCTAGATAACATACATTCTAACCATCCTTTCACTCCCCTGCGGCACAAGCCTTAAATCACCCTTGTTAACGGTTTGCCATCAAGTCTGACATTTCCCTCCTCCAAAATGTCAACAAATAATTACCAAGTTAAGGGAGACTTCAGGAGACAATGACAGCAGTGCATGCCCTAAATAATTCAACCAGTAGAAACCAGAAATACACATGGCTGTAGAGAGAAATGAACAACTACACATCCAAGTCAACCAGCATAAAGTAGCAATCGGAAGAACACATGGGACCTATACAGAACAGTTATGACAAGGGTGTATGGGTTGGAAGAGTGACAGCAGGTAGGTGGAACATAGACAGCAATTATGGAAATGTTGGCCTCCACCAGTAGGGGAAGCTTGTTGCTAGTCTCAAAGCTTGCTGGTTGCTTCTCTCTCTACATCTGATTGATCACTCATTTGGCTTCTTTTCCTGTCTTCTTGTTGTCCGCCTGTGCGTTAAGAATGGCTGCAGTTCTCTCTTTGTTCTAGTAAAGCTCTGAACAAAAGCCAGTTTCCTGTTTGTGGGTCTGTTTTAATCCCTCAGCTTTACATCTCAAGGTTCATGAGAAAAGCAACAACGTCCCTACATGGAGAGAGATTAGTTTGATTTAAGAGCCTTTATCGCAAATAGTTCAGTGGCCTTATACAAACCAAAGAAGATTTTGAGGGAAATATTAAATCCTAAATATTAAATCCTAAATCGTAAACCCCTAAAAGTTACACTAAATTGTCACACAAAGAAAACTTCTTACTACAGAAGAATTATCCCAGAGGTGAAAAAACACACCCACACTCCACATTATGTTTCACAATGCTTCTGCTGAAGAATCCAGCAAATCTGCTTTGTTATGAGGTATTATATGCTATAAGATTTAAGAAACTGGTTTTCCCCATGTAAGTTACATATCAAGAAGTAGTTTTGCCTCATGTATGATTTCAGAAGGTTAGGGGCATTGGTCACAAGGCTAACCAGTACTGGAGATAAACTAATATAAAAGAAATAAAAAAATTCAAAACAGCTGAAGGCACTGAAGGAAATGAGCCTGGCATTTGGACTACATTTCTTCCTTTGGAGCTCTTGATATGCAAAACCAAATTCAGGTTCCAGCTGCATGTAACCCATTTTTGAAATGTTTTCTTTCATGGGATTCAGAGATACTTAATTTTTTAGCTAAACAATGCATTGTTCAAACTACAGTGGAGAGAGTTCTTATTAAAAACAAACTCTTTTTAACCACAGCTGCACTAGATAAAGTAGTGATGTGAATCATTGGCTAGATGAGAAAGACCTTTCACTAAGCGTTCAATACAATCTACAAAAGCTTTTTGAACTCTTTCTGGACCAGTTAGTATATTTTGCCTTCAGCAGAAATAACGAGAACAGTAGTCTCTTAGTGCACATTATTTTTAATTTTGGCTAAAAGATTTCATCACCAAGAACACATAGTAAACACTGTATTACTCTATGAATGACTCCACTGATTTCACTCTAAAGTCTAATTTTCAGTTCCTCCAGGTAGTAAATATCGACAGCATCTACTTGGTATCTCAAAAGTTATTTAAATTAGACTGGATTCACAATATTGTAAACAATGAGTAGAAGACAGACCATGCAACTTGTATTTGATGCAAAAGCTAATGGGCCTGATCCAACAGAGATGGGAATGCGGTTTACATGCAGAAGGTGCCAGGTTCAATCCCCGGCATCTCCAGATAGGATTGGGAAGAACCCTTGTTTGAAACCCTAGTTAGCCATTTTCAAATAATGTAGTTAACAGTAAGCTAAAGAGAACACATGGTTAGGCGGGCATATGCAATATAGTTTTAGGACCTACAGGTTTCAAATAGAGAGATGTGTGCATTATACCTGGCAGCTGTAAGAAGCTAAGGAAATGACAGCTAGGCTCTCTGTGTTCACCTGACAAGAACCAAATGCTACTGGGTGCACTCCCACAAGAGACTCCCTTGTGTCTCTCCCACAAGAGACTTCACCGCTGGCCATTCTACCTAGTCATTCTGACCAGGGAACATACCTGAACTGTGAACTCGCTTTCATTTTTCCTCCACCATTCTTTTGCCTCATACTTATTCAACTGGGAGTCATTCTGGCAGAGTCCTCCCCCTTGGTACAGTACTTAAGAATTTTCACCACTTTTAAGAAAGCAGATCATACATATGCATTTCAAGCACCCACAACATGGGAAACCCATTCAGCTGAACAATAATCTGTTACCTTGAGTTCCATTTTGTCAAAACATATCCCTAACTGTGTATCTTAACACAAAAGCCTACTCAGCTTTCCACATAAGTTTAGTTAAGTAGATGTTTTCTACAAACAAAGAGCAGATAACTTTAGGAAATAATCCTTCTGCCCAGATGGACTAACAAAGAGCAAGAATTCACAAAGCTCCATTTAGGACATGTAGCATGCTGCGATTTTGTTTGTACTCTAAATGCATTTACCAGTTTGCTTTCCTAACTATAGAACATAGCCTTGAATAAACATTTTATTTACACATAAAGGAAACTTCTGTTAAACTTTGGGTTGCTAAGAGACTAAAGCTGAACTCAAAATTTCCCAAAACAGACCAACTTCAAGTAGTGACATCCTTAGTCATAAAAATATTGTGTTCTTGGATTTGAGAACATGTAAAAACATTAAGAGCAGAAGTCACTATGATGCATGTCCACTTTTCAAAATGAGTGATCTATAAACATCCATATGAAGTGTATGCACAAGCCTTGGATTTTACTGAACTGTGTGGCAACTGGCCAAGACTGACAAGCACTTCATTCCATTTATTCTCTCTTCAGTTCTCATGTTGCCTTTCCTTGCCCTCTATTTTGTCTCCTCTTTGCTCCCCTGTTTATTCTGATTCCAACTGCAAGTTTCTCCCTTCACTACTCCCCAAATATACATGAGCCATCTTTGCCTCTCTTTGTACTCTTGCATTCTTACACTGATCCCTGGCCCTGCTGTTGCCATCGGCACACTGGCAACATTTAAAGATTTAATCTTTACTGCTTGGCTGTAAACTAGCTTCAATTGTAATTGCTTCTACAAAAAAGAAAAGAAAACTATTTGACAGCTATTAAAATTTCAGCAAAGCTCTGATCTCCAGGCCCTTTCTGATAGTAAAAGTTTCTTAGGTTGAGATTAGAACTGCTACATGCCAGTCAGACCTCTGCCAAAGAAATTTATCTATGCCACTTGTTTAAAAATGAATTCTTTTTCAATAATGTGGGACAGAATATTGCCACCTGCAACTCAGTCTTGACGATTCCTTGGAAGCTCAAGGTCAAGTTTGGTTTTTTCATTTATTTAGAAGAACTTGCACTTCATATGCTTTGCTCAAAAGCCACACGTGGGGTGGGTGGAAGAAGCCTTCGTTAAAGATAAGCTCCACTGGAATCACTCTCTGAAAGACAGGGATTTCTAGCATTTCTGGTTGACTGCTTCTTTAATGCATAAACAAAGTCTTGTGGCACTTAAAGACTAACAGATTTATTGTAGCATAAGCTTTTGTGGACAAGGCCAGGGCCCACTTCATTAGAAGTGCTACGAGAGAAGACATACGGCCAAGTCCTCTGGAAATTTCTGTAACAGGTATCTACACTTCCTTTTCTTTCTCACACAGCTGTGCAGGCCTCTTTGATTTTCTAGCTTCTTTAAGGGTACTTTTTTATACTGTTGGGAATTATATCCATTTTCTTCTTTAAGATTTCACTGAGATAATGGGCCAAGGATGGGATTGTTGTTCTTCTAGGTCAGTGGTTCTCAAAGTTCTCCCCAAAGGCAGGGAGAACTTTGAGTGCTTGCAGGGGCGGGGACAGTGGCAGTGGCGATCCCTGGGATTGTTGCTGGTGCTGGGAAACAAAGGTGATTTGTGCACTTACTGGGGGTCCTGGAGCCCTCCAGAGGGCTCGGGGAAGCCTGCACTACCCTCCACAGCACGCCAAGTGCAGAGCCAAGCTCGGGGGGGGGGGGCTGCAGAGGGTAGCTCAAGCCTCCCCAAGCCCTCCAGGACCTCTGGTAATTGCACAAATCGCCTTTTAAAATGTTTTTCTTGATGCCAGCGGCGATCCCTGGGATAGCCGCCGCCACCATGCTGTCCTCGCCCCTTAGCAAGGGACAGCTTCTGGTTCCAATAGCGGGTCACAACCCACCACTTTAAGAACCACTGTTCTAGACATTCAGACATTAAATTGCAAGGGCAAATGGTAGCACTTCTTAGAATGCTTTGTAGCTTCCAGAATGCCTATGTCAACAAGCATCAAAGCAAAATACGCTCCCACTAAACCTAACAGGGGGCTACAATTAGTATTGTTTTAAAATGTGATCATTTTCTCATTTTCAACAGTAGTGTACCTTTAAATACAATTGTGCATTTTTAAAGCAGTGGCAAGATTTCAACAGTTGTCATACTGTACATGGCTTTCTTTTTAACCTCAGTGCAAGTACCATGGTACTGAAAGATGCAATTTAGCAAAGCCAATTCCAATACTTGGGGTTTGCTGGCTCCATAGCAACCATTTCACCTCAATGCCTGCGCAGACATGCTTTGCATTTCTAGTTCATTTTCACAGACTTGCTCTGTTGTTTACTTTCATTGTATTTGCAAGAAAGAGGAGGCACTGAACTAGCACAAGAGTATCACACGGACAAGCAAGACTTTGAATGAACTTTTCCCCCTTTCAGGATTTCGCCATTTTTAAATCCAAAAAGACAGCTACCAATATTAAGACTATATTGTCTTAATGTTACACATTACAGAGGTGATTTTTTAACACTTTTTTCTTTTTAAGTATTTTGAAGATTTTTGTTTCTTCCTAGTAGGTACACATTTGTGAATTGTTAAATATGGAATGGAGGAGCAGTTAAGGAGAAGTGTGATAACGAAGCTTCAATGCACGTTTCCCCCCCCCCACAGTATCATATTCAGATTTTTCAGTAATTTCAGAGGATTCTGGATATTCAGTTCTATAACTAAAGCAATATTAAACAGATTAGCACTTCTATATAGTTGTACAGGTTGATTACTCCTTCTCCAGACATCCAAAATCCAGACTATTCCAAAATCCAGACATTATGGGGGCTATGACTCCCAGCACCTGGCTGGCATAGTGCAAGGCAAGCTAGGGCAAAACATTACTTTAAATATTGTACAATATTACCTTCAAGCGATGTGTATATGAGTGTATATGAGACATAAATGAATTTTGTGTTTAGACTTGGGTCCCATCCCCAAGATCTCTCATTATATTTATGCAAATATTCCAAAATCCAGACAAATCTGAAATCCAGACAACTTCCCATCCCACACAGTACGGATAAGGGATAACCTGTACTGGGGAGTGATAAACCACACAAGTGAGAACATGATGCACTGGATGCTTTTTGCTTCATTTAAGACATTTCGTCACTGTTTCTACAGCAATTGACTTTACTGAAATGCTATTTGGGATAAAATTAAAGACTTGATTTACAGTTATGAAAAAAAGACCACACCAGAATACTGAGCGGTACAGATTATCTGAAAAGAAAAAAAAGGCTCATTTTGGTTTAATGGGGAGGGGGGGAAATGAAGATGACGGTGGAAGCCCTTTACATGTCCTTAAAAATTCTACATGACCCTCCCCTCACCTATGTATTGTTAGCAGATCACACTGGTACTTTTTCAGGTCTCTGGCATTCCAAGCTCTTGTCTCTCTCCTTTTTCATGACAAGCAGAACTGTAGCTCCAGTCAGACAGGCAGAGACAAGAAAATATTACTGGGCTGCAACACAAGCCCCAGAGAAAGGTCTTGAGGGTACCAATGCTCTGTCTCGGTTGGCAGCTGACAGTCCCATTCAAATTCCACAGCTGCCCTTAGCACACACAGTTCTATTCCCTACCGATTTCAAATGCTGGAATTTAACACCATGGGCAGCAGGCATGGGCAGATTCCTAGGAGAAAACACTCTTGTGCTGTTCCAGGACTCACACCCAGCCCAAGTGTCACTACTACCAAATGAGCAAAGGAGATGAAATCCAGCACCCTGAGCTCCATACCACAAATAGTAAAGGGGTCCCACCCCCTCTAAAACCTACATCTACATGAATTTTAACACACACAAGCCCACAATGTCATGACAGAAATGACTCACTGGGGCTTAAATACATTTCAAACATTATCATGCACGCGATACAGTGACCCTGTCATTGCTGGAAATACAGATATTGGAAAAAAATCTGACTTAAGATGCAAAAAGTCATTTTTTTTCTTTCACACACAGATTCAAAATATACTTACAACCTCAAGAGAAGGGAAATGTAAGTACAGGTACCAAAGTGTGTATGCACTGGAAACAAGCTCCAGGTTTTTGAAAGGAACTTTATTTCACAAATATTTTTAGGAATTTTCCAACAAGGATTAGACTCTCTTTTCCCATTCTCTAGTTCCATTACAAGATGCAACACGGCTTCTTACATTAGGCCATATTTCCACAAAAACGGGGGGGGGGGGATACACTGCCTTGATGCCAACCCCATCCCTTGTTTTTGTGTCAATTGGTAGGAGAAAAGATAAATTTCTCTGCTGCCAAGTGTCAACTGTCATTCTGCATGGCATATATAGTTTGCCCCTTGTCCATGGATTGTCTCCCAGTGAACAGTCATAACATTTAAAAAAGAATTCCCCTATTTATAAATACACAGCAGACATACGTGAGAGAGCAGGCTGCCCAATGTGTTTTCTCTAGATACCCCAGTGTAGTTGCATACAGGCATGATTTCCTCAAATGTTATGATGTTGATAGGAGACCAAAATAATTAGTGGGCTGGGGCATCTACCTTATGAGGAAAGGCTACAGCGTTTGGGGCTCTTCAGTCTAGAAAAAAGGCGGTTGAGGGGGGACATGATTGAGATGTATAAAATTATGCATGGGATGGAGAGAATGGATAGAGAGAAGTTCTTTTCCCTCTCACACAACACTAGAACTAGGGGACATCCACTCAAATTGAGTGGAGGGAGGATTAAAACAGACAAAAGAAAATATTTCTTTACCCAGCGTGTAATTGGTTTGTGGAACTCCTTGCCACAGGAGGTGGTGATGGCACCTGGTCTGGATGCCTTTAAAAGGGGATTGGACAGATTTATGGAGGAAAATTCCATCACAGCTTACAAGCCATGATGGGGATAAGCAACCTCCTGGTTGTAGGAATAGGTTTTCTTTGTGCCAGGTGCAAGGGAGTGGCGACAGGATACAAGTATCTTGTTGTCTTGTGCTCCCTGAGGCATCTGGTGGGGCCACTGTGTAGGCTTACCAGAGTCCCATTTTTGACCGGGAAAGTCCCGGTATCGCCCCTTCGTTCCCCCGTCCCCCCCAAACTGTGTCTTTGTCCCGGCCCGCCGGCTGCATTGCGGCGGGCCGGAGCTCTTCCGAGACTGTGCTGCAGCTGCAGCGCGTCTCTGCCTCTTGATCTCTGTAGTCTCGCGCACCTGCGCGAGACTGAAATCGCTCGGAAGATGTCTGAGTGAACTCGATTCTGAGTGAAATCGATGAACTCGATTCTGAGTGAAATCGATGTCTGAGCGATTCCAGTCTCGCGCAGGCTGGAATCGCTCGGAAGATGTCTGAGTGAACTCGATTCTGAGTGAAATAGACGAAATCGATGAACTCGATTCTGAGTGAAATCGATGTCTGAGCGATTCCAGTCTCGCGCAGGCGCGCGAGACTACAGAGATCAAGAGGCAGAGACGCGCTGCAGCTGCAGCACAGTCTCAGAAGAGCTCCGGCCCGCCGTAATGCAGCCGGCGGGCCAGGGCCGGGGCAGTAAAAGAGAGACAGTTGGGGGGGACAGGGGGACGACGAAGTGGCAGCATAAAATAAAATATAAAATAAACTAAATAAACTAAATAAACATAAAACATAAAACATAAAATAAACTAAAATACACAAATAGCACATAAAATAAAATGCACAAATAAACTAAAATACCCAAATAAAATAAAAGTCTCAGAAAATAAAATACAGTATTTTACCTTTTTTCCCCGTGCCTCTGAGCACGTGCAGAGTGCCACTGCTGTTTTCGTCCTAGCCAGCTGGCTGCGTTGTGACGGCCAGCACTGGCCATTACAATGCACCTGGCTGGCTGGGACAAAAACAGTGGCGGCAATCTGCACGTGCACAGAGGCACGGGGAAAAAGGTAAAATACTGTATTTATTTTACAGTGGACACGCCCACTTCCGGTGGACACGCCCACTTCCGGCAGAAGTGACATCAGTTTTTGACCCGGGGGGCCTCCCTCGCGCCACGTCAGGAACAGTCTGGAACAGTTTTCCCTCAGGAACAGTCTACGCATGCGCAAAAGAACGTTATAAATAACGTTCACGCAGTGGGCCTTCCTCAGAAGGCCCCGGGCAGCCGGCCGGGGAAGACGTCCCCGAGCCGGCTGCAACGATTGAGGGGGCGCCCGGAGCAGCGGCCCGTCGGGCAGCCCCCCAAATCGCAGTGCGGCCTATGGGCGCGCCAAACATTAATAAAGGGGGGTGTCTGGGGGGGGGTCACTAGGTTGACGCACGTGCCCGGCCCTGGGGCAGCGCGCGCCCTAGTGACATCTCTGTTTGCACCTGTGGTTTCCAGTTGGGAGGGGGAACTTGGAGTGACCATTATGTAAGGGCCTAGATTAAGCTTCGGCTAGTTAGAGGCTCTGATTGGCTATTCCCCAGTCACCAGGTATAAGGGGACCGAAGTTTGCCTAGAGACAAGGTTCCATTTTTCCAGATCTCAGATCCCTGGGGGACTTCAGACTGTGTGGACCTTCAGTATGGAGCTATGTCCCTTTCACGCTTATTGGGACGGATAGCTTAACAGCTACACCTTGTCCGTGCTATGAGAGATAATTGGGTGAGTGTTAGGACCAGTACGTTTTAGGATAAAAGCTCTCTTGTTTTATGTCTGTCTGTTTTGCATACCATGCCTACAAAGCCTTACAAAGAATCTTATGCCTTCTTATATGTAACCTTTAATTTACTTTAATAAACAAAGTATATTTTACAGGCTTGTGTGTCTGTGGCTAAGTATAAGGGAACAGAATTCTACCCAGCCTGCCTAGCTGCTTGGTTCACTACTACCAGTGCTACCAGTTTGGAGACTCTGAGGTTTGAGTCTGGTTCTCCTGTTTGACGGAGGGGCCAGCCTTGTAAGCACTGAGACTTGGCCTAGAGACCCCAGCTTTCCCTGGAGCTGTGGGACTGGCATACCAGGGTGGTGGCAGCTTTTTCTACCCTTGGGTTGTTGCCCAAGCAAAGAATATTCTATTCCTCTGATTTGGTCAGTCCTGTTGGAACTAAGTCAGGTGGAACTGAATAGGTAAACTTGCACTTATTGATTCGGTTTGATTCAGCAAAGAACCCAGGGTTCCTTTTCTCTGGTGTTATTGTACCCTGAGAACTAGAACCCCGGACAATAACCTAAGAGCCTTGGATTTTCTCTGCTTCGAGTTGTTGCTTCGCAGAGTTAACCCCGGACAGTAACAGTGGGCCTTTTTCCACAGCCAGTCTGGAAGAAGCTTCACTGAGTAAAACATCTAAGAATTACAGGCCTGCTTGTTGTGAGTGTAGACATCTTAACAGGCTGGACTTGTGAGTAAACCCGAAGGCTGAGGCTGCCTTGGTGCTCTGGTGGGCTGAAGGTGACCGGGGGGGGGGGGCGCTTAGCCAGTTATCAGGGGTTGGCTGTCCGAAGCTTTCCCAGCGAGGGTGAGCGTTTTGGGTCAGACACCCCCGGTATTCCCATTCACAAGGACAAAGGATTACAGATTAATTTCTACTAATAGCACACTAGCTTCACTTCATGCTGGATGACAAAATCTTTCCTTGATTTCCTTATACTGAAAGTAAGCAATCAAATACCAATATGAAAACTGGTTTGAGGGTAGACAACCTTTTGTCCAAGGCCCACATTTGGGGAATGGGAATCGTATAGAGAGCTAGCATGCATACTTGTTCTTGAATTTGATTCCAGCACCATAAAAAGGATCTGCATTCCATTCTTTGTGAATACACAACATTCACTGACCAACTTTTTCTTTGCCCAGCACTCATTTTTGAATTGGAGTTCTGGGGAAGAAAATAAGAAGCTCTCATTTCTTGTTCTCTCTTCTTTATGGCCATTTTTTTAGACCGGCATTGCTCCCAAACAATGCTTGCTCACGCTCGATCCAGCATGGGAAGTCAACATGCACCTTATACACCCAGATACTGCATGTGAGAATGAAGCTGTTACATTTGGGTGGGCAGCACCAGCACTGGTGTGTCTGCGCATGGGAGAAGGGATTAAGGCCAGACTGTTAGCATGGGGAGAAGTTGTAGTGTCGAATTGGAGGCCCTCACAGGCTACATCTTGCTCCCAGACCATAGTTTGACAGCAGAACATGTTCAATACAAGAAGCAACCTATGTAGACAGCAGTTTAAAAAGGTAGAGCATGGAGAAAAAGACTAACAGCTGTATCTTCTTGCACAGGTGTTGCAGCAGTTGCTAACGTAAGTAACAAAATATTTAAATACTGAAATCTAACGCCTTGTGCCATGCAGGAGAACTATTCAGAATAAGATTGGAGACAATCCCATTGTGCCTGTGAAATACTTTTAAATATAGGTACAGAGGAAGAACTAGTGCTTTTGAAAGGCAAAGGGGACAGAACAGCGTGGCGCTACCAAACTGCTTGCCCAAGAGAATACCACTCAAGATGCTGCAAGTACAACTTCCTTTAAAAAAAAAAATCAGGCTATTGTTCACGTTAGAGATGAAGAAGATCCTAAGAGAAGCCTGTCCTTGATACTTTGGTGCTACAAACCTCTGTTCAGATTTGCACAGCACAGGCATTTTCTGTACCTTGAGCATCTGCTTGCAGCACTGACTTAAAATCAATTGGAGAAGATGCAGTACTTTTCCTTTTATCCTCTTGTTTCATATGCTAAGAAACAGCCCCAAAGCCCTAATCATTATGCATACCTCATAGTGGGTGGTATTTCAGTCTACGCTGTCTAATAGCTGTCTGGGATGGAGAGAGAGAGAGTTCAGTGACTGCAACACTGCTACCAACAGAAGGACTTAGAACAGGCTGCTCTGTAATATTCACTTTTTGCATCAAACTGTATGTGCTACAGGAATCCAAGCTGACTTCATCACAAACTACTCTCCCACCTCTATTCCTGTTGCCATTAGATTGTCACAATGATGGCAGCACATGAGTTTCCTTTAAAAAGACTACTTACATGGGCATTTTTAAAGTTTTGGTAATATTGCCTATGCACATGAAGACTTCCCAGGCCCTTCAAGTTCCAGCCGATTATAGCAAGGTTCATGAAACATAGTGGGAAAGGCTCATTCTCCTCGTTGGCTTCTCCATAGGTTTTCCTTCTCTCCTGTACAGCCCTACTATGTTCCTATTTCCTCAGAAAGAAGTTGCAATGTCATCATCATATTTATTGGATTTAATGGCTCCAAAATATCCACTATCTGTTCCTTAGGAAGACACCAACTTCTTTCATTTAGGAATCTTATGGCACATGCACTTTCTAAATCAGGAAGCTGGCTTCTTTTTAAACAGTTTTATAAAATATCCAAACACAAATACAGCATAAACAGTGCCTTATAGCATGTCCAGCCACTACATACATTTTGTCCCAATCCTATCCATCAGTTCATTCTATGCGGCTGCACTGCACTCATCCTTCTATCCTCGAACTGCCCTGATCCCCACCCCCATCCTCCCCCCCAAACCACCCACACATGTGATCCGGTGGGAGTCTGGGATCTCCTGGTGAGTGAGCGGAGATTCCTGTCATTTGCACCAGCAGCTCCAGTGTTTCCGAGCACTACAGCCATGCACAGTCCTTGCCTCCCATCGCTGCTGAAGATCAGAAAAGGGAGCTCTGCTGGCTGTTGCTTGGCTACAGCACTCCTGAGTACTGTGACCAACTAGCAAACAGAGAAACCCTGTCCATCTCCCCCCCCCCCCGTCCTGCTCTTGAGCAGGAAGGAGAGGTGGGGGGGGCTTCTCTGGCCAAAGTGCTTAGGGGTACCATGGCCACGTGCACCTCCCCACCTTCTCTTCTGCTCTTGAGCAAAAGAGGCAATGAGGCAGACTCTGCATGGCTGAGGTGCTCCAGAGCGTCATGGCTGAGCAGCAGCTAAGCACACATGCCACCTTCCGTGCTTGCTCAAAAGCAGGAATGAGAGGCACAGGACTTGCTTGTTTAGCCTTAGCCGCGCAGGAGTCAAACAATTCCCAGGCTGCCTGCCATATTCTTACTACTACTACTACCACCACCATGAATAATATACACCACTTTTCAACAACAACAAAAAAGTTAACACAGTTTATATAGCAAAATAAGTACCGGTAAGTGGCTCCCTGTCTCCAAAGGCCTTACAATCTAAACACACAAGAGCCCTGGGGAAGGGCCAGGGATTGTCAGCAACTGGTTGGACAATTCCCATCCATTTCTTTTGCTCTGAGTTTGGATAGAAGTGACCACAATATGCTCAGTGGATGGTCGTACCACAGCAAGCAAAATTGTGGTAGCCTGCTGTACATGTTGTCTTAGCTTGAAAACTCACCCCTGAAATGCAAGTTAAATTATAAGCTTTGCATGAGTGATCAATGCTGTGAATCAAAGAGATCCAGATTAGAATCTACAGATTAGACATGCACAAATGAATAGCTGCAGAGATCTCCAATACACTGAAAACTTGAGTAAACACCTCCCCCCTCCCAAAGCCCTAAATTGTATGTTGGTCACTGGTTTCACAGAGATGAAATTAACTTCATTAACAACATATTTTTATCCAGTTGTTTGGTCTCCTTGGACCACTTTAGACAGCAGTGTCTAATTTCATCTGAGCTGAATTAACACTATCTAATGTGCTTTCCAAATTAAATCTACAATCTTTGTTAATATGATTATGCATGAATTGCCTGATAACATTTCCATTAAAATCCCACAGACTGTTTCATATGTTCCTTCTATTCCTATGGAGAAGAATGAAAACAGCAAACAGATCATCATGTGGTTTTTATGTCTTCTTTGACAGTCAAGTGCTTTACCTGTAGAAAATGTTACCTGTAGTAACATTTGAAGCAATCCTCTCTGAATACTGTCACACTTGAAAGAACTAGCATGATGAATAAACTGGTTCATTAGGCAGGGGGCAGAACCAAAGACAATGAATTTTTAATGCCACATATCAAAGGGCTGTTGTATCCAGTAGAAACACTAATTAGCATCAGCATACATTCCCACTGGAGACTCCCTGCTGTTAAGGTTTGTCAGTATACCTTATATAACATGCAGAATTTGCTAAAGATCATAGCACAACACCTTTATTACCAGGTTATACAATCCACAGAATCAGAAGGCTCTTTGAACTACTGAAGAAGTCCTTCTTGCAGGAAAAACAATGAAGAAGGATTTAACCAACTTGGGAATGCCTGGCTCTTCTCTCTGACATATTGGTGGCAGCATAAGGGACCATGACTTAGGCAAGCTCCTAACAACTACCGGTAGCAACTGATAAAATGGAACTGAACATTTCCAGAACAGCCAGGAGGGAGTGGTCTCCCTGTCCATTTTAAGAGTCAACCATTCAATCCTATTCGATTCAAAGGCTGCTGAAGAGACTGCAGGTGGTTTTCTGAGTTCTATCACCTTCCAGCAGACCTAGGAGGATGCTTCCTTCTTTAATGTTTTATATACAGCCATATATCGGAGGCTGAAGATTAATGTAGGAGTAATGTATATTCTGTACTTTTTGGGTGTTGTTGTGACTGTTTATTTAGCTAAAAATCTACCAATAAATTGTATAAAATATAATCAAGTTTACATGTATATTATTATTTATTGGATTTCTATCTCGCTTTTCCCCCATAGGGGGAACCCGAAGTGGCTTACAACAATAAATATACCTTGATCACGCAGTTGAATTTTACCTAAGAGTAGGAAAAATGACTATAGAAAAGTCTTTGTAACAAAGACAAGATGAATAAAAGTTCAAGTGTAGATTCAGATGAACCTTAATATTTATGAAGTGATTAAGAGAAAATATGCTGACATACCTGCTTGACTTTATATGCTGCACACATATAAACAGTCAACTATAACTGGGAAACATGGTTCCCACCCCCACCCCAAGAGGCTCTCATTAGCAATCTGGGTGCAGCATTTTCCACCAGTTGCAGTTTCAAGATACACTTTAAGGGCAGGCCAATGTAGAGTGCATCGCAATAGACTAAACAAGAGATGGCCAAGGCATAGATCACATGTTAAAAATGGGAAGCGACTCTTATTTGATTATTTACCATTACCACTCACTAATGCGCAAAACCTTACGTGGCTTTATTTCTTGCAATTACATTTATTACAGTTCACTATTCACATAGATATCTATTTGCTTAAAGGATATTATAACTAACCTGATGAAGGTCATTACCCAGTACGTACTCCTGGAAGTAGCCTGGTGCAGCAGATGATGCTCTGATAGCTTGCCACAATTTATACTGGCAACCTCCAAGATAATGAGACTTGACTCCAGGAAGGTGATTGTAATTCCTAAATACAAAGGCTTTCAATGGTATGCCTCTATTTACGATAGTGCTTATTGCAGCCACCTAACAAAACATGGGAAAAAAACCTAAGATTTATCTGATAATGCTATTTTCTCCAACTCCAAAACTTAGAAATGGGATGCATTTAGTATATTTATTATTACATTTATATTATTATAAAATAAATAATATTTATTTAGTATGGGATGCTTTAGTATAGCCACATATTTTCTCTGATTTTATTTCATTCATTTTTCTTGGAAAAGTACTTATAAAAGTATCTGAAGCCAAACACAAGTCTCTCTACACCTTCACAGAATTAAGAGATTTTTAATGTCCTACAAACATCAGTGAACAACATACATGATGAGAATCTACAATGCTTTCGTGACATCTGGATGTTCTTGATCTCTGATAAGCAAAGAAATGACGGATGGTTTTGGTCTGCTAATGAGATCTATAATTAATGTAGCTGTTTCGGAGATAATAGAGGGATGGACACAAACTGTGAGGGATGGACACAAACTGTAGAATAACGGTAATGAAAAGGGCCACAATTTCAATACATCCAAGGACAATACAGAAAATAAAGGGAAAGTATGGAGGAGAGACTGTAACCTAACACAGTCTAGCCCAGAGAAACTGGTCTAGCTGTCCAACTATGAATATTCCCAGAGCCAAACCTAGCCCAAAACTGACAGCGCAAGCCTGTGTAAAGATGCGCAGCCAGCCGAAAGGGCTGGCCGCTGCATCCTAAGCCCATTTCAGTGCTGCTAGAGTGCACCTCGGAAGGTTCATCCCCTTCCCCAGGTGTAGGCAAGCCAGGAGCCTATGGGCCTCCTCGAATGCACACCAGCTTCAGAGCTGGTGTACATTCGGAGAGGCCATGTAAGGCTGGTGCGGGATGCAACAGGGCTTGGGATATCGCCGCCCCCTCCCAGCCAGGGCTGGTCAATGGCCTCCTCCCTCGCTGCTGTCTTTTCTGTAGATGAAAAGATTTTGAATTTCTTCTTTTAGAAAACAATTATCACATTTGCAGAATGATTTAGTAGATTAAAAAAATGATGGTTTGTCCATTTGAAGTATAAAATTAAACATACTTTGAAATAAGCACAGATAAGCACTAGTTTCCTGCAGAAGAATCCTTAAATAGAACATTTGACATTTTCAAATCTGAAAAAATACTGCAATATTGTGTAAGACTTGCACTCCTCTTATCTAACCTGCATGCAGTACAAAAAAAAAAGAGAGAGAAGATACACTTACTTTAGGACATCTAGGGTTTCTTGCTGTTTCAATCATAACATCTGATCCCATTCTCTCTCTAGACAAACAAATGATTAGTTATAATTTTGGAATATGCAGTGTCTGCTCTTGTTCTTTATATTTCTAAAAAGTGACTTCATCCAGTTAGGAACAAGCTTTTGCACCCATATTTCTAGATGGAGGTCATTCAGTGTGTGCAAACAGGTAATGTGTGCATAGTTCCTTACACTAAACAGCCCCGCTCAACAGCTGGGGTTATATGCACAGTACATTAATCAAGTCACTGTCAGGGAGAAAGCAGGATAGGGACAGAAGAGGTTGGATTTGACATTGTGTCCTTCTCCCAGCCATCTCCAAACAGGCAAGTGACAGCAAAGTCAATTATCCAACCCAGGCTACGTGTGTGCAGTCTTGGTTTCTGGATAGGACTTTGTAGTGCTAGGAACTAAACACAGAGGTCCTAAATCAAACTAGTGATGCAGAAATGGTAGCCTGCCTGCCTAGAGAATTATTTGCTCAAAATGACAGTTTTGTTTTGGAAAGGCTGAAGCTATTATTTTTTGTACTCATGCTCTCCATAAATGTCTTCCAAACATGTGACTGCTGCGCTGCAACATTTTCACAGATGGCCACATTTCTACCATTGTATTGGATGGGAAGGAGGAGATGAAGGGTCACTACTCCTTGTCTGAGACAAAACAAAATGCAGCAGAGCTTCTTCTTTATGCCAGCCCTTCTTCCTCTGCGACAATCTGGTAGCCACCATCTTTGGTCTCCCAAGATCCCGCAAGATTCCTCAAAAATCAAAAATTGGAGCAGCATTGGAGGTCTCCAAACTAGGTTCATGCAGAGCTCCACAGCTACATCATGAAGAGCTTCCACAGACCAGATGAAGAGCTTCCATGGACCAGATCTGGCCTGCAGGCCTTATGTTTGACACCCCAGATTAGACTGTCCCTGGAAGTGGCAGGCAAAAGAAACACCCAGTTGACTAACTATGGACCAAAGAATTACACTTGTCAGATAGGTCAATGCATTTTTTTAATCTACTTCCAGAATCTTAGGACCTACCTTAGGCTCACTGACTTGGATAAACTCAGAAAAAAAAAATCTGACTTTTCCCTTTGAGTCCTCTGTTTTATCACAAAAAGTTGTCTGAACTAGTTTTACAAGCAGATAGGGAATGCTAAAGTCTAAAGTCTTCTTAGAATCACAGAAAGAGTTGAATAGTTCTTTGAATCCTATCCTAGCTGCACATACAGTAATATATCAGTTATCAGTAATGTGTTCAAAGATCAAATTCATGATCTAAGTGTTCAGTCAGGGGAGACCACTTAGTTGGATTTCCAAAGCAAGGCAAGACAGCCAATGAAAACCAGCTTCAGCAAGTAGTACAGTACCTAATTGGTCTTTATCAGTATCAGTGTATTTTTTTTTTTTTACATAAAATAGCATTTTACCACTTTAATTTTCTTTTCGGAAAGAAGCACTGGGGGAAAAATGGCCAAAGCTACTACTTGAGGAATTTGACTGCATATCACAGAATGTCAGTTTCAGAGCTTTTTCTTAGCGGCAAAAACAACTCGGCAGGAGATGCCTAAGATTTGCAATGTCAATACTGTATAAAGAAATTACAGTGAACTGAGCATATAATCAGGAAACACAGCCCCCCCCCCCCAAATTCATTTTATTCCCTAGAAACACAACACACATCCATGATACTAAAAAGCTTTCAAATAGTTGGGCAGACTAAATGCAAACAGCTTTTTGAACTTGAACTCATAATGTACCCACTCTCTGAGTCTCACTCTCATCTGACTCATGATCATTTACAACTGCTGTCACCACAACACTAGCATAGTGTCATTCCGTGCTGTTGCACTAGCATAGCTGTGAAACCAACTTAGAATTCACATGATGGTAGAGGAAGACCTAGAAGCTTCTTAGAATTCTAAGTTTACATGTTGAGGTACTTTGAAGGAAACAAATTGTTGCACGTTTTTAGCACATGTTCAGATACATTTTACTTACTTAAGCATCTTCTCCCACATTTCACTGTCGTAAAATGCATGGCTCCAGCCCATTTTAACTGTCCCAACAATGACATTTTGCTTAAACACATCAGTTCCTAATTTGCGATAAAGTTCTTCACATTCATCCAGGGGGATATGGAATAACCCCAACATAAATGCCAATATAGCACCTGAAAATAAACATTTATACATTTAAAACATGGCATGTTACATAATATCAAGCTCAAGGCTACATAACAGGCCCTATGATATTATTATTATTAACAGTATTTATATACCGCTTTTCAACAAAAAGTTCACAAAGCGGTTTACAGACAAAAATCAAATGATTAAATGGCTCCCTGTCCCAAAAGAGCTCACAATCTAAAAAAGATACAGAACACCACCAGCAAACAGCCATCAGAAAGACACTGTGCTGGGGTGAATGGGGGCATTATCATATTATGATATTACAGTTTAAAAACAACAACAACATGTTAAACAGCAACTCAGTGATATTACGTGCAGGACCTCCAGATCCAAACTTTGTCATCTCCAGGCAGACCTGAGAAAGACACTCATCTGAAACCCTGAGAGACTGCCATTCAATGCAGATCATTCTGAGTTGGATGGACAGATAGCCTGACTTGGTACAAGACATCTCACCTTCAAGTTTGCTAGCAGCTGCTGCAAGCACTTTACAATGGGGAATTGCCTGTCATTTTAGTTTGTTTGCAATGGGCAAGCTAAGGCATGCTCAACTGTTCCAGCGCCAATGTGTGTCAACTCCTTCCACTCACCCTTCTCTGAAATCACCTATAACACTTTGCAGCATTAACAATGAAAGAAGGTTTATTAAAGATCAATGTTATCTTATTTCAGATAGGTTTTTAAGAGGCGATATAAAGCTGTCAGAAGTTTTGAAAAAAGACAATGACTCAACAGCGGCAGGATACATGCTAATGCAACCAATTTAGGCTGAACATTCAATTATAGTGCCACCTAGCGTGCAAGAAAATTAATGTGACCCTGAAAGGATCAGTCTGAAGTGATCAATTGTCTGCAATACACAAGAACTAATTTCTAATTCCAGGAATAATGTCAGCGCAGCACTGTCAGCATTATAAAATCTGCAGAATCCCTGCTAGTGAAGTGTTACTGCTGAAAGCCGCACCATTTAAAAGGCAACCGATTCCCATTTAGATTTCCTGTACAATTAAAGTGTAGCAGGATGGAAACCTGGCAAGTCTGACACCGGGCACATTATTGTTGCCCCTTCTGTAGGAACATGCTGTCCTGGCAATGCCTAAGTAAGTAATTAGCAGAATCTATCAATGTTTCCAGGATAACAGGTATGCAGTTTTCAGTCATGCATACCAAGTGTCAGTCAGTTTATCCTAGCAGCAGCGAACTGGCAAGAACCTAGAGAACAACAAATAGAACTAGAACAGTTACCAATAGAACTAGAGGAAGAAAAACTTCATAAGCAATGCAAACCAAGAGCAGCACCTGAGAAAACAGCCCTATTAGAAAGGATCCAATTGCAAACCCCCCCCCCCCCAAACAGGCAGTGTATCACAGAAGTTGTGTTGGGTCAGTGTTGGGATGCATGTGAAAGCATAACAATCTTCACTAATCAGCTTTCTCTGGAAATCCCTACAGTAATCCTTACTGTTTTATGAGCTGGTTGTCTTAAACACTACAACCTAATTAGCTTCTAGGATGAAGAAAAACATAGCAGTGCTGAAACAGGGAGGCATTCCCATCTAAAACAACAGCCCAAAAAAGCATTTCTAGTGCTCATGCAGACATAAATAGTGACGCAGTCATGAAATAAGCGACTGTATTCAGCCAACCGTAACAGTATGCTATAGAAGTGAACAGAGGTACTCGAAAGATAGGAAGCCTTAGAAAGCAGAAATAATAATAATAATAATACGTCAACAGGAAACTGGGTGTCAAAATACTAAGTCCTCCCACATGTAGATAGTAGGTCCAGAAAAATCTTGTCTGTTGCTCCAAAAAAAAAAACAAAAAACGAACAAGTAGGTGAGGGTGGAGAATAAACCGGAAACCATTTCAATAAGCCAGTCTTTCAATCTGAAATAGCTTCCCCTCCCCCTCCTCAAAAACAAGATCTTTAATCCATTCTTCACAACTTGCTTTAATGAATTATTCATAGGACAGCATCCTCCTCAAAATGCAATACTTTGCATATTTCATGATATATTTTCTAAAAATTAGACATTTCATGAGCACTGAACGTTTATGGTGAATTCTACACAAGGCGAGTGATGGCAACAAAAAGACAATGCAACTTATTTAGCAATTGCTTATAGCCCATCAGATCTCTTAAATTCAAAGAACTCTGTATTGTTGACAGGACTTTATACTTGGAAGGACTAAAGGCTGATCTCCACCAGCCCCGATTGCGTTATGCTTGCGTCTGGAGGCGCGCAGGAGTAGGGGACAGGACGCCCTGCCCAAAACACTGCCCTGGGCTCCACCAGTTTCTTCAATGCAAATAGTCCCTCCTGATTGTCCTGCCTTCTAATAAATCTCAGTGGTGATTGGCTGAAACACAAGTGCGCTCCGATTGGCTGAAAACCCCCTCTCATCCCATTGGTCAAACCAATAGCTCCGTGTTCCGCCCCCTCAAAATCATAGGCATGGTCCACGGCCGATCGCAACGGAACTCAGGAGAGCGTGGCTCTCCCGAGTTCCGATGAGATCAGGTAACATGGAAGCCACATAGCTCCGCTCTCTCACGCACCCGGAATTCATGCGGTGGAGGTCAGCCTTAACCCTATAAGCTGCTGTGCTGACAGATCTTCCGAGAGTCATTTGCCTGTTGTGAACAATAATTCCTTTGGGGGCAAGAAGCTTCCCAGATCCGCTGCACTCTGACACTGCGTGTCCAGAGATTGGGGCTATTAATTCTTTGTCCCCTTCTCTTCAAAGCTTCTCCACATGACTAATACGAGGCAGTAATCTTTTATATGTACCGTAATAGCAACCTACAGAAAGCTTACGAAGTCAGTTCAAAATAACTTCACGGCTGTACTTGTCTGTCTCCAGGGAATAAAAGGAAAGTTTAATGAGGACATAGAGATTGAAGAGAAGATGACTGAATTCTTCGCCTCTGTCTTCACTAGAGAAGGTGTAGGGCAGATTCCAGTGTCTCAACTGACCTTGTCAGGGAGGGAGTCTGAAGAACTGAGTCAAATAGAAGTGACAAGGGATGAGGTTGTAGAGTGTATTGATGAATTAAAAATTGACAAACCACCAGGGTCAGATGGCATCCACATAAGGGTTCTTAAGGAACTCAATTGGGAAATTGCTGATCTTCTAAAAAAATATGTAACTTGTCCTTCAAATCAGTTTCTATGCCAGAGGACTGGAAGATAGCCAATGTAACACTGATATTTAAAAAAGGATCCCAGGGGTTCTGGGAAATTACAGGCTGGTCAGCTTATTGCCCATTTCAGGTAACCTGAAGGAAAGCATGATTACAGATAAAATGGCTAGGCATATTGTCACATTACCACAATAACCAGCACCATGTGTGTGCAGGAACGTGAGCAAAACCAACCTGTTTGCTTCCTCTGAAACCTCCCCTCCTTGACTAAATGGACATTTATCGTTTTCTAAAGCTGCCTTCACTGACCAACACAATGCTCTCAGGAGAGGCAAAAGACAGCATATTGTGAGCAAACTCATCGCTTTTAATTAAATTATAAAAAGCACTGAAAGGTTATCTACAACTGAATGCCTCACATTTCCAAACACTGTATTACTAGCAAAAGGGTGGAAGGGGGAGCTGCACAATATGGTTTAGAGCAGAGGTTCTCAACCTGTGGTACGCATACCCCTAGGGGTATGCGGACCATGTGCTGGGGGTACGCCAATCACTGGCTGTTATCTGCCCCATTAACACTTAATTAAGTGTTAATTAAGTTTTTATTTTTAAAAAAATCCGGATTTTTTCTGGAGCCGGAGAGCTCCCTTGTGCTTTCTTCCCTGACTAATCTATCCAATCTACAGCTGATTGTCGGGGTTAATTTTTGCACGTGCATAGGTTAAGCTGCTCAGCAGCCAGCAGAGGGCTCCACGCTCCTGTGCTCCATGCTCCTGCCTCCCAGCTCTCCACCTAATGAATGCAGCTCCTGCTGCAGGATGACTGAGCGTTTTTTAACAAAGAGACAGACATCACTTGGGTAAGTTTGGGGGGTTTTGTACTTGGGATTTGTTTTTTGTGCATTTTTGTGCATTTTGTTCATGTGTCTTATTGCTGTGTGTTTTTTTAAAGAGATCCTGGCATTTTTGTGTATTTTTGTGCAATTTATGTAAATTAGGGGTACGCCAAAATTTTTGACCTTCATTGGAGGTACCCGGGCCTCCAAAGGTTGAGAACCCTGGTTTAGAGCTACTGCCTTTCTTTCTACACCAAAGAAAGAAACACAGGATGATCTCAGGACAGTCTGCATACACAGTAATACGCCCTTTGTTATTCTAAAGAGCAGATGTGCCCAATACTGTAAAATCCTTATTTTCTACCTGAACTGCTGCATGTTTGGGGGCGCTACACAGGCTGGTCAAAAATCTGAACGCAGAAGCACTGCAGCACTTACAGATCTTCTGCCTTTGAATGCATAAAATAGTTATTTGGATCATGAGCATATTTTTCCAAGTTCTCAATTTCTTTTCAAGAATATTAATATGTTAATAACAAACATGTATATAGCGAGGCCCTGGTATCCACAGAGGATAGGTTAGGTCGCTGCGGATACCAGGAACCTGAGGACGGGGGGGGGGGGGAACGATCCCAACAGCCCCCCACCCCCTTACTTACTTAAGAATATTAAGTCTGCCATGAATCCTCCCTAGGTGCCCTTGGGCATGCCAGCCCTTCGCAGCCTTCGTATGGTGATGATAATACTAATTTACCCTACAGAGTTGTTGTGAGAGCAACTTCAAGCACTTTGCACACTTAAGCACTGTACAGGTGGGGCCTGGTATCAGCACATTTACTTATCTGTGGATCCAGGAATTCTCCACCCCCACCCCCCCCGGCCCTTACCCTTATTTCTTACTTAAATGTCTTGCTTAAACAGATCGCTATAAGCAGCAGCAAGCTGTTTATAGCACAGAGCCGGAATGATTCTAGCAAGTGCTAGAGAGGCTCCGAATGTTAACAGGAAGCAAACTTCCTGCTAATGTCCGGAGCCTCACTAGCACTTGCTAGAATCATTCCGGCTCTGTGCTATAAGCAGCAGGCTTATAGTGTTCTGTTTAAAAAAAAAAACGTTTAAGCAAGAAATAAGGGTAAGGGCCGGGGGGGGGGGGGGAGAATTCCTGGATCCACAGATAAGTAAATGTGCTGATACCAGGCCCCACCTGTACAGTGCTTAAGTGTGCAAAGTGCTTGAAGTTGCTCTCACAACAACTCTGTAGGGTAAATTAGTATTATCACCATACGAAGGCTGCGAAGGGCTGGTGTGCCCAAGGGCACCTAGGGAGGATTCATGGCAGATTTGAGGCGAGACTCAAATCAGGGAAATCCCAATTCTCAGCTCAGTTTTAGTTGCTACATTACACCAGATCCTACTTGCATTCTTACCTGTACTCACTCCACAAATATAGTCAAAGAGATGATGAACAGGCTTCCCAGTGAGTTCTTCTAGTTTGCGAAGAGTTTGAAGTGCCACTAAACCCCTATGATAAACGAAACAGAAGAATATATCAATATTTCCATTTGTTAAGATGAAGTGATTACAGTTAGCTACAATTTAAAAAGTCACTAGCTGCAAAAAGAGACAAAGCTTCCAGACAATACTTTTAAAACACAAAACAATTTTAGACATCTTGAGAAGGGTCTTCAACACAGGCATGTGCATTGTTTAGGAAAAGGAAATGTTTGGCCTCTGATGTAGCTTAATACTGAATAGGCAACTCCTATACTTTAGGATAAGAGGAATTTTTACCCTCTACTAGTCTCATAGCACTGGAGAATTCCTGGCACTTGTGATCTCCTGCAATACAGAATAAGCAATTCCTAATGATAGGAACTACAGAGCATAGTAAAAAACCGAGAGGTATGACACAGGTTGGTTAACCAGTTAAAAAACTGAGACCTACAAACAGGATCGGTGTCAAACATGAGCTATGAACAGCACCAGTTCCAGGAGCATGACCGTAAGAGAGGGTACCCAAGGCACATCACATTCAATTCTTATCAAGATGAAGATTGATCTGCATACACCATCCTAGCAAATTAAGATCTGTAAGCAGTGTGTAATGGCCACTGTTGTCTTTCTTTCCCACTCCCCACCCATTACATTATGCCATTACATTATAGGTAAAGTGACAAACCCAACCCCGACATGAATGTTGACCAGTTGGCTGTCTTAGCCCTAAGTCTTAATAGAGTTTACAATGCACACCCAGAAGCGTGTACAAAGTAAAACACTACTCAGCAGGTGTGCGCAACCCAACCTAACCCAAAGCATTTTACCTTGTCAGCTGACAAGGTTCTCAGAGCGGCTTACATAAAATCAAAGAATGGGAAAGAATTACATCAGGAAAAGGGGGGATACATCTTGCTTGCTTCTTTTCCTTTTCACAGGGCAGTTGGTATTCTATGAGACCACTGTGAGGGGGAAGGGGTGCAGTCCAAGTTTAAGAGAGGCACCAGCAGGTGGAGGTGGCAACTGTGATCTTTCACCTTGCTAGATTTCCTTTTGTCTTCTCCTCCTCCTCATATAATATTAATGTTGAACACCCCTAGCCAGGTGTACATATTTTGTAGCATAGTGGCTGAGAGACTTACAGTGCAGTCCTATGGATATTAACTCAGAAGCAATTCCCACTGTGTTCAATAGGGCTTACTGCTAGGTAAGCATGCATAGGATTGTACCTTCAGCTTTGCATCTAGGTTACCTTAGGCACACCACTCTTTCTCAGCCTCCAGTCCCATTTGCAAAATGAGGACAAATAGTACTTGCCTTCTAATACTGCTGCAGGACTATAAAAAGGAAGTAGATATGAAACACTGAGTACTCTAAGGGCTGCATAAATGCTTATTAGGGTAGAACTGCAGACTCAGCTTTCATGAGGTAACAAATTTTAAATGTTATATCATTCTTAATATCATGGCTAAAAGAGTAAACACACAATTTATAGCACTTTGTTGATAAACAGACTTTTGCACAGAATTTTATGCAAAGAATTTTATGCAAAGCCTGAAGAAGCTTTCATTCATCGTGCACAGCTGTAAGAAATGAGCACCTTCACACTGAAAATGAAAAGTGCAGAGGCTCTGAATTGCACAGAAACCAAAATAGCATTCGGAGAGAATGGGTTGCAGGAAAGCAGTTGCTTAGTAATCAGAGACAAGAATATATTACCACATACCTTCACAGATCACTGACTCAAAACAAGACAGAATGGTAATGATTACAAGTAATTAATGCTTTCAGGCAGCTCTGTAGTTTATGAGCAATTAATTGGTTAGTGTCAAATTTATATTATAGCTGGCAGTTGGTGAAATGACTCCAAAATATTCCTATAACTAGCAATCTAAGAGTAAAGAGCAGCATTTTACAAGTCAGAAGTACATAGCAGATTACCAATGGGAACTGTCTCCCTGCTCAATTCAAGGTAGAGTTTTATTCCTATTAGGTTAGGAAAACCCATAAAATAAGGGGGGGGAACTAAGAAAAAATTAAAATACCTGTTGCTCTGCAAAACACATTAGTATATGATTTTTCTATTTCTAATGAAAATGAGGAAATAGCAACTTGAAATTCTGGAATTTTCTCCATAGTAAATCACAAGCAAACAAAAATTGTGACCTGATTTAGAACATTCACCCCTACCCTATCCTACCCCTCCCATATGTGAAAAGAGATTTCATTATCTGGCTCTGAATTTCTTGCTTTAGGGAAGAAACACATATACAGAACCTGTCATTCTGGAAACATTAATAAAATAGACTTACTAAGGGCCAGTATATTCTCTGCATAACAAATTTTCTCTTTAGAAAAAGGGATTTCTTTCAGATATTCCTGAATAAAGTATCATGACATAGAGCCATGATAACGTTTTGTACAGAGGAGCTGGGGGGGGGGATGATAAAGTATTGCCTCATGTCTGTCTATCCCTTTTCATGAAAATGCCGTCTCACCTTACAATATAGATGCTACTGGAAAGATCAGTGTTCTTCGTGAGACTGATAATAAAAGTCACTGTACTTTAATGGATAGGCAGAGTCATAAATATGTATAATTAGAGTACTGACTCTGAGTTAATTGCAGAGATCACATAATTACTAGGCATGGTTTCCCCGAACAAGCCTTGGAGAGCCATGAGCTCACATATGCCCTTCTCACGGTCTATCAAATGAAGAAGAGCAATAGCTTTCACTTTTAAGAACAAACCATAGCTCTCCATTATGTACAGACTCAGGGAACTGAGGTTTGCGAAGTAGCTCTAGTGAGAACAAACCAGAATATCAAATCAGAACCAAAACGTGGTCTGACATCCTGATTTGTTCCAACTATAGTTAGTTTATAAACGATGCCCATTAGGTTCAGGTCCACTGTAAAACTGTGGTTTGTTCTTAAAATGAAAGCAAAGTGTCTCTCTACCCTCTTCTCGGGGAGAGAGCAGTGTACAAGCCCATGGTGCTCATAGGATTGTTTACACAGTATCAAGTCAGTTTACCTGTTACGTGTGAACCAGACTACACTTTCACAGTCATTTTGCTGAACAGTCCAATCCTTTGATTTATCAGCCCCCATATATTTGCTAAGGTCGGAATACACCAGCTGTTGTAACAGTAAAGTGTCAAGAAACATGTGTTATGCCAGTATTGAAAGCGCTATGTTATGATACTGAAGTCATATAAGTTAATCTAAATTGTGTAAGATCCAGCTGCTAAATTGTGTAAGATCCAGCTGCTAAATTGTGTAAGATCCAGCTGCTAGTCATCAGTAAAGACTAGGACATTTGCCTTGATTCAGGAAATACGCATTTACAAACAAGTAAATTGAAATCGAAGCTATATTCTTTTTTTTAAAAGTGCATGTTTCTCAGAGTTAAAGTAACAGATATTGAACCCAGTATGTAATAAATTATTAGTAAGAGCCTGAACTTCTATATATTCACACATGGAAAGGTGTGGACGTTCTCTCAAATTACCCCTGATTCATATTGATAGTCAAAAGTCTGAATATAAAATACAGTTTCCATACTTTTGTTAGGAATTTAGACTAACAGATGTATTCTAGGAAAAAGACTGGTTAACACTTGGATGAGAGTGGATGAGCTTCCTCTGTATAAAGCTCAAACTCTGGGGTGCCTACCTTTTGGCTAGGCTTAGGCCAACCATTTTCTGCGGCTCTCACTTTCACTAACGAGTCTTTCAACAACCAGTAAAGAATGTCAAGGAGAGGCAGAGTCAGCCTCGGTCTTTGTGCTACACTTTGGAGATGGAAACTATCCCCCGTGTGAAAAGGGACTGACGGAACAATCCTATGCATGTCAACTCAGACGTAAATTCCATTGTGTTTTATGTGGATTACTTCTAGGAAAGTGTGCACAGGATGCCAGCCTGAGATTATTAATGCTATTCTGCAGTTAATCAAGCCTAACAGCACAATTTTATGCACATCTACTCACGAGTTTAGGTAACTGTGTACAGGATTGCAGCCCAATCCCAACTAGGAAGACACAAAATAATGCCATTGTCTCTTGTTTGCAGCGCTCATACAAATCATAATTTGTCATTTTGGATGCAATGGCAAAATGTGTTTCCTAACAAAATGGAAAATGACTCGCTAAAGCAGAGCACGAACAGGCAGGGGAAGGGGAAGGGGGAGGAAGGTATGCAAGTACTGGATTAATTCACACAATGTCAAACCATTGTTTGTGTTACATGTGGACTGACCCTTACACATAGGAATTTGGAGTTGTCCATCAGTATTTCCAATACTCAAAAGGAGGAAAGCTCCAACAGCAGACATGAACATTTTCCAGTTGTAATTTCTTTCCTCCACTCAGTTTGGCAGAACATGTTTCATAACTAGAGAAGAATTATTACCAACTGCCCCACTTTAGTCATAGATTTAAAACTTCAGTCCTACCTTGTTCCCCCACCGTCGATAGTGAGAATTCGAATGCCCCACCCTTTCACAGAGTCTGTAAATCCAATTACTGCCAAAGCCTCCCTAACAGCAGCCTGAAGAGCTTCATCATTCATCTGTCTTAGACGCAACAAGCAGGGAATGGCTTTTTCCTAAACACAAAATAAAAATGTTTAAATAGAGCAAGAACGTGTTACCTTAGTTGATGTCCCTAATATAAACCAAAACTGAAATGTCTCGATACTGTGCATATTAAAAATTAAAATAAAAAGGTAAAGGTTCCCCTCGCTCAAAAAGCTAGTCATCACCGACTCTAGGGGCGGTGCTCATCTCCGTTTCAAAGCCGAAGAGCTAGCGCTGTCCGAAGACGCTTCCATGGTCATGTGGCCGCCATGACTTAACGCTGAGGCACACAGAACACTGTTACCTTCCCATTGAGGCGGTACCTATTAATCTACTTGCAATTTCTTGCTTTCGAACTGCTTGGTTGGCAGGAGCTGGGGCCGAAGACGGTAGCTCACACCATCACACGGCACTCAGGTCTCGAACTGCTGTTCTGCCTACCTTCCGGTCTGCAGTTCAGCGTCTTAACCACTAAGCCACCATGGCTATAAAAATTAAGATACAGATGCTTTATTGGTGCTTTCCTTTCCTATATTAGGCTGAAATTCTAAGCATTGGTTCTTATTGAATTCAGTGGGATGCAAGTATCTGCAAGTATCTCTTATTGAAAGTTTGCTGTTTTGGAACTTGAAAAATAACTGTCACAACAGCAGAAGAGTTAAATTACTAAGAATGTAATAGTTACAACTGTAAATAATCAACTCCGAATGTTACTATAACACCAAAATGACCTGGATTACCTCCAGAAAACCTTTGAGTCTCTGCAACATGGAGTCTTGTGCTTTTGAAATATTACGTAACATTACTGACCCTGCAGCAGAGAGATTTGCTGGTGAAACTTAGGAGGACATATAAACCACTACTTCTATGGATTCATGAGTTGACATAATGGTGTGGTCTTACGCTTAACTTTCAAATGTGTCTTTGTAGTAAAATGCACTATTCACAATTATGTCCAGGATGAGGATGACTCCACCACCCCCACAATTATGGTAATGCTCCAACTCACAATCAAGAATTAAATATGGAATTGATTTGTACCTTAATAGCAACTCCTCTACTTTCTGGAAATTCCAAGAGATGGTATGTCAATTCTTCAACCCTGTTGATACAGACTCTTCTGTTAGATGATCTTCGCAATGCTTGAGCTAAAGCCCGGGTTCTGTTATCTATACTCACCCTGGCAATAATCTAAGAAAATAGACACATTTGATTAAGAAATTCTCAAAAAGCTTTATGTTACCTCAAAAACAAACAAATGTATTATGGCATAAGTATTTGTGAATCAGATCCCACGTCATCAAATATGTTAAAAAGCTTTTTCTTCAAATACGTTAAAAGGCTTTTTTCTTATCCACTTAAATGACTACAGCATCTGACAAAGTAAACTGTAGCCCACAAAAATTTGTTCTACAATACAAAATACAGTAAGCTGTAGCCCACAAAAATTTGTTCTACAATAGGCTGCAATCCTATACCTACTTACCTGGGAGTAAGTGCCACTTAATGTAGTGGGGATTACTTTTGAGTAGACATACACTGGATCCAATGTTAGTTTTAAAGGAGCAAAAAGATGGACAGTGCAATTCTAAACACATTTACTCAGAGATCAGTTCTATTGTCTTCAATGGGGCTTACTTCAAAGTACATGGTCACAGGATTTCAGCCTTAGACTTTTGGAGCAGACAATAAACATGGCACCATTAATGGTGGTAATAAACATGTATTTTGAAACCAAATGTTATTTTTTATAGTTCTGTTTTTCTAGACCAATCTTGCATTTAAGCTGTAATTTGGTAGCCCATGGCGAGTTAAGAACTATTTCCAGGTTTAATCAGGAAGTGGTATTTCATAAAAGTGGCTTTGGATTTTCAAGTCCATAAAATAGCTAGCAGAGTTGGGGGGGGGGGGGACCATGGAGGAACAAGACGTAGGCTAATTCACATTTTTTTTATAATTAGTAGCTTTTATGGACTCGAAAGGAAAGGTAAACATGAGGGTGGAATAGTGGGTCACCTTGCCCTAGCCTAGTGGTTCCCAACCTGAGAATCATGACCCCCCCAGGTTTCGCATTTGAAAACTCCTGTCACCTTAAGGGGTGTGACGTTGTTGTCGGGTCCACGAAACCACTGCCAATCGCCACCGACCCCAGTAAGGAAAAAGGTGTTTTTAAAAAACTTACCACCATGGGTCCCACAGCCACGACCACATTTTTTTCCTGTGGGGATTGTGTGTGTTCCCCTCATTTTTGGCGGCAGCAGGAACCCAGAAGCAACGGGACTGTCCCCTAAGGGTGCCACATAGGTTCCCAACCTCCCCTTACGGGGATAGATGATTGGGAACCACTGCCCTAGACACAGGAGCCATTTAATAACACTTAGTAAATATTACTTATTTGTAGCTTAGCCACACATCTGTAGTGAGCAAGAATTGCTCCTAAGTGACCAGATACAGCTGTTTCTGTAAATGGGATGAGAAGGGATCCCCCACCCATAGTGTCGTACGTCATAAGCTACCTATGTTGGTTGCATGGGCACATGAGCTAGTCACTTTTGTGGGTTTACTTGCAAAGATTTTTTCAGACCGTCTTATTTTTAAAAAAATATTTCCTCTTTCAAACAAGCAATCATCAGGTCTTCTGTATTAGATATATCTTAAGACCTTACAAAAGATCCAGTGCCCCTATCATCGAAAGATTTTCAATGGCAATTAAAGTTGTGAAAGTGTATTAGAATATTCCAAACAGGGACTACAAAAATAAATTGCAACTCTGCTCTTGCGTGTATGCCATCTACTAAAATAGCTTTATAAAAGTTTTTGTTTTTAAAGAGAGACTTACTTTTTCCCTTTGAAGAGACAATCTCTTTTCTCTCTCATCCGCACTTTTAGTCTCCTCGTCATCTTTCAAACTCTCCGCACTTTCTTGCGCTTTACTCTTTTCTTGCAAGGCAGATTTTGTATCCGAGCGTAACTTAGGCACCAGGCCGCCAATGTAACTATCCACAAAGGCCTGTACGCTGTTACTTGGGTAAGAAAGAAAACTTGTAATGCTCTTTTTGTTAGAAGCTGGAGGAGCAGCAGCATTCGTCTTTTCAGCTTCTGGAGATTGCGCTGCAGATATTAAAGCAGATGCTGCATTTATCCTGTTTTCATTGCTTAATATATCATCTTCTGGTGGATCAAGTGTTTTCCCCACCTGATTCTGTGGTTTAGGTGGGGAAGCGTTCCCTTTTTTCTCTTGATTCATACCACTAGTGCTAAAATAACAGTTTATGTGGTTCGCCAGAAAGTTGTACGTTTCACCAAAGTTTGTAGCAAAATAGCTAACGTGAAAGAGGTTGTTTTTGAGATCTGCAAGGTCTTTCAAGGAACCTTGATTAGCACCACCAGGATCCAAGTCTCCACTTGCAGACACGGGTTTCTTCACACCTAAGCTATCATCATAGCCTTCCCGAGTGGTTGCAGCTTGTTTGTCACTTTCTAGGTTCATATGAAAGTTATTATCCTGCCCATTATTTTCAACCGACTTGGACGATATACGAGAATGGGATTTTAGCCAAGATATCCGTGAAATCAGTTCACTGTGAGTTCCAGACACAGCTTTTGAGACGGATTCTAAAGTGTTCTTAAAACGTGACATGCGATTGTTTGTTTTTGTCAATTCCTTAGAAGTGCTAAGTTTAGAAATTCTGTAACACAAGAAGTCATGGCAATAGATGTACTTACTATACCACAGCGTTTTGCCTCTGGTCCATTTACAATGTGGTTTGCTTGTATGTAAAACTCTAAGAGGAATAGTGTGGCTTATCCTCCAAAAAGGTTCAGGTCTGTACAAGAAGCATAGTTGCTTGGTTCTCTGTTTACCCCAAAGGGATTTTGTATTAATTACTAAGTACAAATACTTGTCTAAAGGCAACCAAACTGACATTACTTAAAAATACAGAAGTCATGTATAAATCCTTTCCCTGCAGAAATCTTATTTCAAAAAAACACATCACTCTTCATAATATTACCTGAAATAGAACAAAAATTAAAGAACATTAGTTTATTGAAGATGAGCATGCTTGAAAAATATTCAAGAATTACTTAACTTTAGTCTAAATCAGGGGTTCTCAATACCTTCCCAGCCGAGTACCACCTCCGGCACCACTCTCCTGCTGTGTACCACCAGAAGTGACTGGCGATGACATCACCACCAGTTACTTCCAGGTTTTCAGAGGCCAGAAATTGCAGGTAGGAGGCTTTGGGCAGGTAGGATGGCCCTTCTTAGTGTTCCTGAGAGGCTCGGCCAAAGGCAGGAGCCTCTCGGAAGCAAAAACGTGCCACCAAAAGCACTGTGTCGAAGCAGGGTTCCGGCGGTCCGAGTACCACCAGCGGTCGACTTAAGTACCACTGGTGGTACTAGTACCACTGGTTGAGAACCCCTGGTCTAAAACATGGTTTAGCAAATTTAGATGCGTCATTCTAGGAAGTCACTTTTTCAAACAGGCTGATGAGTGATGAGCACAAATTACCAATAGGAAACTAACATCATAGGTGTGGCTTCTATAGGTAGGGAATTAAAGGTCATCCAGTCCAATACCTTGTACTCAAGCATGATGCATCATGTCTACCAAATTGCCCAAAGATTAAGGCAACAAAACCAAACAGAGATTATGAGCAACCAAATCATGAGTTATCATGAGATGAGTTAGCAAAATTAGAAGTTAAAGAATGACAGTCACGCCACACTATTCTAAGGCAACCCCTTTTCCACCACAAACATTTGCTCCAGTAAATTCAAGAGTTTCTGTTGCACTTGAGTACCAATAATCCCTAACAGAATACTGTATTAGTAATAGTCCATATTTATCTTAGTCAACAATGCATCGAGAAAGGGGGATGATAGGGTACTCTGGAAAAAATCAAAAGAGAAAGAATGTCTCACCAATACAATAACTACCAGAAATATATTAAATTCAGAGTTTTGGTGTCCAAGGCTCCATTGCTGCATTTCATATTTTGGGCTCTCCTTGCATTTTAAGAAATAATTGCTAGTTGTGTTCATATTCAAGCAAGCAACATAAGGGCCCAATGGAGCAAAATAAGAGGATAACTACCGTAGTTGAACACATGATGTGATCTTTACTTGTACTGCTCATAACTCACAATTCACTATTGACAACTCATCCAGCATATAGGAATGCACTTAACCAAGGAGGAGCACTTTCCAAACAGAGAAAGATACGCAATAGCTAAAATCAATCACAGGTTTCAATGAATTAAGCTGTGTACATGGAGTAGAATGTAAATTTGCCACCAATCTAAATAAAGTGGTAAGAACGGAGTCTGTGTTCAAGGCAAACAGAAAATACCACAAGCACACAGGGAAAGCACACACACAGAGTTATAGAGTGCATTTTTACCATATTGCTGTTTTAGTTGAAGACTGCACTTATTGATACTCAAAGTGAAAGAAAATACCAGCTATATAAGCTTAGTGTATCAAGGCAAATTCAAACAATGGGTCAGCTGATTAAAGTCTCTCTCTCTCTCTCACACACACACACACACACACCTCTTCATTCCTATGTAGGATCCAGTCCTAGAACAGGCAGAAGAAAATTAAAGTTCGGGGGGGGGGGGAGTAAACAATGCAAGCACAAACCAAACGTACCCACAAAAATAGGAATATATTTTAAAGAAGCGGTGGAAACACTTGAAGTATGGTGTGAAATATTGAGACAAAAAGTACCACATGCACAGATGCTTGCAATTTCGCCAGGGTTGAAAACAAAAGTGCGAGAGGAGTAATAAGAGGAACATGGGGCCCAAGAGGCCGAGACGACGTCACGACAACGTGTGAATATACACGCACACACAATATTGCGGGCACGAGACTATTCGCCAGTGGGGGGGGGCGCTTAGGAAGACTGCGCGGAGCTCTGCTGCCCTTTGACCAGGACGTCCTACGGGGATGAAGTCTATCGTCACCCAATTGGAAGGGAAACAGGGGAGAGGAGACACTCTCCAGCGAGGAGCCCGGCCTCAAGGCGGCCTCTCTGTTACTCACGTCAAGGGCTCCGAAGAGGGCGAGCGTCAGCAGTCCGCACCTTCAGACAAAAACACAACCCCTGGCCACCCATAGCCCGCCCGGGCCCGGCCAACTGTTCCGAAAAGCGGCTTGGGCTGTTCCGGAACCGGAAGCTTGAACACGTCAGTTCCTGTTGCGGCCAAACAACAGTTTTCGCCGGCAGCAGCCGTCAAGTTTAGCTGCTGCGCTGGTTGCAAGAGTATTGTTGTTGCCGCCGCGCGTTGCATCGCGTCTGCGCGGGCGGCGGGCTACTTTGTCTCGGCTTTGGTCTCTGCCACCGCCTCCGGCTTTTTACAGCCTCCTCCCTTGTATCAAGTGAGCAGTGCTGATGAACGGCGGTGGCGTGCCAAGTGAATGACAGATCTTCGGAGCCGACATGGGGTCAAGTGGGGGAGAAGAAGCTGGAACTGGGACGGGAGCACACGGGATGGGCGGGAGCAAGTCTTGGAAGGTTTTGAAGAGATCGAGTCGAGAGGAAGAGGGAAATGGTAGAGACTAGGATTGCAGAATTGAGACTGCAATCCTGTACACTGGGAGTGAGCCCCGTTGAATTCAGGGGGACCCAGTTTTGCGTAGACATACATAGGATTGCACAAATGTCTAGACTCTAGAGTCAGAGGAGGTTTAAGGAGACTGAAAGACGAAGGTGAAAGAAAGTTTTTGGGTTTGATAGCAAAATTCACATCTGCAGAAAACCAGCATAAATAATGAAGGAAAATGTGTTGAAATGATGGCAACGCGGCGAAGGAGTGATTCAAGGAACCAGGGGGTTAAAACAAGCATGATCGTCTTCCCGAGTGTTTGTGGCTTGTTGTCATTTTCTAGTGGTCATATGAGAGCTATCTATGTTCTGCCAAAAGAACGTATGAACATAAGAAGAGCCTTCCTGGATTTCAGAGGAAACTGTCAAAGGGGGGGGAGGAGAGTTGTAAGCTCTGCATCAATCATCCATCACAGGAACAAAATCCAGTAGACAGAGCAAAATACGTACATACTGTAATAGAAATTCACATGACAGGTTAGTCACTGGGTAAGAGAAACAGCTCATGCACAAAGCTTGAAGACAGTGACTCGGGGTTTTCTTTCAAGCATCATTGTCTTTAGATGAAATCAGCAAAGAACAGAATATTGTATCATGAACGTACATATCATACACAGCGCAATCTTGACTAAGGATCCAGCCGTTAGCCCAGGGCTGCTCGCCAGATCCTGGGCCCAGGGTGCCTGTCGGTTGGCGGGATTTCTGCCAGACGTAGAGGAGGCCATATAATGGCGTAGCCGGCACGGACGGGGATATGGTGGGAGCCATCCCCTGCCCCCTCCTGGGTCGGCTAGGCCAATGGCCCCCCTCCCTTGCCCGCCGGACCGCCAGCGGGAGTGCTTACCTTCCTCCGGCAGCTGCTTGTTTATCCAGCGACGGAGTGAGAGAAGCCGGCCTTGCGCCGGCCTCCGTTACTCTAAAGCTTTACGGCACGTTCGCGACACTAGAACGGTGGAGTGCGCACTTTGCCATTCTAAAGTTCCCCAGGATTGCGCCCACAGGCAGGTAGTGAAGAGACTTGCAAAAGTGGTCTTTAGTACAAGCATAAAGGGTGTTGTAGACGTGTTCCTATTTTCATAGAAATGTTGGAGAGTATGTGACTATTCCACACTGACTCTCTTAGGATTGTACTGTTACAATTATTTATTTTTATTTATTTACAATATTTTTATCCCGCCTTTCTCCCCGAAGGGACCCAAGGCGGCTTACAACAGAAAAAAGAAAATACAATACAAAAAATACAATACAAAAATTATCACATTTTAAAATAGTAAGAAACAATTAATGAAAATTAATAAAAACTATCTAAAAATCGATTAAAAAGATTATTGCTACAATTAAAACAGGAGCACCCCCACCTATACCAGCGAGATGTTAAAAAAGGCAAGGGCTCAGAAGGCTTCTTTGAACAAGAAGAATTGACAATAGCATTGCCAATTGAGTGGTGGATAATTCTGCCCAGCCATTAAAATGTATTGTAGCACACACCCTTTTCATGGGTTCAGTATTTGTGGGTATTGACTTTATGTTGAGTAGGACTGGCAAGCTCTGATCTACAGATGACTATGTGTTCTGTGAACACAGAACGGCTCTTGTGTTCATGGCTCTGTGTTCAACTCTACTGTGCCTTCACACATCACTTAACTTTAAATTGTCAAATGACTCGCAAGCAAAACACAGAATGTAGTCTTCAGGGAAAACTGAAACCCAGTCTAAATGCTTACCTCATGATTATGTGTCTAATAACATGAAGTTTGTGATCATTTGCAAGGTAGTCACACGACAGCCACCTCAGGAATCCATCTCAACTCCCCCATGATTCATTTCTGTGACCCCTTTCTTTAGTCCGTGTTTATAGGTTTTCTTTTTTACTTAGGACCTCTGCTGTATTGTTCACTGGTTTTAATGTTGTTGCATTTAGTGTATACATTCTGTTTTTAGTTGGCTTAAAAAAATGTGATTTGCATCGCTTTACACTGTGGAAAAGGGCCATAAAGAATCAGTTAAATAAATAAAATCATTGTGTGACATTTATGTCCTTAAGATTAGGTCTCAGTTTTCTGAGAATATTAGCTTTTGCTTTTTTTTTTTTTAAAGAGCAAGTTTCTCGTCCATGTGGTTGTAAAAAAAAATTAAAAATCTGAGACCAAGGCTTGGTGAAGTAACTGGAAATGATTTGGGGGGAGGGGATTGCCTCAGTCCCCTATGTGCCCCTCTCCATGGCTAGCCAAATTATGCAAAATGAGAGAGATTATGGAAATTTGCTTGATAAACATGATTTCGCCCTGCTTGTCTTGACATGGCATTTGACTGTCGGTTGGCACATATTTTATTTAAGTGCAGTGTCTGTGATGTGAACAGCATCCTGCTTGAGGGGGAAATGTAGGGAATGATTCCATTACATAAGGAATTCAGAAGTACAGTTTAATGCCTGTATGGTGAGAAGTGGTTTATCTAATACAACTCACATTAATGTTGCTACCTTTAAGCTAACACCCCACAGAAATACTGTTGGAAAATATTTGCTTTCGAAGCAATGCTTAATTGCTGGCTGAAACTGAAAATCGATAATAACAAAACACATTTTCCATTCAAACACTAGAGGGCAGCCCAAAATGAAAAAGAAAGTTGTTTTCAGTGTACAGTAATTATGTACTTTGCAAATATTCACAATTTGAGAAAGAGTATGGACAGAAATAAGCATGTCTTCTTGTCTTTCTGGTTCCTTGACTCTTTCTTCCTCTCCCATACTTTTGTCATCAGTTTTGCACATTTTCTTCATCACAATGGTTTTCTGTTCATTTTGACAAATAGAAACTGCAGAGTTTGGTAGATGTGTGGATTTGCCAAGAGACACCCTATCCAAAGGGTGAATACTTTCAATCTTGCATTTTTTCAGCCTCCGCTGTTTCTAGATCAGTAGTCTTCACAATATGGCCCCACTGCTATGGTGACCATGTGCCACTGCCCTGCCTGGCCCAACCCTGCTGGAAATGGAGATGGCTGGGGCAGTGGTGCACCAGAGGGCAACATGTGGTTGTGCAGCAACCTAGCCCTTCAAAAGGGGGCATGGTTTGGGGAAGGAAGGTACAGAACAAGACCCCAACTTTGGGGCAAGCTTTTCACATCTGTGCATAGCTGCCATCTCTGGTGGTAGTGGTGGTACCTACAAAAGCGGTACCCATAAAATGTGATACTTGCGAGAAGAAAAGAAGAAGAAAATTGAAAGAGACCTTTATCTTCTTCCTCTCTGCTTGATCTCTTCAAAACGTTTCTGTTTCCTTCATTCCTAGGATTGTCTTCTCCTCCCTTGCCCATGCCCGCATATACTTATATTCCAAGGTTCTCCCAGGTCCAGCCTCCTCTCATCCATGTGACCCCATCTCTGCTCCAAATATCTTGTATTCCTGTGGAATGCCACTTCTTGCCGGCATGGCTAACTTGACACAAAAACAGTTGGGAGAGAAGAGAGACCAGAATACATAGTGCTGTAGGTCTGTGGATAAGCAAAGAACTTAAGTAACTGTCATGCTTCATGATGACTTAAGACTTTGAGCTGAAATTTTAACTAGTGGGATGGAGTGCCCTGGGCAAAGAGGCACCTTTTAAAGTGGTGTCCTCTTATATTTAGCAGAGGGAGAGCAATTGTCCCTATTTGGTACCCTAGCATGGCATCTTTTTCTAGTGACTGTTGCTGGGGTGTCTTTTGCGTCTCTTTTTAGATTATGAGCTTTGAGGACAGGGAAACATTTATTCATGTATCCATGCAATGTAAACTGTGTTGTGAACTACTTTTTGTTGAAAAGTAGTACAGTATATAAATATTCATGATGATGATGATGACGACGACGACGACAATAGTGGGCTACTTATAAAGAATGGAGCATGCCAGCTAGTTTGACAATATTGTTACCAAAGTAGGGCATGGGTTATGGTGGTCAATATTAGGCCAACTGATTTCTTATAGTCTGTGTGCTCACTCACATACAGAGGATTGGGGAAGGGGCAAAGGTCATTAACAAATGTGAATAACCCAAGAAGCTATCTGAACTGGAGGCCTCCAAAGTTAAGCAGGAACTTCAGTAGAGATGTGTCTCAGGTGATCAGGCCCAGGAGGGGGGCAGGACCAGCGGTGCACACAGCATCCTGTCCCCCTTCCTGGGCCTTTTCCTCTTACAGGGGCCTCCCAGACTTGCACCAGCAAACGAGCTACTGTGGATCTGAGGAGGCTCGTTGGGGAGGCTGGGGCTTTTACCCAGGGTAAGGGACAAGTCTCCCCTTACCCCAAGGAGATCACTGGCCCCTCCCCTTCCTACACTGGATGCAGTGTGGGCCGCACGGCCCTGCTGCGCTGGATAGGATTGGGCTTCTAGCTACTTATACATACATGGCCTGCCATACATAGAAACAAGTTGCTCTAGGATGTAAGATCCAACATACACCATACATGCAAAAGCTTGCATGATAGCCCATTTGCCTCTTTGAATGATGTCTCATTTTCCTTCGGGTCTAAGGACTAGCACAAAAAGCACTAACCCTTCTTATGGAAAAATAATTTTGAGACTGTTTAGTGACATGATGATGATTCCCTGTGACTTAGTACTGATCAAAAAGCATTTCACATATTTCAGAGCAGATGGATATGAATCACGCGAGGAAAGAAAAGAACTTTTTGTGAGGTTATTATCACTTCTTAGAAAGTGTTACAAGTGTCATTCCTAGTATTACACTTTGATAGATGATCTATACAATATAGAAAAATTAGACAGTGTAATCAGGTCTGGAAGTCTGAAACTTTGACTTTTCCAGTTCTGATTGACTTTAATTGCAGCCAGCATAGTTACATTTGAACAATCCCCATTAAGCGACATCTAATTTCTTTTAGTTTTGTATCTATGGCCTGTCTCAATCTGGTTGCCTTGCAATGTGATAGAAATATCTCCTAGTAAAAGGTTTGCACACCTCAGCAAGGTTACTGATATATGCAGGGGTGCACAGTTGTCACTGTATGCGTATTTAGCATACTTAAAAATAAAATGGAGCTAGTCCAAAAAGGCAGAAATTTGTATCTAATGCAGAGGTTCTCAACCTGTTGTACGGGTACCCCTAGGGGTACGCGGACCTCTTGCTGGAGGTATGCCAAGCCCTGCCCCTTATCTGCCCCATTAGCAGCTAATTAAGTGTTAATTAACATGGACTTTAAATTTTAATTATTTTCGTAGCCCTTCTGTGTCTCTGATTTTGGGTTTGGGCTTATTTTTGTACTTTGGAAAATGTACTTTGGTGGGGTGGGGGAGGGAGGAGCTGATTTTGGGAAGTGTGACTTGGAGAAAAAGAGATCTTTGCATCTCTGTCTGTCTGTCTGTCTGTCTGTCTGTCTGTCTCTCTCACACACACACACACACACACACACACACACACACACACACACAGAGTTAAATAAGATATTTTTTCACATTTAAAATTGTTTTAGTACTTTTTTATTTAATGATTAATTACCTAATTAATTAATTAATCAAATAAATTAGCAGTTAATTAGCAGGGGGTACTTCAGAAAATTGGACCGTGATAGGGGGTACCTGGGCCTCCAAAGGTTGAGAACATTAGATTCTAATGGATAGTCACAAAAAGTACATGGACACTGAGGACAATGCAAAATACTGTAAAGCAAAATGCAAATAAATGCGCTAGAGAGGGACACTGATTTAGTTGTGCCCATATATTAGAGTGAGACTAATAAAATTGTGTGTTTCAGAGCAATTTCACAAAATTTTTAGTTTTAATTTTTTTAGAGCCACACAGAAGATATGAATAGAGAAACAGTTCGACAACTAGACTTCAGTTGGATGGGAGTGTAAAGAGCCTCAGTGGCAACATCCATCTGCAAACAGAGCTTCTCTGAAGTAAGTGGTGCTTTTGTAGTCAGTGAAAGCTATTCACATAAATAAGAGTCCTAGGTTAACCTCTGGGCCCCTTGCACAATAACACTGCAGGTTTCATTGACAGCAGGTTAAAAGCTGACTATTACAGCCAGGATCTCCCAGGAGATAAAAAGACGCACATACTAATCTCCTACTGTGGTGTTAGTCCCACTCCGTTATTAGACTCAAGTTCAAGAACTTGATCGCAAAATTGTGAGCTATATGGGAAAAGGAGCTGTATCTTACTAATTTATTTGAGTACGTTGCATCTCAGATTGTTGCCTGACAGGAATAATAGTAATTGGATGTGTTACTTTCTATGGAGTAGTATTGTTACATGGTGGTCCCATGTCTGAATGGTAAGAAATATCAGGGACAGGGAGGAATATATGGGTAACCCAATCCTAACTAACATTCTGTGCACTGATGCAGCAAGGCCACTGCAGGCTACACTGCATCCTGCATGGAAAGTGGGAGGTCACCTCGGGGGAAGAGAGCTTTTGTTCCTTTACCCCGCGTAAAGCCCCAGCCTCCCCAGTGGGTCTCCTATGATCTGCACCAGCTATGTAGCTGGTGCAAGCCCGGGACGTCTGTGTAAGAAAAAATTGCCCAATCCGCCCACCCTCCACCCCTCCCCTGTTAACCCCCTCCCCATGCCCCTGCACCGCCCGGTGGGCACTTACCTGCTCTGGTGCATGTGGCAGCCTGCACTAGCACCAGCGGGACGCACAGCTTTCTCCATTGCAAACTGCTTTTTCAGGAGCAGCGAGTGGCCTCCTGGGACGAAGTGCCTCACTGGGACAAAGTGCCAAGGTAAAAGAAGACACAGCGAGTTAAGCAGCTGTGCGAGGAGAAGGGACAGAAACTGGACAAGCCTGGAAGCTGATTCTAAAGAGAATTGCAGCCCAAATTTAAACAGGTCTACTCTGAGTAGGAACAGAGTTTACTCAAGAGTAAGAGCCCAGGGCAGAGACTAGAGTCTACTTTAGAGTAGGAGTCCAAAACAAAACAGGTGGAGGATAAAAAGGGGAGAAAGCAGGCTAAACGTAATCTTAAGCAGAGTTAAACTTAAGCAGAATTTAAACTACAACTTAAGCAGAGTTAAACTTCAGCAGAATTTAAACTACAACTTAAGTAGAGTTAAACTTAAGCAGAATTTAAAACTTTAAGTGTCCATATGTAAATTGAGAAGGCCAAATGTAAATTGAGGAGGCAGAAACCATAGCAACATAAATTCCTGCCAGTCTTTTCAAACTTTCAGGTAGGCAGGGGGAGGGGCTACATAACAGTTTAAATCTGGGGCTGGTTTGCAAGTGAGCCCTTTTCAGGAGCAGCGAGTGGCCTCACTGGGACCAAGTGCCAAGGTAAAAGAAGACACAGCAAGTTAAGCAGCTGTGCGAGTTCAGCAGCGGGGCGAGGAAGCCAGGCCCCACACACTGCCTAGCACTTCCCTTGAAGAGAGGAGAGCTCCAACAACATTAAGGTACCCAAACTTTGATAAACCCATACCTTACACACAAAAGCTATGCAGTCAGTCAGACAGACAGCAGAGGGGTGGGGGCTATCCAGTGTTTTGCACTGAGTGTCACATGTATGATTATCTGCCTCTTGGGCATAAGTCATGGGTGTGTGCTCGGTGCAAAGAGCTCCAGGCTCTCGGGGAACGGGTTCGCTCCCTTGAAGCCATGTTTGCTGACCTGGAGAAGCAGAGACAGGTAGAGAGGGACCAGGGTGAGACTTCTAGGGACGTGGTGGCGTCGTCCCACCCTCAGTTGGCCAGCTCCTCAGCGGTGGCGTCGCCAGGCGCCCCCGGTTATGGCCCCCCCGACGCCCCCAATAAAACTGTCAAAATTTTAGGTTTCGGTTTCGAAACCTATTTTTGACAGGGTTTTTTGGGTTTTTTTTTAATGTTTAAGGGGCATTTTAAGTGTTAAAACGGCATGTTAAAGTGTATGTGTGCTTTCCCGACACTTATCTGTAATATGGGGCGCTTCCAGGACGTTCCAGCGATGATCTTCTTCCTGCTGAAAGTGTTGCTGGGGGCGATACGGAGTCCGCGCCCGGGCGCAGGGAGAAGCTGTGCCCGGGCGCAGGAAGAAGATCGTCACTGGAACGTCCTGGAAGCGCCCCATATTACAGTGCCAGGAAAGCACACGTACACTTTAACATGCCGTTTTTACACTTAAAACCCCCCGAAAAAAGGAAAAAATGTGGGAAAATGCAAAAAAATTGCAAATTTCAGGAGGCCCGCACCCCCCCAGAGCCTCAGCGCCCCTACGCCCTGGGGCCCACCGCCCCATATCAGCCGACGCCTCTGCTCCTCAGCTGCCGGGGAAGGGAGTCTCAGGGCTGGATGACGTTGCTCTGGAAAAGAGGGAAACAATCCCCCATTGGGGACCCCTTCTTCAGGTGATGGGCCCATATCTGTCACACTATGGATGCTCCTCTGGGGAGGGGGCTTCTTGTCGTGGGTGACTCTATAGTCAGGAACATAGAGAGGGAGGTCTGTGACGGATGTGAGGACCACATGGTGACTTGCCTGCCTGGTGCGAAGGTTGCGGATGTTACCTCTCGTCTAGATAGGCTGGTAGAGAGTGCTGGGGAGGAGGTAGCGGTTGTGGTGCATGTTGGCACCAACAACGTGGGGAAATATAGCCAGGCGGTCCTGGAGGCCAAATTTAGGTTGCTAGGTAGGAAGCTCAAATCCAGGACCCCAAAGGTAGCGTTCTCAGAAGTGCTACCTGTTCCACGCGCAGGGCCAGCTAGGCAGGCGGAGCTCAGGGGTCTCAATGCGTGGATGAGACACTGGTGTCAGGAGGAGGGGTTTAAGTTTGTTAGGCACTGGCAGAGGCGTAACGTGCGCCGGTGCGCCCTGGAGCATGGGGGGAGGGGCGCCCCCGGCTTCTGGATTGCTATTCCTGTTGCTTAATACAGACTAGTTCTTCACGCTTGAAGCAACCCTTCCCGGCTGTATTTCCTAAGCAGGGACAATGAGGCTATAGGCTTACAGTCATGCTAATTACCCTTCCCGGCTGCATTTCCTAAGCAGGTTGGGCTATGGGCTTACAGTCATGCTAATTTTATGTCCTTGGGCTACCGCTACCACCAGGTTTGATAATAAGAGATAACATATTCAAATGGAGGAACTCCAGGCCCATTCCCCTCTTAGTAAGGTACTTAGGAAAAAAAACACAGCCAAGAAGATAACAATTAACCAGAACGGCGGGGGGCGGCAACTTCGGGCGCCTGGATGAAGTGTTCCAATTGTCCACCGAAGATACGCCTCTGGGCACTGGGGAACGTTTTGGGACAAACCAGGCCTGTACAAGAGGGACGGGCTTCACTTGAACCAAAACGGAACCAGACTGCTGGCGCGTAACATTAAAAAGGTGGCAGAGCAGCTTTTAAACTGACCCCTGGGGGAAAGCCGACAGGAGCCGAGGGGCATCTGGTGCGGGACTCCTCATCCCTAGGGAATGAGGGTGCAGAGGATTGGGAACAGTCAAGTAATAACAGAGTAAGAATTAGGCGTGGTAGCGTGATGGGACATGACAGCCAGTCTTCTAGCAGGACAGAAGGCTGCAGGGATAAAGGTGCAAACATGCAGCCCTTCTTGGGGGACCAGGTATATAAGTGCTTTTATGCAAATGCCCGAAGTCTACGTGCAAAGATGGGAGAACTGGAATGTTTGGTGGCTAGGGAAAACATTGACATAGTAGGTGTAACAGAAACCTGGTGGAATGCGGAGAACCAGTGGGATACTGCAATTCCAGGATATAAACTCTATAGGAGGGACAGAGAGGGGCGTGTTGGAGGTGGGGTGGCCATCTATGTCAAAGAAGGGGTAGAATCCACCAGAGTAGAGCTGGAGGGGGGCACTGACTCCTCCGCAGAATCACTGTGGGTTAGATTACCAGGCTCAAAGAGTGATGTAATAGTAGGGGCATGCTACCGTCCTCCAGATCAAAAACCTGAAGGGGATCTTGAAATGAGGAAGCAAATCAGGGAGGTGTCAACAAGAGACAGGGTTGTAGTCATGGGGGACTTCAATTATCCTCACATCGACTGGGTAAATTCCTGCTCAGGTCATGAAAGAGAGACTGGATTTCTGGATATGTTAAATGACTGTGCCTTAGAGCAGCTTGTCACGGAACCGACCAGAGGACAGGTGACTCTGGATTTGATATTGTGTGGCACTCAAGATCTGGTCAGGGAGGTAAATGTTACCGAACTGTTGGAAAACAGTGACCATGCGATCTGTTTCGCCATGCATGTAGGGGGAGAGCGCCTAGCAAATCTGACACAAGAACCTTTGACTTCCGAAGGGCAGACTTCCCCAAAATGAGGAGACTAGTTTAAAAAAAGCTGAAAGGGAAGGTAAAAAGAGTCCAATCTCTCCAGAGTGCATGGAGGCTGTTTAAAACAACAGTCATAGAGGCCCAGCGGGAGTGTATCCCACAAAGGAGGAAGGGCTCGATTAAGTCCAGGAGGGTGCCGGCATGGCTAACAAGCACAGTTAAAGAGGCTATAAAAGCCAAGGAAGCTTCCTTCCGTAAATGGAAGTCTTGCCCTAATGAGGGAAATAAACAGGAGCACAAACTGTGGCAAAAAAAATGTAAAAAGATGATATACGCTAATAGGTTCTGAATTGTCTGTGACAGATCAAGAGAGATCTTGGGGTGCTGGTGGACAGGTCGATGAAAGTGTTGACCCAGTGTGCGGCAGCTGTGAAGAAGGCCAATTCCATGCTTGGGATCATTAAAAAAGGGATTGAGAATAAAACGGCCAATATCATTATGCTTTTGTACAAATCGATGGTAAGGCCACATCTGGAGTATTGTGTCCAGTTCTGGTCACCACACCTCAAAAAGGATATAGTTGAATTGGAAAAGGTGCAGAAAAGAGCAACCAGAATGATTCGTGGGCTGGAGCACCTTCCTTATGAGGAAAGGCTACAGCGTTTGGGGCTCTTCAGTCTAGAAAAAAGGCGCCTGAGGGGGGGACATGATTGAGACGTATAAAATTATGCATGGGATGGAGTGGATAGAGGGAAATTCTTCTCGCTCTCGCACCAGAACCAGGGGACATGCACTAAAATTGAGTGGAGGGAGAGTTAGAACGGACAAAAGAAAATATTTCTTTACCCAGCGTGTAATTCATCTGTGGAACTCCTTGCCACAGGATGTGGTGATGGCACCTGGCCTAAATGCCTTTAAAAGGGGTTTGGACATATTCATGGAGGAAAAGACCATCACAGGTTACAAGCCATAAGCAACCTCCTGGTTTTAGAAGTGGGTTTTCTCTGTGCCAGGTGCAGGGGAGTGGCAGCAGGAAACAAGTTATCTTGTTGGCTGTGTGCTCCTTGTGGCATCTAGTGGGGCCACTGTGTGATACAGGAAGCTGGACTAGATGGGCCTTTGGCCTGATCCAGCAGGGCTCTTCTTATGTTCTTATGCTTTATAAGTTTTGCGCCAGCTGGCGCAGCGAGCACTAAGCCGGCACTGAAGTCGAGTAGGATTGTGCCATACATTACTTTGGGAGGGAAGAACATTGAATGCATATGGTAATATTTGCTCTATCTTCAAGGATATAAGCAGAGCATAAATGAAGGCAAAGAGGCATTTCTACAGTAGGCAGCAGGTCCCTAGAGAGACATTTGTGATGCTCCCCCTGCTGGCTAGACATTAGGTAAAGGTAAAGGTGACCCCTGACAATTAAGTCCAGTCATGTCCGACTCTAGGGTGTGGTGCTCATCCCCATTTCAAAGCCGAAGAGCCAGCGTTGTCCGAAGACGACATTAGGCCTCACCTAATTCCAGCTTGAAACTCTCCATTGCTGTAGCCGCAAGCCAGTGGCCAATCAGCTTTCAGGTGGCTGACAGTTTTGCCCGAAAGGAATTGAAAAACCAAATTTGCGTGAGAGATAGGACTTCTTTATTTAACGTGCACATGGGTTCAAGCTCTCTCCAGGTCAGATGAACAAAGAGACAAAGCAGGTGTGAGGTTTATATACTCCAGCATAGGCATATGCATGCTGTAAGTGTGTACTGTAACATAATTCATTATACATCAGGGAACCAAAGCCAAGAACAAGAAGCAAGCAGCCCCCCCCCCCTTATCCTGAAGTATGTGCTGTGAAGCTGGAGAAGATGTCTCCCACACGCAGCTGTCTGTCTAGCTCGTCCCTGTGTATCTTATCAAGCTACATTCCATTCTAACTAGCTGCTTTTCACCTTGAAGAAAGGCTGAGTTTGGAACCAAGCAAGAGGGGGAGAAAGTTTCCATTTAACAGTTCAAACTGTGAACAAGTTACAAATATGGAGTCAAACAAACATGCAGCTACATTACCTTCCTGCAAGTGGTACCTATTATCTACTCGCATTAACGTGCTTTCGAACTGCTAGGTTGGCAGAAGCTGGGCCGAGCGGCGAGAGCTCATCCCATTGCATGGATTTGGACTGCCGATCTTTCGATCGACAGCTCATGTTTCAGTGGTTTAACCCACTGCGCCACCCCACGGCCCTGGAAATGAAATACTAAATGAAATGAAAAATGTAAATGAAATGAAATCACAGTGAAATACTCATGAGCAATAATCAGATGGGATACATACATTACATACGTTCACAAAGTATGTAAAGCAGAGATTCCTATTAGGTGAATGTCACTTTCAGGGCTAAACTACATGTTATAATACATGTGTGACATGGCCCTGTGTTGTTGGTTTTTTCAAACTAACCCAACAAAATGGGTTGAAACCATGGCAGGGAGAGAAGGAGGTGGACTTTAGCAGTTTCCATTCTGACTATGCCCTTTCCCATGCTATTTTTATTGGGGGGGAAGCTTCTCTTAGATTTCAGTGAAAACTCCTCCCCCCCCCATTAAAATATAAAAAGGTAAAAGTATCCCCTGACAATTAAGTCCAGTCGTGTCCGACTCTAGGGTGTGGTGCTCATCTCCATTTCAAAGCCGAAGAGCCAGCGTTGTCCGAAGACGCCTCCGTGGTCATGTGGCCGGCATGACTCTCCTTGCCGCGCGCGTAGCATGCAGCTGGAACACGGAGCGCTGTTTACCTTCCCGCAAGCGGTACCTATTTATCTACTTGCATTGACATGCTTTGGAACTGCTAGGTTGGCAGGAGCTGGCCAAGCAACGAGCGCTCACCCCGTCGCGGGAATCGAACTGCCGACCTTTCGATCGACAGCTTATGGTTCAGCGGTTTAACCCGCTGCGCCACCCGCTGGCCTCATTAAAATATAGGGCTATTCAAAAAGGATGGAGCAAAAGTAAAGCTGATTTATTCTTAAATGAACTGACATACCATAGCCGTCATGACATGAAAAGACAGAAAAACTGTCTGTTTCCCATGCACATTACAAATGTTCGATGTGGGCACTTGCATAGTTACAATGGGGAAGGGGGGGCAAACAGTTGTGTTCTTCTTGCGAGGAGACTGCGGCTGTCACTCAGGCTCCCCCTCCCCCCCCTGCCCCATTGTAGCTACGCAAGTGCCCACATCGAACATTACATCAGCTTTACTTTTACAAAGTTCCTCTTCCCCTGCCATCATTTCACCCCATTTTGCACTCCCATGCTCTTTTCATGCAACTTGAAAACAAAGAAAAGAAACAAAGACACATCCTATGTTATGCATTCATCGTAATGGGTAGTTTGGTCCTTACAAATGCAACTTGTGATATTAAATACAGCACCCAACCTGACCTGCTTTGAAATGAATGTCACTTTAGTAAGTGTGCAGGTCATTTCTCTGCATCTTGTTGACTCAGAAGTAACCCCACTGAGTTCACTGAGACTTACTCCACTGTAATTGGGCATAGGGTCACAGCCTTAGACGTTGAAAGAGAAATGGGGTATTTAGTTTCTCAGTTCCCTTTTGTGCATTGCTTCAGAATCAAAAGTAGAAAAACCTCCTGAAAAGCTTTTATATCTTTATCAATTCAGATGTCATGAGATAATTCCTTCTAATTCACATGTATCCAGAGGCTCATTCATGCTTCTGATTGTTCTCACATGTAATCATATGTGCAGTTGCACAACCATGTGCAGAAGGATTGGTGTGAACTGGGAGGTACATGTGGTGACTTGGAGGCCATCTCCATGATCACAGCTGCACGTAACCACTTTGCCAACCCTCATGTTATGGTACAGGAGTCTCAGAATCTTCTGTGAGACAACACATGTTAAGGTGAGTAGGACTACAAATCACAAAAATCAACACAAACAATGATGATGAGCCATAAAGACTGCAAAAATACTGCCTCATATGGTTTGAAACTGTCTTAGGTTTGTCAAATAATTTATAGCTGATTAATGGAAAACCTAAAGCCCTAAGGAATCTTGCAGAATCTCTTACACGTTCCCTTCATAGCCCTACATGCTGCGGCAGTAAATATTAGTCTTTCTGTAATCCTGCTTTTACAGATATGTACATCTGCTAGCAATCATTCTGTTCCTCGAAGGAACACAGAATGTTTTTGTTTATGCTACTATAATTATATTGAGTTATCCCAGATACCCCAGAGGCTATTTTTAGCCAAACCGTGAAGCAAATTTCATCTGTTCTTTATCTTTGCTTTTGTAAGCATAAGTGGTTAGATACATCTTTTGGTCAATCATCACTGGCCAGAAAAGAAAAACTATTCTAGGTTGTTCATTATGTCGCACTTTCAAAATACACAGTTAACATGCTTTTAAAAGTCAATTAAAAAGCCAGATCTCGAGGAAACTTCCCCCTGAATTTAGCTGAGCAAAATTCCCTAATTACCTTCAAGATATTATCTGTATCAGTATTACAAATATATTATAACTAGATAAATAGTTGATTAATTGCTTAAGCAGAAAAACCGTTGACTAGCTGCGCAAACCCTATGCATGCCTACCCTGAAGTAAGTCCAATTGTGTTCAGTGATGCAATTTTAGGCATATCTACTCAGAAGTAAGCCCCATAGAGTTCAATATGGCTTACTCCCAAGATTGCAGCCTAAAAGACCTTTAACTGGCTGAGGCTGGCTGCAATCCTATGCACACTTTCCTGGAAGTAAGCCTCACTGGACACAATGGGGCTTACTTCTGAGTTGCATTGCAGCACTCATTGCAGCACAAACTGTAAGAGTTGCAGCTGTTCCAATGTAGTTGTCTCCCTCAATGTAAACTCTCAAGCATCTTGGTTTTGTTCTTTTCCCTGAAGCCAAACACAATTCCTTCTCCACATCAGGGGATATCAAATGTCCATCCAAACTAAGCAAAAAGTCTGGATCTCCTCCAGGCTCCCAGAGTTTGCACAGAACTTGACTTGGGTTTCTCTAAAAGTGCCTTTGCAACAGAGCCAAAAGGTGAGGTAGAATTCATCAAGAAAAACATGAGAGCAAAAAGACCCTCACTGTTAACAAGGACAATATCCCGCAAGAATGTTTGATTGGCTGAGTGATGTCAGGCCTTTAGTTATTTTCTGTGTCTGTATGAAATCATACAACTCCCCCGAACACTGAAATATCTAAATGGAGTTTGGTGTGTGTGTTCAATCCTGCATTTCATAGTCAAATGTTTACTCCAGCATTTGTTTCCAGTGGGAGCAGGAGAATGCAAAACATATTGATGAGATCACTGCCTTGACAGCTGTTATATTGAAAAGATGGTTGGTGTGTACATTCATGACACAATTCCACATTTCAGGTTTTAACCACAGCTTGAATCCTTTATGCGTTTTCAAGGGGAACAGGAAGCATGTGAAGCGCACTGCAACGCAATACATCTTTTGAGCACTGACAGATCATAATGACATTTGTTATGTACAAATTTTCCATTTCAAGTTTGAGCACCCGCTTCGTCCCTACATCTTCAAAGAGGCAAAACACACAGTAATATGGTATCTGACTTGAAGACTGCCATGGTGGATGGAAATTTGGTGTGCCATGTTCCAAAAGCAATTCTCCCTTTAAATCTTGAACACTCAGTACCTTCACCCATCAGTACCTTCACCCAGCCTCCTCAGCCAAGGAGGCCAGGAAATATGCAAAATATACGGTATGTATTGTAATGAACAGAGAATCAAAGCAGAAGCCTATGCATGCCTACTCAGAAGTAAGCCCCATTACATTAATGGCACTAACAGCACAATCCTGCATAGCGGAGGAATGGCAGAGCGAACACTCTGCTGTTCCAAGATGTCGCGAACGTGCCGTAAAGCATGTTCGCGACACCTCAGGAGTAAGCGAGGCTGTCGCAAGGCCGCCCGCCCTCACTCTGCCGCTGGGACAATTTAGATGATTCTAAATGATTATTATTCTAAATGATTTAAAATAATAATTCTAAATCATTTAGAATAATACCCCGTATTTCTTTGATTCTAAGACGCACGTTTTTTCTAAATTTAGCAATTCAAAAAGGGGTGCATCTTAGAATCGATGATGTGCAAATTGCACCCCCAAAACGCCCCTTCTTACTTACCGGGGCTGGTGGGGGGCTTCGTGGAGGCCTGTGCGACCCTCTGCAGGCCTCCCTGATCTCCAGTTTGTAAAAAAAACAGCAGCTTTCGGCCAATTCCGGAAGTGCCCGAACATAGCTGTTATTCGCTGAACTGAAGATCGGGGAGGCCTGCAGAGGGTCACGCAGGCCTCCCTGATGTTCAGTTCAGCAAAAAATGGCTATTATCGGGCACTTCCGATTTTCGGGAAAACCAGAAATGGCCGAAAACCGCTGTTTCTTGCTGAACTGGAGATCGGGGAGGCCTGCAAAGGGTCGCACAGGCCTCCCCGAAGCCCCCACAAGCCCTGGTAATAAGCAAGAAGGGGTACAATTTGTACGTTTTGGGGGTACAATTTGCACATATATCCTGGGGGATTTTTTTTTCCCTGCTGGTGGTAATGAAATTAAAGGTGCGCCTTAGAATGGAAGAAATACGGTAGATTAACAATAGTATAAACACAATTTAAGGATAGTTTTGGGTAACATTGTGTGTAGAAGATCCTCAAGGCAGAACTATGAAGGACTCTGTGACCAGGGAACACTTCCAGAAAAGTCTATTGAGAATATATTGCATTGTGACCTAGTACAACTGTCTGTGAAAGTGGAAAAGACATTCAGAAGATTAAAATGTATGACATGTCGTTCTCATTCCAAGTCTGCAGTTGTACGCTCTTTTTACTTTGGGAACTTTAGTTTACATCCTCAAGTAATATTAATATAGAACACCCCATATAACCTTGTATTTGTCATTGGAAGCCCTCTTCTGTATCCTGTTCCTCCATCTCCTTCCCCCGCTATTTGAGATCAAGTGAGTGGTAACCAGTGAGAAGGCTTTCCTCCTGGTTGGGACAACCTGTATAGAATGTCCTCCCCAGAGAAGCTCACCTGGTGCCTTTTTGATGCCTTTTCAAAATAAAAGCAACTTCAAGTCCTTTTTTTTTTTTAACTTGTCCAGGCATTCCAACCCATTATTAGCTGATTTTAATTGCTATTTTATTGTTCTAGTTGACTTTACTAATCATATGATCACTGCTCCCAGTTATTTTTATTGAATTTATTGTGTTTTATAGTTTTATTATTATTTTGATAAATTTGCTGCCCCTGGGACCCTTGTGATGAAGGGTGGCTTATATATTTTCTTAAAAAGTAGCAAATAGGGATGTAAAGCATCTTCTAAGAAACAATTGTGCAATGTTCTAAGTTGAAAGTAACAATTTGTTAGATTGGCATGCATATCACATGTATCCTGATAGGGTAGCTGTGACTAGGAATACTGTATCAGTTGTTCTTTAAAAAAAATCACCACCATGCATTAGCTGTTAGAAGCATTTTGAGAAAAGAAGTTCAAGGTATACAAAGTGTTCATGACAAATGATGCAAGGACATCCCTCCCCCTCCCCCCCCCGAACCAAAGCTGGAGAAATAATTGTCAGCCATTCAGCTATTGCTATGCAGCTTTAAGCATGCAGCGGGAGGGTTATTTTCAAGACATAGTGGATGTATCTTGCTTACAAACATGGATTAACTGGAACTGACAACACTTCTGGAAGGAAAGTAAGTATTCAAAAGCTTTTTAAAAAATAAATGTGGAAGGAATACTAGAGTAATTAGTTGCGAGACTCCTATGCTCTGCATATTCTGAGCTGGTAGAAGTAAGACATAGGGAAAATGTTTTCATTCCATGTTTAGGATAGTGAGGGAAGGACAGAAGGGGAGCCATATAAGAAATGTAGATAAAGTCCTACACATTACTACTGTACTTGACGTAAGACAGCTATATTCACATGTTTAGGATTTTAGCCATTGTATGGGCTCCTTCTCACGACACATTATATATGGCAAAACAATCCTGGATAGCATCCAGTTACGGTACTTGCTCTAGGAGTCCTTGCAAAAAATCCTGTGTTTGCTCCTGTAATTGTAGTTCTAGGACTCATTGGAAAACTCAGCCAATCCTCTTTCTCCATTCTCCATCTGAAAGGGCATTTTTGTTCTGTTCACATTACATGTTTAAAACTGCAATCCTATGCACACTTACCTAGGAGTAAATAACGCAGGGAGACTTTTGAGCAGACACACATAGAATTACATTGCAAGTGCATTTGAAAATATTGTATGGGTGTACCTCTTACAGCCTAATCCTAACAAACTTTCCAGCACTGATGCAGCAGCATTTCAGCCCTGAGGCAAGGGAACAAACTTTTCCTTACCTTGGGGAGCCCTCCGTGATTGCCCCCCCACCACAGGATGCAGCACGCTCCCCCATTGGCACAGCTGCATCAGGGCTAGAAAGTTAGGATCGGGCTGTTAGAAATATAAATGTGTGCAACAGCCATGTGCTTTGAAACCTCCCAAAAGCAATAGTCATTTCTTTACTAGAGAACAACATAACCCACCCTAAAACAGTAAAAGACTGGACAGCAGTCCTTAAATCTGCCCAGCAAGACTGCCTCAACTGTAGTTTTTAGAACTTTTGTTTCATCTGCATTTCCCACCATAGTAGGTGCTTCTTCCATGTGAAAAATGTAAACACATGTGTAGTCCTAGGGTATATAATCTGTTTTACACAAATGTATTTTGAATTAACAAAGAGTCCCTATTTTGACCTTTTATTTCAAATTGGAGGAAAGGGATTTTTTATCACAATTTTCTTTATTCATGAAAAGTAAGGAAGAACATTATTTTAATAGGGAAAAAGGAAAATTAGTGAGAATTCTCCCTTTGAATACTCTGATGTTTAGCGTACTATCTTTGTCCCAGGAGTCCAAGAAGTTTTTATGAAGAAAAATCCAGTCTGAAGGATGCAACGTTTCCATGTACGTGTAATGTTCATCTTCAGAAGAGCATGAGTATGAAATTAAGGGACATACAGTACTTGTCACATAGAGAGATACCTGGCAAATATGCCAGATATAAATATGTGCATGTTTACATGTGACTTGGCTGCTATTAATTTTGGATTTGATGGGAAAGGGTGTTTCATTTAACCCTATTTGTTTCTTTAAATGTATAATTGTTTTTTTTCTTATTCCTCTTGGCTAAGAACAACTACAGCCTCTCAAGTTACATAAAGCTCTCCTTGTCAAGAACAGGGGCTTTTTTTCTTTTTTCTTTTTTTTGCACTGAGAGGGAGTTGCATTGGAATTGAAGTTCACTGATCCATGAATCCAGATGTTTCAAGACACACTGAAGCCTGAACAACTGGCGGTGCATTTACTAGTGTGTCCTGCACAGCTGCCAACCTAAGTAACAGTCCTAGAGATTCATTCCTGTGGCAGTATGAAGAATTTCTCATTTTCTCCTCAAGATAACGTCTATCAAGCTGGGAGCCCTTTTCTTCCCGGTTTTCTCAACTTCACAAACACGTCAGCTCTGCCTGAAAGACAACCAAGAGACGAACAGTTGGCTCAGGCAGAGATTGCTGTGCTAGGACTATTATTTATGGCAGCATCTGTGGGCAACTTTGTCTTCATACTGGTGTTGTGGAGGAGAAGACTGAAGCTGTCTAGGATGTACATGTTTCTGCTGCACCTAAGCATTGCAGACCTGATGGTTGCATTCTTTCAAGTCCTTCCTCAGCTCTTCTGGAAAATTACAGATGTTTTCATGGGTCCAGATATCCTGTGCAGAACCATTAGTTACCTCCAGCTAGTGAGTATGTTTGCCTCCACTTATATGATAGTTGTGATGGCACTAGACAGATTCCAAGCGGTGTGCTACCCCACGGTCTCTATCCAAAAGAAAGGGGTTCTTTGGAATACTTCCATCTGCACCAGCTGGATTATCTCTTTGATCTTTAGTGTTCCCCAAGTATTTATCTTTCGGAAGAGTGAGGTATCTGCAGGCATCTTTGACTGCCAAGCCAACTTCATTGAGCCCTGGGGCACAAAAGTGTATGTGACTTGGATTTCTGTTGCGATTTTCTTCCTTCCTGCAGCAATCCTCACCATATGCCATATTAGGATCTGCAGAGCAATTCAAACGAATGTGCACTTGAAAAGTGACAATGAATTTGAAATAGCAAATCAGAAGCAAGTACTGCCCTCTCAGGCAAGCAATGCAAACAGTATGTCAAATGCTATGATCAAAACTATCAAAATGACCGTGGTAATAGTTGTCGCTTATGTTTTCTGCTGGTCACCTTTTTTCATCGCACAGTTGTGGACTGCATGGCACCCAAGTGATGCTAGAACTGAAGGTAAAACAATCCCTTCCATGAATCATTTCATAGTTAATAATCACACTGCTGCACATTTATATCTGAATAACTTTATATTCCATTAAAAAAAGGTCAAGGCATTTGACATTCAGTAAATGTGATGTGAAATGTTTAAATCAATGCATTGCATGATTCTGTGTAATCCTTGTAGACATGCACTCTCTCTCTCTCTCTCTCTCTCTCTCTCATTAATTATTATTATTAACAGTATTTATATACCACTTTTCAACAAAAAGTTCACAGTTTACAGACAAAATCAAATGATTAAATGGCTCCGACCCAAAAGGGCTCAGAATCTAAAAAAGATGCAGAAGAACACCAGCAAACAGCCACCAGAAAAGAGACTGTGCTAGGGTGAAAGCACAGTTACTCTCCCCCTGCTAAATGTAAGAGGAGCACCAATTGAAAAAGTGCCTCTTGCCCAGTTAGCAGGGGATAGACATAGTATATAGACATACTATTATATGGCTTTGGATGCAATCCTTTGCAGACTTACTTGGAAGTAAGTCCCACTGAGACTTGTTTTTGAGCAAACATACATAGACTGAGACTGCATATAAGGCATTGCCTTCAAAGAAGAATTGTAAAATGGTATTTTTCTGTTAGTAAAGAACATAATGAATCAGTCTGCGCATGATAGAGAGATCACTGACATCTCAATTTAAGAGCTGCAAAAATGAATCTCTCAAATATTTTCATAAAATTAGCAAAGCTATTCTACCCAATCCAGCATTTATAACACTGCAGTGTTGTTAGGTTGAACTTCTAAAGCACTGAAATATTTTTTGAGCTATCCAAAATATGAATTTGCTTTAAAAATGTTATTTAAAAATCCAGTCTTGAAATTACTTACACCCCTGTGGTTGCTCTACATAGTTAATGAATTTTCATAGTTGATGAAAAAAGATAGCTGATGGAAGTCGTTCTACAGTAACACCCTAACATCCGAGACATTTCCAGTTCCGTCTAGAAATGTTCTATAATGCCTGTGAAAAGCATACTAATAATCTGAGACTAGATAATTGAAAATTGGTTTAGAAAATGCAACAAATGGTAAAATCCCTCTCTCAAAAGCAAGCAAGCAAGCAAGCAAAGAAAATGAGAAGAACATAATAGATCAATGAAATCAGAGAAGGTGAATTTTTTTCCCATATATTCAGCTGTCTTCTGTGAATGACTTGTACATTCTTTTCCTTTCAGGTCCTGTAATAGCCATTCTTATGCTCCTTGGAAATCTTAATAGCTGTGTTAATCCATGGATTTATATGTACTTTTGTGGTCAAATACCGTGTTGTTCGGGGGGGAAAAAGGACAAGCCTGCAGCCCATGAGGACTCTACGATTACAGGCAGCATTAATTTGGGAGAGAAAGAGCCTGAAGACAATGTCACATCTGTGTAACTATAGACTCCGGGCTTTATCACTCATGTTTACTTGTTATATTCAAAGTATTTTTTCTACTTACCTATTCCAAAGGTGCATGTGCAGTGGACAAGGTAATTGTCAGCATATAAATGTTTCCTTTAATTTTGATGCAAATATGGATGAGGTTTAAAAAGTCCAAGTACAGTGTAAGAGACAGAGTTTGACAGGGAATTTCTGGGTATGCAGGTTCCAGATCTGAAATGGGGAGAGGTTGCATGCATAAGGCTGATCCATACACATGCAAAGGCACATCTCATATACCTTTCATTTGCAGGCTCTTCACAATGGTGTGTTATCTTCCAGCATGTTGGGTCAGCATACCATAAAAGTTCTGGATATGGTTAGTGCTAAGGTTGTTTTCACAAATTATGCTAAGCACATCTTTCCCTAGTATAATAAGTACTTGGCATTATGTTCATCCTTTTGTTGTTGTTGTTGTTCAGTCGTTAAGTCGTGTCCGACCCTTCGTGATCCCATGAACCATATCCCGCCAGGCCTTCCTGTCCTCCACTATCTTCCTGAGTTCGCTCATTTTCATGTTCGTTGCATCGGTGATGCTGTCTAACCATCTCATCCTTGGCCTTCCCCTTCTCCTTTTGCCTTCAATTTTTCCCAGCATCAGAGTCTTCTCCAGAGAGTCCTCTCTTCGCATTAGGTGGCCAAAATATTTGAGTTTCAGCCTTAGTACCTGTCCTTCCAGGGAACAGTCAGGCTTGATTTCATTTAGAATTGACTGATTTGATCTCCTAGCAATCCAAGGGACTCTCAGGAGTCTTCTCCAGCACCACAGTTCAAAAGCATCTATTCTTCGGCGCTCAGCCTTCCTTATGGTCCAACTCTCGCAACCAAACATTGCTACTGGTTCATCCTTTAGAATGTTCAAAACGTTTCAAGTATATTATCTCAGTAATGTTTACAATTTCTCTGTAAAGTAGGTCAGTATTATTTATTATACTCATTTGCAGATGTGGGGGGAGAGGGCTGAGGCTGAAAGGGTAGTAGCTTATCTAAGGTCCCCATAGTGAGTTCCTGGCTGAAGTGAGATTTGAACTTTGGACTTTCTAGCCTGGCTATGTTTGAGCCTACAGTTTCTCACTTCAGAATGGAGTTAACAAACACAAGAGATTGAAATGAAATTCTCCATCTCACTTTTGAACATCCTCTAAGACAGTGGTTCTCAAAGTGGTGGGTCGTGACCCATCATGAAAACTGGATGCAGTCACTACCCTCCTTAGGTGGCGACATGCAGTGATGTCAGCGATGTCCCGCTGCTGCCACTGCTGCTGGGGAAAAGGATTTTTTTTAACTTACCAGGGGTCGCAAATGTCCATAGAGGTGAAGTATGGAGAATGAAGCAGAAAAGAAGGGTGTAATAGACAACTATTGAAAGGACAAGGGCAGAGGCAGTGTCAGGGTATAGCCAGGTTGGACACTGGCTGACGGTCTATGCCCATCAGAGGGTCTGCCTGACTTGGCTGACTTTCTGAAACCCTCAGTACTGGTGGCTGCAGTGGCGTGAGCCAGCCGAGAGATTTATTTGGCTGCTGCATCTAATTCTCCCATCTACCAATAAAAGCATCCCCCAGAGGACCCTGTGTTATCCTAGGGCCTCTAGTAGACTCTTCCATTGGTTGATGGGAAAGAAGAGTTGCTGCCCACCACCAATGGTAAGCTTGGGTCCTTCCCACCATGCAGGACTTTGCCTCTGGGCCTCCAGTAACCTGGTGCTGGCAGTGAACAGGGGACCCCAGCAAGCCTGGTTTCCCATATGTTTTATTATGGAAGTTAATCTGGTACATAAAGTTTACATGGTGCCTGCTGTCATGGTGCCCCCTTTCATGCCTGAAGATCTGTGAAAGGATCATTTGGCTCAATTTGTTAAGTTCGTAGAGTCTGACTATGATTTGAGTCAATATGTAAGCGTGCCCTGATTTTATGACAATACTGTAGTACAAATATAAAGCCACAATGGTGATCTCGATATAATACCATCCCATACAGCAAAATCCCAACCATGTACATGGTTAAAAAATGGTGGAGTCATTGCCATTCTACAACTTTGACCACACCAGAACTTTAAGCACTACTACTTGGAATTTTGGATATATTGATGATTGGCAGTGCTCATGTTGATCTTTTGGATTAGAAATTCTGTGAAAGGAAGTTGTGTTGACAATTTCTCCTTCCTAAATTATCCAGCAGATCTAAAATTCCAGGTATGAAATTGTATGTAATTCATAGAACAGAGCCTCTTCTTAAGTGGTCTGGGTGAGAGTGACATTTTCAAGCGAAGAATTAAGTGCCGGGCTAAAGATGTTTCACTCATTCATTATTTTCATAGGTATGTTACAGATTCATGTTGTGTATATACTAAACCCATTATGTTTGAAGCACATACTGTATACTGTATATTTCTTTTAAAAAATATCTTGTACCCAGCCAAAACATGTGGAGAGCTACAATTGACATCAGTCTGTATTTTCATGAGGTGCACATGGTTAAAAAGGTGTGTGTATCTATGCTTCAACTGCTATTGATTATTATCAATAACATTGATTATTACGTTATTGATTATTATTATTATTGTTATTAAGAGGTAACACAGTGTGTTTGTAGTGTTTATCCTACAAAAATTGTAGAGGATGAAGCAGCCCTAAATCGAAGTGTAGGATAGAATCCAGCATTGGTCATTGATTCATTTCTCCAAGGGGAAAAATAATTTAAACCTGGGAAGCAGTGCAGTGCAGACAAAATAGGTAAAGTTTCCCCTCGCTCGAAAGCTAGTTGTTACTGACTCTAGGGGTGGTGCTCATCTCCATTTCAAAGCCAAAGAATTGGTGCTAGGGAGGTTCCAAAAGTTAACAGGAAGCAGAAACTGCTTCCTGTTAACGTTCGGAGCCTATCTAGCACCGAGGCTCCTTGCTAGAATCATTCCAGCTCTGTGCTATAAGCAGCATGCTGCTGCTTATAGTGTTCTGTTTAATCAAGAAGTAAAGGTAAGGGGCGTGGGGAGGCTGCGGGAGTGCAGATCTCGAATCTGCGGATAAGTTAATCCACTGATGCCTGTGCCCCCCTGTACTTTTAAATCCGAGTTTACAAAAGGAATTCTAGAATACTGGGAGGGAGAGGAATGAATGATAGTCCTGACAATGCACAGCCTTGCGTGAGGTTACATTGACTTGCAAAGAGGAGTTGGGAGGCATAAAGGTATTGCTACAAGTTAGCATGGTCCCCCATTGTCAAGAATTATACACTTAGGTTTCAACTTTTCTTCCAAAATCGCTTGACCTTTAAAGCAATAGCATAGGAGCCAGCAAGAACTTATATTTAAAAGGTGAGGGGGTGTGCCCTGAGAATTTAGTTAAGAAAAAAAAAGGCTGAAGAATTAATTTGATGTTGGTGACTCATACAGAAGATGTCTGAGAAACGAAAGGTAAGCAAAGCCACCAGGGATTCAGTAATGAATAATATGGATTCACTGAGAGGTTCAAAAACTGCAATTGCTTCTCCCCACACTATTCAAACTTTATGGAAAACAAAAGTATAGCTGTGGTTCAGGGGGTCAGAGGAACAAAAGCAAGTAAAAGATAAGCACACTGAACACTCTAGTAAGAAAACCTTGTATCTTAACTAGATTTCTAAGAACAAAAGCTAGACATCTCGTTTTGCAAAGGAAGACAAATATGTCTTTTCCATTTTGAATGATGGGTGAAAATGGATTTGATTCCATAAGTAGGGATTACATTTACACGTTCCAAATGTTGGTTCTGTTAATACATCTGAACACATCATCCTTGGTTCTGCTTTTTATTTGTGAATAGTTAGGGAAAACAATGGTTAGTAACTCATTTCCTTTCCAACACCTACTAACAGCGCAATCCTGCACAAGTTTCCATTGCATTTGGTGGTAGGGAGGTTCCAAAAGTTAACAGGAAGCAGAAACTGCTTTCTGTTAACGTTCGGAGCCTATCCTGCGCAGATTGTGGGTTGCAACAGCATGGCCCGGGCTCACCTGGTGGGAAGGGGATGTTTGTCCCCTTCCCCTGGTGTAAGCGGCGCTGGTCGCAATGGGCATCCTCAGATACATGCCAGCTCTGAAGCTGGCGTATGTCCGGGGAGGTCATGTAAGAACGGCCTAGACTGTGATGAGGCTCAGGATATTGGTGCAACTCAGCACCGATATCCCTGCCCCCTCCCAGGCTGGGCCAGTCAATGGCCCCCTCACTCGCCACCCCTGCATGCCCTTCCCACGCCCCTGCACCGACTGGTGCAGCACTCACCTGTGTCGCCCGGCGCAGGTCCGGGATCACAGCAAAGTAAGTGGTGCCGGCCTCTGCGCCGACACTGCTTACTCCCAGGATGCAGAAAACGTCCCTTACAGCACGTTTACAACACCCTATATTTAGGCAGGATTGGGCTGTAAATGTAAGATGTGAGTAAATAACCTGCCAGCAATTAAAGTGCAAATGCAGGGCCTGGCTATGCACTGAGCTATCTGATCTCTGGCTGAAAAGACTTAATGTTTGATAGCTCCAGCTTTTGCCTCGAGAAAATTCTTCAATTCATCATAGCGACACGCATGCAAGACTTGGCAGCACAATCAAAGTCTGGGCACACATTTATTTATTTATTCATTCATTCATTCCAAGTTTTAAATTGGCTGGTTGTGTGATTCATAGTCAAGATCCTCGGTGCAGGTGCGGAGATGGATGCAGCACTTGTTTCTGAGCTAGCATGTCTTCGGTGATTACAAAAGAAGGGAACTGAGCCTTAAAAATACAGCGCAAGGGAACACCAGCAGTTAGATCATGATTGCCTCATGGCCTTGGAACACTGCCATGCATCTTATTTACAGAGATTGGACGGAAAGACATTAGGGCGGTAACCCAGATGTAGAGGAGCCCAAGGACCCTAGTCTTTTTGAACAGTTGTGCAGAAGGGAGAATTTTACTGCCAAACTAGATGCGGCATTAATCATGTTGTTTAGCTCTCCGTGTTGGTTTGTTTGTTTTGAATGTGAAGATTCTCCTCCTCCCTGCAAAACCAAATGACATGATTCACATCCTCTCTCGTCTGGGCCAACAGTGGTTTTTGCAACTCCTGCGTGACAAGACTCACTTGTTGAAATGTATTCTTCTACATATATTTTTTAAAATGTATAGGTGCTCTGGCCTCCTTTGTTCAACCAAAGGTTGATTCATAGAATCATTCATAGAATCATATGAATCATAGAGTTGGAAGGGACCTACAAGATCATCAAGTCCAGTTACCTGCCAATGCAGGCTGTTCACAACCACGACTTCTATCCAACCTCTGCTTAAAGACCTCCAATGATAGAGAGCCTACCACTTTCCGAGGCAGACTGTTCCACTGATTAACAGATGGTACCATCAGAACATTGTTCCTAACATTTAATCCCTTGTTGTAACTTAAACCCATTTGCACTGGTCCTACCCTGTGGAGCAACTAAGAAAAAATCTGCTCCATCTTTCACATGGCAGCCTTCAGATATTATACTGTAGAGTAGTTATGTCACCTCTTAACTCTCTCTTCTTCAAACTAAACATGCCCAACTCCATCAACATGTCCTCATAGGACATGGACTCCAGCCCCCTTACCATCATAGTTGCCATCCTCTGGATCCACTCCAATTTGTCAATATTCCTTTGCTGTGGCACTCAGAATAGGACACATTCCAGGTAAGGTCTGACTAAAGCAGAATACAGCAATACTATTACTTCCTGCAATCTTGATACTATACTTATGTTGATGCAGCCTAGAATTGCATTTGCCTTTTTTGCTGCTGCATCATACTGCTGCCTCATGTCTAGTTTGTTGTCTACTAAAAAAAAACCTTGTTTTTTTCCACATGAACGAGTGCCATCTATCATGTTTAGATTCTCCATCTTTGATCTTCCTAAGTCATCATAAAAAGCCCTGGAATGCAAACTAATACCCAAGGTGAATTCATCTGGATTGTAATTGGTAAGAGTAGACCCAGGCTCACTGTCACTGAACGTTTTCAATGTAGAATATCATAGATGCAAAATGAGTATAATCCTGTTCACTTCCAAGTTACAGCAAGTCTCTTGGGAAAGAATGAGTTCATTGGGTCTGAAGGAACTAATTGACTTGAGAAGATTGCATGTTCTGCATAAAATAGCTGGAGACAAACTTGGTACTCTTAAAAACATTATTTTGAATGATTTTGAGCAGTTTACATGCAAATATGCCCCAGGATATAAATGTTTAAAATGATCAACAGTCTCATCTGAACCCAGAAATGCAAATTACATTTCATTTGCTGGTGTGACTGGTGGCAATGTTGTTGTTTACTGTATAGGAGACTGAAATATCGGCACAAAACTACACTTAAGGAAGCACACAACATGTTGAGAATAATCAAGGAAGCAAGCAATCTGTCCCCAGGGTTTCAGTGGGTGGATAGAAGGAGGTGTTTGAGATTCATTGAGCATAGCTGATAGCAAAAGCACTTAGCTTAGCTCTAATCTGTTGTAAAACCACTTAGACATCAGTATGGAAGAAAGCGAGCATTTAAAAATCTCCTCTTGCGACAAGTGGCCTGCTGATGAAGTCATGTGGTATTTCAGAGCACAAGCTTGACGTGTGCCTTCGCTAATTCAAAACTGAATCAGTGCAGATTCTACAGCCAGGGTAGGCAAAAAGAGGACATGCTCTTGCCCAAGGTGCTATAGTTCTTAGTGAATGTAATAGTGGACTCGCACTCGTGCAAAAATGACTCATACTCGCACTCGCACTCGCACTCGTGACCTAGTTACTTAGATACATCACTGCCCTTGTCTCTCATCAAATACTAGTCTTGTGAGGGATTTTGTATCTATTTTTAAAAAAGAAAGGGTGCAACCTTCACTGAAAATGGACATTCTTGTCCTGCAGTAGAAAGTTCCCCAATATGTATTACTGGGGTTCCCCAATGACAATCATGATTTCTGAACAAAATCCTACCTCTTTCAATAAACTGAAGATCAGTAGGACTGTTGCATACAAATTTTTACATTTTCTAAACAGCCACAAACCACTGCAGACTTGAGAGTGCTCAAGTTCACTTTTTTCAGTGGTCTTAGGAGCAATTACATTGTGCTGGACATTTGTGCGGACAATATCGTCTGGTCATTTTCAGTAACCAGTGTTCCCAGAATGTCATACCTTTGGCATTTTGAAATGCCCATCTCTTGTAAGGGACCTGATTGTTTGTTGTTAGTCATCTCATATTTTCTGGAGATTGACCAAATGACCTTGAGACAGTAATGGAATTGATTGTGTAGTTCACAAACAATGAAATATTTTGCTGCTTTTATTTTGCAGCTATTATTTTATCTTGCCTTCCTGTCATAGAGGCTTGTTTAACTTTCCCAGATGTGGATCATTCATCATTTGATTTTACGGCAGACAGTAATAAAAGATTTTATAGAAAAGTTCCATCTCGTTGGTTCTGAAACAATTTTATTGTACCGTGTTGACTTCACTCTGACACATGGAAACCCTTTATATTATTTTCTGTTTTGTTTTATTCATTCATAACATATTCACCACTCCAAATAATTATCATTTTATGATGTTTTCCTGAGCTGTGTAATACATTGAAGTCTATATTCTAGAGACCATGCACACTTGGTTCCTTAGGAGATTTTCAGCTGTATATATGAAACTACAGTGAATATGAATGATGGCAGTATATTTCTACACTGTTTCTGTGCATAGAAATATGACAGACTTTCAGTATTCACATTCATGGTGGCTTCACTTCTTGCTAAGCACAAAGACTGTTTGACGGTGACCAGTACTGTTCTTGTAATAAGGGCTTTTAGTGTCTACTCATGTACAAATGCCACTTTCTCCAAAAGCTGCCACCTACTGAAGTGGTCTATTTATTATTTCAAAGTACACATGACCTCTTGACAATCAGTAACAAAGTATGGAGAAGACAAATGGACACCACGGTGATGGTGGCTGAAGAGTGTAATCTACTGGTGAAAATTGTTTCAGGAAAATGAAAAGTCTATCATTTTGAACTATTATTGTGATTACACTCAATGTGCGGCAGCAAGATGTACAGCAGTCTGTTTGGTTTAACCATCTTATTCCACACCGCACAGGCCAGACGCTTGGATCTGCTACAGCAGTACTCAACCATGGAAGAAAAGAGCTCAAGAAGAAACGTATCAAATGTTCTTCCATATATCTATAAAATTCGTTTTCCTAACACAAATTCAACTGGTCTCCAGAATTCTCTAATCCATGTTGGCTTGTAACATGGACTGAATCTCAATTTATATTTTGTATGCTGATTCATATACAGTACTATTTTAAAGTGATACCCTCATATTTGCATTTCCCAGGATCTCTGAACCAGGCTGTACCATTCTGAGTTTCCACACATCACAATCTCCTGGAAAATCCAGCTTACCTCAACTTGATTGTGCATGAATTAGTAGCATGAATTGTCCTACACTGTAAATGTCTTAAGGAGAACTGCATTGGCAATCTAGTCAGCATCCTATAAAAACCAAATACATAATACCAGACAGGCTGGTGGTCTGTGATGGTTTGAATATGAGCCTTGCAATGCACGCCTATGCATATTTACTCAGAAGTAAGTCCCACTGTGTTCAATGGGGCTTATTCCCAGGTAAGTGTGCATAGGATTGCAGCCTTAGTATCTTTCATAGTCATGGCTCTTTCTCTGTCCCCCCCCCCCCACTTGCATTTGTGTTCTGAAGACAGGTGGAAATTGTTGGGGTGTAGTGAGATAAGGGAGCACCACCTCAGTTCAGTGGAGCCTATTTTGGGTTGTGGACCTTACCAGCTGGCCTTCATATTTTTGGATTAATATCCATGTTTTGTGCCATAACATTGCATCAGCTCGAAAGAGTCCCCTGGTCTTGTTGAAATAGGACTAGTGTTGCCACTCCCTAGTTCTGTTCCTCAATGTCGTTTTGTCAGGTTCGAAGTACAAAAGTATAGATATCTCCTGCATGCTTTGAAATAAAGGAAAATAGAATATTGACCTAGCAACAATGTGCACCATAGCACAAAATCTTCCTTTTTATGCAGTTTTGACTTGAGCTTCCCAACAGCCTTGAAAATACACGCATGACTTTATTTAGAAGAAAAAATGAGGGGGGGGGAATATGCATGCCCAAAAACGTAATCATCATGGATTTAAAAACAACCACCACTAAGCAGTTTAACACTAAGGATTTTCAAAAGATGCTTAATTGCTACTGCCCTAGAGTTAGAAAGCCAGGTAATAGATGCAAACTCACAATATCTAAAATCATCAAGAAAAATAATCCAAGACAAGGAACAAACAGGAATGAATCCTAGGTGTGAAATACACTCATACAACCACAGAAGGACTTGGTCTTCTTCCTATAATACAATATGATTTTTTATGTAAATACATTTTTTGTATATCAGCTGTGTTTGACAGATCTTGTCCTGAGGGCACCTACACTAACCAAATGACACACTTATGTAGCCAGTGTGCTAGCAACCGATAATGATAAGCTTCACACTGGAATGAATTTGACTTGCCTAAGGCCACCCATGATCTAAGGCCATGAAGTTACACAAGAGTGGGAAATGCAGAAAACACAAGGGATTTGGGTGTTGGCATCCCCAGCTTTTGCAACAACATACAAAGTAGGATCCATGAACTCTAGAAGTCCTCTGAGGTAGAGGCAGACGGATCTCACCCACAATATCCCAAGCATACCAAAGAATGCTTCACGTAGTAAAAGTCAAAGCAAGAAAAAAATTGATCAAGCCACTTCATCTGCTGCTTTCTACACTGTTCTAGAAAACATTTGAATCAATGTTGGGGAGAACTTGGGTGGAAGAGTGCATTTGGGGGACACTGTTGGCTACCTAACATAATGCGGGCAAACTGCAGACCAAAAGAGCAAGTTTCTGTTTTGAGTCATCTTGAACAAACACCACAGAAGTTGTGATGGCTATGTATCTGAATTACACGAAGATTGTAGATCTACCAAATGGCTTGCAGTCACAATAAGAATGGCTAAACATGACATTTCTGTGCTCTGAGGCAGTACGCCTCTGTATACCAGACTGTGGGTGAGCAATGGGGATAGTTATTTCTATTCTTCTTTGTTTGTGAGAAACATCTGGTTGGCCCCTGTTAGAGACCGAATGCTGGACGATATTGACTTTTGATCTAATTCAGCAGGAAGCTTCTTGTGTTCTTATGCTCCAGGCTTCTTTGTTTCTTTGTTGTACAAAAGGAGCACTGTGTTCTTGCAAATATGGGTTATCTGGCATCTCCAAACAAACTGTTGAAAAGAAGATTCTGGTTCAGCTATACAATGGTTTTCTTGTGATGTTATCAGATACTATGTTTCTAGCCTGAGTCATGGGCCAGCACCTTTACATTTGCTTTCCCAGCAAAGAATAATATCATAAAATATAATATAATAAGTAAATCATCTTTCACATTCCACTGCACTTCAGTGCCTGAAAGGTAGCAGGAGAAAAATTGCAGTCTTCTCGGTGAGTGCACTTCTGCTACTGTACAGGCAAACGTGGCCTGAATCGGAAACACTTCCTAAGGAAAGAGAATAAGACAACTGGACAAATGTCTGTGAGGAATTCTTTTTGTCTGTAGTTATCAACAGAAACTAGTTGTCCTAAATGTTGAACATACATTGTAGGTTTGCTCATTTCTTTATGCATTAATGGCTATGGTTACATGTCCAGATTCTCTATATTACAATCAGAAATTGATCACTTAGCCCTGATCAATTGTACAAACATAACTCTTTCACTTGATAGCTTTAATACCAGGATGTTGTTCATGTATCTTATGCACAACACATCACTGCCACTGGAACCATATGGGGCCGCTAGTGTGTTCAGGACCATGCGGAGATGCCATTTGTAGAGGTGTTTGAAAATGGTGATAACGAAATAAGAACACATAACACCGCTTTCTGCTCAAAAAAATCTGCGAAAAAATAAAAAACAAATTGTGTGTCATTCTACATCTGCTGACACTGTACAACCTATACCACACACCTAGTACACTTTTATAGCATTTACAATGGATAAAAATGGAAAAAATTGGAATAAAAATATTTGGAATAAAAATTTGGAATAAAAATAACACTGCTTTTTGCTATTCCATTTTGGTTAAACACCAAAATCTATGAAAAAATAAAACCATTTTCAAACACCTCTAGCCATTTGTGTATGCTACTACCTTTATGTAGTAAGTATACACACAAATCTTCATGATTTGTGTGATCATGGTAGTCCTTTCTTGAACTACAGAGATTGTTCACATTGTAGTTATTTGTACAGCTCATATGTGGTGGTGCCAGTTCATACAAACCGCATTTCCAGCCTAGCCACATGGTGTAAAAATGCTGTACCTAATGTTCATATATGAACAGAGGCGTCGCTCCGGTAGGGGCGGGGCTGTAAGTTTTGCTCGGCTGGAGTCCCGTTTACCGAACGAGCAGGAGGCGGCCCCGCCCCCTCACTGTCAGAGCCATTCCCCTGCGGAGAAAGCAGCAGGCTCTTGCCTGCTGCTTTCTCTGCAGGGGAATGGCTCTGACAGTGAGGGGGCGGGGCCGCCTCCTGCTCGTTCGGTAAACGGGACTCCAGCCTAGCAAAACTTACAGCCCCGCCCCTACCGGAGCGACGCCTCTGTATATGAACAGTTTCATCAGCATGAAAGTTGGGGCATGGGGCAGGGCTGAAGCATTCCCTGAACTCTTTCCATTCATGTCTATTCAATGGCTGTGTCTGATCAACAGCTTTTTTTTTTAAGAGATGCATCTACTTCCCCATGTGATCCCAGACAATAAGGGATTGTATAGTGACTATGTTGATGTCACAATACCACCTATGGCAAACCATAACCAGTGTTTGCGCCAGCTCAGCCCATGCTCTGCTGGTGCTAGCTGTTGCAAACATGCTGTAAAACATGTTGCGACCGTGCACCTTCTAGGCCCGTTGGTGAGGAAGCCAAAGTTTTAATGTGCATGCCGACAGAAAGAAGAAGCAACGCTCACCAGAGCAGGTAAGCTCCATATTGAGCAGCACAGGGGTGGAGAGGGGGTGGGCAGATTGGGGCTAGAAAGAGATCAATGGCGCTGGCGTGCGCTGTAACCCCCTTCCCGGGCCCAATCCGCCGACAGGGATTAGCACGAACTTGTACCAGTCATATGGACCAAGTAGACCCGTTGTGCGGGTTGGGGCTTTCCCTGAGGCAATGGGACGAATGTCCCCTTACCTCGAGAAGACCTCCCACCTGCTAAATTCCTCCGCAGGATACAGTGTAGCCCGTGTTGACCCCGCTGCATTAGCGCGGGGAAACTTAGGTAGGATTGGGCTGCCTGCCAATCAAATTTCCCTACATGGTGATTTCCCAAACCCAATTCAGAGTGAGGGCAATGTTTCTGGCCCTTACTCCTAATGGGAGAACATTTTTGCCCCTCTTTGTAGTCCCCCACCTGAAAAACAGTTACCATAAGTGATTATGGAATAATGTGGCAGGTCATGGATGAATCTTAACATAATCTTGAGTTTACAGGCTTTTCAAATCCCAGCAGTTTTTACTGGTTGAACCAGTTTGGCTCATTGCCAGTCCTAACTGTACATAAGGTGGTATGAACAGACTCACAAATAATGTGGGACATGACAGTTTTTACATCCAGACCACACTCTGCTCTGTCTTTCTCTCCAGCAAGATTTTCTGCACTTATACTATAAATGCCTTTTATACTTTGATTTAAAGTAAGACTACACAACTAGCTAGTAATAGGAAAAAGAGAAAACAAAATAATCAATGTTCTCCAACAAAGATGCTCACATTGCAGTGATAGCAAGACACCAGAAGAATAGACTGGAGGGCAGACAACACTTGCTTTGGCTGAGTTCCTAAAATCGTGCTTCCGTTTCTAGGATTTATCAAGAATGTACAGACCTTGTTTGTGAATGGAAATTGCCGCAACTAATTCACTAGCAATGAGCAAATGGGCAATTTATCCCAAAGCTTGCAACTATTGTTGCCTGGCTACAAATCTGTTCAAATGCCTTTATATATGAAATGTCCGGGGGGGGGGGGAGGAGGGAATGTTAACTTGGAAGTAATTTGTTTTAATGACAACTTGTCACAGGGCCAGGTCATCCAACAAACCACATTAGCCTTCTAAAGAACTCGCCATCTACACGGTTCTTCCACCAGCCTTAGGTGTAACACTACACAATATGCAGCACCTTGAAATGCAGCCCTTCATTTGTCTTCAATGGATCATTAGACCACTCGTAACAAATAGCGGGTGGTGCAGTGGGTTAAACCGCTGAACCATGAGCTGTCGATCGAAAGGTCGGCAGTTCGATTCCCGCGACGGGGTGAGCTCTCGTTGCTTGGTCAGCTCCTGCCAACCTAGCAGTTCCAAAGCATGTTAATGCGAGTAGATAAATAGGTACTGCTTGTGGGAAGGTAAACAGCGCTCCGTGTTCCAGCCGCATGCTACGCGCTGCGGCAAGGAGAGTCATGCCGGCCACATGACCACGGAGGTGTCTTCGGACAACGCTGGCTCTTCGGCTTTGAAATGGAGATGAGCACCACACCCTAGAGTCGGACACGACTGGAACTTAATTGTCAGGGGTCACCTTTAGGTGACCATTAGCATGCTTTAGAACTGCTAGGTTGGCAGGAGCTGGCCAAGCAACAAGCGCTCACCCCGTCGCGGGAATCGAACTGCCGACCTTTCGATCGACAGCTTATGGTTCAGCGGTTTAACCCGCTGCGCCACCCACTGGCCTCACCTTTACCTTTTAACAAATAGAAGAAAAAGTCAGCTGAATGCATCTTCTAGGTATCGAATTTGCTATGTTTGTAGAAGCGAAATAAAACAGCACAGAACCTTGATTTTTAGGATAAAAGTTGTGCAGTACAATACATCTTTACACAGAAGAAAGTCTCATTGATTCAACGTGGCTTGCTTCTAAGTTAAGTTTGACAGGACTGCAGCGAGCTTTACAGCCCAATCCTACCTAAACTTACCCACGCTGATGCAAAGGCATGGACTATGCTGCATCCCGCAGGGGAGTTTAGCAGGCGCAAAGTCTTATCGGGGTAAAGGGACATTTGTCCCCTTGCCCCAGGATAAGCCCCAGCCTACACAACAGGTCAACTCAGACCTGCGCCAGCAATGTTGCTGGTCTGTGTTGATCTGTGTTGGCGTATCAGGCCTGAGAAGGGGGATAGGATACGGTGCATGCCAGTGCCACCGATCCCGCCCCCTCCCAGGCTTGATCTGCCCACCCCAGTCATCACCTTCCCCGTTCATTCCTCTCCCCGCACCTGCGCTGGCAAGTGCAGAACTTCACCTGTCTGGTGGATGTGGCTCTGCACGCCTGCTTGCAAAGGAAATCTCTGGCTTTCCCACTGGCGCTGCGAACAGGCATGCCTTATCCTATGCCAAGGCAAATGCCAGAGTGCGATACTCATAGTTCTTGAAACATGAGATGAAGATCTGAAGAAAGAGCAAGAATTTCGGAAGGGACATAGCAACTTTTTCTTGTCCCCATCAGTGTTTTTTAATTATGAAATTAACATATAAATAATATTGATCTACATATTACAAACATATATGAACATATTGGTTATACCTTACATTGAGAATAATTGACATTCCACAAATCAATACATGTAGTCCAATTATTAATAAATTCATTATTGCATTCAATGTCTCTGTTTTGAGCCTGTCTGAATTCTTGTATGTATGGTTGGTCTAAATTATGGAGTGTGAATCCTCTCTGTTACTGTTATTCTGATATTGTGGAGAGCGCACAATTGCAAAACAGAGAATTGAGGGGTGGGGTAGAGAGAGGGAAGGAAAGGTCAGTATAAGAAAGTGACAGATGAGTAAATCCAAGCCATTCATTATGAGAGGCAGCAATAGTTGCATTGGCATAACCTGGTGCTCCAGGAAACAGATATCATACTTATAAAGAGTAGGTCGTGGAAGGCGAATACGAGGCAAGCAATGCAGTCTCAAACTGAGCAAAGTAAAGTGAGGAAGTTCTGCCATGTGCAAACAGCCATAGCGATAGTATGCCTCAAAACAGTGCCAGCACCAGGTGACTGGGAGCCCTGGGGCAAAGCCCTACATGAGGCCATGGCACCCCCTCCCACCCCTGATGGCACATTGGGCACCAGCACTGCAGAGGTCCAGGTGGGTCCTCCGATTGGTTTATCAGCCAATATCCAACCAGATTGATGCCACTGCTTGCCCTGCTACAAAGTATTGCTTTGAATTAAGTGGGCCATACAATCCTACGTGTCTTTTATTAGTAAAGGTTCTGGTTTTGATTGTAAAAGAAAGTCTTCCAGCACCAATACTAAACTGCAGTCAATAATCCATACAGCCTTCTGTTCTCTTATCATGGCAATATACTACTACTACTACTACTACTACTACTACTACTACTACTACTACTACTACTACTACTACTACTACTACTACTACTACCACCACCACTACTACCACCACCTCCACCACCACTAACAACAACAACAGTCTTGCATCCAGTAATATATATATGCAACCCGTCAGTGTAAGCCTGGTGCAAATGGCTGGAGGTCCCACATGGGCACCAGTGGTTTCCAGATGCCCATCAGAGCAGGCAAGGTGGTGGCAGGAGCAGTTCAGGGGTGGTTCAGGTAAGGATTGGGGTGGGGAATGGGCTGAACTGGAGCTGAGAATGGGAGGAACTTGTGCATTTTGGCCAGCGCAAATGTCTGTAGGCCGTGTGTGCATGCCAGTGGCTCCTGGACACCCCACTGGAGCAGGTGAGGTGGCAGCAGGGGTGCTCTTGGGCAGAAGCATTGTGGGGGTTGGGGCAGGGGGGCAGTGAGCCCCAAGGCGGAGGACTTGCCTGATGTTCTTCCGTCGCTGTTTCCGCCGCTTTCGCTGAGCGGAGGTTGGGCCCTCTGACCTGCCTGGGCGCCGAATGGCTCTGAAATGGCCTGAAAAACGGCGCGGGGGTGGGGTGGTCTGGGCCACGTGACGTCACGCCCAGCATCATGTGGGGGCATAGCGTCGGCGGCCCCTCCCATGTGGGGGTGCTGCATCGTCTCTGGTTTTGGGGGGAGTGGAGCAAGGAGTGAGTTGAACCAGGGTGGTTCGGAGGCAGGAGGGGGGAATTTTGGTTTACACGCTAAGATCCTATCCTCCTTTTCCCAGCCCAATAACCCCTGCCCTTGGGGGGGGGGGACTTATTTAGTTGGACTTATGTCAACTAAATAGCAGGCATAGGTTCAAGGAGACTCACTAGAGACCAGGAGGCCTACTGGGAGGAAAATCAAAACGATTTTTTAGAAATATTTTTTTAGAAAAAGAAAGATTTTTTATTTTTAAAGACTCACTGAAATCAATGGAGTGCATATGGTATAATGTGCTTAGGATGGTGTCAACGATGCCCCCCCCCCTTACTGACTGCACTCTAATAAGAGAGGGGTATCCTGTGGGTTCATTAAGTCAACCCTCCTTATGGGAATTCGCTTTGCGCCCTCAAAGACCACCGGACAAATTTTTCCTTAAACCATTTATTGCAACTTCAGGCATAAAAACTAAACCAGACTCATTTAATTAGCTGGGAGGAATGCAATGAAACAAACTGTGAAAGGGCAATGAGCCTTGGGGATTTCAAAGGCTCTACTGGCTTGATGTGATAGTGCCTCAAGGATGCTGTCTGTCTCAGTCAGGTGGAAACCTTCAATTGACTTATTGTTCTAATCAGCTGCTGTCCGAGGATCGAGGATCTCTGATCTGTAGGAATTGTCTCACAGCTCTGAGCTTCAGAGGGGAGGGGGGGAAAGACACCGTTCTCTTCCTATCAGCTGGAGTGTTCCCCTCAGCCTTTTCCTTTTTCTGCCCTAAGGGTGCTCTTAAGGGTCAAACGTGACTACTCTCCAATCCAGCATAAGCACAGTTTTTTTTTTCTTACACACTAGAAAGCAGCCTGGATAGCTTTTAAAGAGATATAGTACCCTTTTCTCTCCCCCCCCCCTTTACTTTTACTGTTGGCTCCAATTGCTCCAATAATATCGGCAAGGGCTCCTGGTGTAGAGGTGCAAAGCATCTCCTGCAATCCTCTCAGTGCCAGATTCCCATGCTTTAAACACATTTAACTCCCACAACAATTTAACTCTTTAACAGAAAAGGTAACCTTGGTCTCGACAAATGGGGATGATCAGAAGCTGCAGCTTTGGATCAATGGTGTTGCTGATAATTGAAACACCCTCAGAATTATAGTAATTACCCCATTTCAGCCATATGCAGATGCTCAGGCAAAGATTCCCTTAGATTTGTCAATTGGGAACAATATCAAATCAAACCCTTTTAACCAACAACTTTCTAAAGGCGACTGGATACCCAGGTGTTGTAATGTGATTTGAAGGAATTAAATTACTTCACGGTAACACAGACTAATAGAGTCACACTGGTGTTCTTTACCTAGATCTGCTTTCAGATATGACAAAAAGCAATAAATCATGTGCTTGATTCCATCATATTTTAATAGCATCTTGCTGTACCATTATCTAGCTATGCACAGACCTTGGATCTATGCAATAGCTCGCCAGAATCAGAATGCCGACAAGGTAAATAAAAGAATCGGTGTCCTTCACCCGCATCGCACATAACATTAATGGCTGCTAAACTATGGCAGTCCCATCCCGATTCCATAGACCAAAAAGAAGTTCTATCTGTATCGGTTTCTGCAACATTTACCCCTGTGCCCCATTCAAAGCTATTTTAATTCCCTAGTCAAAGCTGGGGTGGTGAAACACACTTTTGATCTCCAAAGCAGAATTTAACATGATTTTCCCTGCTAACCTGACTGGTTTGTTCAAAATATTAAGACTGGCTCTAAGCCGTCTAAAAGCGGAGCGCTCGAAAGAGCACCCTGCTTAAGCTTTGCCAGACAAAGGATTGTGCAAAGGGATAACACACTGACTTCAAAGATAAGCACGTCACTCCAAAAATGAAATCCCATTGATCACTGACAACAGCTGGGATGGGGGGGGGATGAGGAATGAAGTAAGAAGATTAGCAGTAAAAATTCTGCAAGCTAGCAATGCCTGCATCAAGCTGAAAAGCATGAAGGACAGGTTCTCATATATGTATTTCTTTATTGAGAATATTTACGTCCTACCTTTCTATCTGTCAAGAGGCATCCAAAGCAGCTCACAATAAGACACAATGGGCAGCCCGATCCTGCCTAAGATGTGGCGGCCGGCCCTTTGCATCCTAGTGAGGATGCAGGCCGCATTATTTATTTATTTATTTAAAAGAATTATATCCCGCATTATCCTATGCCGAAGGCAAATGCCCAAGGCGGCTTACAACAAAATTTAAAATACATAATTTAAAATACAGAAAATAAGTTTAAACAATACATAATTTAAAAACAATAAAATCCACTGGGGGGGGCAGAATGGAGCAGAGAAGCAGCATGGCAGAGCATCTTGAGATACACGAGGCAGACCACAACCCATCACCCAAACGCTAGACGAAACAAAAAAGTTTTGAGCCCTCGCCGAAAAGTCATGAGGGAGGGGGTGGTTCTCAGATCCCCTGGCAGGGAGTTCCACAGTTGTGGCGCCACAGCAGAGAAGGCTCGCCCACGTGTTGCCACTCCCCTAACTTGCGATAGAGGTGGTACACGCAGGAGAGCCCCCTCAGATGACCTAAGAGAGCGGGCCGGAATATATGGGAGAAGGCGGTCCCTCAGATATCCTGGACCCAAACCGTGAAGGGCTTTAAAGGTCATTACCAGCCCCTTGAATTGGGCTCGGAAACGAATGGGCAGCCAGTGCAGCCACTGAAGCAGTGGTTCAACAGAGTCAAACCGCCTAGCTCCAGCGACCACCCGGGCCGCCGCATTCTGCACTAACTGCAGCTTCCGAACCGTCTTCAAGGGCAGCCCCACGTAGCGCGCCGGGGCTCACCTCGGGTCCCCTTCCCCCGGTGTAAGCACCGCGGCCCCCAATGGGCCTTCTTGGATGTGTGCCAGCTCTGGAGCTGGTGCATGTCCAGGGAAACTGTGTAAGGCCAGCCCGGGAAGGGGATGGGATGCCGCCAATATCCCCACCCCCTCCCTGGTCCAGCCGACCAATGGCTCCTGCCACCCTGGCTCGCCCTCCTGCCGCTCGGCGCAGACCTTACCTGTGTCGGCTAGCGCAGCAATCAGAGGCCGTTGGGGTGAGCAGTGCCGGCCTCCACACCGGCACCACTTACTCCAAGGGTGTCGAAAACATGCCTTACAGCACGTTTATGACACCCTAGACTGGTGGAACATTTGCTCTGCCAGCCTATATCTATGCTGGATTGAGCGGTAAATCACATTCTCTTTAAAATGTAATAGTGTGTGGGGGGGGGAGACACAATGATGGAAGATGTCTACTTCTCAGGCCTCAAGACTACTGCTTCTGTTATGTTGATAATATCTATCTATCTACATAGCAGAAATTAGTGCTAATATGTAAAGATAGAGTAGAGAAGCGGAACACTTGGTCAAATATCCAGTGCATGGAAAGGGGGGAAAGTCAAACTTCTGAGGAAATTCAGATTTCCAGCCTCTAAAAGTAATCCTATTATTACTGCCTCTTGGCAGACCTCACCTCCTGTAGGGATAGAAATTGCCCAAAGCTGTAACAGTTTTCGGCAAGTCTCTGGCCCTGTTGTTTTATGACAGGGCTCTCTTATCTTGATTGAGGACTGCTTTCTGCTTCATCAGCCCTGCTTTTGTGACAAATATAATTACCTAAAGTGTTTCTTCTTTTTCCATCAGTTGAACCCACATGCTATAGCGATAATTGTGCTTGGGAGAAGGTTGGCTTTTAGCCTTCATGACTCAAGTATTACATTTTCTCTCTCTCCGCACAATAGGTCTATTATGCCTCTCAGTTTTGAATAAGGCAATAGGCACATTACAATCTAATCTGGGGACTGGCATGATTATTATAAAGAATGTCAAGGGTGTGAAAGGCTAGAAGAATTAGAGTAGGATGCCCATTAGCACAACCTTGTTTTTCAAGGCAAGGTTGAAATGCCTAGTGGTGAGGTATTTGCCCCCTCCGCTTTCCTGCCTAGGGAATTTCCTCAACATTCAAAAACATTACAGGTGGGCCCCCATATCCACGGATTTGCTATCCACGGTTTCAGTTATCCACGGATCGCAGGGACCCCCCCCCCCCAGGCTTTTACTTTTTTCCCAATAAGCTTCGTTTCTTCCTTAAACAGGAGAAGCAGTCTCTGGCTGCTTATTGCAGGCACATAGAACGAGACTAAGTCCTAGAGAGGCTCTGCAAGGTTAACAGAAACCTTGCAGAGCCTCTCTAGGACTTAGTCTCATTCTACTTGCCTGCAATGGAGGCTGCTTCTCTGTTTTAAGGAAGAAACAAAGCTTGCTGAAAGAAAAATAAGAGCTGGGGGGGGGGCGAGCATGCCTGCCTGCAGGGGAGGCCAGGTGGGAGAGGCCCTCAGGAAACTATGGAGGGGGTGTTCGATCTTATCCACGGTTTCAAGTATCCACGGAGGGGCCTGGAACATATCCCCAGCGGATATGGGAGGAGTACGGTAGTGTCATGGAGCTGCAGTGCCTGAAAGGAGGCACGTCCTTGGAATCCTGCAAAACTAACATTAAGAAGGTTTTATTTTAGCAAGACTCAGATCACGCCTTCCAGGACTCCTTCAGTTGTGTGGCTTATCCTTTATTCTGCAGTCCACACATTCAGTCATAAGGGAGTGATAAGGTCACTAGCCTGAAGCTACGGAAAGGATATCCTTTTACATTGCCTTTCACTCTTCCTAACCCCCTCCAGGAAACCTAAGGCTGAAATTAGGGACTAAGCGGTGTCTCCTTATAGGACTTACAGCACAATCTGTCTTAACTTTTGTGCTGGTGTAACCAGCGGCGCAGCGAGAACAGGAGGCCCCAGAATGGAAAAGGGATTCAAATCCCCTCCAAAAGAGGAATTCAAAGGGGATTTGAATCCCTTTTCGGTTCTGGGGCCTCCTGTTCTCGCTGTGCCACTGGTTACACCAGCACAAAAGTTAAGTCGGATTGCGCTGTTAAGAAGCAACATGCTTTCTCAGTGCATTTAAGCAGAAGTGTGCACGGACGTCGCTGGAGTGTGGCGGGGGGGACCGCCAGGGGGTGACACGTGCATGACACGCGAAAAGGGGTGACGCGTGCACCCCCGCGCGTCACCTCCGTGATGCGCGTCACCCGCGCGTCACCCTCCGGAGGCTCCGAGGCCGGGGAGCCGGCCCCGGAACGTCCAGCCCTGCCGGCGCTCCAGGGCCTTCTGAAGGCCCAATAGCTCAAAACGTGAAGTTTTACGTTTTTCGCGCATGCGCAGTACTTTTCTGAGGGCAAATGGGCAGTCCTCTGCCCTCAGAAAATGTACTGCGCATGCGCGAAAAACGTAAAACTTCACGTTTTGAGCCATTGGGCCTTCAGAAAGCCCTGGAGCGCCGGCGGGGCTGCAGCAGAGGACGACGACGGAGCCGGCAGCAGGGGGCAAGTCCGCGGCACAACCGAAGTCCGCTTCACGATTTTTTGGGAGGGGGGTGTTTTGGGGGTCCCTAGAGCCCCCCCAGGGCAGGGGGGTGACTCGCGTCCAGTGACGCCACTGGAAGTGTGCATCATCATCATCATCATCATCATTAGTAGTAGTAGTAGTAGTAAGAATATATAATGCTTTTCAACAAAAAGTAGTTCACAAAGCGGTTTACATAGTACAAATAAACAAATAAATGGTTCCCTGCCCCAGTGGACCCACAATCTTTAAAAAGAAACAGCAGCAAATCACTGGAAAGGTGCTACGCAGTGGTGTAGCAAGCGAGGAAGCGGTGGAGAGGTGAGCCCCAGGTTCCACATGAAAATATCACGTGAGGGGGTGCCACACGAGGCCCAGGCCAAGATGGCGGCCGCTGCCTCTTACAACCCAATCTGCGCCGGAATGCACAAAGGTTGTGCATACAAATTACTACTTCCCCCCACTCATGGTCTAATAATATCTGAATGGTTTTAATGTAATTTTGGGGCGCTGATTCCAAATCTGGCATCAGTTTTTGTCTATCACATCAATATCAAATATTGCATTTGATAAAATCAATGAGAAACAGCAAATTTACACTGGTCTACAAATTCCTTTTTTTCTGGAGAGAGAGAGAGAGAGAGAGAGAGAGAGAGAGAGAGAGAGAGAGAGAGAGAGAGAGAGAGATGCAAGGATCTCTTTTTTTGACTGGTCTACAAATCTCTTTTTTTCCTCCAAGTCACTGGCGACGCTGCTGTGAGGCGAGGAGAGCGGGTTGCCTCACGGTGACGCGCGCAGAAGGGTGATGCGCACGCGCACATGCGTGCGCACCCACGTGTGTCACCTCCCCTGCGCATGCCGGCTCCGGACGGTCCGAGGCCTTCTCCTGGCCTCGGACTCCGAGGCCGGGAGAAGGCCTTGGACCGTCCTCCCGGGCCAGCGCTCCAGGGCCTTCTGATGAAGGTCCACTGCGACAACGTAATTTATACCTTTTTCGTGCATACCTTTTTCCTTTTCCCTCAGGAACGGTCTGCGCATGTGCGAAAAGGTGTACATTACGTTGTGACGCAGTGGGCCTCATCAGAAAACGTCCCCGGAGCTGGCTCCCACCTCCCGGCTACAACAAGTGGCCGAGGGGGGCAGAGTAAGGGGGGGCACCCGGGGCAGCGTCCCGTCAGGTCACCCCCTCAAAAAAATCACGGCACGGCCTCATGGCCGCGCCAGATTAATACTTAGGGGATGGGTATGGGGGGGATTAGGGTAACACGCGACCTCCCCGTCTTGGGGCGGCGCGCGTCATAGTGACGCCGGTGCTCTGTTATTTGTACTTAAAGCTGACCAGCTTTCGCTTTTCATGCAGTTCTAATGATGAGTCTTTTTATATGCTATACACCAAAATGAAACAAAACAGAAATGTGTTGCTTCAGAAACAGACTTAGGAACAGCTGCTGGCATTTGGAGATGATTCTGCAAATGTGAAATACAGGGGGTCCCTCGTATCCGCAGATCCGCTATCCACAGATTCTCTTATCCACAGATCGCGGTGGGCCCCTCACACCCATTACCTTTTATCATCTTCATAGAACTGTTGCCAGGTCAGTGTGTTTCTTAAGCAGCATGCTGCTTATAGCATTTTGGTTAAGGAAGAAGCACACTGACCTGGCGCCAGTTCTATGAAGAAGAACAAAGGTAATGGGTGTGGGGGCACCACGGGGGCTGTGGGGATAGCATTCCCCCTAGGTTCACAGTATCCATGGGGGGAGGGCCAGGAACCTATCCCCTGCGGATACCGGGGTTTCCTGGTGTGTGCACCTCACTTTGCTACACAGTGAGAAATTCCTGAGGCAGCACTGTCTAGGTGTGATTTCATGGTGGTATTTTTATAAAATTACAAACCTATTTTATCTTTCTTTAACATAAAGCCTGTGAAAGCTTAAGGACAGCCTCCGTGACACACTGAGAAGTATTTTCTGAAAGTCACTTCTTAAATGCAATAGTACATGAGCTCCTGAGATGCTCAAGCACACCAGGCCAGAACCTGGTCAGTACATTGCATTAGTCCAACATCTGCACGGGCTGCTTTCCAGTTATCTTCCAGGATAGGCTTACCATATCGCCGAACGGGACGCTCTGGCTCCCTTCCCCCCGCCCCGCCCCTTAAGGGCAAAATGGAGCGTCCCGGTCGGTGATATGGTAAGCCTATTCCAGGACAAATTAAGATCTCTCTTTTGCAGTGGTGTCACTGTAGGTGGGCCGACACCAAGTTTCGCAGCGCTAAGTTCTGTTGCTAAGTTCCGGAGCTTAGCAGGACCATGCGGAACATCCAAGCTAAGTTCCGTAGTGCGCTGACCTTCCCTTACTCACTGGCACGAGGTGGCCCTGCCCCCTCGCCTTCAGAGCCATTCAATGGGGCGAAGGCAATGCGCAGGAGACTCCCTGCGTATTGCTTTCGCCCCACTGAATGACTCCAAAGGCGAGGGGGCGGGGCCACCTCGTGCCAGTGAGTAAGGGAAGGTCAGCGCACTGCAGAACTTAGCATTCCGCCCCACCTGCAGCGACACCACTGCTCTTTTGAGCCCTGAAGCCATAAAGTGTTTGGGTCCCACAGACATTCAGCAATTGCTTCTCTGAGACAGTCTGAAGAGAGAGCAAATGGTAACATTATCCGGTGGCAGAAATGAGGGCCAAACTTGTGCTTGACTTCCATTTCCTCAATAGCAGCTGTGGGGTGAGGGGTGATCTGGAGTGGGACCATGGTGTGGGAGAAGGGGTTTTAATGCTTTCCAGATCAGCAGCCCACCTCTCCCCATGGCTTCTATGTGCTCTGGGAAGGAAGCTTCCATTGATGCTTTTATTGTTGCCAAGAGAATCCCAACAGATAAAATATTTCAGATGCTCTGATATAATCACAGTGAGTCTTTTTTCACTCTTGTCACATGAATCAGCTATCTAGATCTCATGCCCTCTGGCTGTCCTTGGCTCAGCTGGTCTGATATCACAGCCTGTGATGCCCTGGCTGCTTTGAAACAATAAGAGAATCTTTAATTCCACATTCCAAGCTTTTGAATTATACTTTGCTCGTGCAGATGGTTAAGCAGTTGAGGAACCTCTCTCTGGAAAAGGACAGACTTCCTAACCTGGTTATAAAGTAGAATGACTGTGACTTGTTTTGGTTGTCCACACAGAACTTTTCCATGATATATCGACCCACTGGGATTTTGCAGGGAGTGGCTGCATAAATATTTCACAAGAGTTGCGTAAATATCTTCTCTGCTTTCAGACAGCAAGAGTTTGTTTTTTGTTGTGATTTCAGATTTAGGAAAATGAGAAATATAATGGGCTAGCTAGCTTTATTATGAGCTTGTTACTCATCATTCCTGGATTCAGTTCCTGCAAAATAACTAAGCAGGGAGACTTACCTGCACATTGTAAACCAGGACGTGTGAGCTACATGTAGATGATGTTTTTAAGTCCTGCATGTGCTTACTTCTTTCAACAATTGACACTAAGGAAGAACCACCAAAATGCCAAGGTCAGCCTGGATGCCATTAATCCAAATACGTGGACCAGCATAATAAAAATTAGATCACAAGTTTTAAAAGCAATATCATTGAACCATATTTGAAGCTGAGGGTGTAGGACTTCTCTTTACATCCAACTGAAATATTATCTATTTCACTCAATTCAGGTTTTCGTAACACTGCATGTCATAGTTATTAGAATCTGCATGGGCACAGTTATGGATGTGGACTTGTCATCTTGCACTGTGTAAAGCGCAATCCATATTCTGCTATCACTAGACTAGTTCCACTGAACTTAGGGACCAAGACATTTGAAGACTGCAGCTAATGATCATGATCCAAGTCACAGCTATGAAGAAGTTTCCATTCTCTTCGGCAGAGAAAGTTTCAAGCTTCTCTTGTTCATATGGCTATACTGTGCCTGTGTTCATGGAAGAGAACAGGGAAGTTTCTCTCTCTCTCTCTCTCTCTCTCTCTCTCTCTCTCTCTCTCTCTCTCTCTCTCTCTCACACACACACACACACACACACACACACACACACACACACACGAGAACAGCTGAGCATACACCAGGCATTTTATCCCAACTGAAGATCATGCTGTGTTGTCAGCGTTTCCTAAAAAAAAGGAGAGTGCACGTCTGCCAATTATATTACAAAGAAATGTGTGCATTTGAAGAGTGAGTCAATGAGTCAGTGGGCCATCCAGCTGACCTTGCTATTACTTCATAGTCTGCTATCAGCACCTAGTGGTTATAGGAGGTAATAATATATAGGAAGGTCTCGATGAAAAAGCAAAAAGGTGAAAATTATTATAAAATGAAAATCATGAAAAATTATGAAAATTACTACCCAAGGTAAGAGTTTGGAGAATATCTTGCAACTTATTTTTGTATCATCCTACCATCTAATATAATACTGTAAATCAGGGGTTCTCAACCTTTGGAGGCCCGGGTACCCCCTATCATGGTCCAATTTTCTGAAGTACCCCCTGCTAATTAACTGCTAATTAATTGGATTAATTAATTAATTAATTAGGTAATTAATCATTAAATAAAAAGTACTAAAACAATTTAAAATGTGAAAAATGTCTTATTTAACTGTGTGGGGGGTGGGGGTGGGAGGGAGGGAGACACACATGCAAGGATCTCTTTTTTTCCTCCAAGTCACACTTCCCCAAATCAGCTCCTCCCTCCCCCACCCCACCAAAGTACATTTTCCAAAGTACAAAAATAAGCCCCAAACCAAAATCAGAGAGACAGAAGGGCTCCGACAATAATTACAATTTAAAATCCATGTTAATTAACACTTAATTAGCTGCTGATGGGGCAGATAAGGGGCAGGGCTTGGCATACCCCCAGCAAGAGGTCTGCGTACCCCTAGGGGTACCCATACCACAGGTTGAGAACCCCTGCTGTAAATAGTTTGGAAAACAAATGCATTTGTTCCCTATCAATATAGGTAGTATTAGAAAACCATTAGATTGATTGGGCAGGACGATACAGGAAGATTGGGGAGTGGGGATTTTTCTTTGACTATCTTGTCGTGCTGAGATCACTTCCTGGTGAGGTCTAGGTTTGCGGCAACTGCTCCCCTTTGCCCACAGAAGCTGATGGAACCTGTGAGTCGTGTCTGACTCTAGGGTGCGGTCACGGGCGTCACTGGGGCATGGCGGGGGGGCGGGCCGCCAGGGGGTGACGCGCGTCATGGGGTGACGCGCGCACCCCCTCGCGCGTCACCTCCGTGATGCGCGTCACCTCCGTGACGCGTGTCGCCCTCCGGACACTCCGAGGCCGGCCCGGGAGCCGGCCTCGGAGCGTCCGACCCCGTCGGCGCTCCAGGGCCTTCTGAACGAAGGCCCAGGCAGCGCGTCAATCCGGGTATTTCCCGGATTTTCGCGCATGCCCAGACCCGTTTTGAGGGCAAAAAGCCCTCAAAAAGGGTCTGCGCATGAGCGAAAATCCGGAAAATACCCGGATTGACGCGCTGCTTGGGCCTTCTTTCAGAAGGCCCTGGAGCGCCGACGGGGTCGGACGCTCCGAGGCCGGCTCCCGGGCCGGCCTCGGAGCGTCCGGAGGGGGGCGACGCGATGCGGGGGGGGGGGAGCCGGGTGGCCCCCTCCCCCCGCGCCCCTATCGTCGCGCCCCTAGGGGGGGTGACGCGCGTCCCCGCACCAGGGTGACGCGCGTCCCCGCACCAGGGTGACGCGCGTCTAGTGACGCCACTGGGTGCGGTGGTCATCCCTGTTACGAAGCCGAAGAGCCAATGCTGTCTGAAGACGCTTCTGGATCATGTGGCCAGCATGACTCCCCTTGCCGCAGCGTGGAGCATGCGGCTGGAACACAGAACACTGTTACCTTCCTGCAAGCAGTACCTATATATCTACTTGCATTACCATGCTTTCAAACTGCTAGGTTGGCAGGATCTGTGTCGAGTGGCGAGAGCTCACCCTGTTGCACAGATTCGAACTGTCGACCTTTCGATCGACAGCTCATGGTTCAGCGGTTTAACCCGCTGCGAAATATTAAATCAAGATGTCATTATGCATGGAAAAGGGGCTTACTTTCTTTTGCTAAAAATAAAATGCAATCCTATGCTACAAGAGAAGAAAGGAGTACAATAGATATTGGGGGGAAACAAATTGAAATGTAATTTTCAGAAACTCAAGAATGTTTCAGAAAGTTGTGGCAAAACAGCTGCCTCCACACTTTTGTTTGCAATTGCTGTTATAAATACTGCCCCTCCCAGATTAAGGTAACAGCAAGTCTGCAGTTTTTCTAATCCATTTAGCAGCGGGCTGGAATTTGCCCTTTCATCTTTCAGTGCTGTGCTATTCATTTCAATATGAGTTTAAGGGTTATTCAAGCTTCCAGCTTAATGTGATTTGTATGCTGGTCCTATCCTAAAGCTATGCACTTGATTTCAGGAACTTTATCCAGCAGTCTGGCTAATATTCTACCGTTCATCTTTGGTGCAATGGGTGCCATCCTCTTCCCCCCTCCCGTCAAAACGCTCATCAAAGGGAACAATAAGAGGGAACCATCTGAGAACTATAACAATCAACTGAACCAGTTCCAAGCTTTTATTATATCATAGTACAGTACTTTCAAGTGTTCAGGAACCGTTTTATATGAACCTGACGTTTTCTTCGCTTCTATGGATTTGGGTCTGCTTAAAGTTTTCCTCCCCTGCCTGTCTAAAAGTGCTGTTTCACTCAGCATGCAGCTATTTGTTTTTTGGCCAGAATTGTTCCCTGTCAATGTCTTGCCTCCAATACAAACTTTTCAGTTCATAGCAATTCAGTGTCATCATCCGTGGTGACAATATACAGATTTCCCAACATTGTTTTTGATTTGTTCCCATCCCAGCCTCCTGGTATGAATGAGCCCTTTGGAAACAAGGGGCCTTTTGAACCCTCAGAAGGATCTTTAACAGTGATAAGATTCTTAGGCTGCAATCCATACCATACTTACCTGGCAGTAAACCACATTGAATTCCTCCCCTCCTCCCATCCCGTCCCACTTCCCCCACCATCTTACCTGGATCAGCTGTTCTGCTGGTGCACACGAGGAGGCGCTGGCCTCCCTGCCAGTGCTCTGGCAGCATCTGTCTCTTTGCGACTGCCATAAGGCAGTGTATGCTGGCGGAATGCTTGTTCTGCCAGTGGGGGACAGTATACAGCTATGGACAGTAGTGTAACGACGGTGGAGCACGTGGTTCAGCTGAACCAGGCGCTGCCTGCTGCAGAGGCGCCGAGTCCGACTCGAGTCCGTGCTGCTGCTGTCTTCCTCCTGACGTAGAGAGCCTCGCTCTGTCAGAAGGAAGACAGCAGCAGCGCGGTCTCGAGTCGGACAGAGGCGCCAGGCGCGCTCCACCATCGTTATACAGAGAGAGAGGTCCTGGGGTGAGGTGATGTGAGCCCGCCGGTGGCGAACGTCCGCTGAAGGAGTCCGGCGGCGGCGGGGAATTGAAGGCACACGCACACTCACTCACTTCCGCTGAAGCCTGAACTGATTCAGTTCAGGCTTCAGCGGAACTGAGTGAGTGTGTGTGTGTGTGTGCCTTCAATTCCCCGCTGCCGCCGGACTCTTCAGCGGAAGTTCGCGCCGCCAGTGGGCTCACCTCACCCCAAATGACCTCTCTCTCTGTAACGACGGTGGAGCGCGTTACAGCAGCAGGAAGAGAGGTAAGCTGGCCGGGTTCGCACTGGGGGGGGGTGCCCGGTGCGGCGCCCCCTCCAGGAGCGCGGTGCCCCCCTCCCGGAGCGTGGTGCCCCCTCCCGGAGCATGGTGCCCCCCTCCCAGAGCACGGCGCCCCCCTCCCTGGAGCGCGCCGCGGCCTACTGGCTGCGGCGATGTTTACTATATAGGGCCGCCAATTCCCCCCCCTGAACCGGGCGCCAACGGGGCAAGTTACACTACTGGCTATGGACAATATATCAACAACACCGATGTAGTGATTTTCCAGCCTCACAGTGATTCCTCAGTCCTTTGACCTGAAAGTCTAACTTGAAATGGCCAGAATTATGGGTGCTCATGCACGCAAAGTACAAGTTCTGCTAATTGGCTACAATAACTCTGTCCATCAGTTCTTCTTAACATAGGATTTTAAAACTTTTTTTCATTGCTTTTACAGCTTATGAAATGTCTGATGAAAATAAACAGAGAACATGACCAATTGATCATGCTGAACAAAGAAGGCATGGAAGCATTTGTAAGCCATTTAGGTTCAATTTTGATGATATGTTTAAAAACTTTCAGCCCAATTCAGTGCAAATTCCTGATGCAGCAGCGCTGGTGCGGGATGCGCTGCATCCCGTGGGGAATTCCTGGCTGCTGGGGGTCTCTTCAGGGGTCTCTTCGGGGTAAGGGGATATTTGTCCCCATACCCCTGGGTAAGCTCCAGCAGTGGCAAGGGGTCAACTCAGTTCTGCGCCAGTGATCCCGCTGGTGCGTCTGACTATCATGCTTTCACAAAGTGTTTTATGGTGCTTTTGCAACAATGTGCACCGGCAGAAGACGTGTTCTGCTGGTGCGTCATTTGGTAAGGAATCGAGCCATTTGACTCCTTTGGCCAATATCACGAGGCCGAATCAAAGAAACATCTTGAAAAATTACTTCCAGAGTTTATCAGCAGTCTTGCAACAAGCAAAGACATTCTTTTCAGGAGTTTTCCTTTGAACAGGGATTATTTGATGACATGTTTGAAGATGTGAAAAAAATGTTTTCATTCACTAGATTTGACAACACACGTCGGCACATCAAGTGAACTAAAAGCAGATTACGTGGATCTAGTAAGTACTGCAGAACTGCCACTCAGCATCAAGGAAACATGGCACCAATTTATCAATCCAACTGATAAATGGGGTGTGCATGGCATGGCCTCACTCCACTCTGGATAATTCAGGCATTTCTTTTAATTGCCTCCATGTATGCTGACCAACCTGCACACATCATCTGAAAAACATCCCCCACTATAAAAGGAAATGTCCCAAATTCCCCTGGATGTGAGTGGAGAGGACAGCACACATGCTTCATGAGGGCAGGAGGTTTGGTTCAGTTGGTAGAGTTGCCGCCTCGTAAACCTGAAGATCGGTGAATGGCCAGTTCGAGACACGGTGCTGACAGAAAGCTGTGAAAGCCTCTGTGAGGAGAGATAAAGAGCTGCCAGCTGCATCGGCCGAGCGTGGGAGGCGATGGCCAGGGAGAGGCCAGACTGCAAAGGATAACATCTGGAATGCAATTGTCCATGAAAAATGAACATTTATATACGATTGTAAAAGCCCCCATTAGGGGGGTTGAGAAAGCCTGCCCATGTAAACTGCCTTGGATCAAAGTCAGAGGAGAAATCCAATGACCAAGAAAGTCAGTATATAAATACTGTATATTATATTATTATTATGAGCATACACAATTCTTATCACATGGGCACAGTTGGACAGGAAAAATATTGTCTGAACTGACCTATGCTTGTTACATATGCAGACTATTCTGGACAGTAATTCTTTGCCATTTGTTGTTCTGTATTACTTGTTCTCTATTACTCTTTCTGCCTCTCCCTTATTGATAAAATACAGAGGTTATTCTGTGAGCTGTATGTGGTTTACAGTTTAATCTAGTGTTGGTGCAACACTTTGGAGTGAAAGGAAATCGGATGGAATTCGAACATTGATAACTTCAATGAAAACTTATTCAATGAAGATTTGAAGCCATAATGTATACAGAACGAAACATCTTCAATGGGATTTTAACGACCATACATTGATTTTATTTTCATACATTAAATACATTGATTTTATGGTTGTTAAAATCCTGTTGAAGATGTTTCGTTCTGTATACGAAAATGTATTCCATTTCCTATGCTGAAACTTGTAGTTCCAGTCTAGCCCTGGTGGAAAAAAGATGCCCTACTGGGGCCTAGGGCACTAGCTGCTGCCTTTTCCCTGCCCCAAGGTGAGTTTCTCGGTACATTGGGGAAGGAGAGGTGGCAGCAGCAGAGGGGCTTGAAGAACCGGCCTCCACTGTCGTTTCCACTATCTTAGCTTGCCCTAAGCTTCTGAGAAGGCTAGCAGCAGTGAAGGAGAGGATGCTATCAAGACTGGTTCCTTTGCCTCCAATTTCCTTTTTCTGGAAGATGGTGGAGGTAGAGTGGTGAGGAAAAGCTCTATTCCAGGGGTTCTCAATCAGTGCATGGTATGTGTACCTGTAGTGGTACCGGACCGCTGTGAGGTGGTACATGGTCACTGATCACGTGGGTTTCCAGGGCTTGAAAAGGCCCTCCTGTCTGCCCTTGTCTCCTTACCTCTGATTCACTCCACGGTGAATCAGGCCTCCGGCATGGCCAAATCCCCGGAAGTGGTGATAACATTATTGCCACTTACTTCCAGGAGTACTCGGTGTGGCGGCAGCCACAGAGGTGGTACGCTGCGCCAAAGGTGTTGAGAACACCCTGCTCTATTCCACCACTCTCGTCTGCTTCCTCTTCCAAAAAGAGGTGGAGAGATGAAAGAGCTGCAGCAGCAACAGTGATGGAGGCTGGTGTGGTACCCACAGGAGGAGGATGGGGGGGGTGGAGTTGATAGAGAGCGAGAAAGCAGAGAGGATGGGAGGCATGCAGGTGGGTTGGGTGGTGCATGAGGCAGTGGAAGTCAGGGTAGTGATGCTGCTGGCTGTGTGTTCCACCTGAGGCGACTGTCACACCATGCCTCATGAAAGGGCCAGCCCTGAGGCTCACCTTGCTGCATTTCCTTGCCAAGATTTAACTGTCAGTACTTCCTACCATATTAAAGATGTAGTTATTGTACAGATGAGGAATTGAACTATTGCATGCATTACCTCCGTGGAGTGATTTTCCTACTTGATTAAGCTCATAATACTGCCAGTGAATATTTTTGAGGTAGATTTAATTTGTAAGGATGTTGTGCTTCTGGGAACAAAGCTGCACATAACTCCGAATAATGAGTCAACGCACAAGACTAAAATAGAAACCAGCCACTGGAAAGCACACAGAAAACAAAGGAGAGGGGTATATTTTTAGGAGGATACAGCTTTGTGCCAATAGGTTCATTTAAAGAAAAATGAAAAGATGGATTGCATACTAATTTTACTCTTACTAGGAATCTGCTGCCAAAGTCCAAGCTGATTAGTTTGGAATGAAATTAATCCTACTACCACTTCCTTGATTGTCAAGGGAGAATGTTGGGAAGTGAATCTTCTCACTTGACTTTGCCCTTCATAGACCAAGCGTGAGATGATCTCCAGAAGCGTCACTCACCCTGCACCTGAGTGATGTCAGTCAGAGCCAAACGTCCCTCGGGGTTGGGTGGGAGGGAGGGAGCAAAAACGAATGCGGCGCAGAGGCTGCAGGAGCCTTCTGCTGGCTCCTCTGAGCCGTTCCACCATGTTCTGTGCTGCCACCCGGATTGCCCATGCCGCCAGTATGATGCCCCCCATCTCCAGTTTGATACCCCCACCTGCTGCCCAGGGGCAATCCACCCCCTCCCCATCTCTTCCTACCCCTCTGATCTGTTGGCTTAAACGTTGCCTCCAAACCAACAAAGAATATCTGCCGCGCTTCCAGTCTCTGGGATGTGGGTCCATTGGTGCATGGGATGCTCCTGGACTGGTACATGGTCCCAGAGTCGTCCCCCCCCCGCCTCACTCACCTAGACAGATGGAGGCAGCAGCAGCCAGCTTCTCCTCTTCTCCCCACCAGCCAATAACTTCCTTCTGCAGTCCCTTGCGTTAGTGCAGGGTCTGGGAGAAAGCTCATTGGTTTGGTGGAGAGGGCGTAGGTCTGGCCCAAGAGCTTCTGTCAACTGCTGTCCCTTACCCAATGATGTGTCTGCCTCTGTTTATCCTACTCTTCAGTGCTTTAGCTCAGCACTCTCCACATTTTCTCTTCCCTGCTTCCTTTTCCAATCCAGGTAGTGAAAAGAGGAGCATGAGCAGTGGAGGCAAGTAGGTGGACAGAGATTGGCACCCCCAACCGATCTGCTTCCTTGGGCAACAGCTTCCATTGGCCTCATGGATGGGCCAGCTCTGGGAGGATGGGTCAAGGAGCTGTTATCTAAGTAGCATGTAGAAGTATAAGAAAATCTAGAGTTGTATGGAGAGTCTAGATTTTCTTATTATCCTATATGCAATTCATACATGTTGAGGGTAGGGTTGGATTCCCCCCCCCAATTTTTATATATATTTTTAAAATTATTGCAACCCACCCAAAAAGTCTGGGATGAAATAGATCTTTAAATGCAGTACAATAAATTCCAGTGTAGAAATAGACAGCAGCACTCTAACGAAGAAATAGCAGATTTTTTTAAATTGTTGTCTTAATGGGGCATTGCTGGGGTGTGTGTGTGCATGTCATGACATCCTCTGCACATCAACACATGCCACTAGATCACTGATTTTCAGTAGTCAAATGGACAATTAAACTGGATGTATGTGAATTTGGAATGCAAACAAAAGTTAAGGTGAGCTGCTGTGAGGAGACGCTTCATTTTTTTTTTGTATATTAGATTTATCTAAGGCTGCAGTCCTATACACCTTTACCTAGGAGTAAGTCCCTTTGAACCTAATGGGACTCAGTGCTGAGTAAACATACATAGGCGTGTTCTGTAAGTGTACTCAACTAGAGAAACATATTTCTTTTTAGAATTTATGGTTTTAATAATATAAGCAAGAATATATATAGGGGTATTCAGCAGTAAGCACACTAATTTAGTTGTATAGCTCGTCTGAAGAAAAAAATTCACATTTGGGTACCTGTAAAACAAACAAAAAAAAATGCAGAAAAAGACTTTCATATTTCTGCCACTAGATGGAGATATTACACTAAAGTTTGTGGTTAAAAGTTTTTTTTACTAGGGAATTGTTTCTTGTATCACTATAATTGTATAATCAAGATGCTTGACAGCATAGCAAGCAAAGCTGGAGTAAACAGTGACACATCTGCTAGATATTTTCTTGTTTTGCATCATGTGTTTTGTGCTTCAGAGTCTGGATTATTACAACCACCTTTGTTACATCAACTCTACATCCATGTAAAATTACTGTACGTATATACATGACGGTCAAAACAAAGATAGCCAATGTGGTTCTTTTGTTAGTAATACATCTATACACAACTAACTTTTTGAATGAGCTTAGGCTAGCATCATTCTTGCAGAGTATTTATTACTAGACAGTTGCCCAATTGTGGGATCATGCACTGAATCATGGCTGAAAAATCAGGATGGCAAAGCTTAACCAAAATGGATTAGATCAATCCATTAAAAGTCTTCCAATCAGAAAGATTTGATTCATTGGGCTGTTCATTTAAATAGTGTTTGTAGTCTTGGAGCTTTGATGCACAAGGAGAAAGAAGACAGACCTGGATAAAAGACGATAGGATCAGGTGAGGCCAAACTGGCAACAGAAACTACAGAAAATGAGTTCTTGAGAGAAGGATTTGTGAGCCTACAGTGAGTAGTACGGAATAGTAGTGAACTACTTTTTGTTGAAATATTATATACTTAATAATATAATATATAATATAATATTTGCTCTAGGCCAAAAATGTTTATTTATTTATTTATTTAAAAAAATTGTAGCCCGCCTTTCTCCCGAGGGCACTCAAGGCGGCTTACAACATGTTGAGGTGTTTCTTCAAACTTCTAGACACTAATATAATATATATATAATATTATTTATATACCGCCTTTCTTGGTCATTGGCTTTCTCCTCTGACTTTAATTCAAGGCGGTAAACATGGGCAGGCTTTCTAAACCCCAAAGGTTTTTTTTACAATATAATAACATTCTAATCTTTCATAGAACCCTTCATTTTAGTTGCTGCATTCACAGTCCAGCTCTCTCTTTCTCTCTGACGTTCGCCTCACCACGCTTCAGCTGACAGGCAACCTTGACTGCCACTCAAGTGCTGCAGCTGCAGTTCCACTCCCCCACAGAGGCTCTGCAACTTATCAGCTCGGCGTGCCGGCAGCTCTCCAAAAGATACAGAAACTTCTGGCCATCTTGAACTGCCGTCCTTCAGATCTTCAGGCATTTATGAGACGATCACTCTACCAACTGAGCCAGACGTCCTGCCCTACTCCAAGGGCTCCAATTGTCATTGTCATTGGAGCCCTTGGAACAGTACTGAGTGAGAAGTCTGAAGAAACACCTTGACATTCTTGATCTAGAGCAAATTACACCAGCTCAGCTCCAAAAAACAACGTTGCTTGGAACAGCAAGAATCCTACGAAGATATCTCTGCAATTTCCAGGATCTTGGCTAGATCCCGAATTGCAGAATATAACCAGCCCAGTGCCACAATGACAATAATTAGAATTGTTGGTCCTCTTTGGAGGATTTTGGGTTGCTTGACATGTCTACAGCAATTTGTCAGTGCCAAAACACATGTTGGGAAATCAGCAAAATTTGCAGGACTAGACCTACTAAAAAGACATATCATTCGCTTTTCTATTCTTTAATTTTGTTTGCAGGACATAACGATCTGGTTCAGATGCTCACTTTAACCATGGTTTTTAGATGATCATGAAGAAACTGTGGTAAGCTTTGGACCTAAGCACTCTCCTTCCCCTCCCCCCTCCACATGCATGAGGAAGACATTGAAATCTTCCATTTTTTTGCTGTTGAATTTATTTATTTTATTTTATTTTCTGTATTTATATACCGCCTTTCTCATCATCAGATTTCTCATCAGATTTATTCAAGGCGGTTTACACAGGCAGGCTATCCTAGACCCAAAGGGTCTTTACAATATTGTTCTATTCATATATAGAACCTTCCATACTCAAGATGTTTTCTCTTCCGAGTGCAGCCCTCCTTCTGACTTGTGCTCTGCACTTCCAAGCTTCACAGTTCACCGCAGTTCACGTTCGGACGGTTGTCCAGATGTTCTCTCTCTAGCTGACTCCTCCACATTCCACCCTTTCATGGTGCCTTCTCAGTGTCATAGTAAGCTGCATCTTACTATGTCTGCTGTGATGGGAGATATATGGGCCTTTCTCACAGAACCACAAATCCTGCAATTTAGGTGTATTCCCACAACCCTGTATACAAAAGCCTGGCACAAGCGATAGCAACACCACTGCAGAAAGGCCATAAGCCAAAGGTTCTCAACCTGTGGTGCGTAATGGTACACGGACTGCAGGTTGGGGGTACGCGAGATGGTCCCCGTTATCAGCTGCTGCGATCAGCAGCTGATAGCGGGGACCGGAAAACCGTGAAAATGCCCTGTTAGCTTCCCTTACCTTGTTTTCTGGTCACCTCCATGTTGAAAATCTCGAAAATCTCGCGAGATTCAAGATGGCGGTGGCCAAATCTTGTAAGGGCACATGAGGCAATCTCATGCCCTTACGAGATTTGGCCGCCGCCATCTTGAATCTCGCAAGATTTTCGCGAGTTTCAACATGGAGGTGATGAGGAAACAAGGTAAGGGAAGCTAATGGGGCAATTTTGCAGGTTTTCCCAGGCTGCAGCGCATCCGGGTGGCTTTTCCCGATCGCTCCGCACCCCGGAGGTTGAAGCTACAGCCCTGCCGATTATGGCATAAGCTAAGAGTGCTCTTCTTACTTTCTTCCCTCCTTGTCCCTCCATCAGCTTACTACAGCAAGGATGCAGCCTTGTGGCCTTCTTTCAGACTCCTCTTTGGGAAGGATGCAAGGGAGGTCCTTTACCTTCCATAGTTATGTACAAGAGGAGTGAGTGAGTGCAAATATTGGCCTCGATTTTTTTTAATAAACCGCATATGCAGAAGTGTGCAAATCATATGGGAATGATGGTGGGAGAGCTGGCGTTGTCTCCACTGCATTTTGAACTGTATTGCACACCCCCATGTGTGCTATTTCCCTGGTTAAGCAGAGTCCACATCCATTGATAAATGTGACAAGCTGTGAGTGTGTGAACATATATTTGTAAGAGCTGTAAAGGCAGAAACATTTTCACTGGGGATGGAAAGTACAAAATGGCATTTTGTGGGGCCATTCTTCATTCCCTGTAATTCTACCTTGGTAACTTCCTAAGGATAATACGGTATATGCCTGTTAATGAAAATGTGAGGTAGATCCTATAACAATGATTTACAGTGAAATCCTATGCATGTCCATTGAAAAGTCAGATGGGGCTCACTTCAACTCGGTGGGGCTTACTTTTGAATAGACATGCATTGGCTTGCACTGTTATATTTATAAATAAATATTTATATAAATACAAGTTGTTTTTTACTTTTTAGCCAGCAGTTGATCAAAAACAGGTTGCAGCAATGTCATGAACAATGAAAAGCAATGTCATGAATGTCATATCAACACGAAGAACTTAAATCCCACCTATTCCAATAGGAGAGCTCTAAGCGTCTAGTTGGGTCATTATTGGAGGAACATGCCGCCGCCAATCCTTCCCCCATTCGTGGCCCGATGGGGCAATCACCCCCTCTCCTGTCAGCCTGGTCTGCCCTCCCACTGCCTGGCACAGGACTTACCTTCATCTGCTGGTGGTGGCTGTGACCGTGGGTTGAGTGAGTGGTGCTGGCCTCGGAGCCAGTGTCGCTTACTTGCCTGGTGCCACAAATGTGCCCTAACCCTAACCCTTACGGCACATTTGTAACACGTTCCCTCTGCGGGACTATAGTCCCGCTGGGGGAAGGTTAAGCAGGATTGTGCCATTAGGCTACAATCCTATAACACTTTCCTGGGAGTAAGTCCCATTGAACATAATGGGACTTTCTTCTGAGTAGACATGCCTAGGATTGCACAGTTATGCTTTTAGCTTGGACTGGCGTGGCCGTAGTCCACCCACATTGATTCCAATTTGCCTTCTCTCAACCTTTACCCTGCTATGACCTCTACTGTTCTCAGGCTCTTCCTCATTCTCCTTAATGGTTTTTTATCCACATGGACAACTTCACAGGATAGATTTGTTCTAGACATACACCTTCATGAATAGTTTAATGCCACCAATTGAAAACAAGAACTTTGTAGCTGACCTGCTAAGTGCTTGGTTGGTTCAATGCTCACTCAGAGTCTGATGCACATCTCAGATGTGTTTCAGCCACTAAAATTTAGTGGGTATACTTTTATTGCTCAGCCTCTGCCTTTAAATTTTTGGAGGTAGCTAGAGAATGTGGTCACTGCACATCCACCCTAGTCTCTTGCCAGCCACTCACTCACTCATCCTACTGCCCTGTTTTCTGTGTGGCAAGCAGGTAAACCTTGGTTGCTGCAGTGAATGGGGAACATGGGCCAACAAAGGGTAAGGACAGAATAGTCAACCAGCCAGAAAAAAATGGCCACAGGAGTGATCCAGCTGCGGAGTGAGGTCGGCCTGCCTCCGCGCTGGCTGCCCTTACTCCCTAGTCGTCGCGAATGTGCTTTACGGCTTCCGGTGGAGGAGCAGTTGCTACAATGCAGGATTCCTGCCACTGGCGTCACTGCAGGGGGGGCGGAGCTCCAAGTTCCGTCGGGCTCTGACCCTCCGTTACACGACGGGAGAAAGCGGCCACGCCCCCTCGCCTTTGGAGCCATTCCGCCGGAAAGCAAGATCCTTGCTTTCGTCGGCCAGAATGGCTCCAAAGGCGAGGGGGCGGGGGCACTTTCTCCCGTCGTGTAACGGAGGGTCAGAGCCGATGGAACTTGGAGCTCCGCCCCCCCTGCAGTGACGCTAGTGATTCCTGCACAGGATTGTGCTGTAAGTCATATTTGCCACCCATCAAATACAGAACACTAAAGAGCTTGAAGGTCACTTAGGTCTGCAGTAGGAATGACCCTGGATACCAACGTGGAATGATCTGTATGTACCATTATTATTCACAGCTTTTCCTTCCTCCCATTTTGCATCTCAAAGAGTTTGTACCATTCCATATAATACTGTACAGTATGTTTACTTCTGATAGGAACAGGAGATGAATAATGTAAACAGAAAGCATGCGTCGCAGAACAGAAAAGCAATGCTTCTTAATGGCATTTGCTAAGAGGGTCTCTTAGGGTTGAATGTGACATGAATTCACTGTCTTCATCTGACATTGCCATCTTCCAGAAAAGCCCTCTCAGGAATGACTCATAGGTTAACAGCTATTTTTCTCCACCAGAAGTACTGCGCTCTATTCTGCTAATGCCACAATTAACCAAAAGTACATAGCTAATGACTGTACAAGGATACAGAACTGTGACTGTAGGAGAGGCTTCACGGCATTGCACGATCCATGTGCAATTTTGAAGGAATTATGCCTTTGTGACTTGATCCTTATTTTCCTCCCTCTCCACAGATTCCTATTCTTGTATGATGTTCTTTATTTGTCCTCCAGTGGAATGGCTTATTAACTGACCACAGTAATACAGCTTTCATTTCAATAATCTTTCATTACTGACCAAGGATTAGAATTCTTCCAGCTGGGACATCTTTGCCTTTATTGTGTACAAAGTTAGTACCCTATAAATGTTTGCAATATGGTGGGTAATAACAAATGCCTAAAGCATTTCTGCTTGTAATGGTACAATAAAAACTTGATTCAAAAGACATTTCCTTGAAACTTAAGTCTCACTGGCTTCAACAGTAGCGACTTCCAAATAAGTGTGGTAAGGCTTACAGCAGAAGGCTGAATATCGTGCTTGGAGTTAAGCATATGTAAAATCTGGCGGCTTCGCTTTTATGGGGGCAGATAAAGGAACTGACATTAACTGGCTATTAAGGAGAGAGAAAACACATTTCCTTTTTTTTTGTAATCGTTCTATCTCAGTACTGAATTTGTTACTTCTGTTTCATAAGGCAAAGGGACACCCTGTACATACCAAGAGCTAGCTGTGTAGTGAGACAAATGTTATTCCTATTTGTTTATTACCCCAGGTATATTTGTTTGGTTGTTGTTTTTTCCCTGGCCTGCCTCATTTTATTCTACTCATTATCTGTCCTCCATCTTGGGCCTGCAGTCACAAAAGCCTCGGCCTGTCCATTTGGTGTCCTCAGGGCTTCGGCAGCAAGAATCCCATCAGCTGGTTGCGTCCCTTGAGGTGTTGTCGGCTGCAGTCAAATATGCCCCGCTTGCTCGTTAGGGAGTCATGAACTATTTTCCTCACAGATTCTGACAAATGACTCCAATGCTGACCATGAGGTGCCTTCGGTTCCTCCATGCTATGGGAATAGGCACTTGTGGAAATGCATTCAAAACGTGTGTGAGACAGGAGCATCTGCAACCTATTGTAACATGCTAAAATTGCTTGCCACCTTTCCTTTTTTCAGCGCGGCATGAAATCCCAGGTGTTGTCGGCAAGTGAAGCCTCTTATTCCTACATCCTGTGCTTTAGTCCCAGCAATTTGGAACGATGCTTTCAGATGCATTAGCCTAACGCTGAAAATTGCTTGGCAAGGTACGGGTCTTTGCGAGATAATAACAGTGAAATAGGGAAATGTAAATTGTATCCTATGCCAAAAGCCCAGGCTGCTCATGACTTGTCAACAAAGTGAATTCCACCCTGACAGAACTTGAATTGTATGTCTGATGCTACCAACTCAGCTTTATTCTCTTGGGTTCTTCACACTAGAAGCTGCCAAATTGAGTGTCACTTTCTATTGAGTTTGGAATGTGAGCCTTATTCTGTGAATGGAGAGTGTTGGAAGAACTCATTCCCCCCCCCACTCTTTCAGGTGACAGCATTTTTCTCCCCCTTCATTTCCTCATCAGTTTTCCATTGGCAGACGTGGTGTCCCAACATAACAAAAAGAAAGCAACAAAGTCACTAATGACTGTGGCTTCGAATCTGAAGACCGTGGCGGGTTTTCTTTTTCTTTCCTTTCCTCCTTGTTCTTGGGCTGCTTCTATTCCACTTCAGTGAGCAGCGCTTGAGATGCCGCTTCAAAAACATCAAAACCTACCTTCATCTGTCTGCGGTGCTTCTTCGATTTGACATTGTAATAACCCACATTTGATTCATTTCCCAAGGTTGTAAATCTTTTTCTACTGCACTGGTTTTTAATACTTCAGTGGAAATGGAACAGCAAGCAATAGCACTGAGAATCTGTTCGCTAATTAAAATGAGCTTGATTTTGAGCAGTATGGGCAGCTGGAGAAAATCCCTGGAATGTATTCTCCCAGCAAAGGGGGTACAAACTGATTGGTTTGTGATCTATCCGAAACAAAGATATATCTGTATGTCAATGCATGTATAATGCCGTCTTCTTTCCTACTCTTCTAAGCAATCAGTAGAAGCTAAGAACAAGGGTTTGTTTGCCTTCCAAATATCGTAGCAAATCAGAATTGTTAAAGGGGGAAAAATCAAGAAGAAGGACTGCAAGTCCTTTGCCCTTGCCGATGGCAGATTAATAAACAAACAAGGAGAACAACCCATCTCTTTGCCTATAATGTGATTTACCGCTTGTACTTTCCTTTATAATACTATAATTTGTTGCAGCAAATCCCATTATATTTAATAAGTGTGCAGATTAGAGAACTTTCTTTTAAAAGAAGACCAATCTGCATAAAACATCATTTGAATTGTTTTGCCGTTGCTGAGTAGGTAAATGGAATAAGGAACAGGCATTCCTTCAATGAAATTTTACTCGATTGTTGCTCTAGGTGCATAGTGTTAGCCAACCATCTTTATTGTATTGCTACTGCAACACCCCCCCCCCCCCAAAGAAAAGATGACAATTCTTCATGGTATTTTAAGGGCTGGCAAGATAGGCCGAATAAGGGATTTCCTAATTGGAGTGCTTGACATCAGCAGAGATTGCATGACTGCCTGTATGAAAATCTCCAGCATTATAAATCACACTTAACAAGGTGGTCGGACATAAATGTGAGAAGGAAAAAAGCAGCAATGAAATCCTGTTTCTTCTAAAAGTCACTGGGAGTGTTGCCAGTGACTTCAGTTCATACTGTCTTTAAAGGCATAGCCAGGGCATAGTCTTGAGAGCTTTCTCACACTTGAATCACTGTCCTGCCACCTTTCCAGCAGTCCCTGGAAAGGCCTCTCGGTTAGGATGATTGTATAATTTGTAAAGGACCATCCGTGTCCGTGGTGCCCTATTCAAAAAGAAAAGACAGGTCTCTGCCCCAGCTTACAATCTAAATATTGACACAAGAAGGGAGAAAACAGAGGGTGGGAAGGACGGATGGAGGATAGTGTAAACAGCCCTCATGACTGAGGGATGTCTTTGAACCCAAGTCCAGCACTCTAGGCACTATGCTACAGTAGTTTTGCATAGGCAGATTCTGAGAAGGATAATTGGGGGGGGGGAATGTATTTCTCCCCAAACTAAAATATGCCCCAAACTTGTTTCAGAATGAGACTTCAGATAATGATCCATAGTCACCTTTTCTTCGCATAGTAAATCCAGTTTAATTTCCTCAATTCTCCATGGCTTTGGGATCATTAAGACACTACTTAGACTTCTGCAGACAATTATCTATGATTGCAATTCAGAGACACTTGTTTTGGATTACGCTATTAATTATATGCAATTTACTGACTTCTTTCCGTGAACCTCTTACACTTGGTACACTTCTCCATCTGCAGCAGGTGACATAGCAAAACGGTACGTTTCAGCTGTTACGGTATTTTGGAATTTTTCGTTCTCCTACGCGAGTGTTCTTAGAATGTGAAGCCAGATGACACTGGTTCAGTGCAATCTAAACCTGCATCCTCTGGCTGCTGTAAGAAAGCTCTACTTCAATTTCCTTGCCAACACTAACTTTTTAGAAGTGGATGTTACGAGCGAATGAATGGTGGTCACTTGTCACAGAATTCACAAACGGTTTTCCCTGTACAGCAATTGCATGGGGGGGGGGGAAGCAAGATTGCACTGGCTAGCCATAGGTAGCACTGACTGAGGGAAGGAGTGGCAAGCCCCTCAAAGACCAGTAACTTGTCCCCCCCCCTTTCCATCACACAGTCTTAGACCCTGTGATCTTGAAGGAAAGACAGTTTTCTCAATGCTTTTGTTTATCAACATCAGTGTGTGTGTGTGTGTGTGTGTGTGTGTGTGTGTGAAACATCACTATATATTGCAGCAGTTCGTCATGGACTCATTTTTGCTCATGTCTCGGAATGGAACATTTAATGTGTAATACACTATTATTTTTCTTTCAGCAATCTAATATGTGGGGCAGTTTTCATTCACCTGAAATGCACTTTGCCCCTGCCCTGTGCCCAGCAACGTTTATGCTACCATTGCTGTAAAGGCAAAGGTTCCCCTCGCTCGAAAGCTAGTCGTTACCGACTCTAGGGGCGGTGCTCATCTCTGTTTCAAAGCCAAAGAGCCAGGGCTGTCTGAAGATGCTTCCATGGTCATGTGGCCAGCATGACTCAATGTTGAGGAGCACAAAAAGCTGTTACCTTCCTGCCGAAGCGGTACCTATTAATCTTCTTGCAATTTCTTGTTCAAAGGGGGTGTCGCAGCTCACTCCAGAGGGGGATAGCATCTGGCACAAATCACCCGCACGGGTGCCACTCCCTCCTGCCCCTGAAATGCATCCTGCCCTCCCCCCCATTCGCCCCGTGTCTTCCTCCCTGTTCCGCCCTCCCTGAAGACTCACCTGAAGACTCGTTGGTGGGCACTCCTCTTCCCGCTGTGGCCCAGAAGCGCACTATTTACACTCTGATAAGATTGGGCCAAGAGCATATTAACAAGTTCATGTATTTGGATCATGTGCTTCATTTTTATAATTCAGATTAGTTCTTTTTTAAAAAAATATTGCTTGCACTATACTGGTTTGTTAATCAATATGAGCTTTAAGAATGAATGTTAAACAGCAATCAAAAAAGAACTTTTCTGACTGTTAACAAGACGTGCTATAATGGCACTTAGTGGGAAAAATAGAAATACTTCGTAGAGAGGGAATATATCACTGAGTTGTAAAAGGGGGGGTTGCAAGAGCTGGCACTTCAGGCAGTGGCGTTGCAAGCCCTCCTGGCGCCTGGGGGGGCGGGGTTGGCCGAGCGCCCCCGTCGCAGCGTCTGCCCCGTCTGAGACCGGCTGCCGCGCCTCCCGGAAGCAGCGCACTCACTCGGCACATCACAAGGCCTCAGTGCGACCTCCCAGTTCGGCAGTCCGGGGCTTTCTGAGAAGGCCCAATGCATCGACACGGCTTTTATTCATTTTTCGCGCATGCGCAGAACCTTTCTGAGGGCAAACGGGCTGCCCGGTTGCCCTCAGAAAGGTTCTGCATATGCGCAAAAAAACAAATAAAAGCCGCGTCGACGCATTGGGCCTTCTCAGAAGGCCCTGGACCGCCGAACTGCGCGGTCGCTCTGAGGCCTTGTCCCGGCCTCGGAGCCTCTGGTAGCCTGGGTGACGCGGCCCGGTCTCAGAGCCTTCGGAAGCTGGTGACGCGCCGAGTGGGCGCGCTGCTTCCGGGGGGTGCGGCAGCCGGTCTCCGGTGCCACGCTGCGCAGCCCCGAGCCCGGCTGCCGCGCCCCCCGGAAGTACCGTGCCCACTCGGTGCCTGGGGTGCAGCGCACCAGATCTCCCCATTATAGGACGCCACTGACTTCAGGGTATTTTTTTCAAGGAATCTGAACCCACCGCGTCATTATTTTCCTGCTGGAGCTTCTGTAGTAGCCATGGAGATGTGCTCTGTGCACATTTCCTGACACAATGATCTACTCCTCTGGCAACCTTGCTTTGCATACAGTGAGGCTGCTTAAAATTCATCTTGCATCAGAACACCTGTGAACGTGGCTTGTCTGACACAGATAAAAGCAAGAACAAGCGCCTCGAAAAACTCACCCCCACAGACAAGTATAAACATTTCTCCTGCCTGCTTGGGTTTTTTTAAAGGATAATCAGTGTTCCTAATAATCTGCCAAACATCCTATTCAAATTGCATTTTGGAATTTGTCTTGTACTCACATTTTGTTTTTGCTAATGAACCTGTCTATGTACTGTACATCCATTTAAAACAAAAATGAATTTGCTTCTAACTGATGGCAAGAAGTAATGAGCAGCACCATGTGAGTTTACCTATGGAAAATGGAAGCTTGTCAATGCCACTCTAACAGCCAGTGTGACAAATAGCTCTTGTAGCTTGTGCCGCGGCAAGGAATGCAAGCATGTCTGCTGTGGGCCGAAGAAGCGACACATCAACAATGATTCATTTCTTTCTGTTTTTGCCCTTACAGTCCCCCAATAAACATGCAAGACAAGTGAATTTGGAACAGCATCGGGCCACATTTATTGATAAGCCAATCAGCAGCAGGTCCTGCCACATTTTCCACCCCCCCCCTTAGTGTGGGCATTGTACTTAGGGCCAATCCTGCCTAAGACTAGGCTGGGAGAGCGCATACTCCACCAGCCTCTGGTATCGCAAGGCACCTCTGGAGTAAGCAGTGCTGGTGTGGAGGCTCACTGCTCACTCTGCCGGCATCTGGACCCTGTGTCACCAGACACAGGTAAGCCCTGCGCTGGGCATGGGAAGGGTGTGGGGAGGGAGGGCTGGGGTGAGGGGGCAATTGGCTGGTCAGGGAGGGGGTGGAGATACCAGCGCTGCACTGTGTTGATATCCCAACCCCTTTCCTGGGCCTGGTTGGCCTTACATTACCTCCCAGTTGTGCGCCAGCTAAAGAGCTGGTGTGCATCTGAAGAAGGCCCCTTGAGGCTGCTGGGGCTTACACCAGGGGAAGGGAACAAATGTCCCCTTCTCCCGAGGTGAGCCCTGGTGCTGCTGACGCAGGCCACATCCTGCGTAGGATACAGCAGCCGGCCATTTAGGTCGGCCGGAGCATCTTAGGCAGGATTGGGCTGTTAGACAAGACAGTAAAAGCATCTCCTTCTCTGACTCCAGTTTGCAGGCTATCAACTGGTAGTTCGAGTTTATCAATGCCCACCCTAAGGGGTTGAGAATGCTGAACTGCACCACCTTCCTTGGCTCAGGCCCATTGTGGACTGCCTGTGAGGTGAATACAGATATAAGAACAGAATGCAGTGGCGGTGGTGATGGAGGGGAACCAAGGTTGACCAGACATCCTTGGCATGTTTAACGTGACTCCGGAAGCCCTTTTTTTTATCTTCTATGAGACACAATTCAGTATCCAGAGATGGACTAACAGCCCAATCCTATCTAACTCCCTGCACGGCGATTCAGCAGTGCCAGTGTGACTACCGCTGTATCCCATGGGGATTTTCAGCTGCTGGAGGTATCCTCAAGATAAGGGAACATTTAGTGTTTGTGTTAAGATTAAGATTATTCGGGCTTGATGGCCACACTCTCATAAAAACATTGTCTCCTGACGTTTCACCTGCAACATTTATCCCCTTGCCCCTGGGTAAGCCCCAGCAGCTGCTATAGGTCAACTCGGACCTGTGCCAGCTCAATCACTGGTGCAACTCCATGTTGACCCAGAAAGGTGGATCAAGCCTGGGAAGGGGCTCAGGATTTAGTGTGCACCACTGCCGATCCTGCCTCCTACTGGGTCTGATCCTCCCTCCTCCCTGCCCATGTCACCGCCCTATTCCACCTACCCCCTCCCCTGTTCAACCCACCCCATGTCCCGAATACTCCCCTCCCTCCAACCACCTTCATGGGCTTACCAGTCTCCATGAATCCGCTGGCACGTGGGAGGCCACTCTGGGCTCCCCATCAGTGAGCTTGCAGCATGTGTCACCAGAGGCTGCTTTGCGACTGCTGTAAAGCAGCCTCCGCTGGTGCAACACTAGTTATACCGACGGGGAGGGAAATGGGATTGGACTGTAAGATTGGTTCTCCCATCCGCTACTATAGTAAGGAGAGAGCAGGAGTATGAGTGAAGGGAGATCAGCATTCTAGAGGTCTCATCCTTTGATGAACGTATTCCCAGAGCTCACTAGAGTCCTTGGGTAGTAACCCTGTGTTTGTGTACAGATGTAGGTTTCAATAAAGTAGCCTGCCTGGAGACAGGAGCAGCAGAAGCTACACAAGATGACATTTCAGAGGTGTCTGTGCAAATGTCTTCACAGTTCTGAATCCATAGCCTCTCTACCTTAAAAAGCCCATTTCATTTTGGGTTGCTATATTGATTTTTTACGCCCTCCCCCCATGAGACATTCTTTGTTGTTGGAAATACATTTGGGTGTCTGCAACGACAGTCTGAGGGTTTCATGACCAGTGCCACAAAGCGTGATGCCAACTTTCTCATTCAGTTGACAGTTGAAGTTTTCAAGTTTAGGTCCAATTCACAGTATTTTCTGTGCCTCCTTGTTTGGTGCAGAAGAAATATTGACCTGCCTTTTTGTCTTCCCGTTTATTCCAGAGTTGTTTTTGATCTTGGTGACAATCTCAAATGGTCTCTATTGATATCTCTTCCTGTACTGTAACTAGCGAACAAATAGGTTCCAAACCTGTTATTTCTTTCAAAGAGCAGTCATTCATGTCGCTGGTCCTGTGGGTCACAGAGTCATTATTCTGTGTGAGAGCACAAATACATCTGAAACTGCTGCAGAGGGACAAAATGAGCAAGATGCTGGCCAAGCATTTGTCGCTGGGAACACACAGGTTATATCAAGCCAAAAGGCATTTCAGTATCAGTATAAGGCCAAATGCTCCTGTTCTCGCTATTTATTCAAGCAAAGTATCAATACAGCAAGTCCTCACTTAAAGTTGTTGAAAGGTTCTTCTTGGAAACTGCGACTTTAAGTGGAATGACTTATAATGAAACCAATTTTACCATAGGCTAATTGATAAATGTCAACGTTCCTATGGCATTTATTTTCCCATCAACTTGAAAATGAAATGACTTGAAATGGCTTTAAGTGAGAACTTGCTGTATTTGATGTCAATAACCTCTAGAAGGTACTAGGCCCAATAGAATCTATGTAACCCTCAATGATGTCAGTATAAGGTGCAGCAACACATGAGCGGTTTTGCCCCATGTCTAGTGTTTCAGTTTTTGTCCATATTAAAGATGACAGGTTATATATTGCCCTAGACCTGCTAGTAATACTTTTTTGTTATTTAAATTAAATCTGCTTGAAAGCCCTGAATCAAATGCACAAGCTTCATCTCCTGATTCTCCATTTTTAGCCAAACCAAAGCCCCCTGTAATAAAGAGGATCACACACACACACACACACACTCACTCACTCACACACACACACACACACACACACACACACACACACGAGAGAGAGAGAGAGAGAGAGAGAGAGAGAGGGGGGGGGCTGGCTCTGCCCTATGGATTTTGTTAAGCACCCCCTACCTTTTCCTCCATAATTTAAGCACTCTTGCGTATGTGCTGCTTTGTGTACTAGAGTTTCTTGCTGTTGACTTTCCTCTCTTCATTGTTATCGTCCCCAAAAGCAGCAAGCTACAGTCATGGGACAACAGTGTGCACTTAATGATGCATGAACCCATGCAATCCAATCCAGTGCTTGCAATGTACCATTTGTTGCTTGCGCATGCACCAAGTTGGACAGGCACCAAGTGTCCACAGGGAACTGGATTGTGCCATTTGAGTTATAGAAGAGATCCACAGGAATAACCAGTTCATCAACATTATTTGATGGGCAGCCCAATCCAATGCAACTCCCTGTGCAGCAGTGCAGAGGTGCCAATGTGGTGCCTGCTGTATCCTGTGGGGATGTTTTGGCATGCTGAAGCCTCCTCAGGGTAAGGGGAATATTTGTTCCCTTGGTTCGGGATTAGCCTGTGCTCTATAGCTGGCCCAAGTCCATGTGGATCAGGGTCAGAGGATTGAGGCCAGGAAGGTGGTTAGAATTTCAATTTGACGGACTCCACTGCTACCAAACCCACGCCCTTTCCGATCCCGATCTGCCCTCTTCCCTGCCTTGTCGCCACCCTGTTCCACCCACCCCCGCCCTGTTCCACCCACTTCCCTCCCACCCCCTGTGCAACTTACCGGAGCCAGTGGGCATCCGTTATCTGCTGGCACATGGAGCTGGCTGCTTGCCGCTTGCAGTGGCAGCCAGGTTGCATGCTCTGGCGTGTCACCTTTTGCAACAGCCAGAAAGCGCCTAACGCCGCTGGAATGCTTATTCTGGTGGCATTGGGTGCCCATAGGATTGGACCAAAAGTGTGTTGGAGGCTTCACCAGTTCTGCCAATATGGTATTAGTGTTTCTTGTTCTCAAAGCTGCCTTTGATTCGGTCAATAGAAATATACTTTGGAGTAAGTTGGATAAACTTGGGATAGACCAAAGGCTGCTGCAACTAATTCAAAAACTTTATTCCAATACATCCTGCCGTATTAGGTTGAAAAGGGATGGTACGCTTTCTGAACAAGTTCCTACCAACAGGGGTGTAAAGCAAGGCTGTGTCCTGGCTCCAACTCTTTTCAACCTATTTATTAATGATTTAGCTCTTTTTTTGGCTAATTTGGACTCGCATTGCCCTAAGATATTGTCCTTTACATCAATGGTCTACTCAATGGCAGAGGCGACAGGTGCCGGGAGGGCGACTGGGCGCGTGGGGGCGGGGCCAGCGTCTCGCCACATCAACGCGCCCTCGCGTCACGTCGACGCGCCCCCTGCCCGGTATGCTCGCATTTCGGAGCCAAACCGGCTCCAGGGAGGGAGGGCGGGCCCACGCTTTGGGAGACGGTGAGTTCCCCACCCGTGATCGAGCGCTTGGAGCTCCTGCTCCACGCGCTCCACCGTGGTTCCGCCCCTGCTCAATGGTCTCAATAAACATCAATGGTCTACTCACTGTATAGCAGCAATAAGAACAGCCAAAATGACGACCCAGGCTATTATCAGGTTTTTTTATACCCAGGGTGCTGCCTATATTCCGGCAGCTCTGCGAGTATTTAATGCTAAGGTAGTAAACCAAGTATTATATGGATCCCAGATTTGGCTCTCTGCCTTTAACGTTGACGTGGAGCGAATCCAGTCTTCTTTTTTATATAAAATTTTTGGTCTTCCTCATTGTGTATCCTATGCAGCATTATGAGGTGGACCAATATCGTTTGCAATTTTTGATATGGATCAGGTTCTTTAAATTTTGGTTCCATGTGTGTTCTTTGGCAGAGAGTGTTCCTTTTTTTAGAGGTATCTTAACTGACTTTTCTTACTGTTCGGGGTATATTCTTTTCATTAAGAAAATTCGATCTATTGGGCTTTCATCGGACCTTTTAGGTTCAGTCACTTTGACCTCTGCTATTAAGATCTCGCTGAGCAGACTCATTGACATCGAGAGACAGGAAGTTTTTGCTGCAGCGGCTAAATCCTGCTCACCTTTATATCTGCAGCTTCCATGTATTTTCAGCAAAAGCCCTAAGTACCTCTTTGTGATTGATAATTCTCAGGCAAGGCGTGCACTCTCCCTAGCCAGATGTAACACCCTGCCCTCCAGCTTAATAAATCCCATTTGGTCCCGCAGTATGACTTTCCCAGACTTCCCAAATGTCAGTGTGATCCACATGTGTAGCAAACCCCCATGTAGAAAGAATCACCCGCAGTAAATTTCGCCGGTGCACCTTGCACCTGGTCTACAGGCGTTGCGTTAGGGACTCAACGGGACTTAAGGTCAACTCAACTCATCCATTTACTCCTATGTAAAACATGGATCTGAAAACAAAAGATTTCAAATAAAAACATAATTGTGTTTTACACACAGCTCCAGGGATTTAGGGGTGTTTAGGGGGATGTCTCTCCTAAGTGTACCCCAAGTTACAAGTCCCTCCCTTCAAGGGTTTTTTTTTAATGGCCCTTTAAATTCTTGAAATACGCAGATTTTGTTGTGAGTCCAGCACAAAAATGCTCAAACAAACATAGTTGTGTTTAACACACAACTCCAGGGCTTTAGGGGTGTTTAGGGGGATGTCTCACCTAAGTGTACCTCAAATTTCAAGTCCCTACCTTCAAGGTTTTTTTTTTAATGGCACTTTAGATTATTGAAATACCAGCTTTAGTCCAGAGTTCTATATGGAAAAGGCCAGTGAGTTGTTTGTGCATCGCGTACCCATAAAGTCCCGTTGAGTCCTTTGCGCAACACCTAATGGTGCGCGTGTGTACAGCTGTGAACAGCTGCTCCCCTGCACCTGAGGTGCTCCAAACAAGGTGGATTCAAAAGCCAGGGCCCTGGCCATGAAAACAAAGCCAGAGTTTCATTTTTAATTTCAGTGAGGAGGGGGGCCCTGCCCCCAATTCCGGGGCATCATTTTCCCTAAAAATAGTGATCTTTGCTCCTCTGGGGGGGTCAGTGGGGTGACCCTAGAACTCTGACAATTGTTTTAAAACATAGGTCCATCTGTCTACTTTCCACAAAAAAATTCCAGAAACATTGGGGCAAGCCATTTTTTTTAACTATTTACTTTTCAGACGTTGCTCTAAACAATCAACGGGACCATATTTAATGGAATACAGATTCAATCGATCCTCCAAGGCACAGGGCCATTGTTTATGTAATCAGGTAGATACAGAATCCCTAGCGCATGTGCTGTTACACTGCACTTGGTATAACGACCTCCGGCAAAACATCCTCAACTCTCTGTTGGTAAATTTGCAAGGGAGGTCTGATCCTGATATCGTCCTGATCTTACTTTCTTCCACCAACAAATGGACCATCAACCAGTTAGCTAATTTTTTCCAACTAACCATGGAATGTAGAGTGGCTATAGTGACCAACATTATGGAACCTAGGATTGTTAACTGATGTCTCCCTTTTTCTCATGCTTTCGTGTGTGTTTTTGCTTGTTTATTGTGTTATGTATTATTATTATTATTATTATTATTATTATTATTATTACTCTTTATGTTTTATGTTTTGTTTTTGTTATGTTATGCCAATAAAGGTTTATTGATTGGTTGATTGGTATTAGTGTTTAGGATGATCATTTGTGAATCATCCCTGATGACAGTAGATTTGTATGGGTAAAACATGGCTTTGCACAGATAAATCCTCTGCATCGCTTTCTCTTACCTTTTATAAGAACCAACAAGTTAAGTAAAGAAATCTGTGGCAGATTCTGTAGCTCTGGCTGGTGGCCAGTTCTATCTATCTGTTTTCCTAAATTATATCCTGCCTTTTCATTTAAAACATCAAAGAGGCTTACCAATAGATAGAAAGCAGAATGACACAAAAGAAAAATACAATATAAAAAATTCAAGGTCAGTGAAACAGAAATGAACAACTGCAAGGTCCCTCCTGCTGTATTTAGTCAAGGAGAAAGAAGATGCCTTAGTAAAAAGAACATTAGTAACTAAAGTCCCAGGATACATTATATAGGCAAGTATAGCCGGCAGTCTTGATTCTAGCCAGTATCTGCCCTGGTAGAATGATGCAGAGGAGAGGATTAGGCAGCTGATGCCACTGAATGGCCTAAATTTAGAGTCCACCTGACTACGACCATGTTCTGCTACAGTTTTTACATGGAACAGCATGAACATGCCTAGTTCCATATTTGTGATTTTAAAGCTGAATTGAAAAGAATGCCTCTCTTCCTCAAGAATGGTGTCATCAACCCTGAAGCTTTGCTTTTAATGATGTTGACCACTGAGCTCATGCTGAGTTGCTAGGTCGCTGAGGTGCTCCTGAGGAAGTACTAAATCAGGGTCAAATAAGAACATACTATTGTCATTGCAGCATGTGGGTCAGCTTGAACGAGGGAGATGAAATATTTGCAGGGCATCTGAAGCTCCATCCAGCTCATCTACCTACTGGTCTATGAAAAGTTGAATGGATAATAACAGTCATGACTTTGCCTTGCAGGGTGCCTGTTGTACACTTTTCAATGGCTGCAGGACATTGTAGTTCCAGCAGTGTCCTCTGTGAAAGCCTAAGATCTGAGAGAAGGTCAGTTGTACAAGGGTCAAATGGTGGGGAGAAACTGACCTACACTAGGACTAAGGGCAGGTGCTTATCTATGCTTTTCTAAAAACTTCAATTCACATAGTGAGCGAGATTTTTTCACCATCTTTTATCATTGCCAACAATGTGCACATATTGCAAGGGAACAATTTATGAGTGCCATCATGTCCACTGTCCATTAATGCTTTCAGATACCAAGAATGTCCTGTTTGTTTTGATCACCGACATTATGTTGAAGAAAGAAATTGACTGTAACCATCTCAGTTATGAAAACTGACAGTTCTACACATGCCTCCCAGATGCAGGTTACAGGAACTCGGTGAAATTCAAATGATATGTAAATGTGTTTGCTATATGACTTGCATGGTGTGTGTTTACCAGACATTATTATCATCACTTGGCAATGTTTACTGCTGAGAAAATCTCTATTTTTCTTAGCAAACAGCACCATGCAAACAATGAGATTTCATTTCATGGGATTCAGTTAAATGCGATGAATTGACATAGGATTTGTGCTGAAAAACACCATCTGCTGGCAATTAAACTCATAGCCCATTCCCTGGTCTTTGGCCTATGCTTAAACTTTTGAAAATAAGTGTTACTCCGAGAACAAAGACTGATGTTCTATGTTGACATTGTTTGCAACCTTATTTAGTGCTAAGTACTCTCGGTGAGTTCAGCTGACCTATTAAAAATGTTAACTGATGTGATGAAGCCATCATAAAGTAATATTTTTGATGTAGTTAATGGATTGTTTGAAACCTTCAGCATGCCATAGACCAGTCTACCATATGCAGGAAAAACTCTATGGTTTGAGCTACCACAACGTGGGTCCTCATCTCAGCAAGTGTCTATGATAGGCCAGGGGTTCTCAACCTTTGAAGACCCGGGTACCCCCTATCAAGGTCCAATTTTCTGAAGTAGCCCCTGCTAATTAACTGCTAATCAATTGGATTAATCAATTATTTAATTAGGTAATTAATCGTTAAATAAAAAGAACTAAAACTATTTTAAATGTGAAAAAATTTAGTCACACTTCCCAAAATCAGCTCCTCCCCACCCCACCAAAGTACATTTTCCAAAGTACAAAAATAAGCCTAAAACCAAAATCAGAGTGACAGAATGGCTCCAAAAATAATTACAATTTAAAATCCATGTTAATTAACACTTAATTAGCTGCTGATGGGGCAGATAAGGGGCAGGGCTTGGCATACCCCCAGCAAGTGGTCCGTGTACCCCTAGGGGTACCCGTACCACAGGTTGAGAACCCCTGTGATAGGCTATTCACCACATTGATTGCAAACATCTCATGTACCCAGCTTCAATTAGTGACCAGGACATGGATTCAGAAGAGGTGGTGCCCCAAGTCTTAGGAATCTCTGGGATCTGTCCAGAGTTGTCCAGGAGCAGAACAGGGTTCAATTTACCAAGAGCTCTCAGAGCCACAATCCCCTGAGAAGCCACTATGCTTGTCTTCAAGGACCTCCAGATCTTTAACCCTCAAATGCAACTGGCTAGCCATAATGAAAGCATTTCAGAGGGGATGTAGCCTCAGCCAGTCCGGGAGGTGGGTTTCCAGTTCACCTTCAAGCCTTGTTGGAGCAGGTAGGTAGCTCAGAGCCATCAAAGGTCCTGTTATCTACTGCATGGTTGAGTCTGTCCCTCCAGAATCTTCTTTGGTTCCTGTGCACTATAGGTAGGCTTGCCATATTCCCCCCCCCATTTTTAATATTAAATCAATCAATTAATCAAATGAATAAACAAATAATAATTGTGGGCCAGAGTCCGAAATTTATTTATTTATTTATTTTTGGCCATGAAAATGGCAATTTCGCTGCCACTGCCACTTACCTGTCCCGCCGCCATTGCCACTGCCGCCAACGTCCTTTCCGCCGCCCCCTCTCCACCGCCCTCCTCGCCGCCGCTGCCCTCCTCGCCACCGCCCGTGTTCTCAGTGTCCTCCTTGTCGCCGCTGCCATCACCCTCGTGTTGCTGCTGTCCCGTGCCACCGCCGCCACTGTCCTCGCACCACCACCTGGAGCCTGGCCGGCTACATCTGAGCCAGCCAGGACTCCTGCTGCCCCCTGAAGCCGCTACCACTTTTAAGAATTTTAAAACTGTACTTTTTTCCTGTCGGCCATATTGGATCTCACGAAATCTGCGAGATCCAAGATGGCCAACAGGAAAAAAGTACAGTTTTAAAATTCTTAAGAGCAGTGGCAGAGGTTTCACCGGGCCCAGAAAGCCCGGGACCAACCCGGGACTGGAGCCCGGAACCCAGGACGGTCCCGGGTTTTCCAGGCCAGATGGTATGCCTAACTATAGGATTCTCCAATAGTATCCTGTTCCCACAGGTTTCTGTGCACTATTGGAGTAGTTTTCAATGTTTTGAGATCCTGTCTATAGATCCTGCTATACCTATAATAGCAAACTACAACCTGGCCTTGATTCATCTCTCTTTAAAGTGACCGGATGCAGAGAAGGGCAGGGCTCAAAGATCTTTGTTGTATAAAAGAGGTCATTTTAGCCAGTGCAGCTTATGAAGTGAATTCATATTTATCATAGTCTCCTGAAAAAATTCTTCAAAGTTCTTGTACTAACCAAGAACTTGCTTGTATTTGTTCTGCTTGATTGTGACTGGGAGGATTTATGCCTGTGATCAGGTGTGTTTGGTTGGGTAACATCTGTGTGGGTTCTCTGATTTGCCAAACAAATCAAATAGCAAACAGCTTTGGAGGCTTCGACCACCATATGTCTTGGGTACAGATAAGTCCTTAAAGATCACTGTTAATAGCACAATCTTCACTTGATGCAGCACTGAAAAGCCAGCCTGAATGCTTCTGCTTCCTGATAATTAAACCCATACTTGTGTAATTTGTAGTTATGAAACATGTCACTGTACATGCATTGCATAACTTTGGAAGCTCCTGCATTGTGGAGCTTAATGTAAAAACTAGTTATGACTAAAAGGAGTAGAAAAAAAAGCCAATCTGTTGAACAGTAAGTGAAGTATTGTGTAAGTACATGGGATCGTTAGTATGATAGCACTGATATGATTCAGGGCCAGAGTAGCTGATATGTTGATTGCATGATTGGGGCTCTGTGCTTGATATTTCTAACTAATTAGCATGGTGTAGAAGGGTCTGATCCATATTGGGGCCATGGTTGGACATGTGGAGCTTTAATCCTTTCCCCCTGCAGCATGGTCTTAATCGAGATTGGGCTACTAGCAGCTACTAGGAGAAAAGGTCCCATTGGCACCAATGGGAGGGTCAAATAGCAGCCATTGATGACCTAATCCATATTGGGACTACAGAGGAAGTAAAGATTAAAGCTCTCTCCCCCTGCAGTGCATGAATATTTTGAAGACATACCCCTCCCGCCCCGCCCAGGTCCTACCAATTCTTTAAGCACATTACTGATGCTTTTCCCGAGAAGCCCCTCCATGCTGGGACTGAGCTTTAGGAGGAGAACACTGTGCGAATGTTGATGTACAACAAAGATGATCAATACAGTTAATAGTTTATGTGCCTTGGCAGCCTGACATAGAGTGCCTGGTCACTTTTATGGGAAAGTCTTTGGGAGAAGTGTTTTCAAGAGAAATAGCACTGAAAATGGCCATTAGCTGGATTTTTTTTTAAAAAAAAAAATATTGCTCTTCATGAAAACCTGAAGATTGGCAAGCAGGGAGGCAAAAAGCTTGCACTACAAAAATAGATATAATAAGGACAATTGCAGCAGTAGGCATTTTCCCACCAATGTTTTGATGCTATCTTGCCAAAGTGATCTTGGACATTTGCTTTTACACACCTGGAAAATTGTTGTGCCAGATATAAATGCTGTCAGTTTCTTCTTGACTTGGATCTGCTAGTTCTTTGTACTGCAGACTTGACTGTGGTCACATATACCTTATTTACATCTTGCCTTGCTTCAACAGAGCTCAAGGTGGTGCACATAGAATTTTCAGGTGGTCTCCTCTCCCATTTACCAGACTGACCAGAACAAGACCTCCTTAGCTTCAGCAAGGATGTTGTATGGCACAGCCAGATTTAAACAAGTGAGCCTACCATCACCATGTCTAGTGTGGTCCTCAGTTCTTACTAAACAGACAATCCTTTAGACACCACCGTTCAGGATTGCCCTTCCATAGCTGCTAATAAGCAGCCACTTACAAAGACATACAAACAGCACAAACCTATCCTCCCCCCCCCCCACTGGTGCAGCTGTGCCAAAAATGGGCGCACTGTATCCACTGGGTTGTTGGTGGTGGGAGGCTACAGCAGAGAAAGGGGATTTAAATCCCCTTATCCCTGCATAAGCCTCTCAATTCGCAATGGGTTTCCTCAGACCTGTGCTCACAATTTTGCTAGTGCAGGTCCAAGGCGATTTAACTAGTGCAAGCCCAAGGAGAGAAAGGGGATGGGGAGGGTGCCCACAGAGGGGATAGGGTCTGGCGTGTGCCACCGCCACTGGATCCACCCCCTCGCACAGCCTCCCCGCCCCCTGTTATGCCCCTCCCTGCCCCCGTTTTCCCCTCCCTGCCCCTGTTATGCCCCTCTTTGCCCCCATTCCACCCTCTCCCCACTCTTCCTGCCTCCCCTGCCATCTTACCTTACTCATCAGGCAGCTGGAGCTCCGGTGACATGCATGAGAAGGCTCTGGCCTTCCCATCGTCACCCCGGCAGTCCATTACTCAGTGTGCTGCCAAAAAGTGCTTTACTGTTGCTTTTCAGCAGCCAGCCCTGGCGGAACACACACACCATCAGAGCTTTCAACCTCTAGGACTGGGCTGTTAGTAATGCCCAGTGGGATTTTTCTACTTTTCCTCTTTTAAATAACAGTCTATGTTAAATTGCATACTACTTATGAAATCTTTTCAGTTTCAACACTGATTTGCCATATGGCATGGATGACTGCTATTTGAGAAATGTACACCCCAATGCCTCTTGGGAAGTGCAGAGCTAGTTGGAAGGTTCTTTGGATCCTAGCCAATTTTGCTTTAACTTCTAAAGAAAAGAGAAAAAAAAATGTCTCAAGTCTGAGCCTAAGAGTTCTCCTCTGAGAACCAAGATCAGTTTCCAACCAGGAGACTGTCAGAGCAACTGATTGTACAACTGAGACCTATATGCTGCAAAGTGATTTATTGGGGAAAGAAAGAACACAATGTTCACAATATGTTTTGCAAGCCTTGATAATGATCTGCCAGCTCATTGTGTGGGCCACCATTGCTGCAGCCACTCTGTGGCTTGCTGCCAACATCGTGGCAGCTGGTAAACCCCGCACTGGCAGCAGCGGGCCTCAGACCAGCCATCATCATAGGTAAGGGGGTGGCGAGGGCAGGCCAGCAACAGATCTTGGCAGCAGTGGCATCTGCATGATCCTATGCCTTGTCCTGGGTCCAACATGCCTCCCTCAGCCTAACAAATTTATGCTAGTAAATAGCTGGCATAGATTTGAGTAATACTATTGGGGACCAGGGAGAGGTGAAAGGGGTAAGTAAACATTTTCTTTACTTACGTCTCCCAGCCAACTTGGTCCCCAGCCGGCTGGTAGGATGCAGTGGAGGTTGCAGAGGTGTCGCTACACCTCTAGTAGGGGGGGGGCATCGACGCGACACACCCACATGACGCCAGAAGCCTCACCCCTGGGGGTCGTGATGTTACTTGTGCTGCGGCGAAGTTCGTCGGTGGCGTGGCGTGAAAGCACCGTTTTTTCAGCCGCTTTTAGGCTGTTTGCAGCCCGGGAGGGTGGGCAGGCCAATCCTCCTGCCGCAAACGACTGAAAAGACGCCGGGAGTATGTGTGCTTTCGTGCCACTGCCAAATTGCCATCGAATTCGGTGGCAAGTGCACCTCTCCACTGCTTGACACCCCCGCCGCCCGGGGCTCCCCGCCCCCCCCAACAACGCCTCTGGGAGGTTGTGCCTGCATCCCTGTATTGCACATTCTGGCTTTGGATAGGATTGGTCCTAATTGTGCCTGGGACTCTTGTCCAAAGTCATGTATCAGAACACCCTAGTACAGCTAGAGATGCTGGGTAATATAATGCAGTTAATTTTATAGCAGCATTGATTGATTTGCATTGTTCTGAATTGACTGTTCTGAATTCATTTACTGAATTGTCATAAGAATGTGATTGAAAAGAACTTCTTCACTGTCTGAAAACAGGTAAGTTTTGATACGTGTATATGACACTGTCTTCTCCTGGCTATGCAGTGGGTTCCCATTACAATTATGTTACCAGATTCATTTCATATCATCTCTTCGTTCCCACACACACACACACACACACACACACACACACACACACACACACACACACACACACACACACACACGAGAGAGGGAGAGAGAGAGAGAGAGAGAGGGGGGGGCACAGCTGTACTGTTATTCCCAACACCTGCTGTGGTCAAATAACCAATCGGTGCTATGATTTCTTCTTCCTTGATGGCAATATAATTCTCAAAAAGCTAAAGTCAGTTTTATACGTGGGCATAATTTTTTTCTTTGCTTTTATATATTTAACTATATATTTAAATTGCAGCCTCCGCATTCCCAGGAAAACTATTTGAGCATTGTAGACAGCTTAATTCCAGACCTGGTTCTACTTCGATAATGATGGTTCAAACATTTCACTTCATTGACATTCAAGTATCTCAGCTGTAGGGCTACTATTATCATGAGCCAAGTTTCTTCCCTGAGAGCACTCAGAGGAGATGTTGCTTGAATGACAGGCAGGACGGTCACTAGTACCAGGGAAAGAAATGATGAGAGCTGCATTGGAAAATATGCAATATTATATGAATTGAGAGGAAGCAGGAGAAAAAGTTGTTCCCATTTTTGTCGATGACTTCCAGCAAGTCATACCACACTGTAACTGTGGTCTTAGCTGGGGATGAACAATTTTTCCTCCCTGTTTCTTCTAGGTCAGAAGGGCAGCCTGATCCTGCCTATGATGCAGCGGCTGGCCAAAATGGCTGAATGCTGCACCCTAGGCTGGATGCGGCCTGCGCCAGCGTGGCCATGGCTCATCTTGGGGGAAGGGGACGTTCCTCTCCTTCCCCCAGTGTAAGCGAACTGCCTGCTCTAGTGGGCATAGTTCTGCGCGCCGGTGCCAGCGGGAAGGCTTTGGCCTTCCTGCTGGCACTCCTGAAAGGTGCGCTGTTGCAAAGTGCTTTATGGCACTTTTGCGATGGCTTGTGCTGGCGGAACGCATGCTCTGCCAGCACATGGGCTCAATAGGATTGGGCCATGAGTCAAGTTAAAACAGAGGTCACTGTGCCCCAATTAAAGCCGCTGATCATAAAAGATCATGAGCTTCTAGCTCTCTTCCTATCCACCCACAACCTTCCATCTTCTCCCCCACCTTTCATCCTCCAGAAACTTTTGGTTGCTGCTGCAGCTCCAGAGACAGGAAAGCAAGGAGGAAGGATGCTTTCTTTCCCTCCTTTCACCACTGTCTAGCGCTGCTATGGTGGTTAGACAAGTGCTCAGAGCACTATTTTTTGTGCAGATACATGCTCATTGCAGCTCTATCCCACCTACACGAAAAACCTCTAATTTACAAGATAGTTTACAAGAAAGCGAAGTTCCTTTTGCTTTTGGGGAGGGGGTGATTGGCAGGAAGGCAAGAAGAAGGACCCAGACCTCTTCATCCATTTCCAGCTTGGCTTGTAACTCCCACCAGAAGTACTTCTTGTGAGAAGGGTTCCTTAGGAAGATGCAAGAACCCCTGGTGGCAAGTATTCCTTCTTCCATGTTAGCCCTGTCCTCCCTTTGCTAACATGGAAGCATCAAGCACTGATGTGGAGAGAGTATTTGTCACATGAGCTGTCTCTGAGATTGTCACGGAAGGTTAGTAGTGAGTGGGGTGTTTTCCAATGAACCAGATCTCTTTATTTCCATATTAGGTTGTACAGTTCAGAGGTCTCTATACAGAAAATGTCTTACACACAAACCCCACCAAGTGGCAATATGTTGGCAATACGATCCTCCATTCAGGTATCCTTGGCCAGTACCAGACCTGGTTCACCGCTGACATCACCCCTGGAGGCTAATGTGGAAAGGAAGGAAAACTGAAATGAAAAGATGTTGATCTGGTATGCCTATTTAAATCCCTACCTCCCTGCAGCCTAGCAGAGGAAATACTAGCAGAGGACAGAAAGCGACCAAACAACTTTACTTTTATTAGTGTATTGACACATTTTTCCCACTCAATAGATATTAACTACTGTATTATACTTTTTTTGTGTTCATGTTGAATACTGCAGTCAGTGATATTGTAAGCAGGAAGGTCATTATGGAGATGAGAGCCTTGATCAGCTTTCATCTGCCTTTTAGCTCTTGGAGTCTCTATTCAGCCTCTTGCAGTCTTAACACACCATTTATGACAGACTTTTTCAGAGGTGAACTGCTGCTCATTATGAACTGCGTTGAAGCCTTTCCTTATGCCAGGCAAGAATGGTTTTCATGCTCAAGGTCTCATAGCACAAGGAATGACAATTCTAAATGTAAACTAAAGGAACAAAAAAGGCTGAATTCCGAGTACTGTAGTACATAGTTTAACAGCACACTAGTATGCACGCCTACACAGAAGGATGTCTCACTAACAGCCCAGTCCTATCTAACCCCCCCCCCGCGCTGAAGCAGCTGTGCCACCAGAGCGTGCACTGCATTCTGGGGGGGGGCAGTCCTGGAGGTCTCCTCTGGGTAAGGTAACATTTGTTTCCTTGCCCAGGGGGAAGCCTCTGCTGCCCAAATGGGTCTGCTTAGACCTGCACCAGCGATTTTGCTGGCACAAGTCTGAATGGACCCAGGAAAGTGGATCAAGGCTAGGAAGGGGGATAGGCAGTGGCGTTTCCATGGTAGGGGCGGCACCGTAAGTCACGCCACGTCGAGTACCGTGTTTAGGAACCGAAACAAGGAGGCGCTGCCCCCTCACTGTTGCAACCATTCCGCACAAAGAATGCGACCTTTGCGCGTTCTTTGCGGGGAATGGTTGCAACAGCGAGGGGGCGGCGCCTCCTCGTTTCAGTTCCTAAACACGGTACTCGACACGGTGTGACTTACGGTGCCGCCCCTACTGTGGAAACGCCACTGGGATAGGATACTGGTGGTGCCACTGCTGCTGACACTGCTCCCTTCCTGGCCCTGACACACCCCTCCCCACCCCGGTCTCTCTTTGTCTTTCTTCTGTTACTTCTCTTCTTCCCCCTTATTGCTACTGAAGATTCACTTCATGTTGACCATCCAAATACAAAACAGAACAATCTCCTAAGCCACCACACCCAGTCTGATCCTAATGCCTATAAAAGACTTGTGTTTGTTTTTTTAGTACTTTTTCCTATCACAATTCTGTACTTCTCCTTTCTCCCTTCTCCGGCACCCTAAAGCCCACTCCTGTATTGAATAATCAATCCTCCGACCAGCTATATGGGTCCATTGGGAAAACGTCATGCTGCCTGAAAGCTTATACACTTGTCAACAAAATAGTACCATTGGCTGCACTGTGGGTCATTTGAGGGAATGTGCTTAGGGACTAGAGACCCCACTTGCCGCCTGCTTCCCCAAGCCAGGGAATACCATTTTCAAAGTCCCTTCTTCCGACTTCTAATCCCCCATTCCCTCATCCCCCTATTTTCTTCCTTGTTGTTTACAACTAGCCTCCATTCAGGCTATTTATCCCAAGACTGCACATGCCATGAACGTTCCGTAGAATCTGAGCTAGGACACTACACATCCTAGAGTGAAGCTGTCCAGACTCTGCTGGGGACAGCATTTATGATGCTGCTCTAGCCCCGCCCCAGCCTGCTCTGAGCACCAATCAGATGCCAACCCTGCTGAACTGCTTGTGTATGGGGAGAGGCTGCCCCTGCCTCCAAATCATCAGCAGAAGGGCAGCATTCCTCAGAGCACACAAATGGACAGGTTACCTGTCCATAATATTGGATTTATCTCTCTGTCCTGGGAAATGGAATGTGAAGTAACCACAAAGGATGCCAAAGCTTGTTTGGCCCTTAGGCTAGTTATCCATGCTATTTAATAATACAGGCACTTCACTATTGTGCATATTATAAAAATATTGGATTCAGAGAACACCTATTTAACTACAGCCATTACTCTTTGAACTTTGTCAACAATATATATATATATATATATATATATATATATATATATATATATATATATATATATATATATATATATATATATATATATATATATATATATATATAGTATTTGCCTGTATTATATTGGCAGAATACCAAATTGGTGTCCCAGAACAGACAGTGGGATAAGTAGAGGCTAAGCTTGGCTTCTGGAAGCACAATTAATTTGTGGTTATCTAAATTACAACTGGTGACTCTGTGTCCCATACAGGCTTAAGCAGCTACTAAAGGGGGAATTGACTCCTAAGTTCACAGCATCCCAGACTGAATCTCAATTTCATTTTGAGACATTTTTACATTCCATTCAGTCACGTCAGCCATCTCAGCTGACTACGTATGCTTCCCACATTGCCTAGCCACAAGCCTAATGATAAAGTTGTATGATCTGCCTAATTTCAACCATCCTGAAATTAAGTTACGGGGGAAGGGCACCCGTTCATTATTTTTGAAGATGATAAATTCCCCTTACCTATGTTTTAGTCATTTTAAACACCCAAAGCTATCCTTAGATAATGCCCTAGAATTTTTTTTTTAATTCAACAGAATATTTCTTTCTGATCATAGTAATTGGATGATAAAAGGAAAGGAATATGCATTGCCTCTACAACATCAGTGGTCAAACTTTGGTACTCTAAAAGTGTTTGAACATAAAATTCAACATTTTTACAAATTAAACACATACCTCACTTTATGACATTAAGGGCCCAATCCTATCCAACTTTCCAGCGCGAATACAGCTCTAAGGTAAGGGAATGAGTGTTACCTTGAGGAGGCCTCCGTGACTGACCCCACCGCAGGATGCAGCACATGCCCCATTGACATGGCTGCATCAGCACTAGAAAATTGGATAGGATTGGGCCCTTTAGTTACAGGTGTCCCCCGGTTAACGATGGGATCACTTAACGACAATCCGCATATCCGACGGCAGTCCCCAGTAAAAAAAGTGCAAAGGATTTAAAAAGATGTGTCTTTTTAAATCCCCAGCTCATCAGCTGTTTGGCGCTAGACAAGGGCTTTGAAGTTTAGCGCTGTGCTTAAAGCCCCAGCACTAAACATTAAAGCCCTTATCTAAACCACGCTAAAGGAGAGCATCAACACACCATATCAAACACAATATAAGCAATAACACAAATGGTATACTGTATGTAGATGATGATGTCATTGGCGAGTGTACACCCCCCATGGGGGGCCCGCCAACACGACACCCCCACGTGACGCCACATGCCATGCCCCCTGGGGGTGCATGACGTCATTTTCGCACATGCCGGCAGCAGCATGGCTTCAATCACACCCCCTGCCATTTTGATTACCTCCAGGGCGGGTGGGAGGGCCCAATGAGAAGATGGCCAGCGCGAGACAACGATTACAGTGGAGGGGACACATCCAGGAGGCAAGTACAACACCCCCCCCCCCCGCAGCCATGTGCGCTTGGAACTCACGCCCCCCCACCCCTACCCCAACGACGCTACTAGATGATGTATGTCAAATACTGTATGGCAAGTTAAACTTTCATTTCATAATTTAAGTGCTAGATGTTGTTTACATAGCATCCCATTAAAAGTATTCTAAGCTACTGGTGTCACCCTTGGTATTAGATGCCGAAGTGATGCCTCTTCAGCCTTTCATTGATGAATGTTAGTGATTCCATGATTCTGGAGTTCCCCCTAGTGCGCAGCATAAAGGTTGAAGCTATTATCTTCCCTTGGGAATTTTACACACTACTCTGGAGCTGCTAATGAGAAAACCATTTGATGAAAGCCAGTCACATGAGCAGGGCTGGTGACATGGTTATTTCTTCTTCTAGCATTATTGGTTTTGAAATCAGGGCTATGCTAGCATGGAAAGGAACCATCCCATCCTGCATGTTTGGCTTCCTTCAGATTTTTCTGAAAATCAGTGAGAACAGCAATGTTGCAGCTTCTTGCAATGTTCGAGCTGTCTCTTCACTTTCCAAGATGGCTTCTTCCAGATTCTCTGGCCCTTAAGTTGCAGCCTCCATTCCCATTTCTTTTGCTTGTTTCTTCCATTCCCATTAGTTTCAGTATGATGTAATGTGTTTTGGGTTAGGATGCAAGAGAAGCAAAGCAAAATGGCACCAGGGCAGTCCAATCCTATTGTAACTTCGGCTGGTGGAATGAAGCAGGGAAGGCCGGAGCAAGGCTGGCCTCCCCTGCTCCGCCGATGGTGGATTCGCCCGCCGGCCGCCAGACCCAGGTAAGGATCCAGTGGACGGGGGGGGGGGGCAGGAACAGAGGCCGGCCAGGAACAGAGGCCAGGAACAGAGGCCGGCCATAGGCCCAGGAACAGAGGCCGGCCATAGGCCCAGCCAATCAGGGAGGGGGTGGGGGTTGGCTTCGGCTGAATCCTGTCAGGATTCAGGATTCAGCCGAAGCTGCCTCACAGCCTCCTTCGACTTCCGCCACCAACATAGCTGGCGGAATTCTGAGGAGGCCGATTGGCCCCAGCCTCAGTTACACCCGGGGAAGGGGACGAGCATCCCCTTCCCCGAGTAGACTTTCCGCCGCGGGGTGCCTGCCCGCGGAGGACACTTACGTGAGGATTGCATTGTAAGAAGGATAGACACAGGTTGCCAAAACTAGAGATATTTTTGAGCTTCCAATTCATTCTTGTCTGAAGTTTAGCCCTATAATATTTAAAGCATATACATTCCCATCAGTGGAGTCAGCATAAGATGCAGTCTCAGTTCTCGAGAATGAAAAAAAGGAAGCTAATGACTCTGTTTGTGGTTCACTTGTATTCCTACCATCTCAGGATAAGGCATGATTAATAAATAGTAGTAGGCTTGCTTTGCAGATAAGACTGAGAGCTGTTGATTTACTGAAATGCATGTAGTAAACTTGGTAAGGCAAATGAGATGATAAAATATTTAAATTCATATTCATCTTCTTATTTGGCATCACTGCACCTTTAAAAGTTTTGTTTACCATGGTGATATCATTTTACAAGTAAACAAATCCCAGTAGATAACATTTTTCCTTCACTATTTTGGTGACAACGTTTTATTTCCAAGGGTGTTGTTTTGGATAAAGGCACAATATATGAAAAGAGTTACAATATATTCATTTCTCGGCATGTGTGGGTAACTCTCATTAATGGTAATGGAAGATGTGAGCCTGGAGGAAAATGAGAAGGGAGTGGATATATCATGTCAATGTTCCATGAAGACAGAAGAAATTACATATGTAATATAATATAGCAGCTTTGAAAGAATTATGATGGCCTATTAGGTAAATAAAGTATTTTTAAAACATCATTGCATATAATGTATTGTTTTGTAATAAGATACATACAACTCTTCAAGTGGAGCCTTGCTGTGTTAGACTCAAATGATCTGGTGACCTTCAGATGGATATGAAGCAACAAAAGGTCAACATTCCCATAAATATTTGCACCTGGTGCAGTGAAAATGGAGTCAGAATAGGAGTGAAGCATCACTAACTCTTGCCAAATTATTCCTAGTCACTTAACGGCTCTGAAAGAAGTAATATCTTTAGGAAGTAGCACTGAAGAAACAGAGGGTTGGTTTCTACAAGTGGCACTTTCATAGCCTCAGGTGGGCCATGACTTTTCTATTGGACCACTTGCTGATGGCAAGGCGATTTCGGGCCAAATCCTAACCAACTTTCCAGCCCTGCTGCAACTGTGCCAGTGGGGTGTGTGCTGCATCCTGCGGTGGAGGGGCAGTCATGGAGGCCTCCTCAAAGTAAGGGAACATTTGTTTCCTTACCTTGGAGCTGCATTGCAGCTGCATCAGAAGTGGAAAGTTGGTTAGGATTGGGCCCTTCATGATGAGGGAACCAGGCCCACAGATGGGGACCATATATGTGAGCATATATGATGTGCATAATCAAGCAGTTCAGAAAAGGCACACTGCAATTGTGGTCCACTCTAAGCACGGGAGGGGAATTTCTGATGCCAATGGGGTCTATTCATTTGTTTAGGACGCAAAACTGAACACCAGATTCTCTGTTTTGCTGTTACCTAGCAACTGACTGTCAGGCTTGAGGCCTTGGAGTTCTCCGTTCCATGTCTTATGTACTGGAAAATAAAAGGTACTACTTGTTCAGTTAATAAAGACGAAATCTTATGGAATGGAAATATTCTCTAGAAAACCAGCTTTGTTGTTGTCTTGTCTCAGATTTCAACAGTGGTCTGCAAATGGCTATTGGGAAGCATCTTATCTAGGCAATTTTAATATGCCAGTCACTGAGAAATCGAGGTGCAGATAGCTTCCCTTTAGATGTTTCACTAAGCTTCATAATAATTGTATCCAGGACATTTCTTATCTCTAGGGGCAGAAACTGGGTTCTGTTCAGATCTTCAAAAGTAACTCCGTCTCTTTGCAACATAAAAAAGAAAGAAACATTAGATTTAGCTTTGTTATTCACCCGATAGCAACGCAGTCATGGGTAACAATTTATCAGGTTGTCTCTGTCTTCACATCAAAGCTGGAACTTGTATTTGGCTGTTTTATATTTACTCGGAGTAAAGGTAATTGTCTAAAAGCACTGTAATTGTGACAGCTGTCACCAAAGAAGTGAGCTTAAAAAGTGGAGGCTTGTGGAATTTAAACGCCACACGTGTGTGCACGCGCACGCACGCACGCACGCACGCACGCACACACACACACACACACACACGCACACACTACAGCTGCCCAATTTCCTCAACTGACAATAAACCAGTGTTTCTTAAATTGTGGGATGGCTCCATCTTGAGCTTGGGTGCAAGAGACCTAAATGGAGGTATGGAGGGTTGCCAGCTTGGCCATCAGTGACTGAATAGTAGCAGTTTTTCATAACGGATTGGTCAACATAAATGTGATTGTCACAGACATATCTGCTATTTGCATGCCTGCCCATTCCTGTTTAAAACCAGGATAGGGATCAACATTTGACAACACAAAGAAAACAGATGAGGGTAGTGGAAAGGAAACTTCCCCATATTCCATCTTTGCAGGCACTTTCCCTTAGGCCAGCTCCCATACCGGAAAGTGCTTAAAGTGATGAAGCATGGGGACAGTGGCGTCCCGGGGGATGGGTGCCACCCAGTGCAGTGCTTACCTGGAGGAGCTCAGTGTTCTGGAAGTTTGGGGGTGATGTAATGATGTAATCACATCGCCTCTGACCTTCTGGGCTTTTGCATTTCTTTTAATGCGAAAAGTCCACCTCCAGACTGCTTCCGCTCGGCCCACCCTAGAACTCTTTGTCTCTTCTTGTTTTTGTGGCTGAGCAGTGAAAACATGCTCAGCGGCAAGAGCGTGAAGTGACTGGGCCCAGAGTGGGCCAGGGGCTGCTTAGCGGAGGCTCGGCTGCTTTGGTGTCACCCCCCTGAGGGTGGTGCCCAGTGCAGCCCACATTGGTAGCACCACCATTGTAATGGCACTGCACGGGGAAATGGGGTAGGGTTTCTTACCCTGACTCCTTTTGTTGACCCTACATTGCATTTTAGATGTGAACAGGCCAGACATATGAATAAACTAGTGTGGCTGCCTCATGTCTGGATTGGGCCTCAATGGCTAGCCATGCTATGCCAGCCTTTCCATCAGGGTACAGAGTGCCCAAGATATCTCTGCCTAGATCAGGTTTTCCCTTGGTGGTGCTCCCTGAGGCATCTGGTGGGGCCACTGTGTGATACAGGAAGCTGGACTAGATGGGCCTTTGGCCTGATCCAGCAGGGCTCTTCTTATGTTCTTATGTTCTTATCCCTCACTGTGTGGTTGCTTTTCCTCTGGCCCTGGACTCAATTGCAACAGAGCAAATAGTGGCAGTCCAGTCATTCAAACTCATTCAATGTTTGAAGCTTTCTGGAGTGGTTCATGGAGGGACCTGAACACACCGTTGAAAGGCTCCATGAAAGCCTCAGTGTACATGTGTGACTCGTGGAATCCTGCCATACATTCAGAAAGGGCCTGAGATGAACTTGTTGGACTATGTGCATATGTTTCTGACTGATAGCGTGACGGTTGGTTTTTTTTTACTTTGATGAGATTAGATTTCTTGAGGTTTCCTAATAAAAGGCATGCATAGGATTGAATGGAAGGGGCACATTGATTGGTGGCAACATTCTAAATGCTGGTGTTGAATAGCAGAACAGTGAAATAATTAGTAGTGGTAATGCAAAGAAATTGACTAAAGCTGTAAGCAAGCGTTTACTGCTGCATTTCTCAAACAGATTCATCTACTTTGGCAAAATAGCTAATTACTTCCATAAATTCTAGCAAGAGGAAAAATAAAATAGGAGCTACTGCAGATTAATTCATATGTCCACCCCATACTGGAAATTTAAAACCCAGCCTAGTGTGCATAGAAGTCAATGAAAGTTGTGCTAATTACTTCACGAGGGACAGGTGGAAACATGACCCTCATCTCCAGTTCCATGAAGCTACAGAAAAATCCTCTTACTCTAACAAGCAATGTCTAACAAGCAATGAGCAATTGACCACTTTTTCCTCATTCCACAGAATCACTGGAAATGTGTGTAAAATATATTGGATATATAAAATGGTCCTTACACCTTTGCATTAATTAATAGCTATCCTGGGGGAAAAGCAATTTGAACAGAAGTGCATGCAGTTTTTATCTGCTGGTTAGAATTCTGTGTATGTACATGTTGGAGTTTGCTACTGGAAGAGGCAAGTGGTCGGGTCTGCACAACGATGGACGCTGGACATCTGCTGCCTCAGGTAAGGTAGTGCAGGGACCGGGAGGGAGGCAGGGAGGGGGTAGAAGAGGGTGGGGATGGCTGGAACCGGGGAGGAGGGCAGATTGGGCCTGGGAGGGGGGGCGTGTTGAGCGACAGTGAAACCCACCAAATTCTGACCCCCTTCCCGAGCCTGATCCACCTTCATGGATCAATGTGGACTTGTGCCAGCGATATCACTGGCACAGGTCCACGTTGGTTCACCAGGCCTGCAGGTGCTTATCTTGGGGCAAGGGAACAAATGTTCCCTTAACTTGAGGAGACTACCTGAGGCAAAAACTCCCTTGCAGGATTCAGCGAATGCAACACTGCATGGAGAGTTGAGGTGGATTGGGCTGGCACATGCTGAGCAGAGGGAGCTGGCATCGTTCACACAGTACAGTTTGTACAGCCACATTGTGCTCTGTGGACTGACAATGACCACAGTGTCCAAAGAAGTCCACACTTCTTGAGCAAGGTTTGGAAATGCTTCAAAGGCCAAAGCCATTCTTCAAATTAGAAAACAAGAATATTTCATCTATTATTAAGCCAGTCCATTGGCCCATCTAGGTCAGTATTGTCTATGGTGGCTCTCCAGGATTTCCAATGGGGAGGAGGTCTTTTCTGTCTACCTGGAGTTACCTGGCATCTACCTGGAGTTACCAGGGATGGAACCTGTGACCTTTTGCATGAACTCTTTCATTAACCTATGCCCAGAGGCGTTTCTACGATAGGACTCCCTGCCCGTCGCCTTTGCAGCGTGGAATGGCTCCGAGGGCGAGGGGGTGGGGCCTCCTCGCTCCAGTTTATAAATACGGTACTAGGACGGGGCGCAACTTACGGTGCAGCCCCTGCCATAGAAACGCCTCTGCCTATTCCCAAACATGTGCTCTACCATTGAGCCATACCCCTTTGAATATATAAAGCTTTTCACTGGAGATACCAGGGATTGAACCTGGGCTCTTCTACAGGCAATGTATGGACCCTAACTATCTTTACTCCCATAGAATCATCTGGAGGAGGTATAGTTAGCAAGTATGGGGCACCAAGCTGGTTTTAGCTTGAATTGTGGAGAAAGGGGACAACAATACGGAACCCAAGACAATATAATGCTAGGTGAAAAAAATTGGTGAAAGGTTTAATTTGATTATAAAAATCAATGGACCTTTACAAGTGCTAACATCCAGGCAATAATTCCATTTTATAGTTCTGTTAAGAGGAAGTGACTATTCCAGCCTTGGTGCCACTGGAAGCATGTGAGTTACAGGGGAAAACAGCACACAGGAGAAGCTTGGAATGAAATTCTTATAAATCATGACAGTTTGAGATGCTACACAGCAAAACAAAATCCCGAATCCCCAAATCTGATCATGTATGAAGCTAATGTGGGGGAGGGGGACAGAGAAACACATGGACTGGGGAGAGGAAAAAATAAGGGGTAGGAGACCCTCAAAATACAACTGTTCAGAGATCTGTAGTTGTGAGAGAGATGCTATGGCTTAATGTGATAAGCAATACAACTGGTACTATATTGCTATTTACTTGAGTCTCACACTCATCCTGCTGCCAGTTTGGTGGTAATATGCCACACGCTTCCGGCTAATGGCAAAGAAGCTCTGGTTTCCACAAGGGAAATAAGTGTCTTCTTGAACAAGTGGAGGATATTAACGTCAGGTCCAATATAAAATAACAGTAAACTAGCATGCTACTGAAGATAACAAATGAAGTAGGCCACTGCTTTCTGCAGAGACAGAAAAACAGGGCAGAAGTACCCTCTCTGTATTTTCTTATTGATTGAAATTTGGGAGTTGCCCCCTGCCTCTTTTATGGTTCATTTAGGACATGAGCATAGCATTCTTTAGAGTAGTGCTGATGAATTTGCTGGTTGGTTTATATTGAAATTCAAGCACTCCACAATTAACGCGACATTATAGACTGGCACAAGGACAAGTGCTGTGTCTTTATTCCTGTCATATCTGGTATCCCCAGATACCTCAGATTAGAGGGGGAGGGGGTTCTTGTGAGCGCTCAGCCCCTCTTGCCTTGGGACCTGCTAGGCTATCTCTCATCCAGGGAGCTCTTCCATTGACCCTGTCTCCTCTCTCACGTCGTCCGAACGTAGCAATTTTCACAACTATGATTTGACTTAAAACATAGCACATTTTCATTCCCTGTAGAGTGAGAAAGGAATGGGAGGTTTACCTCCAGACAGGGATGCTGCCAAAGAACATGGCAGAAGAACTGGAAGAGGAGGTAGGGGTGGCTGGCTGGCTGACTGGCTACCGAGATTCTGTTTCTGATCACTCTCCAGTAATCAGAAGAACAATTGCCTTTGCCTCCTCCACATCTTCACGGGTAGCACATTCTCCCAAGATCCTCCTCACCTAGTTGCATTTGAAGACATGGTGGGTGGTGGCACAGATAAGGAGGAACAGGAGGTAAAGGCAGTGGCAGCATGTGCAATTTTGTTTAAAAAAATGTGAGTGATCTATTTTCATCCATGCTGCTAATCCTTAAAACAGCATCAGTTCCCCAAAGCACAACACGCCATTGCAACATCTCAAGGCTTCTTCTTGGCTCATGCACACCAAAAGCCCCAAACAGAAAAAAAAAAGACTGGCAGGATTTGGGCACTGCTTCAGGTGTCATCTTGACTTGAGCCAGGCCTGCATTTGGAGGATACGGGGAGAGGTTTATGAAAGATAAATCACATAATGAAATGATACCAACGATGGATATTTTAGAACACCATGCCAGCAACAGTGCTGTTGTAGCAGGAGGAGAATTTTTTTTTAGCTGTGGGCAGTTGTAACTCAACATGAGGATGTGCTCTTTATCGGGTGACATGCTGCAGGAGGGCTACTTAAACAACTCTCTTGGTGCTGATCCATCATACTGAAGCCTGGGTTACATCAACATGATAGGAAACTAGCCTTAAGCAACATGATAGGAAACCAGCCTAGACTGCTTGAACACCTTCAGCTCTCTCCTCTGAAGCAGAAGAAAGGAAAAAGTTCAAAATGGAGACCTTGTAATGTGGCAAAATCCCAGCACCACCGTTTCTCCCAACATTGTGACAATGATCATAGCAGACTGCAGTGCAGAGCCTGCCAGTTGGCTGCAGATTAATGAATAAAGGTGATGCATATCTCAGACATGCTCTTCCACTGCGGTTTAGCAGATTGTTTACACATTGTCACTCAGCCAATGTTAAACCAACCTGTGTAAATGTGCCAGTCAAGGCATAGGTTTATGGCATTTAAGGCTTCCCACTTCTCCAGTGGTAGTACGTTTCAGGGATAGCCTTTTACAGGATCAATTTGTTTTTGGTGAGACATTACCGGAGATATATGGTGTGTTTATAATATCTATTTCAAAATCATGAAGGGGGCAACTTCAACTTGGAAAATGACATGGGAAAGGGCGGGGTTAATCCTCTCCACCGGTGCTCAGTCTCAGTCTGAATAGCATTCCCCCCACCCCCTCCCCTGGCAGCAGCATGTGCAATTTTGTTTTAAAAAATGTGAGTGATCTATTTTCACCCATGCTGCTAATCCTTAAAACAGCATCAGTTCCCCGAAGCACAACAAGCCATTGCAACCTCTCAAGGCTTCTTCTTGGCAGCCAGCTGCCAAACTCAGACTTGTTTGTCCTTTGTTGGCTACAAAAAGATTTCCCCCATTTCCTATCCAAGCAGATGGGATGACACAAATTACATGAGACATTAACAAGCACCTTCATCTACCAAGCATTAAAAAACCCATGAGAGATACATGTTTGTTCACAAAACATAATGCAATATATTTCAGTGAGAACAGATTTCAGACTTGGAATGTTTTGTCTTAATAAGTGCATATCAATTTACATCGCATTCCCCCCCCCCCAAGGCACAACATGCAAGGCTTGGGTTGATAATGGGTTTATTAATATGTAAACAACTGCAGTAGGGAGGAGACTAAACTTAACACACACACACACACCGTGTGTGGGCACTGTGTAAAGGAAACTGTGTACCCGGCTGCCTCCCCAGATAAAGGGAGTGTCACACCCTGGCTCAAAGCTACCCCTGTTCATAGGCCAAGGGAGCTTATCCCAGCCAACCCCAAAGGGTTGAGGCAGCTGGAGAGTGCAGACTCCCGTGGCAAAACCCTGCAGTGCCATTGCCTATTCCAGCCAGGGGGCTTGCCAACCAGCCTCACCGATCCGGTGGTCTTGGCGCACCCATTGGCATTATTAACCTCAGGATGTATGTAAATATTTTACACCTCCCTACCAGCCCACACAGCACCTGCCAAACATGGTAACATAACAGAAGAACTGGGGGAACAAGAAAAACCCGAACCACACGGCCAGTCTGGGGTAGGAGAAAAAAACACCAGCCAAGGGACAATCAGGCTGATAGCAAAAACATTCCTACCTGGCTCTCAGTTGAGCAACCAGCTAATCTCAGACTGAACTGAGCAGAGGCGTCGCTCTGGTAGGGGTGGGACCATACGTTTTGAATCGTCCTAGTCCCGTTTACCAAGCTGGCAGGAGGCGGCCCCGCCCCCTCACTGTCGGAGCCATTCCCGTGCGGAGAAAACAACGGGCAGGGAGTCTCTTGCCTGCTGCTTTCTCCACACGGAATAGCTCCAACGGCGAGGGGGCAGGGCCGCCACCTGCCGGCTTGGTAAATGGGACTAGGACAGTGCGAAACGTACGGTCCCGCCCCTACAGGAGCGACCCCTCTGGAACTGAGGGAGGGGCTCGAAGAATCCGGTGCGTCTGAGGGACTGAATGAGCCTTGCCCCTCAGCGTGCCCACCCCACATCAGCCCTGGCTAATCAGACTAGGGAATTCTCCTGTCTTCACCTGCTGTGTGTGGAGGAAGGGTGGTGCAAACCTGATGCTGGGCTAGAGACCTGGCAATGCTAATACTCAGGAAAATAAATGCACACTGTACATCTTCTCATAAAATAACTGTGTAGAGTATATCTTATAATGCATCCTGGTATTATGTTATCTGGGCAAATACGTTGCATCAGTTGTTCATATTTCTAAAGACTTTTACCCAACATCAAAGAGAATTAAAATCTAATCGATGATTCACAACAATTCACATACTGCAGCACCGGCAAAAGAGGTGAGTAGAATTGTGCCATCAAATCTTGTTTCTAACATAAAAGACACCAGACTGCAGTCCTATACACACTTACCTGGAAGTAAGTCCTATTGAATTCAACAGGACTTACTTCTGGGTAGGCATGGTTAGGCACTTGTAGGGTTAGGTTTGCCTTAGACCAGGGGCAGCGCAGTCATTAGGGCGCGAGTCACCCACGCCCGCCCTAGGGTGACATCGCGCGTCACCCTAGTGACCCCCCGGGCACCCCCTCCAAAATTTGCCGCACCACCGCAAGGACTCACCCCCACAGCTGCCGGTGCCAAGCGTCCTCTTCCTCTGGCAGTCCGAGGCCTTCTGAGAAGGCCCAATGCATCAATACGCGAACTTTTAGCTTTTTCACGCATGCGCAGAACGTTTCTGAGGGCAAGAGCTGCCCGTTTGCCCTCAGAAACATTCTGCGCATGCGCAAAAAACTTAATAAATGACGCGTCGACGCATTGGGCCTGCTCAGAAGGCCCCGGACCACCGGACGGGGCAGACGCTCTGAGGCCTTCTCCCGGCCTCGGAGAGCCTCTGGAGGGTGACGTGCGCAGCGGCGGTGACATGCGTGGGTGTGCGCGTCACCCCTTCTGCGCGCATCTGCGCGCGTCACCCCTTGGCGGCCCGCCCCACCCGCCACGTTCTGTCGACATCATTGACAAACCACTTGTCTCAGTCTCAACCCCTTCTGCAGCATGGAGATACTAATCTTTAATATTAAGATAATATTCATGGAGATAATGTCATTGCAAGGATTTTAGGAAATTAATGTGAAATATTGTGAACATTGAAGATTGCTAAACAAATGCTAAGTATTACTAGAAGTGGTAATAGTCTAGTAGTATTGTTACTAGATCACTCAAGCAAACAAGTCAAGCCATACAACACAGAGGTGAAATTCTTCTATTAAGGACTGTAGGATTGATGGATTGCCTAATTAATAATTGCTTCATTTCTTAGATCAGAATCTTCAGAGCGAATTCTACAAATGATACATATTATTACTATATCTCTCCACAATACTTTCTGTAGGTTGCAGAAGGAATCAAATCCAAACAACACAGCCTTAGTGACCCTCTCCAAATGCCAGGTCTTTCCGTGATCCATACTGTTCCTATTAGAATAGGTATGCTGATTTTTTCAACTGTTTTTTTTTGGGGGGGGGGAATTGGGAATTTTTTTATGAACTTTTGTTAGAGTTTACACCATGGTTAACAGGAATTTGCAGGCAATGAGAGCACTTGCTGTGAGGGGTCTTCATCTGTTGGTTTATCCATAGTCCACAATCTTCCCATTGCAATAGTTCTATCTGAAAGCAACCAAATTGTTCTGAAACATCAATGACGGACACTGTGATGCTTCTTCTGTAAGGTTCCTATGAAAGCATCTGATTGAAAACCCAGCCATTTTAGCCACTGTCTTGAATATTATAGGCATATGAGTTTTCTAAGATGGAATGTTTCAAATTTTGGTTATTTATTGATTCGATTCATGGCCCACACCTGAATATAGCCCTAGGTTGAGTATAATAATATGTTAAATATATGTAAATATGAGATGAAGTGACATTTCTGTCTTTGGCTTGTTTTCTCCTGAAAGAAAAACTGTGTTGAGCTGGCATTTTCCTCATAATTTTTCATTTTTATTTCATTGGCATTGAAAGCATTGAAATAAACAGTGTTTATTCAGAATAGCTGTTTCTTAATAATTTACAATCTAACTGCCAACATCATCATTTCATTTTAGGCTTAACTTGTCAAGGTGACAAAAATGTCACCCTCTTTTATTAAAAAAGAGGCCAGATTATAATAGACACATTCAATGAAAACTAAATTTTAAAAATGGAGTTTAAGGATAGTGATGCTTATGTGTTGTTCATATGTATTGATTGGAAGACAAATCACAGCTCCCCTTTAAAGCTGCCAACTGTGGAATGTGAACTTTCTAAACTTCCATTGTTATAGTTTTACATGCAGAATGTCCATTGAATTAGGTGGGTTGAAAAAAAAATGAACTCCCGATTTTTGATAATTTAAATCAACAATATTAAGCCAGTTGTGCTCATGAAAGTTGCTATTTTCCAAACTGTATAATTTATTTAGGTACTTGGTTTAGTTACTAAATATTCTGTAACATATATTGGTGAAATATTTGTTTGTGGTTGAACACAGGAAGCTTCTAGCTCAATTTTGTCAAGACTGGCTCTCCAGGGTTGCAGATGGAGGTCTTTCCCAACCATACCTGGAGCTTATGTTTTCAACATAACATATTTACATGTCCTTTCATCAAGCGAAGAAGAGTGCTAAAAGAAGGTTCAAATGTCTCAACATTCTCAATGGTGCCATGAGAATGTACAGCCTTTAATTACAATTATAATTCTAGACTAGCCTGAGAGTGAAGTGCCAGAAGTATTAACCCTCTGAAACAATCAGCTTGGAGAATTGATGGCGTTTTGTCAGATGCCATTGGGGTTAAATGTACTGTAATTGTGACAAGTACGTATATCAGGTAAAGGGATTGCTCTTGCTTTTTTCCTCTTTCAAGAGACATTTCTGTCTGGAGATAGAGGCACGCCCCCTTGGCTTGTCACACTTTGTCATTTCAATCACACCATTAGCCCATTACAGAATGTGGAACTCAAGAGATATAGTGTTGAGGGGGGGGGGAGGGGAGGGGACAACCAGCTAAAGCAAAGAGGGTCTGAAATTTATGAAGGATTAAAAATCCCTCAGAGGTCAATTATATTGCACATGGCAATATAAGGGATACAGCAGCCACTAAAATACATTATTTTAAAATGTGCTGAGTTAGCTTTGCAAGCAATTAATATACTATAGTGGCAATATATTAAAAGGCTTGTCACTATTCTGGTTGTCTACTGTCCACCACTTCTGGGAGCCTGATTTACCGTGTGTTGCTCTTTTATATAGAGCATTGGTTCTCAAAGTTCTCTTCATGAGGCGGGGAGAACACTGAGTCTTTGCGGGGGTGGGACAGCACTGGCAGCCATCTCAGGGATTGTGCCACCGCCAGGGCGAAAAGTGGTTGTCCTTACCTCACCAGGGGTCCTGATGGCTTCCGGGGGTGCGGGGAGGCCTGCAGACCCCTTCACAGGCATCCCCGGACTTCAGATTGCCACTCTGCGGTGATTCATGATCAATTCTGGTTTTCGTTCCCCGCACCCCCGGATGCACCAGGACCCCTGGTAGGTGTAAAACTTTAAAACTTTTTAAAACTTTTTCTGCTGCCATACTGTCCCCACCCCTTAAGGTGGCAGAGGACAGCATCCGGTTCTAGTTCTGGGGCGTGACGCACCAATTTGAGAAACGCTGATATAGAGTGTTACAAATGTGTGGTCTGAATAGTACAACGTAGCCACAAAGCAGATAATTAAGAAGTATATGGTGAATTCTGTATACAGTTGGCCCACATCTTATGTGAGTGTTATGTTCCAAGGTCAGCGTGTAAAGTCAAAATCGCATATAGTCAAACCCCCTTAAAGCCAACAAATACGGACTGTCTCTTTAAGAAGTAAAGGCACAGTACAAGAGACACACGGGAACTGAGGGAACAGCAGCTTCATTCTCTCCCTTCAGACTTGCTCTGGGGCATAAAAAGGATAAGATGTATGGTGGGCAGAGTTGCCTGCACAATTTAAACTGTTATTTTTTTAATTTAGAGCGGAAGCTTTCATGGCTGGATATAATAGTAGAGGAAGCAATTATTATGGGTTTGCAAGTCATGTATTTTAATATATAAACCGTAGGAGGTTACTGATAAAGCAAATAAAATCCCTAACTGGGTACATGTAATAGTAAGCACACTAGAGATCTTCTGTTATTTTTTTTCTCCATCTATTTTTTGTGTGGGGTGGGGGTGGGGGGGTGGGCTGAATGTGTGTACTTGAATTCACACAAGTCTATTGCATGCAAGATGTGGGCCAAATGTAGTAATTTTGCACTAAAGCAATGGTCAAAATCAAAGTAACAAAAGAAATTACTTGAAGACAATTGGAAGGATCAGCCAGATTCTTTTGTGAATAGAACCCTATGGACTTCTAATTAGTAGAGGAGCTTGAAAATGGTGTTATTTCTTTAACTCAGAAGTAAGCCCATTGTGTTCAGTAAGACTTGGGCTACAATCCTCTCATATTCAACAAAAACCAAACACCTCTACTAATTAGCCATGACACAGTTGCCAGATGTGGGCAATGTCTGTTGTTTAAAGATGCACAGGGCCAAAGCTTTGTATTTAGAAAAAATCTAATCTAAATGGACTTTAGAAGATCTATGAAGTGATCCAACAGGGTTGTTTGTAAACCTAGGCTCAACTGAGGGAAGAGGACGACCAACTTCTTACTTCTTAGTGTTTACTTCTAATGGCTTAGTCTCAAGACCTTGGATCAAGGATTGGTCTGATTGTGGTTCTATGGAACCCCATAAGGAAGTGGCTGTAAGTAGAGAGATGAGCAGCAATCATTAGAACAGAGTTCTTTTCTACCATTAAGATAATATTTGACTAGAAACTTTGAACACCACTCTAACTTTCCTAGCTCTTGTTTACCAGAGGCATCCCAGACTTTTAAAACAAGTTTAAATATTGATAGGATGAAGCATAGGGACCCTTCTTTTTGAATTAAATAGCCCTAGAAGCGAAATGATTTTTCTGTAACTCACCAAAATCAGTACAACGTTTGGCCTATAAAAGAAATTAATTAGAAGCATGCAAATGATCTCCCACCACTTTCTCAACAGCCTATAAGAATAAATAAAGAATTGATTAACTTTAATTGGGTGCTTTGCAAGATTTCTTCACAACAACAGGAGCGGGAAGTGTTTTGTAATTTTCATAAGAGGGGAAGATTTCCTGTTTTGTCAAAAGATTTACTTGATATGAAGAGAATTCTTGTCAATAGCCTCACAACAACTGGAACACATTGGTTCCGTTAAAGTTCTATTGAACTGTTGGCACATATCTCTTTAAATAGGGCACGAGAGACCAGAAACAATTTTAGCCATCTTTCCCAGCTGTCAGATGACAGGACAAAATTGCTTATACGTCATCCTACTTGCAAGCATGCATCTTGCCTGGGCATATAAACCAGTAGCTATGAAGGTGAGATTCTAAGAAATAAATGCAATGAGTCTCAATGGTGAGTTGGACCCTGGACTAAGCTGACCTCAGGTGACTGTAGTCCTGGTTTGAAGGATGCACTTCTGCTTTGGGCTGATGTTATCTTGAGGGGAGAAGTAGCCGACAACCAAGCTGTTCAGCAGAAGAAAGTGGATAAGGAGTCTTGTGACTTGTAATCCAGTGTGCTTGTAACTCCCAGGTTAAGAGGGACTTTTAATATTTCCTCTTGGATGCCAAGACTCCAAGGATGGATCCTTCCCAGAATCCATGGCTGTTCTGGCTGACAACTAATTTTTACCGATAGGTTGCTTTAAATGGAAGATCCAACTCCACTCCCAATTCATTCCCTCATGTTACCCTCTCTCTCTCTCTCTCTCTCTGTGAATATGTGAGTGTGAGAGCGTGCATGCATGCGTGTGAAGGAGGGAGGATGTTGGCTGGCAAACCCCCAGGCTGGATTTGCAATGACCACCTTAAGGAGTGTCCTGAGGGTGGTCAGCGCTGTTCAGCTGCCTCGCCCCCCCCCCCTTTGGGGTTGGCAAGGATAGACAGCTCGGTCGTGGACCGAGTGTGCCTTGAGCCAGAATGTCATGCCCGATTAGATCTTGGGGGGAGGCAGACGGCTAGGACCGTTTTCCCCACCCTAGCCGCCTGCACGCCAGGGGTGGTTTGTAGTTAGTGCCCTGCTGCTGTTAATTTGATAGTTAATAAAGTGACCATATATTCCAAACATCTGTCTGGCGTGTCTTTATTGGGGGGGTGCTGGGGTAAGGTCCGGCAGCCTGCTTCATGGAGCTGCTGGAGGGTTGCCCCGCCCCCGCCTCGGACGTGCGGGACGGGGTGCTTGGATGTGGAAGCAGCCGATTGGCTGCTTCCTGTATCCAGGCGAGGCTGGGGGTGGGCGGAGCGAGTAGCGTGCTCGCTCGCCCTCCCTTCAGTCTCGCCGGAGTCTCGAGCCCCGCCCGCCCTCCCTCTTTCAGGCTGAGATTAGCTGGTTGCCCCTTTTCGGGGGGCTGGGTAGGAATTTTTTCTATTAGCCTGATTGGCCTTGGGCTAAGGTTTTTTTGCCTACCCCAGCCTGTGGGGTTGGAGTGGTGGTAATTAGGTTTTCACCGATAAGGTTATCAGCTGGTCGCTTTAGGTAGGTGGCATGCAGGAGGGGTAGCCAGGGAGGGCTTAGTTGGCATGCATCCTGAGGTAAGCAAGGTCAGGGGGTGAGCCAGGACCGCTCAGACGATGCCGAATCCGGATCGCTGAGGCTGGCTGGCAAACCCCCAGGCTGGATTTGCAATGACCACCTTAAGGAGTGTCCTGAGGGTGGTCAGCGCTGTTCAGCTGCCTCGGCCCCCCCCTTCGGGGTTGGCAAGGATAGACAGCTCGGTCGTGGACCGAGTGTGCCTTGAGCCAGGATGTCATGCCCGATTAGATCGTGGGGGGAGGCAGACGGCTAGGACCGTTTCCCCCACCCTAGCCGCCTGCACGCTAGGGGTGGTTTGTAGTTAGTGCCCTGCTGCTGTTAATTTGATAGTTAATAAAGTGACCCTATATTCCAAGCATCTGTCTGGCGTGTCTTTATTGGGGGGTGCTGGGGTAAAGTGGATAAGGAGTCTTGTGACTTGTAATCCAGTGTGCTTGTAACTCCCAGGTTAAGAGGGACTTTTAATATTTCCTCTTGGATGCCAAGACTCCAAGGATGGATCCTTCCCAGAATCCATGGCTGTTCTGGTTGACAACTAATTTTTACCAATAGGTTGCTTTAAATGGAAGATCCAACTCCACTCCCAATTCATTCCCTCATGTTGCCCTCTCTCTCTCTCTCTCTCTCTCTCTCTTTCTGTGAATATGTGAGTGTGAGAGCGTGCATGCATGCGTGTGAAGGAGGGAGGATGGTTCCTTGTTCCACTTGTGTACTCCAGTTTGTTTCCCTCTCTCTAAACCATTTCAAGAAGAAAAGAAGGAATGCCTATATATGAAAAGGGCAAGTGAGGGACAAGCAATGCCTTCACTGGCCTCCGTTTGCCTGGGAGAGGAGGCACTCTTGCTAACCACCACACTAGTGAGCTACAGGAATGTCCACAGTGTATTAGCAGCCTTTCCAAAAGCAGTTGTTTGGGATAAAACAGTACATCCTTCCCGGCCTCGGACTGACCAGGATCTGGCACCCTCCCCAGGTCACCCAATAGTACCCCACCATTGGTCAGACTGGGCCCTTTGAGCACGCAGGGGCTGGCAACATGCTCACTAGGCACAGCGAAGGGCACCCTCAGGCAACTAGGCAGGCACATCACAAGTTGGGAGGGGTCCTCACTGCAGGAGGGGGGTGGAGCAGCTTATGGGGCCTGATGAGGCCAGCCCAGGATATAAAAAGCCCAGAGCCTGGGCAGAGTGGCTGGTTGGTTCCAAGCAGGGAGACGTGCTGGGTAGTTGAGGAGCAGGGACATGTGGTGCAGGTGTGGCAGGTGAGGCAGCCCCACCCTGTTGTCGTTCTCAAAACAAAGCTGCAGCTGAACCTGGAGATTGCGCGTGTGCTACCTGCTTCCTCGGGTAGCGCTCACGTGTAATCTCCGGGTTCGGCCCCTCCTGGAATGTAGACTAATCAGCCAAGTTGGAGGAGGACCAGGGTGCAGATAACTCCCTGCCTACTGAACCTCATTTCCTTGGGCACTTCCCTGGTGGGACAAGGCAGGACAAATCTGGACAGAACTTGGGCTGGGAGACCCTGGGGTTGAAGGTTGATGGTCCCAACTGCCCCCTTCAGACCCCACACATCCTGTTTGGGTTTATGCACCTCAGTGTCAATATAACCTGTTTGTTCTAGTCTGAAATACTTTTGCAAAATAAACTCGTACATGTTGTAGGCATGGCAAGGGAGAGATAATGTCCATCCACTTCTGCATTACTTTGATGATCTAAGTCACGGCTTTTCTCAGAAAGCAACAGAGCAATCTGAGATAATAACTTCAAAGAATGATGATCCCAAATAGACTGCTGATGTTTATACTTGGATGCATGATTCAGAAGCACCGCTGTGTTTAAAGCTGCCTAAGTTAGAGACACAGAGGATAAGTTTATCTTCATCTCAGCACCTGGGATCCTCCAGGCTTGGCAATCAAAAAGAACAGTTGCATGGTTGTTAGAAATACAACAATTTTGTATACTGAAAAATAAATTAATGGGTAGAAATGCTCAATACTTGTACATACAGGACATGCAGTGCTCCAACCTCTGGAATCTTAGGGTCAAATTATAACACAAAGACATGTTATACTGGCATGCTTCCAACCAGAAGCAATGGCTTGCCTGGGGTGGGAGTCACCTGGAGCAGCACTTACCAATGGAGTGCAGTGTTCCAGAAGCTCAGGAGTAACACAATGACGTAGTCACATCACCCCCGACCTTCTGGGTTTTCGCATTGCTTTTTATGTGAAAACTCGCCTCTAGACCGCCCCTGCTCGGCAATCTTTGGCCCTCTCTGGGTGCAGTCGCCCTCCCACTCTTGCCAAAGTGTGGCAAAAACGTGCTGTTCAGAGAGAGCAGGAGGCAGCTGTGCCTGGAGAGGACCAAAGATTGCCGAGCAGGGGCTCAGCCAGTTCATGGTGGCACCCCCGAAGGTGGCGCCCAGTGTAGCCCACACTCCCCTTGGCATGCTCCTGACAGAAGTGTCTTATTTATTAAAAACAGTATCATTGGGGGGGGGAGGGGACACCATCTTCAAGACCAGGACATGTAAGCAGAAGGAGGTTCTCTTTCCCACTGTGTTTCATTTTTTTCATATATTTATATTTTATTGATATATTAAAACATAAAACAATACATATTTCATAAAGTTATACCAAGCACGAAGCAATACATCCTATGAACTATTCACTATTTTCTACATATAATATCCAACTACGCCAAAATAACACCCACATTCTATTCATTAAATCCACATATCATCACATCGTTCTTCTCTCTCTCTGTCTTAAAAAATCGATAAATGGTTTCCAGTTATTCACGAAAAGGTTAACTGACTTTTCCTTAATTAAAATTGTAAGTTTATCCATTTCAGCATAGTCCAAAACTTTCAACCACCAATCTTCCAGCGAAAGTATCTCCGAATTCTTCCAATATTGTGCATATAAACTTATTGCCGCAGTTATCATATATAAAAACAAAGTTTGAAATTTTTCGCCTACATGATCATCCCTCATACCCACTGTGCTTCATTTTGAAGCAGAAAATTGTGCCCTTGAAGAGGCAATTTGACCCTGAAGTGGCGACCTTCTCAAACCACTGCTTCAGGTCACCCTACATTTTCTCTTTGCCACAGGAAGTGTGATTGTGTGCAATGGCCAGGAGTTCTTGCAATCTTTGCACTTACACTCCCAAATAAATACGTATCAAGGACTATAAATTGGTGTTATTTAATAAACGTGGTCCAATCATAACTCTTAGATCATAACTAAGCAGTAGAACCTGCCTCAAAAACCCTTCCCCCTTCAAAGCAGGCATCTTAACCTAGATGAGACAGCAAACCACTGCCTAGTGGGGCAGTCCCACCCTGGGGCAGTCCTTTGGGGCAGTCCCACCCTGACTCAAAGCTGCAGACTGTCAAGTGACAGCCCAAATGTATTCTATGCCAACCACAAAGGGTTGAGGAAGCTGAACTGCATCACTTCCTCCAAGCCAGAATACTTTTGAGGTCAACTGCAATCCAAGCCCAAGGGATTACCAGTCTAGGAATATAGCTTCTGAGCATGTACAAAAAGTTGAGCCTGTCCTCTCACAACATGCCTGGCTACTATGCTAGATCCAACAACAGAAATCAACTAGTCATACACTAGGAGGGATTTTTATATGTGAGGTGCTACCTTTAAGAGAATTCTAACCAATCTGAGGCACAGGACCCCTGAAATGAAGGATGATGCAATATACCTAAGATATTACACAGGTAGCAACTCACAGGCTCTGGGCCAATCAAAGGCCTCTGGCCACTGAACATTCAGTGTTTCTCAAACTGTGGGGCCAGGACCCACCAAGTGGGTCCTGACCTGATTTTTGGTGGTCTGTGAAACTGAAACTGACAAGCTGGTAGCTGACAAAGAAAATGTATTGAGCCCTATGGAAACTGAAACAGAGCAGCACTGCACATTATTATTATTATTATTATTATTATTATTATTATTATTATTATTATTATTATTATTATTATTACTACTACTACTACTAGTAGTAGTAGTAGTAGTAGTAGTAGTAGTATTTATATACCGCTTTTCAATAAAAAGTTCACAAAGCGGTTTACAGACAAAATCGAATGATTAAATGGCTCCCTGTCCCCAAAGGGCTCACAATCTAAAAAAGATACAGAAGAACACCAGCAAACAGCCACCAGAACAGACACTGTGCTGGGATGAAAAGGGAGCAGATACTCTCCCCCTGCTAAATATAAGAGGAGCACCAACTGAAAAAGTGCCTCTTGCCCAGTTAGGTGACCATGCCTTGGTCCATTTCGAAGGGCAGGCTGAGAGGAATGCAACGGCACCAGAATGGTCCTGATTCAATGAACGCAGGCCAAACTCTCAAGAAGGACGTCCTCCTTTCAAGCTGACAAGGAAAATATATTGATCCCTAGGCTATGGAAAGTGAAATTGAGCCACAAGTGCACTTTTAATTGTGAGTAGGCAACCGTGCCTCAGCTCTTATCGAAGGCCAGGCAAAGGGGAATGCAAGACCACCAGCATAGTCCTGATCCAGTGGCATCGCCAGGGGTGCATCACCCTGGGATGGACGCGTGTCACCTGGGGGCTGCGGAGGCATGCGTCACCCCCCTTTACCCCCCAGGCCCCTTCCACCGCGTGTTACCTACCGGGTTCCGTCTCTTCATCCAGCGGCTTGTTGTGCGCATGCGCGCATTTCCTCGCATGTGCACAATGCCGCTGAGGGCAAAAGGCTGCCCTCTTGCCCTCAGCGGCGTTTCCGCCATTTTTGCGCATGAACACAACGCCGCTGACGGCACGAGGCTGCCCTTTTGCCCTCAGCGGCGTTGTGCACATGCGCGAAAATGCCGCTGAGGGCCTAATCAAAAGAGGTCGAGCCGCCGACCGGAGAGGGCGCATGGAGGCCCTCTCCCGGACCCGGCTCTTATACCGGGCGGCCACGGAGGGTGGCAGCGGCGCATGTCCGGGGGATGGGGGAGCAGCGGCGTGCATCACCCCCTTGGCATGCATCACCCCTGGCGCCCCGCCCCTCCCGCCACGGCCCGACGCCACCCCTGTCCCGATCTGATGAATGTGGAGCTCAACAAACACTCCAGAAGGTTTCCCAGTGTTTGTGGGAAACACTCCCCCCACCATAGTAAAAAGGATAAAAACAGAGGCTTGAGTGCTGGTAAAGTGAAACTTTTTAAAAAAAAGTTTCATAAAGGTCCCACTAGAGTGTCATTTTAAAAAGTGGGTCCCAGTGCTACAAATTTTGGAAAACACTGTTCTAGATCGTTATTATTATGTGCCAAAATACGTGTCCAGGAGCAAGTGACCCCTCCCTTCCTGAAACACACAGCTGATGCCAATTTTTAATTAGCAGGTCCCGCATCTGACCTTGAAGGCCTAGCAGGTTTTGATAACAGGCGCCTTCTCATGAGAACTCTTCCAATTAGCAGCTCTCCTCCTAGAACAGGGAGGCATAGGTTTTCCTCCAAGATAGATTCCTGAGTTCTTTAAGATGGAGTCTCAGATTTCATAAGTTCCTTACAAATACCACTGCATATCTCACCATATCGCATCAGTTAAAGGTACATGCAAACTACCTCCTGATTTTCCTTTGTCCGTGCATAACTAGTTCCTTAGATACATTTTTTTTAATAATAATCATCTTCTTACATCACTGAAGTTCTTTTGGTCATTTCTAAAGATTAGCAACAATGGCAAGAATACTTTTCAAAAACTTTCTTATGGCATTCAGATTTGATATTTTTCTGAAATAAGGCATGCCAAGCTGGTGCAATCTATCAGGAACAAAAGCATGGGAAGCAGATGGGCCAAATACTCTCTAATACTGTCACTTTCAAATCTTTTTTCTGTTCTGGCCGAAAAAGGAAAAGAATAAAGGAATCAAACATAAAAGTCACTTCATTGCGCCACAGAATTATCTTTAAAGATTATTCCACAGCACACTATAAATATGTATGGACTAATAATTGTGTGGAGGTCTCATTCCTCTTTGAATCCGAATAAACTATTTCCCAGAAGCACAGAGCTCAAATATATGTTCCTCCTTATGTACTCTCTGTACAGCATCAGGTTACCCTGACCCTGATGCTCCAAGGGTCTCTCCAAGGTACTCCAAGATACTCCAAGGTCTTTACACCAATTTCTGGCTCCAGTTCTTTGTGGTCATTCCAAGTTAGGTGGTTTGGAAAGTAACAGCAAACATTTCATTCATCTTTTTTTCTTCCGGTCACTTGATTGCATTCTGTACAAAACTCCCTTTAAGATTCTAAATTGGAAGGAATTGTGCTTGAACATTTTGTGTTCATGTTTCAACTCATAAATGAGCAGGGTTAGGAAAGCCTGTCCCAGTGTTTGGGGACAGGGGAAAGAATGGGGTTTACTGCTGTCTTCTTAAGGGTTATGGCAGAGCATGTCACGATGGGGAAAAACACTGCAGTCTTGTGGGATTGATGAAAGAAAGCTATCCCTCTCTGTCTATGGCTCGAATACATAATTAAGCTTGCTTTCCTTTTAATTTTATTTTACAAATCTCTGCAACAGTTTGGAAGTCCCTGTGGTGTTGCGCATTAAGGCTACAGTCTTATTCAATGCCTCAGAACATGTGATTTCAAAAGAGAAAAAATCAAAAGTAAAACATTGGGCTCATCTCGATTTGATGTGTTAATTAATTTCATGTAAGATTTGCCAGGAACTCCAGGGATAGAACCAGAACGTTCATATTCTGAGACTTGTGTCCAACCTAGTAACTTCTCATGATTTGTGTTTGTACAGTACAGACCTCAGAGTCCTCTTTAGGTGCATAATGAAATAGGGGTGTGCAACAACAACCTATGAGATGGCTGGGCCACATGAAACCTCTGGATAGACTTTTAATAGAAATCATCTGCCTTGACCTGGTCAACAGAGCAGTTAATTCTGCTTGCTGAACTTCAGACTCCAAATGGTCCACTTTCTAGCTCAGGCCACTGGCCTTGGGGTGTGTGAACTAGAGAACATACTCTCTAGAATTGGGTATGGTTGCCTACTATAGCTTTGATTTATCCCTTTCAAAATTGCCTGCTGAGTAACATTTAAGTACTCATGCAAAGAATGAACAAGAAAAGAAGGGGGGGATGGACTGGAGGCCAACACCTGTGTTGGGTAGTTTAAAACCAAGTAGATGGCAACGTTTGGAAGAAGTCAGTTGCTGCTAGATCTTCTGAAATGTGTGTACAGTATTTTGCTCACAACACATGTACCTATTTTTCAGATCTCAGCCCAATGTCTTTACTTCGACAATAAGCGAAAACAGGGTAAGTGAAAATCTTGTTTTGCAGTCAGTAAAATAAATTCTGAATTCTGAGCATGATCTTGTTACTCATAGTCTTTTGGTGTGTCAGCCCAGAAAAAGACTTTTGTAGAGCAGATTCATTCTAATATACATGAAGGATAATTTTTGGGGGAACTAAGTTTGGAGTCATTCTTTTGTAGTAGACGAGAAATCATCAGGGTAGAAGACATTGCTCTTCACCAATACTGACAACAGTGTATCAATATGCAACAGATGCATATTGTTTGTGTAGCTTTTCCATTAGTAAAAATTGATCCATAGTTTCCGCAATTGATCTCTTGATACAGGTTGATTACCTCTTATCCGGACATCCGAAATCCAGCCTTTTGGGGGCCTATGACTTTTTGTAAAAAAACAAAAAACAAAAACCACCTTTTTCCAGCACTTGACTGGCATAGTGCAAGCCATGCTGGGGCACAAAATGCTAGAAAGGGAGGGACCTCTGTTCCTCCAGTTGCTGCAGCAGCCAGATAAGTAAGTGAGGGGGGGGGGTAGGCTGGAGGGACCTCTGCTCTTGCTTGGATTACAGTTCTACTACTGGGATGAGGATTGGTGTGCTTGGAATACAGGTATGCATTACGTGTCCACCAAATTCAAATTCAGAACCAGGTAATTACAAAGTTTGGGGACATCATTATGAGAAAAAAAAATCACCTGGTCCAAGTCCACTCATCAGCTTCTGGACAATGTCATTTGGTCATATTTGTGAGCATTTGCCAAAGTATACTTGGATTTTGCCCAGCAGACTTTGTATAGTGGCAACAGACCTGAACCTATCTTAGCACAGAAAAAAAGCTCAGTTATCAAACTTCTTTTAAAGTTCATATCAAACAAACTACCCTGTGTTAATTAACACATTCAGAGCCCATTCCTATCCTTTTCCTCCCCGCCGATGCAGCTGTGTCAAAAAGGCTATCGCTGCATCCTGTGGGGGGTGGAGATCAGGAGACTTGGAAGAGATAAGGGAAAATATTTTCCCTTACCTCTCCATAAGTCTCTCGCAATCTGCCACTGTAAGTCCTGGGCTCCACCATTTGGTGGGCCACGGCTGCCAGAGCAAATGGTCAGAGACCACATGTGGGTGACAGCGACTCACTGAACCTTCGCCATCCTCTGCTGCTCCTAGTAACTTGGTAGCAGGGGCGGTTTGGGGGAGTATGGGTGGTTTGTGGTGGGGATCAGGCTGGGCTGAGAGGGGGAGGATTTGGCTGCAGTCACGCACACTAAGATCCTGTGCCCCCTTCTCAGCCCTGCCCCGCCCTGCCTCAGGATTCTCCAGGAATGTATGCCAGTAAAAGTGCTAGTGTAGGTCCAAGAAGACCCATTGGAGGCCAGGAGGCCTATGGGTAGGTAAGTAAAAAAGATGCTTGCTTGCCCCATAAGATTTTTACTTACCTCTCCTGGGCCTCCTGGTCACCCCCCAATAGCATGCAGTAACCGCTCCAGCAGTGGCACTACATACTATGGACTGGCGAGGTATAGGACTGGGCCTAAGTGCGTGAAAGGGGGAAGGACAGATAAATTTAGAAAAGAGAGAAAAGAGAGAACGAACAGATCTGGGAAGATTGGGAACAGAGAGAAAGTAGCAATTTCACAGTGAATGCTCCCACAGAGCTCCTAACACCCATTGGTTTGATCCAGTACATGCTTCCTCTGAATTAATCCCTATGGAGTATAGTGGGATTTACTCTGAGGAGGATGTTCATACTGCATTATTTTGTTGTGGTTCCCCATCTGCAGAATCAATTGACCATTCTCTAGGGTAAATAGAAGCCATCTGTGTCTAGTGAATATTTATGATTTTCAGTGTGATAATTTTTTTTTTTTGTATTGCTCTTGGAAGTGTTTCTTCTTTTCCTTGAAGACTTTTATGTCAGTTGGCATCTCATCTGATTTTCTGTTTCGAGTTCTTTTTCCTTTTGCAGTTTCTGAGGTGACTGTTTCCTCATTTTGATGTATGGAATAGGAATTGATAGTTAGTAGGCCATTATTTCCAGGTTTATTAATATGGATGATGCTTTTTCTTACCTCTATTTTTTCCTCCATCTCTTGCAATTTACTTTTGTAGTTCTCTTTGGGTAGGCAAAATTCTTGGAAAAGATAAAAAGAGTAAGTGAAAATTTGAATGTTCAAAATCTGAAGGCAGAAACACATGTTAGAGCAAAGGAACAAGGTAAAAATGAAACAGAAATGTATCTACAATCATGGCTAAGGAAACTGGAATCCAAAGTAAAATCTGTAAATCAGGTTGAGATTAAAAAAAAATGGAAAAATTTTTAGGCCGGCGAAACTAAAACAACAAGCAGCGATGACTGCGATGAGAGGGCGACTCACTCACTCGTCGGGCGACTTGGAAGAAGAGGAAGTGCCTCTCTAGGTGCCTCCCCAGTCTCGCTGGTGACTCACCAGTGAGACTGGGGAAGCGTCTAGAGAGGCACTTCCTCTTCCGAGTCCCCCGACGAGTGAGTGAGTCGCCCTCTCATCGGAGTCATCGCTGCTTGTTGTTTTAGTTTTGCCGGCCGGCCCCACGTCTGTCCTGGCCGATCACCCCCCCAGGCAGCTGCTTCGTCCCCTTTTCACCCTTTCAATGGCGCACGAAGCAGCTGCCGCCCCGGGGGGCGCTGCTGTGTGGCCATTGAAAGGACAGAAAGGGGGCAACCCCCCCAGACCTTTTGGCGCCCCTTTGGCACCCCCCAGAAGCTGGCTCCCGGGGCACAGGGCCCCAGGGCCCCCTATCTAACGATGCTACTGGCTGGGTGGCTCCCTTCTTCCTTACTGTGGTGGGGATTTCAGAAATGTAGACTTTGGGCCCAATCCTGTCCAACTTTCCAGTGCCAACTTTCCAGTGCCAATGTAGCCCAGAGGCAAGGGAACAAACGTTTCCTTACCTTGAGGAGGCATCTGTGACTGCCTCCTTAATGCAGGATACAGTGCACACCCCATTGGCACGGCTGTAGCAGTGCTGGAAAGTTGGATAGGATTAGGCCCTTTGAGTTTCTAATATAACATAACTCTGAAAAGGGGTTTTATAAATCTTGCCCTGGATGAGTTCTTCTACATGGGCCATTGTAACCAAGTGGCATTCACAAATGCACTTTAGATGTGGGAGGATGTTTTGTTTTAATATGTATTCTGAAGAGAAATAAGCACCAAACATAATCTCTCTATGGTCACTTCACCTTGAAATGTATAATTCTCAATACATATATGAATACTAAAAAAAAAAAAATAGCTGCAAGTAGAACACTTCTGAAAAGTCTGGAAGAATCTGTAAAATTATTTTAGGAAGATGATGATGATAACAACCACCACTATTTATATAGTATTTTCTTGGTCATCGGATTTCTCCTCTGACTTTAATTCAAAGGCGGTTTACATAGGCAGACTTTTTTCTAACCCCCCCCCCCAAAAGGGATTTTTACAATACAAACGTCCTAGTCTTGTATAGAACCCTTAATTCCAGGTGGTTTCCTTCACAGTCTGGCCTCTCTTTGGCATTTGCCTTCCATGCTTTGACTGATGGCAACCTTGACTCCCACTCAGTGTGCCAGCTGCAGCTTTCTCTCTCTCACAGAGACTCTGTAGCTCGTCAGTGGCATTTTGACAGCTTTCCGACAGCACACAGATACTTCCGTGTGTCTCGAACTGCCATCCTCAGATCTTCAGGCATATGACATGACTGCTCTACCAACTGACCCAGTACTCCTGTACATCACACACGCACGCACACCCACAAATTATTGATGAGAGACAAGTCTTTCAAAGTAAAGCATTTTGGTATCCTGTTGACATCCATGGGACTTCTAAGCATTAGATTAACATTGTCCATTGAAATCAAGTGTTTCACTCTGGCTGGATCACTAACATGTTTATATAAATGTATACACACTCCTACAACAAGGAAGGTTGTTACTGATGTTTATATCTGTTAAAAATAGTAAAATAAGTTACCTGTATAAAATGTTGCTTTCAGGAAGATTTCAGTAGCAATCTAATGGGGAAAAAAAATATTGGGAGACCACAGACAAGACTACCCCTACTGTTCCTGCAATGCATAATGTCTGCAAAGGAAAGTAGCCCTCACAAAGATTACAATTCCCATCAACCCCTTTGCCTTTCTGATTGGAGGAAAGAAAAAAAAAGGGCAATACACTTTAATCTTCCCATGCTGCCTCCACAGTAATGGCGGGGAAAGGGTCCCCCACTACTCCTGGTTTAAGAAAGGGTGTGTTTGTGAGGCTGAAAGCCTGGTGGAGACACTCTCTGAGAGATGAGAGAACTTGGTGAATTATCCATTTTTTTCTATACTTTCCCAATTTTCTGGATCGGATTATTTTTCAAGCCATTTATAGGCATGTCTCAACTGGTTTGCTTCTCTCCAGTTGAACTCTCCTGCTGGGCCTGGTGTGATGGCAATATTCTAATGGAAGCAGCTGCCATCATTCTTCAAACAATGAACCTCTGTACAAGCTTTTACAGTCTCACATAATTTTCTTCATCAGAGGTATGATAAAAAGTTTGCACTTATGCTACCATGCTAAAGTGTCAGACCCAAATCTAACTCACATTAATATAAATGAGGAGACGTCTGTCCTTGCCCGAAGTGACAATGTCATCGCCCGGAGCTTACATCTATCATTACTATCAGTTAATTAGAACACAGGAAAGCTTTAAATGCCCTCACTCTAATCTGTCATTCTGGATTTCTTCCAACGTCAACACATCTGTCAATCACTTCAACCCCACTAGCAATGTTTACACAAAACCTATGATAAGTATATCTTCTATGGGGTCAACAGCAAGAGGGAGCAAGCTTTTCTCATGTGTCAAATTTGTAGGTGGCGTTTCAAAAAAATCTCTCGGCTGAGCTTCTTCTAATCCCATCTGCAGTGCTGAGATGATAGAATCATCCTGACGGGGAGTTCAAAGGCACCATGGTAGTGTTTCAATTTCAGAAATTGTTACAAATTTTTGTAAAACAGTGGAGTCAACTGCATAATGTTCCCTCAGCAAGCGAATGGAGAGGATTTATTGTTGCTCTGATAAATTTGTGTGTCAACAAAGCATTTTTATTAGGGAATGTGACAGACCAAGCCTTCTCTACCCTCTTCTTAGAAATGGAAATTGTAGTAAAAGTTTTTTAAAAATTAGCTAGACTTTAAAATAGAGGCTTCCTGACAGGTTCAGAGAGGGAAGGAAAGAACATTTTTTGATAAACATGTAATAAGGGAAAAAATGAGCATCATCCTGTTCTCTTACACCTTGAATAAATATTTTTGGAAGACCAGAATTACCTTTCCCAGGAAACGGGTGTAAGCACATCCCTTTGTGGCTTGGTTCACACTGGTACATGGATGGACTGCAATGGACTACAGCCAACATTTCCCTTCTGCCAGGCCTGGAGGGAGCTTTCTTTGGAGGAAGGAGACCTATTGTTAGAGGAAAAGAACCTCTGGATACAACCCAATCACAAGGAGAAAAGTCAATACAAACAGAGTTGTACATGTGGAAAGGCAACCACCATCTCCACAGTTGTGATCACTGGAAAAGTGCAGCTGCAATCCCAGAAGTGGGTGCCAACTCTCCACGTGTACAATTAGTTTTCACACCAAGCATTCTGTGCACACCTGTATACAGATGGAGGAACTTAGCAGTATGATCTCATTCTGTGTCAATCGCAGATGCGTTCTCATTGGGGAAGTGCAAGCCCAGTAAAAATGAGTAAAAAAATCAACTTCCAAATGCTGTCCACAAATAGTCTTTCTTTAAAAGAAAGTTAAATAATTTACAAAGAAAATTAGCATAATAGGTATTGCATTTGAAATGTCATCAACACGAGCAAGGAACTTGCCCTGGCAATTTCAATGGGTAAATCCACTAATCCCTGCTATGGCTTTTGTGTCTTCATTACCAAACATAAATTTCCATACACTGAATAAGCAGTAGATTAGTCAAATTCTGATCATCATAAATGTATTCATGCAGTCTTCTCTAAATATTTTACTAGGGCATAAAGGGGATAGAAGCACCTCTCATCCATAAAATGCAGATTTATTGCACAGAAAAACCTTACAGTTTTATAACCCAACTAATAGTACTTTAAATCTTAGCTAGGCTACAACATATCATAAATTTAGTTTTGCCATTAGATCATGCCAGTTGCAACACTGTTTTAAGGGCCATTATGAAATGATCATAATTAGTTTAATTGCACTCTTTAGTTAAAACTGTAATAAATGTTTTTAAGAAGTGATGGCTGCACTTAAATTTTTGTCACGTATGTGAAAAGGCCTTACAGTTTTATATTATAAAATTTGGCAGCTGGGATTTATGTTCTTTCTTATGGCAACACATTCATTACCAAATGTTTTTTGTTATATATTTTTGCCAAAAAAAATCACCAACATATAATGTACCAGAAGTAGTTCTGGGTTTGAAGCCATCCATCAGTGTTCTCCAATACTCTGAAAGTGGTTGATAGCACTCCGTTACTGAAGAGCCAGTTTGTTCAACCTAGTTCCAAGGCATATCTGCCATGGTACGCATTGGACATCTGGATGATGAAAGCACCCAAAACTGAATGATGAAAGGACCAGGCTACATCCAACATTAATGGTGTCATTCTGTGAACTCCAGGGCTGGTTTTTTTTTTTTTTTTTTTTTTAAGTAGGATACATGTGTGGGCTCTGTCCAGGTTGGGACTGCATGGGTTCCTAGTCCCTGTTCATGGGTAATGCAGGGGGTTCTCATGTCTGATTGCTTGTGGGCTCTACTACAGTCTGATTTTTAACAAGGACCCCTGAGGATCTGTGCTCTCCTGGGAGAGGGTTTCCCCCAATAGGTTTCTGCTTGGTCTCTTTAGCATGGGATAGTATCTCTTTAGCATGGGATAGTGGCAGGGGATGGAACAATCGGTTTTCTCCATTCAGCTGCTCACCCAGGGGGAAAAGGGAAAGTAGACAACATGTTGTGTTGGACAACCACTGAATGGACTAAATCTTCATGCTTGCATAAGTGCACAATCATCATTGCACATACAGGTAAGTGTTTCAATTTTTTTTTTGAAATAATCTAATCCAGTAACCCCCAATCTCTCCCCTGCTGCGACACACCTGGTTCTCTCATGCCAGGCCTAGGATGCACTCTCTGGGCCCCTGTGTCGGCTTCAGAATTCCTCTGGCAGCAACCGGACGTCACTTCCACGAAACCAGAAGTCACTTCCAGTTGCTTCCGGAGGAATTCTGAGGCCCACAGAGGCCCAGGGAGTGTGTCCTGGCCCCGGCGCATTGGTTGCCATTTGGAGCCAAATCAATTTTGGGGGATGGGCCCAACTTGGTGTCCCACCATGCATGAGTGGTGGGTTGTAACTCACAGTTTGGGTTGTGCTGATATAATCTAATCTAGATTTCTAGATTAGAAAAAGGTACCTCAGATCTTTCCTATCATGAATGCTATATACAAAAAGAAAGCCAAGAGCAATAGAGGATGGGCTAATATCTACTAAGCTACTACTATAATTGATAGAAAAAAATAAAAAGGCTCATGTTATTCACTTGATGAAAATCATGTGCCTTCATATAGTACTTTTCAAATCAATGCAGAACTTTAATGTAGTGATCTTTCTACATATTATATTATGGGGGAAAATGAAATAGGTTTTGAATATAATACTGTATCTGCTGAATTTTGTGCAAAACTAGTACCGAAATAGTCTGGGAGAGCTGCCAACAACAAATTGCAAAAACTCAACCTTGTTGTTATAAAGGCATGCATCAAAAAGGTCAGCATCTTGCTGAGACAGCAATAGTTTTAACCTTGTTATACTCCTGAGATGGTAATATGAAGTCTTATCGATATGGTTGATATGGGTTTGTAAGGAAAGCTGGGGGTCAAAAATGACTGGAATTTATCATGAAGAACATTGCTTTTGAGGATCTACAGCAGCAGAACTGCAAATGCCTATTAAATCTTTACTGAAGCCAGAGCTACATGGCTGCCTGCCTGTGGAAGGAGAACTGACTGAAGCTGGTGGCAATAAATGATATCAAATCTGTTTGAATGAAATGAAAGTTTGATATCTCCATTTTCAGTTACAGTCCTATTTCAGAATTGCCCTTCAGACCTTTATAGCCTGAGTGGGCATGCTAGTATCTGTTCATGGTTTGCAAGATTAAAGGATTCTAGGCTGGCTATATTTTTCAGTCATACATTCTCTTTTTGGAAAATAAGATTGCTGGTATTTAAATGAGGATGTCCTGTATTGTGTTCACATATTGTCACACACCTACTGTACATGCCATTGCACCTGTGTGGTGCATTCCTTACTTACTGCTTACAACTCCTTCTTAAAACCCATCTTTTCAGCAAACTCTTTGGCACCACACCACACCTTAGTCCCCATTCCTACTATAACTGACAGTAGAATCCTACTCCTGGTCAGCACCAGCACACTGGTGTCACTGGAGGTGGGGCGGAAAGCTAAGGCCGGATCTACACAGCACTGCGTCCGGCGGGAGTCGTCTTGCCCCTGCCTCCGCTGAGCGGGTCAGAGGAGTGTCTTCCTGCCTGTTGTCACTCCTGTTGTCCCGCCTTCCTGTGTGAAGCGCAGCTGTGATTGGCACTCTCCCCCCCTCTCATCCGATTGGTGGCTGCATTGCGTCCAGCGAAGCAACCCCTCAAAACATGGTCGGAACCATCTTTGACGCATTGTACACGCCGTAGCATCGGGAGCGCGCAAATGCTCCACAAGACTGTAAAAATCTCCGCAAAGCGCCGGACGCAGTGCAGTGTAGATCAGCCTTTAAGTTCTGCAGCTTTCCACCCCAACGTTACTCTCTGGTACGAGGCGCCCCGCCCCCTCGTCGTAAGAACCCGTCAGCGGAGAGAAACCTATATATAGATACCCACAATATATATATATATATATATATATATATATATATATATATATATATATATATATATATATATATATATATATATATATATATATATATATATATATATATATACATTATAGTAACGGTGAGAGTAACGGTGGGGCGGAACATCTCCCACTATATATATATACCCACTATATATACACGTACATTATAGTAACGGTGAGAGTAACGGTGGGGCGGAAAGCTACAGAACTTAGCTTTCTGCCCCACCTCCAGCAACGCCAGTGCACCAGCACTGTGGACTCAGCACTGACGCTGATTGCCGCAAATGCAATGTAAAGTGTGTCGCGACAACCCAGTGCTGAATTCCGATGACAGAGCCTTGGAGCAGGTAAGCCCTGCTCCAAACAGCACAGGGGTGGGGGTGAGTGGGGTGGGCAGATCGGGCCCAGAATGGGGAGGAATCAGTGATCCCTTATCCCCCCCTCCCAGGACCCTTCAGCCTACACGGGGCTTCTCGGTTCTGCTCCAGCTAAAGAGCTTTGTTGACACACAAGTAGCCCCATTGCAGCAGCTGGGGGTTTACCTGGGGCAAGGGGACAAATGTGGCAATACATGTGATCTCTAGGGATTCTGGTGCTAGACTTTCCCTGCAATTTGACTTCCCGAGCACTTTATCCAGAATTCTGAGAACTGATGAATCTGTTGGGGAGACAGGATGATGACATAGTAGTTTTCTCTCATAGTTTTCATACCCACACCAGGAATAATGTTTCCTAAGCTCTGGGTCCACTTATGTAATTTAAGGATGCTTAAAAACAAAACAAAAACCACCTCCCAAGACTAATGGATGCATACCTCTGGAGTGTGAAGGGTATTCTGCATTGGTATAATATTATGATAAATAGGCTTATCAGATTTTTCCGGCTGTAAACAGGGACACCCCCAACAATTAATTAATTAATTAAAATTAAAATTCAATATTTATTTATTGATTTTAGTGAATTAATTAATTATTTTACTTACCTGTCCCACCGCCACCATTGCCGCCATCCTCCATCCACGTCTTCTTCTTCGCGGCGGCTACTACTGCCTCATGTGCCCTTACGAGATTTGGGCGCTGCCATCTTGGATCTTGTGAGATTCAAGATGGCGTCGCTGTGAAAAAGGTGAGTTTTTACACTTTGAAAGCGGCAGCGGAGGCTTCCACCGGGCCCAGAAAGCCCGGGACTGGAGCCCAGAACCCAGGACGGTCCCGGGATGGATGGTAAGCCTATATATGCACTATGGTGCTGAAATGAACTGGGTCCTCATGAGGAGTTTCTTCAGTTTGCACTAAATAATATGATTATTCTTTGACTAATGACACAAAGTCAACATTTTGGCCTGCTATGAAAGTCACAGGCCAAAAAAAAAAAAAAAGCCAAGACGTTTTAATTGCAGCGGCTCCTTTAAATAGACTCCATTTTAATGACATTGCAACTGGATGCAGTAGGAAATTGAAACAAAGCTGCAACCCAAACAGCCTTTTAAAAGAAATACTATGAGGAATGGCTTTGAATGGAATTATGGATCGGGAGAACATGATAAACAGAATGAACTCTCTTCTCCAAGAAAGTGATTTGCTGAACTGAAGTCAATGGCTGGGCAATGGAGAAAATGTCTGCACTGATGCTATTTACTCTGCATCTAGTCTATAGATAAACAGGGAATTTGGGCTTTATAGGAGATTGTTTTATCAATTTTTCCTCCCCCTGAACATGCAAACTCACAATTTTAAACAAGAAACGATATCCATCAATTCCCCTTGGGATCAATAAAACCAAAGACATTGAATAAATGTAATGCTCGTGCTTGGTTGCTTGGCGCTGTAATTTTCTCATGGAAGAATATTGCAGGCCAGCAGTTTACTGTACACATGAAACTCATTCCAGAAAATGGTCCAAAGGCCACATGATGTGGTGCTAAATGAATCTGGCCCCAATCTGGCCCCAAACACTCTCTGGAGGGGAGACCCAACCCAACCCAGCCCCTAAGCAGGCAAGTGTTACAGATCTAGAAGCCGTATTCTTGGAATTTGAGGATGGTAATCAACAGGCTACATAGATTGCCCCCAGCATCTGGGTAAGTTTCTATAGTTAATTTGCGATGATTTAAATGTGATGATTGTTCCCTGCCATTGCTCCAGGTTGAGCTGGAATGCACAAAATGATATAATCCATGAAGACAGTTTCAAGTGGCTGCCACACAGTGGCTGAGAGAATCAACCCTACGGGTCTTCTTATTTTGAAGGCTCCCCGCAAACAGGATGCAACATCTCCCACTAGATATACTGTATATATACCCACTATATATACATGTACATTATACAAATCTCTCTTTTCCTAAGGAACATAAGACCCCAGTAGTGGGTGTTGAACTTCTAATTAGGTCTCCAGGGTCTCAGCAGATATCGACAGTATTATATCTCAATAGTTAGGGATTTTTTCCCCATTTTTTCATTTCTTGAAAATACAGAACAAGGAGGCACTTAAAATCTCTGCTGGATTTTCCTTTGCTGTCCTGATGAGTTCAACAAATCTACTTCTCTGCAAAACTTTTAATTAAGCAAGCATGAGCATTTTAAGTATTTGCACAACATTTTCTCCTCTTAAAGTGATCCTTTTTGCAATGACCTTCTGTTTTTTAAAAAAAAACCTGCACCAGGAGTGCTAATCTGTAGCATTAGGTAAGGCAATGAATGTATTTTGTATGCTTAAGTCCTTAGACTTAATAACAATGATCATTGTTTATTAGCTGGAGTAGTTGACTTCTGGGTTTTCTTTTCTGCCCTGTTCCTACCTTTGAAACCATTCTAAGCATATATATTCTTCCCAGCCCACAGGTGTACGCATTTAACTCCTGTTGCATATATACACCCTGGGTAAAAATACTAGTGGCTCCATTGGTTGGAGTGTGTGCGTGCGTGCGCGCAGTCCTATGAACATCCTCTTTGGAATACATTCTTTAGCAGCCATGCAGTCCAGAACACCTCCATGTGAAGAATTCTCGTGGACACAATGCAACCCCATTCGTCTTCCTTTGCCTGTCTATGAGCATGAGCAGTGCAAGAAGCTGTAAAAAAAAAAATCATTTCTGCCTGTCCCACAGGTGTACACATTTGCCCCCTGTTGTGTATATACACCCGTGGGCAGAAGTGGAGGAATCTCGCATATGATATATGGGCCATATCTGTGAGTCTCCTCCCTCTAGTCTTGTCAAAAGTGTTCTGGAAGAAAACTGGTAGGGGGGATTTGGGAGATCATTCACCCTCAACAGGCTCTTGCACTGCCTGCACTTGTGTTTGTAAATGGCAAGAAGGAGGGAAATGGGCTTCTATTGAGCCTATGGGAATTCTCTGTACGTGGATGCTGCATTCACAGGGGCCTGGATTGTACCAACGTCTTGATTAAAGGAGAAGTAGGGTTGATTTGGGGGGGGGGCCTTATAATAGCTTTTGTGAATACTGTACTGTCCGCTTTGATTGAGGTCCCTTATTGTCCAATTTAATGTTACAGAGGCATGAATATGCTGACATCAATGAACAGGTCTCAATAGCTCAAATTAGTTATGATTAAGATTTGTTTATTTCAGTGGGGCATAAGAGAGTTACAACTGTTACATTGATTTCAACCAGCAGACTAATCGCACAAGCCTAAGCATGCCTAAAGGTAAAGGTATCCCCTGACAATTAAGTCCAGTCGTGTCCAACTCTAGGGTGTGGTCAGAGGCATCGCTGTGGCGTGGCGGGGCATGCGGGGGGCCCCAGGTGACGCGTGCACACGCCGTGCAGAAAGGTGACGCGCGTAAACGTGCGCGTCGCCTTCTCTGCACGCGCGCACGCGCATGTCGCCTGGGGGCCTCCTGCCCGCCTCGCCAGGCCGGGCGCCCCCTCAATCGGGAGAGCCGGCTTGGGGACGTCTTCCCCGGCCGGCTTCCCAGGGCCTTCTGAGGAAGGCCCACTGCGCGAACGTTATTTATAACGTTCGTTTGCGCATGGGCAGACGGTTACTGAGGGAAAAGGGCTGCCCTTTTCCCTCAGTAACAGTCTGCCCATGCGCAAGCGAACATTATAAATAACGTTCGCGCAGCGGGCCTTCCTCAGAAGGCCCTGGGAAGCCAGCCGGGGAAGACGTCCCCGAGCCGGCTGTCCCGATTGAGGGGGCGCCCGGAGCGGCGACCCGTCGCGCTCCCCCCATATCGAGATTAAGAGAGGGGGTGTGTCAGGGGGAGTGCTCACTATGGTGTCGCGTGCCCCCGCCCTGGGGCAGCGCGCGCCCTAGTGACGCCTCTGGGTGTGGTGCTCATCTCCATTTCAAAGCCGAAGAGCCAGCGTTGTCCGAAGACGCCTCCGTGGTCATGTGGCCGGCATGACTCTCCTTGCCGCAGCGCGTAGCATGCGGCTGGAACACGGAGCGCTGTTTACCTTCCCGCAAGCGGTACCTATTTATCTACTCGCATTGACATGCTTTGGAACTGCTAGGTTGGCAGGAGCTGGCCAAGCAACGAGCGCTCACCCCGTCACGGGAATCGAACTGCCGACCATTTGATCGACAGCTTATGATTCAGCAGTTACTCAGCCTACTCAGAAGTAAATACCACTGAATACAATGAGACTTACTCGTAGGTAACAACTGCACATAGCATAAACTGATTGCAGCCTAAGTCATGACGATTGTAGTTTAGCTAGGGGTTCTCAACCCCTTCCTGGCCGAGTTACTTCCAGTTTTTTCCTGGGTTTTCAGGTTTTCGGAGGCCAGAAAACGCAGGTAAGAGGCTCTGGGTGGGGGGGGGCCTCCTCTACGTTCCCGAGAGGCTCAGCTAAAGGCAGGAGCCTCTCAGGAGCGAAAACAGTGCCACATCAGAGAGCGGAAAAAGTGCCGCATCGGAGTGGAGTTCCAGTGGTCTGGCAGTCCGAGTACCACCAGAAAGTTGGCCGAAGTACCACCGGTGGTACTAGTACCACTGGTTGAGAACCTCTGGTTTAGCTAGATTGTAGTTGCAGTCACCGTCCATGGCTTCCATTCTCTGTGGGGTTCTTCATTTCAGAAATGGCCAGTTGGTAAAGCTTCCATATCAGAAACTTCTGCATTTTCATCCATTCATGAAATACATTCTTCTATTTCATGAAATAAAATAAAAGAATCTGAAATAAAAATGAAAAGGTCTACTGAAACAATAGGCACATTAATTGGCAATCGTATTCTTAAATGTGTGAAATGCTTCAGAAGACTTTATAAGTGATCATATAGCTGAACTGATGGTCCATTCAGGAATGATGGCTTGGAGAAGATACTTACCTGAGATAGATATCTGAGATAGAGATAATTTCTTTCTTTTTTTTCTTCTTCAGTCATTTTCTTCAGATAAGGCCATTTCTTCAGATTTTTGTTCCAGAAGTTAGAGAACTGGTAACAATTCTATGAAAGTTAGGCTGCAATCCTATACACATTTTCCTTGGAGTAAGCCCTGGAACACAATGGGACATACTTCTGAGTAGACATGCATAATATTGTGCTTGTGCAGCCCAATACTATCCTTTCCCCCTCACTGATGCAGCTGCATCAAGGAGGCTAGCACTGCATCCGGGGGGGGGGGGCAGATCAGGAGGCTTGGGAGAAGTAAGGGAAAATATTTTCCCTTACCTCCCCATAAGCATCCCGCTAGCCAGTGGGTCTCCTCGGACCTGTATCAGCTCTTTAGCTGGAACAAGGCTAAGGAGAGAAAAGAGGCATACTGTCTGCCATCACAGGGGATAGCATCCGGTGCAAATTGTCCGCACCAGATGCCACCCCCTCCCACCTCTGTCACACACCCCTGCCCAGAGGCGAAACAAGGGTGGAGCGAAGGCAAGTAGTTTTGCGAGACTCCGTTACGCTGGAGTCAGCGGCCCCTCCCCCTTGCTGTTGGAGCCATTCTGGCAGCAAAGGCAACATGCAGGACACTCCCCTGTTGCTGATGGAATGGCTCCAACAGCAAGGGGGAGGGGCCGCTGACTCCGGTGTAACGGAGTCTTGCAGAACTACTTGCCTTAGCTCCACCCTTGTTTCGCCTCTGCCCCTGCCCTCCCTCTGTTCTGGCCCATTCTTCCCTCCCTGCCAATGTACCTTCATCAGTGGGTGCTCCATTTCCCACCATCATGTGTGGAGCCGCTCTGCCCTCTCTGGTGGTGGGCTGGTACTGCATGGCTCTGTATGCTGTCGGCAGGCCGTAAAACATGCCCTGCCATTGGAATGCTTTTTCCAGTGGCGAGGTGGGGGGATAGGATTGAGCTGTGAGTCTAGAAATGGATTTACAAAGCCAGTTAATTTGATGCATTTTCAGAGGTGTAATTAGGGGTGGTGGTGGGTGGTGGGCCCCCGGGCGTAGGGGTGTCGAGCTCCAGAGGGGGTGCAGTGCTGCCACAGCGCCGCCGAATTTTGCCACCGCCACAGCGACAGTACACCCCCTCTGGAGCTCGACACGCCCCCAAGCTCGACATGGCTCGACACGGGAGCCGGGAGGGCAAAAGCCATACCGGGGGGGGGGGGTTTGCACGCTGGGTGTGTGTTCTTCTTACCCGAGGTTCGTGCACCCCCAAGTGGCGGCCAGGTGGACGCATCCTTACTGGCTGGCTGGCAGTTTAAAAGACGCTGGAGAGGCTGCGCCTGTGCAACCTTGCTGCAGCTTCTCTAGCTCCCTTAGTCTCACTGGCTGAGTTCTCCAGCCAGCACTCCCCTGGTAAGGCTTTCAGCCCCCATAAGGCTTTCACCCCCCCGGTAAAGCTTTAAGCCCCCGGAGGCTTTTGCGCCGCCATTTTGCTGCCGAATTTTGGTGGTGGCATGAAAGTGACACCCTGCCCCCAAAGGGGGGCTTGAGACATCACGCCCCAAGGGCGGGGCTTGTGATGTTACGAGGGGGTGCACGGTGAGCAGGCCTCCCCCCGTGGGTATGTAGCTATGCCCCTGTGCATTTTTATGTTCTGCTGGGACATATAGGAGTTTTTGGTGATCTATAGAATGAGAATATTCACAAAGTTTACAAATTATTTGATTTGTTAAGTTACCTAATATCTCAAGAACAGCTGATGGGAAAATCTGCATTACAGAGACAGTGTGCGAAAATGATTTTCAAATGTATCTACATTAGATGTCAAATGTGTACCAACTTAGATGCCAGAGGAAGAGTTTTTTGTTTGCTTGTACTTACAAAAGATACATGACAAATCCTTCAGAGAAGAAACAAGGTATTACAAAGGAATTGATAGATCAGATCACTAGGCCTTCTCATCTGGTGCCTTGCCTCAAGCAGCAGTCAATAATGTATCAAAATAAGGAAGAACTTCCTTTTCCACATCAAACAACAAATGAATAAATGCAGTGGCGTTCCTGGAGGGTGTGTGGCACACTGCACCGCGTCTTGCAAACCGGTGTAACGCAGCCTCTCCTACTTGCCGCTGGAGCTTTTCCGGCAACGAAGGCAACACATGAAGCCGTTGTCTGCTTGTTGCTTTCCCTGCTGGAATGGCTCCAGCACCGAGTGGGAGGGGCCGCATTACACTGGTTTACAAGGCGCAGTGCAGCGCCTTGCACAACTTAAGGTGTTGCGCCCCCTCCAGGAATGCCATTGAATAAATGGTTACAAAACAATCTCTGCTTTTGTTAATCTAACCAACAAAAATCCTTTTCTTCTTTGGCTTATGCATCCATCAACACAGGACAATTACAAACTTCCTTTTATAACACATTGGACTGATTGTGGTGGAAAACCTGGGTTGCTTTTGTATAACAAATTCTACTCTCGTCATTTCTGGCACTAGTGCACAAACCCTCTGTCGTCTGAGTAGATAAGAGTCCTTGATGTATATTCAAAACTGAACGAGTCAGGCTGCAATTCTATACACAATTTCCTGGGAGTAAGTCCCATTGAATTTAATGGACATTACTTCTGAAGAGAAATGCATAAGATTGTGCTACTAGATAAGAAGATTAGGATTGTCACAGAAGGGTAGAAATGAATAATTTTATTAGTGATGCTGGATCAATGTAACAATTAAATGTAACAATTTATTCAGTTTTACATGCCTTCTTTTGACTCCTTTTACAAAAGTCAAGAGCCACATAGCATCCTTTACTCCTAATTCCTGATCCCTGATATTGGATCTTCATAGGGTATTGCAATTACAGAGCAAACCTCTGTATGGCTGTATGGTGTAGTGGTTTGGGAGTCAGACTTAGACCTGGAAGATCCAGGTTCAAATCCTCGCTCAGTCACGAAGCTTCGTGGGTGACCTTGGCCCAGTCACTATCTCTCAGCCCCACCTACCTCACAGGGTTGTTGTGAGGACAAAAAGGAGGGGAGGAAATAATGTACAGCACTCTGAGCTCCTTGGAGGAAGGGTGGTATTAAAAAAAATGTGAAAAATAAATAAATACATAAATAAATAAAAATAAGAAGAAAGTCATTGAATTCAATGCGATTTGCCCCAGGTAAATGTGCACATGAATGCAGCCTTAGTTTCATTTAGTTCTATGATTCTCTCAAATAAGGTGTTTCTTCCTGCTGTAACATCTGGACATATATTCTATGCTGGGTTGCCCATTTCTTGCCATTGGTTTTGTTAACGCATAAGCTAAGCCTCCAACAGAGAAACCATCTAGGACCACTGTCCTATTTCACCGAATGCATCGTAGTGAGCCCCAGGCTTTGGTCTTGGAGAAGTATTTCCTGGAAGGTGAGGGCTACAGTTGCTTTGAGCATTCATTAGCCTCCAATTAGCAAGTCATGTTCACTAATCATCCAAGGGTCATGCTGCGATCCAGCAGAGCCAACCCTGTGAGGAGGCAGAGTGGGTTTTGCTTCCTGTGGCTCTTGAGAGCGTGCATTTAATTTAAGTATGCATTGGTATTTTCTTGGATAGGCTAATGTTCATTTTCTCTTGCACATTCTGAATAAATAATTCTTAGTAATTAATCTCTATTCCCTGCAGTGGCGTGTCTAAAGCTTAGTTTAGCTTGTGCTATTGCCTGATAGTTTGGTTAAGCTACTAATAATGTAGTATAGTCTATGTATGGGAGTTGTGAACACCTCATCTCAAAATGTAGGCAATAGAATGCTGCAGTAAAACATCGGATCAAAGTACAGAACATCATTCATATGAATAGGATATAAAATATTAGCATTATTCCCTTTAGAAAAGAGAAAAGGGGTTGAGTTTGGAATGATATAACGCCAGGCAGCCCAATCCTAACTAAACTCCCCACACGGTGATGCAGTGGTGCCGGTATGGACTACGCTGCATCCTGCAGGGGATTTTTGGCTGCTGAAGGTCTCCTTGGGATAAGGGGAGATTTGCCCCCGTGCCCTGGGTTAAGCCCCAGCAGCCACAACAGGTTAACTTGGATGTATTCCAGTGATATTGCTGGCGCAAGTCCACGTTGATCCGTGCAGGCGGATCAGGCCCAGGAAAGGCTTCAGGATTTGGAGAGCGCTAGTGCCACTAGATCCCTCCCCCTCCTGGGATCAATCCGCCCAACCCTGCTTCCATCGTCGCCCTCCCCTGCCCCATTCAGCCCCCTCCCCACCCTCTTCCTGCCCTCTTCTGCCCCCTGCACAGACTTACCTGCTCTAGCAGGCATCTGTGCATCCATTGGCACCAGCGGGAAGGCTCTGAACTTCCTGCTGGCGCAGCAAGGCCCCTGTGCTTGTGCAAAGCGCTTTACGGTGCTTTTGTGACAGCATGTACTGTACCAGCGGAACGCGCATTCTGCCGGTGCTACTAGGATAGGATTGGGCCAATAGTTATATATCGTATTACAATTATCTAAAATCAGCTCTATTACGCCAGCCACTGTACCACACTTGGCCTAATTGCAACATATAATGCACAATTGGTTATTGGGAGTCACTGTGTATGATGATGTTAACCAAAATATATACATCAAGGTACAAGTTTTATCTGAATTTAGCAGAAATTATTATCAACAGCTGCAAAGCTTTTTAGGATCTTGGATTAGCGGGACTGGAGATATCTCATGCGAGCAAGAGAGAGAGAGAGAGAGAGAGAGAGAGAGAGAGAGAGAGAGAGAGAGAGAGAGAGAGAGAGAGAGAGAGATTTCCAATGTAATCCTGGTAGGGAGATAACTAAGCCATGGGTCCACTTCATTATAAGGCACCTGCTAATATCCTTTTTCTTATAATACCTGTCAGTGAAAAAAGTTTCAGTGAAAAAGAACTGACAAATCGGTTTCTCTGAGTTTGAGGACTGGACTTGATTACAACGGTTGACTTGTGTGTGCCTTTTGCCAAACCCTGGGTTATATTTCTCATTTTACCTTTCTGCAGCATTAAGCACAGCATAGTTCCATCATCTTAATTATTAACGACACTATATTGTAATGCAGCCTGTTCCTCCCTTTGTGTTGCTAAGCTTAAACACAGGAATGACAACTCCTGAGAAAGTCGCCTACCTTCTCATGCCAGCACTGACAATACTGGGGCATAGTTACAAAATCCTTCCACTTTTGGCTCCGTCTGATTTCCTTGCAAGAAGTTATTTCCTGCTGCTCAGTCTGAATGCTGAATGCTGTTTTTGCGAAGATGCTTCTGAACAGAGTCCAGTGGCTTTCTCTGTTCATTGTGGGTACTGGTAACCGAAAAATGCTTTTTGATCGAAAGCAACATGCAAAATTACAACTGCGAGTCTTGCCGAACTATTGCATATGGAGATGTGCATATGGAGATGTTTACATGTGACTGTGGGGTCACTTCAGGCTTGAATTGTTGCTATGATTGCTGAATTGTGTTGCTATGTCCTTCGGAGACCACAGGGGAGGAGTTGGGTCTTTCTGTCTCTGATTCTTCAGCTATATATTACAGCATGAGGAGCACTCCCAGACTTAGCAAAAGCACATCTGTCTCCATCATCTACATTGTATATCAGCAGTGTGTACTAAGGAGCCCTATGGTCCAAAAGACCTTTTTATGTAGGCAGGAGACAGTATGGCACATTGCTGACATCTAATTTAGCGAAATGACTTTATTTTTGAGGAGAAAAGTGCCCCCCAAAACGGGGAAAATGCTATATTAGAGTCTAACTCAGTGAGGTCTATTAGAACAGCGAGCTGTCAACAATAAATCTTATATCATTGCTACCTATCTCAAGCTGAGAGGGAGAATGAAGAGACGAGAATGTAGCATTGTAACTATGGAAATGAAACCAACACCGTATTTCCAAGAATCACTTGGACGAACAAGATGGCAAAGATAGATTGTGCTGTTCTCAGGATATTGTTATTGTTGTTATTGTTATTAACAGTATTTATATACTGCTTTTCAACAAAACGTTCACAAAGCGGTTTACAACAAAATCAAATAATTAAATGGCTCCCTGTCCCAAAAGGGCTCACAATCTAAAAGAGATGCAGAACACCACCAGAAAAAACAGCCACCAGAAAAGACTCTGTGCTGGGGTGAAAGTGGGCGGTTACTCTCTCCCTGCTAAATATAAGAGGAGCACCCATTGAAAAAGTGCCTCTTGCCCAGTTAGCAGGGGTCAGTTAGTAGGGGTACCAGTGATCTCCCCTTTTCTCAGCACTTAACTGCAGAAGCCACCCCAGGGTTTTCCAGTGGAATACATCGTGCCAAGAGCCTTTGTAGTGGAGACAGGCAGGAATGGAATAACAGGTTGGCAGGCCTATGGATAATTCTATCTGCTCTGAGTTAGGAAATACAGTTCAAAGAAAGGTGCATTTCAGAGCTTGGTGGAGGATATGAGATCTGCAAATGGCTTTATTATTTTCTTGTGCTGTTATATCACAACATAAAAATGTAAGAAAAGCTCTGCTGGATCATGTACAGTAGTTGTGTACAGTAGTTGGAGACCTGATATTAATCAATAGAAAGGAATGTCAGGGAAAAGTGGGCAAAGTAGCAGTGCACAACAACACGTCTAGCCTGAGAATCTTCCTTTGATCAATTGCTAACCCTACTGTACTAGCTTTCCCTCAAGACCAAGCCAAGGCAAACTGGATTTTTAAGCCCTTGAACTTCACTTTCGCTACCCCATGACTAGCAGCCCTAGGATTCTTGAAAGTTGCACACAGTGCTGGTGACCTTGTTATCAATAAGTGAATACAATTTCCCAACCACACTCTCAGTAGAAATACGTTCCTAGTAGCAGCATCTCAGCTAATCCAGATGGTTATCTGTTTTCGAAGAAAGAGAACCAGAAGAGATGGCAGATTTGTCTTGGGGGATCAAGATGAAACTTTCTTTTTTTCTTTTTCTTTTAATGAACAGCGGATCTCATAGCCACATGAGCAAGTTTGAACAAGGAACATAGTAAAGATAGTTTCCAGCGTTATTTATCAAGTAATTTTTTTTTAAAGTAATGCTAATGATCTGATTTTTTTTCCTCCCCTAGTTCCCCTGGAAAGTTGGCACAAACTCACTGGATAATATCCTGATAAATGTGGCAAGATGCTAAGGATATAAAGAGCTCTCTTATACCAGAGTGGTATTTGATTGGCAGTGGCGTTGCTGGAGGTGGGGCGGAACGCTAAGTTCCGCACCGTGCTGACCTCCATTACTCACTGGCATGAGGCAGCCCCACCCCCTTGTCTTCGGAGTCATTCAGTGGGGTGAAGGCAATGCACAGGAGACTCCCTGCACGTTGCCTTCACCCCACTGATTGGCTCTGAAGGTGAGGGGGCAGGGCCACCTCGTTCCAGTGAGTAACGGAGGTCAGCGCAGTGCGGAACTTAGCATTCCGCCCCACCTCCAGTGACACCACTGATGATTGGGAAGGCTGAGGGTCCAGCCCCATCAGAGGCCACACCTGGCCAGAATGCCTCCTAAATCTTCAGTATGGGACAGGTGATAGGAGAAGACCCTAGTGCAAGTGGTTGGAAGGTCAGTGCTGGTCTGCTGGACTTTGCCCTAAGGCCCCCTGCAACCTGTTTGCTGGCACAGCCTCATACAGTGCCATTAAAAAGTTCTGCTTATTGCATTACCACCTATATTACTTGATAGCTGCTTCCCAGGGGCTTAAGCAGTGATCCACCTCAATCCAGGTTCAAATCTAAGCTTTGCCATGAACTTCTTGATTGCATTTAAGTCATGTAACAATGGACAATATCAATTCTTGACTTTCTAACAGCAAGAATATATTGTTGTAAAGATTCTGGGAACATCTACACTACAGACTCTGTTTCTGGGTTGTTGTTTTTTTTTTTAAAAAAAATCAATTTAACTATCATGGCTCCTCCTAAGAATCCTAGAAACTGGGTGCTGAGATTTCTCTGTTAGAAAGTTATCAGAGCAGATAAATCAGGCGTAGATGTGACCTAAATTAAATGTGGAGTCTCACCAGAGTGTAAAAGCCCCTTCTCTCTTCATTGGGAGAGAACAGGATCAGACCACCACCGAGTAAAATGCTCTTTTTTAAGCCTTCCAATCAGTGTAAAAATTCTCATTATGTGAGGCCATAGATATTTTCACTGAGTTAAAAAGAAGATTTAGGAAATGTGGTGGCAGAAAAGGCAATACTGCATATTGTTGGTGAGGTCTCTGAATAGTCTGAGAAACTCATAGAAAATCCCAGAATCCATTAACGACATTGCCCAGGTACACTGGCGTCACTGCAGGGGGGCGGAGCTCTAAGTTCCGCCGCGATCCGACCCTCCATTACACGGGTGAACGAAGCGGCCCCGCCCCCTCGCCGTCGGAGTCTTTCAGGGCAGAGAAAGCAACACGCAGAGAGTCTCCTGTGTGTTGTTTTCACTGCCTTGAATGGTTCCGAAGGCGAAGGGGCAGGGCTGCTTCGTTCACCCGTGTAACGGAGGGTCGGATCGTGGCGGAACTTAGAGCTCCGCCCCCCCTGCAGTGACGCCAGTGCCCAGGTATCCCCCCCCCAACAAGACACATGACACAGAACAACTTTGGTAGAAATTAAGGGCCATGTTTATGGATTGTTTAGCCAGGCTGCAATCAGTAAATGCCGCAGATCTTGTCTATGACACACTACCCTCCAGTGCAGGCCCCTAATTTGCAGGAGACAGTTACCACCTGCCAAACCCACCTGTGGGCTGCATAACATTTGCGGGGTGAATCCTGGCTCTGAATCCAGGATTGCCTTATGGCTCCCCCAGCTTAGTCTCCACCAACCTCTGTGAAAGGGAGTCAAGGAAGGCTTGGAAGCTGAATTGCTCTGCCTGCCCCAAGCTGGTAAGACTCTAAAATTGGCATCACAATTCAAGCCTGAGGATTTACCAGCCTGCATCCCTGTGCCAAGAAGACCCGTTCTGGTTGTTCTCCCAACTCTGGCTTGCTTAAGGACAAACACCAGATCCCTATTCCTCCTCCTTGTCCCGCACTATCCTGCCAGACATAGCCTACCTAGCGCATGCCCACCCTTGTGCGCAGTTTGGAGTAGGCAAAAAAATTCACTCACGTTGCCAATCTGGAATAAAGCAAAAATTCCTACCCAGCCCCCTTGAGGATGACCAGCTACTCTACTGCATCCAAAGGCTGGGTGAGTTGGGTCTTCACACACCAGCACTGGGAGGCTGCCATGTTGCTTTGCAGCCTTCAGTACACACCCTGTTCCAATTGCTGCCTGGTCATCAGCCACGTGTGTGGGGTTGAACCAGGCAAGAACATGTTCCCCCACACATATGCGAGCAGAGCAGCATTCTCAAGGGAAAGTGAGTGTATAGGCAAAATGAAAAATTAATCTGAAGGTAATTGAAGGAAAGCCTTTTATCCATATATGATTTTTAAAACAGTCATGTTGAACACTGCCTCACTGCTTGTCACGGAGGTGGGTCCCCCTGCCCCCCCTGTTATATCCACTCTGAGGGGTGAGTGGGAAATGTTTGAAGTAGAATGCTGGGGGTGCTGTGCTTTGAAGTGGAGATACCCTTCCTGTAAGATCCAGGTTGCAGAGAAGTGTGAAACAATTACTAATCCCCTGCTTGAAGTCAGATGGAGATTCAGAGGGTTGCCCTGCCAGTAAGATAGGTGCCAGCATTGAGAGTTAATGCTCTGGAAGCTAAGGGGAGTCACCTGCCAGGTGGCCCATTATCTGTTGAGCACAGAGGTGCAAGGGCAGAAATCAGGTGCTTTGGAGTTATGCCAGACTCCTGGGAATTGGAAGGTAGATGCCGTAGCAATGGAGGCGCAGATCATAAGTAGATAGAATTAAGGGTTATTTGATTGGACTGGATCAAAAAGGGCATTAGCTATATAATTGGGAGAGGTGAGCCCATGGGGGTGGTCAGTCGCATCGCTAGGACGCGCATCACCCCAGAGCGGGGGCACGCGTCACCTTTAAGGGAGCGGCTCCGCCCCCGCGCGTGACGTCACGCGCAGGAGCAGAGCACCCCCCCGCTCCATTTTCGGCTCATTTTGGAGCCAAACGGACGCGAGGGCGGGCGGGCGGGCCAAGCACCAGCAACAAACTGTAAGTACCGGGGGGACGCGCGTCACCCTTGTGCGCGCATCACCCCCAGGCGGCCCGCCCCGCGTGCTTCTCCCTGTCGACGCCCCTGGGGGTGGTTCATGACCGGAGTGCAGTGGGACACTCTGTCCATTTAAACACCGATCCTACATGGCGGGACTACATGGGACTTAAGTCATGTAGTAAGTAGATTGTTGTTTTCTGCCACCTAAAAATCTCACTCACTGTTTGGAACCCTCCTTTGAGAGCCCCATATGTACGGTGGAGGGATTTTCTCTTATGAACATGGATAAACCTTTTAAGTAAACTGCTGGAGTGCATGCTTATTGGCTGACCAGAGGGATTTGGCTTCCCAGGGAACCATTGGAAGGTTTGGGTAAATTATCTGATGATCCGGTGATCCCCCTCCTTCTTCCTGCGACCAGAGCTTTGGGTTGAGAGGCGGTGGAGAGGCATAGGCAGGAAGGAGAGGCGTAGGCCTCTTCAGTGGAGAGGCGTAGGCAGGAAGGAGAAGGGGACACACATGCATGGCGGTTTGCCAGAGCGGACGATGTTGCATGGAGGTGGGGTTCGGGCTTCTAAGTTTGGGACTGTGGAGATTGCAGTCCTTGTTGCCCAGAGACCCTGGATGCCCCTTGGCTCCTTGGGACAATGATGCTATTTTATTTATTTATTAAAACAAATTATATACCGCCTTTTCCTATGCCGAAGGCAAATGCCCAAGGCGGTTTACAACAGATTAAAATACATAATTTAAAATACATAAAATAAGTTTAAACAATGCATAACGATACATAAACAAATTTAAAAAAACAATAAAATCCACTGGGGGGAGCGACAGTATGGAGCAGAGAAGCAGCATGGCAGAACATCTTGAAACACTGGAGGCAGACCACAACCCATCACCCAAACGCTAGACGAAAAAAAAAATGTTTTGAGCCCTCGCCGAAAAGTCATGAGGGAGGGGGTGGTTCTCAGATCCCCTAGCAGGGAGTTCCACAGTTGTGGCGCCACAGCAGAGAAGGCTCGCCCACATGTTGCCACTCCCCTAACTTGCGATAGAGGTGGCACCCGCAGGAGAGCCCCCTCAGATGACCTAAGAAAGCAGGCCAGAATGTATGGGAGAAGGCGGTCCCTCAGATATCCTGGACCCGAACCGTGGAGGGCTTTAAAGGTCATTACCTGCACCTTGAATTGGGCCCAGAAACGAATGGGCAGCCAGTGCAGCCGCTGAAGCAGCGGTTCAACAGAGTCAAACCGCCTAGCTCCAGCAACCACCCGGGCCACTGCATTCTGCACTAATTGCAGCTTCCAAACTGTCTTCAAGGGCAGCCCCACGTAGAGCACGTTAGGCCAAAAGCCCATCTAGTCCAGCTTCCTGTGTCACACAGTGGCCCCACCAGATGCCTCAGGGAGCACACAAGACAACAAGATACCTGTGTCCAGTCGCCACTCCTTTGCACCTGGCACAGAGAAAACCCACTTCTAAAACCAGGAGGTTGCTTATGGCTTGTAACCTGTGATGGTCTTTTCCTCCATGAATCTGTCCAAACCCCTTTTAAAGGCATCTAGGCCAGATGCCATCACCACATCCTGTGGCAAGGAGTTCCACAGATGAATTACACGCTGGGTAAAGAAATATTTTCTTTTGTCTGTTCTAACTCTCCCTCCACTCAATTTTAGTGCATGTCCCCTGGTTCTGGTGTTGTGCGATAGGGAGAAGAATTTCCCTCTATCCACTCTCTCCATCCCATGCATAATTTTATAAGTCTCAATCATGTCCCCCCTCAGGCGCCTTTTTTCTAGGCTGAAAAGCCCCAGACGCTGTAGCCTTTCCTCATAAGGGAGGTGCTCCAGCCCACGAATCATTTTGGTCACTCTTTTCTGCACCTTTTCCAATTCAACTATATCCTTTTTGAGGTGTGGTGACCAGAACTGGACACAATACTCCAGATGTGGCCTTACCATCGATTTATACAAAGGCAGAATGATATTGGCCGTTTTATTCTCAATCCCTTTTTTAATGATCCCGAGCATGGAATTGGCCTTCTTCACAGCCGCCGCACACTGGGTCGACACTTTCATCGACCTGTCCACCAGCACCTCAAGATCTCTCTCTTGATCCGTCACAGACAACTCAGAACCCATTAGCGTATATGTGAAATTTTGGTTTCTTGCCCCAATGTGCATCACTTTGCACTTACTTACATTGAAGCGCATCTGCGCATGTACATTGAGTACTTCAAAGTACTCCCAAGCTGCGCATCCGTTCCTGCAGGGGGAGTGTAACCCCATTCAGAATGGGCAGGTGACTCAGTACCTGCATCGAAGCTTTCTTGACCAGTAGGACCTCTGTCTTTTCTGGATTCAATCTCAACCTATTAGCCCTCATCCAGACCCCAACCGCCTCCAGACAGCGCTCCAGGACTTCCACAGCCTCCCTGGTGCGAGATTGCAAGGAGAGATAGAGCTGGGTGTCATCAGCATATTGGTGACACCCAACTCCAAATCCCCGGATGATCTCCCCCAATGGCTTCATGTAGATGTTAAAAAGCATGGGAGACAGAATAGAACCCTATGGCACCCCTTTGTCTACACTGCTACTACAAGAATTCCTCTGGTGTGATGGAATATTTTGAAAAGCAGTTATAATCAATGTCTTTGTTTTACCCTGAATTAGTATATTAGTTGCCTTTGGTCCCACAAAGAACTGTTATGTGCATTGTGTCTATGAAGAATCTCAAATAAACATCTCTTGGCCTTAGGTGGTATTAGATATGTTTAGAATGGAAAAGGAAATGACCAATTTCACTTCTCTGCATGAATATTTCATTCCACATTTCATATACTCATGTGCTTTGCTCTTTGTTTTTATGACAGAGCCAGAAATTGTATTTTCTGAAGCAGTAAGAAAATAGTAAGAAAATGAAATTATACTTGTGACTAATATAGCCATATGTCTCTAAAGTTAAGCAAATTGTAGGAGAAGGGGAGGGCAGCTGTCATGCAAACCATCTCTCCCTTTGCTGAACATAAATCACACTAGCATAGTGTCTGGTACACAATGTTTGAAGTACATTTGTCCTTAAGGAACTGAATGTTGGAAATGTAAATTGTTATAAGGGAAACCAGGGAAGGCTGTGCTATATTGCCGTACACGTGTCCTTACAGCTTTTGCTTCATGATAATGTAAATGTATTGGTGCACTTTTATCAAACGAAAGTCAGAAAGAATCTTTCCATTTATTCAGTATTTCCATTTATTCAGTATTCTTTCCATTTATTCAGTATGACTCAACAACCCTTCTAGTGATTACGTTACTGATTCCAACCCCTTGAATTTATAGTCTGGAGTGTGGTAAGGCCAAAAGGCAGAATTTGTGGAGATACTACTTTGTAAGAGAGTTGTGCCAGAAAGATGTAATTTGTAAAATGAAGTGTGGTAACGTAAAATAGGTTTTGAAGTAAGAAAACTTGAAAGTTTTGCTCTAAGAAATACCCTGTAGTGTCTTGGAGATGATAGGCCTTATCGTCGTATGCTTCGCAAGACAGCAGTGGCAGAAGAAGAATTTGCTAGCTTAATTCCTGCTTATACAAGAGCCCTTAAAAGGCAGAGTTCCCACTTGTGTGATGATCCTACATGTGTGAAGGACCACTTATGTTCCCTAAGTGTAGGGTCTATTCACAGGTTACAACCTATGTAGAGGTTAAGGGGCTTCCCTGGGATCCTGTTCCTCCTACATATTCACTGAACTTCTGCCAAGGGCTAAGATGAGAGAGAGTTAAGTCAACTCAAGAAGAAAAAGACACACAGACTACTGTAACTCATGCACCTGATGAGATCAGGCAGTGTGTTAGCCTTTAAGTTGAAAACCCATCAGAAGGCAGCCAACACAAGGCATTGTAGGGGGCTCAGCATTTGCCTCACCCTTCCATAGCCTAAGGGAAGCTGTAAGGTTGCAGCCTATTGGTGTTTCCTGGATAATGGGGGCGGTGCCTTGCAGCTTCTGGTGCTGGCTTGGGGCCTTTCCCTCACTCTGCAGTTCTAAGCAAATGGTCTAAGCAAATTCCCCCTCACAGTTTTTGTACTGTTATTCCCACAATGCAAGCTGTCTATCGTTGCACCTGTAATCTTGCGTACCTCCTCATTTCATGCCGTTCCATTGAGTTGGGCCCTGAGCCACTGCACTTCTTCTCCGCACACGCAATACTTCCCCCCTGTATGCTCATTTTACATGTGTCTTTGTGCATGCCCAGTAAAAGCCCATCCCATACTCCTCAGAACCAGTGATAGTGTAATGACCGATGTGCCATCGAGGGGTGCATGGGGCACCATGGGGGGCCCAATCACTGGCGTCACTACAGGGAGGGCGGAGCTGTAAGTTCTGCTGAAATCGGAGCCTCCCTTACATGGAGGAACAAAGTGGCCCCGCCCCCTCACCTTTGGAGCCTTTCAGGGAAGCGAAAGCAACGCGCCTGCGCGTTGCTTTCGCTTCCCTGAAAGGCTCCGAAGGTGAGGGGGCGGGGCCGCTTCGTTCCTCCGTGTAAGGGAGGCTCCGATTTCAGCAGAACTTACAGCTCCGCCCCCCTGTAGTGACGCCAGTGGGCCCAATGCTGACAATGGGGTGCAAGCACTAACTGTGATGATGCTTAATCTCAGAGCATGTGAATAATTAAAAAATAGCCACTGCAAGTAAACAACTGGGGAAAATACACTGTCATTTGGGAGCTCTTCCCTCACAAACCCTCTGAAAGTGAATGTTGATTCTGAAAATGCACCCTACATATATTCATTGCCATTTGCATTGTTCATTCTCAGGTGCATTTGTTTTTGAGTGACTGGAAATGGGTATTAAAGGGGTCCATTTGTGTCAGTTTCTATTTGTGCTAAAAGCTCATGCACATGCCTAGCACATGCCTTACCCATGTTCATTACAATGATTGCCAGAGGTTGTGGTTATTGTTGCAGGATATCTTGTTATCAGGATCTCCCCTCTCTCACTGACCACTTCATGCAACCCATTCAGCTGCTAGATGTATCATTTTTATCTATTTATGCAACATCCTCCTTGTTATAATGGAATGCTGCTGGAAGAATAGTTACACCAGTAGTAGTCTCTCGCCAACGCAAGGGTATCGCTACACCAGTGTAATTTCCCCCGCTGGCATAGCATTGTGCTGCGCTGGTCCAAGGAAACTGAGGAGTGATCTCATTTCACCTACTGGGCATAATCAAGGATAGGATCACTCTGCCAGCGTTTCGATCACTCAGCCTGCCAGTACATACGAATATTCTGAAAACTGTAAAACCTGTGGGCTACGGCTTTCAGTTCCTTGCAGAAGGAGACAGTTTCCTTTTTTTGATTTGATTTTTTTTGTTGACTCCTTAGTAATTAACGCTGGAATTGGTCCTGGTTGTTGTTGTTGTTGTTGTTGTTGTTGTTGCTTCTGCTTCTGTTTAAATTTCTATCCCGCCTTTCTCCCTCATAAGGGGACCCAGTTGATATTGCCCAGTTGATAACGTTAGGATAAATGTCAGTATTTGAGAACCACCTCAGTCTTCACTTGCATTCATATTTAAAGGATTGTAGTAGGAAAATGTGAATTAGGGCTCCAGTCTCATCCTCAAGCCAATGCGCAATGAAAAAATTTGGCCTTCACAAAAATATGGTGAAATTCCATACACGTCAATCATCACTTTTGTAGACATACCAACAAAGCATATACAAGACTTACTGGTATTCATAGTATATTTGGCACCTCTGCCATATGAATTGAAAAGCAACAGAGAAGGCCAGACTTGAATGTAGCTGATTTGATAAGAGACTATGATGGGCAGTGCATTATGTAACTTGACAGATATCACCTTGCGATGACAGATGGCTTAGAGGCATTGTTCATCGGAGAGGAAGTGAAACGGAACATTACCCAGGGAAGCACAAATAAGTCCATGATAGGAACTGTGGAACAAAATAAAAGGGGAAAACAATTGAAGCACATATAATAAGAAAGATGTCATGGATAAGGAAGCTTACCAAAAGGATAGCAAAGAACTGGATCCATTCTCTACCCTCAACATCATCCCCCCCCCCCCCGGAAGAGATGCATTTGGCACACATACAGGAACAAGAATGAAGAAGTGATACAGTAGAGTCAAGAAGACATTTCTCCTATCACAGAAAGAGGGAGAGACTTGTCTCAATGTGCAGTGATGGTTAGGATGATGCTATTTGGAAATCAGTTTTGTAAAATCCGAGTGTCTTGCTCTTTAAAATGCTGCATGTTTAGTTTCTGGGATAGTAAAAATGGTTTCCTTTACACACAACTACTCTGAAACCGGTGAGAACTGATGACATTTTGGACAAATACAGTATTCAGATCCTCAGCAACCATATAAAAAGAAATAATATAGACTTCTCTGTTCTCACTCGAGGTCTTACACCAGCCCAGAGGAACACAGATTCATTAGCATTTTTTTCTGCCTTATAGTGGATGTTATAGTGGATTCCCTGCTAACTGGGCAGGAGGCACTTTTTCAATTGGTGCTTAGCAGGGGGAGAGTAACCGCCCCCTTTCACCCCAGCACAGTGTCTTTCTGGTGGCTGTTTGCTGGTGTTCTTCTGCATCTTTTTTAGATTGTGAGCCCTTTTCGGACAGGGAGCCATTTAATCATTTGATTTTGTCTGTAAACCGCTTTATGAACTTTTGGTTGAACAGCAGTATATAAATACTGTTGTTGTTGTTGTTGTTGTTGTTGTTGTTGTTAATGATGATGATGATGATGATGATGATGATGATGTTATTTTTCATTAGAAATCTTTCTGAGTGGGCCATACATTTAGACTGAAATATCCATTTGATTTTTTTAAAGTGCAAAGGAAGTTTTCCCTCTCCCCACAAACTCTGGCTAGGAATTTCACAGCAGAATCTTTTCATTGGTCTTTAATTTTGTAGTGTTGAAGACTAATTTGAAATCTCATATACCTATGAAGTATGATAGACAGATGTACGGTAAATGCTGTTCTGATATACCCAAAGTTCTCTCCACATGGTAAAAAGAGAACACTTCTGAGAAGGGCTTTGTGGACCTATGCATCGCTCGTCACCTTTTAATTTTTAGAAAGGAGCTTGAGCTCCAGGGTACAGGACCTGCTTTGTCTGCAGACGCACCTGGGTTCAATCCCTCACATCTCCCGATATATCTGGGAAAGACTCTTGTCTTAAACTCTGGAGAACCACTGCCAAGGACCAATGGCTTGACTTGGGAGAAAGGCAGCTTTGTATGGATTTACATAACATGCATTGTTGTGTTGCGTAGACACCTCCATGCTCCCTTTAACTAACAAAATACCTGCCATTTTGATGGTGCGTGCGCGTGTACGTGCGCGTGTACGTGCGCGCATCAGGAGGGAATGTGGTTTAATTTTATGCTATTCATCATCAGTTCTATGATGCTTCTCCTATGACCTCTCATTAAAAAGAATGTTCATATTGTTTTATTGTATTGTGATCACATATTATGCTGAAAACCACTTTGGGGCCAGAAAGATGAAAGGTGGCACATATACTCACAAATAAAATAAAGTATGACACCTGTCTCCATGGCTGAATAGATGCCCCCTCCCCTCATGCTACTGAGGAGGCCAGCCAAAGTACGGACCCTGTACTAATAGCACAGGGTCGGAATTCCAATGGAGGCTGTCAGTCACGTCACCCTAGGTGGGATGAAGCAGTGCTCTAGGTGCAGTGGTGCATCCACTGGCGACTGCAGGCACAACAGGCATTAGTTGCAGCCAGGGAACTACAACCTTGTAGCCAGGGAAGCCCTCCTGTCCCCATCATTCTGTGCATTCCATCAACTAGTGAAATGTTACTCTGTAAGGAGCCATTCGCAGGAGGCCGAGTGCCAATGGGAAGTTCCTGCTGGGATGACGAGGGTTTTTTTTAACCGCTGGATTGGTTTTGACTGCTGTTTGCATTATTGTATTATTTCATTATGTTGGTTTTTTGATGTTGGTTTGACTGCTTTACATGTTTCATGCTGTAGGCACTTTGAATTCTCTAGCAGAAGAAATGCGGGATATGAAAATTTTAAAATAAGTAATAAAAACAGAGCTGTTTCTCTTTGCCCATAAAATCTACCCATACCAGAGTGTGACAGAACCTTAGAAATTGGCTTTCTTTCTCTGCGTACTGGGGTTTGGGGTGGGAGGGTGTATTGCCCTTACTCCTCCCCATCCTCCCCGATCTTCCCTCTTTTTCATTCGAAAGCTTTCATGGCCAGCAGATATAGTTAGAGAAACAGGTAGTACGGGTAACATACACGGGTTTACATGTACGGGTTTACATAGATATGGCTGCGTTATCCGTACTACCTGTTTCTCTAACTTCCCTCTTTTATCTCTATTTCTTCAATTGCTCATCTTCCTATTCCTTCAGCTTATTCCCTATCTATGCCCCAGGACACATACCATCACTGTTTCTGCCTTATTCAATACTCTTGACATGGTTGAGAGAGGGATGTACCCCACCTGATGGGCAGCCTGTTAGTGTAGTGCCTTCCTTCACTCTTAGTAGCACTCTTTTCTTACGTTGCGACAGCATTGCTACCAATAAAAAAACTGGCTTTCTACAGTACTTTAGAGCCCAATCCTATCCTCACCTCCCTCACCAATGCAGCTGCGTCAAAAAGGAAAATGTGATCCAGCAAGGGGGTGAATCCGGATGTTCAGGAGGGGATAGGGGAATTATCCCCTTAACCCTATGTAAGGGTAGCTGGGGCAGGTCCTAAGAGAAGAAAGGGGCGGGCAGCCTCGAAAAGGAGGGGTAGGATGCAGCATGTACCATTGTTACCAGATCCACCACCTCCTGTCACTTCCGTGCTCCTGTTCCCCCCCGCCCAGTTTCTCCATCTCCCGCCCCCACCATTTATTTACCAGTAGCAGCTGCCGCTCCGGATCCTGCCGACACATGTGATGCTTCTGCGACCTCTTCAATGGTGGGATGGAAGCATGCAGCTCCATGAGGCCATTTTTATGATGGCAGTAAAGCAAACCCTGCTGCCGGAACGCTAGTTCCGGTAGTAGGGAGGGCAGGGCCTCTGAGAGGCATTTTATCAGGGTGTACAAAGTTTCTTCTGGGCCCATTCTCAAAGGGGGAGGGGGCAAAACAGGATGGGGGAGGCTTTACCCCCTTTAAGTCTCTCAAGGCCCCTCTCATGGGCCCTGAGGGAGGGGGGATAGGATTGGGCCATTAGTCCCCTCCAACATTTTCCTTATTAGGCCTGAAATCTAGAGTCATTTTAAAGACACATGTGCATTTGGGCTCCCAAGTCTTTTCCTTTTGATCAGGCAGTATCTCCTCAGCCTGCATCAGAAGCAGTCTCTGAAGCTGCCCCATTGTGGGAGTAGTTTGTCCATAACAGCTGCTTCCAAAAAGGAAGGTTCAGAAATTCTTTGTGTTCTCACAATTCACCCAGGTAGTCTTTATTAGATGTTTCCACTTAAATTTCTCACGTCCAGGAAATTTGTGACAAAATTCTGTTGAAATTTGAATCCCCCAAATTATTTCATTTCTAAATTTAGGGTACTGCCATATATGGAGATGTTGGACTGCTAGGAAATCAAATTAATCAATCCTAAATGAAATCAATCCTGACTGTTCCCTGGAAGGACAGGTACTGAGGCTGAAACTCAAATATTTTGGCCACCTAATACGAAGAGAGGACTCTCTGGAGAAGACTCTGATGCTGGGAAAGACTGAAGGCAAAAGGAGAAGGGGAAGGCAAAGGATGAGATGGTTAGACAGCATCACCGATGCAACGAACATGAAAAGGAGCGAACTCAGGAAGATAGTGGAGGACAGGAAGGCCTGGCGGGATATGGTTCATGGGATCATGAAGGGTCAGACACGACTTAACGACTGAACAACAACAACATATATGGAGTCAGGACATTGGTCCACCTGGCTCAGTATTGTTGAAACAAAATGGTGGCGGTGGCTCTCCAAGAACTTTCCCTCTGTTCTACCTGGGGATTATTGACTCTGCAGCCTTCTGTGTACAGAGCATGAGTTTATCACTGACCTACAGATCGTCCCGTTACTCAGCCTATGGGTAGAATCTGCAATGAGATGCAATGTGCCGGGTTTGGGAGACGTATGCATTTGAATCTTGCTTCTTATTTTCTGGGAAGCTTATCAGTTGGTCAGCTCTGAAAGTGTATTTTTCAGGGCTTATGTAACATTCCTTCAGTCTTAGTTTCTCAGTATTTTAGGAAGCAATTTTCTCAGTCTTGGCATTAGTGTTTTGTTGTTGTTTTTTTACTTCTTGTACTCGACATTCTAGGAAATACCAAGTTATTGTGCTGGTGGGAAACCTTACATCCAATGTTGTCAAAACAACGTTAGTCCTATGGCAACATGAAATTATTGCATTTTTTAAGAATGAAAAAGGGAAAAAGGAATGCAAGCACATTCTATTGCCCACTCTGTATTTGGGATACTCTGGTGGTACCCCCAGCTTCCCCCTCATTCCACCGGAGGAATATATGACATATCCCTAGAGGGGATATGACATTCCTACAGAAAAGGCTCAAAGATTTAATGCAATGAACAAACAAAATCCCAGTTGGGATGGCAAATGCAAAAGAGGTTGCTTCACCTTCGAAACTATTAAGTAGCCCCACTGTAGTCACTCCCTTATCTCGGGGTGGCCCTCTCACCACCTTGTCAAGTAGAGGCCAGCACAACCAAGTGCCCTGAGGAACATGGGGATCACACAGAGCCCAGTCCACTTGCTGGATCAGATGGGTCTCGGAGTCCTCCTCAGCAGCCTCTCTTGTCTCCCAGGGTGTGTTTTTACAAATGGGGGCCCCTAAACCAACCTATCGGGTATGAGGCTCTGCTCTGCCTCAGCCTTTAAGGGGCAAGTCACTCCATGTGTTGGCAATGGTCCCTGCTTAGTGTGCTACATCCCTTCCTGTGATAGTCTGAGTGTGGGCGAGTAGTGGGTGTCTGCTGCTGCATGGAACCGGCCACTGGCCACTCCTGGTAGTGACCAGCCTGCAAGCTCCATCGGTTTGCATTTTGTGACTGCCGGAAAGCGCGTTGTGCCACCGGAATGCTTGCTCCAGTGGCACAATGTGCTTGTAGAATTGGGCCCCAAAACGTGCATGAGAAGAAAGAACGCCAACACTATATACCCTCCAAGACAGGCCATCTTTTCATTTCTGTTACTGTGCCACTGAAACCAGTCAATCTAACAATGCATATTATTAAAAATATGCATTTGCTTCAGTTATACATACCGAAGTTTGTCTCAGCTTTGTGTGACAAGGGCAACTTGAAAAGGCTAAGACACTGCAGGCACAACAGGCATTTCAAAAACACCTAAACAGAAGTACAAGAAAAAGGTCACCTTTTAACCCACCCACCCCCCACTGAAATAGCTGTTGAGAATATCAGTTTAGTATTCTCTGGATTCCTTTTTCTCACAGTCTAACATTGCAAATAAATGCTTAGTGAAACTTAATAATGGTGTCTCTGTGTAAGGCTTCCATTGATGATGATGATGACTTCATTTTATTAAAAATGGATATACAGACCAAAGAGTGTGATTAAAGATAATTTATAGTTTTCATTAAAGGAGATACATTCTTCTTAAAACTAAGTGCTATATTATTAATGGAAACTCATGATTGTTATTAATTACATACTTTAGGAATGTCTTTCATTTAAGCCTGTCATCAATTTTCCATAGCAAAATGATCCGTTCCAATTTCTTACATTCTGAACTTTACTTTCCTCTTAAATTGTTTTAGGATTTCCTCTAAGCTGTAAGGATCTGTCAAGTACGGCTTTCATTTCACACTAAAGATGCTTTCAGTCTCTCTCATGTAAGTGCCTTTTTTGACTTCCTTTTTTGCTTCATCTCCCCTTTGATAAAGTACAAATGATCACAGAGATGTTGGATTGTGTTCCTAAGTGCTGAATCCTTGTGCTCATATCAGTAATAGCACGCAGTACAAGACTGCATCAGTTTGAGCTTTGAAATCTCACCCCAAATAGGGTCCACAGCTTGGTATAGTGGAAGGCAAATCTTCCCTATTTACAAAACACTGGAATACAGGCTGGCTTTCAAGCACTGGTTATTTTCTCTGAAATGGGTAAAGAGGATGAGGAGGATATAAGCATAGAACACTCTTGTTGCCAATGACTTCACTTTCCAAAATGTACACAGTCCCTCCTAACTCCATCTTGATTCCTTAGCTGACTGTCTTGAGAGTCAGCCAGGACTTTGCCCTGGACGAGGTAAGGCAAGGCTCCCTCTGAGATCAAGATCATCATGCTAATAAAGGGCCATTGATTGTAAACAGAACGCTATAGCACTGCAGGGCATCTGTGTGTCACCTCTGTGTGGAAACGCTCGGAAGATGTCCGAGTTCACTTGGATGTCTTCGGAGACATCTGAAGTGAACTCGGATATCTACCGAGACATTCCAGCCTCGCGCGCATGCGTGTGAAGCTGGAATGTCTCCGAAGATGTCCGAGTGAACTCGGACATCTACCGAGTGCTTCCAGTCTCGTGCAGGAGCGCGAGACTAGGAAGATAAAGACGGAGACGCGCTGCAGCGGGCAGCACAGTCTCAGAAGAGCTCCGGCCAGCCGCAATGCAGCTGGAGGGCCGGGACAAAAACAGTTCGGGGGGGGGACAGGGGCGACAAAGGGGCGTTGCCGGGACTATCCCGGTCAAAAACGGGATGATGGTAAGCCTACACCTTGATATAATCTCATTTGCAAGCACTAGTCTTCCTCAACAATAAATTAAGCTCAACTAGACAGTCTTTTCACACTCCTTCTCCTGGTTGGACCGAAACATGGGTACGTATGTCCCACACCCTGCCATACCTTTTGTCCCTTCAGGAACCTCTCTGATTAAGCCTTTTTGTCCTCCTGGAAGGACACACAACTCAATCCAACCCAGGAAACTCCTGGCTGCACACCTAGAAGATGATCCAGATACCGTTATACTCCCAGGAATGTCTTTGTATCCTTTGTCTGAAGTCCTATATCCTTGCTCTGGGAGGAGAATTTTGGCATTTTCTTCCCCACTGAAGGCGTTTGTCCATTTTTGGTGATGTTTTTCCTGCTTTGAGAACCTCTTGCATCTCTGGAGAAGCTCCTTTCCCAGCCCACTAAGGGGTACCTTTTTGGCTGCATTTTTCCCTGGGATCTGACGTTCTGCAGCCCAGCCTTGCTCTGCAGAAGGGCACCATACCCCAGTCTACCCAGTGGATTAAGGATGGGTAATTTCTCTTCTCCTCATAAGAACATAAGAACATAAGAAGAGCCCTGCTGGATCAGGCCAAAAGCCCATCTAGTCCAGCTTCTTGTATCACACAGTGGCCCCACCAGATGCCTCAGGGAGCACAAGACAACAAGATAACCTGTTTCCCGTTGACATTCCCTTGCACCTGGCACAGAGAAAACCCACTTCTAAAACCAGGAAGTTGCTTATGGCTTGTAACCTGTGATGGTCTTTTCCTCCATGAATCTGTCCAAACCCCTTTTAAAGGCATCTAGGCCAGGTGCCATCACCACATCCTGTGGCAAGGAGTTCCACAGATGAATTACACGCTGGGTAAAGAAATATTTTCTTTTGTCTGTTCTAACTCTCCCTCCACTCAATTTTAGTGCATGTCCCCTGGTTCTGGTGTTGTGCGAGAGGGAGAAGAATTTCCCTCTATCCACTCTCTCCATCCCATGCATAATTTTATAAGTCTCAATCATGTCCCCCCTCAGGCGCCTTTTTTCTAGGCTGAAAAGCCCCAGACGCTGTAGCCTTTCCTCATAAGGGAGGTGCTCCAGCGCACGAATCATTCTGGTCGCTCTTTTCTGCACCTTTTCCAATTCAACTACAGTGGTGCCTCGCAAGACAAAATTAATTCGTTCCGTGAGTCATGTTGTCTTGCGAATAATTTTGTCTTGCGAGTCACCTCCCCTGCCGTGCTATTTACTTTTAAGTATTTACAGTACTCACAGTTCCCAGAGCTCCGCTCTAGTAATGCACACCGTTTCTGGAAGGGAAGTTTTATCTCTGCTTTGCCTTTATCTCTGCTGGTGTTAGCTATTTGTCGGGTGATAATCGGTGTGGCCTCGGGCTGTACTGTTTGCAGTCTGCTAACCCTCTTGAATACTTTATTCAAATGGCAAGTGTAGCTGTCGCCTACAGTATCCTCCTGCCGCGGTGCCGGCCAGGCTAAGGGGCGGAGCAGGCACCACTAAATGCACCATTACCTCTCGGCCGTGCAACAGCTGAAGAGGCTTTCCTCGGCGTGAGGGCGGCTCCTGTGTGAGTCAGTAAGAGACTCGAAGCAGGCAGGCAGACAGCCTGTGCCGAGTTGCTGCTGCCGCTTCCGGGCCAAAACGAAGAATGGGTAGGGTCTTAATCAGTACACCTACTAGGATGGGAAGTTTTTCAGGATGGTAGTTTTATCTCTGCTTTGCCTTTATCTCTGCTGGTGTTAGCTATTTGTCGGGTGATAATCGGTGTGGCCTCGGGCTGTACTGTTTGCAGTCTGCTAACCCTCTTGAATACTTTAACATTTGAATAGATTGTGGCTTTAGGAGCTGAGTGTTCCACAAGACGAAATTGTTTTTGCAAGAAAATTTGTCTTGCGAGTCACCAAAAAACTTGCAAAACGCTTTTGTCTTGCGAGTTTTTTGTTGTGCGAGGCATTTGTCTTGTGAGGCATCACTGTATATCCTTTTTGAGGTGTGGTGACCAGAAGTGGACACAATACTCCAGATGTGGCCTTACCATCGATTTGTACAAAGGCATAATGATATTGGCAGTTTTATTCTCAATCCCTTTTTTAATGATCCCAAGCATGGAATTGGCCTTCTTCACAGCCGCCGCACCATGGGTCGACACTTTCATTGACCTGTCCACCAGCACCCCAAGATCTCTCTCTTGATCTGTCACAGACAACTCAGAACCCATTAGCGTATATGTGAAATTTTGGTTTCTTGCCCCAATGTGCATCACTTTGCACTTACTTACATTGAAGCGCATCTGCCATTTTGCTGCCCATTCTCCCAGTTTGGAGAGATCCTTCTGGAGCTCTTCACAATCCCTGCTGGTCTTCACCACCCGGAAAAGTTTAGTGTCATCTGCAAACTTGGCCACCTCACTGCCAATCCCCGACTCCAGGTCATTTATGAATAAGTTGAAAAGCACCGGTCCCAAGACCGATCCTTGGGGCACACCGCTTTTCACCTCTCGCCATTGTGAAAATTGCCCATTGACTCCCACTCGCTGTTTCCTGGTCTTCAACCAGTTCCTAATCCACAAGAGGACCTGCCCTCTTATTCCCTGACTGTGGAGTTTTCTCAGGAGCCTTTCATGAGGGACCGTGTCAAACGCCTTCTGAAAATCCAGATATATAATATCCACGGGTTCACTCGCATCCACATGCCTGTTGACCTTTTCAAAAAATTCTAACAGGTTTGTGAGGCAAGACTTCCCCTTGCAGAAGCCATGCTGACTCTCCCTCAGCAGAGCTTGTTCTTCTATGTATTTTAAGATTTTATCCTTAATAAGACTTTCCACCATCTTCCCTGGAACAGATGTTAGGCTGACCGGCCTGTAGTTTCCCGGGTCCCCCCTCCTTCCTTTTTTAAAGATTGGCGTGACATTAGCTATCCTCCAATCCTCTGGCACTGTGGCCAATTTAAGGGACAAGTTGAATATTTTGGTCAAGAGGTCAGCAACTTCATTCTTGAGTTCCTTCAGAACTCTTGGGTGGATGCCATCTGGGCCTGGTGATTTATTGATCTTTATTTTGTCAATTAAGTCTGAGACGTCTTCTCTTTTAACCTCTATTTGACTTAATTCTTTAGTCAGGGGAGACCGTTCCGGCAGCGGTATTTGCCCGAGGTCTTCTGCCGTGAAGACAGATGCAAAGAACTCATTTAATTTCTCTGCAGTCTCCAAGTCCCCTTTTATCACCCCTTTCTCTTCCTCACCATCCAGCGGACCAACCGTTTCCCTGGCAGGTTTCCTGCTTCTAACATATTTGAAGAAGCTTTTATTATTCCCTTTTATGTTGCCTGCCATACGTTCCTCAAAGTCTTGCTTGGCCTCCCGTATCATCTTTTTACATTTCTTTTGCCACAGTTTGTTGTCCTGTTTATTTTCCTCATTAGGGCAAGACTTCCATTTACGGAAGGAAGCTTCCTTGCCTTTTATAGCCTCCTTAACTGTGCTTGTTAGCCATGCCGGCACCCTCCTGGACTTGGTCGAGCCCTTCCTCCTTTGTGGGATACACTCCCGCTGGGCCTCTATGACTGTTGTTTTAAACAGCCTCCATGCACTCTGGAGCAATTGGACTCTTTTTACCTTCCCTTTCAGCTTTTTTTTAACTAGTCTCCTCATTTTGGGGAAGTCTGCCCTTCGGAAGTCAAGGGTTTTCGTGTCAGATTTGCTCGGCACTCTCCCTCCGACATGCATGGCGAAACAGATCGCAGCATGGTCACTGTTCCCCAACGGTTCGGTAACATTTACCTCCCTGACCAGATCTTGAGTGCCACACAATATCAAATCCAGAGTCACCTTCCTCTGGTCGGTTCCGTGACAAGCTGCTCTAAGGCACAGTCATTTAACATATCCAGAAATCCAGTCTCTCTTTCATGACCTGAGCATGAATTGACCCAGTCGATGTGAGGATAATTGAAGTCCCCCATGACTACAACCCTGTCTCTCGCTGACACCTCCCTGATTTGCTTCCTCATTTCAAGATCCCCTTCAGGTTTTTGATCTGGAGGACAGTAGCATGCCCCTACTATTACATCACTCTTTGAGCCTGGTAATCTAACCCACAGTGATTCTACGGAAGAGTCAGAGCCCCCCTCCAGCTCTACTCTGGTGGAATCTACCCCCTCTTTGACATAGATGACCACCCCACCTCCAACACGCCCCTCTCTGTCCCTCCTATAGAGTTTATATCCTGGAATTGCAGTATCCCACTGGTTCTCCAAATTCCACCAGGTTTCTGTTATACCTACTATGTCAATGTTTTCTGACATATGTCAATGTTTTCTGAGTTTATATCCTGGAATTGCAGTATCCCACTGGTTCTCCAAATTCCACCAGGTTTCTGTTATACCTACTATGTCAATGTTTTCCCTAGCCACCAAACATTCCAGTTCTCCCATCTTTGCACGTAGACTTCGGGCATTTGCATAAAAGCACTTATATACCTGGTCCCCCAAGAAGGGCTGCATGTTTGCACCTTTATTCCTGCAGCCTTCTGTCCTGCTAGACTGGCTGTCATGTCCCATCACGCTACCACTCCTAATTCTTACTCTGTTATTACTTGACTGTTCCCCATCCTCTGCACCCTCATTCCCTAGGGATGAGGAGTCCCGCACCGGATGCCCCTCGGCTCCTGTCGGCTTTCCCCCAGGAGTCAGTTTAAAAGCTGCTCTGCCACCTTCTTAATGTTACGTGCCAGCAGTGTGGTTCCGTTTTGGTTCAAGTGAAGCCCGTCCCTCTTGTACAGGCCCGGTTTGTCCCAAAACGTTCCCCAGTGCCTAACAAACCTGAACCCCTCCTCCTGACACTAGTGTCTCATCCACGCATTGAGACCCCTGAGCTCCGCCTGCCTAGCTGGCCCTGCGCGTGGAACAGGTAGCACTTCTGAGAACGCTACCTTTGGGGTCCTGGATTTGAGCTTCCTACCTAGTGTACGATACCGCTTACCGGCGAGGTTGGTGGCGAGGTCAGGAAGACGTCGACGTCGTCCGAGCTGTCGTTATGGGTCCTGTAGGTCTCCAGCACGCCTGGGGAAAAGGCTACCTGCTACGGCTGTGAGCAGGCAGGCAAAGGGTGCCACTACTCTGGGGTTGTTAGTCTATGCTAGGCTAGAGAGAGAGAGAGGAAGAAGGAAAAGGGAAAGGGGGGGGGAAGGCCTCAGAGGGTCAGAGGAGGGCGCAGGTTGTAGGCACCTGGGAGCACCTCTCCTCCTGCAGCCAACAGGCTTTGGTCGCTTATCTTTCCCTGTATGGTAGCGTCAAGTCAGGCGCACTCTGCCGTTCCCGACCCATCATCCCTGGCCTGCTGGGGTTTTAAAGAGGGTAGGGGAGGGAATAATCGAGCTCTGTCGGCCCTGGAGGCCCAATCACGCTGCTGGAGACCGTTCGCTTCCGTCTCCCTCCAGCTGCTGCTAGTCAGAGATCTCTCTCCCCGTTGCCGAGGCCGGGCTCGGCCGGGGCGGGCCTTTTGCCCTGTGATTGACTCTTCCTTAACCCTGTCCTTCTCTTGTCTTCCTGCAGGGGGCGTGTCGGTGCGAGATGGATGTCTCCGGACGCGTTGTGTTCGTGTCGTCGCTGTTGTGCCAGGTAAGTAGGTTTTGGGGTCTCCCCCTGGGGTCCTGGGTTCGGGCGGGGGGCTCCAGAGGGGGCAAGGGGAATCCCTCGACCCGGCCGCTGTTGCATGGCTCGAAAGGGGGCGTGTCGGTAGTCCGGGCTGTGCGGAGGCCCGCTCTGTTGCCGGTTGCGAGGCCTGCGAGGCCTGCGTGGCTGTGAGGGGGTCCGAGGAGTCCGGACACCTAGCAACCTAAATTTGGCCTCCAGGACCGCCCGGCTACATTTTCCCACGTCGTTGGTGCCAACATGCACCACGACCGCTACCTCCTCCCCAGCACTCTCTACCAGCCTATCTAGACTAGAGGTGATGTCCGCAACCTTCACACCAGGTAGGCAAGTCACTGGCCAACTGAGGGTGGGACGATGCCTCCACGTCCCTAGAAGTCTCACCCTGGTTCCTCTCTACCTGTCTCTGCTTCTTCAGGTCAGCAACCGTGGCTTCAAGGGAGTGAACCTGTTCCCTGAGAGCCTGGAGCTCTTTGCACCGAGCACACATCCATGACTTGTGCCCAAGAGGCAGATAGTCATACATGTGACACTCAGTGCAAAACACTGGATAGCCCCCACCCCTCTGCTGGCTGTCTGACTGCATAGCTTTTGAGTGTAAGTTATGGATTTATCAAAGTTTGGGTACCTTACTGTTGTTGGAGCTCTCCTCTCTTCAAGGTTGTTAGACCTCTCCTCTCTTCCACTGTCCTCTCTTCAAGGGAAGTGCCGGGCAGTGTGTGGGTCCTGGCTTCCTCACCCCGCTGCTGAACTCACCCAGCTGCTTAACTCGCTGAGTCTTTTTTCCTTGCCACTTTGTCCCAGTGAGGCCACTCGCCGCTCCTGAAAGGGCTAACTCGCCAACCAGCCCCAGATTTAAACTGTTGTGTAGCTCCTCCCCCTGCCTACTTGAAAGTTTGAAAAGATTGGCCCCTAAGGGGGGTGGGGCCTGATGGGGTTTACTGGCAGGAAATTCCTGTTGCTATTGGTCCTGCTGCTGCCTCAATTTACATCTGACCTACTTAGCTGGCAGGAATGTATGTTGCTATGGTTCCTGAGCCACCTTAATTTACATCTGGCCTACTATAGTTTTAAATTCTGCTTAAGTTCAACTCTGCTAAAGGTGAAGTTTAAATTCTGCTTAAGTTTAACTCTGCTTAAGGTGTAGTTTAGCTTGCTTTCTCCCCTTCTTTTAGCCTCCTCCTGTTTTGTTTTGGGCTCCTACTCTAAAATAGACTCAGGTCTCTGCCCTGGGCTTTTACTCTTGAGTAAACACTGGTTTTACTCAGAGTAGACCTGTTTAGATTTGGACTGCAATTCTCTTTAGAATCAGCTCCCAGGCTTGTCCAGTTTCTGCCCCTGTCTTTTAGATAGGTGCTTGTTTGTTTATTTGAATCTATTTAATTTCCCCACCTAGCTTCTGTGCCTGTGTCCTAGCTACTGGACCTTAAAATTCCCCTCCTCAGGTTATATTTAGTTCTACTTAGCTAGGCTTAGTTCTTAGCTAGGCTCACTAGCGTCGACGGGGGGAAGCGGGGGGGGGCGGGCCGCCGGGGGGCGTCGCGCATATAGGGGTGACGCGCGACGCCCCTCACTTACATTTTTGTGGTGAAGGTGGGCCCGCCCGCCCTCCCCTGGGCCCGTTTGGCTCTAAAATGAGCCAAAAACGGAGCGGGGAGGGCGCTCCGCTCCTGCGCGTGATGTCACACGCGGGGGCGGAGCCTACCCCTTAAGGGTGATGCGCGTCCCCGCTCAGGGGTGTCGCGCGTCGTCGCGACGCCCCTGGCTAGGCTTAGTTCTATCTTAAGTTTAAGGTAGCTTTAACCAAGTCCTTTACAGTTAATGGTAAATTAAAGTTAGACAAAGCTGCACAACTGAGAGAGTTCACTTACCTTCTCCTCGCCCAGCTGCTTAACTCGCTGAGTCTTTTTTACCTTGCCACTTTGTCCCAGTGAGCCACTTCGTCCCAGTGAGGCCACTCGCTGCTCTCCTCGCTCCCTCTAACCCTCATAACTACTCCTTTCTAAAATCATCCATTCCCCAGTGCCTGTTTTAAACTTCATGCTATTTTTCTCCATCTCTCCTGTTGGGTCATCTTTAGGGGATGAAATGCCACCCAACTGGCAGTCTGACTCATCCTCTTTCACTTAACCTGTGCCCATCCAAACAGAGATATTTACGCCTCCTTTCACTCACAACCACTTAAATCTCTGTGCAACTGATCTTACAAGAACACTTTGCGTTTTTCTTAGTTTTCTATCAGCCCAATCCTACTGCAGGCTGCAGAAGAACATGCATTCTGCTGGCGCTGACTGCCCTAAGGTGGCAGGGGAGGTGGAACGGGGAGGGAGGAGGGCAGAATAGGGGCGGGGAGGGCGGAACGAAGTGGCAACAGGGCAGTGGGAGGGCGGAATGAGGTGATGACGAGGGCAGGCAATGGGTGGATCGGTTTTGGGAAGGGGTAGGGTTCGGCAGCAGCTTTGGCTGCTGAATCGTAACCCCCTTCCTGGACCCGATCGCACAGTATGGGTCCACGCGGACCTGCATCAGGGATTTCGCTAGCGCAGGTCTGAGTAGATCCCCTGAACCACAGAGGCTTACCCCAGATAAGGGACAATTGTTCCCTTTCCCATAGGAGACCTCACAACTGCCCCCCCCCCGCAGGCTCCCCACACCTTCCAGAGGACCTCCACAGCCACCAATGAATGTAAAAAAAATAATACCATTTTTAGTCCACAGCAGTGGTAAAAAAAAATGGGGGGAGACCCCATTTTTTGGGGGGGGAATCTGGCAAGCCTAATTCAATGCCCTCTTTCCCTTGGCATGTCCAGGTCATTGCTGCTGCAGTCAGGTTAAAAAAGGGGGAAGGAGGTGTAATGGACAGAGGAGTGATTTGGGGTGGCTTGCGTGGGAAGAAATGTGGAGTTTCAGCTCAGGTTACAAGACCTACTAGAGAAGAACTATGACATAGTAATGCTCATCTCAGACTGGAGGTGAGTATTATGAGTTGCCAAAGTTCATCCTCCAAGCCATGGAATCACAAACTTCCTATAGCATGAAAGAGGTGGCAATGAAGCCTGTGCTCTTATATTGCTTTGTATAGTATTACATAATAGAGAGTTGCCTGAAGGTGGGCCTTATCATGAAATGGTAAAAGCCATTTGATAGATAAGGCTGGTGGGTCCTGTTTTAAGAATGAACAGTGGCAGACACTAAGGTTTTCTAAATAGTACAAATAAAAATGTTTATTTATTTTTATTTTGCACATTTTTATACCACTCGTCCTCCAAGGAGCCTAGGGCGGTGTACATGGTTCCTTCCCTCCTTTCGTCCTCACAACAACCCTGTGAGGTAGGTGAGGCTGAGAGACAGTGACTGGCCCAAGGTCACGCAGGAAGCTTCGTGGCTGAGCAGGGATTTGAACCTGGATCTACCAGGTGTAAGTCCAACACCCGAACCACTACACCATCCTGGCTCTCATTGTATACCTGTTTGTGTATACTAAATGAAATATCCAACTCCTGTAGTCAGATAACCCAAGGAACCTTAAAAACAGTGCTAGGTTGCTGGGGGGCCCTGGGACATAGCCATACACTGGTCCTCCCATGATACCTCTGCACACCCGCTGATGGTGCGCATTGGTGATAATGCTGCCACCAATATTGAGGGTTCAGTGGTTGGTCCACCTAGGTGGGATCTCTAGCTGGTGTGAACCTTTGGCAAGTGCACAATCTGGCCAAGATTGGTGGCAAAATCCTTATTACATATTTCACTACGGCTGTGATCCAAACCTACACCAAACTCTTATGGACATGGAAGCATAATCTGAGCAGGTACTTACCACAAACACATGCGTACAATGACTCCATGTTCCATAACATGGCAGCATTTTCTGCTAAAGCTCAGCTGCAGCTGTCCGCTCACAGTTCTCTGAATGTTCAGAGTGCGACAGAGTCTTGGTTGACTCTGAGAGGACCCGACTCTAGTCCTCTACACCAATCTTTATCCTCTCTGTCCCTTTTGGCTATTTGCAGATTCTGATCCTGGTTTAGAGTTGTCATCCCTTCAGGATTTGCCTAGAGTCTCCTGGAATCGGCATTAATCTGCAGGAGACTTGTGAATGTGATTCTGGATATTTCCAACAGGGCCTTGTCAGCTCAATGGCTTCATATCACTTTGGGAAAAATAAAATCTCCAGGACCAGCTTTAGTCAAAGGTGTCAATGATGCTGCATTCTCATTAGAGATGAGTGAGCTGCCTGAGGTTTGCCTCTAAATGATCTGAAAATGACCCAATTGTTTCTCCAAATGATCAGATCATTTACTGAGCCATTTTGAGGGTTATTGTGAAGACAAAATGAGGATGGGGGACTGTGCCACCTGACCTCCTTAAAGAAAGGTGGTATAACATGTAATTAAATAACATGTACGTAGGTGGGACTTCCAGTGATATATGGTTTGATGCATCATAATCTATTGTCCTTTGATTATAATTCATATGCTAATTTCCGCGGTACTCTGGTCCCCATTGAAAGGTAATATTTAGCACCTGTTGCAGTATAGTTGGTAGTATCAGAGTTGTGTTTTAAGTCTCGACAAACCGATAGGTACAACCCCCCAACCACTTGTTCTGCAGGGTCCTGGGAATCAATTTATGGATTGTAAACTAGGTTATTAAAAACACTCATCATTATATGGAGACTCTGAATTTATTGGAGCCCTCGAGTTGTAAGAAAGGGGAATACAAAAGTTTCCTCCATCTCTGAAATACAAGAGAATTCATTATTTTTTCTTCTCTTCCAGCATGTTCTTGGACTCCTGCAGCTTCTAAATGTTAAGCGACTTGGTGCCCATTATTGTTTTTCTCCCATTGACATCAAATTAAGCCTAAAAAGGAATCGAATAAGCTTTAGATAAAGATCCCATACTTTGCAGAGTTTGTGCCTGAGCCAAACTAAGCCTTTGAGGTTCTCCCATTAGCGGCCACCCAAACTCTGAAAATATTGCCTCTCCACTGTGCGAATTGCTTTTCTGAAACAATAAGCAGCAAATTTATTTTCACTGCACAGCAGAGTATCTGCAAATTGTCTTTTCATTTCATACAGAATGCGGTGCATCTTGGACTATGTTCTGCCATACTGAGCACTAGAGTAGGCAATAGGTGCAAATATAGCTACTTGTATTCATGGCAGTACAGCAAAAGTTCCATTGGTACATAATAATATGTGTCCTCACATAATCAGATAACACCGCAGAGGTACAGCGATGAAGATCCTTTCCTAGTATTAACTGCCCAGGGAAAACGCATACACGCACTACAGTAATAAGCTAATAATATTTTGGAAAACAAAGGATTTATGTGTGCTGTATCTCGTACATTATAATTGAAAGCACAACATTAGAACCCTGGAGGCTTCCAGTAGGACAAGCACCCCAAAGCACACTGTGCCTAAACCTTTAATTTATGGCCCGGCAACTTGGTAGTGTAGTCCAACGGAAACACTTATGATTTCTCTTTGAATTACAGTACAGTACTACCCGAAAGCCACAGCTGAAACTGTGTGTATTGCCAGGAAACTTAACAGGCAAAAGTAAATGCTATAGATGCAGCATTTGGTAAGGGTGGCAAAGTGACTGGGGAGGCAGAAGTGGTTCCTGACCAGTTTGAATGAGACTTCTGGACAATTCAAGAATTATACTGTTACAAAGACTTGCTCTTGCCCCTTTCTCTGCTCCCAGTCTCCAACTGGGATGAAGGGAAGCCTGAGATGAAATGGCTATGAAACCTGGCTGGAGAAGAAGTCAGTGACATCCTGATCCATTGCTCCCCTGCATAAGTAGGCCAATCAGAACTATTGGCCAGGTTGAGTAGGACAGAGGGAAGGGGTCTGTGTGAGGAATAACGAAAGGGCTAGGAGATGGGGTGGAAGGAAGGAGAGTAAACTGGTAGTGTGTGTGGTGTGTTGTGTTGTGTTGTGTTGTGTTGTGTTGTGTGTGGGGACGGTTGAAATGAATGCAACTCTGTGTAAGTTCTGAAACAGCAATGATCAGATGTGTCTCATATTCATATGAAGGTTATCTATGGCTATCTGCCATATAAATATGAAAAGTAAGGACATAGCTGCCACAATTTTGGCTCTTCTAGGGATGACTAATTTGACAGGTCAGTGCTGTCTGTAGTTGTATTCCCACATTTGAGTGATACAGTTTGGGGCAAGAGTGGGCAGAAAGGCGATTTTGGATACCTTGTCAACCACAAGTTGGCCAGAAGCAGCAGACCTAACCAAAACATGACTGTAACAAACACACAACTGTGATACAAAGTGCTGTCATGGGAAAGAGCAGAGGGAGGAGCCAGGTGGGGGTGGTGACATGTGTCATCTGCAGGGGGTGTTGGAACATATGACAGGCTAATGTTAGGTGGAGATTTTCATGACTAGATACAATTGCCAACTTAGTAGGGAGTATGGGTTCAATAGCCATGCATGCAATACAAACGAAGAAATAAAGATACTTTAAAATCGCAGTTGTAGTTTGATGAAATTCTTTAAAAGCACACATCAAAGGATATATACACAAAGGGATTCCAACCAGAGGCAAAAGGGTCCTTATTTCTTATGCCAACGTTTCACTCCTCGCATGGAGCTTTCTCAAGGCGTATGCAGTTAGACAACTGCTAGATGAAAAAAGACAAACGAGAAGCGCTGAGAACTAAATAAATCCTACCACTCGAAACCGCAGGAAACCGCTAATTGATAACGGAAGCGCTGTCCTTCGTGTAACCCAGGAGAGCCTTCCAACACTTACTTCACAGTTGCCATGATTTGGATGCCAGTTTTAAATAGATCACGGAAACTGTGAAGTAAGTGTTGGAAGGCTCTCCTGGGTTACACGAAGGACAGCGCTTCCGTTATCAATTAGCAGTTTCCCGCGCTTTTGAGTGGCACCTCATTCCACCTGGTGCGGTCTACACCCCCCTAAGGATTCCACCCCCCCCCCAGCATGTGTGCATGCATGTGAGTGTGTGTTTATTTTAGTCTTTGAAATAATACAGTATCTCCAAAAGGACGTATTTGGCCACTGGCAATTTCCCCTTTTTTCAACACTAAAGCCAAAGTGTGGTAATGAAAAATGTGGCAATGGGGAGGGAATCGGCATTAACATGGGAAGAACCTTTACACCCCCATCTCATAATAACACCCATAACACCCATGTGTAGCCCAAAAGGGAGCAGGTCAGTTATGAAGTCTAAGAGATTGGGTATAAGTTGATTGTGATTTCGAATTGATCCAGTGCAGAGCTCACCTGAGAGTATCTTCCAGAGCAAACATGTCCTTAGAGAAGTAACTAATGCCTGTTTACACCTGTCTGCCTTGTGGGATGTTGTGGTCCTCTGTGGACACAGCCCTGACCATTGGAGCTACTTTTGCTCTGCCACAGTTCAGCACCTCAAACACGCCAATGTAAACACTCTGGGAAGTAACTTCAGATTATTGCATTTTACCTGGTTTGTAAAGCACTTTGCTTGTACTAAGTGCTGTCCCTCAATTCCTGGAATGTTCTCCCAATCATTATTGTGGATTGACCTAGCCTGATTGGGTAAACAAAAGAGTTGTTAAAGCACATCAAGGGGAAAGTAATCTGCATTGAGTAATGTTGGGAACACCTGCTAGGCTGCACTTTCAATGCTCTTCTAAGTAAAATTAAGGTTTTGGTCCCATTAATAGCATTTACTGCAGTGGAGTCACTGGTATGATTAAGGATTAATCAGCTGGGTAAAGGTTGGAAGGATTCAAGCCCTAAATGACTAATTTGTTTCTTCCATGGCTTGTAAAACATGCCACAGCCTTCCAAACTACAAAAGTGGTAATGAATAAAGCAGATTGCTACCATAACATGGTTGGTCATGAATTAATCGTTGTTTGATATTTGTAAATCAGAGCTGGCAGACTATGCAGGGATTTTAAAAGTAGTGCTGTGGCTCTCCTGGGGCCATTTTTCCCCATCCTAATTTATTCAGCCCCACTGGTGCTGGCTGTGTACAAAGTTCAACAGCTATAAAGGAGCTGGAGCTAGGGACCAGATACGGTAAATGAGAAAGTGACTCCACTTTATGGAAAAGAGAGCCTGAAATATGAGCAGGCAACTTCTGCCTGTAAAACAGGACACTTAGGCCGTCAAGTTTAGCCTGCTAATGATTACGGAAGCAGATCCAGTCCTGTGTAGTCATAAAAGCTCATAAATAACCACAATAAATGCAGCAGGATGTCTCTGAGCCAGCCTGAAAATGATGACTCTTTCCAATTTTCAAAATTTTATATTTATTGACTTTTCTAAACATTCTATTTACACTGGAATGAATTACATAGTGATATTAAATGTCACCTCAATTGCACTCCGGACATGACACCTATTTGCAGGTTGACTTTTAGCGTATAAATGAACTGCATGGCCCAGAGTGCAGAAAAGCTTAAGCACAGGCAAGGACAAATTTAAAACAACAAACCCCCAAACAGGAAACCCTGCTTCATGAATTGTTTTGTATGCCCAATGAGTCACTGGAGGGAGCTCTAAGTGCATGATAAAACGAAAACTTTGTTTTCAATTGTCAGAAAGAAGCAGACCTTAAAACTGTCATGCATGTCAGAGTCTAAGGAATTTGGTTTTTCTGGCCCCCTTTATTTTATTGGGTGGGTGGATGGCATCAAATTATTCCAGGAGATTGTGAAAGTCTTTAATGCAGTGTTCATCACTTGGCAAATACAAGATGGATTTAGAGTCACAAAACAAGACAAAAACATCTTGATGAACTACTGTATAATCTTGGAAAGTGCTTGCTACTAGTATGAATGTGGCTTGCTTAATCATCAGTGTAAGAAATTACTAGTTTGTTTAGATGATTGGTTATGAGAAAGATATTCAGCAAAGCAGGGAAGTTGGATTTCTCTCATTTTCGAAGAAATAATCTGATCGAAGGTTCTGGTCTTCTTATGTGACAGCCAGGTTTAAGTCACTTAGCATCTGAACATGTTTTGATGACCATATAATGGTGGCGCGGAATAGGGCCTTCAATTATGGAATTCCCGCTCCCTGGAATTAAGAACGGCTCCCTCTTTAGAGACCTTTCGGCGGGGCCTTAAGACGTTTTTATTTAGGTTAGCTTTCGATGTCTGACATGGTGGTTTTTTAACAAATGGCTTTTAACAAATGTAAATACAGGTGACCCACTGGGGTTGTTCATTTTAATTGTTTTAATTATTTGTTTTTAATTATTTTAATGTACATGTTTATTGTAATGTTGTAAGCCACCTTGAGTACCCTTGCTGGGAGAAAGGCAGGATACAAATTCTTTAAATAAATAAATAAATAAATAAATAAATAAATAAATAAATAAATAGGCAAAATGTCTAATCAGAATGGATGCTGACTGCTTATTTCCTTATAACCTCCTTCCCTCTCTTCCTGTTTTCTGTATTATGCACTATTTATTTTATTTTATCTGTATATGTGTGTGTATGTCTATTTGTGTCAAGCCAATAAAGGTTGATGAAATGAAATGAAATTTAGGCAAAATAGGACGAGGATTAGTTGTTTGCATTCAGCGATGGATTCTGCGCCTACTGATCTCAACACCTGGTTCCTTTGGCTCAAGAATCAAAACCTGGTTCCTTTGGTTCAAGAGTCAGGGAGAATATCTGAAACTGAACTGGATACAAATGGCAATCAATTGAAAACTGCTCTTGAAGAGATGGACACTTTATGTAGTTCCAGTAAAGAGCCCTTCCCAACAGAAGTATGAAGAAAAGATCTGGAGAAAACAATGCAATGGAGTGGCAACAGGTTGCAGGTATCATGTTGTCTTAAGTGCTCCCAGAGGCATCTGATGGGCCACTGTGAGAATCAGGGAGCTGGACTAGATGGTCCTTTGGCCTGATCCAGAAGGGCTGTTATGTTCTATAATGAACAATTGAAAATACTGGAAATTGTTTGTAAGTGAAGTCAGAATTACACTGGTAGACAGCCGATGATGAGGTCTGAGGGTAATAATGTCTAGACCAGGGGTTCTCAACCTGTGGTACGCGTACCCCTAGGGGTATGTGGACTTCAGGTTGGTGGTATACGAGATGTTCCCCGTTATCAGCTGCTGTGATCAGCAGCTGATAACAGGCAGCGGAAAAATGGGAAAAAGTATTTTAACCGGCCTGCGGCGCAGCCGAGCAGGTTCTCCAATCTCCAATGACTGCCCTCCCTTGCCCCCCGGTCTGTCCTCCCTCCACCCCTGTACCGACTGGTGAAGGGCTTACTTTGCCCAGTGGGCGCAGGGACGATCCCCCAGTGGAGCAGGGGCTGCCAGCCTTCACCCCATAGGCCCTTACTCTCTGAGTGCCATAAACGCACCTCGCTACCCAGGATTGCACTGTAAGAGTGACTTCAGATAAGCCTGCCTGGAGCCATTTCTCCAGGCACAGCTGGACACAGCTGACACAGCAGAAAGGCAGACCTACAGAGGGGCTCGAGCAAGACTGCCTGTTCATATGGTGGGTTGAATTCTTCAGTGTTTAATAAGGTGGTTTTTCTAGACTGGTACTCTTAAGATTATAATGCAGCATTAGCATTGATTGCAATGGCAACGGCCTTGTTGGCAATGGTGGATTCAATGGTGGTTTGTTAGCATGGTGCTTTTTCATAAGATAAGGCTTAAGGCCACCAGATAGCACCAAATGTACACTCTCAATCTGTAGCTGCAGTGATTGCTTTGTCTTAGCCGTTTTATTGGAAATTAATTTCTCAGTTTTTACACTGTCGGAATAATTTTTATTAACTTTGTACCATAGATCTAGCAGATTCTTTTATTGTGTATTGATTTAAATTATGAGAAATAATATGAATTATGACTGGAACTTAATGAAATCTTATAAAACACATAGTAGAGTTTTACTACATTTGTTACATGCACATTTTGTTCAGTGTCTTACATTCAATATAGTTTGAAACCCAATATTTTATATTAAAATGTAATATCCTCACTGAATAGAGTGTATTAAAAGACGTGTTTGTGTGGCGATACCATCTCATTTATAATAATATTTGGAAAGATCTTGTCTTTTGTAGACTGACATCCATTCCTTCTTCACCTGTGCCTTGTGCTTAGCACTTATACAGGTTCACTTCGTCCTTGAATAGTGATTGAGAAGAAGTAAAATACAAGGGATTTGCAATGCTGGCAGTAGAACTCTGAGGAACCTTTTCGTTTGCCCACCATAATATAACTAACAACTCCAAGAGGTATCAGTGAACCTCTCATCTACGTACTTAGACCCAAGGTCAAAATAATAGATGAATTATGTCTGTATAAGGAACGGTGTCACAAAACCGCTATCAGCAACTGAAGTTTGTAAAGATTTCTTATGCAAACATGAGATGTCCTGTCCCGCCCAAAGGTAAAATATGACAACCAGAGGCGTACCTAGGCCTCCTGGCGCCTGGAGGAAGGGGGCGGGGCCTAGGTGATGTAACGCGCCCAGCGCATCACCGACCCCGACCCCCGCCAGTTTCCTACCTATTTCGGAGCCAAACCGGCTCCAGGGAGGGCAGGAGGGTCAAAACTCCGCGCCCCGAAGAGCCTGGTAAGTTCTCCTGCGCCTGGAGCCGCTGCTCCACGCGCTCCACGGTCCACCTGCGCCTCGAGCAGCTGCTCCACGCGCTCCGCAGTCCGCCTGCGCCTCTAGCTGCTGCTCCACGCGCTCCACTCTCCTCCCACCACTGATGACAACAGAAGCTATTAATTACAGTTATAGTTCTCTTCTTCAGATGTGAGATGGCAGTGTCCACTATTGTTATATAAAGATATCCCCCTGGTTTAGGTAAGGAAGGTGATAATGTGAATGTGAACCACTTTGTGAACTACTTCTTGTTGAAAAGCAGTATATAAATATAAATATAAGAATACTCAAACAATTGAACCTGTCCTGAGTGCGGGAATGAATGGGACTACTCTGGAATAATGGCTGAGGATTGAAGCAGATATAAGTGTCAGTGAACTTAGACTTAGAACTTAGACTCTTTTTCAACAGGGGAACATTTATGCAAATATGCTACCAGCAATTCTTCCAGTATGGCAGTTCCAGGGTTCCCAACTCCACAAGACCTCAACACTCACATTGGTCAACTATCTCTTCTGTGGTGTGGAATGCTGGGATTCTTCAGCAGGGTTCTCCTGCTGAAATAGCCTGCAGGGAATAGGAGAAGGAACCCATCCTGCTGCCTCCTCTTTTTTGAAGCCTCAGTCTGACAGGCAATGGAAAGGAGGGGGTTAAGCAGTACCAAAAGCCTCCTTTTCCTGAGGATAGCTTCCCTAGACATCTGACCCTTACAGTACAATCCTATCCTATGCTCTGCTCAATGATCCAGCTATGCCAGTGCCGGCAATGCTGGATCCTGAGTAGAGTAGGCAGGGTTGGAAATGTCCTTGAGGTAAGGGAACTTTTATTCCCTTACGCCAGTTAAACTCCAGCCACCCAAATGGGTCTCCTCAGATCTGTGCCAGCAATTGAGCTGGCATAAGTCCGGGAGTCCCGTGTCGGGAGAAAGGGGCCTAGAAATGAGCCTGGAAGGAGGATATGGTACAGCGTGCACTGCTTCTGCCGATCTCACCCCCTCCCGGGCCTGATCCACTCACTCCCACCCTGAAACGCCCCTGGAATGCTTTCCCCCTGCCCCTATGCTGTACAGCCCAGCCACAGCTTACCTGGGCTACACACCATCTGGATATGGCCCACACAGGCCAGCACAGGCCTCTGCACCAGCCTAGGTCCGGCGTAACTGCATTAGGGCAGCCTTTGCAACAGTCCTGGGCCGACGCAGCGGTCCTACGCCGGCCTAGCAGCCAAATAGGATTATGCCGTTAGGGTCTCAGTCAGAGCCCCCAACCCTACATCCTTCCTCACCTGCATCATTGGAGGAACTGATCAGAGTTTTAACCTTCCCCAGTTTTGTAGAGTGTTCCAGAAAGGTAGGTTTACCAGATTTTCAGTTTTCTTAACCGGTACAACACCCCCCCCCCCACAATTAAATAATTAAATAATTTAAATAATTAAATAATTAAAATAAATTCGAAGTAGTTGGGGGGCGCGAAGTCGACGTTTTTATTTATTTATGGACAAGGGGAATACGGGTACAGAAGCCATGTAAAACACACACAAAGTCCAACTGGAATAAAAACAAAAATCAATCCTGCTTACGTTCTTCAAATTTCTTGACTTGCTTTCTTGACTTCAAAGTTGCGCTGACTTGCTTCACCATCCAACAGTCTTCAGACTGCTCCTCGAGAATGTTTCTGGGTTGAAAGAAACGAAACGTCGGGTTTCTAAGGTTGTGCTGTAGATTTTTAATGATTTTCTGCCTGCCTGTGCTGTCAAAGAAATTTGAAGAACGTAAGCAGGATTGATTTTTGTTTTTATTCCAGTTGGACTTTGTGTGTGTTTTACATGGCTTCTGTACCCGTATTCCCCTTGTCCATAAAAATTGTGGCTGGCCATGAAAGTTTCCGTTCGAAAATTTTTATTTATTTATTTATTTTAACACAGGAATTAAGTAATTAAATAGTGGGCAGGCAGTGGGTGGGCAGTGCCTTTTCTTGCCATGCCTTGTCTTGTCTTGCCTGACGTGCTGTGCCCGCCTTGCCCGCCTCACCTTGCCTTGCCCGTGCAGTGCCCGCCTTGCCGCCGCCTTGCTGCCACCGTACCCGCTGTGCCTTGCCCGCCTCACCTGTGCCATGTCCGCCTTGCCTCTGCCTTGCCCGCCTCGCTCGTGTCATGCTGTGCCCACCTTGCTGCCGCCTTGCCGCCGCCGCCATGCCCACTGTGCCTTGCCCGCCTCGCCCGTACTGTGCCTGCCTTGCCGCCACAGTGCCTTGCCCACCTTGCTTATGCCGTGCCCGCCTTGCCGCCGCCTTGCCCGCCGTGCCATGCCTGCCTCTCCCGCACCTTGCCTTGCCTTTTGTTCCCGCAGCCACCGCCACCATTTTGAAAATGCAGAAACTTACTCAGGTGCCAGCATCTTGGATCGCAAAATCTCTCGAGATCGAACATGTTGGCGTCCAAATCTCGTGAGGGCATGAGGCTGCCTCATGCCCTCACGAGATTTGGGTGCCAACATGTTGGATCTCACGACATTTCAGGATCCAAGATGTCAGCGCCCGGGTAAGTTTCTGTATTTTCAAAATGGCGGAGGCTTGCCAACTGGCCCGGAAAATGTTCCAGGACCATTTTGGGACCCGAGTCCAGATTCCGTTACAGTCCTGGATATTCTGGGATGGATGGTAAGCCTACAGAAAGGAATAACTCTTGCTCACTATTTATTCCAATCAAACAAGCATGCTTCTTTACTGAAAGGCACATCACAACTAAACTAACAACTGAAAGGAAAAAAGAAAGAAAAGTCTGAAGGTGAAGTCTAGCTCCATCCAATAATAGAAGTTCAGTGGGAAAAAAGGGGCTATTACAATACAGTCAGTCATAGTACAGATCAAGAAAGGCTGGCATTTGGAAGGAGAAAATAACTGATTTATTTAAAAGCATTGTTTTTCATTTCCTCTGTTTATATCATGCTGTGCTTTATCAACAAAAATCATGATGCTAATTTAAAAAGGTGGGAGTTTTCTTTTCGGTATTGCAGAAATCAATATTCTGCCATCTCAGTATGTCTAGACATTGAAGTAATTTTAATGTAAGATTCTTATTATTGTTATTAGTCATGTACAAAAATCACTGAAGGAATTTGCCATTTTTGTTCTCCTGCTTCAGGCAATGGATTATCACAGAGAATCCACTAGAATCCATAAGAATGCATACTACTAACGTATAGGGTCTGAAAGCTGTCACACATGTATATTTTCTAAAGTTTTCCAAGAAACATGGATTTTTGTAGAGTTTCATAAGTGAAAACACCAAATGATTGTTAATATTATTTGTAATACAGTGGAACTTTGGATTACGAGTAACTCGGTTTGCGAGTGTTTTGCAAGACGAGCAAAAAGTTTTAATAAATTTTGCCTTGATACACGAGCAAGGTCTTGCATTACGAGCACTCACTGCAATCCTGCTGTTGCCAGTTTTCGCCTCTCACTCCCTACAGCTCCCTGCTGCTGCCTTCAGGGAGGCCGCCGGATCAAACTGCCCGTCGCCTCCCTTCCTGCTCAGTCACCACCTCCTCAGTCACCTCCTGCTGCACGCCGGCGCGCTCCCTGCTGCTGCCTTGGAGAGGCTGCCTGATCGAGCTGCCCATCGCCTCCCTTCACAACAAAGCGCCTGCCCTGGGTCAACACCCCCCTCCCCGAGTGAGGCCGGCAGTTCCCGACGTCCCTCGGGACGTAGCAGCCGAGCTGCGAGGACGCCACCACCCGTCACATGCCAATGTGTAGGCCAGGCTTCTGCACAAGATGCATTGGGGGGGGGGAGGAAATAACACACACGTCCTTTGCCAGGTAAAAGCACAACAGTTTTAAAGGGGACCAAACTTTACATTTCCATGGAGCGGGGTGGGAGGGTTACATTTCACAGCAGGAGCGACTCAGGCAGAGTGGGGGGGGGTGACAACGGGCCCATTTCAGCTGCAGCATTGGCTTTCCGTGCTTGCGCCCCACCATTCTTGCGCCCCGCACCGCCGCGAGCTCTTCCCAGCCCTTTCCATTCTCGTGGAGAAAGAGAGCGCTCACACATGCCTCCTCCCAAGTCGTGGGTGATTCTCGTGCGTGCACCCCGTTGAGCAGGCAGGCTGGTGGGGGTAGTGCCTTGCACGCACGGAGTAGCTGTTGGACGGCTGGTGGAAAAGAGAGAGGTGATTGCTCGCCGCCTCCCCTCTCCTCTCCCCGCAGTTGAGGTACTATGGCAGAGGGGGCCATGAAAAGGCGGCTTTGAAAGGGGGTGGTGATGGCCGTTGCTGCTGCTGCCGCCGCCGCCGGGCACCTGTCTCTAGCTCCCTTTCCCTCCTCCGCCTTGCCTGACAAGAGCTTTGAACAGAGGAGAGAAAGGGAGCTGGAGACAGGTGCCCAGCGGCGATGGCAGAAGCAGCAGCAACGGCCATCACCACCCCCTTTCAAAGCCGCCTTTTCATGGCCCCCTCTGCCATGGTACCTCAACTGCGGGGAGAGGAGAGGGGAGGCGGCGAGCAATCACCTCTCTCTTTTCCACCAGCCGTCCAACAGCTACTCCGTGTGTGCAAGGCACTACCCCCACCAGCCTGCCTGCTCAACGGGGTGCACGCATGAGAATCACCCACGACTTGGGAGGAGGCATGTGTGAGCGCTCTCTTTCTCCACGAGAATGGAAAGGGCTGGGAAAAGCTCGCGGCGGTGCAGAGCGCAAGAACGGTGGGGCGCAAGCAAACACCAACACCAGTAAGCCTCTCAAAACTCCCCCAAACTGACCAGCATTTTCAGGGACTATTTGTTGTTCAGGAAAATACATTCCCCAAACCCAAAATAGCTCCTGAAAATGGACAGAAATGCTGGTCAGGTGCAGGTTACTGTAATTTGGTTTATTTTTCAGTACAGTATGTACTTTATACTGTGCTGTATTTTGTATTACTGTAATCATTTTTATATGATTCAATGGTTGTGGAACGAATCATCTGAGTTTCCATTATTTCTTATGGGGAAATTCGCTTTGATATAAGAGCGCTTTGGATTACAAGCATGTTTCCGGAACGAATTATGCTCGTAATCCAAGGTTCCACTGTATTATTAATAATATTTATATATATTTCAACAAAACGTAGTTCACAAAGGGGATTACATAGCAAGATAAATCAATAAATGGTTCCCATAATAATAATAATAATAATAATAATAATAATAATAAATAATAATAATAATAATAATAATAATAATAATAATAATAATAATAATAAATATAATAATAATAATAATAAACCAGTATTTATATACCGCCTTTTCTTTGGTCATCGGATTTCAACTTTAATTCAAAGGTGGTTTACATGGCTTTGTAAACCCCAAGGGGTTTTAACAATGCAATAATGTTCTAATCTTTCGTAGAACCCTTCTTTCTAGATCTTTCTTTCAAAGTCCATCTCTCTGTCTCTGTCTCTGTCTCTCTCTCTGTGTGGCATTCACCTCACCACGCTTCAGCTGACAGGGCAACCTTCACTCTCACTCAAGTGCAGCTGCAGTTCCACTCACCCACAGAGGCTCTGCAACTTATCAGCTTGGCGTGCCAGCAGCTCTCCGACAGACACAGACACTTTCGGCTGTCTCAAACTGCAGTCCTTCAGATCTTCAGGCATAACTGAGCCAGACATACTGCCCCATCACCCAAAGGGCTCACAGTCTAAAATGTGGTGCAGAAGAGACACCTGCAACAGCCACTGGAAAAGACGTCATGCTGGGTTGAAAAGGGACAGTTGCTCTTCCTGTGCTAATAATAAGCTACCACTTTAAAAGGTGCCTCTTTGCCCAGTTAGCCTGGTGTGGCTGGGGGGGGGGGTTGTGAGTGGTGCACCCCACACTGAGTGACACCAATTTGGATGTCACGTGGGGATGACACCCCACGTGACTTTCGTCAGTTTGGTATTTTTTGCTCCTTTTCGCCCCATTTTAAGCCCCTTTTGCTGATTTTCTCCCATTTGTTCTTTTGGGCTAATTCTGGGCCCATTTCAGCCCGTTTGTGCACATTATATCCAATTTGGTCATTTGGGTCGTTTCTGGCCTGTTTCAGACCGGTTTTGACCATTTTAGTCAGTTTGGTATTTTTTGCCCATTTTTGCCTAGTTTTAAGCCGTTTGTGCCTATTTTCTCCCTTCTGGCATTTTGGGCCTGTTTCAGCCCGTTTCAATCCTGTTTGTGCCCATTTTCTCCCATTTGGTCTTTGGGGCTTTTTCTGGTCTGTTTCAGACCGATTTTGACCATTTTTGTCAGTTTTGATTTTTTTTGCCCCTTTTTGGCTCATTTTAAGCCTTTTTGCCCATTTTCTCTATTTCGGTCTTTTGGCTCTTTTGGGCCCATTTCAAGCCCGTTTGTGCCCATTTTCTCCAATTTTGTCATTGGGGCCCATTCTGGCCTGTTTCGGACTGTTTTTGACCATTTGCGTCTGTTTGGGGTTTTTTGCCCCTTTTTGCCCCGTTTTCAGCTGTTTTTTCCCAATTTTCTCAAATTTGCTCTACTGGCTCTTTTGGGCCCGTTTCAGCCCGTTTCAAGCTCGTTTGTGCCCATTTTCTCCAGTTTGGTCTTTTGGGCCCTTTCTGTCCTGTTTCAGACCTATTTTTGTCGGTTTGTTCTTTTTTGCCCCCTTTTACCCTGTTTTCAGACTTTTTTTTACCAATTTCCTCCCGATTCATGCCTTTTTGTGTCCATTTCATCCGATTTGGTATTTTCTGCCCTTTTTCAACTGTTTCAAGCCCGTTTGCCTTTTCCCCGAATTTTCAGCCCGTTTTCTCAAATTTTCGTCCCATTTCTTGAATTTTCTCGTATTTTGTCTTTCGGACCTTTTGGGCCCGTTTTAGCCTTATCAAGCCCGTTTGTGCCCATTTCCAAAAATTTGGGGGTTTCCCCTTCTCCGCCCGTTTCAAGCCCGTTTTGGTCCATTTCGTCAAACTTGGGGGGGGGTTGCCCTTTTTCACCCGTTTCAAACCCATTTCCCTGAATTTTCGGCCCATTTCCCCAAATTTTCTCAAATTTGGTCTTTTGGCCCCTTTTCGCTTGTTTCATGATCATTCCGGCCCATTTCCTCCAATTTTGGTGGGTTTTTTTGTACTTTTCACTTGTTTCAAGCCCATTTCAGCCTATTTCCTCTCATTTTTTTATTTGCAGGAACCACAAAGCAAGCCAAAGGCAGCGGAGGGGCTTTCACCCTTTTGCTGTCTTCCGCTTTTTCCATGGCTCAGCATGACGTGGTGTGATCGACGCCAGTTACTTGTGGTCGCTGCACCGTGCTGCGCCAAAAGGAAAAGGTAAGCTATGCTGCTGGGGTAACTTATCTATACTTGTTGAATATGTGTGTTTTCTGCGATTGCTAAATGGTGGGAGGATCTGGGTGCAAATTGACAGCAAGAAAGCAGAATAGAGATCTTCACTGTGAAACATTTGGAGGGAACATATTTGACAAACTGCCCTATCCTACCTGAACTCCTCTGGAGATGTAGCCACACACTGAGGTGTGCATTGCATCCTGGGGTAGGGCAGTCCCAGAGGTCTCTTCCAGGTAAGGGAACATTTATTTCTTGCCCAGGGGTAAGCATATGCTGCCCAAATAGAACCAGGAAGGTGGATCAAGGCTAGAAAGGATGATAGGATATTGATGGCACATTTGCTGCCAATACCGCCTTTTCCTGGCCTTGACACACACCCCTCCCTCCTCTGGTCTCTGCCCTATTGCTCCCCTTCCCGTTCTACCCACTCTCTGCCCCCCGCCCCCATGCTGACTTACCAGCACTGGGGTCTTTCTTCAGTCCACTTGCGGCGGTAGCCCGGCTGCACTTTATTGCATTTCTCCTTTCACAACAGCCATAAAGCATGCTGTACTGTCAGACTGCATGTTCTGGTGACACAGAGTCCCAATTGGATTGGGTTTAAACTAACTAAAGCCAATTTAGCTATCAGATTTCTCCCAAGTACTCTGGCAATTATAGTTTTGTGCTGCGGCTCGTTAGTTCCCCTCGGAAAATTGAAATTCACATTTTTTTTGGGGGGGTGGAATTTGGAAAGTGGAAGTAGTTCATATTAGCAGCGTGGTAATAAGGCCTCTGCATTTTTCAGAATAACAGTGCAATCCTATCCAATTTACACCAGTGTAACCAGCAGTGCAGCGAGAATAGGATGCCCCAAAACGGAAAGGGGGTTCAAATCCCCTCCATTCACAGGGGATTTAAATCTCCCCTTCCCTCCAAAGTTTCCCACCCTGCCCTTCCCCGCTGGTTACACCAGTGGTTTAAGTTGGATAGGACTGCACTTTAAGTGTGAAGCTAATCTTAGCACCATGAAACTTGCAGTCCAATATCTGCCATGTGATGTCATACAAACAATGTATTCAGAAACAGGTGAGATGATGATGATGATTCTTCAGTATGTGGGCCTCTGTATTCCTCCATTATGTGGGCCTCTGGTGCTGAACAAGCTGCTGTATCATCTCAATCACCACAAGTGAGAGCACTTTTCAGTCACAATAAACTGTGCTGTTCAAAACTATCCTAAAGTTTTTAGAATAGTTTCACAGCAGGAGCTGCGCAGACCTGAAAACTCTGTGGAATTGGCACATCTCTTGGTGAGATGAAGGCTTCATGAATAAAAGGAATGAAAAAAGACAACATGGCAAAAGAAAGAATTGTGCTTTAAGGATGTTAGAATATAATTCCAACCTTCACTCAGATAATGGGCTGCTGTTTCAGTTTTTCTCAGATTTGTTCAAGGAACACGAAGTCTGAACTGTTCTTCTAGAAGAAAGCCTGCTTACAAAATTGTTTCTTTTCAGAATATAGACACGGTTTTATAAAACCTAATGTGCTCTAGTCAATTCTGACTTGAAACGTAAATAGACTTTGCCTTCTGTTGTGGTAAGTCCAACTTTGGAATGGAAAATGTAGAAGGTCATTGCATCTTAGCCTCACCCCTGTATGAGGCTTGAAATGAATAAGCTCTTTATTTAGTTGAGAGGTATCGAAATCACAAAATGGAGGGGAGGGGTGAATGATGTGAGTGATTTTCTCAATAAGTATTTTAGTCTGGAGGCTTACAGTATTATTTGATTTTTACATCTCTATCAAATTGTTCTTCCAAACCCCAGGGAGAAGGTAGAAAGGAGAGAAACTGTGCACATCTTATTTTGGTGAAAGCTGAAAAGAAAATAAAAGCATGAATTTTGGGAGTAGTGGTGGCCGTTTTACTGGAGGCAGGGCCGGTGCTATTGTTAGGCCAACTAGATATACTCCTAAGGCACAGACCTCAGAGTGGCACAGTTTTATACTGATTAATTTTTTTAACCCATGTAAAAATGTAACTGACTATTTATTTTTATTTTAAGATAAATACGACAGTGCTGGGGAATAGAATTATAAATTCACAATCCCAAAATGATTTTGTACTGTTACATTTTCTTTTATATTTGAGAAAGATAATCAAATATTGTTGCATTACTTATTCATGCAATTTAAAATAAATTTAACTGTTTCAAGTGTGCTTTTCATTATTTTTTACAAGACATTGTTTCTGAAAGTTGAAGTTGGCAATTTTTTTTAGGGGCGGAGGAAATGCAAGTAGTTAACCTTGCCTAGGGTGCAAAATAGCCTGGTACCAGCCCTGACTGGAGGATACGTGGTATAGCATGTGATGGTTGAGTAATTCAACTGCAAAGTACCAATACTTAACTGAGAAAGTATTCCAAATATGAAATACAAAGACTTTTCCATCTAAGAAGAAGCAACATACACTTTGACTAGAATGCAGAATGTAAAGATGCTGTCTGTGTCAGTGGCGCCACAAGGGAGGGTGTGGGGGTGCGGCCTGCACCGTCACCCTCACGGCGGTGACCAAAGCACAGTCACCTGCCTCCAGACCGCCTCTGCTCGGCGATCGTCGGCCCGCTTCGACCCCAGTCGCCTCACACTCTTGCTGCCTAGTGTGTGTTTTTGTCACTTGTCAGAGAGAACATGGAGTAACTGGGGCTGAAGTGGCTGAAGGGGGGGGGGCTGTTGACCGTGCCGCCATTGGCGGAAGTGAGGGGGATGGCGGCGCGGCGTAGTGACTTCTTGGCAGTGGCGCCCCAATTGTGGAATTCCCTCCCCTTGGAATTAAGAACGACTCCCTCTTTAGAGGCCTTTCGGCGGGGCCTTAAGACATTTTTATTCAGGACTGCTTTTAATGTCTGACATGGTGGGCTGACCTTTTAACAAATGGTTTTAATATATGTAAATGCTGGTGACCCACTGGGGTTGTTTATTTTTAATCTTAAGTGTTTTGATTAATTATTTTAATGTGTTTAATTAATTGTTTTAATATGTTTATATGTATTTTACTATGTTGTAAGCCGCCTTGAGTGCCCTCGGGAGAAAGGCGGGCTACAAATTCCTAAAATAAATAAATAAATAAATAAATAAAGGTCACTGAGCGGAGGCGGTCCGGAGTCAGACGTTTTGCATTAAAAGCAATGTGATCACCTGGAAGGTCAGGGGCGATGTGATTATCTCTGCATCATCCCCAAACGTCCGGAACGCTGAGCTCCCCAGGTAAGCTCAGGTAACCATGTAGCACCCACTCCAGTGACACTGCTGGTCTGTGTCATTAGATTTAAGGGCCCAACTGCAGCCCCTAACAAGGCTGGGGGAGGATTCCAAATGAAGATGGGTCTGATGCTATGCAGGGAACAGCAGCATCTGATACAGCACAAAGAGTTGTAGTTTAACATTGATAAATGTGCTCAGATCTGTATTGCTGTTGCTGCTCTATTCTGTATATTGTGAGCTGCTTAAGATACCATTTACATAAAAAAGTGGCTAACATCTTTTTTTTTTTAATCTAGTTAATGTCTTTATAGGGAAAGTATGCAGCCCTTTGAAAATTCACGTCTTGCATTTTGCCAAACACACTTCACTCTGCATCTCTTCAGAGTTTACAGTTAATATTTTTTTTCATTTATTTTTAAGTTGGGGAAACTTATTTTGAAGTCTAGAAGAGTGGAATCATCATTTCCTGGTAGCTGTAGTTTGGCTGCTTTCTCGTGATAGAAAGGGAAGTAGATTGGTCTGCTCTAATTCTGAGAAATATTGTCAATGCCTGAAAAAAATAGTGCTGATCCTGATAGTGTGGTATTTTCTGTTTGGATCCTGAGCGGTGACAGCATTCAGTTCCTGTGCCAGGAGGGGATAATTACAGCCTGCAACAGCTCTCCTAAGATAAGATAAAAGAGCTTGTGCCAGCCAGGGAGAGGTTGCATAATTATATGAAAACCTGGGAAAAGCTTTCCTCCTGTATAATTTAAATCAGTGAGGCATGACAGGTGTATAGAGACTTGCAGATAACTCTGTTTTCTAATAGAAATGTGGATATGAAGATAAGCAGTGATTAATCTTAATCACCAGTAATATTATAATGGATGTTGGTATTCCATGACTTGTTTCCAAAAATCCGAAGTCTAAGAGCTGTCGGAAGAGATCAGTACATCGAGTCCAGTAACCTGTGACTGGTCAGACTTAAGAAACTTTCAGATGAAACGTTACAGCATCGCATTTCCTCTTAGAAAGTTCTCTGTTTTCTTACGCCAGTCGGTTAGGTTCCGATCCCAACATGATCAGCACACAAAGGAAGTTTTTTCACTGATGTTCCTGAAAAATGGATCACGCTCTTGGTCCCCTAGTCCTAAAACATGCAAAGTAGTACTACTGATAAATGAATGATACAGAATATTTCAAGAGCTAATTTTCATGTGCATTTTTGATGTGTCGTGAGTGGAAATCTACCATAATTTATAGAACTTATAGATATTTCTCAGGTGCACTGCAAACTAGAAGTTATGGTGGCACAACAGTGCAATTAAACTTATCTGGGAGTAAGCTCCATTGTCTACAAGGGGACTTATGTTTGAGTAGACATGCATAGGATCAGGTTCTTTCAACCCAATCCTATCCCCCACCTTGTTATAGCATGCAGTCGCACCACCGGAGCACATACTGTATGTTGGGGGGGGGGGTTGACCAGAAGGCCAATGAGAGGCAAGTACTTTTTTACTTGCCCCTCAGTAGGCCCTCTGGCTGTCTGTGAGTCTCCTCAGACCCGCACAGGCTATTTTGCTGGCATATATCCAAGGAGAGGAAGGGGGCAGGGTGGGTTGTAAAATGGGAAATAGTATCCAGCATGGGCCTTTGCCACCAAGACCCACCCTCTTCAGCCCACTCCCAACCCCTGCCCCATCCCAAACCATGCACGAACAAGCTCTTGTTGCCACCTTACGCAGGCTGGCGGAGCGTCCAGGTGCGTGCGTGGCGCCACACAATTTCTACCAGCAGCTCTGTCACATGCGACAGTGGTGCAGCTTTCATGCATCCACAACAGCACCTGTGGCAACAGATCACAAAACCCTTTGCTATGGTTTTGTTCGTGCATTTATTCACATGGCTGCACTCTTCCAGGAGAATTATCTACCTGTGCTCTTCACTGCTCAAAAGGCTTTCATTGGATGTATATGTTTATATGGGTGGGATGAGGAGACTTGAAACCTGGGAACAGGGGTCCCTAGTATCTTTTTGCTTTTGCCCCTTTGCTACTGATGCCACTGTGATTTCTGTAGAAGGAAGGGGTACTGTGGGGTGTGTGTGTGTGTGTGTGTGTGTGTGTGTGTGTGTGTGTGTGTGTGTGTGTGTGTGTAAAAACAGAGAGAGAGAGAGAGAGAGAGAGAGAGAGAGAGAGAGAGAGAGGTCAGTCTGGCTGGTCCATGCTGAAGACTCCCACCCAACTCTGCAGACCAACAGTGTGATCCAGGGCACATTTACAATGAAATACATATAAGCCCCATGAAGACTTACTTTTAAAGGAGATGTACATACTGCAACATTTTATTGCAGGACCTTGCTTGTAATTAAACAACTATGCATAGACCACTATGCGGCTGGCTCGCTCGACAACGACGAAGCACCAGAGGAGCAGCAGCGAGTGGGCCAGGTGGCCGGCTCGTGAGTGGGCCGGGGCGGGCGGCTGGCTCGCGAATGGGCCAGGCGGCTGGCTCGCGAGGCGGCGGCGGCCGAGGAGCAGCAGTGAGCTGGCCAGCCGGCAGGCGGGCGGGCGAGCGAGCGAGCTGGCCGCTCAGTGACGACAAGGAGGCCCCAGAGGAGCAGCAGCCAGAGGTAAGCCCCCTTGTTATTTTAAATTTTATTTATTTATTTATTTATTTAATTCTTGGCTTAAATAAATAAAGAAATAAAAGTTTCGGGCGAGCTATGCGTGGCAAAAGGGGCGCTTCGAGCCTCCCAAAGAAAAAACTCTAAAATTTATTTTGATTGATTGATTGATTGATTGGGGGGGTGTCCCGGTTTCAGACTGGGAAAATCTGGTAAGCCAATAGGTTCTGTTATGAAAACAGTTTGACATCCCAATTCTATTAAAAGCCCTGCACTCGGCTGCATTGGCACCGGAGCAGGCTCTACTGCATCCAGCGCAGGACTGGAGTTCTCCTTGAGGGAAGGGGATGATCATCCCCTTCCCCCGTGTCGAGCCCCAGCAGCCCCTACGGCATTACTCAGAGGCAAAATGGCTGGCGCAGCTCCGAGAAGCCCTGTGTCGGGCCTTGCAGCCCGGGATGGGGGTTGGGATTCGAAGGAGGCCTCCTCCCCTGAGCCTACCCCCTCCCGGGCATGATCCGCCCCCCTCCCCACCCTCTCCAGCTGATAGAGAGCTTACCTGCCTCCTGTAGGCGCATCTCCATCCTCGGCGGAGGTCTACCAGTGCTGGCCTCCAAGCAGGTGAGACAGGCCTCTGTGCTGTCCCAACACGCTTTACGGCATATTTGCGACAGAGCAGAGCCTGGTCCCGCCGGCAAAGGCTGGTATAGGATTGGGCTATGAATGTATCAGACTAGGTGAATTGGTATGGAGCACATGAGTCTAAAATTCGAGTTAGTAGCAGATGTTGCCTCCATTTCAGAGCTCAATATGTGCTCTACAGCACGTATGGAATTCTGTCAAGCGCAGGTTTTTCTGTTCACTTCCAAGGAGGGAGCATTACCACTTGTGTTTTGAATTCTTGGCTCCAGCCCCTCAATTGAAGTATTGATGTACAAAACAGAGCACCCAAAATGTCTTGCTGGACTGATGTGTGTTCTTTTTATTTTAAATTGGATTGTTGTAGTGGTCTATGCATAGTTGTTTAACTCTAAAATAAATTGGCTCAAAAATGAAGATGTTTTTGTCTTGCTTGTTCTTGTGGAAGGGATTTCAAATTTTCTATGCTAATGAAATAATCTATCTATTTTTTCCTTCCCTGCAGCAATAGCTGAACTTTTCTGTTCAACCTAGCTTGAGCCCTAAGCTCACAGAAATAATTTTTTTTAAAAAAAAATCAATTCATCTTTGAGTAGTGGGGAAGAAAAAAAAAAACACTACCCAGATCTCTTTACTGTAATTCATCGCAAATGCTTAGTTTAATTTTCACCCAAGGTCAAACCATTTTTGTTTCATCTAATGTGCCTTTTTAAATAGATTGCTATCATAGCAATGTGCTCTAAAGATCATTTCTCTTCTATTTTAATCTAAGCCAATTCTTGGCAATTCAGTTAGAAATACATTTCTACATGTCCTAGTAAAAGTTAGTAGAAGTCCATTCATTTCATTTTTCCATATTTAACTTCTATTTTTAAAGAGGAAACAGGGATGTCACAAGGTTCAATGACGTTTGTCCCCTTCCCCTGGTGTAGGACTGAAAGGCCCAGAGCCGGCGGAAATCCGAGGAGGCTGTGTAAAGACGTCCAAGCCCGGAATTGGGGACGGGGATATTGCTGCCAACACTCCCGCCCCCCCCTCCCGGGCTGGCTTGGCCAACGGCCACCCACCCTCATCACCCGAACTGCCCTCCCCTCACCCCTGCTCCCACCGGAGCAACCCTTACCTTCCTCTGGTGGGAACAGGTCCGATCCGTGGCAGAGTAAGGCCTGCTGGTGTGTGCGCCGGCAGGCCTTACTCCCAGGGGGCCGAAAACGCACATTACAGTGCATTTACAGCACCTTCCGCCTGTGGAGCACGCGCTCCACAGGCGCGAAGGTACACAGGATTGCACCGAAAAAACCTTGTCACATCCTGCTCGCATCTTCAAACAACACACCTAGAGTTTCCATCCCTTCCTTCTTTGGTTCAGTATAAGTGTGGTGTGTGTTGGAGCCCAGAACTCCTTGGTCTATTTAAGGGAGAAGACTAGAGATTAGCCCCAAGCCTCTGATGCATGATTCCCCTTAACCTATCCAAGACTCTGAGAACAAGGATGACTTTTTCTAGCTGACTTCTACCTCAGGGGCGTGAGACATCAGGTAAGAGTAATCGCACAACGGGCGAGACAAGCTCCCACCCCACAAGTGAGTGGAGTGCTTTCATCCTGCTGAGGAATTCATTCCTTGTCCCTGGTTCAGGCCTGGTTCAACCCTGGTTCAGGCTACCGAGAATGCAGATTCAACCATGGTCTCCGGCCATGGCTCGAACCTGTGGTGCTTTCCTGCTCCTTCACCCCAACCTTCTTCCTCTCTCCCTCCTGCCCTGTTACCATATAACCCCTGGTTCTTTAGCCCCTATTTCCTCCGGGCAATCCCTCTCTTTTCCCTAAAGTGCTAATGTGCTGCTCCCTCTCATCACATCCCTCCTCCATAATGTTCCCTTTCTCTTTTCTCCTGCCTATAAACCTGTGATACTTAGGACCTAGTTGTGTGAGTGATTGTTTGTGAATGTTGAAATGCATTCGTTTTTATTCTCCTTCTCATTATTGGTTCTCCTTCAGCAGTTATTGACTTCTTATCCCCACAATAAAAAAGAACATATTTTTGAACCCATATCCTTGCCTTCCTCCTCATTTCATGCCAATCCATTCAGAGCTACTCAGACCACTTACACGTGTCTCACAGCATGCCTGGGAACACAACAGTTTTTGTCAGGAATGAATTTATCTCTTTTCACTGATGTGGATCATGTATTGCTAATCTTTCCCTAATTATTGGGTAAGAAACGATAAAGAACTTCATTGCAGTTAAATTAACAACTAGGGTTGCCATCTCTCTAAGAGCTGGGGGAAAGGCCATTGCTAACTTGCATATGCTAATTTCAACTTAATTGATTTCCAGATTGTTTAGTGCTTATCTCTGAGACTAAGTTGGGGAAGAAATGTAAAGGGAGAGGGGAAAACCAGGCTAATTTCAAATGAGCCAAGTTGCCACATAAACCTGCAACTGAGCACAAGGATTTGGGCTGCTGCCATTTGAAATTGGAGACGTAGTTGCGCAGCTGTGTGCTTAGGATGAGCAACTGTGAGATTGCTGCTTGCAGAGTTGCTACTGAATTTCTGGCTAGTTTTTGCCTTCCAACTTGCAAAACATTATTTGGATGAACTCAGGCTATTCACTTCCAATCTCCTACCCACACTAACTGGGCTAGTCAAGAGTGTCTTCATTTGGACATGGTCTTGAAGAGACAATGGCTAAGATTTTTGCAAAACCTGCCCAACAGCAAGCTTGTAGACCATAATTAGGCACTTATATAAATAACCTAGTTCTCAGTAGCTCCATTTAGAGTTAATGTTGCCAACTCTGGTTCCATGTGTTGCAGCTCTGGATACAACTCCCAGGGTTCTAAGTCTAAATGATTTCTTTGTTTTATTCTTCTCTTCTTACTTTTTGGGAGGTGTAGAAATCTTAATTCTGGACCCATTTTTGGAAAGAAAGTTTTAATAATATTACCCCAGATTGAAGTGAGCAGCAGAAGGTTCTCGCAGTTTTTTGGAAACATTTTCAGCACCATCAAAAATGCCTTTCTCTTTTGATGATTGTTTTGGCAATGCCTGGTACAATGGAAGCCCATTCTCGTATTGCCAAAAGTAATAATGTCATGTGGCCAAATACGATTGGGTACATAATATAGTGATGTCACCCTGATCACTGCATGATCAAATAATTGGCTGAAAATCTTTTTGCCACCTACTAATAAACTTTCATCCAAATCCTATCCCCCTGCCTCTGCCAGCGGAATGTGCATCCCACCAGGGAAGCGCCAGAATCCTCGCGCTCATTGTGCAACATTTTCTTGTTTACTGATGCCTTTGGCGAGTGCAACCATGCTGCCAGTTCAGTCACTGGTGGCGCGTGTGCCAGGGCAGGTAAGGCAGCTGTAGGGATGAGGGATGGGGGAAGGAGTGGGAAAAATGGGGGCATTTGTGGGTAGGGAGGGGGAGGAACTGGGGGCAGGGAGGGGGAGAGGGGTGGATCCAGCAGCAATGGTGCACAGTGGACCTTATCCCCTTCTTTTAACACCCCTGCCCCTTTCTTCTCCTTGTACATATGCCACCAATTACATATTTACATATGCCACCACATTTACTGCATGATGTGGTGGTGGGTAATCAGGAGGTCTCTTTGAGGTAAGGGAGCTTTTGTTCCCTTATCCCAGGAAGGCCCCCTGAAGGCCTATGGGTCTCCTCAGATGTACACCAGCTCTATAGGTGGTGTATATCCAAGGAAAGGATGCAGAGTGGGCTGAATTTTGGGTGATAGGATCTGGTGTCCACATTTGCCACTGATATCCACCCCCTCTGACCTGCTTCCTGCCTCCTGCCCTCTCCCAAGTTACCCAGTTACTTTTCCTGCCTTCCTTCTCTCTGCTTCACAAAATGCCCTCCCTGCCAGCCTACCTGCTCCAGTGCAGCCTGCCAGCCATGGCAGCACCAGTGCTGCCACCATTTTGCTGTGGCTCAGAATGGCCTACCAACGTCATGCTGTGCATGCTGTCACAAAGCCATTTATGACAGTGGGACTGTGTCCCGCTGTTATAGGGCAACCCATAAGATTGGTCTGTTTGATCATCTGGTTTAAGTGCGGTCAGCTGCTAATGATGATTTAAAACATGTATACGTTCCTTTTACCATTGAACAAAATTGGAATCTAAAAACTCATTGACCTACTCTTGTAAGAGGAACTATGCATAATATTAAATAAGTTAATAAATTCCAAAGGCAATCATTTATATCTTTTTTTTTTACTGCAAACATTTAACCAAACTCAGTTATGGCAAAGTGTTTCCAGCATGCCAAACAAAAAATTGTTTACAATTGGGTAACAAAATCACAGTTACATCACCCTGTTCTGCTACTGATCTTCCAACTTCCCCTCCTACAGTCTTCTGTTAAGAACTTCGGTGCTGTAGTTTCATTCTGGCAATTGTTTTGTCTCTCCCCATGCCTGGTGTCTTATTCTAGAATTTATGAAGGAATACATTATAGTTACCAGGGCAGATTGTGGAATGAGGATCTGGTTTTATATCTTTACCATATTTTATATACTTCTACCTGAGCACCCCCCAATGATCACACCCCCCAATGATCACAACAGACAGACACTTGGATTAAGGCTAATTTTATTAACTGAATAACATGCGATAAACTGCAGCAGGGTGTCTTGCTTGGGAATCACCCCACTCCTGGGACCAAATGTCTTGCCCAAACCCAACTTCTCCTCCTAGGAGCAAGTTTGTTCCCTTTAAATAATTTCAATCCAAAATGCTCCCTTCAATGCCCACTTCGACTGACCGCTTTGACTGACCAAATAGTTAATGCTGTGTGTAAAAAAAAAACCCAAACTCAGATGGACAATTAACCCAAATTTATTGCTTTACAGCATCCCTTATCTCTACCACCGTAAATTATCCCAAAGCAGAAACCCTTCTGCTAAACAGAAACAACAGTCTATCTCCCCCAAACCGGGCTCTTTCAGCTGGCGTCCAGGCAGGCAGCAGACTGGTTTCTTCCTTTCTCCATCAGCTTCCTCCAGTCTCTGGTCCAAGATCACCAGCTCAGCAGTCCTTCGGCTTCGCAGAGCATCCCGTAGCTCCTCCAGCTCCTTCCTGTGTGGCAGCAGCGTCCCATCCTCTGGCAAAGTCCTTCAGCAAGCTAGGATGAGAGCGCCCTCAGCAAGATACTAGAGCAGCGAGCCCTCAGCAAGATGCAGAGTCCTGCTGCAATCTTGCTGCTTTTATACTCTTAAGTTCCAATTAGTGCTAATTGGGTGCAGCTGTGAGCCACACCCATTGCACTCAAAGTCCCAGCTTCTTCCTACTTAGTAGCAACACCTGTGGGCCACGCCCAATTGCTTTCAGGTGTGCTTCCACCCACGCAGTCCTAGGTGTTGACCCCTTGCTGCCCAGTCCTGTCAAAGTCCAAGTCTTCCTCTGTTAACTCCTTGCTGCCTGGATCTGTCAACAAGGGTCCACTGCTGACACCACACTTGGCTCCTGCCAGTCTTCTGGATCTTCTTCCACTACACAGGGAATATAAAAAACCCGAAACAATGTGCGGGCCCTAAAATGGGGGAAAACGGCCCCTAGCCATCCGCCTCCCCCCCCGGGTTACACTTGGGCGTAACATTCTGACTCCAAGCTATCCTCAGTTGGAGACTGAGAAAGCCTATCACAGACGACCCAATGGGTCGAGGCAGCTGGACAGCGCAGACTCCCCCAGGCCAAGCCGTATGGTTGTCTTTGCTGATCCAATCAAGGGGCTTGCCAGCCCGCCTCACCAATCTGGTCTGGCACCATCTGAGCGGTCCTGGCTCACCCCTTGACCTTGCTGACCTCCGAATGTACACCAATTGCTTTCCTTATCTACCCGGTCCGCACGTGACCTGCCACCCCCAGCGGGAAATACCTAGCAATAACCACCCAGCTCAAACTTCCAGTCTGTGGTAGGCGAAAAAACCACTAGCCAGGCCTAATACGGCTAATGGCAAAAAATTCCTACCCGGCTCTGCAAATCAGCAACCAGCTAATCTCAGACTAGATGAAAGGGAGGGAGGGAAAGGCTCACGAAGGTGCCAACTGAACGTGCTCGGGCAGCATGATGCTCCCAGGCACACAGTTGGCCCCTCCTCCTGAACATTCCCGGATGAGCCCGGGATGTAAGCCTCCGTCTGCTGCTCAGGACGGGGCCAGGCAGCAGCGGGCGACGCGGTAAGGCGCGTCACCCCCCTTTACCCTTACACACACCCCCAATGAAGACACAAGACAAGTCACTTTATGGAGAATTGGTCACGTTATTTTAACTTCAACAATTAAACCTGCAGAGGCAAACACTGGGGGTAAACTAATCCACCCCCCAAAGGCGTGTGGGCACTGCTTGGGGGAAATGGTCCTAGCCATCTTCCTCCCCCTGCTTGTTTTGGCATCAAACATCCTGGCTCCAGGCCCCCCAGGACACAGCCTGGGGGAGCCTATCACAGCCAACCCCGAAGGGCTGAGACAGTGGAGCAGGTTTTGAGACCCATACTAGCCAAGCCACTGATGGGCCTCACCTGCTCCAGCCAGGAGGCTTGCCAACCAGCCTCACCGACCCGGGCAAGCATAGTTAATGAGCAGTCTTGGCGCACCTCCTGACCTTGCCGAGATCAAGGTGCACGCCGATCCCTATCAAGCCTTACCTACCCATACCCGCATGCCACCTGCCAGGTGACCCACTGGCTAACTACCCGATCCCTCGGAACACAGTCTGAGGTAGGCGAAAAAGCATCCAATGTGTGCCAATTTATTGGAAGCCAAAAATTCCTACCTGGCCCCCAAAAGGGCAACCGGCTAATCCCAGACTATGCCAAGGGAGGGTGGGAGGGGCTTTGCCTGCTGGGCAACGAGTGAGGGCCGAGCAACGCTGCGGCGTCTCCCCAGCTGTTGCCTGCCCCACGTGACCCGGCCCGGCCAATCGCTGGCTGGGCCTAATGTGGCTTGCCTCCTGCCTCCCTTGGGGGGGGGCAGGCTAAAGACTCCGCACCGCGAGAACTGGTGCAGAGCAGTTCTCATATTTTCCTTTTATATTCCTGTGTGATCTCGCAACCTGGGCACCGTAAAGCGATGCAATTGCTAGTTCTCCCTGTCAGACACATCTTATTCGATGCTGGAGTTGGGGTTTTAATCAGGCATGCTAGTTTCTGACATCTGTATAATCAAAGTTTACCTTTCCTGAAAGTACTGTTTGCTAAAGAAAGATTGTATGAGCTGTTCCTGCAGAACCTATTGTGTCAAAAACCTCAACAGTCCACCATAGGTCATGAGCTTGTCCAATGTATCAGTGGTCCTGACAATGTGAAACTGAACTAGCCCCCTGCAACCAGTCTCATAGCTAGTTAAATAAATGAAAATGTTTCCACAATGTCCTCATATTAAAATGTAAAGGTGCTGGTCAGCAGAAAGCATTGTTCAGGGGTTTTTTTGCTCAAGAACATGCTTTTTAATGTTTATGTGCAAATCGTCATCATTTGTGTTTTCCACAAGTCTGCATGCGTAATTTTAATATTTACTGATAACTTGTGTACTTCTACAAAATGTAAGATGGTGCCAGGGCTGGCCCATCCATGAGGCCAACTGAGGTGGTCGTCTCAGGCAGCAGATTGGTGAGGGACACTCTCTTTTGTTTGTTCAGTGCTCTTTCTCCTGAATTGGAAAAGGAAGATGGGGATAGAGCAAAAGAGGAAGTGTGAAGGAGAGTGGTCTGAGACACGACCTCTCTCCTCTTCTCCACACTTCCTCTACCATTGCATCCTCCTCTTCCTTTTCCAATCTGAGGAGTGGAAAGAGGAGAGGCTGGCACATCACCAGGTAAGGCGGGGGAAACATTTGGCATGTTATCTCAGGTGCCAGGGTTGGCCAGGGCTGGTGCCGGAAACATAGAACGCTATGCATTCTATTCTTCCATAATGTAATGCTATGGATAAAGCTGAACAAGCTATATCCGAAATCGAGAGAATCTCTGTCAGACTCTGTGTGTGTGTTTGTGTGTTTGTGTGTGTGTGTGTGTGTGTGCGCGCGCGCGTGTGCATGTGTGCTTTTGGGGCTTTTTGCCACACTTAGAATGCAGTTCACAAACTACTTAAGCTCAAGTGTTTCTGCTTGTACTCAAGGTCAATGGCACTAAGCCAGTTTTATGCACGTACCCTGTGATAAAATGGTTTGTGGATTGCATGTTGATTACTGATCACCAAATGTGACTATGTTTTCGTTCTCCTCCTGTGGAGTATATAGACTTTTACTGCTGCTACCTATCTATTGCTCTTACAGAAAGTTAATGGATAAATTGCACAAATTTCAAAGTGACCAATCTGTCACTTGTAATTATATCTCTCACTTGGAGGTTTGGGAAGATTTGGAAGAAATGTAATGAAGCATGGGGTCCTGGGAAGTGACAGCATGCTGCCAAACCCCTACTGAAGACAGAGGGGTGCCTTGGTTTTTTACACTGTCTGTCTCATCTCTTTCACGAGACCCCCGCAAATATGTATAGCGCCGTCCCTCAGCATGATCAGAGTGCAAAGATTCAGGCAGGAAGGGCTATATCTGGAAGCTCACACAGGGACATTAATGAGATTTCTGGTGGAATTGAGATGGTTTCATTTTGGAAGGTTTTTGAAGGGGGCAGGGAGAATTGCCAAGCTTTTCAGAAGGGCCTGCTCCTGATAATTCAGTAACTATTTTTTTTTTAGTATATTTATATTTTATTGATATAACATAAAAACAATACATAATTCATAAAATTATAGCAAGCACAAAGCGTCACATCCTACTAGCATACTATTCACTATTTTCTATATATAATTTCCAACTTAGCCAAAATAACACCCACAATCTATTCATTAAATCCACATATCATCACATCGTTCCTCTCTCTCTCTCTTAAAAAATCTATAAATGGTTTCCAATTATTCACGAAAAGGTTAACTGACTTTTCCTTAATTAAAATTGTAAGTTTGTCCATTTCGGCATAATCCAAAACTTTCATCCACCAATCTTCCAACGAAGGTATCTCCGAATTCTTCCAATATTGTGCGTATAAAATTCTTGCCGCAGCTATCATATACAAAAACAAAGTTTGAAATTTTTCGCCTACATGATCATCCCACATACCCAACAAAAAAGTTTCCGGTTTCATTTGAATCTTAATCTTTAAAATCAACTCAATCTGTTTATGAATCTGAGTCCAGTACTTCTTTGCTTGGGAGCATGTCCACCACATATGGTAAAAAGTTCCTTCTTGATTTTTACATTTCCAACATCTATTCGTCACCTTCTCATACATTTTTGCTAATTTGCTTGGGGTTATATACCATCTATACATCATTTTATACATATTTTCTTTAATATTAACATTTAACGTAAATTTCAACTGTTTTAACCATAATTGTTCCCATTGATCGATTAAAATAACATGACCTACATTTTTCGCCCAATGAATCGTACATTCTTTAACCTGTTCTTCTTCTGTTTCAAACTTCAAAAGCAATTTATACATTTTTGAAATTACCTGGTCTTCAGATTTTAATTGTACCTCCAATATTGATTCTTCTTCTACAAATCCATATGCCTTCTTGTCCACTTTAAATCTCTCCAAAATTTGGGCATATACAAACCATTGGCAATTAAAATCTTCTTCCATTAATTTTTCTCTTGATTTCATTGTACAGTCTCCTTGTGAAAAACTTAATAAATTTCTGTATAATAGTCCTTTCTCTTTTGGCACGCTGCTTCCACCAAAGTGCGCTTCATATGGTGCTACCCATAATGGTATTTTCTCATAAAACCTCATTTTATATCTATTCCAAATTCTCCATAATGCATGTCTGACATAGTGATTTTTAAATTCTAAATTTGCTTTCACTTTATCATACCACAAATAATTCAGTAACTATTTAAACTCACCTCTCTTCACTAAAACCAGGCTAGTAGAGTTGACTACTTTGGAATGTCGTGCTTGTTTGAGCTGCGGTTTTGCCGCACAGCTGTTCAACTGATGCAAAGTTAACCTGTAGTGCCTGTGTCAGCATGACTTTGGTATCAGTTACTCACAGCAGTATTGCACTTAAAAATAATCTCCAGCTTAAACTTAGTTATATTTTAATGCTTTCTTCCTAGAGTGAAAAGTCCGGCATGTGAACCCAAGTTTTCATACAGAGACAAGGCTTGTACCTTCCCCACTGTTTTCTTATCTCCTTGCTGTCTCTGTGCATTTTTTCTTTCAAAGGTGGCCCATGAACCTGCCTAATAATCCATGGCCTCCCCATCCTATTAAGGGCTTATTGCATCATTTGGTGTTGTATACAGTTATTGTGACAGACATTTATCCCACAACCTAAGCAAATAGCCTAGTTAACTTGCAGATGGGCAGCCCAATATTTTGTAGGATACGGTGGCCGGCCTAAAGGGCCGGCTGCCATATCCTATCGAGTTCCCGAGCTGCCCAGGGCAGCCTGGGAACAACTTGGGAGAAGAGGACAATCGACCCCTTCCCATGGTGTAAGCGGCGGAGCCTCATCAAATATGTGCGAGCTCTAGAACTTGAGCACATTTGCGCCACTTGGGCAAGGCCACACCAGGTCTGGAGAGGGCTGGGGATATGGCAGATCTCGCTGCTGATATCCCTGCCCTCTCCAGGCCCGGGGGCAACCAATGGTCGCCCTCCCTGACTGCTCGGTCCGCCCTCCTCCGGTAAGCGCTGGGCTGGGGAAATGGCTGAGTAAGGGACACCGACCGCTGCGCTGGCGGTCCTTACTTCCTAGGTGTCGTAAAGCACTTTATAGCGCATTTATGACACTCTGCGCCGGGGCAGCACGTGATGCCCAGGTGCAAGACTACGCAGGATTGCGTGGTTAGACTTGCAGACTCAGCTGTAATTAAGCAAACTGACATGACCTCCTCAGGCAAGATGTTATTAGACAGTGTCTCCCTGTCTCCCTCCTCCTTTTCCAAACCCAGGTGTGGCCCTTCTTACTACTGGGTGCATTAAATTGCTGCCAAGAACCACTGGATAAGAACATAAGAACATAAGAACATAAGAAGAGCCCTGCTGGATCAGGCCAAAAGCCCATCTAGTCCAGCTTCCTGTGTCACACAGTGGCCCCACCAGATGCCTCAGGGAGCACACAAGACAACAAGATACCTGTGTCCAGTCGCCACTCCCTTGCACCTGGCACAGAGAAAACCCACTTCTAAAAGCAGGAGGTTGCTTATGGCTTGTAACCTGTGATGGTCTTTTCCTCCATGAATCTGTCCAAACCCCTTTTAAAGGCATCTAGGCCAGATGCCATCACCACATCCTGTGGCAAGGAGTTCCACAGATGAATTACACGCTGGGTAAAGAAATATTTTCTTTTGTCTGTTCTAACTCTCCCTCCACTCAATTTTAGTGCATGTCCCCTGGTTCTGGTGTTGTGCGAGAGGGAGAAGAATTTCCCTCTATCCACTCTCTCCATCCCATGCATAATTTTATACGTCTCAATCATGTCCCCCCTCAGGCGCCTTTTTTCTAGGCTGAAAAGCCCCAGACGCTGTAGCCTTTCCTCGTAAGGGAGGTGCTCCAGCCCACGAATCATTCTGGTCGCTCTTTTCTGCACCTTTTCCAATTCAACTATATCCTTTTTGAGGTGTGGTGACCAGAACTGGACACAATACTCCAGATGTGGCCTTACCATCGATTTGTACAAAGGCATAATGATATTGGCCGTTTTATTCTCAATCCCTTTTTTAATGATCCCGAGCATGGAATTGGCCTTCTTCACAGCCGCCGCACACTGGGTCGACACTTTCATCGACCTGTCCACCAGCACCCCAAGATCTCTCTCTTGATCCGTCACAGACAACTCAGAACCCATTAGCATATATGTGAAATTTTGGTTTCTTGCCCCAATGTGCATCACTTTGCACTTACTTACATTGAAGCGCATCTGCCATTTTGCTGCCCATTCTCCCAGTTTGGAGAGGTCCTTCTGGAGCTCTTCACAATCCCTGCTGGTCTTCACCACCCGGAAAAGTTTAGTGTCATCTGCAAACTTGGCCACCTCACTGCCTATCCCCGACTCCAGGTCATTTATGAATAAGTTGAAAAGCACCGGTCCCAAGACCGATCCTTGGGGCACACCGCTTTTCACCTCTCGCCATTGTGAAAATTGCCCATTGACTCCCACTCGCTGTTTCCTGGTCTTCAACCAGTTCCGAATCCACAAGAGGACCTGCCCTCTTATTCCCTGACTGTGGAGTTTTCTCAGGAGCCTTTCATGAGGGACCGTGTCAAACGCCTTCTGAAAATCCAGATATATAATATCCACGGGTTCGCTCGCATCCACATGCCTGTTGACCTTTTCAAAAAATTCTAACAGGTTTGTGAGGCAAGACTTCCCCTTGCAGAAGCCATGCTGACTCTCCCTCAGCAGAGCTTGTTCTTCTATGTATTTTAAGATTTTATCCTTAATGAGACTTTCCACCATCTTCCCTGGAACAGATGTTAGGCTGACCGGCCTGTAGTTTCCCGGGTCCCCCCTCCTTCCTTTTTAAAAGATTGGCGTGACATTAGCTTGGCTCCTTCCTTTTTTAAAGATTGGCGTGACATAAGAGGGTGGGGGGTTGCATTTGGCACCCCGCTTCAGATGCCTGAAGATTTTGAGTCACCCTGGTTAACTTGAGATAATCCAGTACATGTGCAAAGCAGGGGAGGGGGGGAGAGAATGCACATTGGATAGGAAAACCTGGGATGGACAGAAGAACATATGCAAATATATTGCAAGTATTGAAAATTAAAGTTGCTTAAAATATAACCAGGAGTACCTGGCTTTCTGAATATTTGATTTCAGTAGGCATCGTCCCCATGCCTCTTCCTGTCTGTTTCTCATGCCACTTCCTTTCCTTCTTCAGTTTACCTGATCTTCCATACCAGCTGATGGCCTCAATCCCATTTCACCCCTGCAGCTAATGTGTCATTACCTTTGCTTCTACTTCATCAGGGCATAATTTGTGTCAAGAGTCGGTCCCATCCTTTAATGCCAGCATCATTCAATTCAGTTCAGCCATGGAACATATGAAGAACACAGAGGCGCCGCACCACCAGGGGCGATTGGGGCGGTGGGCCCCAGGGCGCAGGCCAGTCTTACCTGCTGCCCTGTCACTTCTTCATTCTCTTCACAGCCGAGAACGGCTGCAGTTGGGCCCTCCCACGCTCCCTTGCGCTTGTTTGGCTCCAAAAAGTGCGGGGAGCTCCAAAAAGTGCGGAGGCGCGCTACGCTACCGACACACTCCCCAGGGGCGGGGCGTGTGGCGGCCGTGGCAGGGTGGCGGTGGCAGCCTCCACCCATGGGGGACCTGGAGACACTTCTGGAAGAACAGACAAAAATCTCCTAAACAGGCATAAAGTGCCTTTCCTTCTGCAATGAGTGTTTACAGATCACCTCCAAAGAATAGGGAGAAAGACATTTCAGGCCAGAGCATGAGGTTTTCAGATATATTTTTAGCTAGCATTTTTTTTTTCTATAAAGGGAGCATCTTCCCTCATCCTGTTCATGTCTTTCAAGAGTTCATGGCATAGTTCTTTGCAGAGATGAGTGCCTTGCCCATTGGTGGTGCAAAAATAATTTTAAATCATAGTGAAGTCCAAAACTGGACGCAATCCAAGATGGCTTTAATCTGCAAATGTTAAAATGGTATATACATATGTGTAGTGAAATCTTGAGCATGTTTACTCAGAAGCAAGTCCCACTGGGTTCAATGAGACTTACTCCTGAGTAATTGTGGGTAGGATTTCAACTTAACAGCCCTATCCTACTCAAATCCCCCCTGCCGATGCAGTCGCACTAACAGAGCACATGCTGTATCCATGGGAGGGGGCAACTGGAAAGTTCTCGAGGTAAGTGACGGTTGCTTACTCCTGGGAAAGCCTCCACTGCTGCCATGGTTCTCCTTGGATTTATGCGGCTGTTTAGCAGGCATAAATCCGAGGTGTGTAATGGTGGCGGTAAGGGAGACAGACGTGGTTAGGATATTGGTTTGCATGTGAGTGCCTTTGATACCTTTACTGGTCCATCTCCCTCTCTGCTCCCGTTCCACCCCTCCACTACCCCATTCTACCCCTCCCTGCCTTGTTCCACCCCTGCTGCTGTCACACCTACCTTTGTAGGTCCAGCGGTGGGCCTCCAGCACTGCTGCTTGGTGCAGCAACATACTTAAAACGGCCACTGCCGGAAACCACATTACCTTCCGCGCTGTGCGCCAGCCCAAACCACGATAGGATTGGGCTGTAACAGTACAATACTATACGTCTACTCAGAAGTATGCTCTGTTGAATGTAATGGGACTTACTCCTCTGTAAGTGTGTATAGAATGGAGACCTAAGTTTGTAAGTCTGCTCTGATGGGTAAGTAAACAAGTTGGAAAGGAGAGAGCTCAGATTTTGTGCAGGTATTCAGAACTATATAGAGATCAATGGAAATCTGCCCAGTCCATTCTTCTTAGCTGTAGTACAATGTGAGTGAGATTTGTCACGCAATAAAATTAATGGTTGGTAAAATTAGACGGAATAAAGAAGAGAACTCTCCTATAACTTCAGTAAAGAGGCAGAGACCTCAAACAGTCCTCTAGGGAAACTGCATTACAATTTATTTTATTTGGAAGTGATGTGTGGTTATAGAGAATGTTTAAATATAGCATCAGTTTGACTTCCACAGTCTGAATCTTAAAAAAGAAGCAAAACGAATAGGAGTGCTGTCCATTCTCAGGTGTGCAAGGAGTCCTGCTCTAATCCTTAGAGATTACTATAGTGGAAGAAGCAGTGGCGTTTCTACGGTAGGGGCGGCACCGTAAGTAATGCCGCGTTGAGTACCGTGTGTAGGAACCGAAAGGAGGAGGCGCCGCCCCCTCACTGTCGCTACCATTCAGCGAGAAGAACGCGACCGGCAGGAGTCTCCCTGCCGGTCGCGTTCTTTGCGCTGAATGGTAGCGACAGTGAGGGGGCAGCGCCTCCTCCTTTCGGTTCCTACACACGGTACTCGATGCGGCATTACTTACGGTGCCGCCCCTACCATGGAAACGCCACTGGGAAGAAGATCCAGCGGAGTGGCAGGAGCCAAGTGTGGTGTCAGCAGTGGACCCTTGTTGACAGATCCAGGCAGCAAGGAGTTAACAGAGGAAGACTTGGACTTTTGACAGGACTTTGACAGGACTGGGCAGCAAGGGGTCAACGCCCAGGACTGCGTGGGTGGAAGCACACCTGAAAGCAATTGGACGTGGCCCACAGGTGTTGCTACTAATTAGGAAGAAGCTGGGACTTTGAGTGCAATGGGTGTGGCTCGCAGCTGTACCCAATTAGCACTAATTGGAACTTAAGAGTATAAAAGCAGCAAGATTGCAGCAGGACCAGCATCTTGCTGAGGGCTCGCTGCTCTAGCATCCTGGCTTGCTGAGAGCATCCTCGCTCGGGACGCTGCTGCCACGCCGACCAAGAAAGAAGCTACGACCGGGAGGAGGACTGCACGCCGGACTTCTGGAAGGACAACGCCCAGCTGGAGGATGCTGAGCTGACGGGAAAGGAAGAGACCAGCCTGCTGCCTGCCTTGACGCCAGCTGAAAGAGCCCGGGTTTGACAGTGACTTGTTGGGAGAAGGAAGACAGGAGGGGCTGGCTTCTTTCTGTGGACTGTTTTGCAGAAGGGTTTCTGCTTTGGGATAATTTACGGTGTTGGAGATAAGGGATGCTGTAAAGCAATAAATTTGGGTTAATTGTCCATCTGAGTTCGGCCTTTTTTTTTTTTTACACATAGCATTAACTATTTGAGGTGTTGTCAGTCGAAGCGGGCATCTGAGAGAATAATTTCAGATTGAAATTATTTAAAAGGGAACAAACTTGCTCCTAGGAGGAGAAGTTGGGTTTGGGCAAGACAATTACACGTGTTGTAATCTCTCTTCATGTGTTGTCGACAGCCATGTTATGAAACAAATTCCTATTGAAACCACGTAGCAGCATCCTCAATGATATTAAACCTGGCCCAGTGGAATTATTTAAATCAGGTTATGGGCGACCTGGAATGCAGATTTGTGGGACCTAGGATTTTATTATTTTGAGAGTTTAACGCGAGAATAGGTCGTGATCACACAATTTTTGCCCAGGTCTGTAATTCTGTTGATGATATTGATCTCCCATACTTCTCTGGATTTGAACGGGTTTTGAGGAATCATGTGATCAATGAAGCTGGCAATTTGCTAGCTAAATTCAGCTTACATTGGGGATTGATTTGGCTTAATGGCCTAACTGATTTAGGAGAACATGGTTACCTAAGTGGTTACCTCATGGTTACCCATCACTTCCTCCACTACTGAATTTAAGAGAAGCTGGAGGTTTAGTACATGCAAATTCTGTTAACATGACTGACAGCACAATCCTACCAATTTCTTCCCTTCGATACAGCGGCACCAAAATGGCAACCACTGCACCCTATAGTGGGGGGAGCTGTCCAGGAGGTCACCTTTTGGATAAGAGAACATTTGTTCCCTTACCCAGGGGTAAGCCTCCGCGGCATGGGTGGGTCTACTTGTACCAGCAACAGCTAAATAGCTGGCACAGGTGCACATGGACCTGCCCTGCAGGATCGGTTCCAGTAAGGGGGGTTAGGATATTGGCAGCACTGGTGCTGCCAATCCTGCTCCCCTGGGCCCAATCCGCCCATCTCCCACCCCGTCACCACCCTCCCCTCCCTGTTTTGTCCCCACCTTGTTCCTCCCCCACCCCATTCTGCCCTCCCACCACCCCTCCTGCCCCCCTTCCATATTACCTTCTCCAGTGAGTGTCGAGGGATCCCCTGGTGAGCGGGAAGGTGTCGAGGGCACACCCGCTGGCACACCCAGTCATGCTTTGTGTAGCGTGCTCTTCAGAACACCTTTTGCAACTGCAGTCGACTGCTTTATGGCAGTCAGCGCCAGCAGAGAATGACATGTGACATCGGGGGGTAAATTATAAGATTGGGCTGTGAGAAAATTATTTGAACCACTCTATCTGAAAACTAGAACAAGGCTCTGGAGCCTACATTGCACACAAATTCTTTGCATGCTTTTCCTGTAGCTATTTTTCTCTGCAGATGCTGATAGGTTGAGCATGTCAGGCAGGCACTACAGTGATAAAACTTTAAAATTAATATTTGCAAATGTGTGTTCCTTGGGTTCATTTTGAACTTTAAAGCTTTTAAAATGCATACACTTCATTTTCTTCCAAACTTTCCTTTGCATATTGAATGCAAATGAAACCATAGCTCCCTAATCTGATTTCTGACACTTGTTGATTTACATTTTTGTTTGCTGTCTGTGCATTTGATTTTTATGCACCGAATTACTCTGATTTCCCCCCTTATGACTGCATCAGACATAGATTGTAAAATGAAACTTTAGAACTCCCAGTTGAAGCATAAAGCTAAGGAACAAGGTTCCATGGTTACAAAACTAAAAAAAATGCAAAACAGAACTCCTGAGAGGCAGTTTTTTTAAAATTGTGTAATTTATATAAAATTAGAATTCATAAAGACATATTCTGTGTTGATTTACATAGCATGTAATACAATAAATATATTAGAGAAATTAATCTTTCAATTACACAAATGCATGCTATTGACTTATCAGCCTGTTACCAATATGACTCAGAAAAAAAAGATTGAATTTTCTTGGGCATAAAAACATGAATGATTAAGTAATAATAGATTCCATCACCCATAACTTTATTTTGAGCGGTTTCATACAGCGATTAACTCCTGGGACTTGATAAACTCTTAAATGCCACAAAGATATGACAGATGTACGTACTTTCCAATATTTGATAGAGAAAAGTAAGTACAATTTTTGTAAAATAAAATGATAGTGAAGAAGCCAAATGAGTAACGGCCCAATCGTTTTGAAGGGCCATGCTGGCGGAATGCGTGTCCCACTTGCCCTGGCTGCCACCAAAGTGCCGTGAAGCACTTTGCAGCAGCACAGGGAGCCGGTGCGTCCGCGAAAAGGCCAGAGCCTTTCCACTTGTGTCAGAGGAGCAATGGAGGCCCACCAGAGCAGATGAGGCTGGTGTGGGGGCAGAACAGGGGAGGACAGGGAGGGGGTTGAACAGGGAAAGGGGATGGCGGAACGGGGAGGAGATGGGGCGGGGTGGGCAGATTGAGCCTGGGAAGGGGACGGGTTCGACAGTGGCATGCATCGAATTCAAACCCCCTTCCCGGGCCTAATCCACCTACATGGATCAAGTGGGACTAGCACCGGGGAGCTGGCAGGTCAATCAGGTATGTTGAAAAAGTATTTTTGGGTCAGAGATGGCGCGATCCGGGAGCACCACCACCATCATTCAGGCTGACCACCCCCCTTAAAGTTAAATCGGCCACTTCCAGAAAAAATGGCCCACCACTTTGGGATGCTAGAGCATCCCCAAGTTTCCAGTTCAGGAAATAGGAGGAGCAGAGGCTGGCACTTCATCAAAGAAGAAGGGGCAGCATTTGGAATGCCATCTCAGGCACCAGGAGCATTGGGTCGGCCTGATGAGACATTTATTGGCTTTGTTAAAATGTGTCTCCAAAGTATCAAACTAACAGCTCAGTCCACACTAACATGTTGTGCTGGTGCAAGCTGTTGCAAACGTGCCATAAAGCACTTTGCAATGGCATAGGAGGAGCCCAGGCCGACTCGAATGCCCACGCCAGCTCGTGCATGCCTCCAGATGGAGCAGCACGGGCCGAAAAAGGGACTTTTTGTGCTGAGCAGCGTGAAGGCATAACAGGGCAGGGGGAGGGCAAATTGGGCCTGGGAGGGGTGCTGGATCAGCAGCAGCATCGTGCTGAATCATATTCCCCTTCCCAGTCCTTCTTTTCATGACACGGATTGGATTGGACTTGCACCAGCCATTTGGCTCATGCATATCCAAGTAGACCCATTGCTGCGGTTTGGGCTTTCCCCAGGGCAAGGTGATGAATGTCCCCTTACCTCGAGGAGACCTCCATTTCACGTAATTCCTGCGCAGAAGGCAACACAGCCCATGCTGGCCCTGCTGCACCACTGTGTGGGAACGTACGTTGGATTGGGCTGCCCAACACTGAATCGGAGGAAGGAAGTCACATTTTTTTTCCACAGGAGAGAACTTTGCATGAAGATAGTGCACACCCCTTGACCTTTATATCGTGGTCTACTGCATTAGCTATTAGTTTTATATATGGTCTCTTGGTAGCTTGCTATCCTTCCAGAAATCTTTCCCTCTTAGCCCTGTTTATGACTAACAGTGCAATCCTGTGTAACCTTGCACCGGTGTAACAGTAGATGCACTGGTGTAACATCAGATGCACCGGTGTAAGTGCAATTACACTGGCATAAGTGCACTTACACCGGTGCATCTAATGTTACACCAGTGTAAGGTTACACAGGATTGCGCTGTAAGAAAAGCACCCGTAAATGCAAATTTGTACCTTACCTTTCCTGTCTCCCTATGTAATGGAAAAAATAAAAAAGCACACAGAAAGCAGTGATATAGTTACAAATTAATCAGCGCACACATCCTTTTTGTAGCTTTTGGTGATGGCTGGAATACTGAAATTTTTTTGATGCCATATTCAACTGTTACTGCCTTTGGAGGTTCATTCATAAAAGTTTACCAAGCTTGGTTATAAAAGATAATTTGCACTTGAAGTGAGAACCAATTAAATGGCATAATACTGAATAGTGTTCTCTACCACATGAAAACATTCACAGATAGCTTGTTCTGCCCTTTAAGGTAAAGGTTATCACTAATCCAAAATTATTCTTGTTCATTTTTACAATAATCAAATTGTGAAGGCTTGCCAGCTCTGTGACATTTTTCAGTATCACAATCCTAGAATGTAAGGAACCTTAACTGCATTTTTCCATTAGCTAACATTTTTGCATTTCTTTAGTGATGCCTAAAACAATTACAAAAACATAATGCTTGGGTGCCTTAAGTTTCAGCATTTGGGTGTTTAAGGATACAGTACTTACCGTATTTTTCGCTCCATAAGACGCAGCGGACCATAGGACGCATGTGTTTTATGGAGCTAAAAATAGGGGAAAAATATTTTTAACTTACTGGGGCTTGTGGGGGCTTTGGGGAGGCCTGATGGAGTCATTCACAGATCACAAATGATGCACAATCCTCAAAGCCTATGCAGTAATAAGGTGTAAATTTAGGTATTGCAGTGGAATCTGTATCCCAAAGAGAGTAACTTATGGTTTCACACTGGTTATTTTTGAAGAACCAGCACAAAATCATCAAATGAAACAGTGTGGAAATCTGGCGACTGAATGTGGGGTTTTAGGGGAAAGGCACTGAAAAAAAATCACTGTCCTGTGTAATTTACAAGAGGAAACAAACCACTGAGACAGAAAACATAGCTCTCTCTAGTGAATTCACCCTTGTCCCTTTCAAAACACTTGCCCTTAACATTGATTCAATTAAGTCCTTTTTGTTCCATAGATAGTTCAAAATGTTTTCAAGGATCTAAGTATTACGGGTGCCATAGCCATGTACAATAAAATAAACTTGAATAAAAACAAATATACGATCTTACTTGCGTCTTTCCTTTTTTTAAACGTTTCAACAAGGCAGATAGAAATCTATTAAAATCCAAAGTTCAGTGTTTAGAATTGCGTTTAGAGAGAGTGTGTATGGGTGCAAATCCAAGCTGCAAAGCATACAACTGCAAAGCGGGGTGGAAGAGGGAAAAAAAAGGTGATGCTGGATGGCTTGCTAGAGAGAGAGAGAGAGAGAGAGAGAGAGAGAGAGAGAGAGAGAATGGGTGCAAATCCAAGCTGCAAAGCATACAACTGCAAAGTGGGGTGGGAGAGAAAAAAAGAGAGCACGATTTTACAAAAGGACCTTACAAAAAGAAACTCAGACAAACTTACAGGCACAGAATGGAGAGGAGGACCCAAAAACAGGATTTCCAAAGTAAAAAAAAATATAAATCCCACATACAAATCCCCCCCAATCTTACACAGAGAGAGAGAGAGAGAGAGAGAGAGAGAGAGGCTTGCAACTGCAAAGTGGCGTGGAAGAGAAAAAAAGAGAGCCATTTTAAAACTGATTTCCCCCCAATGTTCCCCCTCCTCCTCCTCCAGTCAGGGGCAGGCAGGCAAAGCAGACACAGACACGTGTCAAAGCAAACACGGAACGCTGTTAAAAACAGAGCGAATTTTAAACTGATTTCCCCCGTTCCCCCTCCTCCTCCAGATTCCCTGGCAAATTCCCTGATGCTTACTGGTAATTCTGAGAACTTTCCAAGCAGCTCAGGCTTGGATCTGTTGCTGCACGCTGTTGCTCCGGCTGTGAGGTAACCCTGCTGTGACCAGAGGCGGAGCTTTGGCGTGTGCATGCTAATTAACCCGATCAGCTGTAGATCGGATAGATTAGCTACAAAAGAAAGTGCAAAGGAGGCTGCGTTTATCATTTAAAGAGCTTCTTTAACCAGAGCAGGGCCAGCTTCAGAGATTGGCAAGTCAGGCTCCTAGACTCACATTCGGCATGCCACAGGAGTAGATGCTGATTCTGCATGTTGCTTGGCAGACCAGCTCGAGAAACCCCTTCCTTTCCCCCAGCTGCTTCTGTCTGTGTAAACTCCCGAGAGACACAAAGCACAGAGATGATTTTGCGTGCCTGCTGCAATTGCAGAGGGGCAGAGGTTCATGTCTAAAGCATTAAAACATACTTAACATGATTTAATTGCCATATTTTGAAGATTCTGAAGATCGTGCGACCCTCTGCAGGCCTCCAGATCGGAGATAAAGGCTATTTTCGGCCATTTCCGGTTTTCGGAAAAAATGGCCGAAAATAGCCTTTATCTCCGATCTGAAGATCGGGGAGGCCTGCAGAGGGTCGCGCAGGCCTCCCCGAAGACCCCGCAAGCCCAGGTAAGTTAAAAAAAATTCCCCCCATAAACATTTGTTCCATAAGACGCATACTTATTTCCCCCCTATTTTTTTGGGGGGAAAAGTGCGTCTTATGGAGCGAAAAATACGGTAGATATCTGCTATACCTGCAACTGCTATGCCATTGCAAAATGCTTTATGGCACTTTGCGACGGCTAGCACCGGTGCAGCATGCTCATGCACTGTGCCGACGCGGAGGCTGGCTAGGATTGTGTCCTAAGTCAGTAAATTAGCCTTACATAAGCCTTGCTGGATCAGGCCAAAGGCCCATCTAGTCCAGCTTCCTGTATCTCACAGTGGCCCCACCAGATGCCTCAGGGAGTACACAGCCAACAAGATAACCTGTTTCCTGTTGTCACTCCCTTGTACCTGGCACAGAGAAAACCTACTTCCAAAGCCAGGAGGTTGCTTATGGCTTGTAACCTGTGATGGTCTTTTCCTCCATGAATCCCCTTTTAAAGGCATCTAGGCCAGGTGCCATCACCACATCCTGTGGCAAGGATTTCCACAGATGAGTTACACGCTGGGTAAAGAAATATTTTCTTTTGTCCGTTCTAACTCTCCCTCCATTCAATTTTAGTGCATGTCCCCTGGTTCTGGTGTTGTGCGAGAGGGTGAAGAATTTCCCTCTCTCCACTCTCTCCATCCCATGCATAATTTTATACGTCTCAATCATGTCCCCCCTCAGGTGCCTTTTTTCTAGACTGAAAAGCCCCAAACGCTGTAGCCTTTTCTCATAAGGGAGGTGCTCCAGTCCTCTAATCATCCTGATCGCTCTTTTCTGCACCTTTTCCAATTCAACTATATCCTTATAACCACACCAGGGCAGGTAAATTGGGGGGTGAGTGTTCTGTTGGCGGAAAAGGGGAGGGCAAAGGGTAGAGAGTAGGCTAGAGGAAGTGGGTCTCGGCAACAAACATGCACACTGGATCCTATCCCCCATTTTTCAGTCTGCCCCTCCCCCTTTCTCTCCTCAGACATATGCCAGCTACTGTATATAGCTGGTGTAGGTCTGAGGAGACCCATAGGCCATCAGGGGCCTATGCAAAGGTAAAGGAAAAATATTTTCCCTTGCCTTGAGGAGGTCTCCTTATCAACCCCCCCCCCCCCATGGTGTGCCTGCTTCAGCAGGCGGTAGAATTGGGCAGATAGTTCTCAATGAGGTTCTAAAGCTGTATCTGGACTGCAAGTGGGGACTCATATAAGGCAAATTGCTCCTTACCTGTATTTATAACATGTCATGGCTAGAATTACCGCTGAATCTAGTTTCTTGTGGGATGGTGGTTTATATGAAGAAAGATTCAACCATGTCAATCTGAAGCTTGAAGTGGTACAGCCCAGTCACTTGTGTACCAATGAGTGAGCCCACTGTCACACTCAAAATGCAATCTTCTCTCTAACTAACCTTTCCCATCCAGGAAATGCTTATAATCCCAAAGCAATATCTCCTGTATGGGGGTAATGCCAAGACTGCATTTTGGTAGTGGTGTTCATGTATTTCCTGGGAAATACAGTTAACCTTCCCACTACATTCCCGTATAACAAGTTAATATCCTAACAGCACATTCCTGTCTACATTTAGATTGGCAGAGTGATTGCTCTGTTGGTCTCTAGGGTGTCACAAATATGCCGTAAAGCAAGTTTGTGGCACCTGACGAATAAGTGGCACTGGTGGAGAGGCTTGCACCACTCCTCCAGCACCATGGGATGGATCGACACCATGGCAGAGAGGTGAGTCCCCATGGTGCGGCAGACGAGGAGGGCAGAATGGGGCTTTTGGGGGTGGGTGGAATTGGTTGGCCGGGTCCGGGAAGGGGGAGTGATCTCCTCCAGTATATCCTATCTCCCATCCTGGGCCTGGCCAGCATTACATGGCCGGCTCGAATGTGCACATTCAAGTAGACCCATTGGGGCGGCTGGGACTCTACTCAGGGTAAAGGGACAGGATTGGGCTGCAAAGGTCTTCAAGCCCAGGGGGTGGTTTGATGAAGAAAAGACAAACTGAGCTCTGTGAGTGAGCTCAACACTTGAAATAGAGGTCAATAGCTATGCTCACTTGAAACTTTTAGGGGACACTAATACTAGGATGAAGTATTTCCAGTGGAAAAGAGAATGGATGGCTCCCCTATTTAGACACTATCAAATGTCCCCTTAAAAAGCCTGTTAGTATTGGTGATTTATTTTCCTTTGTTTTGGATGGCTGGTAATGAATAAAGTAATTGTAGGATTCCTTATCAGACCAGGATAATGGGTTTTAGTCCCAGGAATAAGGAGTGCAGTGGATAAATAAGCTTAAACAGAATTTTCTGAGCAAAGTTGACAGCTTGGAGTGATAAAATGGCACAATTAAAGAGAGCATAGATAAGATTTTATATTACAAGGGAATATCACAGCGTGCACTAAGATTTTCAAATTTGTACTCAAGGATAAGAAGATATAAAATAATGGGTAACAGAGGGACCTGACATCATTCAGGCAGGCCGCTGCTTCCATATACAGATAGTGCTTTATACTGCATTTTATTGTTAGAGCTAAAGACAACAGCACCTAAGCCCACAAATATAACGTTAATGCCTATTTTATTGGCACACTATAGTAATTTATGTGTGTGCTTGCTGGAATTTTATTATATTGACATGTTCCTCTTTTTCATCATTTATACATTTATTGATTATGTAGAGAAAGATGCACTGGCACACTTCTTACTAGTATTTTGCCTTCTTGTTTTCAATCCTTTTTCTATTGGACAAATATATCTAACTGACTCTGAACCAATGTTCCCTTTAAGTTGCGTGTCTGCGGGCCTGAATGGTTGCGCAGCCTGAAGCCCTGGAAAGCCATGCTCTGTGCAGTTCGGTGTTCCCAGAAGTCCATTGATGATGTGTGACATCATTGCCGTGCGTCTGAAAATGGCGCCAAGCTGCTGCATAGTAGCCACTGCACAGACCCCTTAGAGCAGTGGTTCCCAGCCTGGGGTCAGGACCCCCAAGGGGGTCGTGAATCAGTTTCTGGTGGATCGCAGGATGTCAACTGGATGGCCATACCCAAGATGGCCGCTCACTCCTTCCCCCCCCCCCCACTGCAGAGAAAGAAGTGTCTGGTCCTCTCTTTGGGCTTGTTTATTCAACTTGTGTTATTTTCTGCTTGCCTTTTAGCATCTCTGTTAATATTAGGTCACTTCCCCCCCCCCCATGGGGCTTCTTATGAGTAGGCTTATCATCCATCCCGGAAAACCTGGGACCGTCCCAGTAAACCTGGGCTCCGGGCTCCAGTCCCAGGTCGTTCCCAGGCTTTCCAGGCCCAGGGAAGCCACCGCTGCTGCTGCCGCTTGCGAAGTGCCAAAAAGGCACTTTTTCCCCTGGCGCCGCCATCTTGGATCTTGCGAAATCTCGCAAGATCCTAGATGGTGGCACCAAAATCTCATGAGGGCACATGAGGCAGTACTACTTCACAGCGGGGGCAGGCGACAATGACGGTGGTGACGGCGAAGACAACAACTTTGCAAGCAGCGGCAGCTTCACAGCGAAGACGATGACAATGATGGTGGCGGTGGTGGTGGCCGCCGAAGATAACAACGATGGCGGCAGTGGTCAAGGTAGCGGCAGCAGAATGGCAGTAATGGTAGCGGCGATGGGACAGGTAAGTAAATTGATTAATTAATTTAGATAAAATAAATAAATAAAAAAAATTTTCGGGTGTCCTTTAGGTGGCAACTGGACGCTTTGCACCCAGATTTTTTTTGAATTTTATTTTATGGTTTTTATTTATTTATTTATTTATTTATTTGTTGGGGGGATGTCCCAGTTTAGAACCAGGAAAATCTGGTAAGCCTACTTATGAGTACAACTTTTAAAATGTGATTTATTTTAAAAAGTGTGATTTATTAAACAGTGTAATTTATTAAAAACAATGACATCACTTCCTGCTTAATGACATCACTTCTGGCCCTAGGTGTTTTTTTTTGGGGGGGGGGGGTCCCGACAGATTGTCATTCTACAAAAGGGAAAATCAAAAGGTGCTAAAAAGGTTGGGAATCACTGCCTTAGAGGGAATGTTGCTTAGAACCTGTCTAAGGACTGATCCCAAAGTATTTTCCCCCATGTATTTCTCATTCTTTATAAAGACTGAGCCATGGAAGAGCTCTTGGTATCTGACCTAAAAAAAAATTCTTCCAGCCCTAGGCTCATTCAGTTCTCCCTATAATGGCAGGCTCCTGTTGAAATAGAAGCCCCATATCTGGTACCACTTCTTTTATATGCCGTTGAATTTACAAAATCCCTGTAAGAACATAAGAACATAAGAAGAGCCCTGCTGGATCAGGCCAAAAGCCCATCTAGTCCATCTTCCTGTATCACACAGTGGCCCCACCAGATGCCTCAGGGAATTCTGATTATGACTAACCTCGCAATACTCAAAATGATTGTGTTCGCTTCTAAATCCATATCTGATGTTGGCTTCTAACAGACACTCTCACATATGGTAAAAACACAACTCTTCCTTGCATTGCATGGCCCACATATCCTGACTTGCCTAATCCTCTGATGCTATCATTCTGTAAACTGCCTTACATAGTAACAGCCCAATCCTACCTAACCCCCCCCCCCATGCTGATGCAGCCACACCAATGGGGTGTACACTGCATCCCTGGGGGGAGTTTTGAGTCCCAGAGGCCTCCTCAAGGTAAAGAAACATTTGTTCCCTTGCTCCGGGTCAAGCCTCTGCTGCCCCAAAGGTCTATTTGGGACCTTATTGTTTAATTATTGTTGTGCTATTGTTCAAACTTTTGTTGTGATTCTCCTCCTGGGCACTTCCTAATGGGGAGGCGAAGGGTGGAACATAAATACTGTAAATAAATATCAAAAGAAAGTATTTGTAATACAAAATACCACTGCAACAAGGCAGCTAAGAAACTTTATTCCAAATATGTTTGAAACGTCCGGCGCAATGAAGCGATTTGTAGCAATTTTGTACCTTCTAGCTTTGGTGCTTTGTGTATATAAATTGATTTCCCACATTTTGGCATCTGAGAGTCTGCAATAAGCCCCTTGGTTCAACTCCAGAGTGTACGAAGCAGGGGATTTGAGCTCGGACATCTGTGTGACCATGTGCTAAGGCTGTGTTTCCTACTTTGTGACAAGTAATCTACAGCTGCTGCGCTCTTTCTATCTCGTGTGTGTGTGTGTGTGTGTGTGTGTGTGTGTGTGTGTGTGTGTGTGTGTGTGTGTGATTCATATTATACAATCTACACAAGAATCTCACTTCAAGTCCCTTGTTTCCTATGTGAAGTGACATTCTGAAGTATCAATCAGTCTGAAACCACTTCTTGTGTCGCTGAGACTATTAAACCTCTTGTAGCTTTTCTTCTTTCTGGCATACTTGAAACAGCTCTGTGCCAAAATAGACATGTGCAAATCAGATGTAAGGCCCAGATTACAGAATCAGCTCCTTAACTGGGTAACTTGCTGAAAACTATTGCCGGACTTAAACTGAAACAACATATGAATCTGAAAACGGATTGCGAAGTTTCCAAAGTGTGGACTCTTCTGTTAGATTTGCCATTTGTTAATGGTTTTGGTTTCTTTGCACATTGAATAAAACTCATTAAAAAGGTTATTGAGCTGGACAGAAAAGGAAGCTGAGAAGTATGAAGTTCTGGGCTCTGTGAGTGGGATTCCTGACATGTACAGGCTGCTAAGCTGTCTGGTGTTAGAGACAGAGTAGGTGGGACGGGGGTGAGGATTATGGACTTCACTTTCTGGAGTTCTGAAGTAAGGGCTCTTTGTATTATGGGATTACATGAGATTGGTTCTCTTATCTCTATTGCTAGTCTTACTCTTCCTATTATTTTTTGCTGTTCTATTTTCCAGCCTTTACAATAAACTGACGGCCCAACTCTAATGGCCCACTGTGCCTCCAGAACTCACATTATTTTTTGAACTTTCTGAGACTTGGTTACTCAGAAAAGAGACGTTTCATTTTCATAAGTCTGAGAAAGGCAATTTTGGGGATTGCCTTATGCTAATTTCTTGAAGAGAGCATTAAACTAAGTTGGAAATTGGAGTAATTATATGTGATTATATTTGGTGATTTAATGTAAGACAATGAGTACTCAGTCTAAGGCATTTGATAATATTCGGTTTCGAAACCTATTTTTGACAGTTTTTCTTAACTGTTTTCCGGGGTTCTGTGTGAAACCCGGGGGGGGGGGGTTCTGGGCATCTGTGTGTGTAGTGTGTGCTTTCTCCCCACTTATTTGTTATCTCTGAGCCGATTGGAAGCGCCCCGAAGTTTGGGCGCCTGGGGCCCGAACTTCCTCCGGCAAGCGCCCTTCGACTCCGGCAAGCGCCCAGAGCAAGCACTTCTTCGTTCTGCACTTGCGCAAGTCCTGTACAGTTAGCGCAGGCACAGAACGACGAAGTTTCCAATTGACGTCCTGCGCCTGCGCTAACTGTAGAAGACTTGCGCAGGCGCAGAACGAAGAGGTTCTGGGCGCTTGCCGGAGTCGAAGGGCGCTTGCCAGAGGAAGTTCGGGGCGCTTCCGATCGGCTCAGATGATAACAGATAAGTGGGGAGAAAGCACACACTACACACACAGATGCCCCGTTACCACTAAAAAAGTTAAAAACCCCTGGGAAAACCTAAAAAAAAACGGAAAAAAAGGTTTCGAAAACGAAACCTAAGGAGGTCCGCGCCCCCCCAGGGGCCTCAGCGCCCTGCGCCCGGGGGTGGTAGACCCCCCGCCCCATACCAGACGAAATTGTTTTAGTATGTTTTATTTAATGATTAATTAGCTAATTAATTGATTGATTAATCAAATAAATTAGCAGTTAATTAGCAGGGGGTACTTCAGAACATTGGACCATGATAAGGGGTACCCGGGCCTCCAAAAGTTGAGAACCCCGGGTGTAAAGCATGTTTTCGGCACCCAGAGAGTAAGTGGCACTGGCGAGGAGGTCTGCGCAGCTCACTCCGCTGCTGTGCCAGACCCTCACCGCCCACCGCAGGTGAGTGCTGCATTGGTTGGTACAGGGGGCAGGCAGGGGCTTGGTGAGGGTGGGCAGGGGTGACGAGGGAGGGGGCCATTGGCCGGCCCAGGCTGGAAGGTTGCTGGGTTGCGCCCATACCCTATGCCCTGTCTCAGCCCAGTCTGGCCTTACACGGCCTCCCCAGTTGTACGCCAGCTTCAGAGCTGGGGTGCATCTGAGGAAGCCCATTGCGGCGCATGTGGCTGACACTGGGCAAAGGGGACTAACATTCCCTTCCCTTGAGGTGCACCTGGGCCGAGCCACAATGGCCCTAGGATACAGCAGCTGGCCCTTTAGACTAGCTGTGTAAAGTTCACAGGATTGCACTGTCAGTCTTTGAAATTAGTTGCCATAAGATGTAGTGATGGCCAATTCAGGTGGCAGGCCATTCGTGCCTATTTTCTACAAAGAATGGGATTGTGAGAGAAGACTACTTGAGTATGTATAACAGAAGTGTCATTACCATATTTGCCAATAAACTATGATTTGTTATCCACCTCGGTTTCTGGGATTGCACAGTTGAATTCAAGTTACAGCCGGCACTGAAACAAATTTTCATGAGTTCATCAGTTTTGCTGAATTGCAATGCAAAGTGAGGGCAATGATGTGGCGACAGGTAAACTCTGTTAAGCCCCATTGGTTTCAGTGGGAGAGATTCAAGTGTGTGCTTAAGTGACCCATCAAAATCAATGTGACCTAAGAATGCCCCATTTTGGCAATGTGCAGGAAAATGAGTCTGGGCTGGGCTGGACAACTGATCCATTGAAGATAATGGCAGTTTTATTGTGATGGTGTTCCACAACAAACAAAAAACTTAATATGAAGCAGCCAGAATAAAAGAATAAATGGAACAGAAATGATTTCATGTTATCTTTGTTCTTTAATTTCCTTTGACATAGAATAAATATAATGGCTCCAGGACAGACATTTCCAAACAGTTAATGAGTAAGTTTTAGCCTTATGTTCCTCTAACTGGTCATTAACTGGCAGCAATTACCCTTCTTGTCATTTATTATTGCTTCATTACCCCCAAATTGCCATATAGAATACTTGCATAGTAACTCGCATTTGAATTTATGCTTTCATTCATAGATAGTACTGGAGATTCAGTTCTAAAGGTCTGTCCTTCAGAGTACTTCAGTAGGATTGATCCCATATCTGGATCAGGACAATGGCTGGGGGATGAGGGTGGTTTTTGCATCAATAGGAACTTCCTTTTGTTGTTAAATAGGAACTGGGGTGTGTGTGTGTGTGTGTGTGTGTGTGTGTGTGTGTGTGTGTGTGTGTGTGTCAGAGAGAGATATTCAGATTCAGATTCAGATTAGGACCATGGTGGGGCAAAGGGTTAAGTCTCCCCTTCCTGCACCTCAATCCCCTTCTGTATTTCCCTCACCCCAGCATGGCTGCTAGTCTTGAAAGAAAAGTAGGATTGGGGAGGGGGGCAGATAGTAGCCTCTTATGGTGTGCTTGGAGCCCCTGAAGGGTTCTCAGGGAGCCCCAGAACTCCTAGAAGCACATGAGAAATGTCGCTATATAATATGATATAGGTTATCTTCAAATGAGGGCCAAATGCATGTGTGAACACAAAGGGTGAATGCTGTGGTAGCACAACAAACTTTTTATATAGCATGTGGCATTGATGGTTCTACTCTTTCTCCAGCAGTACACAGGAAGCAAAAGTTTGAAAGAATAAAACACAAAGTATATTGTCTCTCTAAATAGGGTCAGATGGCTTATTTGGTTGCTCTTCCTTCAGACTGAACACAATGTTACAATTGTACAGCTTCACGCTGGGCACAGCTAACTTTGGCTTAAGAGGTTAGTTACTACTTGTGACTGTTGGAGTGAGTCAGAGGAAGCTAAGAATTCAACGTGTGTGTTGCTGAGCTTTTACTTTTTCTCATTACAGAGAGCTTCCTATTATATTGAGATTATCAGTATTCGTTAAGCATTATAACCGCCCTAGGAGTGTGGATCTGGCAAGACCTCAGCCTGCCCCTCACAATAGTATCACCTTAATAGACTGTGTTACAGGATGTGATTGCTTGTGTGTGTCTGCAATTTTAAGCGGAGGCAAACCAGCTTGACCGTTGTGAGTCTTCCTGACTCCAGTCTTCCCATAGCTCCAACAGAGCTAAAACTCTCCCACTCCTGTTCTTGCTTGCCAACAACAAACTCTCTTAACACCAAACTCCAGCACTCTCAGATTTGGCTGGACTGTCCTTTCCCCTGCTTCCCCCCCTTTCTTACCTCAGAGCTTCGAAGGCACCTCCCTGATTGGGCTCTCTCAAGCCTTGTGCATTCCACCCCTGGGTGGAAGGCACTTAGTCTAAACCCCTGATGGCGAACCTATGACACGCGTGTCACAGGTGACACGCGAGGTCATTTTGGGTGACATGCCAGTGTTTTCCCCAGGGCCCCGACACACCTTACATTTTCACAAACGTTTTACAGGCTTATCTTGAACATTTAGGGCAGAGATTTTTGGAAGACCTCTTTTATTATCTAATAAAACTCAGCAACAAAATTGATGTTAAATAAAATGCAATGTGTTCTATACAGTAGTTGTTTTCAGTTCAGTTCAATTCAAAATTACTATTAAAAGTAGCAATAGTCAAAGTACTATTAAAAGTTGGGGGGGGGGCGACACACCAGCAGGGTCAAGTTAGGCATTTTCAAAACTTTTGACACACCAAGCCCAAATGGTTCTCCATCACTGGTCTAAACACACATGTGACATCACCCTGTCCATCACACTGTACTTGAACGGAGAACAGGGGTGGTGTTGGAGAGGAAGCAGGGAGGAAAAGCGAAGAGAGTGGTGGGACTGCTCCTCCCCTCTCCACTACTCTTCTTTTTCCTCCCAGTTCCCCTGCTTTTTGCAAATGCAGAGCACCACAGAAGCACTGGCATCACTGCAGGGGGGGCGGAGCTCTAAGTTCCGCCGCGATCCGAACCTCCGTTACACGGGTAAACGAAGCGGCCCCTCCCCCTCGCCTTCGGAACCATTCAAGGGGGTGAAAAAAACGCACAGGAGACTCCCTGTGCGTTGTTTTCACTGCCTTGAATGGTTCCGAAGGCGAGGGGCCGGGCCGCTTCGTTCACCCGTGTAACGGAGGTTCGGATCGTGGTGGAACTTAGAGCTCCGCCCCCCTACAGTGATGCCAGTGCACAGAAGAGGAGGAGAATGGCAGAGAAGTTCTTCATATTGTCACCAAACAGCACAAAAAGTAGGTGAGGTGGTGGTGCAGCCAGCAGGGGGTGGGGCAGCACCACATACCTTTCCCTCTGATAATGCACGGCCTGAGGCAACATCCTCAGTTTGCCTTCTTATGGTGCAAACTGTTCTGCATTATAGTACATTCTGTTCTATGTGCAAACATTAAGTGGAGGAGGACAAAGTGGAGGAGGAGAAAGTGGGAGGCTGGAGGGAAGGAGAGATTCAAATCCCATTTGGAGGGGATTTGAATCCCCTTTCCGTTCTGGGGCCTCACATTCTCACTGCACCACTGGTTCCACCGCTGGTGGTATAAATTGGATAGGATTGCACTGATAGTTAGAATTTGCCTTTTCATTTGGGTAGAGTGCAGCCATGTATTTTCTAAAAATAGAGAACTGGAAAGGAAGGATTTTCATGCTTTCTGCATCTGGGCCTCTTAGAAAATACTTAACATGATCAGAATAGTGACGGTCATGATGAAGAGTTAATGTTGGATAGAAACATGAAAGACTAATCTGAGTTTGCCTGTCATTGACCAGATTTGTTCAGTTTATTTCTGTGCTGTTTTCCATATTATTTTTAAAGACAGTCGAAACAAGTCAAAAATGGAAAGCAATGAGTGATGGAGATTTAATAGTGGTGGGAATGCTAATGAAACAATAAAGACTTTTCCATTTGGGGTTATGAGCTCATTTTTCCCCCTAGGTCCTAATTGAGTATCCATGCATCTGACTTGGAATAAAAGGATTCCTTCTCAAACCTATAAAATCCTCACCTTACCTTTTCACAGTGTTGCAGTGAAAGGAGTAAACAAATCATATTTTTGTCTGCAGTAACTTGAATGTCAGATTTCGTGTCTGCCAGTGGAGTTTTGGCCCTCTCCATTGCTGTTTCTGCTCTTCACAGTCTGTATCCACCGTCACTGTGTGCCCCACCTAACAGAGAGCTTGTGCTGCATGTGCAGCAGTCATAAGCCCTCTTCTGTCATTCGATAAGTGAGCCCAGTGTCCTAGATACAGAGGGAATGGGAGCAACTCCCATCATGCCCTTTGGCACTGTGGCCATGCCCCCGACGCTCTTGGTTTCAGCATTTGTCTGCAGAGGCGAGCAGTGAACCCAGAGAGGGTTTTCCCTCTTGCTTTGAGACATTGGCCGCCTATTCCAAATCACAGGGGGAAATTCTTTCCAGATTCAGCGCTTGCCTCTGCAGACTGAACTCAGGGACAGCAGGGGACACGACCGTAGAGCGCATCAGTGCAGGGCACAGCTAGCTGGCACGCCTCCCCCTTGTACCTGGGAAACGCTCCACATTTTGAACAGCTGAAAAGTGCTATAATGGCTGCTGTATATGAAGAAACATGATGGCATGGCAAGCACAAAGCCATATTTAAGATGGCAGGGAGTGATTGCAGAAACTGGTAGAAATAGGTAGTGGGGACAGTCAAGGCGGTGGAAAAGTGGCTGTCCTGGTTGTGAAATCACATACAGTAGCATAGCTGGGCTGGCAGGAACCCGGGGCTGCCCCGCCCCTGTGCAATCGCCCACCCCCGCTTCCGGAATGGCTCTGATTTGCTCTGCTCATTTGCCTATCATTGCCACAGACCATCTCTACTGATCGCCCTCACCTGAATAAGTTTGGGAAAGGGAATAGAGGGGAGACAAGGAGACCTTGTCATGGGAGGCAGGAACATGAGCTCATTTCAAATTGGTCTGGACTTCTGGGCTTTTGAGGATTTGAGGGATGGGGCGAAACACTTCTATTTAAGCTAAAATCATGTGAACTTTTTGTGGAAAGCAAATTGAAAACATTTTGCTTATTATTTATTTAAAAGATATATATCCTGTCTCTTTCCCCCCCCCCCCTTGCAAACAATTTTGCCTTGGTTCCTTGGTAAACCTTGTCATGTTCCTGAATTAACTAGATTGTTTTTCCTTGCAAAAGCAGAGGAATGGCAGTGGATGCATTCAGTGTGCATGTAGATTTATGTTCAGCCAAAGTCCGTGTTTATCTACAGTCCCCGGGGTACTCTTAAAAGCAACACTTAATCTCCTGAGGATATTCTGGTAAGCACACTTTTAAACAGAATAAACACTTATTATCACATTCAGCAAGGAGATGAGGGGAAATATATTAATTTTCCTGACTATTTTTGAAATAACCTGTTAGGGTTATCTAGCCCAGAGTGAGTCTCTTGCTCACTTTTGAGTTTGTTCCCAATTAATTACTCATCACCTACCAGAAGTGATAACAAATGCGAAGGGTAGTTGAAATCCTTGTTATGCTGAAGTATTTCCAAGAGCTTTGTCTCACAAAAACATGTTTGTTCTGTGTCTCATCCATCAAGTTAGAACTAAGAGTTTTTCTGTGCATGTCTCCAACAGATTATTTTCTGTCAAGTGCTCTGACAGATCTGACTTATGTTTGAATGAAGGACGTTTGCCTTTGATTTCTTATTTTCCCGGTGAGGATGCAATAGTCTTCTTTTAAAAAAAAAAGGTAAAGGTGTCCTTTAACATTTAAGTCCAGTCGTGTCCAACTCATCCCCATTTCAAAGTGGGTGCTCATGCTCATTTCGAAGTCGAAGAGCTAGCGCTGTCCGAAGATGCTTCCATGGTCATGTGACTGGCATGACAACACGGAGCGCTGTTTACCTTCCCGCAAGCGGTACCTATTTATCTACTCACATTAACATGCTTTCAAACTACTAGTTTGGCAGGAGCTGGATCGAGTGACAAGAACTCACCCCATCTCAGATTCGAACTGCTGACCTTTCAATCGACAGCTTGTGGTTCAGTGGTTTAACCCACTGCGCCACCCCACATAGTCTTCTAGGTAGAGCACAAATACAACATATGGGAACCCCATCTTGGAAGGGCCAAAAATATTTTATTCTGTAACGGACTCTCAGTTGCCATGGAGGAGTTGGCGGGGAAAGAAGGAGGAGGGCAAAGATGTCAAATGAGATCAAGGGGCATCTCTTCCTCTTATCTTTGGGAAGGCTGAGGAATGGTTTTATATGCATTGAGTTTTGGGCTATGAGCATCCACTAGATTTAATGATGGAGCAAGGTAATTTAGAAATAGGTTGAAAAGAGAGGGAGAGAGTACACAGCCCTGCTTCAATGCCTTTTAGGCATTCTGTGCATGTACAGAACAGCCAGTTTGAGAAGGATTCGCTGTGAGGTGAGCGTGGGTCCAGTGGTGGCGGTGGTGGCCCGGAGGCTGAAGAAGGTAAGGAGAGCAATGGGGGTGGGGATGGGCGTGCGGGGGCCAGGTGGGAGCGTGGAAGTTGGCGCGGCAAGTTGGCGGCCGGATGGGAGCATGGCCGGATGGGAGCCTGTGCTTGCCCGGCCGCCGGGGGAGCCAGGCCGGATGATGCACGGGCCACGAGGGTCGACAGAGGAGGGAGATCGGAGGAGGGAGCTATGGTAAGGAGCTTTCGTGCGTGTGCATTTGGGGGGTATTTCCGCGGCAAAAGGGCGCCACGCGTGCTTCCTTACCGTAGCTCCCTCCTCCGACCTCCCTCCTCCGACGACCCTCGTGGCCCGCCCGGCCCGCCGACTCTCCCAGAGGCCGAGCAAGCACAGGCGACTTCCACGCTCCCACCCGGCCACTGACTTGCCCTCCGGCTGCGGCCTCCGCCCTCCTCCATCTGCCAATGGAAGGCGGTGCGGCCTAACGGCCTAACATACGTGATGACATCACGCTCCTTCCGGGGGGCGCTCGGCCAACCCCCGCCCTTGCCCTGGGCGCCGGGAGGGCTAGCGACGCCACTGGTTCTAGGCTAGTAACCTAGGTTCAGTAGCTATGCCACTGGCAGGGAGTAATGATCAAAAGCCTCTTCTTAGGTCTTTTCAGGATTGAGTGGCAAGAAAACTCAGTTGATTTTAAGAACCTTTTGTTGTCATTTTTTATACCTCATAACCTGAAATACAAGTAAACCAGAGGAACAAGCACAAGTGGTCTGACTTACAGTTGGGGTGTGTGTGATTTCCCCTTCTTTTGATTTCCCCTTCTTCAGGTAGCCCTGAAGCCAATTTTGTCCACTGCTTTGAATGAACTAGATAAATAAGTGAATAATACTTTATATGTGGTGTGTTTAAATGTTCAAAAGCAATTACCGTAATATGTATTATCAATGAGTACTGATAATACTCAGTTCAAGAAATATTGGGGTAACAATAATAAATGAGTATTATCATATCTATATTGTAGTTGGGGGGGGGCAAAAAGTGGGGCCATATCTTGCCTAGGATGCTTAGTGAGCTCTTAGCCACCACGCTACGCCAGCTCTTTAGTTACAGGTTACCCATGACCCCAGTTTTCATTGATTAACTCACTTTTCGAAGGTTTTCTAATGATTGTTAATAAAGCATAACTCAGTTCATGGCTCTACGGTGCAAATAAGCACGATTAATGAAAATGGGGGGAAAACAGCATAATCTTATATTCTCCCCTGGATATTGATTTGTAGAGCCTCAGACTGTTTTGAAAATGATCCGTGTAGTCCATATCTGTCATGGAAACAAATTCATTCCTTGGGTGGCTGAGCAACATGAGGTGAAATAAATTCCTCAGAAATGTATTCCCTGAAGGCTGCTATCCATTACTGTTACAAGCTTGCAATGGAAATGGCTTTATTGCTATGTAGAGAGTATGATCAAATTTAAAGCCTTGTGTTAGATGCATTTAGAAAACAAACAAACAAATGCAATACACACAATATATTACCAGCACAAAATGGCTGGATATGAAACATCTATTTATTCAAGCCCTGCACTGAGTTTATCAAAGTAGAACAACTCAAATCAGAAAGTTAATGCAAAGAGTAATAAAGGTGAAAAATGAGCCACAATTTGATGTCCGCATATAGCAATGGAATTAGCACATTTCTATTCCCAGAGAGAGAGAGAGAGAGAGAGAGAGAGAGAGAGAGAGAGAGAGAGAGAGAGGAGTATAGATTACAGCTGTTATGGCAGGTGCAATCACCATCAATCAAAAGAGCATCATTGCCTGATTTCGACCTAAACTCTTCCAAATGTCTGCTGTCTTCCTTTCATGGAGCATTATGGATTACTCTGGATTAGTGTCAAAGCCTGTTGTTTAGGTACAAAGCAGCACTTCAAGGCCACATTCCATCTATATAGTATTTGTTGTACTTCAGTGCATGTTTAGATTCATGTAGGAACTTGAGTGCCTTCAGAGCATAAGGACGTTCACCAATTAGCCGTACTGTTCAGTGAAAATGAATGCATCAGTACATCACTTTTTGCAAATAATTCAGGCACTGCCCCATCTGGAGAGCCCACACACGTTCATGCAGACGGCCCCACCGCTGTAAAACCAACAGGGGGAGTAGTATGTCTTGCCCACCCCATCCATGAGGCTGACTGAAGTGGTTGTTTCAGGCAGCAGATTGGTGGGGGGAGCCCACCTCCATCCTCCCACTCACCTCCACTCCTCCACATTCTCCCCCTGCTTCCTGAATTGGAAAAAGAAAAGAAGGACAAAGAGGAAGCAGAAATGTGTAGGAGAGGAGAGTATTGAGCCAGAGCATACCTCGTCCACACTTGCTCTTCTGCTCCACCTTCCTTCCTTTTCCAACCCGGAGAGTGGGAAGAGCAGAGGCTGGCACATCATTCGGTTGCTTGGGCAGCATTTGGCATGTGGCCTCAGGTGCCAGGAGGTCTTAGACTGGCCCTGACTTGCACACTTGCAATAAGCTTCTTACTCTCAAATCATTTTTTAATTATTATTATTATTAATAATAATAATGATGATGATGATAATGATAATAACAGTATACCTGTTTTCAACAAAAAGTTCACAAAATGGTTTACAGACAAAATCAAATGATTAAATGGCTCCCTGTCCCAAAAGGGCTCACAGTCTAAAAAAGATGCAGAAGAACACCACCAGCAAACAGCCACCAGAAAAGACATTGTGCTAGGGTGAAAGGGGGGCAGTTACTCTCCCCCTGCTAAATATAAGAGGAGCACCATTTGAAAAAGTGCCTCTTGCCCAGTTAGCAGGGGATAGTTTTAGTTTTCGAGTCTCTTTGGGACAGAGAACCATCTTCCTATTCCTTTGCTATGTAAACTGCTTTCATAATTGTGTTGTTGTAAAAAGGGGATACATAAATATTCTCAATAATAATAATAACAATAATAATAATAATAATGAATTGTATCCTAAAGTTAATTGTGACTAAGAAATTTAGCCATGACTATGTTCCTTAATCATGACTAACATAACTCCAGCACAGTCTCTTTTCTAGTGGCTGGTTCATGTAAATAATATTGGATACTGGCTATTATTTTTCAGCATCTTTAAATGACATTTCATTATGAGAATCACAGCTGTGGGCACAACCTTCTTAGGAAAATCATCTGGCACACACCCTGTTGTTCTACAAGTATCTGGCTTACTTTTATAGAACCTATGTACAGTGTGATATTTTAAGATACTGACAACCTTAGTGAAAATTGGAAAAATACCACTGTTCATGCCAAGACATGTTTAATAAATATAAAATGCTATGCTTCCAAGTCTTGTGCAAATTGTGGAACTATACTGGCATCTAATTCCCAGGTGGAAATAGCACTGGCAACATTAAATGTGTCTGGATTGGGGAGGGAGGTAATATCCTGAAGTATCTTGAGGGTGGAAGTTGACTTTAGGATAAGTGTTACAATTGAATACAATTGCTGTATGGGTTAGGGTTACAGGCAGAGATTTCAAGTAGCCATGCTGGGATATAATGGAACTCACAGGTGATGGCCTGCACTGACTTCTTGGAAAGAGGGACTATCTAAAATTATCTTCTAATAAAATGTATGGGGGTTGTTCTGATGCACAGGTCCTTTGACCTGGAGGATAATCAAGTGAACTTATTTTGGTCCAACTGTGTAGTTTATAGCAATTTATTCTTGTGCTGAAAATGCATATGAATGAAAAGTGGCCACAAAGATAAAAATGCAATCCATGCCATTTTTGTCCGTAAATCCCCAAATAAACTAGGGCAGAGATGATCAAGGCATGTTTCACATGTGTTCTCATGAGTGGTTCAACAGGACTGTGGTTGAGCACGAAGTACGTGTTGAACAATGATAACTCTGGCAAGATCAACACTCCTCTTTAGGATATGCTTTGTTGGCTGAACCTTGCAAACCAGTACAGATCAGGTGATTTTGTTTCCCGTTTCCTTGAGCTCAACTGATATAAATGAAAATTCACAATGGAAAATAATAGCGTATAATTATCAATTTGTCACAAATAGTTGGTTCAAGATAGGGGTTGTTGCTGCAACAATTTGTAATCAGAAGTTTAACAGCCTAATCCTGTCTAGCTAGGCTGCAGCAGGGGCATAGAGGCTGCACTGCATCCTATCTAGAGAAGATCCTGCACTGGCGTGGCTGGAGCACTCCTTGGGGGAAGGGGACATTCATCCCCATATCCCGAGTCCCAGCCGCCCCAATGGGTCTACTTGAACGCCAGCTGTTTTGCTGGTGCACAATTGAGAGGGCCATGTAATGGTGGTCAGGCCCAAGAAGGGGGATAGAATTTTGGCAGAGCTGTCGCCAATCCCTCCACCTTCCTGGGCCTGGCTGACCAATCTTCCCTCCCGGAATGTCCCGTTCCACCCTCCCTACCCCCCTCCTCCACCCAGCAGGAAACTCACCTTCCCCGGCGGGCACTTCATTTGATCTGCGGTGAGTAGAGTAGCGCCAGCACTGCCTACTTGTCAGGTGCCGCAAAGTACCTTATGGCATTTTTGCAATACCCTAGACCAGCGGAACAGCGCTCTGCTGATCTTGTAAGTAGACAGGATTGTGCTGTAAGATCACTTCAAGCCATTTTGAGCAAGAGTCTACCACAACTGAATAATCCTTACTCTGAAAGAGACTTGTGATAATTAACAGAGATTCTTGAACAAGCATTCTTGGTCATTTTCCAGGCAAAGTTGAGGTGTTTGGTTGGCTGTAACAAGTAGTCTGGCACATCATGCAGTCACAATGTTTTCAATTTCAGAGTCAGTCCCAAGCTACCAGACACAACGACCAGCCAACTCTTTCATATGCATGTTCCTAGAATGTAACACATACAATGTAGCCAAGAACATTCAATGATCACTTTCTGGAACACTGACATCATTCCCTCATAAGAAGCATCTTTTATGTGTGGGCAGTTCCCGTTAATGAGCTGTGAATGGTTGAAATCTCATCTGGCCATCCCTTCCACATGGAGTTTGGGTCATAATCCAGTTTTGGAGCCTGAGTGGTTAATCTCAGAACCTGATTAGCCTGAAGAGATGGGTCTGGACGGCGGGCTTTCAATATTGAAACTTATATTGAAGGTGGCATTTCATAGTCTGGCATCTGTGGTGGCAGATGGCTCAGGGCATCATCATCAGCTATCATTCTCTCTGGCCAGTAGACAAGCACGTAGTCACAGGCCCTAAGCAAAAAACTCCAGCATACACAATGACATGATTAGTGGTAGGCTTATCTTTGGAGAAATGTCTGAAAAGAGATACAATATGTGTGATCAATAAGAATTGTAACAAAAAGAATTGCAAAATTGCAAAAGAATTGTAATTTCAAAGAATTGCAAAATAGCCATAGATACAGTTGTAGTTTTTCCTGACTCTTGTAATATCAGCAAGTGCTATTCTGTCCATTTATGTTTAATGGATGAAATGGTTGTTGAATATTAAACAGTTGCCACTTCATTCAACCTATTTTGCGCTTAAATTGGTTTTATTGTTATTATATGTATCAGAATATGTATCAGACATGCATGCCTATTAGCAGAAAGGCAATATAAATAAACAGAATTAATAGTACTACTAATAATTCTATTGCTTAAGTCCCACCGAAATTAATGGGATTTATAGCCCAATTCTATTGGGCTAATCCACTGGCAGAAATAGCATTCTTCATGAGGATACTGCCTGATAGCAGTCGTGAAGCTGTGCATTGCCAGAGAGCTGGCGGACAGGCCAGAGTGGCCCCATGCATGATGACAGAATGCTGCAGGCCTTCAGAAACCAGGTAAGCCAGAGGGGGAAGCGGTAGGAGGGCAGAACAGGGGCAGCGGAGGGGGGAATGGGATAACAATGGGGGTGGGCGGATTGTGTCTGGAAGGGGCAGATTTGACAGCTGTGGCATCCACCGAATCCAACCCCCCCTTCCTGGACCCGATCCCTTGACCTGGGTCCACGTGGACTTGCACCAGTGATTTCTCTGACGCAGGTTCAAGTCTGGGCCTTGGAGGCTTACAAATGTTCCCTTACCTAGAGAAGACCTCTGAGACACCCCCCCCCCCCGGCAGGATGCAGTGCACGCTCCGGTGGCAGGGCTGCATCAGTAGGGAGAAGAAATAGGATTGGACCATTTGGCTGCAGTCCTATCCACACTTACTTGGGAGTAAGACCCATTGACTATAATGGGACTTCTGAGTAGACGTGCATAGGATTGGGCTCTTACAACATAATCCTATGCATGTTGTCTCAGAAGTAATTCCCATTGAGCATACTTCCATGTATGTGTGTTTAGGACTGCAGCCTTAATCACAACAAATTTTCCCCATTGATATCAAGGGTGCCTAGTCATGTCTACTCAAGTATAAGTCAATCTCATGGATAAGTCGAGGGCATGTTTTAAGCCAAAAATAATGGAATTTCCTCTGGCCCGTGGATAAGTTGAGGGAAAAACTTAGGGGTGTATGAAATTCTCCAAAAACAGATTACCAGTAATTGTTCTTAGGCAGCAACAAAAGTTTAGGGTGGGTAAAAAAAAAAAAGAGAGCCATTTTACCTTGTTCTGAAGCAGCACAGAACAGAGCTCTTCTTCCAAACAGGAAGAAAGGTGAAGTTTGCCCTGAGGACATGTGTACCCAGGACACGTGCACCCGTCCAGATGGCGGAACGGCTCGGAGGAGCTTGCAGAAGCCTCTGAGCCACTTTTGTTTTGGTCCCCACTCTCCTGCCCAGCCCCCGAAGGACGTTTGGCTCCGGCTGACGTCACTCGGGGGCAGGGTGAGTAACATCAGCATCATGAGGGGGGGGCGGCTGGTGTGACGCCAGCTACGCTGCTGACAGCCAGCGTGGCACATAATAATGTTTTGTTCCTTTAAACGTAATCACTCTGTTAAGGGATTTTGGTGTGTGTGTGTGTGTGTGTGTGTGTGTGTGTGTGTGTGTGTGTGTGTGTGTGTGTGTGAGAGAGAGAGAGAGAGAGAGAGAGAGAGAGAAATGCTTTAAAACAAGGGTGGGGAACCGGCGGCCCGCAGGCCGGATCCGGCCCCCGGAGTGATCCAGTCCGGCCCGCGCGCGCCTGGACCCGATTCCATCCGGTCCGGCTCACGCGGGCTCGGACCGGAGGCTCCGGAGGCCGCGTTCACCTCACCCGATTCCTTTCCAAACCCTCCCGGCTGTTATAGACATACGCAGAAACAGCCGGGTTGAGAAGGAGTCGCGCGACTTCTTCTCAATCTGGCTGTTCTGCACAGGTCTATAACAGCCGGGAGGGTTTGAAAAGGAGTTGGGCAAGGTGAGCGCAGCCTCGCGCTTGCTCACCTCGCCCGACTCCATCGCAAACCCTCCTGGCTGTTAGAGACATGCGCAGAACAGCCGGATTGAGAGGAGTTGGGCGAGGAGAGCGCGTGCGGCCGCCGCCGCCGCCAGCGGCGGCTGAAGAGAAGAGAAGGTAAGGAGGAGAGTGATGGGGGTGGGCGCTTGCCGGGTGGGTCGGTGGGAGGGAGAGTGAGCGGTGGGTGGGTGGGTGGGTTGGAGGGAGGGGGAGAGCGAGAGAGCGAACGAGCGGTGGGTTGGTGGGTGGGAGGGAGAGCGGTGGGTGGGAGGTAAATTCGCGGGGGGGAGGTAAATTCGCGGGGGGGGGGAAATCGGCCGGCCTAACGGCCAGCCCTCAGCAAGTTTTCCCTATGGGAAAATGGCCCCCCACCACAAATAGGTTCCCCCACCCCTGCTTTAAAACATCAGAATAACAGTATATTTACAAGGATGATACAAAATCATGAACAATAAAGCTATCAGATGGAGCTTCCATGTAGAGGCAGGATATCTCAGAATATCAGAGACTGGGAATAGTCAACAAAGGGTGTGGATGCCTTCATGCCTGGTTTGTAACCTTTCCAGAGGTATCTGACTGGCTATTGTTGGAAACAGGATGCTGGACCAGCAAGAGTCTTCCAACCACTATGGAAATAGTATTATCTGAACTAGCAAGAGTCTTATGTTCTTATAAGTGTTGCATGCCTCTCTATTTTTGTCTAAAAAAAAACTCCTCTAGGATTCTTCTGTTTCTGGTACTCCCACTCTGTGCTTCTTCGTCTTGTTACCTTCCTGTCCAGACCTTTTGTAACCTCTCCCCATCACCATTTTAGCTGCTGGTGAGAAATATTGATTCATTTCGGTCTTTTTACAATAGTCCTCGGGGCTTCGTGAATCAAAGTCCCATTTTAACATGTAGCTCTATAGATCCATTTCAGAATTTTTAAATTAAATACAGATTGCCTGATTTAAAAGAATAATCATGAATCAGACAAGTCAATTTCGGCAAAGAGTTTGCAGGCCAACTCAGCTCTGAGCCTCTGATAAATGCAGTCCTTTTGTTCCTTGTTCCAAGGACAGTTTGTTTCCTGCTGATTCTACTGACTTGTTAAATTGCTGCACATACAATAAACGAATCCAGTGTGGGGCTATTTTTGAGGGGGGGGTGCTCTAATAACAAATGGCTTTGGTTGCTGAAAAAAAAGAAAGGCACACCACAGACATGATCAGACACATTATAAAGATTTCACAGATATGCTTGGAAAAGATGAGCTATTGTTTGTTTCTTCAAACTGTCCCAGCCACAGAATGATGCTAATTTGAAAATTGCACCATTACTCTGCCTTGTCCAACTTTACAACATCAAATGCTGAAATCACTAGTTAGTTCTGACACAACAGCTATTAAATGCTTTGATGAAAACACTAACTTTTTTCTTATGTTCAAAAATGTCTTTGAGCTGCCTCTTCCACTCTTTGGGGAATAAGAAACAACAAATGGATTTTTTTTTAAAAAAAAAGGAATTAAAAAAATGGCAGTTCCTTAATAATTACTCCATGTAATCCCAATTCTGAGCTCTTGTAATATGCATAACATGTTTTGTGTCATCTGAAGTGGAGGAAATTACTTTCTGTCTCGGGTATGATATATGGCCATTGGTCACCCAAGATTGCTCCTTGGTCCCAAGGCATTTTCTGAAGGTACATGATACAGCAACCTTCCTGATGCTAAGTAGATCTGTTCAGTGCCTGGATGGGAGACAACTAAGAACCCTATATATGCCCCTTGAGCCCCATTAAGGAAGAAAGAGAACATATCTGTATACAGTAATTACTTTACTATATATCATGAAAAGTGACTTCCTTTTTAGGCATAGGGTCTCCTCATTGCTTATTGCTGTGGGTAACCAAAGGGCATTAATAGACAATTGCCAATACACCCAAATGTTCAAATGTTCCCATCGGAATATCAATGTTCTAATCCTTATTTGCAAATAACAGAAACTACAGTGGGCTTCATTGTCCTGCCAACTCCAATCCCCCTTTCAGTGCCACTTCCTACCTTAGGGGAAACAGGTCAACTATCCCCCCCCCCATATCTTCCTCCTTTTTAGGTGTTCCCACGGTAAATCCAAGCTGCAGTTCATCTCCTGCCAACCCCACTTTATCACTGCTGCCAACCCCCCAAAGCAGTCAAGACAGCTCAGGGTTGTATCATCCATCCCAACCTGATCAGTATTTGAGGTAGGCTTTGAACCCATAGTTCACAGACGCCGCATCCAACACCCCTAACTGAAGAGCCACCACAGATTGGTCTTGTGACCCCTTCAATCAATCCTCTTCAGGTGCACATTGAATTCCTTCTTCTTAACCCCCATACTGCACTGAACCTACGACATGGGGGGTAGTCTAGCTTATCTCCCCTCTACCTGTTGACAATAAAGCCCTGCTGCAGTTCATTTAAAAACAAATCACAGCCCACAAAGCAGAAAAGACGGAAGCCCTCCCGGCACCCGGAGCAAGGCAGGATCTGCGTGAAGTCACGTTGACACCCCCCCCCCGCCGGTTTGGGTCTCATTTCGGAGCCAAACGGGTTCCAGAGAGGGCGGGCCGGCCAAAACAAAGAGGGACAAAGCACTAGGGTAAGAGGGACAAAGCACTAGACAAAGCGTTTGGCGGGCCGGCCAAAACGAAGAGGGACAATGCCCCCCGCTGAATGTGCCCCCGCCCCCACCCCCGCGCCCGGAGCAGCTCCACGTGCTCCGCACAAGTTCCGCCTCTGCCACAAAGGATAGAGGATGTCACCTCTATAAAGCTGCAGCTGTGACTGTGTGATTGAGGGGTGAAGAGTAAAGGTTCCATCAGCCACCACCATTGCCCTCCCCAGGTCCTGATTCTCTTTCTTCCTGGCCCTATCTATACCTCCTGGTTTCTGACAAACCCCATGTTGAAGACAGACCAAAGGAAAACCTCTTCCACTATCCAATGTTAAATTACTAAAAAATAAATTAAAAAAATCCACAGCTGGTTATGAGAGCTCAAGGACACTCTTGGTCTCTGCCCCCAGGTCATTTTCACATAAATGGACCATCAGTCCGACAAATGCTCCTCCAAGCTGGGCTATGGCTGATCCCACAGCAGAATGGCATTGCCAACACTCTATCTTGTTTCTAGGACTGAAGGTGATGGGAATGAGTCCTCCAGGGGCAGAAGCCAGCAGTGTGGAGCATTAGGAAAGTGGATCAAGAAAAGACCACGGTCATTGTTTACCCATCTGCGGGCTCTTGAGAAACAGGAATGCAAGGTGCAATGGGATTGGGAAGTCATTACAATGGATAGCCAAGAGGCAGAGGCGTGGAAAGACTGGAGCGAGCGGAGCAGCGGCTCCAGGTGGCACCTCGGCCCCGGGCGGCGCTGCTCTGCTCGCTCCAGTCTTTCCATGGAGCGAGCGCGCCCGCCAGGTGACGCGGGCGGGCGCTCCGAGGCCTTCTCCCCCGGCCTCGGAGCCGGAGAAAGCCCCGGATCGCCCACCTCGACCGGTGGCCGGGACTTTCTGAAGGCCAACTTCACGTTAAAATGTTCTGCGCATGTGCAAAACAAAGATAAACAGCGCGGCGCGGCAGTCGGCCTTCAGAAAGCCCCGGCCACCGGTCGAGGTGGACGCTCCGGGGCTTTCTCAGGCTCCGAGGCCGGGGGAGGAGAAGGCCTCGGAGCGCCCGCGGAAGCCGGGTCGTCCCCCCAGAGCGGCGCCACCCCCCGGAGCGGCGCTGCCCCCCTTCGGGGCAGCGCAGCAGCGAGTGCTCCAGGCAGCACTTGCTGATGCTACGCCTCTGCCAAGAGGTGTCAGTGGTCATCAAAGATCAGGTTCCAGTAAAGCTAAACATGGCAGCAGGGTTCAGGGCAGCAGGCTTGAGGAGAGTTCTGGAATTGACACATGAGAAGTGAACCCTGAGGCTCAATGGGTGAGTTTACAGGGTTGCACATCACCCCCAGGGACTGGGCTAATCCAACCAGCATGCACTGGTATGGTGCTAGGTATTCTGCTCAGTGGCAGAATCCATACGTTCGCTGTGGGCAGGTGTGGTTACCCTTGAGCTTACCTGCTGGGCAAGCCATACCTACCTTACACTAGCTTCCCTTTGCAGCAAGGCAGAACTCCCTTATGGGGCAATTGCTCTTTTATTGGGGGGGTCATTTGTCTCCTTGCCCAGGGGGTGAGCTCCAGTATGCACAATGGGTCAACTTGAACCTGCACTAACTCTATAGCTGGTGCAAGTCTGCATTGATCGGTGTTGGTGGATTAGGCCCAGGGAGAGGGATAGGATACAGCATGTGCTGGCATCACTGACAGAGGCATTTCTACGGTAGGGGCCCTACCGTAAGTTGCGCCCAGTCCTAGTACCATGTTTACAAACTGGAACGAGGAGGCCCTGCCCCCTCGCCAGCGGAGCCATTCCGCGCTGCAAAGGTGACGAGCAGGGAGTTTCCTGCCCGTTTGCCTTCGCAGCGCGGAATGGCTCCACCGGCGAAGGGGCGAGGCTTCCTCGTTCCGGTTTGTAAACATGGTACTAGGATGGGGCGCAACTTACGGTAGGGCCCCTACTGTAGAAACGCCTCTGATCACTGATCCCACCCCGCCCAGGCCAAATTCGCTCACCCCTGCCCCCGTTGTCTCCCTCCCCACCCTCCTCTGCCCCCCTGTCCCGTTCTGCCTCCTGCGCGGACTTACCTGCTCCAGCGGGTGTCTGTGTGGAACACCACCAACCCACACCGCTGACTTACCTTCACTGCTGGAGGTTGCTGGCAGCAGCAGCTGGTCTCCGCTACCTCTGCTGATTGCGGCAGCAGCCCCAAAATAGCTACAGGTGGCGCACTGTGTGTGCCGCCATATGATAATTTACAACAATGGAACTGTGTTCCGCTGTCATAAATGGCAGTGCAGCTCTAGATTGGATGGGGCTGTTATGCTGCAATGCTACCCACACTTACCTGTGAGTAAGTCCCACTGAACTCAATGGGACTTACATCTGAGCTGATGTGTAAAGAGTCCTGTTGTTAATCTCTGGAAAGGGGAGAAAATGTGGTTGGATTTTAGAGGCTGGGTTTACGCTGCTGTGGGAGTAACATTGTCAAGACATTAATGTTCTTATCTTTCTATTTTTAGTCTTCCCATCTCTGACGGCGCAATCCAAACCAACTTTCCAGTGCTGGTGTAGCTGTGCCAACAGGGCGTACACTGCATTTTGCAGTGCAGGAGTAGTCATGGAGGCCTCTTCAAGGTGAGGGAAAATTTGTTCCCTTACCTCGGGGCTGCATTGAGGCTGCACCGGTGCTGGAAAGTTGGTTAGGATTGCGCTGCCAGGCACTCAAGGCAGCTTAAAATAACTTTAATTCATTCCTTGGCCATGGACTCCAGAGGTGGCCCTAAGCAAGCTAGCATGTCTCATATCCATTATATTCAGGCACAGTGAATTCACTGCTGTGTATAACCTTGTAAATAAATCAGTTAAGTAACAACACCTGTGTGTATCCTGAATTCATTAGTCAAGGTTCAACCTCACCCCCTCTTGCAATAATTATAGGCAATAACACTGGCTTCTTTACCTCAGAAGTGCTGTAAAAATGACTGAGATAAAATATCAGAATACTTTCAGGAATACTACATGACATTCTTTTATTTAGTGCAGTGGTTCCCAACCTTTTTAGCACCGGGACCCCCTTTTGTAGAATGACAATCTGTTGGGACCCCCCCTAAGACCTAGGACCGGAAGTGATGTCATTAAGCGGGAAGTGATGTCATTGTTTTTAATAAATTACACTGTTTAATAAATCACACTTTTTAAAATAAATAACATTTTAAAAGTTGTACGCATAAGCAGCTCCATTGGGGGCAGGGGAGTGACCTATAATAGCAGAGATGCTAAAAGGAAAGCAGGAAGTAACACAAGCTGAGCAAAGAAGCCACAAGAGATCATCAGGAACTTCTTTCTCTGCAGGGGCGGGGGAGTGAGCCGCCATCTTGGGTGTGGCTACCCAGCTGACATCCAGCGACCCCCCAGAAACTGCTTCATGACCCCCTTGGGGTCCCGACCCCCAGGTTGGGAACCACTGATTTAGTGTATCAACTTACATAATTGTTCGAGAAGCAATTTGAGAATTCAGATTTTACTTGCTACTTTTCTCGATATTCTTTGGAAACAGTTTCATAAAGGGGTTGATCCACTGGTGTCGCTGGAGGTGGGGCGGAAAGCTAAGTTCTGCAGCTTTCTGCCCCACCGTTACTCTCCTGAACGAGGCGCCCCATCCCCTCGTCGTAGGAGCCCATCAGTGGAGAGAAAGCAACGCGCAGGGACTCTCCTGCGCATTGCTTTCTCTCCGCTGACGGGCTTGTATGACGAGGGGGCAGGGCACCTCGTACCGGAGAGTAATGGTGGGGCGGAAAGCTGCAGAATTTAGCCTTCCGCCCCACCATCAGCGACACCAGTGGGTTGATCCACTGGCTATTCATCTCCCCAAAGATCCATTCATTTCAGTGGACCTTGCACTTTGATGGTGGGTGTGCCTGTAAATACGAAATGCTGTATGCCCTTATCAATATTTGCCAAAACAGATGAGACTAATTTACAAGAACAGAAGCACTAAACTGGACATTTGGAATTGCCTGCCTGACATCATGACAATTTATTGCCTCAAATCCAAATGCTTCTGTTCAATAGATAGAACCAGATTCTTGCTCCCAGACATGGAAAGAAAAACATAAAACTTGATATAGAACCACAATGTTGACTGCAGCTTGTCATTTGCAAGGGGACAACTGCACAGGGACAAGGCAATCTAATCACTCAAGGTTAAGAACTGACCCAAGGCCCGAGACAGCATCATTACGTAAGGGTCAGATTGAAGGTTCATCTAGTCCAGCATTGTGTTTCCTATGATAGCCAACTAGACAGTGGTGTAATGGAAAACTTTAAAGTGCAGGCGTTTGGTATGACAGCCTCATACTCCCATAGCCATTCCCTATTAAAACAACAACAACAACAGCAACAGCAGCAACAACAACAACAACAACAACAACGAATTTCTTCGTTAAGAATGTTTTCTTCTCCTGCCACTCATTTCTACTTTGAAACATCATCCATCATTTAATGATCTAATCTCAAACTCTTGGAGTGGGTTGCAATAGTTTTAAACCATATACCATATTTGTGGGAGTAAGATCCTGGTTAGGGGGTTTGGGAAAGCATAGGCTTACCAGATCTCCAACTGGGACAGAGTGCTAGACCTTTAGGAGAAGGAATGTGGGCAGGTGTAGCTTGTTAAACCTTAGAGCACAATCCTAGGCATGTCTACTCAGAAGCAAGCCCCATTGTGTTCAGTGGGGCTTGCTTCTGAGTAGACATGCTTAGGATTGTGCTCTAGGATTTAACAAGCTACACCTGCCCACATTCCTTCTCCTAAAGGTCTAGCACTCTGTCCCGGTTGGAGATCTGGTAAGCCTAGGAAAGCATGCCCATGTAAACCACCTTGGATTAATGTTGGAGGAGAAATCCAATGACCAAGAAAGGCGGTATATCATAGGAATACTGTTATTATATATGGGATTAAAAATTATATGGGATTAAAAATATACCAAATAAATATACAAAGTGTATTACAGCACAATCCTGTGCAGATTTACTCAGAAGTAAGTCCCATTGTTCTGATACAGTATGTCGCTAAATATCAGTTATTGAATATCAACATTGCGATTCATTCAGGTATAAAATTAGTCTTTTGTTTTCAAGATAACAGTAAAAAAATCCATTTAGATTCTAATGATAAGTAAACATGAAGTTACAAACTGTCATTATTATGAGCCCAATTCAGATCTATTCAAGCTGTAGGATACTGACAGTTTATACTTTTTAAAGACAATTGTAGAATAATTTTTAACTCTATTGACACATTTACATTTATCTCAGTCTGTAGTTGGCAGGATAATCAGGAAGTGAATTAACAAGTTTAATAGTATAGTCTATATATTAGACAAGGGTAAAATTATTTCAATATTGTCATCGTCCCTCCTGCTGCTGCCTTTCATCAGACATTCTCTAGGAAGGGCTGCTGCAATCTATTTTTGCCATCTCAAAAAGGAAAAAAAAGTATCTAGCAGCACAATCCTCTGCATTACTTAGAAGTACGGTAAGTCCCATTGTGTTTAGTGAGACTTACTCCCAGGAAGTGCATATAGAATTACAGCCTAGAAATGTTATCATCTGATGTGGGAGAGAAGACAGTGTATCTATCTCATCACCCATTTGTATCATGCGACATGAAGAGCTGGGGCAGTTCCCAATACAGTTTGTGATACCCCTAGGATGTAGGGTGGTGCTGGTGCTGGTGCTGAATTTGACTCTTACCAAAAACTCAGAATTGCTGCTAGACACACACAACTAAGAAAAAAATTGCTGAGCCATGTTACTTATTTTGTACAATGTCTACTTTGGTCCTTAGAAGAAATGAGATTATTCTTCTGAGTACACAGGAGCATAGGCCAGCGGGTGACGCAGTGGGTTAAACCGCTGAACCATGAGCTGTCGATCGAAAGGTCAGCAGTTCGAATCTGCGACAGAGTGAGCTCTCGTTGCTTGGCCAGCTCCTGTCAACCTAGCAGTTCCAAAGCATGTTAATGTGAGTAGATAAATAGGTACCACTTGCGGGAAGGTAAACAGCGCTCCGTGTTCCAGCCGCATGCTACGCGCTGCGGCAAGGAGAGTCATGCTGGCCACATGATCATGGAGGCGTCTTCGGACAACGCTGGCTCTTCGGCTTTGAATCATGCTCCTACAGCCTCTTCTGGGTCGCATGACTTCCCCAAGGTTGCCCCAGAATACATTGGGGTGCATTGGGGTGATCCTGGGGAAAGGATGGGGGAACTCAGAAGAGACCCAGAAAATGCTGTAGGAGCGCGATTTTACTGTCTAGCCCTGCAAATGGAATGGTTTGCCAGCAAAAGGTAAGGAACGCTATTTTTAACCTTTTTTTCTTTTTAAAGGCATTTTTAAAGTGACCCCACCATATCTGCGCTAAAGTGATTTCGCTTTACACGGATTTCTGTATCCTCAGGGGGGTCCGGAATGGACCCCCCGCGGATAATGAGTTACATACAAAGTGGAACTAAAAGAGTGCAGAAGCATGGAGCAGAGCAAAAGATTCTTCCTATGCTTTCACACATCATGAAAAAAGTGATGAATGAATTCCACAATCAGAAATGTTTTACTGTCCTTTCATAAATCATGGTTGTCTATGTACCCGAGACAAAATTACTTAGTATGTAGCTGAAAGGAAGCCATAATTATGAAGTTTCCCTTAATGGGGAAAAAAGTCCAGAACTTTGACACTTGGATGTATGTAGATCAAATTGGTTAGAAAAGGCAAACTATAGATTGATTACTGTGGGTCCATTCCTATAAATGAAGGATTAGTTTCAGTCAAGGCAATAATTCAAAGGTGACAATCCGAAACAAGCAAATATATATATATTAAGTGTAAATATGTATTTACACTAGATGCATTTACCCCATATCAAAGAGGATTAAACTTTCTAAACTGTTAAAGTCGTTTTACTATTACCAGAAACCAGTTCATGTCAGCCTGGCTAAAAGAAAGCATATAGTTGCCATATAGTAGCCTATGTAACTGGATGCAGGGCCAGATTTAGAGTGATTGGATTTGGACTGATTCAGTCCAATTGGGCCCTGCACTCAGCAGATTGCAAGGTGAGTGGAGCTTCGGGTGTGTCTCGCCCCAGCCTCAGTTACACCCGGGGAAGGGGACAAGCGTCCCCTTCCCCAAGTAGACTTTCCGCCGTAGGCTGCCTGCCAGCGATGGAGCTCCGGATCTTTAGAACAGGATTGGGCTGCCCGTTAAAACCCTCTCCCTAACACACATGGCCTTGTGTGTGTGTGTGTGTGTGTGTGTGTGAGAAGGAGTTTCACTCATGTGAGAACTCTACACACACACACACGGCTGTGTGTGTTAGGGAGAGGGTTCTAACTTAGACTTCTCTAATGGAGAAAGAGACGCATTCTTTATGCAAAGAACATGCAAAGAACATTTTCGTATAGTGGAACAGGGACATGCAGTGTGGGTGAGGCATCCCCATCCCCTCGTAGTTCATGGTAAAGCACCGCAGCCTAACCAGGGGATTGTGTAGCACGCAATAAGGACGCGGGGTTGCCTCACCTGCAGCGCCCACACCACATGTCACTCACTCATGTGATCCCCCTGCAGTCTTATATGGTACAGTCTTGAAACAGTTGCTAGCTCTCCTACTGCTGTGAGAATCTACTAAATGAGATTATTACTGTGAGTCCATTAGACTCCTTGATTGATTCAACCTACTAGTTCAATGCTTATGCTCCTGTGTAAGGTAAAGGTAAAGGTGACCCCTGACAATTAAGTCCAGTCGTGTCCGACTCTAGGGTGTGGTGCTCATCCCCATTTCAAAGCCAGCGAAAAGCTAAGGAATGCTATTTTTAACTTTTTTTTTCTTTTTAGAGGCATTTTTATCCATGAGCATCCGTGTTGAGTCAAATCCGTGGATACTGAAATTGCAGATATGGAGGTCTGACTGTAGTTGCTTAGTTAAAAGGCGAATATGAAACACTATTTTAACCCTGGCAGCATGCAGAGACTATGATTTCTTGCTTAATTTTTTTTACATCTAGAATTTTTAAAAAGTCTGGTCTACGCACACTGTGATGCCACTGCACAACATGAATGCAATGCTCTCTTGACTGTTTAGCAATGAGATGCCAAGTAAAACCAGTGATCGAATAATTATAGTGAACTTGTCGTAACATGTAGCACAAATACAGGTCCCACTCCTTTGATGCTGATTGTAGCCTTTAAATGATAGCACCACTGGGGATGCGCTTAGACTCAACTTTCATATCATAAAACCTTTTGCTCCTCTATCTGATGCAGTAAGTTTCAGACACCCATTTCATTCTTTCTCAAATGCTGCAGTGAATATGATAAATGATAAAGGAAACTCATTTGGCTATTAAAAATAGCAGAAGTAAAACCATATTGGGGAAAGGAAATAATTAAAACACTGTTTAAATGTACTTGCTAAATAAAGGTACCTGAGTTAGGTGTGTGTGTGTGTGTGTGTGTGTGTGTGTGTGTAACACACTAAGGAGCCATAAGCTATTACTTAGAACACAGGTCAGGATATAAAAGACCACAAAATTCATTTTGTATGACCAGTTTCCCTCCAGGTTGCAGCGCAAACGGGAGGACCCACCCGTGCTGCAACCTGAAAAAGAAGGCTACAGGCCTTCACTGTCCCCTGCAGTACAGGCCTGCATCCTACCTTTTCTTGGTGCCGCCATCTTGGATGTTGCGAAATCTCACAAGATCCAAGATGGCGGTGCCCAAATCTCGTGAAAGCACATGAGGTACTACTACTGCCTCATGTGTCCTCTTGAGAATTGGGTGCCACCATCTTGGATCTCGTGAGATTTCATGAGATCCAAGATGGTGGCGCTGAGAAAAGGTAGGATGTTGACCTGTACTGCAGGGGACAGTGAAGGCCTGTACCAGGAAGATGGAAGAAGGAAACACAGAGTCGCACACCATAATGTAATAATGTCTCTTTTAACACGTAGTTTTACTATAAACAGCGTGTGATATGTTGTTCATGCACATGGAAGCATGAGAACTCCAGTAATTCCTGTATTATTGCCACTGAATGGTGTGCTGTGATGTTCATGCTGGCAGGTTGGCTGCTGAGGGGTCCAGAAATGGTTGTCGTGTGGCTCCAGCGGAAGCGAGAGCTGTGGAAGTAGACCAATGAGGCTTCAAAGGAGCCAGATGCTGTTGTTCTGGGACTTGTGTGGCTGCAGGAGAGATTGCCAAAGCCCAAAGAACCTCGGAAAAACTCGATGCTCCACAGGATGCTGATTGGCAGCTGGGCAGGAAGTCTAGCGCTTTAAAAGTCACAGCTGGCAGCAACAGGGTAAGAGAACTGGTTTGTAGTGGCAAGGATGGGTACAGACATAGCCCACAGGAGACGCGAGGATCCCAGGGGCCAAGCTGAGGGACCTGTGGCACGGGGGCCAGACCCAGCAGCAACAGCTCTGCATGGAGCATGGACCCCTGCAACCCAGACCTGACCTCTCATAGGTGAACCAGACCAGGTCTCTGACTGACCAATAAGGGAATAACCCAGGAGCAACTTAGCTGAGAGGCATAGGTGGCTTCTGACCGACAATACGATCCTGTGGAGACTCATGATCCCACCTGCCAAGAGACAAAGAAGACAATCCTGTTAAGCGGAACTGGGCAAGGTGAGCTGTGAGGGAACATGCCCACCCATGAATGTAAAGAGTTCCCATGGAATAAAGGAACGGAAACCTCTCTCTAGTCCGACCAGTCGATCTGCATTGCTGCAGAGTAAACGATCTGAAAGAGCCATGTCCATGCGTGGCCCCCTAGAGTCCCATCTTCCTCCAGACAGGGGGCACCACCGGAGGCAGGGATGCCACATGTACGAAGAAGAAGAAAAGCTAGAACTTTTCAGTGGAGTACTTCTCCATGGATCAAGAGAGAAGCCAGATTGGATCACTGAATTTTTTGGCAAAGAACAATAGATTGGATTCAAAGAAGTATGAGCAGAACAAGAGTCATGTGCTATTTCTAGGCTTTTGCTCTTCACAAAGGCCCTGCTTATCCCAATCCTTGCCTCATGGCTTTCTCCCTAGCTTTTCCCAGCCCTACACTTTTTTTCTTCCAGAAATGGGAAGACTTTTGGATAATCTCTTTGAGCTTTAGTGGTTAATGATCCCAGGGAACAAAGTGAGCCAGTGGGTGCTAATGAATATGCATTTATATATGAAAATGTATGCACAATGAAGATACTATTAATACATATATTTTAAAGAATCTGAAATGACTGTTTGACGCTTTTTTCCCACTGTGCACATTGCACAATTGCAGAAGAGTGTATTTTAATGCTGCTTCTGCTTCTTAGACATAACCTCCTTTAAAAGAAGTAACAGTCAGTATTTGCTTTCTGTATCATAAGGCCCATTCATCTTGTTTCTTAAAATGAACAAAACAGTTCGGTAATTAGTATTAAATGTTCTTGATGATAACATTACAACCCAATCACCCTTGGAAATAAAAATAACATCTTCATATAAAGTTAATTAGCAACAGGCTTTACAAACAGATAACAAGAGGAGTAAAAAAGAGAAAGACCATGAACATAATGAGAAAATCGTTTTCAAACCCATTGTATTAAACCACCCAACACAGTTACTTCAATTTTCAAGAAAAGCCCAAAGTAATGAGCAGCAAAATCCTGTGTAAGGATCTGGCTGGCAGCCCAGAGCCGCCCACTGGATCCTGAGCCCCGGGCGGCCATGCTGCCGCTGGACCAGAGGTCTACTCAGGAAAGGGGATGCTCGTGCCCTTCCCTGGGTATAAACTTCGGCCAGCCCGATCAACCTCTTCGGATTTCGGCGGAAGTTGGAGGAGGTCGTGTAACGGGGGCCGGGAATACAGCCAAGGCCATTTCCTGCCCCCTCCCGGGCCGCCTAGGCCAATGGCCCCCCTCCCTTGTCTGGCTGGACCGGCCACGCGGCCGGCGCCGGTGTACTTATCGTCCGCCGCCATCTGCATCCTGGTCCAGCGCCAGAGTGAGGGAGACTGGCCTTGCGCCGGCCTCCCTTACTCCTGAGGCGTCGCGAACATGCTTTATGGCATGTTTGTGACATCTCCTGGCAACGGAACGCGTGTTCCATCGCCATCTTTTCTCCGAGGATTGCGCTGTCAGTCATTAAAACACATACTTTGAAATATTAAGTAGAAATCTGTTTCTGGCCCCTGGGTTTATATATCCAAGAGTCAATGGACCCACGCTCTCTTCTAGTTCGAATCCTCTACAATTCTAAGGTTGCTTCAGATTTCTCTATGCCGGCCCCGCCCAGCTCTGAGTAGGAGCGAGTGAGTGAACCGAGCATCGGCCAACGTGGCGCAAGGCCTGCTGGGGAGCTACCCAGCCAGTACGGCACAAGGCCTGCTGGGGCTGTCCCCAGTCGGCATGGCTGCCGATGAGGCCGGCAGTGCTGTGCCACTGTGACCCCTTATGCTGGGTGGCAAAAGAGGCAGTGCCCATTGCCCTGGCATTCAGTTGAAACACTTCTATCACTCCAGTTAAATAACATTATCAACTTACCCATGGGTCATAGCAAATTCCGTAATTTTGAGTTCAAAACTTGCCCCCGACGTATCTATGAGATCGATTAATAGAGAAGTATCTATGATATGCTAAAATTCACAAATGTACTTCATATGGTGTATACAGAAGCAGTTGCTTGACCCAGTTAGTTAGTTAGACCAAGTGCTCAAAATGTTCCCCATTGGCTTCTGTACACCACTGACATCATTCACTGAGGGATCTGCAGGATGGTTCCACATATCTCTTCAATTGCTTCCTTTAGATGTTCAAGTGTTTCAGTAACCCTTCTGAGAATGCAAAGGGTGATCGGCTATTCTAGGGGTTCTCAAGGTATGTCTGTGTCACCTGGCGAGGAGGTCGCATCAGTGAAGAGGCCAGCACTGCTCTCCACACCCCAGATCCCTATGAGCACCTGCTGAGGAAGGTAGGTTCCCCACCAAGCAGTGAGGGGCGGGGGGAAGGCAGAATGGGGTGTTCCGGGGGGTTAGGTTTGCAAAGGCTCCACCAAAATCCTATCCCCCTTCCCAGGCCTGGTCGCCACTACATGGGCCACTCGAATGTGCACCAGCAAAATAGCTGGTACACATCTGTGTTGCTCTATCGGGGTGGCTGGGGCTTTACCCAGGGGAAGGAAACAAATGTTCCCTTCCCCCGAGGTGACCTCCCAGGCATCCTTTTTGTGCCCTGGATGCAGCACAGACTGCACCGGCCTCGCTGCATCGCAGGGCACAAAGTTAGACATGATTGTGCGTAAATTGTGTTTCTGATGTTTCAATTTTGACACACCTGTTTTCAGCCTTCTGTTTTCAATGAGATAAATAGGAAGATTATCTTATATCAGATAAAGAATCAGATGAAGATAAAAGGAGAAAGAAGTAGGAAGAAGGGGTGGGGAAAAGGTTTTGTGTGTTAACTGGGCTGGCAGTTGGAGCCCTAGGTAGCAATAGTTGATGCTTTGAGACCAAATTGTTGTAATCAAAGCACTCCAGAAAGGCACCCAATATGTCATTACATTTGTACAAAGTATTCCTTTGTACGTATTTCACTCTCTCTTGAGATGCCAGTTATAGGAGTTCCACTACCCAGTCATCAAGATCAGGTGGAGAATGGGATTTCCATAATCCCAGTTGCCTAGCAACTAAGGCAGCATGATGAATCCAAGCTGCATGCATCTTGTTCAGGGTCACTGGAATGTAACCAAGTACTAAGTGAACCAAAGAACATTCCTAGACTGAAGTTGACTTTTTGTTTTACATCTTTCCAAAATCACCAATTACCCTTCAGCTCAAATATATGCAAAATATTGTCTGTCTTTCCAGATCTGTCCAGATAGTTTGACCAATACGGAAGGAGACCAATTTGTCCACAGGAATGCTTTTTGCTGCTGAACTAGTTTGCAGTCCAAGATCAAGGACGCTTTTGAATCAAGAACGTTTTCCTCGCTGCACTGGGACTATGGTCCATTATGGACCTGACCTTTAACATTTGCAATGCCTGTTCTGCCTGCAATGCTAAAACAACATAGCAGCTACAACACCTGCCTTCTGCTCTGACCATTGTAAACCACACTTTTTCATGTCGGTTGATTTTTGAGCCCTTTACGCCTTGCTGCCATGATGTTTTCAAGCCAGGCCCAAAGTTGCAGCGGGAACAATTGGCATCACAGATCTTGACTCCCTACAATGCTTTGTTTTATGCTTTGATGTCCACCGGGTGTGCCCCAAGACACACGTAACATGCACACCCAGGGGAAATGAAGTATGTGAGCAGGAATCGAATCCAGTACCACATGACACAAGACAATGGATTGACATGAAATAAGATGGGAAAGACAAGGATATAAGCGTGACAAGATATTACTCTTTGACCATAATAAAGATATTGATTGATTGAATTTATTGTGGGAATAAATACATAATAACTAACTAGAAGGAGGAATAAAAAATATGCAATGTAACGTACGTCTGTACGTACACACACACACACACACACACACACACACACACACACACACACACACACACACACACACACACACACACACTCTTACAAAGCCAAAGGAGAAAGGGATAAAAGTACTAAATGTGCCATCAATTTGACTGCCCACAAGACACAGACAATAGTGGGGTTTGAGAGCCAATGGTCAGGGGTGCCAAAGGCCAAATCCATAGTTTAAATTAATCCATAGTATTAAAATGCATATAGTTACTCTGTTTTTTTCTTGTTTACATTAATGTTCCATCTTATATGATATATATCTTATAGAATTCTTTTTCCACTTATTTATGTGACATTTATGCTACTTTATCTCCAAAAACCTCCTTAAAATTCAACTCTCTCTCTCTTTAATTAAACAATGTTTGCTCTTTGTTAGCTTACAGCACAATCCTATGCATGTCTACTCTGGAGTAAGTCTCATTGATTTCAATGGAACTTACTTCTAGGTAGACATGCATACTATTACACTGTTAGACACTCATCTTCTATTTTCACTTTCCCTCACTTTCACTTTCATTCCTTTTTTCATTTTCCTTCTTTTTTCCTCATGTTTCATGCCTACTTTGGATTGGAAGCCTTCAGGCAAGGATTCTGTTTACTTGTTGTGCCCATACACTGAAAGAAGAGTCGAGACAACTGCATTGGGTTAAACCTGGGACACAATTTTATTTATTACAATTTTAACGGAGCTCTGCCGTGTATTAAAGCCACTATTGCTCAACTCTAGAGTGGTACACAAACCCTACAATTCCCACCACTGTGATTGAAGCAGGATTGGGCTCTAGGACCTACTGTATTTGTGTATTTTACTGCAATGAAGGAAGGCTTTGCATGGCATCATCCCTCCAGCCAAAGGATTTTTGTGCCGGCCAGTGTGGCACAAAACAGGCACATGATGCTGGCACCCCTTGGGCACCGTCTTATGGCTGGCACCTGGGGCAGATTGGCCCCCTCCACCCTTCCCTTGGTATGCTACTGCATCCTTCCATAAGCATTTAACAGATAAATCCAAATCTCAGCAGGCTACAGGTAAAACTGTTGCTTTCACATGATTCTTGTCATCGTCATTCAATCATGGATTTTTGTAAAGTTCATATTGCTGTATTATAATAAAGGGACGTCATGCCTGCATCTTTGAGATAATTAGAAAGGAGACTAACAAAGTTTCTGAATAGGAGAGAAACTTTTTTTTGTTATAATGACTGGATTGCAATTGCCAATTTCATCCTGACAAGACTGGCATTTTCAAGGCACTCTGAGCGATTGCAGAGATGATGTTCTCCACATCTAAAGTCAGTGGCAGTCACAAAGAGAAATGAGAATGTCCTCTGTGAGCAGCCGTGATTTATACAGAATCAAAAGTAAATTGGTTATGAAAGTCGGTAATATATTAATGAAGATGAACAATAGAGCCCTGAGGATCCTGAGCAAGTCAACTGGAAACCTGAGAGTGATTGATGCTCTGGTGGCATCAAAAGACCTGTGGAGAAATGACGGCTCCCGATGTGGTTATGGAGAGCCAGAAAGGCAGTGAATCAAACCTGGAATGCCAGGCTCCCAATGTTAGGACCAGTTGATAATGCAGATTCTAGCAAAGATAAGAGATCTCTTGGAAAAATAAAGTGTGAATGCTCACAACGTTATGGGGAAAATTCAAGATCCTTGTATTGAACTGCTATTCTGCATGGCTCCAAGGTGCAGTGAGAAGAATGCTAGGGAAATGGGTAAAGGGCAACAAAAGAAGAGGAATTTCAATGGGCAAATATCTAGCATATCATAAGCAGTAGAGGTGACCTAGGATAATGTCCGTGCCGGGATCTAGGATGGGATTTATGGCCCCTGAACTCGCCCCCTCCCTGGACCCGATATGCCCTTCCCTTGCCCCTATTACCTCCCTGTTCCACAATCCCCCACCCCAGTTGCCCCACCCACGTTCTGCCCTCTGCACACCCCATCCCACCTCCCCCACCAACTTACCTACCTTAGCAGGTACTCCTGGATCCGCCGGCATGTGTGGTAAGGGGGCTCCGGCCTTCCCGCCAGCACTTTGGCAGTGCGAGCCAATGTGCACTGTCGGAGTGCTCTTTATGACTGGTGTAAGGAAGTCAACACACTTGTTCCACCAGAAGGGCAGCCCAATAGGGTTGGGCTCAATGGACTGTCAGTGTAAGCACAAAGTGAGATGCACTTAAATTACTATTTTGCAGTTTAGCAGCATGCGATGTGAAAAGCCTTAGCATATTACAGATACATTCCTCCGTGATAGAAAGACTAGGACAGTATTACTTATTTGCACACTGTTGCTGTTTGCAGAACATCCTGACTGTTTGATAAATGACATGATCGCATGAAAGGGTCTTAACCCAATATGGGAGGGGGGAGAATAAGAGCCCTACCTATATTGCTGGCAAACAAATGGCTAAGTTAAGCTCATTTTCTGAGCACAGTTTGCTTCCTTATATAATGATTTAATCATAATTTAGACCCTTTAACAATGCATCTTTTAAATAGCATAATTGATCAGCTAATTAAGGCTTTTCTCACAAGTGCTCAAAATTAATGGGACCCAAAATAATACCGGCCTCTGGAGCTGAAGGTAGCATCCTGGCTGCCATTTTATTATTTCTATCTAGAAGCTGGCTTTAATTCAAGTTCCTGATTATTTGAGCAATCAGCTGGGAGAAGCTGTTAAAGTCACAGTCTCATGGTAAACCTTTTCACAAAAACCAGTTCAATAGTTCAAAATCTGTCTGGAGAGAGAGAGAGAGAGAGAGAGAGAGAGAGAGAGAGAGAGAGATGAATAGTCACAGTGAAGATAAGATGGGACCAATCCAATCTCCTCATCTGAAGTATCAGATACACTTGCCTTCAGGGACGTGGATCAAGTTTCTGACTCCAAGTCTCAAGTCAAGTCCCAAGTCTTTGCCCCCAAGTCCCGAGTCTTTGGTTGCGAGTTGCAAGTCCCTATATATTTAATGGGGAAACAGGTTTAAACCTGAATAAAATTCGACTTAAAAGGCTCCAAGTCTCAAGTCGAGTCTTTTTCAATTGCTGAGTCTAGTCCAAGTCAAGTCATTGACTCGACTTGAGTCCGACTCAAGTCTGAGTCAATAGACTCAAGTTTACATCACTGTTTGCCTTTGCCATTGTTTTGTCATGTAGGAAGAACTGGGATACCCTGATTTGACAGAGGCAACAAGGTGTTTAGGTTCAATATTTTCAGATGGTACTTGTAACTCCATTTTCCATACCTTGGGTATGATCATCTAGCTACAGTTAAATACTTGGAAGTCCCATGAAGTTCAGTAGGAAAGAGTCACTGTGTAACTTTGTGGTCCAGTCTGCTCAGAAGCAAAGAAGTGCTCAATGAGACTTACAGCCCGGTCCAGCCCAAGGCAACTGCGGTACAATTCAGGCACAATTGCAGCCCAAGTGCTTTAGGCCCGAGTTGTGCCTGAATTGTGCCTGAGTTGGGCTGCAATTGTGACTGAATTGCAGCCCGGTCCAGCCCAAGGCAACTGCGGTACAATTCAGGCACAATTGCACAATTCAGGCACAATTGCAGCCTAAAAGTGGGTGTGTTGGGGGCGTGTCGGGGGTGTGACGGGGGTGGTTACGAATTTTGGTCCGGTTCCAGACACTGGAGAGCCACTGACACGCCCCCTCGAGCCCAACTCAGGCCCAAAATTTGGGCCAGCAAAAAGGGTGGACCCAAATGTGAGGAGACCCAAAGGAGCCATTTTACCTTACCCACACCAGCCCTCTCCTGAAAAGTTCTAACACCCTGGGCCCGAGTTGGGCCTGAGTTAGGACCGAACAGGTGTGGCCTAACTCTGGACATGGACCCAAATAGTTACCCTATCAGCACCCAGCCCCACCCAGCCTCTTTCCCACAAAAGCCCAGCCCCAGCCCTCCACTCTCTCTCTCTCTCTCTCTCTGAGCACGTGGCGTGGGGTTCTGTCCTCCAGCAGCCACAAAGTGGGACTTTGAAAACTTTTCTAACACGCCACTTCTCTCTTCTCCTCTCTCCTCTCTGCCCCCCTCTAGGGCAGAGAGGGCTGTTCTGCCTGTGGCCAAACTGTTTACTGCTGTGCCTGGGCAGCTGTCTCCATGCAAGTGTTTGCTAACCCATGTCTTTCTCCCAGCCCCTCTCTCCCCCCCCCATACAGGCAACAACACCAGCAGGTAAGAGCAGGGTTTGTGCTGACATGTGGTCTGACGTCTGCCTCTTTGCATAGAGAAATATAGGTAGGATACATGCCTCTATACCAATGTCTTGTCTCATAGCTGCCTGCATAGCCTGCCATGATATGCCTCTATACCAATGTCTTGTCTCATAGCTGCCTGCATAGCCTGCCATGATATGCCTCTATACCAATGTCTTGTCTCATAGCTGTCTGCATAGCCTGCCATGATATGCCTCTATACCAATGTCTTGTCTCATAGCTGCCTGTATTAATGTGAGCACACAATGCCATGAGTGTGGAACTGTAACCCATATGTAGACACCAGCTGTTCCCCCCCCCCTCTTTTCTCCACAGGGTCTACCGACAGGTCAGTATTGCTAGGATTGCCATGGTTGTGACCCCCAAGTTGTGTTGTTGTCTCTCTCTTTGACCCCTTTCCCTTACAGGATCATGCTCACCGTACACCCAGGGAAGGAGTGCAGACCAGGCTATGTGTCTCACACCACTCAGCTGTGTTTGATTTCTCTCCCTGCAGACCTTTGCAACTGGCACACTGGCTCCTCTTCAATGGCGATTGCTACCACGCAGCAGCTGCCATGGAACACCCCCATGTTGTTCGTCCCCCCAGGAATGCCCACTACCACAAACCGTCCGGGGAGCACCCCTGGGCCTGCAGTCTGGTTGCCCCACGGTCACCTGCCTTGATGCTGCCAGAGAGGTCTGGGAGCCTGCCCTGCAACCCACCTCAGCTGCTGCTGCTGCCCCACCGCCCTGGCTGCCTACTTGCTGTCCCTCCCCTTTCTATGGAGCAGGCCGTGGTTCCACAGGGGAAGAGCCCGCATCTCCAGGTCCATGAGGCTCGCCTGATGCTGCTGCGGTGGTCCTAGAGGCTGCTGTGCCTACCCCTGGCAGCCACGCCCGGCCATCTCTGCCACTGTTCCAGAACAATAAAGATGCCCCTGGAAACACATGCCCCCAATGTTGCACAAGCACTGCCCCACACACCCACCCAGGCAGGCCCCAGCACACAAGCCTCTGCATGAATCCCAGCCAGGGTCCGCCACAGCCATCCCTGGGAGAACACAGCAGGGGGGCTGATGGACCCTCTGGGACCAGAGGGGAGGGGGGAGTTGGGGGGCCTGTCAGGCAGGCAAACACTGACGGGCACTGTGGCGCACGTCCGCCACGTCCGTGAAGAGCCCTTTCAGCAACCGGGGCTCTCACCCACCCTCGGTCCGCCCATCACCGGCGTCCGTGTCCGCCCGTCACCGGCGTCCGTTTCCGCCCTCTGTCCGCCCGTCACCGGCGTCCGTTTCCGCCCATCAACGGCGTCCGTGTCCGCCCTCGGTCCGTCTGCATGAGAGGCGCCCGTTCCTGCATTGCCTCCATCTGCGAAGTGCCCCCTGTGCCCCTATCGGTCTCTGCAGACCCCTCTCCCTGTATCCCTCTCCCACCAGCCGTGTTGTCTGTCTGTTTCTGACCCACCCGTGCCCCTCCCCAGCACCCCCTGTCAGTGTGCCTGCCTCCCCTCCCACTCCCTGATGATGGACGCTGGCACCCCCCATGCCGCCAGAGCGCCTGCCGCAAGGTGCCGATGTTGCCCCATCTGGGGGTGTGATGAGCTGCGTGAGCCCTTCCCGCTCGCAGCAGACAAGCCCACGGCATCTCTCGGTCTTGGCCGGGGCACGGAGCAGAAGGCATGCTGGGATGCCTTCTTTGTGGGCATTGCCACGGCCCTTGAGGCCCAGGGCTTCAGGCAGCGCACGGGCATGTCCTGGCGGAGGCGGTTCCAGACCTCATGAGACCCCCCCCTTGTGCGTGCCGTTCCCACCCCCTCCTTCCCTTCTCTCCCCCGCTCACCCCCCCATGACTCCCACGTGCAGCCTCACCGTGGCTTGGGGGTGGCATCGCAGTCTGCAGGAGGGAGGGCAGTCGCACTCCCCCCTGCGGCAGGTGGCTGATGCCCAGGGTGCCCTGGGGCAGCTGGCACTGGCACAACCTCTGCCCTTCAGCTGACTGTCAAACGCGCAGTGCCTGCAGGCCCGCCTGTGGCTGCCCATCTGCTGCAACCGCTGCAGCAGCTGTGGTAGGTGCACGCAGACGGGCTGAGGAGGGGGCTCTTCGCTTCCACAAGACTGACAGCTCCCCACAGGAGCCTGCCTGCCTCTGCGGTAAGTTTTGCCGCGATCCTGGCCCAATGCTGTTGCCTCCAGCCTAACTCAGGCACAGTTGCAGCCTAACTCGGTCCTAGTTTGGGCCACAATTGGGCCACAATTGGGCCTGAGTTAGGCTGGACTGAGCCCTTACTCCCAGGAACGTATGTATAGGATTGCAGCCTAAGTTCCCTGTTGCCTCTGCTGGGGATTGTATTCCGTAAGTGAAATACAAAGGACTTGCAAAAGAAGGCATTTCAGTACGACTTGAGTGTACGTAATTGTGTACTGGACTACAACCATTATGCTTATTCCTCAGTACAGGCACTGAGAGAACAGCAACACATACATGATGTTAAGGTAGCATTAAAATAGAATTTTGCTGAAGACAGCAGAGTGGCTAATGAAATTCTTGCTACAGGGCTGAAAAGAGCCCCCTGACCTTTTCCGAAGGAAGCTGCAAGGTCAGTTCGTTACCCTGAACTATTTCTTTTCTTTATTAGCATAAGTTCTTCAATTGCTTTCCAGGAACAATAGAGGTTGAACGACAGAAGTAGGAGAATAACAAGGGAAAATGATTTACTTCATTCAATGATGTGACATTTCAAAACTCTTTTTGTTCAAGAAACTGATTGATACTTTTATGTACATTAGCATACTGATGTGACAAGTTGTTCCAAAGATATACAGGTGGGCCCCCATATCCACGGATTCGCTATCCACGGTTTCAGTTATCCACGGATCGCAGGGACCCCCCCAGACTTTAACATTTTTCCCAGTAAGCTTTGTTTCTTCCTTAAACAAACAGGAGAAGCAGCCTCTGGCTGCTTATTGCAGGCAAGTAGAATGAGACTAAGTCCTAGAGAGGTTCTGCATGGTTAACAGAAACCTTGCATAGCCTCTCTAGTACTTAGTCTCGTTCTAATTGCCTGCAATGGAGGCTGCTTCTCTGTTTGTTTTAAGGAAGAAACAAAGCTTGCTGAAAGAAAAACAAGAGCTGGGGGGGCGCACACCTGCCCGCAGGGGAGGCAGGGCGGGGGGCCCTCAGGAAACCATGGAAGGGGGGTTTGCTCTTATCCACAGTTTCAAGTATCCACGGAGGGGCCTGGAACATATCCCCAGCGGATATGTGGGGAGTACTATATATGGGACCATTGGTGTTTCTAGGTTGGTGTGGAAGCCTAAGTGGAGCAGGATGCCACTACGCGTGTGTAAGCAGACTCTCTCCCTCCCCCACTGGTCGGAGTCATTCCCAGCTAATGACATCTACCGTGCAGGTGGAACAGCTGCCCACGTGTTAGCAGTGGCCTGCTGGGAATGGCTCCGACCTGCGATTTTATGTTTACATGCGTGTAGCGGCATCCTGCTCCACTTAGGCTTCTGCACCATCCTCAGACCGCCAGTGTATGGGACACTACAAAGTGTCTAAATGCCAGAGTTAGTGCAAAGAAAAAGGTTGCCCTGCTTCATCATCTCTCTTTCTTCCTTATTAACATTAGAGTGAAGGAAAACCATAGACTGGCTCACCACCAGTTTTTAGAGACTGAACACCACCAGTCTTTAGAGACTGGGGCAGTTTCCATTTCTCTGAATCTGGCATGCATCCAGGGAGGCTGTGTAAGGCTGACCTGGGCTGGGAAGGGGCATCTCAGTGCTGATATCCCCGCCCCATCCTGGGCCAGCCAATGGTCCCCCTCCCTCGCTGCTCAGGCCCACCCCTGCATCGAGCGGCGTAGGTCTTACCTGGGTCATCGGGTGCAGGTCCGGACCCCTGGGGGAGTGAGTGGTGCCAGACTCCGCACTGGCGCCGCTTACTCTCCGGATATTGAAAATGTGCTTTACAGCATGTTTATGGCACTCTAGGCCAGCAGAGCACTAGCTCCGCTGGCCTATAGTTGCGCAGGATTGCGCTTTAAACGTTGTTTGAGGAATATTCTCCTTATGAATTAGGAATGTGTAAGCTTATTGAGGAACAACTTAATAATTCAGACTCAAATCAGGGGCTCCTGATCAGGGATCAGTTTACATAACCCAGTTGCTTGAGGCACAGGATACGGTCCTTTTTCACACTCAAGTTCTGAAAACTGTTAAATTAAAGTCGAGACTCGCAGGATAAAGAGCCTGGTCGATCAGGTACGTCAGTTGCCCAAGGCAACCAAGAGATTGTTTCGAATGGCTGTGCTAAATGAATGCAATTATTCTGATAGCAGCTCCTCGGTTACCCTTTTTCCTTTTGGAGCCATGCAGAAGGAAGCTCTTACTATTAAAAGTGAGAGAAACAAATTATCTGCATTTACATTTTGCTGACTTTTAAATTCCAGGATGCTTTGTAAATGAAGGTCCAGATTCATTTGTTTGCCTTCTTTGCCTGCTTCTCTGCATTTTCCAAACACCTTTTCATCCTCCGTTGTTAGCAGTTTAGTCCTTTTTCATCTTCTTGGCACCACTATTCTAGAAGCTAATCATGAATTCATAGCAAATTTCATATCTTTTTTTTCAGAACTTTATCCTTAAAAGGCCAGTTTGGATGATACTGTCCAAGCTGGGTGCTTCCCTTTGCAACTAGCACATCCTACTTCAACTCCTGGTGTGCCAATCCCATTCTCCTAAGCACATGGGGTGGTAGTGGTGTCTGAACCTCTCTCTCTCACACACAATTTAAATACTACTTTAAAGTATTAGTTAGAAGATATGTGTGTGAGGGGGCAGTTCTGACTACCTGCCCTCATAATTAGAAGAAGGAGAAAGGAATGCCATGAGGGGAAGGAGGAGAATATGTAATTCCTGTAATATGTAAAACCCTGCTAACTGGGCAAGAGGCACTTTTTCAATTGGTGCTCCTCTTATATTTAGCAGGGGAAGAGTAATTGCCCCCCTTTCACCCCAGCACAGTGTCTTTCTGGTTGCTGTTTACAGGTGGTGTTCTGCATCTTTTTTAGATTGTGAGCCCTTTGGGGACAGGGAGCCATGTAATAATTACATAGGGGGTGATGTGAGGTGGTTGTGGTGGCTTGGGTAGCATTGTCCAAACTGGCCCAAAACCCGCTCAACCCCAATGAGTGCTTTGAGCAACGCCTGAAAGAAAATAGTTTTTTAAAAAAGGGCTTCCCCCAATTTTTTTGGATTTTTTTGTGGAAATTAGACAGGTGAAACTATTTTTTAAAGATTTTTTCAGAATGTTAGGGTCACCCCACTGACCCCCCCAGAAGAGCAAAGATCACTGTTTTTAGGGAAAATGAGGTGCAGGAATTGGCTGCAGGGTACCCCCTCCTCACTGAAATTAGAATTGAAACTTTGGCTTTTTTTCTCATGGCCAGGGCCCTGGCTTTTGAATCCAATTTGTTTGGAGCACTTCAAGTGCAGGGGAGCAGCTGTACACAGCTGTAAGCAGGAGCTACGCCACGCATTGCTCAAAGCACTCATTAGGGTTATATGGGTAACAGAATAGACATATGCAGCCATTTTCATCATATTGCATCATTTCCTATAATTTGTGAGTGGATTTCTGGCTTTTTTTCTCATGGCCAGGGCCCTGGCTTTTGAATCCACTTTGTTTCCAGCACCTCAGGTGCAGGTGATCAGTTTTACAGAGCTGTAAGCAGGAGCAACGCAAGGCGTTGCTCAAACAACTCATTGGTTCATAGAGGGTAATCTAATGCTGTTCCTATAAGTTGGCTGTTTGTTTCTGGGTTTTTTTCTATTCCCCCTCAGGCTGAGCCTAGCAGGTGGTGAAGGTTGGGGTACTCAGAATTATGTCTCCAGCCTCAACTGAGTGTTTGCAGGGACCTAGCAGGTGGCTGGCATTATATACTGATTTTTAGCTGCATTTTGCAGGAGCTGGATTTAGTTGTTTATTTCTGGGTTTTTTCTTCCCCTCACGTCAGGCTGAGCCTATCAGTGCAGGGGTGAAGTTTGGGGTACTCAGAATTATGTCTCCAGCCTCAACTGAGTGTTTGCAGGGACCTAGCAGGTGGCTGGCATTGTATACTGATTTTTAGCTGGATTGTTGCAGGGAGCTCAGTTTAGCTGTTTATTTCTGGGGGGGGGTTCTTTCCCCCCAAGCTGAGCCCAGGGCATGCTGAGGTCAGGGGGTGAAGGTTGGAGTAATCAGAATTCTGTCCCCAGCCTCATGCAGCTATTGCAAGGTGCCTGTTGCTTTTGAGCTACACAGGTAGGGTGAGCTCACTGTAAAACATGGTATTTTCCCAATGACATGGTATGTTTCCAATAACAAGTGCATTCAAGGGTCAGGAACTAGCCTCCAGCTATGTGGGGGTGGGTGGAATAACATCCTTTGTTATAAGGCTGGCTGTATAACAAAACGGTTGCTTTGCTGAGCTGCCATTTAAATTTTAAATCCCCATCAAAAACAATCTTTGGCAGACGATCTTGCAAAAAGGAACTCTCAAGAGCGATAAAAAAAACCTCTTGCAGTCAGGGACTTGTAACTTGGGGTACACTGTGCTGGGACATCCACCTACACAACCCTAAAGCACAGACGTTGTGTGTTTAACACAACTATGTTTTTTTGAGAGGTTTGGTGGTGAAATCACAACTCCTGCATGCTGCATTTCAAGGGTTTGAAGGGTCATAAGAAAAACTCTTGCAGTCAGGGACTTGTAACTTGGGGTACACTATGCTGGGACATCCCCCTACACAACCCTAAAGCACAGAAGCTCTGTGCACAACACAACTATGTGTTTGTTTGAGATCTTTTGTTGTCAGGTCTATGCTTTACATAGGAATGAATGGAAAATGTCCCTTTAAACCGCAATGAGTGGTGAATGCAACAACACCTGGGAATTTTTTGCAGGTGGTTATATCTCTTTGGGGGTCCCTTAAACATGTTGAACATCATTGACAACACACTGACATTTGGGAATTCTGGAAAATCTGACCTTGGGGGTCAAATTTTTAATACAAGCTGAATGTAAAGAGCAATCATTTGCTTCTTTAATTGCTTTATGTATGTCAGATACCTAAAAGTATCTAATCTAACATAAGTCCACTATAGATGTCAACATTTTGCTTCTGATATGAGGTCTAATTGCCCCCACAATAGAGACAATAAATTAGGCTGAAATGGGACACAACTTTATTAACAGCCCAATCCTATCTTCCCCACCCATGCTAGTGCAGCGTCACCAAAAATGGACAAACTGTATATAGCGGGGGGGGGGGCTCCTGCTCTGCAGTGTATCTCCTCAGACCTGCACTAGCGATTTCGCTAGCGCATGTCCGAGGAGAGAAAGGGGATGTGGAGGCTGCAGGCAAGGGAAAAAAGATCCAGTGCGTGCCATAGCAGCAGGATCCACCACCACCCCTGCAGCCTCCCTTGCCCCTATTATACCCCTTCCCGCTCTTGTTCCATTCTCCCCACCCTCTCCTGCTTCTCTTACTGTCTTACCTGCTCCAGCAGGCAGCGGGCGAGCCAATGATGTGCGTGGAAAGACTCTGGCTGTCCCGCTGGCATCTCAGCAGTGCGTTACTCAGCACACTGCCAGAAAGTGCTTTATGGTGCTTTTTCAGTAGCCGCTGCCAGCAGAATACGCATTCCACTGGCAGCTCCAGCCCATTGGATTTTGGCTGTAACTTACAGTAACTGCCATATTTCCCAAAGCTACCAGCTCCTCCCTCAAAACAGTGTGGGTTTGAACTAGGATGTTACCGCCCCTTTGCCCCTCTACCTGGGCAAGTCTCCCCTTTGATAAGAGCAGTAGGCCATCCGCATGATGATCTCACTGCCCTCCCTACCCATGGATGAGCAAGTTTTATCTCCATGTCACTTCCCCAAGCCCAACAGCCTCTGAGCATGTGAACACAGATGCAGCCCACAGGACCTGACTACTCACCCCTTTACTGTGCAGTCCCAAGGGATTGTAATCCAGCCCTCTACTCCTTCTGGATACCAATAGGGTGATCACCAATCCTACTCAGTTCTCTCTGTCTTGCACTGTCCATTGTGACCTAATACCTGAGACCCTGGCCCCGAAATGACTGGCTAACCCCAAGAACTAGGAGGGTGCTGGGTGGGAGCTATGTCTTTGCCCTGAATGAAGTGCATGGGTGATGAAGCCTCCCAGGTAAACTTCAGTCCATTCTCTCACATGGCTGGCTTAAGCCAGTTCAAACCCCACCCCACCCCCAAAACCTTGTGTCTTTGCCCATGCATTGCATCAGGTGGGACACGGGCTATCACCATTTCTGGAAATGTGCCAATGTACAGCACACAATGGGACAATCAGAACTGTATCCATTAAGCAGAGAAACAATCAGAAGAGCTAAGATGAAAATTCTCTGGTAGTCAGAGTTGGCAAGCATCAATTTTGTTGATGTTATTTTAGAAACACTTTCATGGGTGAATCCCATCATTTTCTTTGAAAATTGAGGATTGCACGGCCAGGTGATTGCACGTCAATGAGGCTTTGAGTGTCAAGCAGATTGTGTTGCATTGGTTTGCAAGAGGAAGTGAATCAAGGCTGAATCAGCAAACACAGCAGAGCACAACCAAATATAACCTTGCCAGATCGCTATGCCTGGACTAGACTGTCCCACTGCGAGTAGCATCCCTTGCTTTACACTTTGAAAAGACTTCAACTGAGAACGGTTTGAAGTCTGCTTAGTTTTTTATTACTACATAAACTTGTAGCCATCTATCCAGCTTGCTCAGGATAAAAGGGATGCCTTATCGCAGTAGATACGTGTACATATTTACTGAAGGAGAATCGGCTGTTTTGAGTCCATGCTGAGCACAAACAGAGGCAAGGGTAAAACAAAAACATAAAACAATTGGTTTTCTTCTGGGATTTCTCCCTGAATTCGGTTTGCTTTGTGTTTTGGCTGAAGAGCTTTTAGATTAGAAGGAAGAAAAAGTCCATCTTTTATTTCTCCCTGAACATTTGGAAATTCAACTGAGAACACTGAATTTATAGAAGACTCTTATTCCAGCTCATAGTCTTGATATGATACTTTAGTTCTGCATTTTGGAGCCTGAGGGGCAGCTGCCCCGGGCACTCCACCAAGAGGGGCGCAATTGGGGCTCCACCCTTCAGGCTCCACCATGGCCTCCTCCTCCTCGCAACCTCCTCCTTGCGCTCCCCCGAGGAGGAGATCGTGAGGAGGAGGTTGTGATGTCACTGCCCTGGGCGCAGCAGCAGCATACTATGCCGCTGACTGGAAGACAATAAAATGATGAGATTAATTACTGTAAGGAATTCTGTACAAATAATTGAAATATCAGCAATGATATTCAATGTAGTGCAATTTTTAAAACCCAGTACAGCCATTCATGCTTTTAGGTTGTATGTAATTACTGATCTGAATGTATGTACAGTTATTTTCACAGTATGTGACACACTGTCACCTAGAAACTGTCCTGTGGAGAGAGGATATTTGGATAAATAAATGTGCTTAACATACAGTATATAGCAGCGTGTGCAATCTGTAGCCTTCATTTGAGGTGTTCAAACCTTGGCTTCACCTTCTAAAGGTACTCATTCCCACATAAACAGGTATGTGTATACAGACACCTGTATATATGCATGCGCAACATAACACTGAGATCCGCCCACCCAACTCAGTTCAAAGACCGTACGACAAATGTACAGATCCCTTTAAACATCTTTTTGGATGATCAAGGGCTCACCAGCAATTACTAGCTGCACGTGGATTAAGAACATTGACCCTTTGCCTTATTTTAAACATTTCCTTCCTTTCATGAACAAATCTAATGCTGAAGTCATTTATTCCATTAGGGAAGCCATGATTCTTTCCCCCCCACTCCATCTTATTTAGTTCTAGCACTTAAACTACTATTTGTCATCAATCAGAACATATGTAGGACTTCTCTAGGGGCAATTAGAAGCACTTTGGAAATGAAGATATATTTTAAATGCTAGTGTAGGCAGAAAAAATCCTCTTAAGGGGATGTCCATTCTTTATATCACTAATGCATACATATCGCCTCCTGAAAATCTTGCGTGACTTGTTCACATCCACTGTCAGCGTTCTGTTCCTTAGCAATCCTGTCCGATCTCATAAAAAAATGACTATATGCAATTCTTCTGGTGCATAGACATCATTTCCCTAGTCCTATGTGGAGGTATCCAGAGGCAGCTGAGCTCACAAATGCTGGCTGGCAACTCCTTGGGCAAAGATTGCAAAGTCAAACTCAAAGTCTGTTTGACTTGCTGGTGGGGTGGGTGGGTGGCACAATTTAGATCTTCCTTAACCCCTTATAGGGACTGGCAGCAGCAACAATCCTGGTGGGCATGCTTGATAGGGAGACGACACAATGGAAGGTTGACTCATAGGAGCCTGCATTAAAAGGGGATGGACAATAGCCAGTCACAGAAATAATAGGAAAATGAGGTTTCCAACACTAATGAAGACATAAGAGCCATGTTGTGGTGTTGCATTTTGTCTAAGTAACAGATCACAAGTCCATCTCTGACTCCAGTTTGTGGGATGGGGTTCCTACACAGGAAGTTGTAGCCTGCACATACAAACTGTTTTCAGTAGAAGAAACTTAGGGGCATTCAAACATACTATTGATCCTCCTACATCCTGAACTGATGTAGCCACAGGAAGACTATATCATGTGCTATTTCTTGAAGGTTGTTTTACAACCCAATCCTATTGGGCGAATCTGCTGGCGGAGACTTCCTTATGGCATTCGTAAAAAGCTGTCCGGCAGTGAGCGAAGCTGCATGCTGCTGGAGCACCGGTGGGGAGACCAGTGTGGCCCCACACACGGCAACAGCTCTGTGAACACCTGCTGACCTAGGTAAGCTGGTGGAGGAGGCAGAACTGGGGTGGTGGGCTAAGAATGGGGCGGCAATGGAGGCAGGGAGGAGGGTGGATTGAGTCTGGAAACAGGGTAGTTCGGTGGTAGCAGCGTCTTCTGAATCCAACCCCCCTCCCCAGACCCAATTCCCTGACCGAGGTCCATGCAGACTTGCGCCAGTGATTTCATGTGCACAGGTCCAAGTAGACCCATCTAAGCCTCGATGCTTACCCCTGGGTAAGGGAACAAATGTTCTCTTACACAGAAGAGACCTCCAGGACTGCCCCCCTCCCGCAGGATACAGCGCCAGCTTTTTTGGCACAGCTGCATCAGTGGGGGATAGGATAGGTTTGGGCTGTTATTGTATAAAATATAAAAGATAAATTACAAATAGCACTACTGGAAGATCTGAATACTGATAGAATGAGTGGTATTATTGAAATAAGATCCTCAACATGTGATCAGATGATTAGAAGAAATATATCAACAGCACAATACAGGTGATCCAGTAGCATTTTAGCAGCCTTTTTGCAAGACTTTTGACAGTCTTTTTACTTGGGGGGGCGGGGAGAGACTGCTATGAAAGAATGACTTTTTGCTTTACTATCCTAAAGCTTGGAGTCTGCCAACCTGAAGCTTGTCTACAAAGAGAATATAAATTGTCAGTTAATGGAGATATGTTGTTAGATCATGTGGCAGGGATGTGTGTTCCCGAAACTAAAGGTCAGAGGCCCAGTTCCCTATGTGCATTTTAACTAGCACACTTGGTGAATACATCTGAACTCTACTGTGTGTGAGACAGGCTGTCTAAATTGATTGCATGGAATAACCACTGCATTTCAAAAATATGTAACTTGCAAGGAAACGTGCCCTCTTCAGGGGCACAAGGCAGGAAGAGACTTGCACAGTATGTGAGTTTCATTTTCCTAGATTCCAACTGATAGCAAAAGTAGGTTGTTAAGCTTTAGCAGCATAACAAGTACTCAGTTCATAAATAGAAGAGTCGGTAGTGTGACAAATCCCCCCCCCCAATTCCTTCAGCACATTTTAGAACTGGTAATTCTCTGTGATTTCTATATCTGTATTCTCTTTGTATGTGTACGTTACTTATTGATCTATCACATCCAAACCTGAGATGTGAAAGAGTCATTTTAATGGCTTAATACAGAGGTTCTCAAAGTTCTCCCCGCGAGGTGGGGAGAACTCTGAGTGTCTACGGGGGCAGGGGCTGTGGCGGCGGCGATCCCCGGGAAAAACCGCCCTGAAAATGCTATTTTTAAACTTACTGGGGCTTGGGGGGCTTCAGGGAGGCCTGCACGACCCTCCGCAGGCCTCCCCGATCTTCAGATCGCTGAAAAAAGGAAGTGCCCCAAAATGGATTGGGGTGGGGGTGAGGGAGGGGGTGAGATCAGTGGCACCGGTGCATATCTGGTGCAGGCGTATCTGAACCCCCTTCTCAGGACTGATTCACCTGCACAGATCAGGTCCGAGTCGACCAGTTGCCGCTGCTGGGGCTTACCCCCGGGGCAAGGGGACAAATTACTCCATGGGAACTTCCAGCATGCAAAACTCCCCCATGGGATTGGCGCGTAGCTTGTGCCGCTGTGCAAGTGTTTAGTTAGGATTGGGCTGTAGGAAATGTGTGCTGTTTTTTGGCCTCACATCCTGTGCGCATCCTGTCATGGAAATCTAGTCTGATAGACTAAGAAAGGGTGAAGATAATTGTCCACACCAGCTGAGCAATGATACTCAAAAGTGAACCTACTGGATTACTTATTTTATATTAAACTTTAATATAGGTAAAGGTAAAGGTATCCCCTGACAATTAAGTCCAGTCGTGTCCGACTCTAGGGTGTGGTGCTCATCTCCATTTCAAAGCCGAAGAGCCAGCGTTGTCCGAAGACACCTCCGTGGTCATGTGGCCGGCATGACTCTCCTTGCCGCAGCACGTAGCATGCAGCTGGAACACGGAGCGCTGTTTACCTTCCCGCAAGCGGTACCTATTTATCTACTCGCATTGACATGCTTTGGAACTGCTAGGTTGGCAGGAGCTGGCCAAGCAACGAGCGCTCACCCCGTCGCGGGAATCGAACTGCCGACCTTTCGATCGACAGCTTATGGTTCAGCGGTTTAACCCCCTGCGCCACCCGCTGGCCTCCCTGATGTATTTCATAGGAAGCCACTGCAAATGTTGGGGCACTCTGATAATATACTCCAAGTTTTCATTCCATCAGTTTTCTTTTGCTGAATCTTCCAAACTGTCTTCAAGAGCAGCCTACGTGCAGAGTTGCAGTAATTTAGCCTTGAGATGTCAAAGGCCTGAGATATATTTCTCGGTCAGCATCTGATAAAAAGGGTTATAGCTTTTTCACTAGGAAGTAATGGTGAAATGAGTGTTTGAACACAGTGGCTAGTAACCTTGAATTGCATGAGCAGCAATTAATCCAGGAAAGCTGGGAGACTGAGTGAGTAGCAATAGCTGAACTCCGCCAAGGACAGGTGTTGTATTCCTAGCACATACACACATGGGGGAAGGACCGTAGTTCATAGTCTGTTTGGTAGGCGAACTAATATGTAGAGCTGGCCCAACTATGAGATGAGCTTAGGTGGGCTCTGTCAGGCAGCAACTGGGGGCAGGTGGCACTCCAAGCAGATTGAAAGCTGCCTCACCAGCTCTCCATTTGCTTCTGCTTACCTCCTCCATCCTTGTTGTGCTGCTCTGGGTTTTCAAATAGAGCAGTAGAACTAGCTGGAACGAGGAAGCCAGGAGAAGCACCAGCACCAAAGGAAGATGCTTCCGTCTTCTAGCCAGCTTTAAATTTCAAAGCAAAGTAGCAGAGCTAGGACAGAGGAGGAAAAAGGTAAGAAGGGACAGTGGGTGGGCAAGCTGGAGATTGTGGTAATGGAGTTGGAAGAGGACGGGGCAGATAGTCATTGGTGGAGGTTTCCACACTACCCTGCTGGGGGATGGAGGGAATCTGGCAAATCCTTTGAAGGAAGTGGCAGCAGAGGGGGGGAAAAGGGGGAGTTGGAATTAAGTGTAGTCTCAGGTCAGGCCTACATATACCTTGCATGCAGAAGGTCCCAGGTTCAATCCCTGACATCTCCAGGTAGGGATGGTAAAACCCTGGAAAGCTACTGCCAGTCAGTGTCGATAATACAGGCACACCAGTAGACTGACTGAGGAAGAGGCTGTTTCTGGTGTCATCTGCACAGACTGCTGCAAATCAGTCATTTCTGGCTTCAGTAATTAGCTTACCTTCCTGGGAAGATAATGACTCAAACTGAATGGAAACAGAAGCCCTAACTTCACTTTAATGTGCTGTGAGTGAAACTGGTCCGCTCCCTGTTGCCAATTCTTTGGTGGGGTTTGCAAAGATAGGCAACGTTTGCCCATTGTGCTGGTGAAAGGGGCACTGGCGTCGCTTCGGTAGGGGCGGGGCTGTAAGTAACGCTCCGTCGTAGTCTCTTTACTGAGCGAGCAGGAGGCAGCCCCGCCCCCTCACTGTCAGAGCCTTTCCCGTGCGGAGAAAGCAGCAGGCAAGAGACCCTGCCTGCTGCTTTCTCCGCAGGGGACTGGCTCCGACAGTGAGGGGGCGGGGCCGCCTCCTGCTCGCTCGGTAAAAGGGACTAGGACAGAGCGTTACTTACAGCTCCGCCCCTACCGAAGCGACGCCAGTGGAAAGGGGGGAAGGGAGCAGAAGCAGAACCCTACATGGCCTAAATTAAGAATGGGAATGCTGCTTCCTTGCCCTATTGCAATTTCTCCGCTTGGGAAGATAGGGAGGTGGTCCCCTCTCATTGTATGGGCAACCAGGTGCCTCTCCCTGCCTTCCAGCACTAGGGACTCCAGGTGACACTTCCTGTCTGCCTCTGCTGTGCTGCAGGCCCCCTTTGTCTGTGGCTGCAAAGTTTACAAACACCCACAGAAGAAACGGACCCAAAAGGTATGTTGCAGAAGGCTCCCAAAGGGGCATTTTGCTCCCAAGAGTTCTCCAAATTCAGACTAATCTCTTCCAGCCTTATAACTCTAAGGCCCAAACTAGATGTGACATTGATCACATCATTTGGCCCTGTGGGTTTCAAAATAATAATAATAATGAAAATGGCATGCATAGGAAAGCATAGGGGGCAAAATTATGGTCATGATACGTAGGGAGAGGGTTATGTCTCTTCCAGTCCCAAATCTGGACCCCCATCCCCACCCCCACCCCACCCCACCCACTCCTATGTGCTATGTGGATGGGTGCTTCTCTCACAGAGTCAACAGCATCTACACTGAATCCCTGATCCAGATCAGGACCACGGCAGAGCAAAGACTTAAAACCCTCTCCAGTACGTCATGGTTTGAATCTAGATTAGGTCTCTCCCATTGCTGCTATTTAACTTAAAAAAAAACAACCCAAATGTGCAAGGCGCCAAGCAACAGAAGTCAATGAGCACAATTCAAATAAAGTTCAATGCAGTCAATTTGAATCTGTGGATTCTGTCAAGTGGAGAAATATCAGCTTATTCCCAAAACCTTTTTTTAGATCATTTGGTTTTCACAGGATGAAAAAAAGATGTTCCTAAAGAGACACTGAAGCACCTTCACAAGGGAATACATCCCATTGAACTCTGCCTCAAAGTTGTTACAGACATTTTAGGATATTCTACATTTTATAGAGCTTTGTGATTTAAATATTCTCCTTATTGTATGGGTTAGGCTTAGGCCTGAAACTGAAGAAGGCATGGGGAATGAGGGGGGGGGGGAACCACTCGTGTGTGTGTGTGTGTGTGTGTGTGTGTGTGTGTGTGTGTGTGTGTGTGTGTGTGTGTGTGTAAATGCATTATGGTTAATCCGCCTAGGAAGTGGGTTGATTATGACTTTGAAATCTTTTGCCTCACTCTAGAGGAAAGCTAGAGCTCTGAAAGGTCAACGTTAAAAGCACACATCTGTCAAATACTCGGTTACTAAGAGTTTCTGCCCTCTTTCCTTTGGCTTTAGTCCAGAGAGCCCCCTGCATGCATTCAGCCAAGTCTAGTACTATCAAACCGCAGCCCCCTCTGTGGCCCTGGGTCACAGGCACTTTCCCAACTCACAAGTTCTTTTCAAAGCTGCTTTGGATGTGGCATAGGAAGAGGTTCCCCCATGTTTAGCTATGACATTAAAAAAAAAGAGCCACGCAGCTGCATACTCCGATCTCCTCGCTCATATTGGGGTGTGGTATATGTGCCTGAAAAACAAACTGGGTATGTAGCCATTTTCTCTGTTCTCTAATTGGTCACTTTAGTCCTTTTTGCACACTAGCAGATTTTTTTTTTAAAGAGTCATCTAAGCTCCAAACGCTGATCTTACATCAAGAATATACTTTCTACATAATATATCTATGCAGGGTAAGAAATTCACGCTACAGAATGTTAAAGCAACATTATTCTCCAAAGCACGTACTCCTTTATCCAGGGTGCCGTGGTCTGTCGGAGCAAAGTCACTGATAAATAAGCACAGCAGACCAACTGCAGCACCAACTAATAAGCAGACTTTGTATTAGGAGAGGTGCTCACAAGTCAGATTTCTTAAAAGGTTAATCTCCGCCCTTGTGCATTCCCTAGACAAGGGTGGATGTTTTTGGGGGTGGGGTGGGGTAGGATCCTTTGCTATATGGGTCAATTCACTTTGGAGCATGGCTGCTCCTTCCAAATCAGTTCCCTCTGGTCGGCTCCAAAATTGCATAAATGCGACGGTCCACTTCGCAGGACCATCGCGAGTTACTCAGCCCCTCCTTGCTTCAACAGGAAGGGGCTGGAAGGTGGCGGCAGCTGTATCTCCGGGCGGGATTGAGGGTGGGCGGAGCGAGCGTGCTGCGTTCGCTCTCCTCAGTCCCGTCCGGAGTTTTGAGCCCGCCCGCTCTCCCAGTCTTCAGGCTGAGATTAGCTGGTTGCTTTTTAAGGGGGCCGGGTAGGAATTTTTTTCCTTTAGCCTGATTGGACTTTGGCTGGAGGTTTTTTGCCTACCCCAGTCTGAGGCTGAGTGGGGGCAGCAATTTAGTTTAATGTGTTTCAATTTTAGGTCACTTGCTTATTGGTAGGTGGCGTGTGGATGGGTAGCCTGGGAGGGCTATTCGGTATACATCCTGAGGTAAGCAAAGTCAGGGGGTGAGCCAGAACCGCTCAGATGATGCCGGACTGGATCGGTGAGGCAGGCTGGCACAGCCCCAGGCTGGAGTAGCAAAGACCACCTTAGGGATTTTACTGGGGGTGGTCTGCGCTCTCCAGCTGCCTCGGCCCCTTGGGGCTGGCAGGGATAGGCAGCTTGGTCATGGCTTGAGCCAGGATGTCATGTCCGTTTAGATCTTGGGGGAGGCAGACGGCTAGGACCATTTTCCCCAGCCTAGCCGCCTGCACGCCAGGGGGGTGCTTAGTTAGTGCCCTGCTGCAGGTTGTTTGTTAATTCAATAAAGTGACCCTTAACTCCAAGCCACTGTCTGTCGTGTTTTTATTAGGGGTTGCCTGGGTAAAGCATATTTTGCATCCTGTGGATTTTCTAGAGCCATGCAGGTGCTTCTAGGGGCAGCGTTGAGGCTGTTGCTATAACCACAGATCTACATGACTGAGTTAGCTCATATGATGTGGAACTTGGACGTGTGGGAAGGGAATGGTTTTGTATAGCAGCCATGTTGCAAGGGTAAATTGGGACCTAGTACCCTTGTGTTTATCGAGGATGGGATGACTATTTCCCAGCTTAGCTCATTGCTCTTCATCTCTCTCATTTATGAAAGGGGCAGATGCCTTAGAGTTTAATCAGTATTAACAGTAGTGTGACAGGCTATTTACTTGCTTGACACTTCTGCTAATTCTTAGACCTGATAATAGCTTTCCTCCCTTATGATGCAGAACACTTTTAAAATGATTGACACTAAATGTTATTACTCTGTTAGTGGACTCAGAATTAATTCTAATCAAATGCTTCTGAAAAAAACTATAATTATATTCCTAGAATGTTGTCCAAATGTTGTAACATCTTTTGGTTATTTTGGACGACACATTATGTCATCAGTAGAAATGGCGGTACTCTATTTTAATGACCAATGCAGAAATAAAGACCTCATTTACGGGAAGCTCATGGTTCTTGGTAAAGTTAAGTATGACAATTTAAAAATATCAAGAAGCATTTAAGGGTTTTTTCCCCTTTCCTCTCAAGAAAGCATAAAAAGAATTATTGCATCTCAAGCGCTAATAATTAAGAGATAATTCTCACCATGTATGTCACTTAGACACAACTATTGCAAGATGGCTCTGCTATATGTAATTAATTGCTATTTCGGGGTACACATGGAGCTCATAAGAACATAAGAAGAACCTTGCTGGATCAGGCCAAAGGCCCATCTAGTCCAGCTTCCTGTATATCACAGTGGCCCCACCAGATGTCTCTGAGAGCACACAGCCAACAAGATAACCTGTTTCCTGTTGCCACTCCCATGCACCTGGCACAGAGAAGAGCTCAATACATGCAGAGCCAGCCCAAGACCTCTGGCACCTGCAACAAATGCCAGGTGCTGCCCCCACTTACCCAGCAATGTGACAGCCACTGCTTCTACCCCTTCCCCTTTTCTTTAAAAAGGAAGAGATAAATGGAGCAGAAGAGGAACTGTGGAGGAGAGGGAAGTGGTCAACTAGAACATTAGAGGTGGTCTAGCTGACCACTCTCCTCTCCTCCATACTTCCTCTTATCTGTTTGTATCAAGGGAGAGGAGGAAGAGTGCTGGAAACTGGTGTCCTCCCCCAAATTGCTGCCTGAGGCCACTCACAGAGCATTGCTACCGTGCTCTATAGAGCCATTTTTATGCAATCTCCTTCCCCCCATCTGTGCAAGTGACCAAGCAACAAAATGTGCATTGTTCTGAGACTTTAATTGCTTTAGCACCAAACAATCTTTATTTTTGCAACCAACACATACGTGTTTGACAATGACCACTTATGCACCCTTTAAACCCATATAATCAATACACAGTGCAACCAGTGATGGAGATATTCTAATCCGCTTCCCCTCTTTACACCCACGGCAGACTGCTTACTAGCTTACTTGGCTGGATAAAACACACGAGGCACAGGCAGATTGAAGTTGCAAAAAGAAGAAGAGTTTTACTTACAGTTTCATTCATATGTACAGCAGCATCTGATTTACATCAGAGGTACATCCTAGACTTAAGATAGAACCCCCCTAGAGCTGGGGCTCCCTGCATGAGGTGTGCTGCAAGATGGCCACTGGGCTCCTGGGAGCAAGGCATCATCTCACCTAGTCTAGCATCAGAAGAGAAGAGAAGTGAGAGAAGGGAGAAGAAGGAGGAAACTGGGTCTGGGGCCACGCCCCTTCCTTAAGACAATGAGGGGTCAAAGACAAGAGGGTCTACCTAGGTACTTAGGTGTTCAAACAACACACACACACCCTCCAGTGTCCAGCATACGGAAGTTGCCCAATTTCCCAACAACCAGTAGCATAGCTGGGTCTTCTGGTACCTGGGGTGCTGATTTATGAAGTCACAACCCCCCCCCCCCGCCAAGTACCAGAAGACCTGGAAGTAATTGGTGGTGATGTGATGACATCACTGCCAATTACTTCCAGATTGCGAGCCACTGAGAGTGGCTCACAACCCCTGAGGCAACAAGAAGGAAAGGGGCATGAACAGCAGGTAAGCAGCAGCACCCCACAGCTTGTCACCCCCCTCGCAGCAGTGATGGGTTCCTCTGACTTGGCACCTGCCGCCGCTGCAAGGTGGTGACACAAGCCGTGGGGGGCAGTATGCCACTGCTGCTGCAACTGCTTTGATCATTGCTGTGATCAATCAAAGAGGTTGCAGTGGCTGCAGGTGCAGACAGGGGGCACGTGGAGGTGCCATGCGGAGGCGGCATGCAGAAGAGGGGCATGCGGAGGCGGCTGCACTCCAAGTCAAAGGGGAGCTGGTCACTGCCCGCCATGGCAGTAGCATAGCTACCGCAAAGTTTCCCCCCTCCCCCGGCCCTTGTACCCGAGGCTGGCCACCCCTGCCGCTTTGTGCTAGCTATGCTACTGAGTGCGACTATGAGCAAAACTCAACATATAGTGCGACTATATGCAAAAATATCTACAGTCTTTACTGAAAGCAAGTCACTGAGAAATTAATAAGCTTGACACTATTAAGCAAAATTATCCTGCTGAAATTTGAATTGGATTTGTATGGAAAGCCATAGCTTTAAATCAGCAAACAGAATTGTGAAAGCTGAATTCATGCAGCAGCCTTCCTACATGCTTAGTCTTGAAATACGCTGGGAAAAAAAGAGTGCTGGAGAGATGAAGCTGATGGAATTGAAGTAAAAAAAATAAATTCAGTGCTTCTTATTCAGTGTTGCAATCAATGTTGTGGTGTCAAATTCAAGAATCCACCAGGGTGGTTGTGAAAGGAAAGGGCCTAGCATTGAACCAACATTGTGTGTGTATGTGCCAGGGGAGAGATAACTTCATAAATACTGTCATTATGAAAGGACTGAGAAATAGTTCTACTCTTAGAGTGATCCCTGACCAATATATGAAGCTTTGACCTTAGTGGTGCCAAGACATAGCTAACTCTGACTGGCTACATAATGTTGTGACCTCATCACAGTCATGGCCCAATCCTAAGCACGCCGTCCCATGGCAGCACACTTCCCACACTGGCACTGACTGCCATAAAGCAGTCAGCACTAGTCCCAAAAACCTCCCTGACAGTGCGCTGATCAGCGTGCTGCCAGGGACGCCGGTGGGAAGGTCTCTTCCTTTCCAGCTGCGCCGGATGATGTCTGGACACATGCCGGGAAAGGTAGACCAGCGGGAAGCTGGGGAGGGGCGGAACAGGGGCGGGGAGGGGTGTAACGGGGTGGGAAAGCTGCGGGAGGGGGAGGATCCATCACAGAAGGTCCGTGCCAGATCCTATCCCTCTTCCCTGCAGCCTCCCTGCCCCTTTTCTCTCCTTGGATTTACGCTAGCAAAATTGCTAACATAGGTCCGAGGAGACCCATTGCAGGCCATGAGGCTTATGAAGGGGTAAGGGATTAAACATCCCCTTTCCCTGCGGAAGCCTCCTGAACCTGCCCCCTGCACAGGATGCAGCGGCGTGTGTGTGTGTAAGGGTAGGATTGGGCTCTCAGTATATGATCCCTGAGGTACAAGGGGGGGGGGGGCGGAAATGGTCACTGAAGCTTTGAAGCAGCAACAGAAGGAGTGGGAGGAACAATTTTATAGTGTCCTATACAAGGCAGAATCAAGAGCTTTTTCAGGGGAGGTGTTTCAGCCAAAAATCAATACTGTTGAGGCAAAAATAAAACCTGGATAACCATCAAGGTATCACCACCTGATTTCCCCTATCCCTGCTCTCACCAGTATTGGTATAGTCAATTTCAAGTTCCAAATACTTGTCCCAGAGTCTTGATATTTTGTTTGAAAGAGGCTGGGCGACTACTTTTTCTGTCAGGGTTGAGTCGACTCAAGAAGGGAAGCTGTTTCATCAGAGAAGACAATAGACCAAGAATCCTATAATACCTTAAAGTTTAGAGGACTAATTGTAGCAAATATATATATATATCTTACAGGTGGGACCCCATATCCACTGATTCGCTATCCACGGTTTCAATTATCCACGGATCGTGGGGACCCCCCCCCCAGGCTTTTACTTTTTTCCCCAGTAAGCTTCGTTTCTTCCTTAAAGAAACAGGAGAAGCAGCCTCTGGCTGCTTATTACAGGCAAGTAAAACGAGACTAAGTACTAGAGAGGCTCTGCAAGGTTAACAGAAACCTTGCAGAGCCTCTCTAGGACTTAGTCTCATTCTACTTGCCTGCAATGGAGGCTGCTTCTCTGTTTGTTTTAAGGAAGAAACAAAGCTTGCTGAAAGAAAAATAAGAGCTGGGGGGGCAAGCATGCCTGCCTGCAGGGGAGGCAGGGTGGGGGGGCCCTCAGGAAACCATGGAGGGGGTGTTCGCTCTTATCCACGGTTTCAAGTATCCGTGGAGGGGCCTGGAACATATCCCCAGCGGATATGGGGGCCCACCTGTATGTATATATAAAGCAGGATGGTATAATGACAGAGTATACATGTTATGTGGGGAAAAGAATACTTTGTGCCCATGGAAGACAAAAGACTTTGATGGTTGTTAAAGTGGACAAGTGAAGATCTTTATCTGATCAGAAACATAACATAACAACATTGCTTTACGCTATTTTGTAGATGCGTCCATACAGGGCCGGTCCATCCATAAGGCCAAATGAAGTGGTTGCCTCACACAGCAGTTTGGGGGGGGGGGGGCTCCCATCTCTGTCAACTTGACTCAACTCCAACTTCTTTTCCTTCTACTCCTTGGTTTGGAAAAGGAAGAGGGGGCAGAGAGGAAGAGGAAATATGGAGTGCTGAGCTAGAAAAATTGGAGAGTGGGAGGAGCAGAGGCTGGCACATCATCAGTAAAAGGAGGCAGCATTTGGCAATGCAGTTTCTTTAGGAGGTCTTGAATTGGCACTGCTTGTACATTATTTTGGGTTGTAGGATTGGCATCCATGGTTCTGATGGTTTTAAATAGTCATAGGCTATGTGAGGTGCAGTGGCGTCAGCGGTGGGGGCCTTGGGGCAGTGGGCCCCCGGGCAGTGGGATCTGGCCCCAATGGCAGGTGGGCAGGGGGTGCAACGGCGGCCGGTGGCGGGATGGATCATCCTGTTTGCCAAGGCGAGCGAGGATCGCCGTCGTGTTCGGCCCTCCTGCCCGCCCTGCACCTCTGAGTGCTCGATACGGCTGCTGCCGTTACGTCACTTTCTGCACTGGGGGGGGTGCAGCCATAGGAATGCCACTGGTGAGATGGGTGCCTCTATGTGATGCTGAAAAGAAGAGGATGGATGCAGGTGGCCTTTCACTGGTGTGATAGCACTGTCTAATGTCCCAGGCAGTGGCACTGCTGGAGGGGGGCCGGAGGCAGGGCGAAGACACATTTCACATCATCGCTCGGTCCCTGCGTCATGATGTCGCTTTTAGAAAGGCTCTATTTGGAGCCTTCCAGGAGCAAGGAAGGGCCCTCAGAAACACCCGACCAGGCTCTGCACCAGCTGCCAAAGTTGTTGGGGCCAGGAAAGATGCCACTGTAGCTGCTGCTGCTCTTGAGTCAACCGTGGGCAGCACCCAGGGGCACACCACCACCCCAGCCTACACAACTGGTTCCAGGCCCAGTCACAGGCTCACTTAATGTGCCACTGCTTGGGTCTGAGGTTGCCTTCTGACACCTGTGCTGTGGCACAAGTTGTAGTAAATAAGTCTGCCAAATATGACAAAATCAAGTGTGTGTGTGTGTGTGCGTGGGGGGGGGGCAGTTTATATTCAGTTTGGTTCCACAAAGATAAACAAGGTTAAAACGGGAGACCAGTTAAAAAATATATATCTTGTCATCTAGACAAGGACTAGATGACAAGATGAAGACTGTTTAGTGTTTCCCTTATTGCCTGGAATCTCAGTTGTTTCAGAATTATAAGCACTGTTCCCTTTGTTTTATGAGGAAGGTGATAATGTCATGCACCCCCCCATCTCTAAAGAAGTTATTTTGAGGATCTTTATCTGGAATAATCTCTTTAAAAAGAAATCTCAGCAGGCACTTTGAATAGCAACTTGGGAACAAAGCACATGTTTATTCATTCGTAATGAAATCAACTGCTTTCTGGTGGGAAACTGGGGAGCAACAGGTCTGAAAGTTAATGAGACAATTCTAAGGCTAAGCATTTGGAGAATAATATATATACTTTAGAAACCTGCCTTTTAGTGGCATTTGGAAGGCAGCAAGAAGAGCAAAGGGAGTTAGAGAAATATGTCAAACTTTAAAAGTGGCGTATTAGAACAGTTGAAAGCCTTTTGACATTTGAAACTTGGAAACCCAAACCACCAGGGTTATCCACTGTAGTAAAGAATACATTAACCAGAATAATCCTTAAAATAAATTACAATAGTCAGTTGAATTGAGCTGTAGTGATTAAATTGTCCTAATTAATTCCAATGAAAATTACCCTACCAACAGCAACGAGAAGATACCACATTTTTACATTTTGCACAATAAACCTCGGTTTACACAAGAATAATCCGGCTTTACAAAGGTAGAATGTGGCCTTATGCAGAGAGAATTCATGTCACTAAAAATTATCCATAGATGCTTTTTGAATTAATAAGCCTAAAACAATTTAAGGCTTCCACGTTTCCTTCCGGCCGGCTGGGACCACAGTACAGTATACTGAAGATATAGCTTCAAATAGTGCTAGTGCTTGGGCATTACTCTGCACCACTCCCCCATGCAGAGGCGTCACTATGGTGGGGGCCCCGCCTCCCCGCCCGGTACGAGGTGGCCCCGCCTCCTTGCCGTTGGAGCCATTCAGTGTGGTGAAGGCAACAGGCAGGGCACCCTGCTCGTTGCCTTTGCCGCACTGAATGGCTCTAATGGTGAGGGGGCAGGGCCACCTCATACCGGGGAGTAAACGGGGACTAGGACAGCATGGAACTTACAGTACTGCCCCCACTGTAGCAACACCTCTGCCCCCATGGTGCTCGCTGCACACTCCCTGATGGTGCGCTGGGTGCTACTGCTACCACCAAGATTGAGTGTTCAGGAGTTGGCCCAGCTGTTGTGCCCAACTTGGCTGACGGTGGACCTGACTTGACTTGAACTGTAGTTTGACTTGACTTGACCTGTAGTTTTATGACAATTAATTTGTCCCCTGTGCAGGTGTGATTATATCTTCATAAGCATCATTTGACTACAAGGTGGAATACTTTCCTAGAGGGTGCAAGAGTAATAGGATAAGACTGTCATTCCACATAGCTTTAGCTAACATAGGAGCAATGTGTGGTGGAGCTATGGGAGAATGAAAATATGCTCCTTCAATACAAGCATATATGTGCCCCAAGGATCGGTCTTGGGACCGGTGCTTTTCAACTTATTCATAAATGACCTGGAGTTGGGGATAGGCAGTGAGGTGGCCAAGTTTGCAGATGACACTAAACTTTTCCGGGTGGTGAAGACCAGCAGGGATTGTGAAGAGCTCCAGAAGGATCTCTCCAAACTGGGAGAATGGGCAGCAAAATGGCAGATGGGCTTCAATGTAAGTAAGTGCAAAGTGATGCACATTGGGGCAAGAAACCAAAATTTCACATATACGCTAATGGGTTGTTCTGAGTTGTCTGTGACGGATCAAGAGAGAGATCTTGGGGTGCTGGTGGACCGGTTGATGAAAGTGTCGACCCAGTGTGCGGCGGCTGTGAAGAAGGCCAATTCCATGCTCGGGATCATTAAAAAAGGGATTGAGAATAAAACGGCCAATGTCATTATGCCTTTGTACAAATCGATGGTAAGGCCACATCTGGAGTATTGTGTCCAGTTCTGGTCACCACACCTCAAAAAGGATATAGTTGAATTGGAAAAAGTTCAGAAAAGAGCGACCAGATTGATTCGTGGGCTGGAGCACCTCACTTATGAGGAAAGGCTACAGCGTCTGGGGCTTTTCAGTCTAGAAAAAAGGCACCTGAGGGGGGACATGATTGAGACTTATAAAATTATGCATGGGATGGAGAGAGTGGATAGAGGGAAATTCTTCTCCCTCTCGCACAACACCAGAACCAGGGGACATGCACTAAAATTGAGTGGAGGGAGAGTTAGAACAGACAAAAGAAAATATTTCTTTACCCAGCATGTAATTCATCTGTGGAACTCTTTGCCACAGGATGTGGTGATGGCATCTGGCCTAGATGCCTTTAAAAGGGGTTTGGACAGATTCATGGAGGAAAAGACCATCACAGGTTACAAGCCATAAGCAACCTCCTGGTTTTAGAAGTAGGTTTTCTCTGTGCCAGGTGCAAGGGAGTGACAACGGGAGACAGGTTATCTTGTTGTCTTGTGCTCCCTTGGGCATCTGGTGGGGCCACTGTGTGATATAGGAGGCTGGACTAGATGGGCTATTGGCCTGATCCAGCAGGGCTCTTCTTATGTTCTTATGAGAGCCTGACTGCCAGCACTGCTATCTTCTCATTTAGAACAAATATGCTACATAGGTGGGAAATCTGAGGCAGTAGCGGAGCAAGGCCACCCCCCTGTGATGTCAGGGCTGGATGCGATGTCACAGGGCCCACCCTTGAGTGACATCAGCTGGAGCAAAACCTCCCTCGGGGGTCGGACGGGAGCCAAATGAAACAGCCACACGGAGGCGGCGGAGGGCTCCATCTGCCTTCTCCGAGCCATTCCACCACCTTTGCCTGCAGCACCGATGCTGACACATTCTCCAATGCTGACGCCATCTTCTCACGACCATTTTGTTGCCCCACTGCTGGTAAGTCGCCCCATCCCTTATTGGAGGGGTGAGGATCTCGGTGGCAGCCATGCATGCCAGAGCCTTTCCCCCCTTCCTGGCCTGGACCCACTCTGTGACCCTAGCTAAGGATCTGGCATAGGTCTGAGGAGACCCATTGGGGACCAGGTGGTCTATGGGGAGGTACTGTAAGTAAAAATGTTTTCCTACCTCTCCTTGACTATTTTGTCTCCTGCCGGCCCATAGTACACAACACATGCTCCATCAGTGGTGCTGGATGCTCTGGGCCAGCAGGGGATATGATTGGGCTGTAAATTGCTTAGTACTCAGTTTCTTCTTTTTGCAGGTGTGAGTGGGAGACCACCTGTGGCCATGGGGGTATGAGCGCTCTTTACACCCATTCCCATGATGGGAGTTTGGAGAAAGGCCTGGAGCAAATGCAGCGGTCACAGCTATGGTCTCCTTCCCTGATGGATCTCCTCCTTTTCTTGCCTGTGTGACCTTGCAGTCTAGTTGCAGGAATTGAGTTAAAGTTCTTGGTGGCTGTTTGTATCCCTGAAACACGATATACGTAAGTGTAATCTGAGATGACAAGTATTATTGATCTGTCCTTCATTTCCTTTTGGTCTTCCTAGCTATTGAGTGTTTGTTGTTTGTACCAAGTGTCCCCTCTTCAAAGTGCCCTTTACAAAAATTCCCATGTGCGCTCTCCTCTCTCTCTCTCTCTCTCTCTCTCTCTCTCTCTCTCTCTCTCTCTCTCTCTCTCTCTCTCCATGGAGTTACAGTGTTATAGACCAGAACAATGTCATACACCTTGATGTATGAGATGTATGTTCCCTGCTTTGGGGCTTGTATGCTCCAGCCTCCTGGTGGAGGTATGCTATGATTGGCTATGCAATCCTATAAGAGTCAGAATCCTATCTTCTTAATTTCCACTGTGTACACTGCAATGGGAGTGTATTAATTTACACCACCAATTTGTATACATACTGTTATGCTGTCAGTGGCCCCTGAGTGACATGACTCCAACCAAAGCCCCTTCCTTTCTCACCATGCCTGCAAGGCTGCCCAGTTTTTTGTCCTGAACTACTGAGGGTTACACTGGTGCAAGTATCACTATTCCAACGTCTTCCTTTTTTTAAAGCTTGGAGTAGTGTTGTATTCCATGGGCATAAGAGGGGCTTGAAGTGATGCTATTCTTATCCCATCCAGCAGGTGTAACTCAAGGACAAGCACACCCTCTATGCCACTTTCTATGTTTATGCTTATAAAAGCACTGTATTTTCCTTTTCTCTCTTGCTCTCTCTCTTTTTTTTCTTTTTGTGCTTCTGCTTCCCGCTGGTTTTCAAATAACTTTCATTCCTACAATTGCCAGCTGCAAATTGAAAATCTATGCATATTGGTGTTACAGGAAAAATCAAACAATTGCAATACAGATCTAAGGGCATATCTTCATTTTTCACTTCACTGTCTCCTCATGTCTTTGAAGGAAATACTGTATTTCTTCAATTCTAAGACGCATGTTTTTTCCCAAGTAAGCATTTCAAAAAATGGGGTGCGTCTTAGAATCGAAGGTCTCCAAAAAGCACCCCAAAATGCTATCTTCTTACTTACTGGGGCTTGGGGGAGCTTCAGGGAGACCTGCGTGACCCTCTGTAGGCCTCCCCGATCTTCAGTTCAGCAAAAAATGGTGATTTTCAGCCATTTCCGGTTTTCGTGAAAACCAGAAATAGCCAAAAATCGCTGTTTTTCGCCGAACTGAAGATCAGGGAGGCCTGCAGAGGGTTGCGCAGGCCTCCCTGAAGCTCCCCCAAGCCCAGGTAACGTAGGAAATGGCACTTTCTGGCAGTGCACTCAGTCATCCTCAGCTGCAGGAGACATGCTGGGGAGAGTTGGTGCTGAGCGGGTAGATTCACAGCCCATTCCAACCCAAGTGCTAAGCAGCCCAAGTCAGACCTAAAGTCAGCCTAAGTCGTTTAGGTCGAAGTTAGGTCTGGAATGCAACCATTTAGGGCGAAGTTAGGTCAAAGTTAGGTCGAAGTTATGACCAACGGACTAAGAACAGCCCATTCCAACCCAAGGGCTAAGTAGCACAAGTCAGACCTAAAGTTGACCTAAAAGTGGGTGGAACATGGGCGGACCGTGGGTGTAACGGGGGCGGCAACCAATTAACGTTGGATTCCAGACCCTGGCAAGCACAGACACGCCCCCTCCAACACAAATGCTGACACAAATTTTAGGTCGACCAAAAAGGTGGACCCAAATTCGAGGAGACCCATAGGAGCCATTTTACCTTACCTAAGCCAGCCCTCTCCTGAAAATTTCTAACACCCTACTCCTGAGTTAGGACGGAGTTGGGCCTGCTAGGTCTGGAAACCGACAGAGTTATGCCTAAGATAGGGAGCCTATCAGCACCCAGCCCCACCCAGCCTCATTCCCACAAAAGCCCAGCCCCAGACCTTCACTCACTCTCTCTCTCTCTCTGAGCACGTGGCGTGGGGTTCTGTCCCTCACAGCCACAAAGTGGGACTTTGTCGGTGGAGGGCAAAATTCACAAACACCCCACTTCTCTCTTCTCCTCTCTGCCTCCCTCTAGGGCAGAGAGGGCTGTTCTGGCTGTGGCCAACCTGTTTACAGCTGTGCCTGGGCAGCTGCCTCCATGCAAGTGTTTGCTAACCCATGTCTTTCTCCCAGCCCCTCTTCCCCCCCCCCCAGGCAACAACACCAGCAGGTAAGAGCACGGTTTGTGCTGACATGTGGTCTGACAGCTGCCTCTTTGCATTTAGAAATATAGGAAGGATACATGCCTCTTTACCAATGTGTTGTCTCATAGCTGTCTGCATAGCCTGCCATGACATGCCTCTCTACCAATGTGTTGTCTCATAGCTGTCTGCATAGCCTGCCATGATATGCCTCTCTACCAATGTCTTGTCTCATAGCTGCCTGCATAGCCTGCCATGACATGCCTCTTTACTAATGTGTTGTCTCATAGCTGCCTGCTTTGCCTGCTATGATATGCCTCTTTACCAATGTGTTGTCTCATAGCTGCCTGCTTTGCCTGCTATGATATATAGGATACATGCCTCTTTAGCACTGTTGTGTCTGATTGCTGCCTGTAGTCATGTGAGCAGACAATGCCACAAGTGTGGAACTGTTAGCCTTATGTAGACACCAGCTGTCCCCCCCCCTTTTCTCCACAGGGTCTACTGACAGGTCAGTATTGCTAGGTTTGCCATGGTTGTGACCCCCAAGTTGTGTTGTTGTCTCTCTCTTTGACCCTTTCCCCTTACAGGATCATGCTCTCCTTACACCCAGGTAAGCAGCTCAGACCATGCTATGTGTGTCACACCTATCAGCTGTGTTTTATTTCTCTCCCTGCAGGTTTTTGCAACCGACACACTGGCTTGTCTCAATGGTGACTGCTTCCACATACCAGCTGACATATAACTCCCCCTTGTTTTTTGTCTCCCCAGGAATGTCCACTATCACCTTCCTTCCTGGGAGCACCCCTGGGCCTGCAGTCTGGTTGCCCCACTGTCGTCTGCCTCGATGCTGCCAGAGGTCAGGGAGCCAGCCCTGCAACCCTCCTCAGCTGCCGGCGCTGCTGCTGCTCCACCTCCCTGGCTGTTGTCCTTGCTGCCCTTCCCCTTTCTATGGAGCAGGCTGTGGTTCCACAGGTGAAGAGCCTGCATGTCCAGGTCCATGGGGCAGGTGTGCTGCTGCTGCTTTCTGATTGGCTGCTGTGACTACCCCTGGCAGCCGCGCCTGGCCATCTCTGCTAACGTTCCAGAACAATAAAGATGCCCCTGGGGCAGAGCCCCAGTGAAACATATGTGCCCAGTGTTTACACAAGCATTGCCCCACACACACACAGACAGCCCCCAGCACTGAAGCCCCTACATGAGTCCCATCCAGGGACTGCCACGGCCTTCCCTGGGATAACCCAGCAGGGGCGCTGCGAGACCCCCATGGCACAGAGGGGAGGGGGGAGTCAGGGGGGCCTCTCAGGCAGGCAAACAGTGACAGCCAGGGCGTCCGCCCGTAATGCAGGCGCCTCCGTCGAAGGTCCGCCCGTAATGAAGGCGCTTCCGTCGAAGGTCCGCCCGTAATGAAGGCGCTTCCGTTGAAGGTCCGCCCGTAATGAAGGCGCTTCCGTCGAAGGTCCGCCCATACTCTGAGGTCATCAGGGGGGGCCCTGTTGACCGTGCCGCCACTGACGGAGGTGAGGGGGATGGCGGCGCAGAATAGGGCCTTCTCGGCAGTGGCGCCCCAATTATGGAATTCCCTCCCCCTGGAATTAAGAACGGCTCCCTCCTTAGAGACCTTTCGGCGGGGCCTCAAGACATTTTTATTTAGATCAGCATTTGATGTCTGACATGGTGGGCTGGCTTTTTAACAAATTGCTTTTAACAAATGTAAATGTGGATGACCCACTGGGGCTGTTTGTTTTAATTGTTTCAATTGTTTTTAATTATTTTAATTCTTGATTTTAAATGTATTCATGTATTTTAATATTTTTGTTGTAAGCCGCCTTGGTTGCCCTGGTGGGAGAAAGGCAGGGTACAAATTCTATAAATAAAATAAATAAATAAATAATGCAGGCGCCTCCGTCGAAGGTCCGCCCATAATGCAGCCACTTCTGCCCAAAGTCTGTCTGCATAAGAGGCGCCTGTTTATGCATCACCTTCATCTGCGGAGCGCCCCCTGTGTCCCTATCGGTCTCTGCAGACCCCTCTCTCGGAATCTGTCTCCCACCAGCCTTGTTGTCTGTCTGTCTGTCTCTGACCCACCCATGCCCCTCCCCAGCACCCCCTGTCTGCCTGCCTGTGTGTCTCCCTCTCCTCCCACTCCCTGATGATGGCTGCTGGCCACCCCCCACCCTGCTAGAGCGCCTGCCGTGAGGCGCCGTGGTCGCCCCATCTGGGGGTGTGATGAGCTGTGTGAGCCCTTCACGCTCACAGCAGACAAGCCCAAGGCATCTCATGGTCTTGGCCGGGGCACAGAGCAGCAGGCACGCCGGGATGCCTTCTTTGTGGGCATTGCCCCGGCCTTGGAGGCCCAGGGCTTCAGGCAGCGCACGGGCGAGTCATGTCAGAGGCAGTTCCAGTCCTCATGAGACCCCCCTTGTGTGTGACGTTCCCACCCCCCTCCCCTTCCCTTCCCTCCCCCGCTCACCCCCCAGTGCAGCCTCAACGTGGCTTTGGGGTGGCATCGCCTTCTGCAGGAGGGAGGGGATGGCCACTCTCCCCTGCAGCAGGTGGCTGATGCACAGGGTGCCCTGTGGCGGCTGGGCTCAGGCACCTCGCTCACCTGTCACCTGCCCTACACCCACCACATGACTGGCGCAACCCCCCTGCCTGCGGTCAGCCCCTTTGCGACCGGGCTGCAACAGACCCTGCAGCAGCTGCCATGGATGGACGCTGACACATGCAGACAGAGGCCTGCACATGCCCGAGCCAGACACGGAGCCTGGAGAAGAGCCTGCCTGCCTGGGAGGTAAGTGTTGCCTGGATCCTGGGGTGGTGCTGGGCCACAGAAACTGCAGCCTGCCTAACTCAGGCATAACTCTGACCTACCTCAGGCATAACTTCTGCCTAACTTAGGCTGCACTTAGGCCACACTTATGCCTGACTTGGAGAGGAGTTGGGTTGGAATGGGCTGTAAATGAAGGGAGGCGAGTCTTACAATCGATGATTTTTTTTTTCCCCCTGCTGGTGGTACGGAAAGTAAAGGTGCGCCTTAGAATCGATGGTGCCTTAGACTCGAAGAAATACGGTATTAACACTCATGCAGTGCAATCGTATCCATGCTTACTTGGGAGTAGGTCCATTTTGTTCAGTGGAGGTTACTCTGAGGTGAGTGTGCATACAGTAGGATTGCAGCCTTATAAATGGCTTCCCAAGACCAGTGTCCTCAGTAAGTGGGATGAGTCCACAAGTGAAACACAAGAGGTGTAAGAGGGGGGGCTATATCTTGAACTTGTCTAGCTCTGGATTGAAAATGGGTTCGGTACATTCTTTTATTTAAAAACATTTGTATCCTACCTTTCTAAAACTATCAGGAAGTTAAAGTGGTTCCCAGAATAAGTAAAAATCAATGTATTTAAACAGAGAGAGAGAGAGAGAGAGAGAGAGAGAGAGAGAGAGAGAGAGAGAGAGAGAATATAAGCCCGGGCGAGAGCGGGCCGAGCGAGAGCGCGGGGTCGTGCTCGCCCGGATCGGTGCCTCTAGCGCCGCGCTCGCCCAGCTCGCTCTTGTTGCCACCGCTGCCGCAGCCATACTTACCTTTTCTAGGAGCCAGCAACTTGGATTTCGCGAAATTAAAATGGCGGCAGAGCAGCAGCTTCCAATCAGCCCGGAATCGTTCTGGGACTTTTTCGGGAACCAAGGCCGGTTTCCGGGACTGTCCCGGAATTTCCAGGACAAATGGTAAGCCTACATAAATCACACACTGTATTTCACTTTTCATGGCCTTCCTTTTGAAAAAGCAAATAGTATGACAATGGAAGTACAGGAATGGAATACTGAATAGGTCAGGCCAGGTCAGGCACTGGCTTGAAAAAAAGACTACTAAAATTTTGCAGATCATACTGGTGGCAGTGCTAATTGATACAATTGGCATTCCATGCAATGTCTTCTGGGTAGCAATGTCTTCTGAGTGTATAGTCCCTCTTGAAGAAAGATTAGGAATGTAATAATCAAGCCATATGCCAGAGCAATTTCTTTAGTTTTAATGGGACTATCAAACCAACGTCTTAATGACCTCAAGATGCAGTATTGCTTAATTCGTCTGTAGAATTCAAAAGTTATTTATGGTAACTTATTTGAACTTAAAGCAGTTTTGAGAACCATATTGGCGTCAGTTACTGGAAACAAGCACCAGAAGCTGTGGGGATTGGATTCTGCTATCCCCAATATTCACACAGAATTTGTGAACCATTTGAGAGCCTTGCTTGTATGCTATTCCCTCCTCCACATTATGGGCTGCTTCATGCAAATGGCTGTTGCCTTCAATTTCTCCAAATTAGGAGACTATTCAGAGCCAAACGTATTTGCTCATTTTATGAGGTTAATAAATACAGGAATCTATTATCTTCTGATTTATCATGGTGTTCAACATTGTTGCTTTATAGTTTATGGCAGTTTGCTTAGCAAATAAAGTGTGCATATTGTTTTCAATTTCTTTGCAATCGCAATAGAGTGGAAAAACTATTTAAGATAATAGATTAGTAACAATAATACGTGGGGGTCTTTCTGATATTTCTGGTGAAATATATTTCAGTGTGTCCTGTCATCATCAACCAGGGCATACATTTGCTAAAGTGACATTTATAGACTACGTGGGTCATTTAAAACACTTTGTCAGACAATAAAATAGTGGTATTTGTATTAAAGCTGAAAAAATGCACAGAATTCACATTTCTGTGTCTTCAAACATATAAGCCACAATATTCTGGCATTCCTTATCATTCAAATTATCCTTGAAAAAAAATAGTGCAATTTAGATAAAGCACCAGCCAATATAACAATGTGGCCTCAATTTTGCACGCAATTAAATACAGACATACAGAGGCACACACCAAACCATCGGTGTGCGCATGTACACACACATTTATTTGGCATTAAGATAATTGGCCAGCGGTGGCGCAGCGGGTTAAACCGCTGAACCATGAGCTGTCGATCGAAAGGTCGGCAGTTCGATTCCCGCGACGGGGTGAGCACTCGTTGCTTGGCCGGCTCCTGCCAACTTAGCAGTTCCAAAGCATGTTAATGCGAGTAGATAAATAGGTACTGCTTGCGGGAAGGTAAACAGCGCTCCGTGTTCCAGCCGCATGCTACGCGCTGCGGCAAGGAGAGTCATGCCGGCCACATGACCACGGAGGCGTCTTCGGACAACGCTGGCTCTTTGGCTTTGAAATGGGGATGAGCACCACACCCTAGAGTCGGACACGACTGGACTTAATTGTCAGGGGATACCTTTACCTATTACCTATACTTGGCTTCAGTGGGACAAGTTTGAGTAATTTTCAGCCCAATTCTAACTGAATCCTGCCCATCGATGCATATGCCAGCAGAGTGCATGCTGCATCCGGAGTGGGTCACAGTCCAGAGGTCTCTTCAAGGTAAGGGAACTATTTTGCTAGTGCAGAACCAAGGAGAGTAAGGGAGAGGGAAGGAAAGGTGGAAGGAGCATAAGATACTGGCACCTGGGAGTGCCACCAGTTCGGGCCCCAGGGATTTTGCCTCCCCTGCCCCCCTTCTCCTCAGACCAATGGATCGGGATGTGCTTAACATGTTTAAACCTTATTATCTGGGGAAAAAAAACTTTTGATGCTGTAGTGAAGGCTACCGATGATGGAAAAAAGGTTTCTGGAAATCGTTAACATTGGAGAAACTATAATGCTTGTCGGTGAGGCACGGGAGGCAGTTCGTCGATCGTGTATGAATGGGGTTTGGAAAAAAATGTGCCTGTATCTAGCGTGCAAATTTAGAGACTTCAATGTTGAACTGACCTATCTCAAACCAGAGGAAACATTGTGAGCTTGGCTAAGAAAGTAGGTATTGATAAGGTGGAGTTCGAAGATGTGCAGGAGTTACAAGACTCTCATAAAGAAGAGCTTTTGCCCCAAGAACTCCTGGAGCTTGAAAAGGAGAAGGAACATGACATGGCAGGGAGCAAAGAGGAGCTTGATGTCTGAACTCTGACAGCTAAGCGGTTGACAGAGCATTCAGTTTAATTGAGAGTGCTCTGGCTATTTTAGATGAAGATGATCCAAACAGTGAACATAGCTCAAAAGTGAGCAGAAACAAGCGCTCGGCTATGCAGTGTTCGCGATAAATCTTGCAAGGGAAGAGGGGAAAAAAAGGAAAGCCAAACAAAAGACACTGTTGTCATACTTCTCCAAAACACTGTGTGATCCGATGTCTGATACTGAATTATCTCAGCCAACGACATTGGAGTCTTGCTTCCCCACTCCCAGTTGCCTTCCTCTATTATTATTATTATTATTATTATTATTATTATTATTATTATTATTATTATTATTATTATTATTAAACAGTATTTACAGTATATACCGCTTTTCGACAAAAAGTTCACAAAGTGGTTTACAGACAAAATCAAATTATTAAATGGCTCCCTGTCCCAAAAGGATTCACAATCTAAAAAAGATGCAGAACACCACCAGCAACAGCCACCAGAAAAGACACTGTGCTGGGGTGAAAGAGGAACAGTTACTCTCCCCCTGCTAAATATAAGAGGAGCACCAATTGAAAAAGTGCTCTTTTGGCCAGTTAGCAGGGGTAATAATAATCCTCTATGATCGCCAATTATCAAAGCGAGCGTTCAATGACTTTCACCCTAACCTATCCCAATTACATTGGTTTCTATGGAAAAAAATAGTTTTAATGTACGCATTTTCAATATATGCACCAGTTTCTGAGAACATAACTGCTGTGTAAATTGAGAGGTGCCTGTACTTGGAACAGCCAATCCTAGTGATCACTGGTGTCACTGCAGGGGGGGGCAGAGCTCTAAGTTCCTCCGTGGTCAGATCCTTCGTTACACGGGAGCACGAAGCACCCCCGCCCCCTCGCCTTTGGAGCCATTCAAGTTGGTGAAAGCACTGACTTGAATGGTTCCAAAGGCGAGGGGGCGGGGGCACTTCGTCCTCCCGTGTAACGGAGGGTCTGACTGTGGCAGAACTTAGAGCTCCGCCCCCCTGCATTGACGCCAGTGCTAGTACTAGTCACTGTACACCAATTAAGTTGGAGTCTGAGTTCTGCTCTACAATCATGACCTCTAGTTCTGTCTCATCAAGATCTCCACACAGCTGTTTGGTCTGGATGAGAGATGCAGAGCTCTGATTCACATACTATTTATATAGAATTAGAATAGAATAGATACCTTTATTGGCATAAACACATCAAAAAACAGACATACATAAACAAACAACCAAAAATCCCCCAACAGATCCAATGACAACAACCACAATCCTACAAAAAATTTCTTCCCAAACTGTCTCACTATGAATCTATACATCAAAACTCATTTCCCGAGTAGCCACCACCACAGAAGCAAAAGTTGCAATGTTATCAAGTCTCCCATCATCTTCTGTTGACAGAAGGGCTCGAAGAATATCTGCCTCCATCCAGCCCTGAAAACACGTCAGTATCGAGTTAAGGTGTTTCTGATGGAAAGACTCGTGCAGAGAGCATGATAAAAAGATATGTTCAGATGTCTCCACACACTTCATGCCACATGAACAGAGCCTTGCTGAAACAGGTGTTCCTTTGTACCGCCACCATAAAAGGGCAGAAGGGAGAGCGTTGCACCTTGCCAGCATAAAAGCACTTCTTAGCTGTGGGTTATGCAATTGATATAGATAAGTTGACAGCTTCCCAAACTTTATAGGCAGATGGAGATGCAATGGAGAACATGTTTTATTAGCTGCACTGAGTAACTCTTGGCGCTCAATGTCAAGAGTTCTCTCCCTAATAGTTCTAAATGCTGCAGCTAACCCCATCATGCCTAGCATCTCACTGTCAAGCCCCATCATTTTTAGCTTTGTAAGCAGACTAGAGACCCCACAAGGCAAAGATGTGTCTGATAGTAGGTGGTAAATCACTTGTCGCTTTAAAAAGAATGCCCAGCCAAAATTTGGCAAATCTTAGCCACGCCAATGTATTCAGCCTTATAAGACCGGTTTCAAGGCACAGAGCTGAGTATGGAACACAACGTGGCATACCCAAAATTTTCCTGAGGAAATTAGATTGGATACGCTCCGTGGCTAGGTCTGAAGCCTTGAACCAGATCGGGACACCATATAAAGCTTGAGAGACAACTTTGGCCTTATAGGCCTCCAGAGCAGCCGGGACATATCTATTGCCCTACTATTTATATTGAAAGAGACCCTTGAGGTTGTGGTATTTTGCAAGGTGAGGGGGGCAATCAGTATGAAGTCTATTTCTCTATTCCTCTAAGGGCTCAGTCCAGCCCAACTCAGCCCAACTCAGGCACAGTTGAGGCCCAATTGTGGCACAATTGGGGCCCAAAATAGGACCGAGTTAGGCTGCAACTGTGCCTGAGTTAGGCAGGACGCAAGAGCAGTGGGCCAGGATCGAGGCAAAACTTACCACAGAGGCAGGCAGGCACCTGTGGGGAGCTGTCAGTCTTGTGGAAGCGTAGAGCCCCCTCCTCAGCTCCTCTGTGTGCACCTACCACAGCTGCTGCAGCGTTCGCAGCAGATGGGCAGCCACAGGTGGGCCTGCAGGCACTGGGCGTGCGACAGGCAGCGGAAGGGCAGAGGTTGTGCCAGTGCCAGCTGCCCCAGGGCACCCTGGGCATTAGCCACCTGCCGCAGGGGGGAGTGCCACTGCCCTCCCTCCTGCAGAAAGCGATGCCACCCCCAAGCCACGTTGAGGCTGCACGTGGGAGTCATGGGGGGAAGGGGGTGGGAACGTCACACACAAGGGGGGTCTCATGAAGTCTGGAACCGCCTCTGCCAGGACATGCCGTGCGCTGCCTGAAGCCCTGGGCCTCCATGGCCGTGGCTATGCCCACAAAGAAGGCATCCCGGCATGCCTTCTGCTCCGTGCCCCGGCCAAGACCGAGAGATGCCTTGGGCTTGTCTGCTGCGAGCGTGAAGGGCTCACGCAGCTCATCACGCCCCCAGATGGGGCAACGTTGGCGCCTCGCGGCAGGCGCTCCAGCGGGGTGGGGGATGCCAGCGTCCATCATCAGGTAGTGGGAGGGGAGGCAGGCACACAGACAGGGGGTGCTGGGGAGGGGCACGGGTGGGTCAGAAACAGACAGACAACAAGGCTGGTGGGAGAGGGATACAGGGAGAGGGGTCTGCAGAGACCAATAGGGACACAGGGGTCACTTCGCAGATGGAGGCAATGCAGGAATGGGCGCCTCTCATGTAGACGGACGGAGGGCGGTAACGGACGCCGTTGACGGGCGGAAACGGATGCCGTTGACGGGCGGACTGAGGGCGGAAACGGACGCCGTTGACGGGCGGACCGAGGGTGGGTGAGAGCCCCGGTTGCTGAAAGGGCTCTTCACGGACGTGGCGGACGTGCGCCATGTCGCCTGACAGTGGTTGCCTGCCTGAGAGGCCCCCCAACTCCCCCCTCCCCTCTGAGCCCGGAGGGTCTGGCAGCCCCCCTGCTGTGTTCTCCCTGGGCTGGCTGTGGCAGGCCCTGGCTGGGATTCATGGAGGGGCTTGTGTGCTGGGCGCTGTCTCTGTGTGTGTGGGGCAGTGCTTGTGTAACATTGGGGTCATGTTGTTCAAGGGGCCTTTGCCCAAGGGGCATCTTTATTGTTCTGGAACATTGGCAGAGATGGCCAGGCGAGGCTGCCAGGGGTAGGCACAGCAGCCACTCAGAACGTAGCAGCAGCAGCAGCAGGCATGCCCCATGGACATGGAGACGCAGGCTCTTCCCCTATGGAACCACAGCCTGCTCCATAGAAAGGGGAGGGACAGCAAGTAGGCAGCCAGGGAGGTGGAGCAGCAGCAGCAGCAGCTGAGGAGGGTTGCAGGGCAGGCTCCCAGACCTCTGGCAGCATCGAGGCAGACGACCGTGGGGCAACCAGACTGCGGGCCCAGGGGTGCTCCCCAGAAGGTAGGTGGTGGTGGACATTCCTGGGGAGACATAAATCACAGGGGTGTTCCATGGCACCTGGTGTGTGGTAGCAATCGCCATTGAAGGAATGCCAGTGTGCCGGTTGCAAAGGCCTGCAGGGAAAGAAATCAAACACAGCTGAGTGGTGTGAGACACATAGCACGGTCTGCGCTCCTTCCCTGGGTGTAAGGTGAGCATGATCCTGTAAGGGAAAGGGGTCAAAGAGAGAGACAACAACACAACTTGGGGGTCACAACCATGGCAATCCTAGCAATACTGACCTGTCAGTAGACCCTGTGGAGAAAAGAGGGGGGGGAACAGCTGGTGTCTACATATGGGTTACAGTTCCACACTCATGGCATTGTGTGCTCACATTAATACAGGCAGCTATGAGACAAGACATTGGTACAGAGGCATATCATGGCAGGCATTGCAGGCAGACATGAGACAAGACATTGGTATAGAGGCATATCATGGCAGGCATTGCAGGCAGCTATGAGACAAGACATTGGTAAAGAGGCATATCATGGCAGGCTATGCAGGCAGCTATGAGACAAGACATTGGTAAAGAGGCATATCATGGCAGGCTATGCAGGCAGCTATGAGACAAGACATTGGTATAGATGCATGTATCCTACCTATATTTCTCTATGCAAAGAGGCAGAAGTCAGACCACATGTCAGCACGAACCCTGCTCTTACCTGCTGGTGTTGTTGCCTGTGGGGGGGGGGAAAGGGGCTGGGAGAAAGACATGGGTTAGCAAACACTTGCATGGAGACAGCTGCCCAGGCACAGCAGTAAACAGTTTGGCCACAGGCAGAACAGCCCTCTCTGCCCTAGAGGGGGGCAGAGAGGAGAAGAGAAGAGAGAAGTGGGGTGTTAGAAAAGTTTTCAAAGTCCCACTTTGTGGCTGCTGGGGGACAAAACCCCACACCACGTGCTCAGAGAGAGAGAGAGAGAGTGAGTGGAGGGCTGGGGCTGGGCTTTTGTGGGAAAGAGGCTGGGTGGGGCTGGGTGCTGATAGGGTAACTATTTGGTCCGGTTCCAGAGTTAGGCCACAACTGTTCCCTCCTAACTCAGGCACAACTCGGGCCTAGGGTGTTAGTACTTTTCAGGAGAGGGCTGGTGTGGGTAAGGTAAAATGGCTCCTATGGGTCTCCTCACATTTGGGTCCACCCTTTTTGTTGACCCAAATTTTGTGCCTGAGTTGGGCTCGAGGGGGCGTGTCAGGGGCTCTCCAGCGTCTGGAACCGGAACAAATTTGTAACCGCCCCCGTCACTCCCCCGACACGCCCCCAACACGCCCACTTTTAGGCTGCAATTGTGCCTGAATTGTGCAGTTGTGCCTGAATTGTGCCGGAACCCAATTCAGTCACAATTGCAGCACAAATTCAGCCTCTGCGGCACAATTCAGGCACAACTCGGGCCTAAAGCACTTAGGCTACAATTGTGCCTGAATTGTGCCGCTGAGGCCTTGGGCTGGACTGGGCTGTAAGTCTATTTCTAATGATCTAAGAAACAGTTGAAACTTCCTTCCATTGTTTTGCTGTACTGAAGCTGAAGCTCAAATATTTTGGCCACCTAATGCGAAGAGAGGACTCTCTGGAGAAGATGCTGGGAAAGATTGAAGGCAAAAGGAGAAGGGGAAGGCAAAGGATGAGATGGTTAGACAGCATCACAGATGCAACAAACATGAAAATGAGCAAACTCAGGAAGATAGTGGAGGACAGGAAGGCCTGGCGGGATGTGGTTCATGGGATCACGAAGGGTCGGACACGACTTAACGACTGAACAGCAACAACAACAATTGTTCACACGTGCTCAGAGCAATGCAAAAAGGCTCTTTAAAATGCATGGCTCATTTGAGTTGGAATGTTATTGGCTAAAAGAGCATTTCTGACTCTGCAGTATTGATACACTCTGAAAGTTGCATCCAGTAACTGCAGCTGAAATGTAAAGCAAGAAAAAGAGATTAACACACGCATACCTTTATGCAAGTGTCTATGTGTTCATATCTATGTTCAAAGACAGAACATTTTCTAAAATGCACAATTGTTCATGTTTCCACATTCATTACAAACCTGAATAGCGAGTATCCATTGCGGTTTGTTTCAACACGTTCATTATTCTGTTTTCAGTACATTCAGTACATATGGCTAGCATTTATTAATATCGGCTCGCCGTATACTCTATGACAATTGCCTCTGAATTATTGTCTTGTTCAGTGTTGAATGCCATTTAGCCTAATGAGACAGTGGCACTCATTAGAATGCACCTAGGAAAGTGTCAGTGTGGCCAAATGTGTTGAGACAAATTAATATTGTCAAACCCAAGAGAGGCATTATGAATTCTCCTTTATGCTGCCTATATCTTTCAAGGACAATTTACCCCCTGCAGATAAATCTGAGATTTCAAGTGTCTTATTGCACCATCCTACACAATACATTGCTGATGGTGGAGTGCTTTCTTTCAGTAGTCCCGAAGACAACAACATATCCCATTTTTTTTGCTCTTAGAAAGCTATATTAAAATTTTAATTTAATATCAGATAAACAGCCTCTTACATTTCAGTGTGTGGAGAGACGTAAACAACTCATTGATGTGCATTTTAGTTTGTTTCATCTAGAAAAGGGGTCACAGAAAGTACTCTAGACACAATTCATTGTAACAAAACATGTTAGGAGTGGTGGGCGAATAGTGTAGGCGAACATTTTATTTCATCTAATTATTCATCCTTGATTAAAGGTGTCCATTCTACCTTCAGTGTGCCTTTAGAAATTACTAGAGATGACATTTTAGCAGATATAGTAGCTATATGTGATCTAGTAAGAAGCATGGTAGACTGATTTAAGTCTAGGTGATAAGAATACCTGCTCAATCCTATCCCACACCATTACTGCTGATGCAGCATGAGCTGTATTCAATGGTAAGGGGGTGATCAGGAGGCCTTTCAGAGGTAAGCAAAATATTTCCCCCCTTACCCCAGGTAAACCCCCAATGGGGCTACTCGGATCTCCTCCAGCTCGATTGCTGGTGGAGATCCAAGAAGCCCCGTATCGGGGCTTTCATGCCCGGGAGGGGGGATAGCCCCCATGCCGTTTGGAGCGGCCTTACCTGCCTTGGTGCACGGGGCTTCAGAATGCAGCGCCGGCGGGATGACACAGGCCCTCCTGCCGGCGCTACTTACTCACAGGGTGCCGCAAAGTGCTTTATTGCATGTTTGCGACACCCTGGATCAGGATTGCGCCATAACTATCATAATTGATAATATTTGTCTAAGAAGTTTCCTCTGTAATTTTTTCTTTTGTATAGAAAAGCATATTTTAATACAGATAAAGGGCTATGGTTTGACCATATGATGTAGGCCAAGGTGGCAGTCACTTGTCTCCTTTTCCCTAGAGCTGTCAGCAAAGCTGACCCCTCCGCCACAATCTGGGCACTGGAGTGGAATTGTATCAACACTGAACTACAGCAATTAATAATCAGGTTGTTGTATTCTCAGTTCGTTAGACAACATGTTGACTTCTTATTGGCTTTATTCACTTTGTCAGTTTTCACTTGGACTCCCTTTACTGACTTCCTTTACTGACACTTGACAAAAGTACTTTCATTTAGAGAGACGTAAATAAAAAAAAACGAACCACAGTTTAACGCTATTTTGAATCGTCAGGCATTCGATTGAGCACAAGTGTCAGGGACCTAAAAAACGAAGCCCAAACTTTAGGAGCAGGAATCTAGAATGAGGTCAGGAAGCCTGAAGTAGAGCAGGAAATCAAACATCTCAAAGGCAATATCATACTTTCTGTTGGGGCTGTAGGGAGTTCATTATCATCTGTCATAGTCTGTGGAGGAATGTGTGGGTCTAAACCAATAGCATGTAATGCTTTGGAACTGCTTCTCCACTCCAGGGACAAATTTCACAGTGACTGAGGAGCTGCATGTCTATTGTTTTACTGCACTGGTAGCCATCTTTCACATATTGTGTAAACCTGGAATCATATTCCCTTCATCACACAGTGTTAGGGGTCCTGGTTCTATACTGAATTTTTCTATATGTCAGCTGACTGTACCATATGAGGAGCCTGTAGATCAACTAAACACCTACTGAGTCACCTGACACTCTTCTTGCTCAGCTACTTCCCTGAGTGCAAGTATCAACTCATCAGTCTTATTCTGCGATATAGTTTTGAAGATGGGCAGCCAGATCCAGACTAAGGATCCAGTGACGGAATGAGTGTTCTGTCACCGGAAGCTGTCGCAAACGTGCTGTAAGGCATGTTTGCAACAACTCGTGCGTAAGGGAGGCCAGCCGCCCTCACTCCGGCACCAGGACGTCCATGCAGTCGCCGGAGGAAGGGAAGTCTCCGGCAGCGGCCACATGGGCAGTTCGGGCGGTGAGGGAGGGCGGCCATTGGCAGAGATGGCTTGGGAGGGGGCGGGGATGGTGTCCGCCATATCTCTGTCCCCGCCGGGCCAGCTCGGCCATTACATGCCTTCTCCTACTTCCACCAACTATTTAGCTGGCGGAAATCCGAGGAGGTTGATTGGTCCTGTCCCGGTTTACACCCAGGGAAGGGTACGAATGTGCCCTTCCCCAAGTAGACCTCCGGGCTGCAGCAGCGCGGCCCGGAGCGGGGATAGGATCCGATGGGTGGCCCTGGGTCGCCAGCCGGATCCTTACACAGGATTTCGCTCTGAATAGGAAAAATTATGATACACAACATGCTTTATCAATCACATTCGACACACTTTACAATTCTTTTTTCCCCCTGTATCCTAAACACATACTTTTGAGATACGTTGGTCTGGTAGATAGTGACATGTGGGATCCAATTATTTGTTGGTAGGGTACGTTGGACCCAGCTGGATGGAGAGGCCAGCAAATGTATCTAAATCAATGAAATTTTACTGGTGTAGATATCTCCTAATTGCTTTTCTTATGCTGACATGATGTAAAGTTCAGGGTGGTGATGTTAAAAATGATACTGTTAAGGCCGCATCTTGGCTTGCATGGCTTAATAATAAATCTTTTTTTCCATTCCAAACAAGGAACAGGATTTTCTGATGTTGACCTTTGTCAGCCTGTTTCTCCTCTGCTCTTTAAGCCATGAAACAGAAAATCTCATAAATATTCACCATTCCCATTCAGATTATTTTTGATTAGTGTTTACCTTTGCTTCAAAGGAGACATTCAACTAATTTCAGTGTCATCCTAATCTTCAACTGGAGCTGTTTTAATGTACTTTGCATTAATGTGTTTAAATCCAAAATTAAAACCAGACTGACAAGCTCAGTACATTGGAGAGAGAGAAAAAAATCCTTTCATGTCAGGGTTTTTTTTTTTTCTGAAGGGTACAGTTGTGTGCTTTTAGAGTACTAATACTTTCAAAAGATTTGTTTAAGGGATCTGACATAGCGATGATAGTTTATATTAACATGACATGTTATCGGTGGAACTAGTTAGAAGAATGTTGAGTAGCATTCACCTTTTGCATAAACACCATCTAAGAAAAATAGTTTCCTGGATTTTGTACAGACCTTGTGCTTTCTTTAAGTAATACACACAGCTATTTAGAAGCTCAAGTTATTACTATTATTATCATTCATAATCTATTGAATGGTGTGCCACATATTTCTACCCATTCTCAGCACTAGGCTTTGCAGTCCCGTTGGCATCTCAGATTCTCCCTCCATCACAGATTTTTAGAAAAGCCTGTTGGTTTCCTTTGTCGTGACTGAGCATCAGAAGAGTGCCAACATTGCTTTAGGATTGACAAGGTCACTCACTAGATGGGCAGCCCAATCCTATCCCCCACCAGCCCATAGCATGCAGTGCCACTGACAGAGTGCCTGCTGCATGCTATGGTGGGGGAAGTGACCAGACTCCTGGGAGAGGTAGGGTATATGTTGTTTTAATGTTATAAGCCGCCTTGAGTACCCTTGCCGGGAGAAAGGCGGGATACAAATTATTTAAATAAATAAATAAAAAGGGGATAGAATCTTGTCATGTACCACTGCCACTGAGATCCACCCCTTCCACTCCCAAACTGACCCCACTGTCACTTTACCTGTTCTGGTGCAGGCTGGGTGAGCTGCTAGAGAACACATGGGGCCTCCAGCCATTTGTACCGATTGTCCCACATCGCACAACAGCTGCATGGCTTTTACAGTGCCAGCCCAGGACTTAGGGCAGCAGATCTTAAGATCCACTGCCATAGGCCCTCAATAGGATTGGGCTGAAAGTGCAAATCTGATACCAACACCAACAACAGAAAGAGGATCTGGGCAGGTAGCAATGGATTGTAACCTAAGGCATGCAAGTTGGACACTTCCCCAAGGGAATGTCTGTGCCCCCTCCTCCCCCTGCAACAGCCTCATGTATTCCTCAAAAATCCACTTCATTTCAGGAGGGGCTGTAGCTCAATGATAAAGCACATGATTGGCATGCAGAAGGTCCCAGGTTCTAGCTGAGAAAGAAGCCCCCCCCCCGAAACCTTGGAGATCTGTTAGACATCAGTGCAGACAATACTGAATGAGATGGTCCAATGGTTTGACTCAGGCTAAGGCAGCTTCCTATGTTCTACTCCTTGGGGGGGGACTCTATAGAGCCATGTGACACAAATGGCTACCATGGGAAGAGTGGATCACTGAAAACCAGCCCTCACTTGTGTGAATGGAAGTGACTTCTATTGGTACAAAACCAACTCAATACAATATACATCACCCACACAAATTGCATGCTCTTATTTAATACCATCCCCTCTCAGCCATAAGAAAATGGCTCAGCCACCAGGAAAATGGCAAAAAACTCTTTTGCTCCCTGCCTCTGTCCCATGACCCTTATCAGACCCCTTCTCAATCTCTGGTCCTGCTCTCCCAGGGGACTTCTCATCACCCAATAAAATGATTTCCCAATCACGGACATTCCAATGGCTCCAAAACTAGAGATATTCTGAGCACTGGGCAGGATCGACATACAGAACTCCCCTGCTCAAACATTTGCAAGCAGAATCACAACAAGCATGAATGTGTCCACAAAAGCACAAACCTTTGCCAATGATTCAATTCTGTACAAAGGCTCATTGAAAACTGTCCACTGCTGCTGCTGCTGCTGCTGCTTCCCTATTCCCCCAAAGTGAAATGCTTAACTTTGTGGCATTGGGGAAGTGGAGGGGGGGCAGCAGCAGACACTTCTAGGGCTTTGGCTGCAACCATTATTGTGGGTACTGGGACTATCATTCCCAGCATCCCTAGCAGGAAACTAGGGATGCTGGGAATCCCTGTATCATTTCCTTCAGGAAAAAGGGCTGTTGCCACCTCCCCCCCCCCCCCAGAACAAAAGGTAAACACTTTGCTTTGGGAGAAAGGGAAGGAGGAGATGGCAAAGAAGTGGCTGTGGATACCTTTCACTCAAACCTTCGAAAGCAGGTGCTTCAATTGCTCCTACAGGTTTGAATTGTCTGGTTGCTGGGACAAAAGCCAAGCACTGTCCCTTCCCCAGTTGACTGGCAGGCGCTAAGTGGCAGAGGTTCCTCTGACCCTTCCCATCAGTCCATGAGTGGAACTTTTACTGGTGGCGGCTTCCCCCTCCCGCCCTTGGAGGGAGAATAGGAGAAAGTAGAGTCATTGCTACCTTCCACTCTCCAATGGGGAAGAAGGATGGGAAGAAGAGTTTCTTGACAGGGGAATCAGCTCTTTCTCCCAGCCTCTCCACTGACCTATGAGCTTTCTCCCATTAATAGATGGGGGGGGGGCTGAGTACAGCAGCAGTGCAAGCATCTCAACCAACTCATGCCACCGTAGTCACTGGTAATGGGGTGGTGGTGGTTATTATCCCAGCCGGGGGGGCTGTCTGATGAATATGGTCTTTCCAACAGTGCCTGATCTGGTCAGCTCCTGATGCCACTCCTGAATTTTGTGGGCACCTGTGTGCTTTCGTGAATGATCAAACGGATCGCTCATTCACTTGGAACATGACCACTAATTGATTGCACATCCTTATTCAAAACAATCCGACAGGCGTACATTTCTGTTTTCATGCTTCTTTCATTATTAGTCATACCTATTACTTTCACAGAGGTGGGGTGATTGTGCCTCCCAATCTGTCCCCCTTATCCTCATGAACACATTCCCTTGAATATTATCAGCCCTCCATAAGCACTACTCAAATATCTCCCTCCAATCCAACGTATTACACTCTGGCAAAAAGAGAATTGTAGGGTTAATCCCCCCCCCCCCACACACAAACACATACAGTAGTTAAGGATGAATCACACATGCACTGAATATAGGGGACTGTGGAAACCTACCGGTCCGCCCCCCCCCCCGCACAGGATGCAGCGGCTGCCATTTCGGCCCCACTGCATGGCCGGGGGGGGGGGGGGAAAGAATAGGATTGGGCTCTGAGAAACGTGTTTGGTCTCTGCTGTTGAATCTCTGATGGCTGGTTCACACATGCAAGTAGTCAATTGATGTTTCAGTTATTGTGTGCCATCTTACTGTGGTCTTCTAGGACCGATAAATCAAAGAAGAAGGATGCTATTTGCCTTGGGAAGAATGACTATTACAGATACAAGAGATTATGACTGCAATAAGTGCATATTAGCTCAAATCTAAGTTTAATAGGGTTGAACAGAGACACTATGAACTATGAATAAAGCAGGTAAACTCCTGGCAAGGAAATTGCAAAATGCATTTATCAAATAATTGAGTATTATCTCTTTATTACTAGAAGATGAAAGTTCCTCTCTTGGGCCACATAAAATCAGCATCCAAGTTCTATGATTCCCTTTCCTGGTGTATATTGTGATTTAGTATAAAATACTTTACAATATTCTGGAGGGATCCAATTTGAAATGCTTCCAAACAGATCGATTCAGTGCACCTGACACCTGCAAATAACACTACTGTATCTAGTCCATTGGGAACCAGACCAATATGCAACAATAGCTGATTCATATTTCCCATCCTCCTAGTGAAAATTAGGGAACTTTCTCAAATTACCTTGCCCCCCCCCAGATGTGTACCCCAATGTGATGCATATTTCTGTAGAAGCAAACCCAACAATATTCATGGAATTTACTTCCAAGTTGAGTGTATGTAACATTGCAGCTTTTATGGTTTTGAGTTGTCTTGTCCTGGGCACAGAGTGCCATTGATATACTTCTGATAATTTTTCCAGCTTGCAGTTACAGAGGTTGTAAAGACCACTGCAGTGATAGTAACATGCCTGGCTTGATTATCTGAAAAAAGTGCCTTTAATGTCCTTGAAACGTCATACGAATGTCTCCTAAGAAGCTTTACTCAAGCAGCATTCTTGCTCCTGGAAATCTTCTGCGTCAATATTAAAGTAATACTTCATGCACATACTATGCACATTTAACAAGAAAATGAACAGTCCCTTTGCTTATTTAAGTCACCCTCTTAACCCATTCCTTATTTATCAATTTTATTTATTAATATTTATATCCCACCATCCCACCTCTCACAGGTAGCTCAAGGTGGCTGCCCTTTTCTCATCGGTTGAAATTAACTAGCTCACCAGGGAACAGAAGGCAGTCATCTACTTGCTAATTGGCTAGGAATGGAAGTTGGCCCTGTAAGGAAACTACCAAGGTGGTGGGAAGCCCTGCCAGTTTCATTGCTGTGCTGTCCATCCACAGTTCTCACTACCTGTGCATTTGCTATCTGCGAATTCACTTATCCGTGGGAGCAGGATTGCCACCTCTCTGTATCCACGGTCTGTTTTCAGCTATCAACGCCTAATGGCTGCATCTGCAGACATTCTGAAATGCTCTGCAAGCCTCCTGAAGTGATTTGCGGTGGCCATTTTCAGCCCCATCCCTCCCATTGTAGAAGTCTTCCCTGAATCTGGTGGGCATTAGAACGGCTCGGCAGCCATCCTGATACTATTGGGGCCACTTAGAGCTCTCTCTAGCCTCCTGAAGTCATTTGGGTGGCCATTTTCAGCCTTATCTACACTATTCTAAAGGACTTTCTTGCATCCAGGACCTTTCTGCAGCCACCCTATTGGGGCCACTTAGAGCTCTCTGCAGCCATCCTGAACTAATCCACGGGTGCCATTCTCACACTATTAGCACCATTGGTAATGGGAAGCTTTGAGCTTGGGGAAGGACTGTATCTCAATGGGAGAGCTCCTGCTTTGCATGCAGAAAAGGTCCCAGGTTCAGTTACTGGCATCATCTCCAGGTCGGGATGGGAAAGACCCCTCTTGGGGCTTATTTTAGAAATCCATGCCAAGCAGAAACTTAGCAGGGGAGTGAAGCTTTTTTCTGGCATGGAGATACAGTGAGTGATAGGCAAAGCTTTGCCTGCTGAATGTCTGCCTGCCAAGCCACTGCTTCAGGGGTAACAGATGCTTGCTGAAAAAATTGCAAAGGGGTTGTGCTGTTTGTTGGTTTTGCTGCAACAGACCATGGGTGCGTTCAGATGTTGATGCTCCTACACCAGACTTTAGCATCACAATGGGCTCTCACAGTAGTTTACAATAATGCATTGCAACCAGTTTGGTCCTGAACTATCACCCAGCCCATGGGTGAACCTAACCCCATTTTTCCCATAGGTTCAATGATTCGGTATCTGCTGATTCGGTATCCACTAGGTTTTTCAGGAACCTAACCCTAGTGGTTAACAAGAACTGACTGCATTTATTTATTTATTTATTTATTTATTTATTTATTTAATGGATTTCTACCCCTCCTTTCTCCCAATAAGGGCAATCAAGGCGGCTTACAGTTAAGAACAAGTTAAAATACATAATACACAATAAAAAATAATTAAAAACAAGTAATTAAAACAGTTAAAACAGACAACCCCAGTGGGTCACCTATAATTACATTTGTTAAAAGCCATTTGTTAAAAAGCCAGCCTACCATGTCAGTCATCAAATGCCATTTATTTAATCTGCTACTAACTGCACCAACACTGATACACTTTTAAGCACACAAAAATGTCTGAAACTGACCAGTGCTTGGGCTAAAACTGACCTAGTCATCAGAGGTCTTTTCTGCCTGTACAGACCAGAATCAAGCTCCTAATGAAACTCCTACAATACAATCCTATGCCTGTGTACTCAGAAGTAAGCCCTATTGAGGTCAATGGGACTTATTCCTGGGGAAGTATGTATAGGATTTCAGCCCCAGTGTGTATACAAACTGCTGGGCTAGTGCACTGCAAGTTGGCTTACCAGATCGTCGCCGGGACGGGAGCAGTCTACCCTTAAGGGGTAGACTCTGTTCTGCAACGCGTTCTGCCCCCCACGCCCCGCCCCCTTAAGGGTAGACCGCTCCCGTCCCGGCGACGATCTGGTAAGCCAACTGCAAGACAAGAGGGATCCTGAGGAAATCCTTCACAAGTAAATGTACACTGAGATTTACAGGCATGGTCAGTTATAAGACCTCAGTTTGTTTCAAGAGGACATATATGCCCTTCCTGGGGGGGGGGGGGAATGGGACACACCTACCAGAACTTATTAGTGCAATTTTCAATTATTTTAGGGCACAGTCCTATGCATGTCTACTCAGAAGTAAGTCCCAGTGTGTTCAATGTGGTTTACACCCAGGAAAGTGCATATAAGAACACAGCATCAAAGCCATTTTTCCCCACTGTGTGAGGCTGCTGAAATCAAGATCCATTTCTCATTAAATGGAACCTGCATAATCATCATGGAAAGTCTCAGCAAGAGCAAACTGAACATCCACCAATTCCAAAATTGTAAACATTGTCTATAAACAATTGGACAGTAGGCACAACATAATGCTAAGCAAAGCCATTCTGTGGAATACTTAGGTCTTTCATTGGACAGTAATATGGCACAGTGGGCTGTTTGGTTTTTGTTTAACACAGGGGTGGCCAACCTTCCACCATTATGGCCTCTGCATTCTTAAGTATTGCGTAGAAAGAAGACAGAATCTTGGCAGCTGCAAGTGCTGATGGTGCTGCTAAAGGAGCTGCATCTGCTGAAATGCCCTCACCTATACAACCATTAAAGGTCCAGGAGCATTCATGTTGAAAGGCTGGCCACCCCTGGTTTAACAGAATGATGGGGTGGGATAAAACAGAGTGGAGACCATGGTGAGGCACTGGTGACTTTAGGATTTTGCCCCTGCCATTTCCTATGTTGGGAAATAAGGAAAACCTTAGTCTATGCCCGTATTCTTGAGCAGAGTTGAGGAACTGTATGCCCTACTATAGTTGTAGAGAGTAACACAAACGTTTGGAGGGTTTTGAAACTACATTGCTTTTAACTGTATAATAGACTGCGAGTCAGAAAATTGACAATGGTTTAAAATGGGAGATTATAATCATATTTCCCTTCTGAAAAGAACTCTTTCTCACTTGACAGCAAGCTACCGTTTATGTCAAGGGTATTTGTCTCAATTACAATCCATTGAGACAACACTATTGCCAGTAGTTGAAGGTATCTTATATGGAAAGTATCCATTAGGGACCCCTGGAAAAAAACTTATCACTTGATGTTTCTGTTTGTTCTCCAGAGGAGACGCATCTTCTGTATTGAAACAACACTGTCAATATCAAGCCACAGAAATAGAACAAGATGGACTGTAGTCCAACAAGCACACAGAAGAGACTGATGTGATGTACATTCTCAAAGTAATGTGTTTGTTTTTTGGTATTTATAGGAAACTGAATTGGGTAAAGATTTGTATCGAGAAGCAATGTAGTCTTAAACTGGAATCCTATTTACTTACCAGGCAGTAATGCTGCAATCCTATAACACTTACATGGGAGTAAGTCCCATTAAACTCAATGAGGCTAACTCTGAGTAGGCACACATAGGATTGTGCTACAGGTCTCATTAAACAGAGACATGAAAATAAATGTGGCTAGGATTGAGCTGATTAGGTGCATGCTGCTTTTGTAAAATCAAATTTTAGTTTCGCCTAATTAAAAAATCCTTCAAGTAGTAAGGAGAAACTACAACACAGTGTATCATAAAAATAAATTATGATAACAATCATAAAAGTCTTTAGTAATTGTCATTTGAAACAATATTTGAACAGAAGCTGTTTCTCCCATGAGACACATATTGTGAATGTGTTTTAAGAGGACTGGATAATTTTAAGGCCAGTAATACCATTCTCCATTATGCAAGATATATAACTTGAATGAATGGAATGAAATTGAGCATATGAAGATGTAGGCTGAATAATAAAAGGTCCAGGCAGCAAGGTCTATAAAAGAATATCACAACTACAAAGAAATAGACTTGGTTTTGCAATGGTGTGTCCTTTTTCGTGTAGTCATATTGGGTTAGTTCTAGAGGATGACAATATAGCTGGTGTAGGGTAAGAATGAGGCCAGCGGGTGGCGCAGCGGGTTAAACCGCTGAACCATAAGCTGTCGATCGAAAGGTCGGCAGTTCGATCCCCGCGACGGGGTGAGCGCTCGTTGCTTGGCCAGCTCCTGCCAACCTAGCAGTTCCAAAGCATGTCAATGCGAGTAGAGAAATAGGTACCGCTTGCGGGAAGGTAAACAGCGCTCCGTGTTCCAGCTGCATGCTACGCGCTGCGGCAAGGAGAGTCATGCCGGCCACATGACCACGGAGGCATCTTCGGACAACGCTGGCTCTTCGGCTTTGAAATGGAGATGAGCACCACACCCTAGAGTCGGACATGACTGGACTTAATTGTCAGGGGCCACCTTTACCTTTTTTTTAGGGTAAGAATGAGCTGAAAATCAGGATTTCTTTCCCCTCTCCTGTGACCTCCCTAGGTGGCCGGAGACAAATTACTCCCTCTCAGCCTCTGCTGCAATCAAAGGATAATACTTACTCACTTTACAGGGCTGTTGTAAGAACATCCAGATAATACATGTGAAACATTTTGCACATTCGGGACAGGAAGAGCTATAGAAATGTTAAGTATAATTAGAAACTGCATGTATAGTCCTGGCTCACTGGTGAGATATAAGTAGGAATAAGGGGAGGAGGACAGGGAAGAAATGCAAGTGGAGCTGGGGGAAGAGAATTTGCTCAGAGATAAATACTAAAAAGCATCTTCTTCCTGAACACGCTTGCTTCTTCTTCAGTGACTACTTGAAAGGTGTACCTTGCGAGAGAATAATGACTACCTCTGCTAGTATCAAATGAGCCAGATGTCAATCCTAAATGGCAGCCATTAGCATCAGGCTCCTTAGTCAAATTAACATGCTACAGCTCAGGCCCAAAGCTCAAAGGCGTGGAAAGAGAAGCAAACTGTGAGGCAAGGAACAAAACGATGGCTGCCTTTAGAAGCTGCTGGGTGTTCACCAGTTTGTCTAAAGCTTAAAATTAGCTTTATTTATCCTAAATAAATATAACGCACACCAACAACATTTTGGTGCCTTAAAAGGTAGACCTATTTTTTTGGTATATTTGGGGTGCTGGTTCCAAAAATGGCATCAGTTTTGCCCTATTAGCTCTAGTTTTGGCGATACGGCATAGCCACCTGATATGCTGATAGCTGCTTGAATCAGCATATGTGGCTATTCTGTATCTCCAAAACTAGAGCTGATAAGGGCAAAACTGATGCCATTTTTGGAATCAGCATCCCAAATATACCCAAGAATAGGTCTAACTTCTGAAGCACCAGAAAAAATAATGTTTTTGTTGGACTGTGTAATAATTAAAATAGAAAAAAAAAATACTTTTTGGTCAGACTAAGACCTTCTCTGCGCTAAAGCACCTGTTTTGCACAGAGAAGACCATCACTTTAGATTGCTTTAAACAGGAATTGCACAATCTGGTGGTGACCAACAGAAGTGTCGTAACGCAGGGGGCCCTGGTGACCAGGGCCCCAGGCGCCGAGCTTCCGGGGGCGCTCACCTCGGAGTCGAAGCTGGAGCGCGGCGCCCGCCTGCAGCCATAGCGGGCGGGCTGCGCTCCAGCTTTCGAGTCCGAGGTGAGCTACAGTGTCGTCGTCTAGGCAACGCGCAGCACACGCCCAGACCCTGTGGCTGCGGGCGCACGCTGTGCACGTTGCCTAGACAACGACGACGCCTCGGACTCTCTCGCTCCTCGGACTCAAAAGCTGGAGCGCCGCCCGCCCACAGCCATAGTGGGCGGGCGGCGCTCCAGCTTTTGAGTCCGAGGAGCGACTGCGTCGTGTGACGTCACGTGACATCCGGGGGCGCTCGGCCAGCCCCGCCCTTCTAGCCCCAGGCGACAGAAGACCTGACAGAAGACCTGACCAGAAGACCACTGGTGACCAAATCTATCAATAGTGATTAGTCATTATAGCTATCTGCTGCCTTCGTGCTTGAAGACAGTATACCACTGAATAGCACTTACAGGGGAGCAATGGCAGAAGGTCGGTGTGTTTCATCTTCTGCCTGTGAGCTTCCCAAAGGCATCTGGTTGACCCACCAGCATGGACTAGGTTGTCCTTGGATTTGTTAGCATAGCTGGTTGACACACAGCACAAACCTAGGCATGTCCACTCAGAAGCAAGTCCCATTGAGTTCAAGGAGACTTACAGCGCAATCCTAACCAACTTTCCAACACTGATGCAGCCGTGCCAACAGGGTGCACACTGCATTTTGCGGTGCAGGGGCAGTCACACTGGCATCACTGCAGGGGGGGGCGGAGCTCTAAGTTCCGCCTCAATCTGACCCTCCGTTATACGGGTGAACGAAGCGGCCCTGCCCCCTCACCAGTGGCGTTCCGAGGCGTTCCGGCGCCCAGGGGGCAGGGGCTGGAGCACCCCCGTCACGCCAGAGCCCAGCACGCCAGAGCCCAGCGGCGCGTCACCGACTTCCAGAGAGGCTTTGCTCCGAGGACGGGAAGCGCTCCTCAGAGCAACCGCCCAGTTCGGCGGTCGAGGGCTTTGTGAGGAGGCCGAACGCATCGACGGCTTTTATTTGGTTTTTCTGCACATGCGCAGAACCTTTCTGAGGGCAAACGGGCAGCCCGTTTGCCCTCAGAAAGGTTCTGCGCATGTGCAGAAAAACCAAATAAAAGCCGTCGACGCGTTCGGCCTTCTCACAAAGCCCTCGACCGCCGAACTGAGCGGTCGCTCTGAGGAGGGATTGTCCCAGCTTTGGAGCGGAGCCTCCAGAAGCCAGTGACGCGCCGAGTGGGCGAGCTGCTTCCGGGGGGCTCAGCAGCCGGGCTCCGGTGCCGCGCCCTGCTGCGCAGCCCCGAGCCCAGCTGCCGCGCCCCCCAGAAGCGCCGTGCCCACTCAGCGCCTGGGGTGCAGCACACCAGCTCCCCCATAGTGAAGACGCCACTGCCCCTCGCCTTCGGAACCATTCAAGGTGGTGAAAACAACGCACAGGAGACTCCCTGCGCGTTGCTTTCGCTGCCCTGAAAGGCTCCGAAGGCGAGGGGGCGGGGCCACTTCATTCATCCGTGTAATGTAGGGTCGGATCACGGCGGAACTTAGAGCTCCACCCCCCCCTGCAGTGACGCCACTGGGCAGTCATGCAGGCCTCTTCAAGGTGAGGGAACATTTGTTCCCTTACTTTAGGGCTAAATTGCGGCTGCACCAGTGCTGGAAAGTTGATTAGGATCCTATAAGTAAGTGTTATAGGATTGCGCTGCCAGTTGGGTTTGGGAGACTTCTGTTAAGAAGATCACTTCAAGGCACGTGGCGTTAAAGAACAGGAATACTTTGCTTATGAGAACTCCATACTGAGATAAGGACAGAGGGGGTGCTTGCTACCTAGCAGGAAAAAAAAGGAGAACTCTGGGAAGAAGAAGGAGGAAGGAAGCATAGCCTGAGATTAGCAATCTGCATACCAAAGAGAGATTTACTGGAAACAATAAGAGGGAAACACTCATTGGCCTGCTTACTGGATAAGACTCTTACTGACTGGAAATTGATAGCTTACTGGCCATATTGCCCCTTCAGATGCCAGGATACTTATGCACCAGTCTCCACTTCCAATAAGATTGATCCAGAAGGGCTGAGGGTTTAGAAGCTCCCAGATTCACAGCACAATCCTGTCTAGAAATAGACAGGCGGGGTGCCTGCTCATCTGGTCTAGGGTGCCACAAATGTTTGCGGCACCCGCCGGAGAAAGTGAGTTCCCTGCCAGGTGGCAGAGAAAGGGCGAAACGGGGCATTCCAGGCAGGGGGATTGGTTGGCCAGGCCCAGGCTAGGGAAGGGAACATTGGAGGCCTGCTCCGCCATATCTTATCCCCCTTCCCAGGCCTGGCCGGCGTTACACAGCTGGCTCGAATGTGCGCCAAATGTTCGATGTGGGCACTTGTGTAGCTACAATGGATCAGGGTGGGGAGCAAATGCCCCAGGTGACAGCAGCGGTATCCTCGCAAGGAGACCACAACTGTTTGCCCATCACCCCCGCCTTATTGTAGCTAAGCAAGTACCCACATCGAACATTTGTAATGTGCATGTGAAACTTTGACAGTTTTTCTGTTTTTTCATGTCATGACGGTTGTGGTATGTCAGTTCATTTAAGAATAAATCAGCTTTACTTCTGCACCATCCTTTTTGAATAACCCTGTATAATTATTCTTTTATGGACTTTATTCACATGTAGCAGGAATGTCTTAAAATGCAGGAATACTGAAACAAAATGTTATGGGAAATTAAGTGAATGACAACTTGTGAAATTTTTTAGTTGTCTTGTTAGGATTATTAGATAACATTGTGCCCCCCCCCCAAAAAAAAACCCATTATTCTTTACTCTCCAACTGACTGGCTGCTGTTACAATTGTAATTGCGAAGAACGGGCATGGGGCAGGATAATCAACAATGAGAAAACAAGGGTAAAATGTGAATAATGTGTAGAGAATGATAAAGCAGTAGTTTATGATCTGCTGTAAGAGAAGCCAAATGTGAAAGAGTGAAGGGGTCTTGTCCAGAATTTCTGAAGGACAATACATGAGGTGTCACCTAACAAGAATGCCTGAAGGTCCAACCCTATATGTGTTTACTCAAAAGTAAGTCCCAGTATATTCAATGGGGCTTATTTCCAGGTAGGTGTGTATAGGATTGCAGCTTTACAGCCAATCCTGTGCAAAGTTATGGCAGCAGAGCAAGGGCTCCGCCTGTGCTAGGTGTCGCAAAGAGGCTGCCGCCGCTCACTCAGGCCAGGGCTGGAGGCTGCACCGCTGGATGCAGGTAAGTCCTGTGCCAGGTGGCAAGAGGGTGGGCTGGGGTGGTGGGGAGGGGGCCATTTGCCAGCCAGGCCAGGGACGGGGATACTGGCAGTGCACTCCGTCAATATCCTAACCCCCATCCTGAGCCTGGCTGGCCTTACATGGGCTTCCCAGATTTGCACCGGCCATTTTGTCGGCTCACATCCAAGGAGTCCCATAGGGGCTGCTGTGTCTCTCCCCAGGGGAAACAGATAAACGTCCCTTTCCCCCAAGGTGTGCCCCAGCTTCACTGGCATGGTCCCAATCCTGCGCAGGATTTGGTGCAGCACGCTTAGCTCACTGCGGCAGATCATACACTGGATTGGGCTGCCCATCTCATACAGAGCAAGAATCTTTATAAACGACAGAGTTTGGGCCCTTTCAGGAATGTGATCCAAACAGTAATGGGGAAATGGGAAATGGGTAATGGGTAAAAAACAGTAATGGGTAAAAAACAGATGTTATAGTACCTTGGATAACATTAAATTCATGTGAGTGCATGACTACAGTTTCTTGCAAAATGTAGTGTGTTTCTTCTAAAGGGATTCAGAAAATGGATCAGATGTGAGATCATAGGTCAAAAATTCTAAGGCTTACATTTAAGAAGGCCGCAACTATATGACTTGCATGTACTGCCCACTAGTAACCACCTGGGATTTGAGTTGATGATGAGATGATTAAAAAATATTTACCGCAGTACATGCAGAAACTATGACTGCCTTTAGCTTCAGATGACTAAATAAATTCCATACCATTTCCCAAATGAACCAAACCACTTCCAAATATTTTAAATAATTCATTGCATAATTTGCAAATTATTGCAAGAGAACCTTCTTGGGCAAACCTAAAAGACCCTTACAGCCTCTGGGAAAGAAAGATTGCCTTTTTTATATAGTACTGTAGATACATAATGAAAATACTCATCTCACATGGGAGTGGTCAATGCAAGCTGCTGGCTAATTTAGAAATCAATGCTTAACCATACATATGTGTACTTTTAAAGCATATTCTTGATGTTCCCTTTATATTTTATTTATAAATTATATTGAAACAGAGGTAAGAGCACAATAGCAAAGGAAATTGGCTTTGGATCAGAATGTAAGACTGAGCGCTATGGAGAAAAACTAGAAGTGGTGCAATCTCTTTGACTTTCTGACTTTAAATGGAAAGCATATTGCAAGATGGGTCACTGCTGTATACTGTTAGGCCCACTTGAAATGAGTGGAGATATCGAGTGGACATGGACAGCCCGATTCTGCGCAAGTTGCAGCAGCTAGCCTATAGGACCGGCCGCTGCATCCTGTGCAGGATGCGGGCTGCACCGGCGTGGCCTGGGCTCACCTTGGGCCCAAGGTGAGCCTGGGCCGCGCCGGTGCATTACTTTATTTATTTGTACATTATAATACATTACTTTATTCCAGCATCCACAAACTCATGTTGAAACCACATCGGTGAGGGTGATTTGCATTTCCTAATGATGGAACCTTAAGATTACCATTAACAGGCAGCATTTATAAAGGATGTAGCCATTTTCATAAACGCATACAAAACGGGCTCATAATTACCATCTTTGTCAAAAAGCAATTTCTCATGGATTATATTTGGCGGCCCATAAGGAGTAATACATTATGGACTGCAATAATTATGAAGATATTTGTACATGAATTAATGAAGATTGGGATATAAACTGTGAACTTTGCCTAATAGCGTGACAATTTTTTTGTAGACCATCTTTCATCCAAACAGTTTTAAAACAGCTTAAAAATATAATTACTATCAAAGCAGAGTAAGAAGAAACTGCTCTGTTGGAAATGTCGTGTGGAAATAGGCTTCATTAGGCTTCCAGTTACTCTGAATCTTTGAAAGAGTGAACTTATATCTCAAATGTTTGACTGCTAATTTGTTCTGTGTGACATATAAACAAATAGCTATCTATTCAGTGTTATACATGAAACCTTCAAGAAGAGCTACATTTCACTTCTCTTCTGTGAGCCTCCAGCAGCATATTTTCATGGAGGGATCTACCCATGCAGATTTTGACCAGATCCATCGGAGCCACCGCCTTTAAAATTGTCAACTGCTTGCATTGTTTGCAGACCCTGGATGTTTTTGCACATTGTGGTGTCATATGACACAGAGTTTGCAGCATTGAGGCTGCATAAGCACCTAAATTTTGCACAAGTGTATTTTATTGTAGGTTGCATTGCATCACTGTAGCCACGCTCCATAAACCCTTCCTACAGTGCAATCCTATGCATGCCTACTTAAAAATCCCACTGAATTTAATGGTGCTTACTCCCAGGTAAGTATGCATAGGATTGCAGCCCTAGTTATTAATATAGAGTAGCATCCAGAGTCAGCAGACTTCCTTACCCCCTCCTTCCTACTGAAGGCTCCAGCCCCCCCATCAACTGCTAGGGGTCGGGGACCCTTGGCTGTGGCATGGGATGTGGTACGTAAGGCTAAATATGGAAGTGAAATAAGCAGAGGCAATGAGGAGAACACTGGTGGAATGTGCCACCCCCCAGTGGTGATTCTACGACCACCACCCCTGCGCCGGAAGTAACGTAACAGCTGCAGCCATTATGCACCGTTCCGAGGCGCAGGGTGGGCAGGAGGGCCAAATACGCCAATGACACTCCTCGCTTGCCCCGACGAACAGGATGATTCATGCCTCCGCATTCCGCCGTGACACACACACCCCTTCTGCCTGCCGCCTGGGGCCTGATCCTGTTGCCCGGGGGCCCACCGCCCCAAGGCCCCCTCACAGACGACACCTCTGCCACCCCCTGAACCACATCCCATGCCATGGAACAGAGGTGTATATTCCTCCGGTACCATCTTATCTATGAGCATCAGTGATTCTTTGACAGGGACCTTCGTAAACAGTGATATCACATTGAAGCTTATTAATTGGGGTCAAAGAACAATCTGATATACTTAAGTTACTCTTCAATGGTGTGGTATCTCCCTGGCTGCACACGCCTTTCTGAGCTTGTCCGACAGCGACTCCTCCCACAGAGGGTCTGCGCAGGCTATCTCGACTTGTTTGCTGAGATATCTCAGCTTGTTGGCAACTTCTGACCATCTTGAACTGATCTTGTCCCAGCTGTTCTTCGGGCAAGGCAGCAGCTCAACCACTAGACCAGTGGTTCCCAAACTGGGAGGCGTGGCTCCCAGGGGAGCCGCAGAAACCAGCCAGTGCCATGGAATCCTCTCGGAAAACAGTGCAATGCCAATTGGCAGGCATCAACATAATGTAATGAGGAGCCGCGGTCAGTGGTCGCCAATGGTCAAGGGAGCCACAGGTCAAAAAAGTTTGGGAAACACTGCTCTAGACCATACCTGCCCATGATGAAGCTCCAGGCAGAGCATATGAGGTTCACCTATCTACAGCTAGAACTGCTTAGCCTCAGCAAGGTGGCTGTATCCTGTGCTCTCATGATGCCTTGGGACTTCAGGATCCCATGTTCAATATATAACCCTGGGGTGTTGCAGTAGACATGATTTCAGTCCTTTTTCTACTGTAATCATGTTCTCCCATGACTGCATCTCACATGATTTGTGTGATGAACAAAGGATATTTGATATTATGAGAACTATAGTTGATGATAACACAAAAGCATCCCAAGGAAGATAGAGGTCAGAACAACATATATCATTATACATAATGCTCATGACAATCATTTTATGCTAGCACTATCCTATTCGCTAAGCAGAGTGCATGAAGGATAGGCATGGAAAAATGAATTGTGCCACAGAGTGAGAAATGCTGTAATTAGCCATTCGGTGGGGGAAAAAAGGTAGAGATAATGCTCTTGAAAATTATAGTCCCATTTAAATAATTAAACGTGCTGCAAAGATATATGCCAAGATTTTAGTGACAAAGCCCCGAGATTTATAGACAAATTAATGCATGGGGACCAACTTGAATTCATGAGGCATAGAATAATTGCAGGCTGGTTAAGGCAGAGTTTTATCTGAATGCAAATTGCTTGTGATATGGGGATTTCACTGTTTGCAAATTCTGTCAACACTTAAGAAGTGCTGTTTTGTTGTGGCTCTTCTGTTCCTTAAAGTTTAATATAGTTGGGATACTTCTTTTTTTGTTTGAATTCTTCATCACCTGGGGATGATGTGATCAAAGTTCTGTGGCCTATGTTTTGATGTTGTAGCTGTAAACAATGATGGATACAGTGGCTCCCTGAGTTACGGATGTCCGACTTACCGATGTCCAAGTTATGGACAGCTGTGTTGGCGCTTTCGGGGAGGCACAGTATGTCCTTTGTGGTGCTTTCACACAGGCATGATAGCGTTGGCTGTTTTAAATGACATATGTTCTGACTTCCAGACCGACTTCAGGAGTGGAAGAGGTGTGCATGTTGGGAACTTGGCGTACCTATAAAGTTTACTTACTGGAACACTACTAAGATTTCTTCAGTTCCTGGACATTTCATTCAGCCTTTCCCTCAACCTCTTGCTGTTTTCCTGCATCAGAAATAACATCAATAATAAGATATTTTAAACATTCAAACAACCATTATGTGTACGAGGTGATTTGGGCAGTTGTTTGAGATTTTTTTTAAAAATCCCATCTTTCAATCTGTATACATTGGTTTATAAAACATACATTTCTATGTTTGTAAACATACACTAGTTTATACAAAACTATTGTAACCCACTCCAAGAATTTGGGGTGAAATTAGCTAGATCTTTAAATGAAATACAGTAACCTCGAATTAAAAATCCGCATGTTGCCGGGAAACTCTGTCGTTATAGATCAATTTATTTCAAAAAAAATAATAATTCACAGGTGTTAAAACATACTTTTGACGTTTTGCACACGTAACACTCGTGGCATCATCAGAAATCCCCTATAGTGCTCTGATGATTCCACGAGTGTTACGTGTACGAAACGTCAAAAGTATGTTTTAACATCTGTGAATTTTTTTAAAAAAAATAAATTGATCTATAACGACGGAGTTTCCCGGCAACATGCGGATTTTTAATTCGAGGATATGGTCGCGTCGTGAAAATCTACAAAAAGAAATACAGTAAGTTTCAAAGTAGAAATATATGGCAGGAGAAGAAAACATCATAATGAAGACATTTAAAGTTGATTTTTGTTGTTATACTCTTACAGCCCAATCTTCTCCAGGATTGGGACAGTATGTGAGGGGTTTACAGCAGTGGAACAGAGTTCCGCTGTCACCAAGTGGCTTCTGGTGGTACATGCAGTATGCTGCCGGAGGCCATTTTGCATACACTGCTGCAACTGTTGGCAGCATAGGAGGCAGAGACGATGGGCGCCCTCCCGGTGCCTGGGCGCGTGGGGGTGGGGCCTGAGCGCGTCACATCGACGCACCCCTTGTGTGACGTCAACGTGCCCCCCGCCCGTTTTGTGCTCATTTTGGAGCCGAATCGGCTCCAGGGAGGGCGGGAGGGCCGATCCAGCGCCTCTCGTCGCTTCGGTAAGTGCCCCCAAATGTGCCCGTCTTCCCATCCGAGTGCCTGGAGCTCCTGCTCCACGCGCTGCACCAAAGTTCCGCCGCTGATAGGAGGCCTGCACATACTGGCCCAATCCTCGATAAGATCAGAAATAACATCAATAATGAGGTATTTTAAATATTATTAGCAGCAAAGGTGGGTGCAGTGGCAGTGGGGATGGAATGGAGCAGGGAGTGGGAGGAACAAGGGTGGTCTCAGGCAGGTAGAGGGCAGGGAGGGAGGTGGACCAGGGATGGTATCGGTGACACTTGCGTACACTGATATCCTATCCCCATCTGTCTCCCTTACCATCACTCTTACGCACCTCAGACTTACGCCTGCTATAAGGCAGGTATAGATCCAAGGAGTTCCATGGCAGCGGTGAAGGATTTCTCTGGGGTAAGTGAAACTTTTCCCACTGCCCTACCTCCCACGGATGCAGCATGTGCTCCATTGGCACAGCTGCATCGGCGGAAGGGATTTCAGTAGGATTGGGCTGTTGATGGGGCAGAGCCATGTGGGATGTCATTTCAAGGTCCTCCACTTAAAAATGTGTTATTACACAACTGGATTGGGGAGATTTATTTCCCAGTCATGCACATTTGACACTGTGTTTCTTGATTTTAATGATTATGGGTGATCATTCTACTGCAAAAGGTAGCCAGTTTCCATGTGCTGGTACAGCTGTTGTGCAGATGGTCACAATTTGACAATGGCTGGGCATGCCTGGATCCCATTGATCACCATGGAGCTTTAACTGGTCTCTGAATTTAGTTGATTCAGTTCTATGTTGTGGACAACTATTGGAATATGACCCTCTGTGTACTTTGTTCTGGAGTCTTTTTCAACAGTAAGCCACGGGAAACTCATCAGTAGAATGGAGCTAATAGGACAGAAAAAACTTCCTAATAAATATATCATGTGGAGGCAGACTGAAGACTCATCCACACAGGCCTTTATCAGTCTACCAAGTTGGATTACAGCACTTGTGGCGAGAACTGGATCCACTCTGCATTGGCTATTTGTTTCATTGTTAGGGTGGACAAGGGTTACGAGGCACGTTTGTGCTAGTACTCCTATAAAAGGAATTAATCTACTTTGCTTCATGTTTGATGCTCACCACAGCATATCAACCCAATTAGCAACTTGCCAGAAGCTCATGTGAAAAAACTCTGAAAAACCATAGAATAGGAAAGAAATAATTGAATCCAGTACTGAGAGTAGGCTTATCCATGCAAGGTTGGCTCCTGGCAATACTAACTGGAAGATTTTTCTGGAAAAGAATGAAACACCTGTATAATATACTTTTCTAATAACTGGGTATCTAATCCTTGTAAATGCATTTCACTTTGACTTTTCTACAGTTCTGGCCAACTGAGTGCATTATATTTAAAAAAAGAACTGGACTCAGCTAAAAGCAAATCAGGGCATTTCATCTCTTCCCAAGCAAAGTAGCCATGTTAACACTGCAGGAAGCCAACCAATAAATGCCTAACATAAGGAAGTATCAAAAAGATTAGAGCAACCTGGTGCCTGAAGTAAGAACTGAACCTTTGGGGGCAGAAGAGAGTGTTGGCTAACAAGTTCACCCACAGGCTAAATCTGTCTTTGAGTACTTACTGGGCATTTCAATGGAAGAACAGTTTTCTGCACATGTATACAGAAAAAAAAATGAAGACTCACTAGACACAAAGAGGAGTGCTTGCTTGTGTAGCTAGCAAGTGGTAGTTCTGACAGAGTGTCCTGGCATGCCCCAAACAATGTTCTCTCATATCTTAAGCAGGGCATAGAGTGCTGTCTTTCCTCTTGGATAGATCCCACCTTAATGTATCTTACTGCGTAATCCTGCCTAGGATCTGGCCAATGGCCACCCGCTGAATCCTGTGCACTGGCAGCCAATGTGGCTGCCAGGTGGGAGAGCTACTTGGGGCCAGGCCCTATCGACCTCCTCGGATTTCTGCCAGCTATTTTGCTGGCAGAAGTAGAGGAAGCTGTGTAAAGGCTCCAGCGCCCCTGCCCCCTCCTGGGCCCCTGGGGCCAATGGCCACCCTCCCGGCTCCGGTGATCCGTCCCCCCACCCACTGGATCCTGTCTTACCTGGGTCCAGTGGCCGGTGGGAGCTCCGTTGTCAGAGCAGGGGAGACTGGCCGCTTCGCTGGCCTTTCCTGCTCAAAAGTAGTCGCGAACGTGCTTTATGGCACTTTTGCGACTGCTTCCGGCACTGGAACGCTTGTTCCAGCACCAGGGGATTTAGTAGGGATTGGGCTGCCCGTGATGTGGCTTGAAATTGGAAGTCAAAGATGCAGATGTTATTGTGGCTGATTAATCCCCACATAGTGTTGGACCCAGGACAATTTTAAATCATCTCTTAAAGGAACCGTGAGCACAAATCCTGAAAAACCCTACCCCTCATTTCTTTTGAATGGGAGTTATAAGATCATGTAGAACACTCATGTGCAGGGTTCTAAACACAGGCCTGCAGGAAGCTTTTCCCTGTTCAAAAGGAACAGAGGGAGTGGGCTATATGTTGACTAAAGACTGGGCTATATGGAAGGGGATAGTCTAGTCACATACCGGTACTTAATTCACTTGCAAGTTATACTTCATCTCTGAAAATGTCTAGGGATTAATTCAATTAGTGCTGAAGAACCTTGAACTTCCATGCAAAAGAAATTAGGCATGGGTTTGTTTTTTTCAGGCTCTGTCTACAGCTAACTGTGGGAAAAGCTGAGATTGTCAAGATAAAAGGCAAAATTTGTGGGGGGTTTTCCCAATGCGTGTAAAAATTCTCAGATTTGGGGTTCTGCATGAGATTAACTTTACTGCCAGAAGAAACAACAGCAGCAAATTAAACTTTTTTCCTCCTTTTGTGAGTCTAAAAAAAGAATCATTATGTATGCAGTGCTTTGTTTATGACAACGGATTTGTGAAAGATTCATGTCAGAAACATGTGATTTGCTTAAATGCGTATGGAGCTAATTTGGAGCTGTACGTGCATTTTTCCTCCTGGTTCAGATGCAGACAGTAACATCCTTACAGCAAGGAACTATCCTAGCAGATGGTATTGAAGCTAACCTATCCTGACCTCCAAGTCATATTTGGAAGAGACTCATTATGATGCCAGCATCCTTTTATTTAAGCTTTGTTTTCCAAGAGATATTGTATTTTTGAAGCAGAACATCTTTCCCTGTTAAGCAATAAATAAACTTAACAATATTTCTGATGTATACTAACCATGGTGTTTGGTTCTACACTGATGAATATTTTAGCAGCCATAGTCTTTTGGGCTAAGAACTTTCAGTAATTTCATTTAATGGAATATCTTGCTTATCTACAATAAAATCACACTCAAGGTGGTTTACAGTAAATAAATGAAAACAAACAGAAATACGAAATGCAAATCCTAAGAATTACAAACATTGAAACTAACTCTACCCTAACACTACCCTTATCAAAACATAGATCAGGGGTAGGCAACCTACAGCCCAAGGGCTGGATGTGGCCCACCACCCATAGTCATCCAGCCCACAGTCTCCAGCCCATAGTGGAGTGATGGGTGGCTTTCTCTGGGAATTGGTGGCAGCAGGACAACACAAGGCTGGGCAAGCAGCTCTGCCATTGTCTGTCCAGCATGCAGCAAATTGGGTGGGATGCTTTGCTGCCCTTGCCTGCGATGGAGTGCAACAAGAGCATTGTGCTAGGCAATGAGTCGGTGGTGGCGGGGTGTGTGGGCTGAAGGGAGGCGGCGGAGACCTCGTGGGTTTCTCAGCATGGTGCTGTCGATCATATATATGACAGGCAACGTGTACATGATGGGGCAACTGTGGCACTTGAGGTGGGGTCACCCGTGGTGCACCCCTCTCAGGATCCATTACCAACCTGGCACTGGCCGATCTGCTCTAGCTGTGCTCCATCCCCTTCATCGTGGGCATGTTGGTGGCACAGGGCTGTACTTTGGTGAGCTGGGCTGCCGTGTGCTGCTCAGCCTCAACCCGCTCACCATCACTGTTCCCCAGAAGTTTGGCAATGATGTGATGACATCATTGCTGAATGTCCAGAAGTGGCATTGTGACACAGTGGCCCACCATCTACTTACAGAGATGGCCTCTGGCCCCTATGCCAAAGAAGGTTGCTAACCCCTGACATAGATGGTGGACTGAATATTCTTCTTCAGAAGTCTTGTGTAATGGACCTTACTGATTTGACACTGACACTTAGAGCTAGAGCATGTTACATTTGCCATGAGAATGCTGCCAAACACAGAGTCTACATGGCAAGATATCCACACTTCCTCTTGTAATGTTTAGAAGTATTTATCACATGGCGCACTGCCCTGTTGTATCTCCATGTCTCTACTTATAGCTTCCAGGACCCATAGAATCACAATGAAGTGATGGTGCCACATATAAGTACTTGAAAACATTACAGTGGATTGTGACGTGTGTGTGTGTGTGTGTGTGTGTGTGTGTGTGTGTGTTAACCTTGCCATATGGATTCAGTTGTACATTGCAAATGTAATATGTGCTCCAACTTATCTGACTGATGAATATTTTAGCAGTTGTTGTTCTTGGGCTAAGAACATTCAGCTATTTCATTTAGCAGAAAGGCAGTGGCCCGCCTCGTCAGGTCACCGCTAATTATCCATCTCCCCCCCCCCCCCGCACACCTGACAGAGGCACAAAAGTCAGGACAGTCAATTGTCTGCCAGGCACCCAGGGCGAGGCTGAGGGGGGTTGGACGAACGCACGCCGTTCATTCCCCTCAGTCCTGGCCATTTCTTTTTGAGCCCCTCCAACCCTCCCAAATGTCAGTCTGAGACTAGCTGGTCACTCTTTATGGGCGCAGAGTAGGATTTTTTTTCTTTTAGCCCCAATTAGCCCTGGGCTGAAGGTTTTTTCCCTACTCCATACTGCGTCGGGTATAGAGGGCGGCTCATGTAGAGTCACTGTTATCATGTCACTTTAGGCAGACGGCGTGTGGGCTGGGTAGCCAGGGAGGGCTTAGTTGCCATACTTCCTGAGGTAAGCAAGGTCAAGGGGTGAGCCAGAACCAGTGGAGTCACTGTAGGTGGGGCGGAACGCTAAGTTCTGCAGCACGCTGACCCTTCCTTACCCACCGGCACGAGGTGGCCCCCCCTTGCGTTCGGAGCCATTCAGTGCGGCAAAGGACATGCGCAGGGAGTGTCCTGCGCTTTGCCTTCGCCCCACTGAATGGCTCCAAAGGTGAGGGGGTGGGGTCGCCTCATGCCAGTGAGTAAGGAAGGGTCAGCGCACTGCAGAACGTAGCGTTCCACCCCACCTACAGCGATGGCACTGGCCAGGACCACTCAGATGATGCTGGACCGGATCACTGAGGCTGGCTGGCAAACCCCGGGGCTGGAATACTATAGACCACCTTCAAGGGTTCTCCGGGGGAGTCTGTGCTGTCCAGCTGCCTCAACCCTTCGGGGTTGCCTCGGTCATGGACCGAGCATGGCTTGAGCCAGGATGTCATGTCCGTGTAGATCTCGGGGGAGGCAGACAGCTAGGGCTGTTTTCCCCAACCTAGAAGCCCGCATGCTAGGGGTTACCTAGTTAGGGTCCCGCTGTAGGTATTCTATTGCACTGTTATCAATTATTCTTAAAAAAGTGACCTAAACCCAAAGCTCTGTCTGGCGTGCTCATTTGGAGGGTTCACAGGTAAAGATTTAGATCTTGCCTTTTTACAATTACAATCACGCTCAAGGTGGTTTATAATAAATAAATGAAAACTAATCGTTTGTGTTTTAGTTAGTTAGGTCTTCTTCCTGGTCCTCATGTCTTTTGCCTTCTTTCCCTGCCTAGAAAAACATTCTACTGTACCAACACAGTAGCCCTGACCTATGTTCTGAAACATTCAAATATCAAGAGTTTTGTTCAAAATTCAGAAATCCTACACGGGAAAGGTTAAAATCATGTTCTATTTGCCTACAGAGTTCAAGCTGCTGCACATTTAAGGGTTTGTAAACATTTCAGACGATGTCTTAAGTCACTTATTCAGGTGGGAAGTTAACATTAGCGGCGGTTCTGTGATCTGAGAGAGCCCGGATAATCTGAGATTGACACCAAATGGCAAATAAATTGCAGCATAAAAGGTCACTTTGAAAATATCTGACAGTTGGGAATGCTAGAAGGTCAGGAATCATCAGCGTCTTGCCCTGTAATGGCGTCGCACGTCACTAGCTTTTGTGCAGGCTCACATAATCTGAAATAATTGCATCCTCTCGAAATAAGACTGGAAAATATCGCAGTGATACTTTGAAAGGGTTATTTTGGCCAGTCTTGGAACCAATTAAATATCCATTTGAAAAACAGTGGCTATAGCCCAGACAACCCAACACATGTGTGCAAGGCTGTGAACCACCAAATCACTGTTTAACCCCTTGTACTCGTGTCAATTTAAAATGGGGCTCTTTAAGAGCCATGGTTGTAGTGAAAGAAATGAAAACAGAAAACTCAGGGGCAAACAAGCAATGGCATCACTCATCATTTGTCTCTGTGTATTTGGTTTTTCTCTGAAACAGCAGTCACATTTATTTATTTATTTATTTAAAGAATTTTATTCCCCGCCTTTCTCCCAACAAGGGCAATCAAGGCGGCTTCCAATAAAAATGTTAAAATACATATATACATTTAAAATCAAGAATTAAAACAATTAAAACAAACAGCCCCAGTGGGTCACCTATATTTACATTTGTTAAAAGCAATTTATTAAAAAGCCAGCCCACCATGTCAGACATCGAATGCTAATCTAAATAAAAATGTCTTAAGGCCCCACCGAAAGGTCTCTAAGGAGGGAGCCATTCTTAATTCCAGGGGGAGGGAATTCCATAATTGGGGCGCCACTGCCGAGAAGGTCCTATTCCGCGCCACCATCCCTCTCACCTCTGTCAATGGCGGCACGGTTAACAGGGGCCCCCCAATGACCTCAGAGTACGGGTCGGATTATAAGGAAGGAGGCGGTCCCTCAAATACCCTGGACCCGAGCCGTTAAGGGCTTTAAAAGTCAAAACTAGCACTTTAAATTGTGCCCGGAAACGAACCGGTAGCCAGTGTAGCCGCCGAAGCAACGGTCCAAATGAGTCGAACTGACAAGCCCCGGCAACCACCCGGGCCGCCGCATTCTGCACTAGTTGCAGTTTCCGAACAGTCTTCAAAGGCAGCCCCACATAGAGCACCTTGCAGTAATCTAGTCTAGATGTCACTAGGGCATGGGTCACTGTGGTCAGGTCTGCACGATCCAAGTATGGTTGCAGCTGGCGCACCAGCCGAAGCTGGGCAAAAGCCCCCCTGGCCATGGCCGCCACCTGGAAATCTAGGAGCAGCTGCACATCCAGGAGAAACCCCAAGCTGCGCACCTGCTCCTTCAGAGGGAGTACGACCCCATTCAGAGCAGGATGGTGATCCATACCTGAGTCGTAGACTTCTGGACCAGAAGAACCTCTGTCTTATCAGGATTTAATTTCAGCTTGTTTGCCCCCATCCAGCTCCCACATAAGGGTGGAGCATGACATTAACTCTTTCATTCCACTGCAGTCCCCATATGGATCTGCTCCACCTCTCTGCACCTGGGAGGGAAGCTGCCAATTGAAAGGGAAAGGGTTACAACCCCACTTCACTCCCACCACGCTTTTGCTCCTAATCTGAAACTCTCCTTGTGGCTATATTCAAAAACAGTAGCAAAACCTCATACAGCACCAAACAATTTGATTAGTGCCATGTCTGGTTTGATCCTCAGATGTGTGCCTGACCATGGAAAACACAGCCTTTCAGTCAAATCTACTTTACTAGGGGCCCAATCCTATTTGAGGGATATGCTGGCGGACTGCAAGGCTTACCCGCGTATCTCACGGTTCTCTCCGACAGTTTGCGGAGTGCTGCTCTCAGTGCAAAAGCCGGGAGGCCATGCAACACCAACAGCACTGCACAGGCAGCCTGTCAATGCAGGTAAGGTGGCAGTGGGAGCAGATTGGGTGGGGGGTGGATTGGGGTAGGAGCTGGGACAGGAGTGGGTCGGGGGTGAATCTCAGCAGCAGCAGTCCCTACGAGATCTGGAGCCCCCATCCCATGCACAACATGCCCCCTTCGACCTAACAGATTTATGCCATCAAAATAGCTGTCATGGATCAAAGAAGGCCTATTGGGGACAAGGGAGTGGCGGAGGAGGTAACTAAAACATTACTTACCTCTCCCCACCAGACTGGTCCCCAACTGGCCCGTGGGATGCAGTAGTTGCTGCATCAGCAGCACTGCACCCTGTAGGGCGGCCAAGAATAGGATTGGGCCGTAGGTTCAGTTTATCATTAACTACTGATTTTATCCTATACTAAACAAAAGTTCAAGCGAGGTGATCTTCAAAGTATACAACATATTCTTCTGACTCTGCTTTGACTGAACTGTTCCAGTTTGGCATATTGTGAACAGCATATTGCAAGGAATTCACTCATGGGGGGGTTGCAGAAACAGGACAGAGATAGAAGGGAATCCCCCCCCCCCAATTTATATATCTGATGAGCAAAGCATGTGGAGGCTGGCCTTGAGGCTGTGAAGGCTGGAGCCTTGAGATGCAATACCTGGCCTTCTCCGTGTTCCCTCTTTTTGTAGGTCTATTATTGGGGACCCTTGAGGGATCCCTTTTGAATCTGGCACTGTGTCTCTATATTTCCCAGATCCACTCTCCCAGCAGTTCTGTAGATCTTGTCAGGTGGGGGGACCTGGGAAGGGCATCCCAAGAGATCCCTCAAAGGCCCCTCACCTAACTCCCACGATACTTTAGAGCTGACAGGTAGTGATGAGCTTACTTTCTCCTACCTTTGGCTACAAGACCATTGTGAGGCTTCTCTTGGACTCGGGACGTATTTCTAAGGCATTGTCGCCTCTACAATGTGCGTAGGGGGAAAAGTTACTTCCCCTTATCCCAAACTGATTGTGAGGGCCTTTGCAACTTGCTTCCCTTCGGTTGCCCAAACTTTGAGTCAGCCAGTGGCAGCACCTGTGTGCTGCTCTCTTCTGCAGAAAAGTCCCCGGTAGTGCATATGAACAACTCTCAATATAACGGCCGTGTCCCCCTGTGGGGCAGCAAGGCAGTGCAGGGGAAGTAGAGACCCTCACTAATCCTGCGACTTGGCTGATTCTTCACCATCTGCATCTGGAAGTGTGAAAGGGAATTACAAACAGAAAAATGAATATCCATAATTTCTGTATGAACAGGTAAAAACATTAAAATACATTGTAGCCCCACGAGTGTTTCCTTGGATTATGTCAAACTTTTGTAACTAGTACTGTGTTTTCGTGTTACTGGAAGCAATATTCTCTTCGGTTTCTAACTCGCACAGCTCATGAAACAATAATTTCCTAAAGGACACTGATGAGGCTTAAACCTTGTCTATGGCTATTCTCCTTTGCAACGAGAACTGAAATACCGTGAACCATCTCTGGCAAGCATACCAGTTACGGCGGGCTTGAGATTCACCACTGGGATAAGACCTTGCTGTCTATTCACCTGCTGAGTTGATGAAAATTAACCTTGCCTTAAAGAATTAACTGACATGAAATTATGTCATATTTTTTAATGTTCTTAATAGTAGGCTGCCAGAGTTCATCCACTTCAACATTGCTTTTTTGAAATCAAAGTGTAGCGTTTGGACTGCAGTGGGTTTCACTCATTCACATATGCCCCTGCACACAGTACACTGCTACTTTGGGGCTAGCATCCACGAAACTACTGTTGTCTCTCAGTTGACTGCATTTTTGGTAGAGGGTCAAGGGTCAGAACATTCTAGTTTTGACTGGATGTCTCTGTTGGGTTTTATAGGGAAATTTACAAGATAATGATGAGAAAATCTAGACACAAAATATTACTTAGCCCCTTAAAGAATGGAGAAAAACAAACCTGAACTACAAAGTTATGTTTTCCCCTCGTTTTGCCCCCTCAGCTGTCAGTACTACTCAAATAGTGCAAATGAAATTTTCTCTAATTTACCACGGATGGCATCCCTATTAGCACTTTTGTCATTCGCTGTGGATGGAAGGCGCATTCCACTTGCAGAAGGGTTCCTTGCACGTGCGGAATGCTTTTTCTGTTCATAAAGGAAGCTCCTGTTTGCAGGAAGCATTGCCACCCCATGACTGCATTCCCCAGTAAGTGCACAGCCCAACAATATTGTGTGATTTCATTTTGAACAAAATTCCTTTGCAGCCATCTCCTTGATGTGCCTTGTCACCAAAAATGTCACAGAGACCGAAATTCAAAGGGAATTGGAAGCCAGGAATGCCAGGATGGTGTAGTGGTTTGGGAGTCGGACTTAGACCTGGAAGATCCAGGTTCAAATCCCCGCTCAGCCACAAAGCTTCCTGGGTGACCTTGGGCCAGTCACTATCTCTCAGCCCCACCTACCTCACAGGGTTGTTGTGAGGACAAAAAGGAGGGGAGGAAATTTGTACACCACTCTGAGCTCCTTGGAGAAAGGGTGGTATAAACATGTGAAAAATAAATAAATAAATAAATAAAATAATTCCAGGTTTCTTACTGTTCAAATGTTCAAAGGAAGCCAAATGAAATTCTACAAGACAAGTGAAATTTCTCAGGAGGTTCCTGATATACTGTCAATATACAGTGCACTAAAACAATCCAGACTATTTGCCATAAAGGTATGTTTTGAGGGACTGGAAAGATACCTTTTCACACTTCCATCAAGAATTGATCATATATTGACCACGACATGTACTGTATAACTATTTATACAGTCTTGTTCCTAATTCTGTCCTGGATTTTGAGCATGGGACATTGGAAACTGCCTTATACTATGTTAGACCATTGGAGCATCTAGCTCGGTATTATCCGCATTGATGCAGCATCTCTCCCAGGTTTCAGTCCTACCTGGAGATAGAAGCGAGGGATTGAACCTGGGCCCTTTTGCATTCAAAACCTGTCCACCACTGAATTATGGCCCCAATCCAAATGTTGGCCAGTACACTGACAGCTGAATCCTGTGTAACTCTTGCACTGGTATAACAGTAGATCCACTGGTGTAAGTGCACTTATGCCAGTATAACTTGCCGTACACTGACGTACACAGGACGAACACCAGCATAACCCCCTCAGACGCCGCGCATGCGCAGTTCGGATGCAGGATGGATGCCACTGCAACTCTGCTGGCACAGTGGACATTCCAGGGGCGTTCAGATGTACCTGGAATGCCCCCCTGCACCGGCAGAGTTGTGCTGGCATCCATCCTGCATCCAAACTGAATGTGCACAGCATCCGAGGGGGTTACGCTCGTGTTCGTCCTGTGTACGTCGGTGTACGGCAAGTTATACTGGCATAAGTGCACTTACACCAGTGGATCTACTGTTACACTGGTGCAAGAGTTACACAGGATTGGACTGTTAACCCTTTTTAATTCTGTCATTGCCATCATTATTTTTAATATACAGTACTTTGCATTTGCAGAACACCCAAATGTTCCCAGTGGGGGCATCAGAAGCTACAGCAGTATTTCAATTCACTCTGAAATAACATTCAGTGTCCCTATCGCTTTATCTCTTTGAGGCTTCTTGGGAGAAGGGAGACTGTTCTCTGAATAACTCCCATCTGTGTTGCTGCAGAGCAAATAAACTTGTTTTCTGCACTGAAAATTGACACAGAAAAAAATAATCTTTACCTTCTGTTCAGATTCCCGTGTCAATAGCAAGTTCATCTCTAGTAAATTGCTCAATTACCAGGAGTCGGAAGGTAAATATTGTCATCACTAAGAGGGGCTTGCAGATCCTATTTAGAAAATAAATTTTTTTCTTTGAACTAAATGATGAATAAAATGAAGTTCTGCAATAAAATCTGCAAGGAGGTCCTGTGCTCTTGCATGGCTCCCATTCATTTCAATAGTTCTGCATGATGCAGGAAAATGTCCTAGTGGAACGAGTCTATGATTATCAGCTTCAGGTATTATTGGTATTGTGCCTGTACCATCGTTTATAAATACATTATATAATTTCTCCCCCTGTTTATTTTCTTAGGCTGCAATCCTGTACGTGCTTACCTGGGAGTAAATCCCATGGGGACTCAATGGGACTTATTTATGAGTAAACATGCATAGGATTGCAACTGCAACCATTGTACAGGCGTGAGATATCTATTTGTTAAGACAAAAAGAGCACAGCTGATAAGGACCTTTCACCTCTGGGAGTTAGTGCTGTGGACTGGGAGGACGCATGGTGGGGTGGAGCTTGGGCATCGAAAACAATTAAGTTCTAATTAACAAGTAATTAACTACTGATTGATGCTGATAAGGGGCAGACTCTGGCATACCCCCTGCCATTGGTCCACGTACCCTAGGGGTACGTGTACCACAGGTTGAGAACCCCTGATCTAGAATAAACCCTTTTCAGTATGCACCTGCCTAATTGGAAAATGTTGTTTTCTGTCCCTGTCTCCTTTAGGCTCAAATGGTCTCTGTACTTTTAACTGGTCACTTCTCTATTGCAGTCAAACAAATTTCACTCCCCCAGATGGCCACATTTCCAGGAGTGTTACTGAGCATGTATTAAGAAGAGATTGATAGGCTGTTTATCGACCAAATTTTCCATCTGAGACAAAACACAGCGTTTTAAATTGAGAGCCATTGTTGTACCAATGCTTTCATGCTTTAGAGGATCTCTTGGTCTCATGGCTGAAAATAATATTTCCATTGTGTTCTGTTCTGGTTCAACTGCAGAATAAACGCATGATTGCCCGATTTGTCACTAATGGTCTATGGCCATACTGTGTCTTTTTCTTTTTTAAACTTTGTGGCCACCACAAATCATGCCTTTCCATAAGTTATATTTCTTTTCTATTATTTCTCAACCTGGTAATTCCAACATTGCTTAAAACTTTACAATAACATGGTATTTATTCAATGGCATCACAATCCATTGTGGCCATTTTTGGATACACAACAGATTGGGCAGATATGGTGGGTTTTTCATAAGACCATAAGGAGGGCCCTGTTGGGTGAGACCAAAGCCCTATTGAGCCCAGCATCCTGTGTCCCACACTGGTCAACCAGATGCCTCTGGGAAGCATACAAGCCGGAGATGATGGCAGACCCCTTCCCCACTGTAGCTCCCCTGCACCTGGTATTCAGACCCATACTGGCATTCCTGGTATTTCTTCTTAAAGGCACAATAGTCTCCTGGAGTCACATTGCAAGCTCTTTTGAAACCTCCTGCAGTGTTTAATGAGGCGTCTACTGTCTGGTCCTAAATTAAGCAGTATTCTAGAATCTAGAGTACCCATCATGGGGTTATACAGAACTCACAGAGGAGACTGGTAAAAACTAGAGACTGGTTTAACTGCGTGAATGAGATTGCATACATTAAAGTGCTCAGTGTGTCTTGAATGTTGTAAGCATTAAGAACAAACCTATGCATGTTTACTCTGAAGTAAGTCCCGTTGGGTACAACGGGGCTTAATCCCAGGAAAGATAAGATAGCATTGTAGCTTAACAGCACAAGCCTGTGCATGACTACTCAGAAGTAAGTCTCATTGTGTTCAATAGGGCTTACTTCCAGGAAAGAGTGCAGCCTAAGTCTTGGTATTATTTTTAATGGTCCAGTGTTCAGGGACAACCCCCACCCCCTCCTTGTTTTAAAAGTTGCTTTCAGGACTGTATGGCAAAAAAGAAAAAGGGAACCAGAAACCTTTGTCAGTGGGTGTTTATAAAAACATGAGATGAATTTCCAATCCAGCGAGACTCACCAGAGTGCTCTAGTTGTAACTGCAGACTGTCTAACAAGTCAGACTAATGTTCACCCCTGCACTGAGTTGTTCAAGATCTAGTCCTTCAACATTTTGCCTTCTTCCCGCTGTATCCTCAGTGACAAGAATTCAACATGAAGAGCCAGTCTAGTGTTGATGCGAGGAAGTGAAATTCTTCAGGGACTCTGCTACATGAGCACTTGGAACATTAAAAGCCAGAATAAGCAGCCGAAGATGATTGAGTAAGCAGAATAAGAAAGGGAGACAGACGCAAAACCAGGTGAGACGATCCTGAGGGACAATTGCAACGGAAGACAAAGCGTAACCAAAGATCAGCGAGAAATTAAACATTGCAGATCTTGGAAACTGGAAGCGAAGGGAATGATGCTAAATATTCAGGAAGAAGCTGGAATAATGGAGCAGAGACATTGCATGAAAACATAATCCTTTCTGAAAAAAGAAGATGTAAATCAGAACTGTATATGTCACTTTCCTGATGAATCACTGACTATGCATTTATCTGAATTTGCATGGCAATTCTGAGCAGAAATAGACCCCCCCCCAAAAAAAACCAAACAAACCCAAAAGCCTCAACGTTATTCTGAAATATAATTGGGAACTTAAAAGTAGCAAAGGAAATAGAGGAAGTTGCTCTGTAATGAGTCTATTTGGCTCACTCAGTGTTGTCTTCAATTACTTCTAGAGCAGAGGTTTCCAACCTTTTCATGCCATGTACCAGTTTTCCTGAGCTCTAGCCCACCACGTACCATAGGAAGTAAGTGCTGATGATGTCATTGGCATTTGTTCGTGGCCACACCGGAGCTCCAAAACGCAAGGTAAGAAACAAGGGCGGGTGGGAGAGCCCTTCCCTACTCGGGAAGCCTGTGCACTCAAGCTCTGCCAGATTGACAGAGTTTGAGCCACCGCTTTTTGGGCTCCAGCGCAATGTGGAGCGGGCGGCATGGTGGACACCATCTTTGCTGTTGGCTGCCCACATACCACCAGCCTGTGGTCCACGAACCACTAGTGGTATGTGTACCACAGGTTGGGAACCTCTGTTCTAGAGCTTTCAAGGAGAATTTTTTCCCAGCACAATCTGAAGATAATGGGGATTGCAACTGGAGCCTTCTGCGTGCAAGCTACGTGCTTGACCATTGAGCTGCAGTGGCTCCTTGCTTTAAATACATTTCAAAATGGAAATATAATTCCACATGTGACATGGGAGAAAAATACTGGGATCGAGAGCAACCCATGAGCACATGGAGAGTTCTATGTATGCGTAGGTGGCCAACCAGTTTTTCTTTCTAAAGTCCTTCTTGTCTCATGATGTGCTACTCCAGAGGCTCCACTGGTCTTTGGAGGGAACATTTTGCTGCTGTCATAACAGTTGAAAAACTCCCCTATACCTGTAGAACACCACACATAATGCTTAGGATCCAGGTCTTAAAAAAATTAACTTAGATTTCTACTGTTCACCTACCATTTCTTGATAGATTCAATGAAGAGGCTTACAATGTTACTTTGAAAGCATGACTCTATCTTGAATAACTTATCCTGATATACAGGGAGGGAGTTTGTATGACCTGGAGTTCATTATTTGTCTTTCCTAACAGGACTAAAGGGAGCCATTAGTCAGTTTGAATCTCTGATTTCCATACAGAGAATCTTTACATGTGGCTATTCATTTTGCTATTGGTCAAGACACTGGCAAGTCAGAACAATTAGACTGTTGGCTTGCTATTAATTATAATTTCAGAATAAAAATAAATTTAGCTAAGGCTGCAATCCTATACACACTTACCTGGGAGTAAGTCCCTTTAAACTCTATGGGGCTTGCTTCTGAGTAGACATGCATAGGATTGTCTTATCAAAGACAGATCCTCTTCTCAGCATCTTGAAAATATAGTGTGGATAACAAATAACTCTCTAGCTGTATGCTGAACTGTATGCTGTACACTGAGATGTACCAATGTAAAACTTAATGGGTAATGTAATCTGAAAAAAAGTCTATATAAAAATATTTGACTTTGCTGTTATTGAGTACTTCATTGCAAAACTGTATTCATGTTGGAAGAGGAGAAAGATGAAACAACTTTGCACAAGTATCTGCTTCCAATATCTAACTGGCGGCGCAATCCTGGGGACCTTTAGAACAGCAGAGCAAGCGCTCCGCCATTCTAAAGTGTTGCGAATGTGCCATAAAGCATGTTCGCGACTATTCAGGAGCAAGGGGGGCTGGCGCAGAGGCCAGCCTCCCTCGCTCTGTCAATGTCCGCAAGTCTGCCGGAGGAGGTGAGTCGGGATCCGGTGGGTGCAGGGGTGGTTTGGCAGGCGAGGGAGGGGGCCATTGGCCTAGCCAGCCTGGGAGGGGGCGGGGGATGGCATTGGCCATATCCCTGTCCCTGCCGGGCCAGCTAGGCCATTACACGGCCTCCTCTACTTCTGCCAGCTATTTAGCTGGTGGAAATTCAAGGCGTCCTCTTCCCCAAGAAACCTCCAGCCCGCCGGTCGACGGGCAGCCCGGGCTCAGGATCCGGCAGGTGGCCCTGGGCCGCCGGCCAGATCCTTAGTCAGGATTGCACAGTGGAAAGGTTACCTCTCTTGTCTTTTCCTTTCCAGTAAGTCTCTTGGTATACAGATAGCTTTTCTCGGGCTGACTTTTTTTGCATTTCTCTCTCTCTTTCTCACTCTCCTATCCAATTAAGTAGTTTCTTCAATAATTTTTTTTCTTTCCTTATAACCATAAGTCTGGCAGTGATCTTCTTAACTGAGGTCTCCCAAAACACACCGCATAAGCCAGCTGTGCCAACAGTTCAGGTCTAATAATATTTTGTCAAAGGCAAGTTCTAACAGCAAAGGTCTTACTGAACTTTGTTGCATAGTCACAGGCAATTGGGAATTATAACAAAGCAAAATTTGAGATTGTCACATAATAAACCACTACACCTCTAGGATGTCTTGTTTGGTTCTCCTTGGTGTTTTCCTGTCCTGTTGAGACAGATGTAACTTGTATTCACATTGGAGAAATTAAAAAAAAGATTTTCATGTACAATCTACCTGTGGAACAAGAAAAGAAATGGAGAATTTGCAATTGGTCTATTGTAATGGAGACCTTTAGAACCAGAGTTGGATCTGGCCTAGCAGGGATTCAAGTTAAATAAAACTAAGAATAAAGTTGGTGACTAATTATGGTTTCCCACTGAATCCAAAGATGATGTTGCTCAAATCAATATATACAAGTGTGCCAAGGATTAATTGTGCTTTACTATCTACCTTATTGACTGCAGCTAGGATGAACTGTAGAAAAGAACTATAGAAACACTATATTTCTTACCCCTAAGGAGTGGATAAAAAGGATTTGGAAGGTAACTCAAGTAACAAAATTTAAGTGAGATTGTAAAATTAAGAGGTGTCAGACAGCAAAGCAGAAACTTGCAATGGAATGGCATTCCTTTACAGCAGGGGTTCTCAACCAGTGGTTACTCATTCCAGCAGTGGTACTTCAGCCGATTGCTAGTAGTACTCAGACTGCTGGAACTCTGTTCCAATGTGGCACTTTTGGTGCTGCCTTTGACTCCTGCCTTTGGCTGAGCCTCTCGGGAATGCTGAGACGGGCCCTCGCACCCGCCCAGAGCCTCCTACCTGCATTTTCTGGTATCCAATCCCCCCCCCAAAAAAAACTGGAAGGGCAACTGGTGATGATGTCATCACCAGTCACTTCCAGTGGCAGTGGCATTTTAACGCCTTCTGGCGCCCGGGGGGGCGGGGGCTGGAGCGCCCCGTCGCGCCAGAGCGCGGCTGCTGCCCCCCCGGAAGCGGCCTGTCACCGGCTTCCGGAGACGTTTTGCTTCGAAGCTGGGAAGCCCTCCTCCTTGCGACCGCCCATTTCGGCGGTCGAGGGCTTTGTGAGCCGGCCGAACGCGTCACAGGCTTTTATTTGGGTTTTCTGCACATGCGCAGAACCTTTCTGAGGGCAAACGGGCAGCCCGAGCGAGAAGGCCTCGGAGCGACCTCCCCGGCCATCTGACAAAGGCCCAATGCGGCGATACGTAATTTATAACGTTTTTCGCGCATGCGCAGAACGTTTCTGAGGGAAAAAGGCAGCCCGTGCCCTCAGAAACGGTCTGCGCATGCATGAAAAACGTTATAAATTACGTATCGTTGCATTGGGCCTCATCAGAAGGCCCAGGATAGCCGGCCAGGGAAGATGTCCCCGGAGCCGGCTGCAATGAAAGAAGACCTTTGGTGGCGTGGCAAATTTGGGGGGGTTGGGGGGGTGACACCCTAGTGACGCCCGTGGTCTACTGGTCCTGATATATTACCTCCTCAATGGAGAATTGGAATGAAATTTGCTCTGGTCCATTTGGATTTGCTTTCAATTTTGTTTCATTTGTTTGTACTTTGCTTGAACTGGATGACTGTTGGCAGTGTGAAGCCCTTCCTATCAAAAAGGGTTGTGCTTTTTTATTTATTTATAATGAATCAATATATGACAAATGTTGTCGCAAATCAAACGAGAAAGCTGAGTGACAACACACGGTTCCAAAGCACTGATAGAAAATGACAAGGCAGGAAGATGCGTTAGGATTGAGTTTGGGGCAGAGAAATTTCAGATCATGCTTATCTGGATAAATGTGTCTTCGGGGTGAATGAGAAGAGCTGACACCATTATGGGGTGAAGCTTAATATTGTAAATCTTGATAGGCAAAGATGCTTGGGGGAAAGCAGGGGGTAAGAAAAGCAAGGTCTGCAAGAGCCTACGGAAGAAGAAGGATTAGCTATAAACTATTTAAGAAGCCCCATACGGTTCCTTAGGACTTATGGTAATTAGTTCAAGAAGTACAGAGAAGCGCAACCCAGCAGGAAATGCATTTACAGCTTTAAGCTACTTTGGGTGCACTTATACAACAAACTCCTGAGAGCATTGAACTAAAAAAAAATCCGCTTTGGCAAGTGACTAATCATTGAGAACGCCTGTATTTCTATGAAATGATCTATTTTTTTTTCCTGATGGGATCCAGATTTAACTATTTACTTGTATGGCATCATGCTTGAGCAAGATGGTTTCAGTCACATATATTTTAACAAGCTTTTCAGGATTGAGGAAAAGAAAGATTTAAGCAGAGGTCTTGGGGGAATCGGAGATGGAACATTAGCGCAACCAAAGGAGCCCTATTCCATTGATCTAAATAATGCAGCTGTGCAATGCAAAGGGGGGGACCACACTCCTTTGAGAGGTAAGCCAATGAGCGTGCTTCAAAATGCTTGTGTCCCATGAGAAGTCCTTACTGTGACTCTAAGGCTGATAACACTGATACCTGGGAGTAAGCCCGATTGAACTCAGTGGGGTTCACTGAACCTCAGTGGGGTTCACTTTACCATTAATTAAGGTAAAGTTTTATAGTTAAGACTTCTGAGTAGGCATGCATAGGATTGTGCTGTGAAGCTGCAACCCTGTGCACACTTGCTTGGGACACAATTCACACTGAAGTAGTATGACTTACTTCTGAGTAAATGTGCAAAGTGCCAGACTGGGATACTAACCCAGCCATTTAGTCGAATAACTTGTGGTTAGTATCGCTACATATTTATAACTCTCCTTTTGTAAACATGACATACATTGCCAGCCACAGGATCACTATTTTGCCAGAAATGTATTTACTGATTGAATGGACATTAATAAGCACCAGAACTAATGGCCAGATCTTGATCAGTTTTGCGTATGAAAAAGCAACTTTTGTCTCTGGATTTCAGACTGAATTTATTCATTCATTCAAAAAAAAAAAAGTGCTATTTTCTCTCGAATAAAGGCCATGGAAAAAGGTTAAGCCAGTCAATTGGACAATTACAATTTGAACAGTTTCCTGATCCATAAAGCTAAAAATCCCTGCACTCTCCCTTGGCTCTGCTAAACAGAAAACCTCTCATTTCTCATACCCAGTGCTCCACAGAAGTCAAACTTCCCCTCCTTTAACAAAGCTTGGAGATCAGTTTTAAACGATGCATATCTGGACAGGTAGTTTACCATCTACATTTCACCTTGATGACTCGGAACAACCTCCAATGATAAATTATACTCGTATGAGACTGGTTAATTAAAATTAAGATCAACTTTTAATTAAGGTAAAGTTTTATAGTTAAGACTCAGGATATTAATAGTCATCTCAAACATATCCAAACGATATTTTAATAAGATGTGGTAACAGATCTTTTTGGTGAGTGTCTGTAATATTTTTGTTCCTATGCTTTTCAGATAAAAAGATATGTTAACTAATTTGATAGTCTATGTTCAGTATGCAAAATGTAAATGTCCGCAAAGGGAGTGAAATAGGGAAAGCAGAAGACATATGATGAATAACACCGAATGTAAGGTCAGAATCAAGATTGTCCGAGCTAATGGGAAATATCATTCAAAAGCTATGGCAAATGAGCCTTATGAACGTTCGAAATTGCTGATATAAGCCCGCAAACCATCTTGAATGTCAAGGGATATGTGCTTCATTTTCAATGTTTGATTGTTCATGTAAATATTTAATGACAATATTATTAGAATATTGAGCTGATGAAATAAACTCCTCTCAGTTGCAGCCAGCATAGTTTATTTGATATTCACTAAAAGAAACGACAAACACGTTCAGATGACCCAAATCTGCAGAGAGAGTCTGTACGTTCACATTTGCTCAGGTTTTCAAGGCATCGTTGTTACACTTACATGTGACTCTTTAATAGCTCAATGGCAGTGGTTCTCAAACTGGTCGGTTGTGACCTACCACGGAAACTGAATGCAGTTGCTTAAGGTGGTGGGGATGTGTGGTGATGTCGGGGATGTCCTGCTGCAGGGAATCGTTTTAAACTTACTGGAGATCGTGCCGGCCCTCTGGAGGGTGCGGGATGGCGTGGCCCCCTCTGCAGGCCTCCCCGTGCTTCAGATCTGCTCCCTGAAGCGATTGAAACTCACTTCCGTTTTTTTGTCTGAAAATTACTGCCCAAGGACTTGGATATGCCTCTTTGCCATATCACAACCTACTTATGTTTGCTTGGTTTTAGCATTTTGCCATGTGGCTGCAGGAAGAAGCCGCTATTCAGGAAACGCAAGCCAAAAGGTTCCTTAAGCAAGTGCCCATGTTGGGAGATTCATTGGATCCTGGCCTTCAGCAGAGTGTTTGTGGGGGAGGGGAGACGAGGCTTGTGCACTGATCCTTGATGTGAGAATACGGACATTACAAGCATACATTCCTGTTTTTCACTGTGAGATGTTAGATCTGCACTAATGTGCACTGTTCACAATTAATGTGCCACACGTATGTATTTCATACTTGAGTATCTTAGTAAACAAGTGAAATATGAATTGACCTCAAGGAAGTCATGAAAACAGCCTATTTTCTCTTTAGCTGGACTTCCTTCTTGTCTTATGTACTTGGTATGTCCATGGCAAAGGACTTGGTAAATACAAATACTTTTTGTATATTGAAGTTGTTTGGATGCAGATAAGGTACTGGATTTCGAGTTAACACAAATGTCAAGGATTTATTCGCAACGAAGTTATGAGCAAAATCTTAGCTCAATATTGACATACCAAATGTGACATACCAAAATGAAAAGTAGTTGTGATTATTTTCCAATGGCATATTTTATATAAAGGTGTACTGTAGAATAATGCCAGGTATAATTGTCTTGCCTTTTACAATGCCCAAGATTCCCAGGTGCTTTACAACTCAGCCGGTGTTTTGGCTACAGTACTTTGCTCCACTTGTTGATTATTATGACCTTTCGAGTGGTATTTGTCTAAAATGTAGATAGTAAAAAAACCTACTCACCAGGAGAGTGCCAGAAACCATCTGCTGTGATCAAGTTCATATTTTTCCTATGCAGCAATTGCACAATAGTGACAGAGATAAAAAAATCATTGCCTGTTTGTAACCTGAGTCAATCAAAAATATGGCTGTGTTTTAAGACAGTGTAAATTGATTGGGAAAGACTCATGTTTCTGGGTTGCTGTGAACTGGTTATGTGTCCCAAGTCTCAGAAAATTGATTCTGGTTTCTTGGTTTGCTGAACCTGCACCAGGAGACAGGAAGAACTAGGTTCGTTTTTCAGGACGTGGAGATCAGGAGCGAACCTGACACTACCAGGCCAGATGGATCAGGTTTGCCACCTAGCTGGACTAATGATCTGACTCGGTATTAGCCAGCTTCTTATGATGAGGAGCAGACACTGCAATATACTGATGAGCTGCTGCAGACTAGCTGAAGATGGTGGCCCCTGAGCGAATGTCTCTTACACTTGATGTAACTGCCCAAGATAGTTTGTTCCCGCAGCTTAGCTTCATGATCCTGAAGTCAACAGGTGTGCTGCTGCTGTTGCATGGAGTTTCACACCTGCTGCTTATTTGCCCCAGTAGCATCGCTGCCGTAGGGTGGGGGGCCCATTGCCTTGGGTGGCACGCACGGTCTCCTTGCAAGGAGCATCCATGACAGTGCCTCCTGCTGTGAGCTGGGCCTGCTCTCCTGTCTTCACTTCTATTAGGCTCCAAATGGAGCCTTTATGGAAGCGAGGGGGGTAGAGCGATGCGGGGGTGGCGCCTTACTGTGGGGTAGTGCGATGTCACCTGGCCCTGGGTGGCGGCGGGGGGGGGGGGTTAGCAATGCCACTGATTTGCTATGGCTTTACGTATTGTGGACTTATTCATGAATGCAATCCAAAAGGACCTGTGTAATTCCTTGTGTTGCTATTAGTATTGTAACAAGAGATGGCTGGATTAACTAACTTTGGGGATGAATTGGCACAAGGCGTGGTAAAATTAAGTGGGCTGCCTCCAGACAGGCAGAGGTCAATGGACGTTGCTGAGAAAGCAATACATTTAGGAAGGCAGAAAAAACTCCTGAACAGGGAAGCCCAGCTGCCCGAGGAAGCAGGAAAATCAGTCTAAGGACTTTTCCCAAGGACAACACCTTTTCCTCATACCGCTTGAAGCATCACAAGTGCTAGTCACATCAATCTGTCATCACCAATCTGTTGCCATCTGACTTACGGGTCAGACACAAAGTTTATAAACTATATGTACGTACAGCAGTCTATTCATATTTCTGAAGGTGGATGCATTCCATGCTTCCTTTTAAAACACAAGACCACTTCAGGTCACTCCCCTATTTGCAAACATCTTGTCCAAGTGGTTAAAGCCGATTCCTTGCTCCAAGACAAACCCCAAACTTGTAGCGCTGCTTCCAGAGTCTCAGAGTTCACACATCCCTCTCTGAGCTAGTCATGTGTATTAACCTTTCTGACAAGATGTTTTCAGACAGCTTGGGGAAACTACAAGTGTCATTTCAATGAAACAACTTTGGAAAACTAGATTTAAAGCAAACCAACAAGTAAGCACCCTCATGTTTCACGTTGCACAGTGCTCATAGGAGGTTGGATTTGGATTTGTGACCATGTTTTTCACTACCACCTTCTCCCCTCATAACACAAGGTGCAGTAAAGCCATCATAATCAGCATACCTTTGTGTGGCATCTGTAAGGGCAGGAGGTCTGGCTCAGTTGGTAGCGCGATCGTCTCTTATGCCTGAAGATCTGAAGGACGGCAGTTTGAGACAGCTAGAAGTGTCTGTGTCTGTCGGAGAGCTGCCGGCACGCCAAGCTGATAAGTTGCAGAGCCTCTATGGGGGAGTGGAACTGCAGCTGCATTTGAGTGAGAGTCAAGGTTGCCCTGTCAGCTGAAGCATGGTGAGGCGAACACCAGAGAGAGAAAGCTGGACTGTGAAAGTAACATCTAGAATGAAGGGTTCTATGAAAGATTAGAACATTATTGTATTGAAAAAAAAAACCCTTGGGGTTTAGAAAGCCTGCCCATGTAAACCGCCTTTGAATTAAAGTCAGATGAGAAATCCGATGACCAAAGAAAAGGCGGAATATAAATATTGGTTTATTATTATCTTTTACACACACACACACACACACACACACACACACACACACACACACACACACACACACACACACACACACAAATCTTCATTTTTGGCAATGCATTTTTGGCACATGTCAGAAATATAACTGTGATGATCTATTTAGAAGAAAACATATCATCACTGATCTTGCCAACATTTTCTACTCAGAGCGGGGAATGAATGAAGGTCTTCCAAGAAATGTCAAACCTTCAGATGCGGGTGACGTGAAGGTTGCTGCCTAGAAGTATACTGAAGGGACAACCCAGCACATTATGCTTCCTCAGGATCCTTTTTTTGATGGAACCAAGGCATGCGATGGCAAAGCCAGATGTGTTTTAACCTCTTGAGATCCCAGGAAGAGAATTAAATTTGTAAGGCTGACAACCACTCGAGCAACTCATGTTAACAAAATCTAAACAAGACACTCTCTAAAGGCAAAACTAGAGCAATTAGAACATATGATAAACAGGCAACACTCTTCAGCCTTGATATCGAAAATACTTTCAAACTTTGCTCCTCACTTGCCTCAAATTCTTCCATGTTCTGTATCAAGTGAAATAAACTGATGAGTTCTTGGAAATGCACATGCACACAATTGTGGAACACACTACCATGTGGAAGAGTTGAGAAGAGGCAGATAACAGAAAGCGTCCACTTTCTGAGGCATATGAGGTGCCAAGTTCAAGTTCTAATCTTGCACAGAACACTACATTCCAGGTTTTTTCCTTCACAGTCTGGCTTCTCTCTGGTGTTTGCCTCCCACGCTCAACCAACGGCACGCTGACTCAGCATGCTCTGCATTTTTCCTCTCTCTTACCAAGGACTTTCTACAGATTGTCAGTGGTGTGTTGATGGCTCTCGACAGCTCATGTATACTTCCAGGTGTCTCGACCTGCCATCCTCAGTTCTTCAGGCATATGAGATGGCCGCTCTACCACTGAGTCAGACCTCTTGCCCTGATAATACTACACCTGACACATAGGGTGCTGCTATGGAAAAGTGCAGTGTCCTGGCCTCCACATGAGAACATTGTTGTTGGACCTGAGGATTCACAAGATAAGGAGGAATATTATACTCCTTTAGAAAAGCAGCACATAAATGCTGGAAATAAAGTGTGTGTGTGTGTGTGTGTGTGTGTGTGTGTGTGTGTGTGTGTGTGTGTGAGAGAGAGAGAGAGAGAGAGAGAGAGAGAGAGAGAGAGAGAGAGAACCCCTCATGATGAAAAGAGGGTTTGGGGGAGCCTGTAGGATAGGAAATCATATACGTAATAAGTTACAGTTTAACTATTAAACTAAATTTGCCCAGTTAAAAGAACCTGCGGCTGTTGTATAAAAACACCAGAGTCCATCAGGAAATAATCTCCTGCTCAAAACTAAAATAAAAGTCCATATCTAAGTGACAGAATGTTAAATTGCCATGTTTGATGTCCAACATATTCTGCACAAAGTAAATCAATGAGAAGCAATTCATAATCCATTCTAAATGCAATAGCTCAGCAATGTGTGTGTTCTAAGGCCAAATCAATAAGAACAAGACAAAAACATAAGTAAGGTTGAAATGGTTTGAGAACAATGGATTAACAAATAATCGTGTTAAGGAAAAATGGGATAAAAAAAAACAATTTCAGAATGTTCAGCCTGCTTCATCACTCTTGTGTGAGCTTAAAAGAAACATAGCACTGAATAATCAACAAATACTGGAATGTTATTGACTTATGTGGGCCAAACTACGTATTACATACAGGTTTTTTTTTTAATGTGTGTGTGTGTCAGCGCAAGTATAGAGCAGCGGACCACATGCTCCACTCTAAGCCATCGCAAATGTGCCATAAAGCATGTTTCGACGACTCGAGAGTAAGGCCCACCAGTGCAGAGGTCGGCAACCCTCACTCCTCCACCTTCCAGATCCCATGGCCACCAATTCAGGTAAGTCCTGCACTGGTTGGTGCAGGGGCGGGGGGAGAGAGGGTGGGGTTGCAGTCCTGGTCACAGTCTTCCCTTCTCATAACTGCTTGAGCTCTAAGGTCAATTAATACTCCAGTTCTAGGAAAACAACACAACAACATAATTATAGTGACCCAGCAGCGGAACTTGGGTGGAGCGCGTGGAGCAGGAGCTCCAGGCGCTCGGGCGGGCGGGGGGCGCGCTCGGGGACACTTACCGATGCGAAGCGCCGCGTCGGATCCCATTCGGCTCCAAAATGAGCGCAAAACGGGCGGGGGACGTCGATGTGACGCTAGGGGCGCATCGCTGTGACACGACGCAGGCCCCGCCCCCACGTGCCCGGGCGCCGGGAGGGCACCCGTTGTTTCTGTAGTGACCATCTGGAAAGAACAGGTTGTCTCCAAACTTCTGAAACTCAGTAGATGGCAACAAGCCACATACATCTTCCAGGTGCAGCATATTCAGAGCTGTGTATTGATATGGATGTGTCACTGACTCCCATGTTGGAGGGTAGAGACATACAAATGTATGAAGAAATGGGGGCCCAATGTGTGTTTAGGAAAAGAGGCATTATACCATCAACATTAGGGTGGTTGCATGCATCTGTGAGTCCTACGGACAGTTTTTCTGTCCTTAGAGCACATTGTTTGGTCAGTCAAAATTGCAACCGTATAAACTCTAGGAGTGCAGTGCCCTGCTTGGTTCTTGGGAGCAAATTGCTGTTTCATCAAAATGGTCAGTTTTGGATAGTGCCTATTTCCACACATGTTACTGAAATTTACAGTCCGTGTACCAGTCTCAGCAGTCTCTTCCTTTTCAGCAGAGGAAATGAAAATGGGGCAATTAACATGATGAGGTGAAGCGCGCTTTGTGAAAAAAAAAAATCAATTGTACCGGCCTGAATCGAATAATGATTTAAAGGTGGGGGGGGGATACCTTTGCCCAAATCAACACAAGCCCTAACAAGCCCTGTACATCTTGTGTCACATTTATGTACACATTGTCAGCCTGGGAAGGAAAAGCAGAGGAAAGTAGTAGAGAGTGTTGCCGCTAAGGCAGCTTTTTCTCCTAGGTGGCTGAGTGGAACCAGAAAGATTGAATAAGACATAGAGAGGAGATCCAAGGATATTTGTTTAATATCAATTTTACATGCATGGACCCAGCCCTTGCGAATGGATAGGCTGGGCAACGAATAAGAAAGTGGAAACATCTTTTATAGTCCAGTATTTCCATATTCATGAAGGGAGGTACAATCCAAAATTACAATAGGACAAACAGCTTACGTGCCACAGAGACAAAACCCTTATGACATGAGTTATGGATGTTTTCACATAGGGTCTCCTTCTTATCTGTGTGAGATCTTCCTGTGGCAGGGTTTCTCAGGCAAAGCAGAAACCTCTTGCCCTGTTATCTGGGTTCACACTCTTCCTGCATCCATCTCCTTTGTCCTTTTCACCAACAGGAAAGGGGGAGTCAAGAATGCACTTTCAGCAAACTTGTAATTCCAAATGGAAAGGGTTCACCCATAAGTCAAAAAATGGAATCAGGCCTAGCTTGACTAGAAGCCTGTTAATAGAAGAAAAAGGGGAAAGTTTCCACTTTAAATCTGGGCGGGAACAAGAGAGCAATGCATGGAAGATGGAGAAAAGGGACAAAAAACCTCACACACCAGACAGCTAGAAAGGGGCAAAGACATGGAGAGGCAGAGCTATGGTCTGGAGGCCTTCTAGACTGAGTACCAGTTCTAGAATCCTAGATAGTGGTCATGACATTTTATTAGCTTTGGAAGATATGCCAGCCACTGCTACTGGAAGATAGGGACCTGGCCACTGGCATTCATTATTTGGTGACCCTACATGATGTGATCGTAAAGCTATCTACGTGGTTATGACCCAAAAGATAGAACAGAAACTTCAGTTAGTACCGAATGCTGCTGACTAAATATGAACAGATACAAAGCCTTCTCATAATCCACCTATTTTGAAACATCTACTCCGGCTGCCAGTCTCTTTCTGGGCTCCATTCAAGGAACTGAATTTGATGAAAGCCCTAGAGAGTCTTGGTCCTGATTGTTTCAAGGAACATCTCCTCCTTTTGGACATACACCTTGGCCTAAGATTTGAGATCTACTGATTAGATAGGGATACCATGATTGTGTAACTCCATCCCAATGGGCCTTCTCTTTGTCCATTTTTGACAATGGTAAGGTGTTTCCCTTCAAGATAGCTGTTGTGGTTTGCTGTTTTAATGTTATCTGATGACATTTTAGCCCAGTTGCTGTTTGATGCCCTGTTGTGCTTTTGTTCCAAAGTTTTAATTGATTGTAATTAATTGTCATTTATTACTTGTTGGATATACCCTGCTAACTGGGCAAAGAGGCACTTTTTCAGTGGTGCTCCTCTTATATTTAGCAGAGGGAGAGTAACTGACCCTCTTCACCCCAGCACAGTGTCTTTTCTAGTGGCTGTTTGCTGGTGGTCTTGTTCATCGTTTTAGATTGTGAATCTGTTTGGAACAGGAAGCCATTTAGTTATTTGATTTTTTTCTGTAAACCTCTTTGTGAACTTTTTCGGTATATAAATATTCTTAATAATATTATTATTTCAACAGTCCTTGTACTTAGCTACTTTGGTTTTTAACCTAGTAGGGAAGTGGGATAGAAATAATACACCAGAACTAAAAATAGTGACGACACATCATTTTATGTGAAGTCTATGTTGGTCTCTAAGGGGCACATGACCTTTCATTTATTTTTTTCCCTTCCTCCCTCCCAAGGAGCTCAGGGTGATGTACATAGTTTCCTTCCCTCCTTTTGTCCTTACAACAACCCTGTGAGGTAGGTTAGGCTGAGAGATAGTAACTGGCCCAAGGTTACCCTGGAAGCTTCATGGCTGAGCAGGGATTTGGACCTGGATCTTCCAGGTCTAAGTCCAACTCCAGAACCACTATACCATCCTGGATCTTTCATGTTGTAGCCCTAGGATTATGGAATGCCCTCTCTCAGGAAGCCCATATGCTTCCTTCTCTGACATCCTTCCTGCGTATGTTAAGACCTTTCATTTCTGTTGAGCTTTGGAAGCTGAGTCTACCAACGCATTATCAGCCCAATCCTATTCCCCATCAGCCCAGACTATGCAGCACTGCTGATGGAGCATGCACTGCATGATATGAGGGGTGTGTGTATGTGGGGGGGACTAGATGGCCCAGGAGAGGTAAGTAAAAATATTTTTCACTTAAATCCCCATGGGGATTAAATCCCCACTGTCTGACCTACAATGGATCTCCTTGGACCTACACCAGCTCTTTTGCTGGTATAAGTCTGAGAAGACTCCTGGAGACAGGTCTCGGCCAGCAAGGGGGGGGGAATAAGATCTTGGGAAGTGTGGCTGCTAAAAAGAACTTTCCCCTCCCACCCCCAAACGGCCCCCAGTGTGGCCTTCTTTCCACCCCAAAGCACTCCTGATCACGGACATCCCTGGAGTGTGGCGGGAGCCGCCAGGGGGTGACGCGCGCCAGGGGGTGACATGCGTCGCCCTCCAGAGGGCGACACGGGGCGGGGGGGCACCCGGGGCAGGGTATAGCCGGGTCGCCCCCCCAATCGCAACGCGGCCTTTGGCCGCGCTGATTGTTCCTTTACTGGAACATACTTGGGCGTCACTAGGGTGACTCGCGCCCCCCCTGCCTTGGGGTGACACGTGTCCTAGTGACGCCACTGCTCCTGATCCTCCCCCAAACTGCCCCCACTGCTGACCAACCTGCTTAGGCAGGTTTGCAAGATCCGTCAGTTTAAGGCAATGATAGGATTGGGCCATATGTTTCTCCTTTTCTGTTTATTTTACTGCTGTTGCTTGTATCATTTATACTGTTTTTGTTTTTAAATGTTTTATGATATTTATATATTGTATACAACTTTGGAAATGTATATTGAAAGTTGGTCTAAGAATCTTGTAATAGGTGTGCATGTTGTGTATGTGTTCATGCACACAACGCACATGCACGTAAATGCATTTCTGGGGCACTGTCATAAATATTCAAGTGCAAAACCGTTAAAATTCAGAGCTGTGTTTCATAACACTTAAGGAGGAAGTTTGGTATGCGTATCCATTTACCACAATTAGAGTGAAGTGCTTTTCTTTAAGTCTGCTGACCTACATTCACTGCATTTTAGCTGGAAACATGAAAGCCACATTGCTACAAGTAAGCTAATTTAATCAATTAATCATGTCTAAACAGACCCAACTAACTGAAACATTTTTGATAGAGTTATGATCTATTTAAGTAGTGTCATCTAATTTCATTAATTTTTTTTAACCCTCATTAATTTGCAATTTTCAGGTTGCAAATGCTTTTTCACACAGCTCTGGCATTTTCCAATTGTACTTGTCACCACAAGCTTCCTATGCAAAGCCACGAAATGAAGAAAAATATTGTATAATTATATTTCATTCAGTACTATATTGTATTAGCAGAGTCAGGTATATAGTGTATTTTTCACTTTTCCTTTGACCAAGTATCTTTCTTGTTTGTTTGTTTATTTTACTCAACTTGTATTCCACTTTTCTCTCTGAAGGGCATCCAAAGCAGTTTATAAAACATAAGGTACCAATCAACCCCTCACTTGGTAAGCAGGTGGGATTTTCCAGGACAAAGGATTTATTGGTAAAAGAGCCATGTAGAAATATTTATCAAAAGCCAAAAATTTGCATTTTTTTAACCTATAAATCCTTTGTTTTTTTTTATCTATAAATCCTTTGTCCTGGAAAATCGTATCGGGCCATGAAAGTTTCCGCTCAATATTGAAGCAGGTGGGACTTTGCAATTCTAGAAAGCAATTGTCCCTCCACCTCTCCAAGGGTTTGTCACTATACATGGTGATGATTCTATGATGTCTTCCTATAGAAGGGACCATCTTTGTATGCCTCACAGCGCAATCCTATCCAACTTACACTACCAGTGTAACCAGTGGTGCAGCGAGAATGGGAGGCTTCAGAACAGAAAGGTGATTCAAATCCCTCCAAAAGGATATTCAAAGGGGATTTAAGTCTCCCCTCCCCTCCAAAGCCTCCCACCCTGCCCTCCCCCGCTGGTTACACCAGTGGTGTACGTTGGATAGGATTGTGCTGTTAGTGATTTAATCGCTTTTGTGTTGTTGCAGGAGGGCTAAAAACCTGTCCTAGCATAACAATGTTAATAGTTGGGCATAAACTAAACTAAACTAAATTGTTTGATTTATTGAATCAAAGTCTATACCTGGCAGAGAATAAAAATCTTACCATTGCTCATTACTGCTAATATTTTCCTCCCTTTCTCTTTTTACATTTTTGAAATTTTTAGGCTGGCTTGAAAGATTGAAATGTAGCCTAGCATGTATTTTATTCCTTGTAATTGTTTACTAATTAGCACTGAGGCTTTCTTGTCTTTGTGCAACTATTTATAGGTGGTGTAAAAATTACAAGCAGATGGCACTTGTCCCAAAAATTCCTTAAATGATTACTGCTTCAGACTGGAAGAGTAGGTATGATTTTCTATTATCCCACCTGAAGGAAAATGCCTAGTCTGAAATTAGTTGCAGGGAGCGGTTTGCTGGATTTTTTTCTCATGAAAATGATGGAATGACATGGGGATTTTGAAAGGCATGAGTGCCACCTTTAAAGATAACAAACATCTTTCATTTTATTCATGGCAGTGCCTTACCATTTGACTGTCCCTCCTGCTGCTTCTCAGATGACATTTCCCTCTTCCTTAGCAAGTGCTCCCAGCCAATCAGGAATCACACAGTGAGTTATATGGTTATCATAGCCCAATGTAGCCAGTTAGAAGTTTTGTCACTGGGACCACAGAAACAAAATTGTCCTCCTATGATGGGGCAACACATGCATTCATTGCTGAGGAATCAAAGCTCTGTTCTGTCTTGCTTGTCAGTGTTGCAAGGGTGCTTTCATTGCCCATCCTTAGAACACACTTCTACAAAGCAGGGGGTGTCATTTTGGCAATGTAGGGATGCATTTGCTGTCTTGACATGTAGTGATGCAAGATGTGGTATGAATTTGCCCTCCTTGCAGTACAATATGACAGATAGGCACCCATTGCCTGTCTTGCTATGCTACACCGTCAAGTACAATGAAGCTTCCTCTTCTAGCACAACACAGAATGACATTACAGGAAGCATCTGTGGTGAAGAGAAAACCCCCCTCATATATTTTTATGTCGTCCGCCCTGACCCCCTGAACCTATTGCTTTTTACCCCATCCAAATCGGTCCAGGAATTACAAAGATACAGCCCTTTTTGTCAAACCACACTTTAAATTCGGCTTTTCTCCGGTTTGACAGCGGACACGCGTCCGCCACGCGCCTCCAGGAAGCGGCAGCAGCAACAATTCACACTATGCCTGTCTAATCCTATTAAACCCTCGTAAACTCACTGAACCGGCAAATCCTATTTCACGCTTCACCGAGTTCTGGGCGTTCAGCCAACTCCGGGAGACCGGCGTGTGTTGTTCATTACAGAACCAGGGAAGCCTTTTTACCTCATTTAACCCCTGCATCTGACAGCTCTCTCTCTCTCTTAAAGCGGTAGCGTTTTATTTCAGCGAAAGTAGGTTTTCCCTGACATTTGTGGCTGTTTCAGGGGTCCCATGGGAGGTTATGTGTCCGGAACCTTACTAAGGTCGACGGGGCTTCTTCTAGGAGGGGGACCCACACAGAATGGTCCCGATTCTGACACTTGGCCAGGGTCTGCCCAGGCTTGGTGAGCCAGCTCCTGGGAGCAGTACAATGGATTTGCAGCCGGTGAAACCCTCCGTTCGAGTCGGAGGATCCTCCTTGGGCAATCGAGAAGACTCCGGGAATGACGGGGGTTCAAGTCCCTCTACCCACCTTCGGCGAGATGACAAGAGGTTGAACGTAGGAGCCCCGGGGGGGGCTCCTCCTGCCATAGATCCGTACTGCAGGGAGTGGGGAGAAGCCATTTTACAAACACATAACCTATGCAAACCACCATTGCTCCCATTCTGTGTTGCTCTCAGATGGCTTCCTCTACCTGGGAAGCTAGCTGGGGGGAAGGGGACCCATGGAAACTCCTGATCAGCCAGGAAGGCTTGGATTGCCCCATTTCCTGATCTCAAAAACGTAACATTTGTTCTCCAACAGCTCTCATGCCCCTCTTCCTGCTGCCTATCAACCACATGTATGCCTCCCATTACCATTTCCTTGAGCCCAGCCTGTCTCTCCGTGCATGCTCTGATTCCATCTCCCCACCCATTGTCCCCCAGCTACCTGGTCTATCATGCAAATTCCCTGGAACTCTTCACTCTGCTCCTTCCCAGGCTGGCTACAATTAATTCAAATGCTAATCTAATCACTTGCCCTGCTCTTCCGGACTAACAGCATGGACTCAGACTTCCCCAATTGTATACCTGGTGCCAGGGAAGACAGGGACCTATTGTATTAGCACTTTTGCCTATCAATTTGGAAATTCAGTCTTTTGTGTCAACAAGCAACACAAAAGACCCCATTCATCCGATTCCGGAACACCTCACTCACCCAGGATGGGGGCCTAATCCCATTACCCCAGCCTCCCAGCACCCTTGCCCCTCTTCCCATTGGCTACCAGTTCTCATTCCCATTGGCCTCAGTTAACACAAAGCACAACACTTCTCATTGGTTCTTTTAATAAAGTTTGTCTTTTATTGGTTAACTATTTCACATCTGCTGCTGCTGTTTTCATTGGTGAAAAGTTTCAATCCTCCATCTGATTGGCTGTATCGAAATGCAACTTTTGGATCCTTCCTCCTGTTGGTCCCTCTTTATTATGTATTTCCCCAAGACAATGAATTCCATGATTCTGTATGTAAATAATGAAATGTATAAAAGCTTCTGTATTAATCATATATGTTACACTTTCTGTCTTATGATTGTGTCCTCGCTAGCTGAGTAAAAGATCTTTCTTTACAACGTTGGTTTTTGAGCTCTTTTGGCGCCTCTGCACCTAGCAGACTTTTTCTTCCCTTTTATTTCTCTTTTTTACTTTTGGGTACCCGCTCCTACCTCTGGGTCAGGTGCCTGCTCACCGAATCTCCCGAGCTGAAATCACTGGCACCCCTGGGTGCTCACCACACATCTCCTTGTTGCCTTGTTCCACACCTGAACACTTATTTCTGCTCGTCTGCAGTTGTAATCTTTCATAAATATGCAGCAGCACAGAACTGTATCAACTTAAAAAAAAAAGGTAAAGGTATCCCCTGACAATTAAGTCCAGTCGTGTCCGACTCTAGGGTGTGGTGCTCATCTCCATTTCAAAGCCAAAGAGCCAGCGTTGTCCGAAGACGCCTCCGTGGTCATGTGGCCGGCATGACTCTCCTTGCCGCAGCGCGTAGCATGCAGCTGGAACACGGAGCGCTGTTTACCTTCCCGCAAGCGGTACCTATTTCTCTACTCGCATTGACATGCTTTGGAACTGCTAGGTTGGCAGGAGCTGGCCAAGCAACGAGCGCTCACCCCATCGCGGGAATCAAACTGCCGACCTTTTGATCAACAGCTTATGGTTCAGCGGTTTAACCCGCTGCGCCACCCGCTTACCAGGTTTTAAATTATACTGCCCTCAGTTTTCACCCCTATTCAGAAGGACAAGTGTTCTCAAATATGCTCATGGAATATTTGCACATACATGGGCCTCTACTCATTTCAAGAAGACAAGGTTTGTGTGTGTGTGTGTGTGTGTGTGTGTGTGTGTGTGTGTGAGTAGTGAGTGAGTGTGTGAGTAGTGAGTGAGTGAGTGAGTGAGAGCCAGCCAGCCAGCCAGCCAAGAGACTTGCTGAAGCTGTTGTATCAGGTAACAGGTTGGTGGGGGGCACTCTTCTCTGTCCACCTTCTTGCCTCCACTGCTCCTCCTTTTTCCTTCCACTTCCTGGTTTGGAAAATGAAGAGGGGGACAGTCAGAGAGGAAGAGGAAATGCGGAGGGGAAGAGAGTACTGAGCTACAACATTGGAGAGAGGGAGAAGCAGAGGCTGGCACATCATCAAGTACGGAGGGACAGCATTTCGCATGCCACCTCAGGTGTCAGGAGATCTGGGCTGGCCCTGCTTCAGGGTAAAACTATGGTTTCTGTCCGCATATCCATTCATGCACCTGGTGCCATTGACTGTGTCTAGATGAGGGCATAAAAGTTCTACCCATATTTTGTGACACAAACAGAATGTGAATAGAACTTTTATGCCCTCATCAAGATCCATTGTGTCACAACGACAATCAAGGCTGAATACTGTACATGAGTATGTAGCGATAAAACGAATCTAATTAGTGTGCCAGGCATTTTGTGACCTGCATGCCATGGGCCTTATTGTCAATTGCAAACTCATGGCTTTTAATATTTCAGAAGCCACATATTCTTTCCTCTCAATTGTCTGCTACAGATAATAAGCCACATTCAATTGCAGTTGAACTTGAGCCGATAAATGGAGAAGCTTATGAAATGCTATATGGGAACTGGGAACATCTGTCCATTAACTGCTAAATTCTTTTGCATGTTTCATTACAATGGGTGCTATGAGGAAAAGAGCAACAGAAGTAAATAGCAAACTGAGGAAGACGATACGATTGCACGTTTATGTGAATAAGAACAAGTCAACCATACAGTTATTTCCCTGTCATTATATGCAAAGTTGAATGAGACATTGTCACAGCAGAGGTAGTTTCCAAGAGACAGAACTTGTTTACTCTCATTGATGCTTCTTGTTTCCATAGAGCTTCATCATCTCTTGAAGGCTTGAGCCCAAATGCAACGAAAAAAACCCCTCCATCTTTTAAAAAAACAAGCATGGTTTATCGATTAGCAGTATCAATTCAGTAATGTAACAATTTCATTTTTTTCAGAAGGGGTCTGAGCCAAGCATTTCCACACCCTCTCCAACAGCGCAATCCTGCCTAACTATCCAGCGGGCGGCCCAAGGCCGTCTGCCGGAACCTATCCCCGTTCCAGGCCGCTCTGGAGCGGCTTGGAGGTCTACTCAGGGAAAGGGGACGTTCGTCCCCTTCCCCCGATGTAAACCGGGGAAGGCCTAATGGGCCTCCTCGGATTTCCACAAGGTATTTAGCTGGCAGAAGTGGAGGTCATGTAAAGGCCGCACCGGCCAGGAGGGAGACGGGGATATGGCAGCTGCCATCCTTGCCCACAGGCCGGCTCGGCCAATGGTCTCCCTCCCTTGCCTCCCGGACCACCCCTGACAAAGCTGGACTTGCCTCCTCTGGCGGCCACAGGGACGATATGGCTCCTCTGCGCCGGCCAGCCTTACTCCCGCGTCGCTGCAAATGTGCTTTACATTTCACAATGGCTTCAGACAGCGGAGTGATAGTTCCATTGAATTGCGCTGTAAGTCTTGCAAAAGTACCGCAATCATTTCCTTTAAAACAATGTTCAATAAGTACATGTGCTCTGGAGATACTGCAGAACCATGCAGACACCAGGCTGCTGGGAGCACTGGGGCAAAGCCGTGTCCTTGGCTCCTCATGTTTTTCCCTGCCTATCCCGTGATGACGCACTGAGCACTGCCACCTGCCAATGCCCCTCCTCTGTCACCGCCCGTGAACATAGGGGGGACTGCATTATACAGAACCCCATATTGGGGAATGTTTCAAATCCCATTCATCTTCTTACAAGACATTCTTAACCCATTGCTGGTAAACTTGTAAGGGAAGTCCGATTTGGATATTATTTTGACTTTATTTTCATCTGGCAGTAAATGGACCGTTAACTGGTTAGCCAATTTTCTCCACTCAATCATTCAACGAAGAGCCTCCATGGTGACTGATGCTGTGGAACCTGAAAAGAATGGCTGTTGATTGCTTATTTTCTTATGACTTCCTTTCCTTTCTACTTGTTCGTTTATGTATTATATATTATTTATCTATTTGTGTGTGTGTATGTGATGCAAATAAAGGTTTTTGATGATGATGATGATGAAGATGAAGATGATGAAGATGAAGATGAAGATGAAGATGATGATGATGACTCTTCTTGAAGTCTGCACAACAATTTTATTCACTGCTGACTTTGGACCACCTCTCATTTTACCTGTGGCCATAGCACAGGTAACACCTTGTGACAGGACACTCAGTGTGTTTACATTTATTCACTGAAATGCTTTCCTGCACTGAGGCATCCTTGTTTCTCTCAAGTCCTTTTCCTCCTCTTTCTTGCCTGTTGGAGGTAAAAGGGAGGAAATGCTCTGCACAGCTGTGCCTCAGAATCTTCTTTAGGGTGAGGAGGAGTTTTAACCCTGTACCCCTCTTTCATAGGTGGATTCCTAGAGAACACTGCCCATCTACCCTAACTCATTCCACACACAGAATAGGCTTTTAAAGCAAGTAGAGCAGAGTCCATTTCCTCCCCTCCCCACACTGCACAATCTGAATCAAGCCTTGTTGTTGCCATAACAATGAAATCGCCAATCCAAGTGCTCTCAATGCTGCTCGCGCTCCTCCAGAGCAACGTCTGGCTCCCGTTAATCCTGGGGCTGGGACTTTGTCAACAATCGGATTTAAGCCAGGTTACCCTGAATCTATAGGTCAATACCAGACACATTTATATCCTGCCTGCCTTTCCTCTAGGTCCTAGAGGTCTAGGACCTAGAGTCTAGGAAGTGCAGGTTGGCCTGCATGGTGTGCCCAGGTAGTCCCCCAGGCAAGCACTAGACTTAGCTTTAGCAAATTGTTGTGAGAAAATCTTCATGCCTTTTGTAGAAAAAGTGAACTATAGTTGGCCCTCTTTATCCCAGAACCCCTACAAATGCCAAAACCCGTGATAAAGCAAATCCGCAGTGGCAGGGGGGAGGGAGTTGTGGTGCTGCAGTACCTTATGTAGAAGCTGCCGGACCCAGGGCCCACTTCTCCGGCTGCCCTGTGCTCTAAAAATCATGCCAGCAGGCTTGTAACACTTGAACACTTGAAAAATGCGACCGGAAATGACTTCCGGTGCGGAGCTGTCTCCATTTTGCAATGGTGGCTGTGACTGGCCCAGCAGTGGCATGATTTTCACACCATTGCTGGGCCTTTTACAACAGCACATCAGAAGACATGCTGTTGTAAAAGGCCCATAGGATTGGGCCGCTTGTTATCTAAACAGGGCTTACTCATACATAGTCAACAATTATCCCCTGTCTTTTGCTATTTCCTGGTCTGGCATGACTTGAGGATAAAATTTAGGTGTAGCTTTGTGGCAGTTGTTGAGGTGATCAGGTGCTCATGTTATTCTTTTCCCCCACCCCATTCATTTGTATGGAAGATGAGCATGGTGGGAACATTGAGGGCCATGCAATCTATGTGGTCGTCTTCCTACCTTTATAACAATATTCTGAAGGGTTCAAGTGATTGGACAGAAAAGATCCCCCCCATATGTGTAGCCTTACATAATACACACCAGCATTTTTTTTCAAGTTGAAATCATGATGCAACAGTGTAAGCCTGTTCTTCTTCTATAATCACAAATACGTTCCAAATGTGTATCAGTAAGACAATCCATTCTCCAAAGGGTTCCTCCAATAGCTTTTTCTTTTTCAATAATCACCGCATCTTATGTGGAAAAAGCATTTGGAAATATCTTCAAAATGCTTAGCACTGAGTGCCAAAGAGAGCTTTAAGCATGTTGAACTTTTCAGGAGCGATTTGACCTTTGAAATATAAATATTATAGAAGAGCCATCCTGTGAAGAAAAATTGACAGTCAATGCTTCCTTTTGTGTGGAAACTTTTGCGTATGTAATTTAATATCGCAGTCTGTCCCTGCCGTGCAATCTGAGGAATGACTAACTCCCAAATGAACATTGCTTTATGCTGTTTTCTCTCGACGCTTTTGTATATCTTAGCGTTAGCCTTCTGATCTTGCCAGCACCCAGAAACTGAAGTGAAATTGAAAAGACTGGGAAGGGAAAAAAAAACATACATCAAGAACGCAGAAGAGCTCCTGTTATTACAAGCAATATAAAATGCCACAGTTTGAACAGAGGGTGGGGGGTGGGGACGAACAAGAATGGCAGCTCTTATTTCTCTTTCTGGCAATTGTAATGAATCTGTAGCCCTTAGTGACCAGCAGGAGGGACCATGGTCTCCCAAGTACCAACCCCTATCATCGAATTGAAAGTCCTTCAACTATAAATGTAGAGAGCAGAGAAAAGAGTTTCACACTGCTGGAAAAGCTTCCAAAAGAAGCAATGATAATCATACACTCGGAATAGCGTTATTATAGCACAACTCTTTGTCAGATGCAGAACCACAGGGCTTGTTTTCCTTTACTTTCCCCTGGCTAATGAGGATTCGTATTGATTGTACACCATTCCATCATCTCTTTCTCTCTGTGAAGTTACTTGAGAGGGCCAGATTGCAGCAAAGGCAGTTTCTCTCTAGCATTTAAAAGCAGAAATAGCATTATTTCTCCCTCCCTCCCAAAAGTGAAGGAGAAATTGTTTGGTTAGTCACAGGAGTTATGCCGCCTTGGTTGCCCTTGTGGGAGAAAGGCGGGGTAGAAATTCTATAAATATAAATAAATAAATAAATAAATAAATGTGTCTGTGTGCATGGATACTGGAGCTTCTGTACATGGGGGAACATAAGAAGAGCCCTGCTGGATCAGGCCAAAGGCCCATCTAGTCCAGCATTCTCTTGCTCACAGGGGCCCCCCAGCTACCTCTGTGAAGCCCACAAGCAGGAGAGAAAGGTGCAGTTCTCTCCCACCATTGCCCCCCTTGTAACTGGTGTCCAGTTACATACTGGCATACTGCCACTAGAACTAGAGGTAGCACACAGCCATTGATAGACCTCAATGACTTTGTCCAGTTGCTCTTTAAAGTCATCCATGCTAGTGGTCATCATCACATCTCGCCCCCAACACATTCCACATATTAATTTATACTCGAAATCTCACATCATTCGGTTTCATTGAATGACCCCTGGTTCAGAGAGAGAGAGAGAGAGAGAGAGAGAGAGAGAGAGAGAGAGAGAGAGAGAGAGAGAGAGAGAGAGAGAGAGAGAGATCCACTCTCTCCACACCATGCATACATTTATAACTCAGTCATGTCCCCCCTTAACTGCCTTGTTTCTAAGCCACAAAGCCTCAAGCATTGTATCCTTTCCTCATAAGGAAGGTGTTCCAGACCTCTGATCACTTTAGTTGTCCTCTTTTGCACCCTTCCCAGTTCTACAATATCCTTTTAGAAGTGCAGTGACCAGAACTGTACACAGTATTTTAAATGTGGTTGTGCCATAAATTTGTATAGGAATGTGGCAGTGGCGGGCGGTGGCGAGCTGTGGCGGGTGGTGGGTGGCTGCTCTAGAGCCACAGCAGAGGCTGACACAGCCAGCTGGGCCTTCAGGCCACCCCATAAGAGTTTTCAGCAGCTCAGGGCAGGCCCCAAAGCAGCAGAGGTGGCCTGGAAGTGGTGGGGCTTGGCGCTGCAGCCACTAGCTTCAAATGGAGCCGGGTGGTAGCAGGAGGGGGTTTGGATTGGGAATGGAGGAGCTGCTCCTCGCCCCTGGGCAACTGACTGTGTCAGACACCAGTGCCCCAAGGAAAGAGGGGAGGACCAACCCCCCCCAGGTGAGGAGGCTACCCCCTGCCAAGCCCCCAGCCTGTCAGGAAATGGGCTAAGACAAGTGGCTCCACCTCTAGGGGCAAGCAGCAGCGCATCCCCCCACCAACCCTGCCAGAACCTGGAACCTACTGAGTCCATCCTGAATCGCCACTGGGTGCGGATAAAGACCTTCTGTGAGGGCCATATTGGGCCCGCGGACCCAGTGGCGTCGCTCCGGTAGGGGCGGGGCCGTAAGTATATCGCTCCGTCCTAGACTCTTTACCGAGCGAGCATGAGGCGTCTCTTGCCTGCTGCTTTCTCCGCACGGGAATGGCTCCGACAGTGAGGGGGCGAGGCCGCCTCCTGCTCGCTCGGTAAAGGGTCTACGACGGAGCGATATACTTATGGCCCCGCCCCTACCGGAGCGACGCCACTGCGCGAACCTCATGTTTGACACCCCTGAAATAAACTCATATTAGGCCCTGTGACCCCAGCCCAGTGACGGAACTTGGGACTGCTTATGAGCATTAAAGCACTAAGGCCTCAGTCCAGCCCAACACAGGCACAATTGAGGCACAGTTGAGGCCCAAAATAGGGCTGAGTTAGGCTGCAACTGTGCCTGAGTTAGGCAGGAGGCAAGAGCAGTGGGCCAGGATCGAGGCAACACTTACCACAGAGGCAGGCAGGCCCCTGTGGGGAGGTGTCCGTCTTGCGGAAGCGAAGAGCCCCCTCCTGAGCTTGTCTGTGTGTACCTACCACAGCTGCTGCAGCGTTCGCAGCAGATGGGCAGCCACAGGCAGGCCTGCAGGCACTGCGCGTTTGACAGTCAGCTGAAGGGCAGAGGTTGTGCCAGTGCCAGCTGCCCCAGGGCACCCTGGGCATTAGCCACCTGCTGCAGGGGGGAGTGCCACTGCCCTCCCTCCTGCAGAAGGCGATGCAACCCCCAAGCCACGGTGAGGCTGCACGTGGGAGTCATGGGGGGCTGAGCGGGGGAGAGAAGGGAAGGAGGGGGTGGGAACGGCACGCACAAGGGGGGTCTCATGAAGTCTGGAACCGCCTCTGCCATGACATGCCCGTGCGCTGCCTGAAGCCCTGGGCCTCCAGGGCCATGGCAATGCCCACAAAGAAGGTATCCCAGCATGCCTTCTGCTCCGTGCCCCGGCCAAGACCGAGAGATGCCTTGGGCTTGTCTGCTGCGAGCGGGAAGAGCTCACGCAGCTCATCATGTCCCCAGATGGGGCAACGTCAGCACGTCGCGGCAGGCGCTCTGGCGGGGTGGGGGGTGGCCAGCTTCCATCATCAGGGAGTGGGAGGGGAGGCAGACAGACAGGCAGACAGTGGGTGCTGGGGAGGGGCACGGGTGGGTCAGAAACAGACAGACAACAAGGCTGGTGGGAGAGGGATACAGGGAGAGGGGTCTGCAGAGACCAATAGGGACACAGGGGTCACTTCGCAGATGGAGGCAATGCAGGAACGGGCGCCTCTTATGCAGACGGACCTTGGGCAGAACGGACGCCGGTGACGGGCGGAAACGGACGCCGGTGACGGGTGGACCGAGGGCGGAAACGGACGCCGTTGACGGGTGGACCGAGGGCGGGTGAGAGCCCCGGTTGCCAAAAGGGCTCTTCACAGACGTGGCGGACGTGCGCCATGTCGCCTGTCAGTGTTTGCCTGCCTGAGAGGCCCCCCAACTCCCCACTGAGCCCTGAGGGTCTGGCAGCCCCCCTGCTGTGGTCTCCCTGGGCTGGCTGTGGCAGGCCCTGGCTGGGATTCATGCAGGGGCTTGTGTGCTGGGGACTGTCTCTGTGTGTGGGGGGCAGTGCTTGCACCATGGAAAGGGGAGGGACAGCAAGTAGGCAGCCAGGGAGGTGGAGCAGTAGCAGCGCCGGCAGCTGAGGAGGGTTGCAGGGCAGGCTCCAGGACCTCTGGCAGCATCGAGGCAGACGACCATGGGGCAACCAGACTGCAGGCCCAGGGGTGCTCCCAGGAAGGTAGGTGGTAGTGGACGTTCCTGGGGAGGCAAAAAACACGGGTGTGTTCCATGGCAGCTGCTGTGTGGTAGCAATCGCCATTGAAGAAATGCCAGTGTGCCCGTTGCAAAGGCCTGCAGGGAGAGAAATTAAACACAGCTGAGAGGTGTGAGACACATAGCATGGTCTGCGCTCCTTCCCTGGGTGTCAGGAGAACATGATCCTGTAAGGGAAAAGGGTCAAAGAGAGAGAAGACAACAACACAACGTGTGGGTCACAACCATGGCAAACCTACCAATACTGACCTGTGAGCAGACCCTGTGTAGAAAACGGGGGGGGGGGGGAACAGCTGGTGTCTACATAAGGCTAACAGTTCCACACTTGTGGCATTGTGTGCTCACATTACTACAGGCAGCAATCAGACACAACATTGGTAAAGAGGCATATCATGGCAGGCATTGCAGGCAGCTATGAGACACAACATTGGTAAAGAGGCATATCATGGCAGGCATTGCAGGCAGCTATGAGACACAACATTGGTAAAGAGGCATATCATGGCAGGCATTGCAGGCAGCTATGAGACACAACATTGGTAAAGAGGCATATCATGGCAGGCATTGCAGGCAGCTATGAGACACAACATCGGTAAAGAGGCATATCATGGCAGGCATTGCAGGCAGCTATGAGACAAGACATTGGTAAAGAGGCATGTATCCTACCTATATTTCTATATGCAAAGAGGCAGAAGTCAGACCACATGTCAGCACAAACCCTGCTCTTACCTGCACTTACCTGCTGGTGTTGTTGCCTGTGGGGGGGGGGAGAGGGGCTGGGAGAAAGACATGGGTTAGCAAACACTTGCATGGAGACAGCTGCCCAGGCACAGCAGTAAACAGTTTGGCCACAGGCAGAACAGCCCTCTCTGCCCTAGAGGGGGGCAGAGAAGGGAAGAGAGAAGTGGGGTGTTTGAAATTTTTCAAAGTCCCACTTTGTGGCTGCTGGGGGACAGGACCTCACGCCACGTGCTCAGAGAGAGAGAGAGAGAGTGGAGGGCTCGGGCTGGGCTTTTGTGGGAAAGAGGCTGGGTGGGGCTGGGTGCTGATAGGGTAACTATTTGGGTCCGTGTCCAGAGTTAAGCCACAACTGTTCCGTCCTAACTCAGGCACAACTCGGGACCAGGGTGTTAGAACTTTTCAGGAGAGGGCTGGTGTGGGTAAGGTAAAATGGCTCCTATGGGTCTCCTCACATTTGAGTCCACCCTTTTTGTTGACCCAAATTTTGTGCCTGAGTTGTGCTCGAGGGGGCATGTCAGGGGGTCGCCAGTGTCTGCAACCGGACCAAATTTCGTAACCGCCCCCGTCACTCCCCTGACACGCCCCCAACACGCCCACTTTTAGGCCAAACTTAGGACGGAATAGCTCTTATGCCGAACTTAGGACTGAATTGGTCAACTTTCCTTAACCCGTCCTATGTCAGTCACAATTGCAGCACAAATTCGGCCTCTGCGGCACAATTCAGGCACAACTCGAGCCTAAGGCGCTTAGGCTGCAGTTGTGCCTGAATTGTGCCGCTGAGGCCTTAGGCTGGACTGGGCTGTTAGTTGCTAAGTCCATCCAGCACTCAGATGCTAAGTTCATTCATCTTTCTCGTCATGTTGATCATCTCTTTAAACCCTTTCACTGGTTTTCTGGTCATGACAACAAGGCAGGGGAGCGGTCAAAATTGAAGACTGTAGCACCAAGGGTTTTTATAGACTTTCCACCTCATAGAATCCTATAGGATTCTAGGTGTGGTGATTCAACCAGGGGACCCTCTACCTCTAGTTTCTGCCTTTGCTTTGCCCACCCAGTTACTGTAGTAACTAGTTCAGAGTTCCATTGACGTGTTAGCTTGCCTCCTAGTTTGGACTTAATCATGGGGTAGGTGAGCATTGTTGGCAGTAGCATAGCTTGGCTGACCAGGGGGGTGATGTGCCCTGGGTGACAGCCATGATCTCCTCGCAAGGAGGAGCTGCGGTGGCAGCTTTCTACTCCACGGCTGCCTTTTTGCATCCGGAGTGACTGCGTCTGCAGCCACAGAGGGTTTTTGCACTGTTTTCGGTGCCTGGGTGGCCCCACCCGCTCTCCCTTGCTGCTAGAAGGCTTCTAATGAAGACATGTGGGAGTGCAGGGGCAGGGCGATGACATGAAATGTGTCATCGCCCCCCCCCCCGGCATGCTAGCAAAGCCACTGATAATTGAAGGTGTGAAACCTTTTCCATTGTTTGACAAAAGTTGTTTTTCTCCAACTCAGGAACCCTTAGGAGGTGGTGCTGGTCACAAGGTACCAAATGTGCTATCCCAGCAAGATTTAGAGTTGGTAGGCTTCATCTGAATTTTGGAAGTGTGAAAACTCCACTTTAAGAAGTAAACAAGTCTCCATTCAAATTTGGAGAGCTGAATTCCATGGATCAATTAAGAAGGGGGGTTGTGATTACATGGTTTCATAAAAAATGTGGCCTTACTGACTCCTGATTATGTGGCCTCTTGCCATCAGTCCTGTAAATAGTCACATTACTGGTTTGGCCTTTGCTCTCCAGGCACCAAGTAAAAAGGTAAAGGTAAAGGTATCCCCTGACAATTAAGTCCAGTCGTGTCCGACTCTAGGGTGTGGTGCTCATCTCCATTTCAAAGCCGAAGAGCCAGCGTTGTCCGAAGACGCCTCCATGGTCATGTGGCCGGCATGACTCCTTGCCGCAGCGCGTAGCATGCAGCTGGAACACGGAGCGCTGTTTACCTTCCCGCAAGCGGTACCTATTTATCTACTCGCATTGACATGCTTTGGAACTGCTAGGTTGGCAGGAGCTGGCCAAGCAACGAGCGCTCACCCCGTCGCGGGAATCAAACTGCTGACCTTTCGATTGACAGCTTATGGTTCAGCGGTTTAACCCACTGCGCCACCCGCTGGCCAGGCACTCCAGGCACCAAGTACACATGTATAAATGTGTGTCTCCCGCATGCCTTAAATTAAAAGGAAATAAGCAGAGATAAAATATTAACCATGTACCATCTTTTCAATAGCCCTCTGAGGTGTATCTCTAGTATACCCATTTGAAAGATGGGGAACTGAGGCTGAGGGCTAGCGAGTTATCCATGGCCATTTGGTGAGTCTGGCTGAGATCAGATTTAGCTGAAGTCTGTCACATCTTTTTTTCATGATGATTTATATTCAGGGATCTGTGAGACAGCATTCCTTTAATGAAAACTTTGCCAGGAAAGATGAGTCATCCCTAGAAGTGGATATGCATGCCTTTTAGAAATTGTTAACATAGTTCCCAATTAAAAAGGAAGCGCTATCATTGATTTTATAGGCTGTGATTCTTGAACAGATATTAAGTGCTATTTAGAAGTGAAGTTCTTAGCAACAAGATTATTTTTTCTAGTTAGAACCACACATCAGGGTGTTTTACATCATGTTTTGAGCAGCAAAGGTATGTTCTTATTCTCAAAATATAGATGCTATTTTTACATCGGCAAAAGAAGCACTTCTACAGGCTGCATCATATTGTTCCGTGAAAATGCTATTGGGAATAGGGCACTTGCTCTGATAAATACCATGTAAAAGTGCTAATGAGGTTTTATAAGGACAAATATCCTTTCCTAGAAATAAAATGCCCTAGTATGGAATTGAGGGACTGTTTCATTTCCTCTTGTAAATTCACTGTGCTGTTTTCATATTTTTCTTATGCCCCACATGTAGATATGCCTGCCTGCTGATTTCACTTCATACACCTGATGAAGTTAACTGTCATTCATGAAAGCTGGCACTGAAACAAATTGGCTAGTCTTTAAGGTGCCACAGGACTCTTTTTCCCCCCCCCAGAATATAGTTACAAAGGGAGATTGTTCGCCTATGGCTCTCACAGTGGTCCAAGCAAAGCGACACTGTGAAACAACCTGGATGATGTTCAGATGTTTGCATGAGCGCGGAGTCTGTGAAAACTTCACCAGACAGAAAAGCAACATTTTGATCTTGTTTACTTGCTCTCACAAGGTCAAAATTAATTCTGCATCCTCTTTCAGCTCATGGTCGTCTACTCATTATTAGTCATATCCACAGAGGGCATTCCCCTGTCACATACAATCATGGGCAGAAAAGAAAAATGTCACACCTTTATTCATTTTGGAAGGGGGGGGAAGAGGAAGACAACTGTCATAATTTTTGTTGGTAAAAATACTGTAAGTTTCACAGAGGCCACACAAAACTGAAAAGGAAATATTTCAGACATCAGATCATTGATATCATGCCCAACTTTCTCTGGACTTAGGGGTTTGGTGTTGATGGATTTTTGGGCAGCAGCCACAGTAGCACTATTAACTACAGTATCTGTAAAAGGGGCCCCTTGAACTCCTCGTTTTCTCTGGTGTTCCCAAGTCCACACTTTCAGCTCATTTCCTCTCCATTTTTGATAGGGTTGCCACCTATATTTGCTGTAAGGAGTCTGTGCTGGTTTTCCTGTGTGGTGGTAAATCACATACTTTGCATGATGAAAGCCCAGGTTCAATCCCTGGCATTTGGAGCTAGGGCTGGGAAAGCATCCCCACCCCCTCAGCAAGGAGACCTACCACCAGTCCATACTGAGCTGGATGGATCAATGCCCTGATTCAGTAGAGGGCAGATTTCTTAAAACACAATTGCTTGATTAGCAATCTAAACAATTGGTAGATATTTGTTTCTATGACTATGGCAGCCAAAAATTACTGTCCAGACAATACTACCAGCCCAATCCTATGGGTGGGATGAGATGACGGATCTCCTGATCCGTCATCGCATCCTCTGGGCTGCTGGCACAGCAGCAGTTCCAGAGAGCTGGCTTGCGTCAGTGTAAGCACCACTGGCGTCGACAGGGGGAAGCGGGGGGGGGGGCGGGCCGCCGGGGGGGCGTCGCGCGTACAGGGGTGACGCGCGATTCCCCCCACTTACAGTTTTGTAGTGAAGGTGGGCCCGCCCACCCTCCCCTGTGTCCGTTTGGCTCCAAAATGAGCCGAAAACGGAGCGGGGAGGGCGCTCTGCTCCTGCACGTGACGTCACGCGCGGGGGCGGAGCCTTCCCCTTAAGGGCGACGCGCGCCCCCGCTCTGGGGTGACGCGCGTCGTCGCGACGCCACTGGTAAGCACCCAGAAGATGTGTGTGGATGCCAGTGGTCTCCAGATCATCTGCTGTGCCAGTAAGTTGGCAGGAGGAGGACTGAGGGCGGAATGTGATGCGGAGCAGGCCGGGCTGGGCCAGGAGGGGGAGGATCTTGGTGGCAGTAGTGACCGCCAAGATCCTATGCCTTCAGCCTAGGTCTGACACACCACTTTGGACCTACCAGATTTATGCCAGCAAAACAGCTGGCATAGATCCAAGTAGGCCCATTGGGGACCGGGGAACAGCGGACTAGGTAAATAAAAAAATTGTTTACTTACCTCTCTGCCGCTGACTGGTCCCCAGCAGACTGCCGAGATGCAGTGGAGATTTAATTGGCGTCACTGCATCACACAGCTCAGCCAAGCATAGGATTGGGCCGGGCCCTCATGTTATTCTACCCCACCACAGAAATGCCCACACTGGAAGCATATGCTGGATGTCAGAAGACAGGCGTGGAATTATTTCAGGTCGATTGTTTTAAAATCGGCAAAGATCTGGCACAGAGAAAATTTGATTTCTGCAAAGTTGTATTTGCCTTATATTTAGGTCTTTCCCTGTGTTAAAAAGCATGTAACTTTTCAGACTCCATCTTGTCTTCATCAAGTCATCATTTTCTTTAGGCGAGAGAGTCACACACATCAGAGGCCCTGAATTATTGCTGTGAGGACCAGAAAACCTTATCCCACCTCACGCCTTGGAATGCGTAAGGTGAGCTTATCAAGAAACCTGGGGGTCAGTGTGCGCCTCCTGTATTTCCTAGCCGTGTTAGAACAGTTTTGACTTTTGGGGTGATAAGTAACAGAATGTTTTGGAGCCATATGTCCCATTTGCTTGTTTTATGGTGATTGATTGACAAGTATGCTTTTCTGGTGAAATCTCTTTTTTCCTTAGTGCTATATAAGAAGCGTTTGAATCCTAAAATCTGGGTCAGATGCATTAGGCTCCCACTACAGTGCAGTTTTAATAAACCCAGAACAATTTTCTATCTCCAGCCTTGTTTTGCATAAATAATTTCTCTGACATGTACAAATCCTAAAATGCACATTCTGTCACTCTAATTGCAAGCCAGTACTTTTAAATATAAACTAGGGCTAAAGGAGAAAACTCTGTGTTACTTCAGTTTTGACAAACTGGCTGTTTAGACTGAAGTTTGTCAAAGAATGAAGTTACTCAGAGACTGTTTGGATTTACTGAAAAGGTAGAAATGGAAAATAAAATCATATGTAAGCCATGCACATCCTGACGCAGTCATATGGCTGATATCAGGCACAATACATTTACATTATGTCATACATAATTACCACATCATGCAGGGAACAACATGGTGTAAGTTGTATTTGCAACAGTAAGAAGTATTTGCAAGACATGATTTGCAACAAATGATATTAATCAATTACTAATTGGATTGTTTAACCAATCACTGTATTGGTACAAGTGAGGGGAAATGGTAAGTACACACTCTTTACATGAAGTACACTCATGCTTGTTGAAAAGCTTGTCCTAGAATGAGATGCAGCCTGTGGGTTTCCACTTTCTTGGAAAGTATGTCCATTCCACTGAGTTGAAGGCTTCAGTCGAAGGCATTTGTTGCCTTCCTTCCTGTGCCCAGTGGCGTAGCTGGTGTTTTTCGAAGGGGGCCATGGGTGGGACAGCACGTCTTTACCCTGCCCACCCTTTTTGGTCCTGCTCCATTCTGGTGGCGGGGTGGGCGGGGCGAAGACGTGTCATCCCGCCCACGACCCCATTGGAAAAATGTCAGCTACGCTACTGCCTGTGCCCATGAAAAACAGTTTGATTGTTTCTTTAAACCAAAACTCCAGCCCAGATTGGATCCAAGGAGGACCAAGTTGAAATATTAATTTCTGTGAAAAGCTCAGCAATTCCAAATAGATAGAGCAGGGACATGCGGTGGCAGGTGAGGCAGAACCGCCCCGTTGTAGTCCACGGAAAAAAAAACTGCGACCCTGTGATTGCACATGCGTGTCACCTGCTTGTACCCGAGTAAGCAGGTAGTACACAGACACACACACACACACACACAGACACACACACACACACCTAAGCTTTGAGCGTAGAGCCTAAGCTCTGACTCTTATTTATAGTGTTCTGAAATTTTAATTTTCTTTTATTTTGCTATTTTTCCTATATATGTATATATATTGGTGGGGGAGAATAAAAGGGAATAAACCCCTAAGAAAATTGCCTCATCAAAAAAATGCTCCCAAAGAAAAAGGAGACCCCCTCCTGAAAATAGTTGACAAAATGGAGTGGGAGGTTAGATCAGCCCTACTTTTATTTTCGTTCTTCTTCCATGTTACTGTACTTCTTTTCATCTTTGTTGACTTATTTCTCTTCATTTGCCTTCTGTGGTCTGCCTAATCCAAATCTGCCTCAGACGTCCTGTTTCCCATCCCTTTAGTAGGTAACTCAGTTTTAAAAGTCCCATATTAATAAAATGATTCCTAATTTAAATGCAATGTATCAATGATACATTGTATTTAAATTAGGAAAGTCTTGCATTACGTTTTATCCAACATTTCCTAAAGCAGCAGTACCAATCACTGCTCTATTGAACTTACTGAATAAATGACCACTTGTAATGATTACAGTGTCTGATATACCTTTGCTCTCCTTTTCCCCACAGCAGTACTAGACAACAATGCTTCCTTGTTCCTTCCATGATGCCCAATTAGATATCTTTCCAATTTCTCCCCACCCCATTATCTGTCTCTTTCGTGTTCTGTAAATCTCTCTCTTTCTTTTTCTTCTCTTAATGAAAGTCTTCACTCTTGTCTTTTGTCATTTTCAGTAAATCTCTAATAATGGACTTTTACAGCACACTGTTGATCATTCTAAACAGATCTGGCAATTATGCTGCTTTCATCATTACTAGTTTTTTTTAATGCTCTGCCTTCCTTTTCCAGCAGCCCAATACAGCATAACTCCCTGTGCGGTGCGGTGATGTAGCCGCACCAAGGGGGTGCACTGTATCCCGCGAGGGAGTTTCGGGCCCCAAAGTTCTCCTCTGGGTTAAGAGAACATTTGTTCCCTTGCCCAGGGGCAAGCCTACAGACTACATCAGAAAATAAGAAAAGTCCTGATGAATCAGCCCAAACGCCTTTTCAGACCACATCACATTTCTCACAATGGCCAACCAGATGCCCCTGTGAATCTCATTGGCCTTTCTCATTGAACTTTGGAAACCTTTGAGGGGGAATGGTGCTTAACGCAAGAGTTGACAAAGCATTACAAAATGGTCATATTTGTAATATAAGCCAATGTGTTATGAACTTCTGCAGTATTAGTCGCATTAAGTAAAACTTCTATGGGTTGAAGAAGCACTACGAGAAAGTCAGGACCGAACAACGGGATGTGATTGGAAAATTTGCATCTTAAATGGTAAAGGAAACTTATCTGTATGTGATGTGAAGCAGTGGGTCGTTTCAAAAGCCCGTTTCTCCTCCTTCCCAATTGAATGTGAAAAGAGGAGGGGGAACAAAGAGGAAGTACTAGCTTAGATCTTCTCTTCTCCTTTCCATTGACAGCATCAGTGCAGAGGATGTGGAGGGGAAGAGAGGAGAGTGCTGGCCTAGAGTATCTCCTCTCTATTCACACTGGGCAAGTGGGGTGACAGCAGTGCCCACCGCACCCCCGATAGCATGTCACCGGTGGCAACTGCCTCAGTTGAGGCTGGCTTTGGCTGAGGCGAAGGCAATCGTATGTGGCAACTGTAGCTACCAGTGAGGTGGGCTGCTATTCAAGACCTCTGGCGGCTGATGTCAGAGGAATAACGTGGAGATGGAGTTTTGCTCTTACTTGTAAGCAGAAGAATGTAGTGGTAGAGCTCAGGGACGCACAACCCTCAGTACCTTGCAAATGTATTGTGGCTGGCTGGCTAGATGTTCTTACTACATTGGGAGCCTAAGGGCTCAGTCCAGCCTAACTCAGGCACAGTTGAGGCCCAATTGTGGCCCAATTGTGGCCCAAACTAGGACCGAGTTAGGCTGCAACTGTGCCTGAGTTAGGCTGGAGGCAACAGCATTGGGCCAGGATCGCGGCAAAACTTACCGCAGAGGCAGGCAGGCTCCTGTGGGGAGCTGTCAGTCTTGTGGAAGCGAAGAGCCCCCTCCTCAGCCCGTCTGCGTGCACCTACCACAGCTGCTGCAGCGGTCGCAGCAGATGGGCAGCCACAGGCGGGCCTGCAGGCACTGCGCGTTTGACAGTCAGCTGAAGGGCAGAGGTTGTGCCAGTGCCAGCTGCCCCAGGGCACCCTGGGCATCAGCCACCTGCCGCAGGGGGGAGTGCCACTGCCCTCCCTCCTGCAGACTGCGATGCCACCCCCAAGCCACGGTGAGGCTGCACGTGGGAGTCATGGGGGGGTGAGCGGGGGAGAGAAGGGAAGGAGGGGGTGGGAACGGCACGCACAAGGGGGGGGTCTCATGAGGTCTGGAACCGCCTCCGCCAGGACATGCCCGTGCGCTGCCTGAAGCCCTGGGCCTCAAGGGCCGTGGCAATGCCCACAAAGAAGGCATCCCAGCATGCCTTCTGCTCCGTGCCCCGGCCAAGACCGAGAGATGCCGTGGGCTTGTCTGCTGCGAGCGGGAAGGGCTCACGCAGCTCATCACACCCCCAGATGGGGCAACGTCGGCACCTTGCGGCAGGCGCTCTGGCGGCATGGGGGGTGCCAGCGTCCATCATCAGGGAGTGGGAGGGGAGGCAGGCACACTGACAGGGGGTGCTGGGGAGGGGCACGGGTGGGTCAGAAACAGACAGACAACACGGCTGGTGGGAGAGGGATACAGGGAGAGGGGTCTGCAGAGACCGATAGGGGCACAGGGGGCACTTCGCAGATGGAGGCAATGCAGGAACGGGCGCCTCTCATGCAGACGGACAGAGGGCGGAAACGGACGCCGGTGACGGGCGGACACGGACGCCGGTGATGGGCGGACCGAGGGTGGGTGAGAGCCCCGGTTGCTGAAAGGGCTCTTCACGGACGTGGCGGACGTGCGCCACAGTGCCCGTCAGTGTTTGCCTGCCTGACAGGCCCCCCAACTCCCCCCTCCCCTCTGGTCCCAGAGGGTCCGGCAGCCCCCCTGCTGTGTTCTCCCAGGGATGGCTGTGGCGGACCCTGGCTGGGATTCATGCAGAGGCTTGTGTGCTGGGGCCTGCCTGTGTGGGTGTGTGGGGCAGTGCTTGTGCAACATTGGGGACATGTGTTTCCAGGGGCATCTTTATTGTTCTGGAACAGTGGCAGAGATGGCCGGGCGTGGCTGCCAGGGGTAGGCACAGCAGCCTCTAGGACCACAGCAGCAGCATCAGGCGAGCCCCATGGACCTGGAGATGCGGGCTCTTCCCCTGTGGAACCACGGCCTACTCCATAGAAAGGGGAGGGACAGCAAGTAGGCAGCCAGGGCGGTGGGGCAGCAGCAGCAGCTGAGGTGGGTTGCAGGGCAGGCTCCCAGACCTCTCTGGCAGCATCAAGGCAGGTGACTGTGGGGCAACCAGACTGCAGGCCCAGGGGTGCTCCCTGGACGGTTTGTGGTAGTGGGCATTCCTGGGGGGACGAACAACATGGGGGTGTTCCATGGCAGCTGCTGCGTGGTAGCAATCGCCATTGAAGAGGAGCCAGTGTGCCAGTTGCAAAGGTCTGCAGGGAGAGAAATCAAACACAGCTGAGTGGTGTGAGACACATAGCCTGGTCTGCGCTCCTTCCCTGGGTGTACGGTGAGCATGATCCTGTAAGGGAAAGGGGTCAAAGAGAGAGACAACAACACAACTTGGGGGTCACAACCATGGCAATCCTAGCAATACTGACCTATCGGTAGACCCTGTGGAGAAAAGAGGGGGGGGGAACAGCTGGTGTCTACATATGGGTTACAGTTCCACACTCATGGCATTGTGTGCTCACATTAATACAGGCAGCTATGAGACAAGACATTGGTATAGAGGCATATCATGGCAGGCTATGCAGGCAGCTATGAGACAAGACATTGGTATAGAGGCATATCATGGCAGGCTATGCAGGCAGCTATGAGACAAGACATTGGTATAGAGGCATATCATGGCAGGCTATGCAGGCAGCTATGAGACAAGACATTGGTATAGAGGCATGTATCCTACCTATATTTCTCTATGCAAAGAGGCAGACGTCAGACCACATGTCAGCACAAACCCTGCACTTACCTGCTGGTGTTGTTGCCTGTATGGGGGGGGGGAGAGGGGCTGGGAGAAAGACATGGGTTAGCAAACACTTGCATGGAGACAGCTGCCCAGGCACAGCAGTAAACAGTTTGGCCACAGGCAGAACAGCCCTCTCTGCCCTAGAGGGGGGCAGAGAGGAGAGAGGAGAAGAGAGAAGTGGGGTGTTAGAAAAGTTTTCAAAGTCCCACTTTGTGGCTGCTGGGGGACAGAACCCCACACCACGTGCTCAGAGAGAGAGAGAGAGAGAGTGGAGGGCTGGGGCTGGGCTTTTGTGGGAAAGAGGCTGGGTGGGGCTGGGTGCTGATAGGGTAACTATTTGGGTCCATGTCCAGAGTTAGGCCACACCTGTTCGGTCCTAACTCAGGCCCAACTCGGGCCCAGGGTGTTAGAACTTTTCAGGAGAGGGCTGGTGTGGGTAAGGTAAAATGGCTCCTATGGGTCTCCTCACATTTGGGTCCACCCTTTTTGCTGGCCCAAATTTTGGGCCTGAGTTGGGCTCGAGGGGGCGTGTCAGTGGCTCTCCAGTGTCTGGAACCGGACCAAAATTCGTAACCGCCCCCGTCACACCCCCGACACGCCCCCAACACACCCACTTTTAGGCTGCAATTGTGCCTGAATTGTGCAATTGTGCCTGAATTGTACCGCAGTTGCCTTGGGCTGGACCGGGCTGCAATTCAGTCACAATTGCAGCCCAACTCAGGCACAATTCAGGCACAACTCGGGCCTAAAGCACTTGGGCTGCAATTGTGCCTGAATTGTACCGCAGTTGCCTTGGGCTGGACCGGGCTGTAAGATGCCTAACCAGTCAGCCATTGCATGCTTGTATGGTACTGAGACACCCTCTCCCTCCACCATTGCTTACAGCATTTATAGATAGGGATGGGAATTTCCCTCCCTCCTTGCTTGCTTACTCTGCACTGACAAAGCACCACAGTAGCTGCCACTAATCAACAAGGAACAGTGTGAAACCAGCTTCCTAGTTCTCAGACTAGCAAGTCTCTCTCACCCAGACACACTAATAAGGCGAATGACTTGACCTGCTGTATCCTATTGGTATGAAGAGAATTCCCTTCCTGGCAAAGCTGACACTTTCCAATAGTGGCATAGGCCTTGAGGGGTTTAAATTTAAGAAAGCAAAGGAGTTAATGAGGCAAAACAAGATTTGATAAGAAGAAACTAGAATCTGCTGAAATGTTTATTACCATTTCTGTCTAGGAGTGATTTCAGTGGGCCTGAGAAATAGTTAGCAGTTGATGGTGGTGGGAATCGACTTCAGGAAACAAGCGTAACAATTTGGCATTACCAGAAAGTCTCCTATTTTTGGTGATTGTGTCTATCTAACGTTCTGATCCTGTCAACAGAAGGACAAACTGGAATCCTCCTGGGCTGAATGACGGACACAGCGCATCAGGACGCCCTGCAATGCTAACGCAACGCCACCTGACTTCCGCGGTTTTCTGTACTGCATTTGCAGTTATGCTCCTTGTTAGAGATAGAATAAAAGGAACAGGAATATGAAAAGTAGCCAGAAGATCTGTAAGCAAAGCACACCACTTAAAGATGTCTCAAAGAGGTGCCAGCAATTTGTTGAATTTCCTTAATGCATTTGGGCTGTTTTCAAGTGATTATACTAAACCCTTCATTTTTTATTTTTAAAAAAATCTAACTCAGAAAGTCTGTTTTGGAATTTTAATGTATTCTTGGTTTGTCATAGGGCCATGTGTATTGTGAATTACCAGAGTTTAAATTCTGCCTACACACTTCCTCTGAATTGCTCCCCTGCTATGCATCCTAATGATTTGTCATCTTGGAAATGTTGTATTAGAATTTTTTTTTTGAAAAATATCTCCTTAACTGAGCTCTGTTGTTAAGAACAAAGCTCCCTAGCAAGGTTCTCTCATTTAGTATTAAAAAGATAATCAGGCAGCCATGTCGTTCCATTGGAAAAAAATCCAAACAGGTACAATAACACAATACTTTTATTAACACCAATAATATTGCTATGATAATTCTATTATCACTTCCCTGATGATCTCAACAAATCTCATGACTTTCAGTTCTACTTATAGCTAATGATAACCAGTTCTACAGCAGTTCTACTGCTCTGCCACCAAATATTTTTCCTCTATTCATTCTCACATTTCAGGTGCCTGTCTGATATTTCTGCTTGAATGTGCCATTGTTGTCTCCAGCTCAAAATGTCTAAGGCTGAACCTTCCGACACTCTTCTTACCTTTTGACAACATCACCATAACTACGCTTGCCATACGTCCCGGAATGCCCGGGACGATCCCAAATTTCGGGATTGGATCCCGGCATCCCGGGAGGTATGGGCACAATCCCGGATTGCCGCCGCCATGTTTAAAATAGAGTTACTTACCCGGGTGCCGGCACATTGGCTCATGAAATCTCACGAGAGCCAAGATGTCGGCGCCCAAATCCTGTGAGGGCATGATGCCCTCACGGGATTTGGGCGCCAACATCTTGGCTCTTGCGAGATTTTGCAAGCCAACATGCCGGTGCCTGGGTAAGTAACTTATTTTAAACATGGCAGCGGCAGTGGCGGCAGCGAGCGGGTGTATATGCCGTTCGCCCGCTGTCTCACTGGCTCGGAGCAGGCCCATGCAGTCTCTTTCCGGAGATCGCTCGCTGTCTACAGCAAGTGATCCTGAGACTGCCCGGGCCAACGCGAGCCGGCCCCGGGCAGTCTCTGTCCGGAGATCGCTCGCTGTCTCACAGGCTCCCAGCCAGTGAGACAGCGAGCGAGCGAGCCGGAGAGAGACTGCCCGGGGCGGGTTCGCGCGGGCCTGGGCAGTCTCTCTCCGAATCAGCAGCGCGACGAGGATGCAGCAGCAGCAGCAGCACGGATCTCAGCAGCACGACTGCCAGATCAGCACTGCCGACGATGGTGGGGTAAGTAAATTTAATTAATTATTTAACTTAAATAAATAAATAAATAAAATTGTGACCGCGCCCCCTTTATTTTTGAACATTAAATTCCTTTCTTTAATTATTTACTTATTTAGTTTGTAGGCTAAATAAATAAATAATTAAAAATTGCACATGCGCTTTGCGTGGCAATAGGGGGCACTTCGCGCCCCCTTTGTTTTTGGATATTAAATTCCTTTCTATTTACTTATTTAGTTTGTAGGCTAAATAAATAAATAATTAAAAATGTGAACGCGCTTCGCGCGGCAATAGGGGGCGCTTTGCGCCCCCTGTATTTTAAAATAAATAAATAAATAGAAATTGTGGAGGTGCTTGTATTTTTCTTTGTATTTTTTATTATTTATTTATTTAATTTTTCATTTATTTAATTATTCTATTGGTGTGGGTGTGTGGGTGTCCCGGTTGAAGGTCAGCAAAATATGGCAAGCCTAGCCATATGCCCATTTCTCCAAGCCTGATACTCCACCATGATTTTGTAACCTCCACATTCCTTTACCATTTAAGATGCAAATTTTCCAATCACATCCCGTTGTTCGGTCCTGACTTTCTCGTAGTGCTTCTTCAACCCATAGAAGTTTTACTTAATACGACTAATACTGCAGAAGTTCATAACACATTGGCTTATATTACAAATATGACCATTTTGTAATGCTTTGTCAACTCTTGCGTTAAGCACCATTCCCCCTCAAAGGTTTCCAAAGTTCAATGAGAAAGGCCAATGAGATTCACAGGGGCATCTGGTTGGCCACTGTGAGAAATGTGATGTGGTCTGAAAAGGCGTTTGGGCTGATTAATCAGGACTTTTCTTATTTTCTGATGTAGTCTGCAGCACATGACGCATTCAAAGCCAGTTGCTTAGTACTCACATGCACACAAAGCAATTATTGTGTAATCCTTTACTATCATTGAAAGTCTCAGGGGATGTCATGAGGGTTATGTGAAATTGACAGAAAATTACAATATTGAGCTGTGCAATTAAATTAATCAGTAATGTGCCATTCCTTGTTCAAAAACATCACACACACACACACACACACACACACACACACACACACACACACACACACACACACACGATTTTCAAAAATGTATCTCATACAACTGCAATAATGTAATCAATTATCACACACTGGCAAGCCTACAGCCCAGTCCAGCCTAAGGCCTCAGCGGCACAATTCAGGCACAACTGCAGCCTAAGGGCCTTAGGCTCGAGTTGTGCCTGAATTGTGCCGCAGAGGCCGAATTTGTGCTGCAATTGTGACTGACATAGGACGGGTTAAGGAAAGTTGACCAATTCAGTCCTAAGTTCGGCATAAGAGCTATTCCGTCCTAAGTTTGGCCTAAACGTGGGCGTGTTGGGGGCGTGTCGGGGGAGTGACGGGGGCGGTTACTAAATTTGTTCCGGTTCCAGACACTGGCGACCCCCTGACACGCCCCCTCGAGCACAACTCAGGCACAAAATTTGGGTCAACAAAAAGGGTGGACTCAAATGTGAGGAGACCCATAGGAGCCATTTTACCTTACCCACACCAGCCCTCTCCTGAAAAGTTCTAACACCCTGGTCCCGAGTTGTGCCTGAGTTAGGACGGAACAGTTGTGGCCTAACTCTGGACACGGACCCAAATAGTTACCCTATCAGCACCCAGCCCCACCCAGCCTCTTTCCCACAAAAGCCCAGCCCCAGCCCTCCACTCTCTCTCTCTCTCTCTCTGAGCACGTGGCGTGGGGTCCTGTCCCCCAGCAGCCACAAAGTGGGACTTTGAAAATTTTCAAACACCCCACTTCTCTCTTCCCTTCTCCTCTCTCCTCTCTGCCCCCCTCTAGGGCAGAGAGGGCTGTGCCGCCTGTGGCCAAACTGTTTACTGCTGTGCTGTGCCTGGGCAGCTGTCTCCATGCAAGTGTTTGCTAACCCATGTCTTTCTCCCAGCCCCTCTCCCCCCCCCACAGGCAACAACACCAGCAGGTAAGTGCAGGTAAGAGCAGGGTTTGTGCTGACACGTGGTCTGACTTCTGCCTCTTTGCATATAGAAATATAGGTAGGATACATGCTTCTTTACCAATGTCTTGTCTCATAGCTGCCTGCAATGCCTGCCATGATATGCCTCTTTACCAATGTTGTGTCTCATAGCTGCCTGCAATGCCTGCCATGATATGCCTCTTTACCAATGTTGTGTCTCATAGCTGCCTGCAATGACTGCCATGATATGCCTCTTTACCAATGTTGTGTCTCATAGCTGCCTGCAATGCCTGCCATGATATGCCTCTTTACCAATGTTGTGTCTGATTGCTGCCTGTAGTAATGTGAGCACACAATGCCACAAGTGTGGAACTGTGAGCCTTATGTAGCACCAGCTGTCCCCCCCCCCCTTTTCTCCACAGGGTCTACTCACAGGTCAGTATTGGTAGGTTTCCCATGGTTGTGACCCACACGTTGTGTTGTTGTCTTCTCTCTCTTTGACCCTTTTCCCTTACAGGATCATGTTCTCCTGACACCCAGGGAAGGAGTGCAGACCATGCTATGTGTCTCACACCTCTCAGCTGTGTTTAATTTCTCTCCCTGCAGGCCTTTGCAACCGGCACACTGGCATTTCTTCAATGGGGATTGCTACCACACAGCAGCTGCCATGGAACACCCCCGTGTTTTTTGCCTCCCCGGGAACGTCCACTACCACCTACCTTCCTGGGAGCACCCCTGGGCCTGCAGTCTGGTTGCCCCATGGTCGTCTGCCTGATGCTGCCAGAGGTCCTGGAGCCTGCCCTGCAACCCTCCTCAGCTGCCGGCGCTGCTACTGCTCCACCTCCCTGGCTGCCTACTTGCTGTTCCTCCCCTTTCCATGGTGCAGGCTGTGGTTCCACAGGGGAAGGGCCTGCATCCCCTGGTCCATGGGGCATGCCTGCTGCTGCTGCTGCTGTGGTCCGAGTGGCCGCTGTGACTACCCCTGGCAGCCTTGCCTGGCCATCTCTGCCACTGTTCCAGAACAATAAAGATGCCCCTGGAAACACATGTCCCCAATGTTACACAAGCACTGCCCCCCACACACAGAGACAGTCCCCAGCACACAAGCCCCTGCATGATTCCCAGCCAGGGCCTGCCACAGCCAGCCCAGGGAGACCACAGCAGGGGAGCTGCCAGACCCTCAGGGCTCAGAGGGGAGTGGGGAGTTGGGGGGCCTCTCAGGCAGGCAAACACTGACAGGCGACATGGCGCATGTCCGCCACGTCTGTGAAGAGCCCTTTCGGCAACCGGGGCTCTCACCCGCCCTCGGTCCGCCCGTCAACGGCGTCCGTTTCCGCCCTCGGTCCGCCCGTCACCGGCGTCCGTTTCCGCCCGTCACCGGCGTCCGTTCTGCCCAAGGTCCGTCTGCATAAGAGGCGCCCGTTCCTGCATTGCCTCCATCTGCGAAGTGACCCCTGTGTCCCTATTGGTCTCTGCAGACCCCTCTCCCTGTATCCCTCTCCCACCAGCCTTGTTGTCTGTCTGTTTCTGACCCACCTGTGCCCCTCCCCAGCACCCACTGTCTGCCTGTCTGTCTGCCTCCCCTCCCACTCCCTGATGATGGAAGCTGGCCACCCCCCACCCCGCCAGAGCGCCTGCCGCGACGTGCTGACGTTGCCCCATCTGGGGGCGTGATGAGCTGCATGAGCCCTTCCCACTCGCAGCAGACAAGCCCAAGGCATCTCTCGGTCTTGGCCGGGGCACAGAGCAGAAGGCATGCCGGGATGCCTTCTTTGTGGGCATTGCCACGGCCCTGGAGGCCCAGGGCTTCAGGCAGCGCACAGGCATGTCATGGCAGAGGCGGTTCCAGACTTCATGAGACCCCCCTTGTGCGTGCCGTTCCCACCCCCTCCTTCCCTTCTCTCCCCCGCTCAGCCCCCCATGACTCCCACGTGCAGCCTCACCGTGGCTTGGGGGTGGCATCGCCTTCTGCAGGAGGGAGGGCAGTGGCACTCCCCCCTGCAGCAGGTGGCTAATGCCCAGGGTGCCCTGGGGCAGCTGGCACTGGCACAACCTCTGCCCTTCAGCTGACTGTCGCACACCCAGTGCCTGCAGGCCCACCTGTGGCTGCCCATCTGCTGCGAACGCTGCAGCAGCTGTGGTAGGTACACACAGACGAGCTGAGGAGGGGGCTCTTCACTTCCACAAGACTGACACCTCCCCACAGGGGCCTGCCTGCCTCTGTGGTAAGTGTTGCCTCGATCCTGGCCCACTGCTCTTGCCTCCTGCCTAACTCAGGCACAGTTGCAGCCTAACTCAGCCCTATTTTGGGCCTCAACTGTGCCTCAACTGTGCCTCAATTGTGCCTGTGTTGGGCTGGACTGAGGCCTTAGAAACCCATATCTTTGAGCTCTTGCTTCATTTACACAGCTCTGTTTGGCAGGCAGGTCCAGAATACATGCTCAGCCATTGGCATACATGTGCTAAACATAATGGGCATTAGGAACATTAGGAACCAGGAGATAAATCTCATAAGGAAATCCAAGTTGTCTTTGCATGCTCTCAAAGAAGAACAATTTTCAGCCCAGTCCTTTCTAGCAGGACCTGGCTGTGCATATAAGGCACCCACCACTTTCTATGCAGGATTGGGCCTGCTCCGGCACAGCCGGTGGCCTCCTCAGGGTAAAGGGATGTCGGTCCCTTTACCCTGAGTAATGTGCCAACTACCTCGATAGGCCTACTCAAATGCATGCCAGATACACTTGAGAAGTCCGTGTAGAAGTCCCAACGGGCCCAGGAAGGGGGATAGGATATGGCTGAGGAGGCCTCTGCTGATCTTTCCCCTTTCCTGGGCCCAATCCTCCAATCCCATCCCCCAGAACACCATGTTCTGCCCTCCCCACACACCAAGCCCAGGGGGGACGCCATGGGGCTGCTGTTTTCTGTGGCGCTGGAGGAGCAGCACAAGCCTCTCCACTGGCACCGCTTACTCTCCAGGTGCCGCAAACATGCCTTATGGCATGCTTGCCACACCCTTGACCAGCGGTCTCCAAACCGCAGCCTGCTGTCCGTCTGAAAACGTTGTCTGGGTGCGGCGTGATGATGGCAGAGCCTTACCGTTCTTGCAGCGAGATCGGAAATATGGGTGAAGAAGCCATGTAATATTTTGTTGAAGAGACAAATAAATTTATTTATTATCAAAAAGTCTGATGAAATTCCTTTAGCGCAAAAACTCCAGCGAACCGAAGAAAAAGGAAGCGCATAGGATTATCCGGCAGACCAAAAGAAATTACCGTTCTGCCCCGCAGCCTCCTATCTTTGCATCCAGTCTTTGCAGAAACTCATGCTGGTCAGCTGCTTCCCTTGAGAAATCAGGGCACAGAGCCATCTGGGGTGACGTGCAGCGGACGTGGCTGCCTAGCGCGGGTTTCTGCGAAGATAGGAGGCTGAGGGACAGAATGGTAAGGCTCTGCCACCGCCGCACCACACCCGGAAGCCATTTTCTGGTGCACCGGATCTGGCCCACAGGTCCGGAGTTGGGTGGCCCCTCCCTGCCCTAGACTGCTGGGAGCAGCTGCTTCCCCAGTCTCTACTTAGACTGGATTGCGACGTCAGTCATTCAAGAAGACAAGTAGAACTCCCCCATCACTACTTAATACAAACCTCATGCAGGATCGTACTTTTACAGTGTTGTTAACAGGAGTTGGGTGTTTATACATGACACATGATAACTCCAGTCTTTTAAAGTACTTATTGCACAGTGCACGTTATCAGGGATCAGACATCATATGCAGAAAAGTGCCACTCCTGTAGGTATTAACTCCAATAAGAAGTGCCTTTGATTATCACCACTGATGATCTTACCTTATGCAAGAGAAGGAGTGACAGTTTTATTTAATTCTTCCCTGTGGAACCATAGACATCAACAGTGGATCAACTTCACCACCAGTGCTATTCCGTCACCCTTTCAGTGTTTCATCATCTTTATGGGACCTCCCAAAAGTGAATAAGGTAAACTAATACTTTATAAAATCTGTGCAGTATCAAGTCCCTTGACAGGGCAATAGTCTGTCTTTAAAACGTTTTAGACATTTTTTTTTTACTTTTCAAAATATAAAAAAGGGAGGGTATATAAGGTCTGATACTGCCAACATTCCATGCAGTCTGTTTTGGGATCAGTTTGCCTTGTGGATTTGTAGCCATTCTGGCTTTGGGTAATATATTGAGGTGCTACCTATTTTTAGATGTGAAATAATGTGATGGCTTATGTAAATAGCATGCTTCTATATTTTTTTTCTTTTTAAGGAAAGTGTGTATGAATGCCCCCACACACTTAAATGCAACAGATATATAGACAATAATTGTAACGGCCAAGCCCTACGTTGCCTAAATGTGGCCATACTTTCTCTACTGCCATCTTCCAGCATTACAATATTTCATTCCACCCTGTGCAATGCAGACTGAATGATGCTAATCCTTTGGAAAGCAGCGTTTCTTGCCTACCTGGCCAGTGTAAGTGCTGCATTCTAATGGGATTATCTCCTTCCCTCTTCCTTTGTTCATCCAGAGAAGAAGAGAAGAGGGGAGTGATAATCCCCATCGAATGGAGTATTTATTACCTATGTCGCAGGTGTGGAGAGCAGAGTATTCCAAAGGGGTTTGCCGTAGTTGACTCTTCTTACAGTGCAGTTAAACTCTATTGTCAACAGAGTGAAACGTCACTAACAGCACAATCCTATGCATGTCTACTCATTATAAGTCCCATTGTGTTCAGTAGGGCTTACTCCCAGGAAATAGTGCATAGGATTGCAGCCTGTAGCAGGAGTAAAGGTGGCTTAAATCATTGTGGGATTAATTGCTCTTTTTTAAAAAAAAATCGTAGCATTCATATTTTTGATATCTGTTTTCTGACTCAATTCATGCTGAACATTATTTTTCATGATCATGGCGTGATTTGTCAAAATCCAGAGCTCTTACAGGAAAAAGAATTAAAGTGTCCAAATCACTTTCCACAGAGTCAAGTGAATGTATGGTCTTGATTATTCCATTCATGCATCAACTTTGGTAAGTAAAAGCGCCTCTAGATGACTTGTATCCTTGGTATTTTTGGAATGCATGTCTTGTTGGAATACGCAGCAATGTGGTACTGTTGCGATATTGTGCCAGCAGGGGGCAGAAGCATTGTAACATGGGGGGGCCCTTTATGGAGGGTGGAATTTCTGGGGGAGGGGGCGGAATGTCGCGGGGCGTTTACCCGTTCTTCGCCGCTTCTTCTGAGTCATCGCGGCTCCATTTCGGCCCGCCCGCCCTTGCTTCGTTTGGCTCCAAAAAGGAAGCCAAATGGCTGGCTGGGGGTGATTGGAGCCACACGCTGACGTCACGCCCCCCCACGTGGGGATGGAGCAACACCACTGGCAGGGGGTGGTAAGGTTAGCTAGATAGTGGTAGGGGGTCAAAGTGTTATCTCTTTTCTATTCTGTGGGAAGGCAGGCTCTTTGATTTTCCAGAGTGCTATTCTTAGGCCTTACTTCCTTCTGCACACTCTCTCCCCTTTCTCTTGAAGAGAAGACATGGTTAGCTAGAGACAGGCTTACCAGATCATCACCGGAACAGGAGCGGTCTACCCTTAAGGGGGTGGGGCGTGGGGGGCCAGAACGCATCGCATTCTGGCCCCCCACGCCCCGCCCCCTTAAGGGTAGACCGCTCCTGTCCTGGCGACGATCTGGTAAGTCTGGCTAGAGAGACTAGCTGGAGGATCCACTTCCATCCTTTTCCTACAAAGATGTATTTCTGCATTTCAAGTTAAAACTATCTTTGAGTTTTGAATATTAGTGTTAGGCAAAGCTTCATATCTGGACTTCCCTGCACAATGTACCGTTTGGTGTTTTCTATGTCAACATGCCTAAACATGAACAATCCTTGCGCTTTTTTAATGACTGCACAATGAAAATGATCAAGATGTTGATGCTCCTTCATGGAGAAGTCTTTTGTTTCAGCACCTACATTTGATGGCTTCCCAAACTGCCCTTCTGATTTGCTACTTCTGGCATGAATTGTCTTCTGCAGGTATGGAACTCATTTCAGCATAAGAAATTAGTCTTCTTTATGTGTTAGTAAACACATACATGGGAAATAGACAACAGAATAATTTCTTATACTGGCTTAATGGCATTTCAGGAGCAGAGATGGACATTCCATAGTTTCTTCCCCGCAGAAAGTAGATGCCAGTTATCACAGATCAGAAGGGCAGTTTGGAAACCATCAAAATGTAGGTACCAAAACAGAAGACTTCTTCATAAAGAAACATCAACATCTTTTAGGGAAGGTTCTACTACTGTCTTCTGTTTGAGAAATTGTTCCTGGCTTTGGCTGGAAATTCAAGGTTTCATTGTAAGAAGCTAACCATTGATTTGCTATGCTTTGATGACCTTGAACACGAACAGGGAAAATGTAGGATTCCTGTATGGAGTGGTATATTTTCTTCACCTGGATCAAGACCAGTCCAGAACATTAATCAAGGATCAAGTCCAATATTCCATCGACTGGACCACTTGAGTAGTTCGCGATATCAAAGGTATCAAATAAAAACATGATCACTTAGGCCAGTGGTTCCCAAACTGGGAGGTGTGGCTCCCAGGGGAGCTGCGGAAACCAGTCAGGGGAGCCGCAGAGTGCCACGGAATCCTCTCGGAAAACAGCGCAATGCCAATTGACAGGCATCAACATAATGTAATGGGGAGCCAAACCAATAATGTAATGGGGAGTCAAGGGTCACCAATGGTCAAGGGAGCTGCAGATCAAAAACGTTTGGGAAACACTAACAGCACAATCGCATGTCTACTCAGAAGTAAATCCCATTAGATTCAATAGGGTTTACTCCTAGGAATGTGTGTATAGGATTGCAGCCTGACTTCAGAACAGTACAACTTTTCCATAAGAACCTCATTGAATTATATTACCAAATTTAATTTAGGAGGAGAATTTTCCCACTCTTTGTGTTTTTGTGAAAGTCAAGCTGCAAGAGTAAGCTGCCAGATACCAAAAAAATAAATAAAAAAAAAATCAGTGCTGACTCTAATGTAACTCAGACTTCATTACATGAAGATTTAAGGATGAAATCCCAAGGTGTCTGCTTCTACTTCTAGCTGTCATTCTGATGTATGAAATGCAAACAACTCAGCGGGTGCTGCCAAAGTAAGAAGAAACAAAGAACAACAAAATTGCCATACTGACAATATTTCTTTGTATTTATGCTCGTTGGCACAGTCGATGCTTGGTTGGACTGGCATTGATTAAATCACTCTCCGATGGAAATGCGACATTTTTGCATTTTTTCATATATCTCTTAACTAAGTGACAACTCCAGTGTGTGACTTGTTTCCATTAGTCTTTATTTGGAGAGCAAGTCTAATGTACTCGTCGCATCTCTTGCCACTCTAGAATCTTGCAAAAGTTCAGTGTCGCTGCATCCCTGTATTTCCAGTCACTGATGACATGATAGAAAAGAGACATTAAGCATAAACAATGTGTCAGCTGTTCATGGCCCTGAAAAATTCCACCTTGCTGCAGCATTGCAAAAATTTTATTCAAGCAAATCTGATTAAAACAATGAAGAATCATACTGACACCTGCATTAGCCATCTTTTGCCCAATGTCATTGTGACAGCAGGGGAAACATCCCTTTCCAAGACACTGCTGTCAGAAACCAGGTCATGCTGTGTTGCCACACACTTCTTACAATGCAATCCTGTCTAACAATAGACTGGTGGAGCAGCCACTCCACCTGTCTAGGGTGTCGCAAACATGCCGTAAGGCTCTTTGCATCACCCGATGAGTAAGCAGAGAGATTTGCGCTGCTCCTCCGGCGCCATGGAATAGATTGCCGCTGCCGCTGAGAGGTGAGTCCCCGCCGGGCAGCGGAGGGCGGAACGGGGTGTTTTGGGGGGGTGGGATTGGTTGGCTGGGCCCGCGAAGGGGGAGGGATTGTTGGCGACCTCCTCCGCCAAAGCCTACCCCCCTTCTTGGGCTTATCCAGCATTACACGGCTGGCTCGAATGTGCACTAGCAAAATAGCTGTTGCACATTCAAGCAGTAGACCCATTGGGATGGCTGTGGCTATACTCTGGGTAAGGGGACAAATGTCCCTTTACCCCGAGGAGGCCTCTGGCTGTGCCAGGGCAGGCCCAATCCTGGATAGGATGCAGCGGGTGCCTTATTTGAGCCGCCGCATCCTGCTAGATGGGATTGGGCTGTTAGTAACTATGGAGTCAAAAGTGGGATTTCCCCCATACAATAATTGTGCTTGTGGTAGGCCTATGACCGTTGAGGCTTATATGTTCCCTAGTGCAGTGGAATCACTGAAAGGCGGAAATGACAGTACTACTTTTTTATCCCATCCTTTCAAGTTGCTTAGGGCAACATACATAGTTGCTCGAGCACTTGCCACAAATCCCATGCGACAAGATTGCTGTTGGTGTCAATTGGGCCACTTTATTGAGTACACAGTTCAGTCCACTTCAATCCTGCAGTGGATCCTGACTAGGGAGCTCCTCCCTCTTTAGTGTGTTCACCTACCCTGAGGGAGACAGACACCACTGTTCACTTCGTCTTTGGATGTTAGAACCCTGACTCTAACCAGAGCTCGTCTCATGCCAAACTCTGGTTCGGGGGGTCAAGGCAGCCAAATTGCCCAGCTCACCCCAAACTGGAAAGCCTTTAGGATGGACTTTGCAATTCAAGCCTTAAGGGTCACCAGCCAGCATCCCAGAGCCAGATAGCCTCTTGAAATCGGTACTGGCTCTCTATTCCCCCCCCCCGGCATTTGCATATCTTTTCTGTCCACGCAACCACCTTCACTAACCTTTGCTGTGCTTCATCATTTCATCATGTCAAACCTAATGTTATTGTTCATTCCAGGCAGTGAAATAGTTTGGTAGCTTGCTTTTATACTTCCAAGTTCTGCAGTTCTCAGGTTTGTATCAGAGCGGCTCTGTCTGCACAACATAATGAGATGTACAAACACACCCATGAGACATCATTCTTCTTCTTCCTCATTGTGATTTCTGAAATCATCCAGACTGCCTTTGCTAACTTTGCCATTTGCATCCCTGCTGAGACACAGAGGTACATTCTTGGCTGTTGCCTGGCAACCGTGAACTATCTTTTCATTGGATACCTGCCATAAAGTGAGAGTGTCTCAAAATGTTCTAAGAACTTTTGGTTGTGGGGTGGAGTGGTTTCCAATGTCTGGGATGAGCACCGATATTTGTGTGAGAAGAGTTTAGATTTTTTTTTATCTCATGTTACACATTATAAACTGGACATATATATTTGTGTAACGAACTCTGAAATTCGAGGTAGTGCAAGATAACAAAGTGATCTCTTTTCCCGTCTCATTTTACTAATTGTCTCCAAAGCTATAGATGTTCCTTCAAAAATTGACCCAGAGAGTCAGCGATGCCAGCGGAGAGGCTTGCACCACTCCTCCGGCGCTGCAGAAAACAGCAGCACTGTGGTGGAGAGGCAGTGGCATCACTGCAGGGGGGGCGGAGCTCTAAGTTCCGCTGAGATCGGAGCCTCCATTACACGGAGGAACGAAGCGGCCCCGCCCCCTCGCCTTCGGAGCCTTTCAGGGAAGCGAAAGCAACGCGCCTGCGCGTTGCTTTCGCTTCCCTGAAAGGCTCCGAAGGCGAGGGAGTGGGGACGCTTCGTTCCTCCGTGTAACGGAGGCTCCGATCTCAGCGGAACTTAGAGCTCCTCCCCCCCTGCAGTGAGCCAATGTGGAGAGGTAAGTCCCCATTGGGCAGTGGAGGAGCGGGGGGAGGGCAGAATAGGGCATTCCTGGGTGCTGGGATTGGAGGATTGGGTCTGGGAAGGGTTAGGGATCAGCGGAGGCCTCCTCCGCCATATCCTATTCCCCCTTCCCGGGCCTGTTGGGCCTTACATGGGCCTCTCAAAGGTACACCAGCAAAATTGCTGGTGTGCATTCGAGTAGGCCCATTGGGGCAGCTGGCACATTACTCGGGGTAAAGGGACAAATGCCTGCTTACCCTGAGGAGGCCGCCGGCTGTGCCGGGGCAGACCCAATCCTGCATAGAATGCAGCAGGCACCTGCTAGACAGGATTGGGCTGCCCCGCACGCATGTGAAGTTCACTGGGATGCGACTTGAATGGGCGACTAAATATCTCTTCGTCTCATAAAACAGTTGTGAGATTAGTATTATTTTCTGAGCTAATTAATAGTTATTCAACTGTCTCTTGAAAAATCTTCAGTTGCAGGGCAGTATTGGCTGGGGAAGTGCAAGGGAGGTGGAGATAATGACAGGAGCGGAGTGGGAAGATGGGTGTCTGATAAGACAGCTGATTACAGAGCAGGGACTCTGACAAGCTGAGGAAGGCAGGGAAAGGGCACAGGCGAGGCCAGTGGAGATCACCCAAGCAATTATAGGCAGCGCATCCTCCTCAGCATGGTTTCCAAGCTATCTTTTTGTCCTATGCTAAACAAATTGGAAAGCTGGGCATGAAATATAAACTACCAGCAGAAGAGCAATTGGGCTTTAGGGAGGGGAGGAATGCCATCCATCAATACCATTGTGTTGTACCATTTGATTTCTAAATAAACTGCTGGACACACCAGAAAATGCCTTACAACAGTTTCACTGACCTTTCTGTGGTTTTCAGTACAGTTAAGATAATTTGTGGTTAAAATTATGCCATATTGATATGAACACGTAACTTTCCCAGCTTTGTAAAGGAAATTGTACGTTGGTAGAAATCTATAGGGTCTGTCACAGCATCTCTTGTATTCTATCACTTTGTAAGTAATATTGCCACAAAATTACAGGCATGTGAGTGAAAGGTAGGTTTACCAGATTTTCCCGGTTCTAAACCGGGACACCCCCCACAATTAATTAATTAATTAATTAAATCTGGGGCACGCGCGAAGGTTTCAGCGCGAAGGATTCATTTTTTTTCTACTAAACACGGAGCTACTAAGCTGTTTCAGGATCTTGCAGAGGAATGCCCCAGAGTAGGCCTCCTTGAGTAAGGAATGCCCTGTTGAAAAGCATTTTTCTTTACAGAGCTCTGGAGGCAGCAAGGTTAGGTGTTTTGTAGGCTTGTAATACAGCCTGCTAAGTATCTTCCAACCCCTCTAATGAGCTGAAGACAGAATTATTCAGAAGCCTCCTTGACCTTAGGATACCATCTAAGTAGCTTGAAAAAATGCTACTTTTTGCATTGAGCTTCCTGCATAGAGTCTGCCTGCTGCAAGCGTGGCTGACCCCCATTCTGCAGCCTGAGCAGAGAGGCAGCTACTGACCTGTAGGTGCATTCCTAGGGTTTGCGTCAGCCAGTGCAGGAGGTCAATGTGTCAGCCCCATTATGGACCTCCTCCCATGCAAAGTTTTGGCCACTACTGGTGTGTCCCTCCCGAGGGTGCGTGTCACCCGATGCTATCTGCACCCCCTAGGTACACCACTGCTGACCTGTCAGTAACAAAAACATCCCCCAAGCATCTTCTTATTACAGCAGATCCAGCTAATAAGCTTCCCTCACATAGAGGGGAACCTTCAACAGCCCCTAATTAATTTATGGAAATTGGTACACAAACACACCAATTTTCAATGTGTATGCTAATGAAATTTAGGTACGTTTGCCCACCAGTTTTTTAAAAAATAATTAGGGGTGTTTAGTTGTCCGTCGAAGATTCAAATTTGATTCACTTACAAAGGCCTACACTTACCTACAATAAATCCCAAAGTTTGAAACTTTCATTTCAACATTGCGCAAATGAAACCACATTAGTAAACGTTATAAAAAAAACCAAAATCACTACATTCGGTCACCTTTGTCATATGATCACATGACTACACAGTCAAAAATACTGTATTTCTGAGTAAGGTCCATTCTCATATTGTTCACAGTGCAAAGTTCAGATATTTTAGTGGGGGCAATTTTTTTAATCCTGCATTGAATAATTGGGTGATGAGGACCTCAACAGGTAAAGATGGGTTAAAGCCCTAAACAGCTTGGGAACATGTTACCTGAGGGACCATCTCTGCCCATACAAATCTGCCCTCCCCCTTCATTCATCATCAGAAGCTCTGCTCTGCATTCTCTCACCATTATAAGGTCAGTTGGGAGTAATGTGGGTCAGGGCCTTTTTGACTGCAGCCCCTGAGCTGTGAAACTTCCTGCCCTTGGCGTCTCATTTAAGCCCCCCACACTTGGTGTTTTATGGCAAATACTTTTTTTGTTTCACCAGCATTTCAGTTCTGTTGATCATTCCCTGCTAAGTCGGTTGATGTTTCCCTGCTGCTCTTTGTTTTGCTGTGATTATTATTAAAATACTTTAATGGTTTTAATTGTTTGTTTAGCTGTTCAACGCATTTGTGTGTGCTTCTGAGCTGCCTGGGGTGACCCCTATGGGGGCCGAACAGCAGGACAAAAATCCCTAAATAGATAAATAAATCATTTTAATCATGTTTCTAGTTCGGCAGCATATTTACAGGGAAGTTGCATTTGATAGCTACGTAAGTCTTTGAGAGTGAAATATCTCGCTAGCATGAATACCCATAATGCTTGGTGAGTCCAGGCAGCAGATGAGATACTTCACACAGGTATGTGGAAGTTCTGTGTTTAATCTGAGTGTTTTCATAATTGGTATGTTGAAAAGGAGAGAGAGAAAAAGAATAGTTCAGATCTTTTGCTCCCAAAGCAAAGTATTTATGGTTATTTTGGTATAAAAAGTGTCTTCTAAATGAGAGGGGAAATTTTAACCATCAGCGTCAAGTACAGCTTTATAAAACACAAAGACTGGCTGGAGAAAAATTAATTGAACAGGCAGCTACAGCCCCTCAAGTGCTGGATTGAGTCAGGCAGCCAAGCAGAACAAGGCTGGTTGTTTTACTAAATCCTGAGCTTCTTTATCTCAATCCATAAATATGTCATTGTAGAAAACGAGACCGTCCTCCACTCCAGACTGTGCAAATAAAAACGAAAAGAAAAATACGGCCTTCACTCTTGCCTACTAATCATGGGTCATTCTGGTTGTTTTCCACCCTCGTGAGCAATATCTTGATGGAGGGTTGTTGCAGTCAACATTCAGACACAAATTATATTTTCTTAAGGTCATCATGACATACTGTTGTGTTGCTGTGAACTGTAAGCATATCCCATTTGTAGAGGTCACACTTTGTGTAACTGATGGACGAAAAGAATGCCTATTTTGCAGAAATCATATGAAGAATGTCGCAACCTCTCTTGCGGCTATGGTGGGAGCATTTTTGCCCGGTTCTCACCCGCATGAGGCAGGAGACATGGTTAGCAACTGATTGGCTGAAGGATGGTAGGAGGGACCAGGAGCACTTATTTGGTGCTCAGCCATCTCCCTGGTCATTCCGAGGCTGTGTGAGGGTGTGACCCAACCCACCCACCAGTTGGAATAGTCTAAGATTGTGGAGCTGGGTAGGAATGTTTTGCTCCACTCCTGATTGGCCTTTGAGTCTTTTTTAATTTTTTTATTTATTTTTCACATTTTTATACCGCCCTTCCTCCAAGGAGCTCAGAGTGGTGTACATATTTCCTCCCCTCCTTTTGTCCTCACAACAACCCTGTGAGGTAGGTGGGGCTGAGAGATAGTGACTGGCCCAAGGTCACCCAGGAAGCTTCATGGCTGAGCGGGGATTTGAACCTGGATCTTCCAGGTCTACGTCTGACTCCCAAACCACTACACCATCCTACTCTGGACTGTTCTTAATGTGGTTTTTCTTAGCCAGGATGGCCATGACTGGCAGGTATAGTGCAGGACAAGGCGTAGGAGTAGGGACTAGAATCTACCCTTAGGCAAACTAGAGTCTGAAGGAAAACCAGAACCGATCTCAAGAGGCTGTTTGGCTTGGCGATCCAGGCTTGTGACCCCTCAGGCTTGAATTGCAAAGTCTACCTTCAATGCTGTCTGACCTGGGGTAGGCAGAACAATTCAGCTTCCTTGAACCCCTTTCCAGGGGTTGGCATTGAAAAGCTGGGGTCACCAAAAGAGGCAACCTCAGGATGAAGCAGGGTGGGTTTGCCCAAGGGAGTATGGGCAGATTAGCTGTCTCCTCCAGGGTAGATGCCCACACTTTGGGAGCTGGAGTATTCTAGAGAGGACCCACCACAGTTATTGATTGTTCGTTCCAATCACTAAACGTGGCCTGATTTCATTCTTGTCTCGTATGTATGATGGCGGGATGCCTGGGGAATAAGGAGTGCCACAGTAGTCAATGGTAGAATTTTTGGATGTAGACATCTACCAGCTAGACACATTCAGTAAGTCCCAGAAAAATCAGTGAAGACCACTGAAAACTGAGAACAATACAGTTAATTATAATTAATAGACATTTCAATATGACTGTATTGTTCTCAGTCTCCTGCCCATAACTCTAACAGCCTAATCCAACGCAACTCCTCCGCAAGTCTGGCATAAGGTTGCCGTAAGTTCAGCCTAAGTTTGACATAAGTTATGTCTGAGTTATGTCAGAGTTATGCCTGAGTTAGGCAGACTGCAGTTTCTGTGGCCCAGCAATACCCCAGGATCCAGGCAACACTTACCTCCCAAGCAGGCAGGCTCTCCAGGCTAGGCGTCTGGCTCATGCACGTGCAGGCCTGTGTCTGCATGCAACAGTGTCCATCCATGGCACGGAAGGGACTTCGCAACGGGCGGACCATGGGCGGAAGTGGCTTCGTGATGGGCGGACGCCCTGGCGGGTGAGATCCCCGGTTGCCGAGCAGCCACTACACAGACGCAGCGGCCACAAGCGGCCCCGCTATGGGCTCCGTGGTGCCTGTCACTGTTTGCCTGCCTGAGAGGCCCCCCAACACCCCTCCCCTCTGTGCCATGGGGGTCTGGCAGCACCCCAGCTGTGTTCACCCTGGGAAGGAAGTGGCAGTTCCTGGAAGGGATTCATGCAGGGGCTTGAGTGCTGGGGACTGTCCTTGTGTGGGGGTCAATGCTTGTGTAACACTGAGCACATATTTTTCAAGGGGGCTCTGCCCGAGGGGTGTCTTTATTGTTCTGGAACGTTAGCTGAGATGGCCAGGCGAGACTGCCAGGGGTAGTCACAGCAGCCAATCTGAAAGCAGCAGCAGCAGCACACGTGCCCCATGGACCTGGAGACGCAGGCTCTTCCCCTGTAGAACCACAGCCTGCTCCATAAAAAGGGGAGGGACAGCAAGTACGACAGCCAGGGAGGTGGAGGAGCAGCAGCAGCGGCAGCTGAGGAGGGTTACAGGGCTGGCTCCCTGACCTCTGGCAGCATCGAGGCAGACGACAGTGGGGCAACCAGACTGCGGGCCCAGGGGTGCTCCCAGGAAGGTAGGTGGTAGTGGACGTTCCTGGGGAGGCAAAAAACACGGGGGTGTTCCATGGCAGCTGGTGTGTGGTAGCAATCACCGTTGAAGAAATGCCAGTGTGTCAGTTGCAAAAGCCTGCAGGGAGAGAAATAAAACACAGCTGATAGGTGTGACACACATAGCATGGTCTGAGCTGCTTACCTGGAGAGCATGATCCTGTAAGGGAAAAGGGTCAAAGAGAGAGAAAACAACACATATATTGGGTCACAAACATAGCTAACCAATCCACACCGACCTGTCAGTAGACCCTGTGGAGAAAAGGGGGAGGGAACAGCTGTTGTCTACAGGCTAGTAACAGTTACGCACACATGGTGTTTTATGCTCACATGACGACAGGCAGATATCAGACAACACATTGGTAAAGAGGCATGTATCCTATATATCAGAGAAGGCAATGCAGGCAGATATCAGACAACACATTGGTAAAGAGGCATATCATAGCAGGCAGTGCAGGCAGACATCAGAGGGCACATTGGTAAAGAGGCATGTCTCATATATTTCTATATGCAAAGAGGCAGAAGTCAGACCACATGTCAGCACATTCCCTGCTCTTACCTGCTCTTGCCTGCTGCTGTTGTTGCCTGTGTGTGGGGGGGAGAGGGGCTGGGAGAAAGACATGGGTTAGCAAATGCTTGCATGGAGGCAGCTGCCCAGGCACAGCTGTAAACAGTTTGGCCACAGCCAGAACAGCCCTCTCTGCCCTAGGGGGGGCAGAGAGGAGAAGAGAAGAGAGAAGTGGGGTGTTTGTGAATTTTGCCCTCCACCGACAAAGTCCCACTTTGTGGCTGCTGGGGGACAGAACCCCACGCCACGTGCTCAGAGAGAGAGAATGGAGGCCTGGGGCTGGGCTTTTGTGGGAAAGAGGCTGGGTGGGGCTGGGTGCTGATAGGCTCCCTATCTTTGGCATAACTCTGTCCGTTTCCAGACCTTGCTGCCACAACTCCTACATAACTCTGACCTAACTCAGGAGTAGGGTGTTAGAAATTTTCAGGAGAGGGCTGGAGTGGGTAAGGTAAAATGGCTCCTATGGGTCTCCCCGAATTTATGTCCACCTTTTTGGTCGACATAAAAGTTGTGTCAGCATTTATGTTGGAGGGGGCGTTTCTGTGCTCGCCAGGGTCTGGAATCCGACGTTAATTGGTTGCCGCCCCCGTTACGCCCACGGTCCGCCCACTTTTATGTCGACTTTATGTCCGACTTGTGCCGGCGTCGGTGGTGCGCATGCGCGTCCACCCGTCCTGTGTTCTTCGTCCGTCGGCCGTAACTTCGACATAACTTCGACATAACTTCGTCGTAAATCGTCGCATTCCAGTCATAAAGTCGCCGTAAACAACTTATGTTGACTTCATGTCTGACTTGTGCTGCTTAGCCCTTGCGTTGGAATGGGCTGTTAAGCTCTTCTGCTTCTCTCCATCCTTATCTCTCCTGTCCTTGGATATTTGTATATTTTTAATACATTTTCTGCATGGTTCCTTCCCACCTCTCTCATATTCTTTCGGACTCCTCTTGGTCAGCCACTCATTCCATCTGTGTAGGCACCCCTTCCCCATTTGCCTTTCTCTTTTGTTCCTTTTCCAGTTTCTTTCTGTCTTGATATTCCTTCCTCTCTTGCATGCAGGGTGGCTATGACTTGATGAGCAAGAAAGAAAAGGGTCAAGAGGTGATCTTCCAAATTAATTTGCTGTTCGGGTAGCTCTATGTCAGTCCTCTTGACTACTGTCTGGTCTCTGTTTTATCATTCACTTATTCATTTATAAGCCAATATTTTGTTTGACAGTAGCCCTCTTCATGCACCATACCCCACGTGTTCCGTATGTGTGTGAGGCAGACAGTAGTGTAACCAGAGGGGGGGCAGCGAGGTAAGTGCTGCATGGCATTACCCAGAGGTGCAAAGTGGCCCCTCCCACTCACTGTCGGAGCCAGTCTGGGAGAGAAGGCAATGCTACGCAGACAGGAGGGCAGGAAGATCACGCCAGCAAGCCCCACACTCCACCAGTAACTCCCCCCCACACACACACACACCATACCTGTCTGCAGTGACAAACACTAATCATGGAAATCATCCTCCTCTCTAATCATCCTCCCCTCAATTGCCACCCCCGGAACATTCCAGGGTAATCACAACAATCACAGGGAGGACAGGGGAGGGGCTTCATCCACATGTCATCAGAGCGGGTAGGGCTTATCAGCGTAATCATCCTGCTTTCACTCCCCACACAGAAACATATGGGGGATAATGTGTGAAGAGGGTAAGTACCATTCTCAGATCCCAAGCCTACTTATCTGCACTACTGTTTGGCTGCTTTTGGATTGAATAACTATATATGAGAAAAACAATAGAGAACAATTTTCTCTTCCCCTACAGAGTAAGGATCTGCCTTTAATGTGCAATGGTGACACAGTAGAGAAACAGCTTAGAGGTATGTCACTCTTTCTGGTTTCTCTGGCTTCTGAGTGCACCTCTCCCAGTCACTGCATTCTTTGTTGACTGGGGTTGCTTGCACAGCTGTATCACCCCAGCTTAACTTGCTGCTACCTCTAACTTTCATGGATCTTCAGGGTCCATGATCTTCAGGTGGCAAAAAAGTTATTGCCACCTTCATTTTCTACTTCTCATCTGCAGTGTTTTTCTCTCTGCATTTGGAGGGAGGGAGCTCAGCTGTGAGGAGTGGGATCTTCATTTCTTCATGAAGGGAAGGTTCCCAAAGTGAACCTTTGGTTCTTCTTCTTCTTCTTCTTCTTCTTCTTCTTCTTCTTCTTCTTCTTCTTCAGGGGAGCATTATAGCACGTAACAGAATCTGTTTCCTGCTTTCTTAACTTGTCCACTAAGCCACACTGCCTCATTAGAAACTGTCAAATGCAATGATGTCTGTTGGAAGGGAATTGGATCACCTCTCTGTTGTTAGTTGGCAATAGACATGCTAAAATGGGCCCCCTTTGTTCATGCTCCCCCAATTGATGTGGTGGCAGCTGCCGCTTGTATTGAATGGCTCTGTCAATTTTCAGGCTGATATAATAAGGGTCCAACTGAATAAAGACATACATTGCAACAGGGGCTCTCTTCTGATCAGGAAACATGCTATGAAGTGGCTTGTTCTGAAGCAGAAATCAAAAGGCACTTTGAAAGCTGGTGATATAACAAGTTGGAACCAGAATAAACAACAGGCATGAGGTGGAATTTGTGAAATTTAATTATTCTGTATTGTTTTCACAGGAAAACAAGCTGAAGTTTGCTCTGTTGAAAACAGTGTTCATTTATTGGCCAGGCTGCCCTAATTCAGTGGTTCTCAAACTTTTACTAGGGAATAGGGAACACTGTATGTCGTTGTGGGGGACGGACGGTGGTGATGGCACTCCTGGGATCTTGGTGCTGCTGGGAGAAAAAAAGGGATTCTGGACTTACCGGGGGTCGTGCCGGCCCTCCAGAGGGTGCAGGCGGGCCTCCCTGAGCCTCAGATAGGCTCTCTGAAGCGATCAAGACCTACTTCCGGTTTTTTGCGAAACCCAGAAGTAAACCAGAAGTGTGTCTCGATTGCTTCAGGGAGCCGATCTGAGGCTGGATGAGATCCAAAGTGGGAACTGCACACACACACCCCGCACCCTCTGGTGGTCTGGTACAATCCCTGGTGAGTCCAGAACACCCTTTTTTCTCCCAGCAGCGGCGTAATCCCAGGAGTGCTGTTGCTACACCAGCGCACGTCACCACGCCCCTTTCCCAAAATGGCTGTGAGCTCCGGCAGCCATTTTGCAACATCGGAACTATCTTGGGCTGTAAGGCAAATTTCATTAAGTCAATGTGATTTAAGTAATCCTAACTTGTTCTGGATTGAAACCTCCATGTTCCAACAGTATTTTGTATCGTGTTCATTTTTATTTGCATACTTCACTCACATAACATAAAGATAATAATGTTAAAGATTCACGTTACAATATCAGTCATAGAATTGTGCTGTTTTATCTTGATGGGCTCTATGGGTGAATTTGTTCAAATGTCCATAGACCTTAATCCACATTTGCTCTACACTATTCCTATCATCATTCTTCAGTTAGTTTTAACAAAATGACTGCTATATGGAGGTCACAAAGGGGAAGCCATTTTGAAACAAATCTTCAGTGCATGATGTGAGCCCCCGTTACCTGTACATCTACCCAAGTATGGACTCATAAAAATCTGTTAGTTTAAGTAGAAGTGTTTGTTGGAAGAAAATTAGAAAAGCAGAATGTACTAGCAAAGAGAGACTATACCCAGCACTTGACTTGTGGATGCTGAAATATACTGAACTTACTGTGTAAAGTATCCTTCCGTAAATGTAAACTGATGACCGACTCTTCCTTGCATCTTTTGTAGAATAAATTTTTTTTTTAGCTCTGAAGGGAACAGTAAGTACTATTGGGCTGTTTTATTAACAAACTGGCAGTGCAATCCTATGCATGTCTACTCAGAAGTAAGTCCCATTGTGTTCAGTGGGGCTTACTGCCAGGGAAGTGTGTATAGGATTGCAGTCTGAGTTGCAGTGCAATCTTATGCAGTTTTACTCAGAAGTAAATCTCAGTGTGCTCATTGAGACTAACTTCTAGGAAAACGGTCATAGGATTGTACTGTTAGATAACTTGGGCTGCATACCTCATGCTTCATAGAATCATAGAATTTGAAGGGACCCACAAGGTCATTTAGTCCCCTGCCTGTAGTAGGAAATCCTCTAAGAGCATCACCAGCAGGTGTCTGTCGAGCCTCTGTTTGAAGATCTCCAGTGAGGGAGAATTCACCACCTCCCTTGATTGTTCCACTGCTGAACCACCCTTACCATCAAGAATTTCTTCCTGAAATCCAACTGGAATCTCCTCTGTTGCAGTTCGTACCCATTTGATCTAGTTCTACTATCTGAGGCAGTCAAGAACAAATTTGTTCCTTCTTCCATTGGACAGCCCTTCAGGTATTTGAAGAGTGCTATCAGATCCCCTTTCAGTAGGCTTACCAGATCTCCAACCGGGACAGAGTGCTAGTCCTATAGAAGAAGGCATGTGGGCAGGTATAGCTTGTTAAGTCCTAGAGCACAATAGTAGGCATGTCTAATTAATGAACACAATGAACATAATGGGGCTTGCTTCTGAGTAGACATGCCTAGGATTGTGCTCTAAGGTTTAACAAGCTACACCTGCCCACATTCCTTCTCCTAAAGGTCTAGCACTCTGTCCCGGTTGGAGATCTGGTAAGCCTACCTTTCAGCATTCTCTTCTCCAGGCTAAACAAACCAAGTTCCCTCAACCTTTCCTCGTAGGGCTTGTTCTCCAGACCTCTGATCATCCTCGTCATTCTGATTATCCTTGTCGCTCTTCTCTGAACCAGCTCCAGTTTACCCACTCCCATGCTTACCTGGTAGTAAGTCCTATTGAACTTATGTGGGGCTTACTTCTGAGTAAATGTTGAAAGGCTTGTGCTGTTAATGAGTGTGGAAAAGGAACATAAGTTATTCTCCATCCTAGACTTACATTTAATTGGTTTAACTGTCCTCCCACAGAATCATGGGAATTGTAATTCTGTGATAAGGCACTCTTTAACACATAACTTTTGACATATTTTTTTTTTCAAAATTACAGTTGTCAGGCTTTCTTGGGGAAAGTTTTGATAGGTAGGCTGAGTCACACAGACACCTCTAGCCAGGTAACTGCTGTGCACATGTGCACTGGTACCACAGGTTGGTGAAGTTATCTGGTTACTAGTGGTGTACATTGACAGAAAGTTCTATGCGGATTTGCTTTCTCCATATCAATGCAAAAGATCCGAAAGCCCTGCTCACAGATGAACAAGTGGTGCTTGCGCACACTCCGCAGTTTCACCGCCACAGGTAGTCCACTGACATGGCCCATAAATCGGCTCGAAAGTCAGTTTATGTGGTGCAAATAAATCATGAAAAGCCAGTGTGTGTGAAACCATCTAGAAGTGTGCAAATATTCATATTCAAATATTCTCAGGACCCAATCCTATCCAGCGCCGATGCAGCCGCAATGCAGCCCTACCTTGAGGAGGCCTCCGTGAGTGTCCCTTCACGGCAGGATGCAGTGCATGCCCCATTGGCAAGGCTGCATCAGTTGAATAGGATTGGTTCCTTAATGTTAAAAGGGGGTTAGGGAGGCCCTGAAATGTTCATTTGTTTTGCCTCTCAGCAGCTGCTTTGCTACCATTTAAAAAAAAAACGCACCCTAGGATCACTCAGTGTGATGACATCACATCATGATGCCGTCTGATTACATCATGGAGGCAAATCAGAGTGAGAGCACTGCTACCTGCCCTTACTCTCAATGGACTTGCACTTTTTGTATCCCTCTCCAAATAAAACAATACATTTGCATCTTGTATCATGATCTATTACAAGTTTAGAAAAGAGAAGCCTTATCAGCTCAAGATTGTTGTGTGATCATCATCAAAAATCCAGTCAGCAACAGTATGGTCTGTTTCAAAATTAGGTTCACCAACCTCTAAAAATTAATGCTGGCTTCCTTTTTAATGTTAGCATCGTAGCTTGTTTAACATTCCAATCTCCTTTAGTGTAAAGGAAGTCTCTATTATTAATTTGTCACCACGCGCATCTATAGTTACAATTAGCTTTTAATATGGAAATTATCTTATTAAATAATTTGCAGAAAATGACACACTCGAAACGGAATAAATTTTGACAGCTCAAAATCATGGATCTGAAAGGAGAAAGTCATAAATGTATGTACAGCCAGGCCCTATTTGATGTATTCTTTCTGTCATTCTCTAGACAAAACCATAGTAGCTCTGAAAATGCCTTTGCAATACAGCACCCTGTTACAGTGCTTCAACTTTTTTCAGGGCTATATTTATTCTGCATAGTTCAAAGCAAATGCAAAAATTGTTATTGGTTGCAGAATGCAACATTCTGAGAAACTCACCTTTCAATTTTTAAAAAATCCAGTTTCAAGTCCTTAAGGGGCAAAGATAGACTTTTTAAGTGTGTGGGATATGCCAAGTGAAGTCTCAGAAACCTATTGGGGCAGGGGTGTCGGACATAAGGCCTGTGGGACTGATGTGCTCACTGAAAGCTCTTTGTTCAGCCACTCGTGATAATCGGGGTCTCCCAGTGCTACCCATTCAGCAGCACACTTCTGTCGAGGCAGAGATGGAAGGAGGTCTCAAAAGTCAAGAAAAGCTATGGGAGATGGAGCAGACCAAGAGGGGAGAGAGAGGGAGATGCTGCAGAAGCATTGGGAGAGCCCAATAATCACCCAGGCTGCCCTTTCAGCAGTGCCACTTCTACCAAGGCATCACTTCGCAGACCACCTCTTAGCTGCTGAGCTGCGAAGTGTCAATGTGGCAGAAGTGGCACTGCTGAAATGACAGCCTGTATAATAATTGGGGTCTCCCATATCTTGAAAATATGATCAAGGTTTGCACATTCTCCTGTCATTTGCAGCTAATGAGTTTCTATGTGAGAACAAAGTGCTTATTTCCGGCCATCATCACTTTCTGCTTAATGATGTCACTGCCTTCAGCAGGTGCCATGTATGCTATTTGGCCCGCTATATGAAACAAGTTTGATACCCCTGTAGTGGGGGGTGGCGTGTGACGACAGTACAGCAAGTTCTCATTTCATTTAAAGTCGTTTTGTTTTAAAGTTGAAGGGAAAATGCCATAGGAACATTTACATTACATTTACATTTATTAATTAGCCTATGGTAAAATTCGTTTCATGATACCGCTTGAAGTCGCAGTTTCCAAGAAGAACCTATCGACAACTTTAAATGAGGACTTGCTGTATCAAACAGGACAGGTGGGCAGGGGAAGCAGCAGTGCTCTGCATAGTTCTTTACCCTGTCTCTTATCTGCCAAAGTCAGAATAAATGTTATTACATAGGCATTATACTAAAATTGCATAATGTTATAGATCACAGAATTCAGCTTTTCTTGGCAGAGAATCAGGGTCCATCGGTGGAGAAAAGAAAGAATACACAGGCCTGACTCCATTATAATTTTTACTAAGGTAAGTTCTTACATTCATAGTTGTCTTACTACCGGTATGTACTAGCAAATAATAATACAGTTGTAAATATTCTGGGGGTCTTTTTATATATTACAGTGCTCAGATCCTCAGCACTCAGTGACTCTCAGATGGATGTCTGAACTATCGCCACTGAACCTATCTCCATTAGATGTGAGTAGGGATGGATGGAACCACCCCATGCTTTGCAACATTTAGGTTGTGTTTGGGCTCCATCAAAAATCTGGAGTAGATTTGTAGAAGCTAGTATGGGTTTCTTGGTTCACAAAGGGGTTGGTGGTTTTGGTACTCAGTGCATCATAGACACTTAGGAAGGAAGATCTGTGTGATAGTGAGGTACCAGTATCTCTGTATCTTCCGAGGATGTAAAGAACTTCCATTGATGGTCCTCTCAAAGCTCATATGCTGATTTCATTTATTTACTCACCTTTTCTATGATGCTCTAGTTTTACTTAAAGTGATTCATTTTTATCCCAGCAGTAAATAAAAGTTGGGACTTGGGAGTTGTGTTTGATCCAAATAATTGCTGAAATAGCTAGCAAAATTGAGGTGATGTTAGTAGGAAGACAGTGTCTTATACAAAACTATTTTCATGCGTGTAAATGCATCATTCTTTTGATCTTCATGAGGCTCACAATAAATATTATATTTCTCAAATCCTTATTTTCATGATTCTATGATTGTATCTTAATCACCATATCAGCAAAGCGTTTACTGTAATTTCTACACTGTTGTTGGCCTTCATCCCTTTCAGCATATGAAAATCACTTTAGTCATGGCATTTTTTTTTCAGATGGAGGTAGAATTTGGCGATTAGATATTATAATGCTAGTGAAGCAGGAAGGATTAGCTCCACCGAGATACATCATTGCTGCCTGAAGAACAGATCTGACCAGATGCAAAAAATAATTTATACAGCCTTTTTCAAATTGTGCACATGTTGTAGGAACAAAGCCAAATTCTTATTTTAGAGTTAATGCAACTCTTAAAAAATGTAATTACTCCAATCAGTACTTTTAAGATTACTGTTGAAGGGTCCAAAGCTGTGGTCTATTTTCCCAGACTAATTTCTCACTGATATTAATGACGCTCCTGAAATTAAACAACAATAAAAGTGAGTGATGGTGCTACAGGGGAAGTTGGAAATACAGTGTGAGGAATATGAGACCAGCCTTCATTAGCTGGTTATGGGCATCACCCCATTTTTACAGACAAGTCTTGTATGTGATGTGTGCACACTGTATCCAGCTCATGGGGGGTGGGGTATTTCCCCTTCCATAAACCTCCTGCTTACCAATGCAGGAGCTTTAGCTGGCACAAGTCCGAGGAAAAGAAAGGGACAGGAAGGTTTTTAAAAAAGGGGTAGGATCCTGGACACGCCATACCGCCAGATCCACCCGTTTCCGCTGCCTTCCTGCCCCGTTCCTCCCCCCTGCCCAGTTTCACCCCTCCCTGCCCACATTCTGTCCTCCCTTTCACCTTCCTTGCTGGCTTACTTGCTCTGGCGGGTGGGCAGTGATCCAGTGATGCGCATGAAGGCTCCTGCCTTCCTACTGGTGCTCTGGCAGCGTGGTACTTCATGCGCTGCTGGAAGCGCTTTTGCCCCCTCCTCATCCCACCCCCACTGCTGCCTTACCTAGTTTGGTGGGCACAGTAGGTACCAGTGGCGGCATTGTGGTGCTGCTGCAGCTTGCAGTAGTGCATGCAAAATGGCCACTGATTGAGTGCTGCACGTGCCGTTGACAGCCATTTTGCAACAGCGGAAGTGTCTTCTGCTGTCGCAAGTTGCTTCGCCCAGCAGCCCAATCCATGATCGGATTGGGCGGTATCTAACATGACTATCCTACAAGGATACAGCCCTCTGAATTTACATGTCCATAGGTGATATATGATGTATAGGAAATGAGGGAGATATATTAAGACACAAAAGTGCCAGTAGAAATATAACAAGGGAACTTGTATTATTAAACATGGGTTTTCATTAATAAGCATATGTTCTAAATCTAAATGAATAAAAATTTCCATCACTGAATATGGCTTTCACAGAGGCTAGAAATAGACATGCACTAACAGGCTACATTTACTTTCAGCATTGTACTGATTCCACAACGTGCCAATTTAGGTCACTTGAAATTCTTCAGAAAGCGCATAAGCTATCTTGGGCCTGGGCTACAATAATAATATAAGAAAATAGATTACTTTTACATTGTGTTTCAAGTGGCTACATGCCCTTTTCTCCCTGTGCAATTTCAGCACACGATAGAAAAATGATTTCATCACCTTTTAAAGAGCCTAGTTAGTAAGTCTGCGGGGGAAAGCATTTCCATCAAAATGATGGCAAGGGGCTACCCTATGATTTTTATTTTTTTTTTGCCAGGGCATTTTAGTTAAGGAGCCACTTCAAGGGAATGTAGGAGCAAAGTCACTTCCATTGCAGTGCTAAAGAATACACTATCAGTTGCAATCAATATCCACAAAAACTAACAAGTGAGAGCCAATAGGTGTTTTTGCTTCTGAGACAATTGACTGCACTATAGGATTGGCAATGGAGCCTGAGTCATCTTTGGTTGGTCAAACACCTTCTGTGATGCATCTGCTCTCCACAAAGCACAGAGGAAAGATCTGTAAGGCTCTTTGTTGTGTTCCTGCCTGCCTCTTAGAGGCAATGGGATTTGTCGCCTTTCTGGCTGCTCCAGAGCTCTGATTCTGTCTACTGATGTGTCAGTAGTCGGACTCGAGTCGGACTCTTTGGTGTCATCTCATCCTACATATCATATAACATAGGGTTCTCAACCCGTTCCCGGCCGAGTACCACCTCCAGTGCCACTCTCCTGCTGCTTACCACTGGAAGTGACTGGTGATGACATCATCGGCAGTTACTTTCAGGTTTTCAGAGGCCAGAAAACGCAGGTAGGAGGTTCTGGGCGGGTGGGAAGGCCCTTCTCCGTGTTCCCGAGAGGCTCGGCCAAAGGTAGGAACCACTTGAGAGGGAAAACACACCACCAAAAGTGCCGCATTGGAACAGGGTTCCTGTTGTCCAGTGGTCCGAGTACCACCAGCAGTCGGCCAAAGTACCACTGGTGGTACTAGTACCACTGGTTGAGAAACCCTGGGTTTGTAATGCAACCTTACAAAGTCTACAAGCCTGTCTGCTCGTTCATATCCACTGCACTTGTTTGTTGCACATGGACTGCCTAAAAGGATTGCCTGACCCGCTCTACATGCTTTCTGTTGCAAGGAGTGCTTTCAAGTGGCTTCTTCATGGCATCTGTAATGTGTAAACTGGCCCTCAGCCCCATTGATTTCAATGGAGCTGACAACCAAGCAGTCGCGTCACTATGACGCGCGTCACCCCAGAGCGGGGGCGCATGTCACCTTTAGGAAATCCGCTCCGCCCCCGCGCGTGACGTCACGCGCGGGCGCAGAGCAACCCCCCGCACCGTTTTCAGCTCATTTCAGACCCAAACGGACGCGAGGGTGGACAGGCGGGCCCAGCTCCAATGAAACTGTGAGTACCGGGGGGGACGCGCGTCACCCTTGTGCGTGCGTCGCCCCCGGGCGGCCCGCCCTGCGCGCTTCCCTTCGTCGACGCCAGTGCAACCAAGCAACTATACTTTGGAACTGAACTAACCCTATACCCTAATCACCTAGATCAACTTAACCTGAAGCTATGTGTACTTCTTGCAGCCGGGGCCTTATTCTGTGTCCAGGTGAAGCCGATCCTTCCCAGAAACACCCACCTTCTCCAATTTCCGATCAACTATTGCTGGTGTTCTGTTGCATCAGCCTCTTCAGTTCGTTTGACCCAAAATGCCCATGCAGGTTATTCAAAGGGCTGGGACAAACCAAGACAGCAGCAAAATTGCATGTACTGTACCTGTCACAACAGTGTCATGTATGAGTTGCGGGAGGACAGAACTCTTGTGTAACAGCACCTGGCTGTTCCGAGGCCAGCATTTGGTCCTTGCCACGTGCCGTAGGATGCCTTACGCCTCCTTCCATCAGTCCTAGACCTCTTTTTATGACATTCTACCGCTTTGTGCAGCGACACAACTATTAAGCAGTCATTTTATCAACATCTTTTGACTAAATTCAAATCAACCCCAGAGAATTATTCAATGAATATGTAAATTTGAGGAACACTGTGAATCCTTTTCAAGCTGGAGCTTTTATGTAATCACAAAGATGCTCAATTATCAGGAAATATTATTTTTGCCCAAGACTTTGCAAAGTCTGTGTCAGTTTATGGGTGGCTCCCCCCCCCCTTCTAATTCCTCAATGGTAATCTTCCAGTGGCAGATGACAAGCCTTTAAAGCATTTCTCCTTTCCTTTCTTTTGTGCCTTTTCCACACTCCCACCCCACACCCACTTTATATTGTAGCATATAAAATAGCCATTTGATGAGATTATTTTGATGTACAAAGTTTGGGATGAAAACGTATCATTCGACTTCTGTTGTAATTAGTATATTAAAGTAATTCAGCACAGCAGGAGGTGCATTGGTACTATCCTATAATCAGCCCCCTTGGGTATTGTAAGGCAAAAGACACAGCTGCTGCGGAAAAAAAAAGGAGGAAGAAAACCCCCAAGAATTGGGATGTGCAGTTATTATTCTATGAAGAAGACGTCATTGTGAGAGAAAATGGGGAAATGAATGTTTTTCTCTATCTGCTGGAAGGTGATGAAGTTGACTGTTTAGAATACGTACCGATCAGAAACCTCAGCAAAACAGCAGGATTTGCATAGTGTAATCCACTGCTTGTGGAAGTCATTTTCAGAAAAGGCTGTCACAGAGTCGGATGAAAAGGTACATTTTTAAATATGAAGTGAGACCTAAGTTATTTGTTTGATTTGTCTGTCAGTTTTAGCTTGAGGGTCTTCAGAATTTTGTACATAATGAAGCCCTGGACATCCTTGATTTTCATAATTATCATGTTGTTAATCCTACCATATGTTCAACAAAAATCGGAATCTTAGGGAGAATATTGAGCAGTGTGAAGAGATTCTTTCTGATGATATCAAAATTAACCCTTGTGCTTGAACCATAGTAGTTTGACTGACTTTGCATGAATCAACAAAGTGGGATCCCAGACTCACTGTTAAAAGAACTGGTATCGTTATCCATACAGCTGTACTCAGATTCAAAACTACCCAGGAACAGAGCTAAGAACAGACGAAGGGAAACTTCGTGTGATGTGTCTGTTGCTGGGAAATACCATTTAATAACAACACAATCCTATGCATTTCTACTCAGAAATAAGTCCAGCTGTGTGCAGTGGGGTTTGCTCTTTGCTTAATGTGCATAGGTTGCAGCCCCTAGGCGACAAAGGGTTGATGAAATGTCTGAATGTCCTCCTACATGCTAGGTATGTCTTGCATGTAGTAAGCTAGCATGCCCAGGCAATCTACCTGACAAGTTAGCTTTCTACTTGTAAGCAGATTTGCTATAATGTGGGGAAGCATCTGAATCCTATCACCCACTTGCAGTTTGAAATATAGGTCCTTCTGAGTCAGTGTTAACAGTCTATGGCTTCTTATTTAGCAAAGACCCTACAGTCCTGTACATCCTACACTCCTGCTCCTTAATAAGTGGTTTCTGGGTTCTCTGGCACAGCAGCACTAGCCTTGTTATTTCCTTGGAGCCTGTTAAAGGGCCAGCTGCTGAATCATTTATTCTGAATTCAGAATGTGGGTGAGGCCCTATTTCCCTGCTGCAAATAGGGCTAGTGAAGGGAGGAGCTTGAGCCCTCTAAAAGGGTTTAGTCCCTGCCAGATGGAGGCAGGGGGTGAATAAGTAGAAGCTCTGTTTGTTGCAGATGGTAATGTTTGTTTTGTGGTGTCAATTTGGTCCGCACTGAAGGAGAGTAATAATGCTGGATGGTGGTGGTACTTCAGGCTATGTTGTATGATAACTGTCGGCCATCCATCATAGGTCATCACAATTCCACCAAGCTTCTCCAGTTGGCTTAAGCTTCTGTGTCCTATTGTTATGGGTCTCACGTCTTTTACTTCTGTTACCCGTCTGCCAATCCTGCAGTCCCAGCTGCCAATTATCTGTATCTAGAACATGTATTTTTTATATAACTGTTATGAAGTAGCTATATTTATGTGTGTTGTATTGTATTGGTGTCCATTTCCTGCTTAAACTCAATCTTAACTTAGCTGAAACTCAGCAGCCTAGTTTCTGTTCCTCAGAGCTGGGATGCAAATTATAGGCAACTTGCTAGCCAGAGAGTGGAGAGGAAATGCAGATTAGGAAGCGTTAAAACCAGCCAAACTGTTTGATCAGGTTTCAAGGAGCTAGTGCTCCTCCAATCAAATAGCAAGATATCAGCTGGAAATGATAAACCCCAACCAACTGGAAACTCTTTTCTTTGGCTATTGAGAGGGGAGCCAGGGAGAGCCTACCACCCTCCTGGAAATGAAGGAAAGGACCGGTAGTCCCATCATCCAGGTAGCATTAAGGGACAGTATTTAGCCTTGATTGCCCTTGTTGGGAGAAAGGTGGGGTATAAATCCTTTAAATAAATAAATAAATAAATAGTCAGAAACTGTAAAGATTTTATGTTGATTTTAAGGTTGTCTTCTTTACACAATGCTATTGCTTTATAAGCTCTTTCAATGTTCTGGGTAAAGCTGAGTTAAACCATGCATGTGTGAGATTCTGCAGCACCTCAGTGCCATCTGCTAGCCATGTGTATGTTTTGCACTGCAGTAATTAGGGCAGGTTCACTCAAACCTCTTTTTGCCAAAATTGATTCTTCTTACTTTTTCTCGTGTGCATTTGATTTTGTTGTCGCCTATTTCTTTTATTAAACTTTTTTTAAATAAAACCCTTTACACAATACTCTTAAGCCTTTCTACTCTTGGGGAAAAATCAGTGGATTGTCACAGTTCCTTGCTCTGCAGGCACTACTGTGAGAGTGATTGTGATAGAGACCCAGTATTGGATAGAGAGTGGCAGTGGATTCCATCTACCAAAGCTTTTCCCCAGTAAGCTGTGCGTCCAAACAAGGGGAAGAGAGAGGAATGGGAAGGAAGTGAGCACTAGGCGCTACTACCTGGATCAGCACGTGGTTGATTGCATCCCCTCTCTGGATCCTGACAACATTATAAGCAAGCATCAGATGCTAGCAGGTGTTGGAGGCAGCAAATGCACAGGATGGATGATGGTTTGGGGGTGACAGAAAAACTGTATAATAAATGTGAGGCTCAGTTTTGCTCTTAATGGGACTCCAAAAGTCTGGTGTTTTTCCCCACTCTCTGTTAAGCATCATGTAGATGGATGATACTGTATAATAATAGAAAAGGATACGCTTGGATTCAACGAACCATGCATGATCTGTGTCTTTCTCACCTTCCTCCACCTCTGCATCAATTTGTAAGCCCCACTTAAGCTGATTTTTAAGATTAGGGTGTGTTGCCTCTCTTGGTTTTGGACATGTTTGTCTACATGTGAATGTGGTGCTGGGCACATGCCAGGTGAGCATGACTAGTCTTGTGGCATTTTGCTTGGCTAATAATGAGGAGAAGCATCAGGTCCCACAGATCTTAGCGAAAAGGCCAAACTTTGGTTCTTCAGAGCAGCCTCCCCCCCCCCCCGCACTCTAGCTGGCTAGCTTAAGAGGAGCCTTGGCATTCTTTTTCTTTTTTTTGGAGGGGGGGAATTCCGTAACTGGTCACACCTTGCTTGGTCAGCAGATTTGAACCTGTAAACAAGCTACATTCTGGGAGCTTCTTGAATCTAGAATGAATAACGTTTTTAGCGACACAAAATAAGTGCCTCCCCAGTAACCCTCCTGATTTCCCCTTTGTTCTGCACCTCATTTCTCTCCTCATCTGTTTGCACCCTTCTGTGCCCCCTTCTAAGGATTCTGTTTCTCTTTCCTTCTACTTAGAAACCACTGAGTTGTAGGACCTAGTCGTGCCAAAGATTGTACATAACACTGCATTTTCCAGTAGATTCCCCTTCCCAGTTATTGCACCTTTATTGTGTCAATAAGAATACAACCACAAATGGCTTTTAATCTGGTCTCCCTCCTCTCTTCATGCCTTTCCATTGAGTTGTGCCATGAGCCGCTGCACTTGGTCCATGCACACACAATGTTCCCTATGTGTGTGACTTACATGTGTCTTGGAGCACGCCTGCGAACAGGTGACCCTCCAGAACAGCATGCCCTTTGATACAGGGAGCTGCAGGTGTGTGTCGTGGGGGGTGGGATCAGTAGAAACTAATGAAGTCCCTTTTGCCCATCTAGTGAAGAGTGTATCTAAGCTATCATGACTCCATAGTAGAGATGGTAATAAATTGATTGCTGCAGCAAAGCAGTTTGTTCTGTAGAAAGAAAAGACAAAATAATTAAATGGGAGAGATCAAGGAAATGTAATGGGAGAAATGATTACATCCTTACTTAGTAATTACTGTCATTGCGTACATGTTAGTAGGAAAGTAGTCTTACTCAATCATTGTGTTGCTCCAATGATATTGAATGATAATTATGAGATGTTGTTTCTGTAATTACTAGTACACTGACCTTGAAGGAACAATGGAAATAGCTGAGTATGCCCTAAAGCACAAGTTTTGCATAGCAGAAGGGAACAAATATGTCTTGCATATTTTAATGAGTGGCCAAATATATGCAGAACAGTAGATCACTTGTGAATGGTTCTGGGTGGCTATTTCCTGAATCGGTGCTCCTGTGTTTGGTTGTCAATGTCTCCACGCAATGCAAGACAACTTAGCAGGAGTCACTCTGCCACTCTGCCTAGGGATATACTGTAAGCTCCCCTATGGGGGAGAAAGGCAGGATAGAAATTCAATTAAAAATAATAAGTGTGTGTGTGTGTGTGTGTGTGTGTGTGTGTGTGTGTGTGTGTGTGTGTACATACATCCACGTACATACATCCATCCCAGTTGTTCCAGGACAGTTACGGTTTCCAGGGTACATCCTGGGCGGCGTCCCGGTTGGCCCTGGCTGCCTCATCTGCTGAGAACTTCCGCTCAGTGGCTTTCTGTCTGGTAACAACCAGTTTTTTGGGCTTCCTTTGGTGTGGGAACTGCTGACTTTGCTTAAAGTTTATCTAATTGCTACATAGGCTTACTACATGATGCAGCTTGGTTCTCATGTTAGCCTAAAGCTGCTTGTCTTAGGGGGTTGTTTCAGCCATATTTGTTTGTGCTTTCACTATTTAGAAAAATAGTTAATAGGATGATACCTATAGGCCAGAGGTGTCGCTCCGGTAGGGGCGGGGCTGTAAGTTTCACTCCGTCGGAGTTCCTTTACCGAGCAAGCAGGAGGCAGCCCCCCCTCACTGTCGGAGCCATTCCCCTGCGGAGAAAGCAGCAGGCAGGGTCTCTTGCCTGCTGCTTTCTCCGCATGGGAAAGGCTCCGACAGTGAGGGGGTGGGGCTGCCTCCTGCTCGCTCGGTAAAGGGACTCCGATGGAGTAAAACTTACAGCCCCACCCCTACCGGAGCGGCGCCTCTGCTATAGGCTACACCATGTAAGTCCTCAGTTAGTCATACTTAGTTCAATGGGATGTCTAACTTAAGACCAATGGAATAGAACTTAATCATGATTTTCTTGGGATTGGGTCTCAGACTTTAAATAACTCTTTCTTGGAGAAGGATTTTCATGTCCTGGAACTTGCTGCCTACACTGAAACTGATCTGTTGCTATCACGAATGAAGGTGGTTTTGTGAGACACAGCCCCTACACACGGTGTGCACTGCCACACTTTTGGAACCATCCCTGTGGGGACTTCACGTGGAAATTAGGATTCGTCCTAAGGTTTTGCACTTCAAAGCATACTTCAGGGTTCTTCTCAAGGAGAAACAACATCTGAGAATTTTCAAGGGAAGTTAAATTAGTTTCTGTTCGATGTGAAAATTCTGCACATCTTTAGAATGGGCTGTTGGGTAGAAAAACAAAACCAGCTCATAAAATTGGAAACAATGCTCAATAGAAGGTGTTCACCTATTTTGATTCAACCTTGCTTTAACATAGCATTTATACAAAATACCATATAAACATATTTATAAAATGACAAAAGCTATTGTGATCTCCATTTATAAAATGACAAAAGCTATTGTGATCTCCATTTCTGATATTCTCAGATTTCATCTGAGTAAGTACTATCCACCTGCAACACAAGCATCTTAAAATTCCACTTCTACTTTTACTATAAAGCACATGAATTAAAAACGAATGCTCACCTTGAACATCCACATTAAACTTTTATAGGAGAAGATTGATGCAAACAGGATGTGCTAGAATTTCAGATTCCCCAATGCAAGACTGACTTTCCCTTCCAGATACTTTCCCAGCAGTATGCTGTAATTTATTTTCCCTCTTTGCTCAGTTGTACCTTATGAATAGATTTGTAGCAATTTGTAGATAAATAGAAAAGGACTTTTGTTGCCAACATATCTAAGCTAGGAGTTGGGAAATGAAAAAATTAAAAAGCGAAAATGCTTTAATAACATGGGTTCAAAGAATGTTCCTATTGTGGTGTCTAGAGGCTTCCTTTAGAGATGCCTGTGCTTGATGGGCCTACACAGCTTTGATAAAAACCCTCCTCACTATGTCACAGTTGTGCAGGGGGGGCTGAGAGGTCCTGATTTACTCTATGCCACAGCAGACTAGGCCACAGAAATGCATCAGACATGTAGGCCTCTGAACCCTGATGATCCTCAGTGAGGTAATTTTTGGAAACCTGAAAATTACATAAGTAAACCAGACTCCAGAATACCAATCAAGCATTAAGAAAAAATTCAAAAGTGTGTGTGTTTGTAAACCATGAAAAGTGTGACTTACCCATTCCTAATTTTTAAAGGTATCACTTAAGTAGAACTGGAGAACTCCAGAAGAGTATGCTTATAGGCTTACCATGTTTTCCCGGTTCCCAACCGGGACACCCCTGGAATAATTAATTAACCAATTAATTAATCAAGAAATGAATTAGTAATTACTTAATTGATCAATTTAATTAATTTTTTCCCTGAAGTTCCCAAAAGGCGTTTGAAATTTTTAATTTATTTATTTATGCCCCCAAAATTTGCCATTTTGCTGCTGCCACTTACCTTGCCTTGCTGTCCTCCTTGCCGCCGCCTTCTCTCCTGGCCAACAGCGTTCGGGCTGGCCAGAACTCCAGGCCCTCAAGCTGCCTCTGCCACCGCCGTCGCTGCTACTGCCGCCGCCGCCACAACTCTGGAACCTGGCCAGCTGTATTCAGGTCGGCCAGGACTCCGACTGCCCCCTCAAGCCGCCGCCGCTTCCACGATTTAAATTTTTTTGAGTGCATGTCCAGAGCGTGCATCCTGCAGACAGGAACATTTCTGGGGGCCCTACTTTGCCTCCAGGGCCCCCTTTTGGACCCTAGGCCCCTCTTTATCCTCCTCTCATGGGGCCCTGGCTCTGTGACCCTTTCCATGTCTTCAAATTTTAATACCCCTTCATGTTAATTTATCTTATCTCTCTGTTATGAGCTGCCACGTCACAATTGGTATCTTTTGCTGTTTTGCAGTTGTTGCTGTATGCACTACTCTGCATATATAATTCCAGTTTTTATAATAGTTTTTGCCAATTAGAAATTTCAAGTAAATATTTGCAGAACTGTCAACATAGGCAACTAACTGGACTGTAGAGGAATAAGAGTGCAGATATAAAAGGTGGCCAAAAATATTTACAGGAACATTTTCCCATTAGTTCTCTGCACTTTAGGAAAACAGCATTTCTATTTTGTGCAAAATATCAGTCAGATAATGCTGTTTAACTATTCTTCCTTGTCAAACATTACATTCATTCTGCTCACTGTAGCTTTCAGAGACAACTTAATAAGAGGTCTTTCACGCAAAATGTTCTGAGGCTGTGTTATTTTAGATCCGTTTCAGGCATATTTGATTAAAGCAGGCTACGCACTAAATATGTGTCGCCTTCTGTGAAATATGTATCACTTAAACAGTCACGGCCTTTGTGCCCCTCCCATCAGCTGGGTGTCGTGTTGCCTTGGGACGACCCTCACCACCGCCCCCCCTTAGTACACGTGGGAGGCAGGGGGTGGGTAGAACAGGGCAGAGAGTTTGCTCCACTCAGTAACCACACACTGCTGAAAGTATAAAGGCTTATTAAGAATTAAGACAAAAATACAAGTATTTAATATCTCTGAATACTGTTTAGGAATTACACAGAAGCAAACAAAAAATAGCAAAAGCTAAACTTCTAGCATACAAAACTTAGTCTCGCCTCGAACCAAGGTTTCTAAGCATATGCAGAGCACCCAAACTTCTTCCACAAGTATGACCTTGCCAGGTCGAGCCATCACATAAAATGAAAGCAGTAAGGCAATTTGATCCCTCCCCAGCCGGATCCTCATACCTAGGAAGGCACCTTCTCGACGATTCTGGCCAATCAGAACTCAAAGCTTCCTGAAAAGTCCAGAAGAATGATACAAGCTGTCCAAGAGTAGTCTCCCCCCTTCTCATTGGGTAAATGTTAAATCACAGCTGTAGCCAGTTTTTAATTAGGACGTTCAATGGCTCTGGCCTTGAAGGCCTCTGACAGCCTAGATAACACAGGTGTCACTCTGAGAACAATTCTAATTAGCAGCCATTCCCATGGGACTGGTAGACACAGGATCCCCCTCCCTGCCCCAGTGAATTTCCTGAGTGCTTCAAGATGGAGTCTCAGCCTCAAAATGAAGCTTGCACAAAACTGAGTTTGTCAAGTTCTTCACAGGGATCTTTACATCTGTGGTAAAGCGCACAACTTCTATGAAGGTCTGCAGTTCAGTCCTTGACATCTCGGCTGAAGAAGGCCATCTTGGGTCTCGGGGTTGAGAAAGGCTCTCCAGAGAGCTATGGCCAATCATAGCAAACGCTGAGCTAGGTTAGCCAGACCACTGCTCTGGCTCCCTTTAAAATATGCTCATCACGCCAAAAGTGGGATGTAGCACAATCTGTTTAATGCAATCCCAACCTGCCTTCCACACCTTGCCCATCAAACTTTTATTTCTGAATACAGTTCCATTAATGATTAATATTGTTAATGGCAGATGTTCTAACTTTTTAGATCAACCTTGTTTGGGGCATGTGTGCCTTCCATGAAAATAAAATAAACCATAAAATCCAATGACTTCTGCCTACAGCCTCAAACAAATTGATCGAGTTGTAAATTACTTTATCTTTATAGGTAACGTGAGACAAGCATATGGTGGAAGGTATCTGGAAAGGTTTTATGAGTTCTGAAAAAGTACAACAATAAAGCTCAACACATTTCATGCCAAGGAACTCTTTCAGCGCTGTCGTGGGTAGATTGTGGTCTCGCTTTGTGATAGAATATCCGTTCTCACAAATTAGATTGACCAGGATATGGTCAGTTCATTAGATCATGTTTGTAAAGGACAAATATATATGGCTTTCACTTGGTTTAGAATTGGGACAAATGGATGATAAACCCAAGTTCAGATATAACATAGATATTTATTATGTTCAAGAACAAAAGGAAAAGGCAGAAGCCTGAATCCACGACTGTGAGAAGAATATTTGTTACATAGCTCATTGACTTTAATTGAAAGGGGGGGAATGTTAAAGGCCACCTTTCAGCCAAATTGGTTAAATGACCAACCGTTTGCAAAAACACACCATGGCACTGGGGATGGTTACAGATTCTTTACTGAATGAAATGAGATTGGGTGGTGTGCATAAAAGGCACCATGGTTATAATCCTATGATCACTTTCCTGTGTAAACCCCACTGAGCGTAGTGGGTGGCACTGGCACCCACAGTTTCCCTTCCTCCAGATGTCTTACTCCAAAGTGAGGTCCTTGATCCAGAGTAATCTCACTATTCTATAAGAAGAACCCTATCCCATCCACCATCTTGTTTCCTGCAGCAACCAACCAGATGCAAGTGGGAGATGACTCCATACCTTTCTTCAGCCATTGCTTCCCCTGCAACGAGTATTCAGAGGTATATTGCCTCTGAACCTGGAGGGAGCAGGTAGCCATCATGACTAGTAACCAGCACATATTTGTCCTCCATAAGAAGCAAAACTGTGGATTCTCAAATCTGAGAAAACATGCACAGGGTTTCCTGCACATTATGTTGGCCACAACCTTAGTGGCATAAATGCACTGATTCCAATGGGCTTTAGTTTGCATCATTCTGTCCTGGATTGTGGCCCTGAGTGTGGTGTTTGCCTAAGGACCAGCAAAACAGGGGAATTTTATGGTATCAATTTTGGTGTGGGTTGTGCATCAAAACAGTGGGTTCCTATTAAAAAGTCCAGCTGTTTTAATGATATTAATTCCTTAGAAATGGAAGCTACTGTAATTTTGCAGTAATGCCAAGATTCAATGCAGTCAGAATGAAGCTTAAAGAATTGAAAGTAACAATACATGGCAACTGGGTGATTTTAGCTATAGCCAGCATCTATTCAAAGCATTTCAAAGGTGCTCTGGGATTTTAGCAGCATATCTGGTTATAAGATTAATAAATCAAAGTTGTTGAGGGTGAAAATTAGCTTGGGAGGAACTATAAAGGAAGCAGTAAGTTCAGTTTGTAAAGCCTGATGGAAAAAAGTGGTCTTAGTGCTTTAAGAATAGTATTCTCAGAAATGACATAGAGATTAGTTGAGGATAAATATCTCCCACTAAAAAGAAAAATCTGGAAAAGTTTGGCAAGGTTAAGAACAAAATGGCTGTGTTGAATCACACCAAAGGCAGCATCCTGGTTCCCACAGTGGGAATCCCACAAGCAGAGTGCAGGCCCCTCCCCCAGTGGCGTCGCCAGGCGCCCCTGCAGTTGGGGCCACCCCCCCGACGTCCCCCCAATAAAACTGTCAAAAATTTTAAGTTTCGGTTTCGAACCCTATTTTTGACAGGTTTTTTTTGGGGGGGGTTAATGCTTTCGAGTGGTTTAAAGTGTTCAAACGGCATGTTAAAGTGTATGTGTGCTTTGCCGGCACTTATCTGTAATATGGGACGTTCCAGGACGTTCCAGCGACGATCTTCTTCCTGCGCCCGGGTACAGCTTCTCCCTGCGCCCGGGTGCGGACTCCGTAACGCCCCCAGCAGCAGTTTCCATGGTTTGGGCATGCGCAGAACCACGGAGTTTCCAGGGACGTTCTGTGCATGCGCAAACTCCAGAAAGCGCTGCTGGGGGCGTTACGGAGTCCGCGCCCGGGCACAGGGAGAAGCTGTGCCCGGGCAAAGGAAGAAGATCGTCGCTGGAACGTCCTGGAACGCCCCATATTACAGATAAGTGCCGGCAAAGCACACATACACATTAACATGCCGTTTGAACACTTTAAACCACCCGAAAGCATTACCCCCCCAAAAAAACTGTCAAAAATAGGGTTCGAAACCGAAACTTAAAATTTTTGACAGTTTTAACGAAACATTAAAAAAGTCAAAAAATGCCAAAAACCCCCGAAAATTAAGGAGGCCTGCGCCCCCCCGAGCCTCTGCGCCCCTATACCCTGGGGCCCCCCGCCCCATATCAGCCGACGCCCCTGCCCTCCCCTGCAACCAGTATCCATAGGCATACTGCCTCTGATTCTGAGAATTCCACAGATCCTCTGATTCTGAGAATTTCCGGGCTCCGGTCCCGGGCTTTCTGGGCCCAGATGAAGCCTTTGCCACTGCCGCTTTAAAAAGTTTTTAAAACTTACATTTTTTTTTTTGTCGACCATCTTGGATCTCATGAAATCCAGGATGACCAACAGGAAAAAAGGTATACTTTTAAACATTTTCAAAGCGGTGGCGGCTTCAGCGGGGGGCAGGAGTCCTGGCCGGCTCAGATGCAGCCAGCCAGGCTCCAGAGGTGGCGGCGGCTGTGGCTGAAGACGCTGATGGCGGTGGGGGCGACGATGATGGTGGCGGCTGCAGCCACGGTTGGTGGCGAAGATGGCGGCAGAATGGCGTCGGTGGCGGAAACACACACCCCAGTGCTTTTCGGCTCCTTTTTGGAGCCAAACAACACCGGGAGCGTGGGAGGGCCAAACTTGCAGCCGAGAATGGCTGCGAAGAGGAGCCAGCAGCGGGGGGGGGCAACGGATCCGGTGGCAGGTACACCTCCCACGACCCGTCACTTGGGGCCCACTGCCCCCACCATCATGACACCTCTGGGTGTATATACGCAACAGGAGTTAAATGCGTAGACCTGTGGGCTCGGAGGAAATGGGAAGCATGATAGCCCTCTACCAGGCAATTGATAAAATGCACTAAATATTTGGGATAAATACTGTATAGAGCAGGGTTATGGGTGCCCAGAGTTCCATCTATTCAGAAGAGGTGTTGCCTAAGATCTCTAGGATAGTAAGAGAAATGAGAAACTTTACAACATGGGTGAAATACGGAGTGAGCAAATTTAAGGACTCTTGTTTTTTTTAGGGTAGGTTGTTTCTGCCTCTGAGAAAATAGTAGCCATGACGGAGGGTGACAGACCACTGTTCCATCAATTCCTGAAGATTAGGGCTTTTATTCTCTCTTGGAGAGATAAGAGTATCTTAAGGTTGTTAATAACATTTGAACAGCTTCTTCAGGGAGCAATTGTGTTTAAGGATCTGTTGTCGCCACCATATAATATCTTCACACACTTCTAGAATATAGATACAAAATTCAATGGGGACATGATGCAAATCAAATTATTATACTGAAGAACAACGAGCATTTGTCAGCACCAGAGGACTATCCTGCTCAGTAAATATTAGTGACCTTGAGATTTTATTATTGTTATTATTGTGTTATTACTATTAAACAGTGGGTTGCATTCTAAGACAGTCATGACTCTGTCGTATTGAAATGGTTTCACTAATTTCAATAGTGCTTAGCCATGATGAGCAGCCCAGTCATATCCCCCACCAGCCTGTGTGATGGCACCAGAGGCGTCGACAAAATGCATGCTGCTAAGAGGGCGACCAGATGGTCTTGGAGAGGTCAATAAAAAGCATTTTTACTTATCTCCCCATAAGCTGCCATTGGGTCTCCTCGGTCCTACGCCAGTTATTTAGCTGCAGTTCCAGACTCCATATGGCTGGGAGAGCTGGACCATAAGGAAAGCTGAGCAAAGGAAGATAGATGCTTTGGAACTGTGGTGGAGGAAAATTCTGAGAGTTCCTTGGACTGCAAGAAGATCAAACCAGTCCATTTTCCCTCAGTAACAGTCTGAGCATGCGCAAAAAGAACGGTATAAATACCGTTCTCGCAGCAGGCCTTCCTTAGAAGGCCCCGGGCAGCCGGCCGGGGAAGACGTCCCCGAGCCGGCTCTCCTGATTGAGGGGGGGTGCAGGGTCCAGCCAGGCTGCCCCCCTGGAGCACGCTGCCCCCCTCCGGAGCGCGCCCCCCCTCCGGAAAGTGCCGTGGCCTATCGGCCGCGGCACGCTTTTTCATTATAGGGGCGCCAACCCCCCCTTGCTCCAGGCGCCAATGGAGGCAGTCACGCCTCTGACTTGAGGGAATGATAAAAGGCAAAACTGAAGTACTTTGGCCACAAAATGAGAAGACAGGATACCCTGGAGAAGATGCTGATGCTAGGGAAAGTGGAAGGAAAAAGGAAGAGGGGCCAACCAAGGGCAAAATGGATGGATGATATTCTGGAGGTGACGGACTCGACCTTGGGGGAGCTGGGGGTGGCGATGACTGACAGGAAGCTCTGGCTGGTCCTTGAAGTCATGAAAAGTTGGAAGCGACTGAACAAATAAACAACAAATGAATGAGGAGCCTTAGGGAGTGTGTTGGGCTGAGAAAAAGGGAATTGAATCTTGGCGTGTGCTGCTACCACTGAGACCCTCCCCCTCCCACCTCCAGTTCAGCCCAGTCCCCACCCTCCCCCAAACTGGTCTCCAGGAGCTGCTGGTGCCTACCGAGCAAACACTCATTTGTGCCAGAGGCTCCAAGGTGCACAATGGTGGCACGGCTTCCACACTGCCAGCATCTGCTATGTGGCTTTTGCGTTGCCAGAATCTGCTGCCAGAATCGCACTGCAAGATCTACTATAGGCCCTGAATAGAATTAGGCTGTAACTTTCTTAAGCTGCTATCTTAAACACACTTTCATGTATATAGGATTGTATGTATGTCTTTTGAATAGACATGCATGGGATTGCACTGTTAGTCATGACTAACCTTCCTAGGATACAACCCAATAGGTTAGATCTATGAATTTCCTTTTTCCTTCTTCCTGAGGAAAATGTGTGGGGTTTTTTTTCTGTCTCTTGGAAATATACTTTTGTATCCAACCCAATGTATGAATAGGGCCTTCCCCATCACAATTATATAAGATATTTGAAATAGTCTCGGGTGGGTTAGCAGAAGAGCAATTTTTCAGAAAGAAAGAGAGAATGAAAGAGCAATTTTAAAGGGCAGAAAGAAAGCAATTTTTTTTTTAAAAAAAGGATAGTGGAAATGCAAGAATTCAGCCCTGAGTGTGTTCCGATTACTGTGGTTTCTACCTGCTTATGAATGTGACACCCTATTGAACTGTGTCTTTACCGCCTAATGCTTGATCACAGTTTCCCTAACTGCAGTTCCATTTTAATGCATTCCCTCATTCTGACACACAAGGATAGGGATGACCCAGCCATGAAGTGGACTGAAGTGGCTTCCTCAAGTGGTAGGCTAGCTAGGGGAAGCAGCAAACTGGCAGGGGATGCCCAACGCCCACCCATTGCCACCCCCAGACCATTGACTGCTAGACCGCTCCACCCAGCAGTTGCCCCATGAACTTCTCCATGCTTTCCTTAGAGAGAAAATTAGAAGAAGGTGGGGGTGCACCTTACCACATCCTCTTCCAAGGTGGCGCCACAGAGGTAGAACCGTTGGACAAGGTCGCCACTTCTACACCCCCGTTCCCAATTGGGAAAATGCCGCTGCCTCTTCCACCTCCTCTACTGCTCCCTTTCCTCCCTTCCTACATCATTAAAACAGGCCAGTAAAACTGCGTGGCCAGTTTAGAAGAAGCAGAGGAAGATACGATGGGGAGGGGGGTTGCAGGATGCACTAACACGCACATTGTCCCCCCCCCCAAGAGGAAAGGGTGGACGGTGGAATTTGGCCTTTTTGCTTCAGGTACCAGCACAGCTTGGGTTGGGCCTGAACAAAGGTAGCACACTGCATATTCACACAATGGCGCATTCACATGAATGCACAAAGGCATTCACACTGTGCAGGCTGAAGCCTACACATTGGAGATTCCTGGAGATGCTACAGTCCCTTGGTTCAAGTGCAAGTGAAAGACGTGTATCTGACAACATCCTACCACTTTGGTGTAGGCTGTACTTTGAGCAACTCAGATGGGGGAGGAGGTGATTCTACTCTTGTAATTTTCAATTACTTCTATACAAAATTGGATTTTATAAAATAAGAAATTGTCAAGTTAAAGACAATGCTTCTTAATGGTTATAGAAGGTTATTTAGTATGAAACTGGTAACTGGGTAAGGATGGTTTATAAATTGAGGCATACATTTTTCCCTACCCCTTTCCATAGACAGGACTGGCAAAGCTGAGAATAGAAAACTAACAAGATCTGTCTTCCCTCTGACCTGGGAGCCTCTCCGAATCTCTAGTCCTAGCTAGCTGTATCTGCTGTAGTATTAGGATAGTAAATGAGCAAATCAATCTTAATTCAGTTGGAATAATTCATTAGCTAGCTCATGTCCCTTGGGTCTATCTAAGGTAATCCCAGACTAACTGTTTTTTGTACCTTTCTTCTCAGTAGGCTGAAGTTAGGCCCCTAGAGAAAGTCTGCTCTAATGGAATATCAAATTGAATACTCCGCGTACAGGGTTTAGTCTAGCTGCATTTTTTTTTCATACCAGAATTGGCATATATAGAATATAAGGGCTGCTTTATTTGGACACAATATTTTCCTTCACAAGAGTGTTTGGTAATAATTCTGATTGACACCATAGTGGTTCGGATTGTCTTTCTTTTTTTATTGGCTTTTCTAGCCTCTGAGCATAATCAAATACCAGGCTGCTTAAGAGGGGTGGTTCCCTCAAATCTGAATGTTGTACTTTTTGTCACAACTTTGGAGTCTGAGTTCAGTAATGGGGGGGGGGAATGGAGGGTGAGCTTAGCTTGTGGAATGGAAATTGATAGGCACAGGCAGATGGACATCTGTCTTCACTCCAGTTTGGTGCATAGTGCCAAATCCTGATTAAATTAATCAGTTAATTCTGTCACCAGCTAGTGTGATGTCAAACCTGTTCTCAGGGGTCTTGTGCTTATGCCAGTGTTACTTAATTATTTTATTTATTTAATAATAATCATTTGTATTTATATACTGCCTTTCTTGTCAGGTTTCTCCTCAGACTTTATTCAAGACGGTTTACACAGGCAGGTTTTTCTAAACCCCCATAGGGGGTTCTACAATAATGTTCTATTCACATAGAACCCTTTTCATTCTCCAGATCAGGGCCTCTGAGAGGGGGGTTAAGGGGGTAATTTGTACCCGGGCCCAGGGTGAAAAATTGGTCAAAAAGGGGGCCCTGGAGCAAGAAAGAGGGACGCAGGAGCCAAATTCATATGTAGGGAAGGGGCCCAAAAGAAACTTTGTACCCCCTTATAAAATTCCTCTGAATGGCCCTGTTCCAGATGTTTCCCTTCAACGGTGTGTTTATCTCTCTGACTGCACATGTCTTCCGAGCTTGCTCGACAAGTGACTCCTCTCTCTCACACTCTCTCCTCTATCTCAGCTTGTCGGCAACTTCTGGTTGTCACCCACCCAGGACACGACCAAACTGGTCTCATCTTACCTTTCTTCAGGCAGGCGGCTATAGATTCCTCCTATAATATGCAGCTGCAGAAGAGAGATACATGTGTCCTAAATTTCAAGGTCAAATAGGGCAACAGTGAAACCCAGCAGGTTTGGCAAGTGCCTTACATGAACCTTTGACTCCCCCCTAGAATCCTCTGCTGGGGGTCTACTGGCAGACATGTTGATGCAATTTTACCATCACTAAATCTTACCATACACCTCCATATAAGAGCCAAGAATAAACTAGTAGAATAAACCAGAAGAATAAACAAAGATCCTATTCATGAATTTGTCTTGTAATATGTGTATGAATATTCCATTTAACATGAAATTTTCGTTCACGGGAATCACACCAAAGGATTGACAAGCTCTCATCTTGGAGGCCATCATCAATCTGCACACCTGCTGCACTGGACTGCTCCTGAGTGAGAACTCCACCATACACGTCCCCTTTCACGATTTATTTATTTTTCACCTAACGTTGGCATATAATTAGATTGACAAAGTCTTGCATCCTGTTGTCGTAACCAAGAAGCGTGTAATTCGAGGAATGCTGCACTCAAGAGATCAAAAAGCAGAAATGTGGAAAATGACAGCGGAGCATCAAGATAGGTATTTCGAAATACATTTACTTATATGAAAGTCTGGTGGTAATTTGGAAAAGATAGGAACATGCCCTCTGTAATAGTTCTGTGGCACAGGATAAGACTGCCTATTTGAAACATATCAAAGTACGTGACATATACGATCTTGAATGCCAGCAACTTTGTAAACAAATCTTTGTCATGTGTTCTTGATAGAGTGTCAACAGTTGCAATATTGTGTTCAAAGGAAAATATGTGTAAGAGTATTTTCAGTAAGAGCTTGTGGACTGAGGCTATTATCATTGTTTTTATTACTGTATGCTGTCCACACCACTTTAAAGTTGTGAAAGCTCTATGCTTGTGTATTGCATTATCTCCATACATGAGAAAGATGAGGGAGGGGCCTTCAGAATCTGTTGCAGAACCGCCAGTGCCTGGGGACAAAGCCCTGAACTGGACGTTCCCGTGGTGCCCCCGATATCATATCATGCGCTACAACTACGAGTGGTACTGACAGTTCAAGGATCAGCTCAGCCTGGTGGGAATTCGGATGGGTATGGATCCTTGACCAGCAGCGGAGTCACTAGGGCGCGTGCCACCCTAATCACCCCCGTGCCGCCGTGACAGCCGGCCGGAGAGGATGTCTCCGGAGCTGGCAGCAGCGGAGCCTCCACTGCTGCCGGCTTCAGAGACATCCTCACCAGCCGGCTGTCTTGGGCCTTCTGAGGGAGGCCCGATGCGTGACGTCATATTTATAAGGTTTTTGCGCATGCGCAGTACATTTCTGAGGGCAAATTTGCCCTCAAACGTTCTGCGCAGGCGCGAAAACCTTATAAATATGACTTCGCGCATCGAGCCTCCCTCAGAAGGCCTTGGAGCTCCACCGAGGGCGAATGCTCTGAGGCCTCCTCCTGGAGCGGGAGGCGACGCGCGCGATGCGCGGGACCGCGCGTCACCCTTTGCGCGCGTCACCCCCAGGTGGTCCGCCCTCCTCGCCGCGCTTCAGCGACGCCTCTGTTGACCAGTGCCCCACCTGGCTGCCCCCTGACACCACCCTTGAGAACCTCCCGTAACATCATTCGACTTGCCACAAATAAAAAGGATGGTTTGATTTTAGAATCTGAAGTGAAGTTCTGCTGTTCCATGAATCCCATTAAAATTACATGTCCAAAAGCTCTCATTCATCTAGCCTGGGTCTTGCCCATTTAATTCCTCTAAGTGATTAGATGATCCATCATGCCTGAGAAGGTCCAAGCATTTAAACTTGACAGGTCGTTATTTAGCGGTTATGTCGAGTGTTAAATTGTTAAGCATTGAATTTAGGAATCATCACAGATATTCTTTTATGGCCACTTATAATGACAGCAGATGCGGACATAAACATCTGATCGTTTTAAAGGGGCTTGAGTTAGTTTGAAACCAAAAGAAGAACTAGTAGTCCAATCCTCTTATTTAAATGCTGCAGGCTAGCTCACTATGAACATTGCATTAAAAGGCACAGAGGAGAGCGTCACTCCCAAAGACCTTTCAGTTGAAGTGACAAGTGCTACACAAAATTGTAGTAACTCTTCTCTAACATCCATTTTGGGGTGAGTAAAAACATGTGTGACTTGCTAACACATGGCTTGGACCAGTTGCAGTGCTAGCATCGGCCAGAGGAGGGGGACGATGAAATGTTTTGTGTCATCGCCCCACCCCCTGCAATCCCAGAAGTCTTCATTTCAAGCCTTCCAGGACACAGGGCGGGCAGGAGGGCCCACAAAATGCGATGATTTCGTCACATTTTTGCTCTGCGGCTGCAAACTCCAGAGGGACAGCGCAGGTCTTCCTGCTGGTGCCGGCTACTCTCCAGGTGTCACAACGTGCTTTACAGAGCATTTTTGATGCCCTAGGCTGGTGCAGCACAAGCTGTGCTGGCCTAGCCGGTCAGTAGGATTGCCTTGTTAATACTGTTATGTAGTCCTAATAATACTGTTTTAATCTCTCTAGGCTTAAAAAAAAAATCTTTCTGAGGTTATTCATATCTCTGCTTTGTCTTGTTATACAACATGTCTATGCATGTATTTCTTGCAATGTGATACTTTCTTTTATCTGATGTTACAGTATCATTTCTGCTACAATGACTTGATTTGAAAGAAGTCACCGAATTAAATGTATTAATGTGTGATGCGTGAATGTTGGGTGAATGTAGAATGGAGCTGAAGAACCAAAAGAAGATGGCAAACCTAAAGCAAGAATTCCAAGACCTTGAGGAAGTGAGACGGTGCTTGTAATTGATTGAGGAATACTCCCTTCTGAGGAGAATGTTCCCTTCGGAGAATGGTACGAGACCAAGCTGTTGGACGTGCCAGAAGGACACGGTCTACTAAAGGCAACTGATAAGGAAAGGTCTGAAAATTCATCAAACTAACAATAGAGTAATCCCTCAGCATACACTGACGGAAGATGCTTACTTGAAAGCCACGAAGGCGGGTACTGTACAATGTACAGAAGAAGGAGAAATCTATAAAAGCTGAAGAACGAAGCTTATTAGGTGTGTTCCAGTTGCCGCGGCAGCTTGAGCTCCCCCACCTATATTGGGTGGGTAAGTATGAAAGGTGTGTGTGTGGTGTGAATGAGTGGGCGTGAGAGCTCTCTTGGTACTTGTGTGTTTATGTATGTCTTTGTCTTAAATAAATGTTACATGCATGGTGATTTAAATCCAAATTTGGTGTTCTGAGTGTCTGTGTACGAGCTCTTTGTACAGGGCACTGCAGGAAGGGGGGGGCGAGTTTCACTGTACGCTTCCAGATATCAAAAGAACTGCCCTAGACATCAAAAGGGGCATAACAAAATGGCGTAGTCGGCAGGATATCTGGGGCGCGGTGGCTCCCCTTTCTTTTCTGTAGGACTCCTGGGTGAGGTCGACACAGGACACTAGGACTGGAAGCAGGGGGACGCCCTTGCATGGGACCTTGGTGGCACCTGCTGAAGGATATAGGCAGGTTGTGAAGTCCACCCGGGCTAGTTTTGTTTTGAATCCTTGGTGGCACCTGCTGAAGGATATAGGCAGGTTCCATGGTTCTGTGGAGGGAGTCATCTAGCAAATTTCTCCCGCTACTGGAATAATGTTTAAGAGGAAAGACAAGAAAGGTGACAGGTGAAGGTAGGGATCCTGTCAGCAGAAACCTTTTTTGTCCTGTGGAAGGAGAGATCAGGGAGATCTCTCCTGCAGAGGTCCTTACAGAGGAGTGTAAGGATTGGATTGTGTCTGTACGAATGCAGCTGAAATAGAGAATACTGTGGGTAATTTAAAACCATCTATCTACAGTCTCACATGTTTTGCCTTCCTTTCTAGTCTCTCTACTTCCCTTCGTTTAGAAGTGCAAGCAAAGGGGTGGAAGACTAGAAAAGCTTTTGAATTGCTAAGTAATCTTGCCCACTCCAACCTTATTAAGGGGGGGGTGCGAATGATGTCATCCATCTCCACGGTTGAAGTTAATCAATTTTGCTGATGCCAGGACAGCCAAGCATCTCTCCAGAACCACAAACATAGATTTTATGTATGGAAATTTACTTCATTAGACTTTGAACAGTCTTAACAGTACATATGTTTTGAAACTTAACTATGATTTGTCTCCATGACTAGGTAAAACTGGAAGTCAACAAGCAATGCTTTACAGTGGCATACAACTTTAATCTGCCTATCAAAAGTTTTATTTTCTCTGTAAATGTCAGTTGTGCACATTAATTGTCTTTTATTTTTAAGGAAAGGTAAATGGAGTTACCAACTGCCACTGGAACTCCCTGCCACTGGCAGACAACATGAGTGTCAATAATAACTTTAAGTTTGCCTCCATAACTTTTGATTTTCACAGGTATACAATGGAATAGACCTGTGCATCTCCTCTAAGCCAATATGAGGAACCCTTCTAACCTTTGTGCCTCTGGAAAACTGGGCATGCACAGAGTTCAAACAAATAAAAGCGTCATAGAACTCAATGATCTTGGTTTTGTGTTAACCCTTTTTGTTTCAGCTACAATTAGGGATGGGAAAAGCAGTTGCCCTCAGGAGGAGGAAATACTTAACTTTGTTCTTTTTTGCAAGATCTAGACAATGAAACAACATCTTTGTGGGAACATGTTATATGTTGTTTGTCCTGTGTGGTATGATGATAAGCGCTTGTCTGTCTGTCCTGTTTTCACTTACCGGTATCTTGATTTTTTTTTTTTGGTTGATTTTTTTTTGTACTATGACATGGCCAAACACAAACACAACTCAGAAGGGCCTGAAGCCCACATGATGAATATGCTATTTTTTCTTCTAATTGTGCTTTCAACAGGCCTGACATATTTATTTTTGAATTCTGAGCTCATTCATTTCATTTTGGTACCATGGTCACTGAAAACTGATCTTAAGAGTACTCTATGGGATATTTTGCTTGTATGAATATTAGTTTTTTTTTTGAATAGCTATGTTGCTATATTACTTCGCAACTGTACCTCTCTCTGGAAACTGTCAGTATAGTTTGAGAGGAAGAGGAAGATGCATCTGTATTTGCTCCTAGAAAAAGGATGTGCTTGCATAAAGAAAAGAGAGAAACCACTCCCAATAGCTTGGGAGCAAAAGAGGCTGAATTGGAAGCAGTTTTGAATGTCCTTTCCTATTTGAAAGGACAAGAGGGGGAGGGATTGAGGGATTCACCTTCCTACATAGTGATGGATAGCGAATATGTATATCACGGATGTACTAAATTTATACAATTTTGGGCACATGATAATTGGAAAAATGCAGACAACAAGGAATTAAAACACAGAGAACAATGGGAAAAGATTTGGGTACTAATGGCTATGAGAAATAGTCCTCTAGGGAAACATGGGTATACTCCCTATGAAATTTTATTTGGTCATGAGATGAATTTGGGACTCATACATGAATACAATGAAGATCTAACTGAATGGAAGTGGTTAGCAGAACAAAAGGAAAGAGAATCTAATAGAGCCTGGATCAAAGACCAAATGTTAACAATGATAGAGACTCATAAAGAAACTGAAAAACAAATGCTTCCTGTAGGGTCACAGGTGCTGTATCTACACTTAGGACCCAAAGAACATGCATTAAGACCAAAAGGGAAAGGGCCATTTGTAAAACTGGACCGCATTTGGCCAACAAGCTATTTGATTGAACGGGATGAGAAATCCAGATGGGTCCATAGAAATCAAATTAAACTGTTTAAAGGTGATAACTAATTTTGTTGTGTTCTATGTTGTCTAGGAGCAATCATTGAAAAACACTCGGAATTTGGGAAAAACCCTTGCTTCTCCTGATTGACTTTGCTCCATTTGTAAGTATAACCCTGTTCTTTGTTGTCTTTCTCTAAAAAGATGCCCTAACCAGAAGAGACAAAGGAATCAGGACAAGCAACGTGTAAACGGGAAGACCGGCTCGCGGACAATCTGGAATTGGAAAAGGGAGAGTGGAGTTTTTGAAATTTTTGAGGTTTCTGTTTATTTGGTATCCTATTTTCTTTTGGGTAATTAGATTGGAGAACAGCCAATTCTTTGTTAAACAATCCCTGGACAACATAGAACTAAGAGTCAAACCAGAACTGGGAAAACGAATAAGGTTCCATTGGAAACACTGACAAACAGATTGAATGATCATGTGTGTATGTATCCCTGTGTGAAAGATATTACTTTAGCTCTGGAGTCTCTGGTGATGAAATTGCGTCTAGCCGCCCAGTGAAGTGGTTCTACTGCTTTACTATAGCAAGGGGGCGCAGTGGAGGCAGAGACTTTGGAAACCCATGAGCCCGCTCTGAGAGGTTGCTAAGAGGACAGGTTCCCAAGCAATCCCTTGGACGGGACAGGCGTGTGACTGTACCTTCCCTTCCCCCGTATCCATCTCATGAGCCAGTCTGACGATAAGGACTGGACTTCCTGAATAAGCTTTACCTCCCTGAACGAGTGGAAAACATAAGCACGCACATACATACAAGAAAATGAAGCAAATAAGCCTGTTTTGGGTAATGGGTGTAATAAACCTCTCTATAGAAACCAAATTCTATGAGCAAATGATTCCACTGAAGGATACAAATGTCTGTCACACTCAAAGTTATTCTCATAACTTTAACTTTTTGTTGGATGTATATGATTGGGAAATCATAGGAGAAGAGACTAACTGTACAGGAATGCTGAACTATACAGTTACTATATGGGTTACATCTGACTTGGCCTGCCCCAAGGACACGGCACTCCATGCGGAGCCAAACTTTCTGCCTACCGACGCTGGTCTAGCTGGCAATATCCAAGCTCCAACCTATGGTAACGTGTCCCTCCATATTTTGGTTTCTGGTATAACACGATGGGAATGTCATCCATACAGATTTGGTTTTAATATTAGTAGTGGAAACAATAAGGACCTAGGAAAAATTGTAACCCTCCAATATTTATAGCCCGTAGAAGCGGGCTACTACATGCAAATATGTAGGACTCTAAAGGGGGGCCAATGGATTTTTGTAAGGGGACTATTCTTTTGGAACATGGGATGCAGATTTGGATATAATCCGAAAAGCGACCGAGGCTAATACAACCACAGTAATGAAACAATGGCATACACCCGTTCCTGTTATACTAGGACCAGACTTGCATCGATGGAGTATCAGATTGAATATAACACTGTTTGGCATAACTCGTTTAAGGCCTGGGTGTACACAAACACATACTTGAACTTTGTGGGGAAAAAGGAGAAATTGTGGAAAAGAGAGAAGAGAGATTTACTGGACACCATATTGGGTGGGATTGGAACAGGAGTAGGAGTGGCAAACTCCTGGGACATTGAAAGTCAAGCCAATAAGTTATCGGCCTTAGGGGGACTTCAGTGGAAAGTCATACATATGGCAGGAAATGATTTTGTGTCTACTTTCCGACTCCATGAGGTATCTGCAGGGCTACAATTAATGACCTTTGACCAATTAAACAGAACTCTGTATGAATTCAGAAAAGTTGATAATCAGAGCCTAAAAGCAGTATCTTAGGCCCTATCGTGCTTAACTATTCAGACTACCTTATGGAATTGGAAAAATCAAATGTTAATTGCTTTATATGGGAATCATGGGAACACATTTGTTAGAACTGGGGGTTTGGAGCCATGGATCCGTACAGATTTTCCTTTATGGTATAAAATATTGGATTTCACCATTGAGGAGAAAGTTTGGCAAGTAAACAGAAGAAAATTGGATCTGTGACATCCAATCCCTCCCTTTTAATATGGGAGAAAATTATTTGAAATCCTATTTGTTATCAAATCATGCAATCTATATGCTATGAAAACTAGAAACACTAATATTATGTTGTCTAATATTTTTCTGTAAACATACAGGTATCCACACTTCAAGTAACTAGGAGGTTAGGGCAAAGAAGATCCAGCCCTCCGGGGTAAGAAGAGATTGTAACGCGAAGATGTAGTAAGGCCTCCTAGTTAGTTTTGAAGGGATAGAAGATTGTGGACTTTTAGATAGTTTTGTATTATATGTATTATATGTTTATATGCTTATTAGGCCTTTTTAGTATCACCAATTAGTGAAAAATCAATTGTAAATTATCAAATTATGTAATATTTGATTTATGAATGTCTTAATCAAGTATCAAGAGGGGGAATATGTGATGCGTGAATGTTGGGTGAATGTAGAATGGAGCTGAAGAACCAAAAGAAGATGGCAAACCTAAAGCAAGAATTCCAAGACCTTGAGGAAGTGAGACGGTGCTTGTAATTGATTGAGGAATACTCCCTTCTGAGGAGAATGTTCCCTTCGGAGAATGGTACGAGACCAAGCTGTTGGACGTGCCAGAAGGACACGGTCTACTAAAGGCAACTGATAAGGAAAGGTCTGAAAATTCATCAAACTAACAATAGAGTAATCCCTCAGCATACACTGACGGAAGATGCTTACTTGAAAGCCACGAAGGCGGGTACTGTACAATGTACAGAAGAAGGAGAAATCTATAAAAGCTGAAGAACGAAGCTTATTAGGTGTGTTCCAGTTGCCGCGGCAGCTTGAGCTCCCCCACCTATATTGGGTGGGTAAGTATGAAAGGTGTGTGTGTGGTGTGAATGAGTGGGCGTGAGAGCTCTCTTGGTACTTGTGTGTTTATGTATGTCTTTGTCTTAAATAAATGTTACATGCATGGTGATTTAAATCCAAATTTGGTGTTCTGAGTGTCTGTGTACGAGCTCTTTGTACAGGGCACTGCAGGAAGGGGGGGGGGCGAGTTTCACTGTACGCTTCCAGATATCAAAAGAACTGCCCTAGACATCAAAAGGGGCATAACAAAAGTTTCAGACCCCTTCATGAAGTTACATAATTTTTTAAACTGTGATTAGTAAATAAAACAAAATTGTTGAGGCTGTAAACTGAATGAGGAAAGTTTCATTTTCTAATGCGTGTTATCACTGAATGGATTGCTGTCTACCTTAAAGTGGAAGAACCATTGCTCCACTGGGCGTTGTGAAACCTTCTAGCTGGTGCTAATCTGATACCGGCAGCTGATGAATGGGCAAGAAAACATTGTTTCTAGTTGTTTGGAATGGATACCTGGAGGGAGCTGCACTAACCTGCATGGCTATGGGGCAATCATGAGCTTGTTAAACATGTGCTTGCCCTATTCACCTATAGATGGAGAGGGAGCAGATGTGCAGTATTCTTTACATTTAAAGGAATGTGCTAGAGAGGAAACCTACCCCCTCCCCTGTCTTGTCTCGCTAAGTTTTTCTCTAGCCTGGCTTTGATACCTGGCTGTGAAATTGCCAAGTGCAAGAGAGGAAGGTAGAGGACGGGTTTCACCTCTCTCCCCTGCACACTCATTCGGTATCAAAAGTAGACCCTCACCCCTGCTTTAGTTTGGCTCTTTGGCAACGACTTTGCTTATGGTTGCATTAGTCATATGAAAACAGTTATTTAGGACTTCTGGGTCCTTAGTACAGACTCAGGGGGGGGGTCTACGGGTAACAACCGTGGGAGCACAATTAGAGGCAGTAGCTCTTTATCCCTTGGCATACTGTACAAGACTTGTCACCCCTTTAGCTACATTAACTTTCTTTGTAGATTCTCTCCCCTCCACCTAATTCATATAATAGTTTGACCCAAGCTGTGGAGCGATGCTTAGGAGGATGGTTCAGAATGAAGAATGATGTGGGTGATACGTTTTAAATATGGCTCCTGGCTGGGTGAGATAAGTTATCCATATGCTCCTAATGAACCCGGGTGGCTGAGTGCCGACTAATTTGTACGCAGAGGGGATTGACCCACTGACAAGGTTGTGACTTCTATATTCCATTCTGCATGTTTTATCATTTCATTGTTACATTGCTTTTCATTGTTTTACTGCATTCATTAGTTTTCACTGTCGACTGCCTTGAGCACCCTAGCTTTTAGAGGAAAGGTGGGATAGAAATCCTTTAAATAAGTAAATAAAATGAATAAGGGAGATTCCTAGGTATACCAGAGTAGATACGTTTGTAAATTAAAAGAAAAAAAAACGGGGGGGGGGGTGAAACAGGCTGAGCGTGTTCAGTGGTCCCCAAGAGTTATGAAATGTTGGTGTTCAGTTAGGAAAAGAAACCCAACAGAACACCTGGGGGAGCAATAGAGGTGGAGGGAATTGGCCTGCTTGACAGCGCAATCCTATCCAACTTATACCACAGGTGTAACCAGCAGGGGAGGGCAGGGCAGGAGGCTGGGGAGGGGAGGGGAGGGGAGGGGAGATTTAAATCCCCTTTTAATCCCCCTTTGGAGAGGATTTGAATCCCCTTTCCACTCTGGGGCCTCCCGTTCTCGCTGCACCGCTGGATACACTGGTGGTGTAAGTCGGATAGGATTGTGCTGTGAGTCAGTGCGCAGTAGGGTTGAGGAGATGCAATACGTTTGATGCAGGTCCTGATGCAGGACCTGCAATACGTTTGATGCAGGTCCTGTTCTGAAGCTTTAGAATGAGGAACACTTTGAAACATCATCTTATTTTTGAGTGGTGTCCAGTGCAGTCCTGTGGACTTGGTGTCACTGGGGGTGACTTCTCCAGAACCTCCATGGGATCAGACTGCCATGTGACCTCAGAGCCAACTGTTATGCCTGTGGTGATCGAGTCAATTAAAAAGAGCTACGTTTATACATCAGCGGCCATTAGTCAATGCAAATTTTCAATGTCTTGTCTTGTCATGGGCAATAGGGTACTAACACATATCAATGACAGCATAGCATTTTAGATGAGGCCTCATGTTACTAATCAAGCACATTTTTCTATGACATGTTTCTCTGTGCATGAGAACGTCTCGTTTCAATTTTTGCACAAAAGCAAGAACAAAAGAAAAAGAAAGGGAGAATTTAGGTCTACAGTTCGAACCTTCAGCCTGTAGAAATGTACAAGATCTTCTTTGCTGTTTTGAAATAAAATGTCCTTTAAATTCTATGCCTGCTACCCCTCTCTTTTTTATCTTTCAGTTTTGATCTGAAGGAAAGTCATAGTAACCTAATTATACACTAAAACAACCAGTATTGTAAATGATTGCAGTATAGAGGCAGCAGACAGTGCTTTTTTTCCTTTTCTTTTTTTGGACAATGTTAAACATCACAAACAAAAGAACAGAGCAAATTCTCCTTGGAAACAGGAAGGAAGGCCATAATGTAGAATTCATTATCTTTCTCATGGGCCCAGGTTTGCTAATGTACGTTTCAATCAAGTTAAAGCTTGCAAACTATTGAGTGATTTCTTGGGCTCCTTTTAAATATATGTGCAATTATTTTACAGATGGATTTTCTATATCCAACATAAAGAAGCCATTAGCACCTCCCACAGTCTAAAAAAAAAATCAGAAAAAGGCATTTCACTAAAGTATGTACCAAGGTCAATCTGGTTGGTGTATCTCCCTGAGCAAAGCATAATCCTATTCAGTTTTCTAGCAGATTATTTTAATAAACTGTATCAGTGTTTTCCTTTTTTTCCCCTTGTACTTGCAATCTGTACGGACATTTAATTAAAAAAAACAGTACATTCCACAAATTGTTCTTTACGTCTTTCTCATAAGGATACAAGATTTAAAGTAATGCTGATGTTGCTTTCTTTTGTGTTCTAAAGGAGGAAAATGGGTAAGGATTAGAAGAGAATAACAGAAAAACCATGAACAGGTGTGACTCCAGTTAGGATGGAAGAAGCTCAAATGTTTCTGCTTCTGTTTGATAGCACACACACTGAGGTGCTTGCATTAAGGGCCCAATCTGATCCAACTTTCCAGCGCCATTGCAGCCCTGAGGAAAGGGAACAAACGTCGCCTTGCCTTAAGGAGGCCTCCTTGACCCACCCGCCGGATGCAGCACACGCCTTGCTGGCTCAGCTGCATCATCATCATCAGCCCTGGAAAGTTGGATAGGACTTGGGATAGTACAGAGAACACATGGCACTGCTTTATAAAGTCAGACCTTCTGGGTCAGTTGTGTCTCTACTGATGCTAGTGGTTTTCCAGGGGTTCAGAAAGAAGGGCTTTCCCAATCCTAGCTGGAGATGCCAGAGAGTGTACCTGGGACTTTCTTCAGGCAAAGTTGGTGCTGTACTCCTGAGCTATGGATCCTCCCTGTATACTCCCTGTATATGGATCTCCCTGTTGGAGAGCACTCCTATAAAATAAAAAGTCATGCATTCAGGTGACATTGGAACATCTCCTCCTGATTGGTCCATATAGGTCAGTGTTATCTCCACTGAGTGGTAGAGGCTTTCCAGGATTTCAGACTGGGGTTTTTTTCTCAGTCCTACCTGGAGATGCCTGGCATTGAACCTGGGACCTTCTGCAAGCCAAAGTGTCCCTGGGACCTTCTGCATGCTCTACCTCTGATCTGACTACAGCACCTCCCACCCCGCAAGCTTTAAGAAATGGCGACCCTGTTCTGCTTTATTGTGATCAATAAACAATAAGTGCAAGATATATTAGATCCATAACATTCTAATGTTTCCATTAATACCAAAAGCTGTTTTAGAGGGAAAATATAGGAGACGTGGTGTGTATCTTGAAAATAATATCTCAAAGTACAATAGCCAAGACATTTTCATGGCAATAGCGGTATACATAAAACTTGAATGAGAAAGATTGGCTGTAAAAATCTTGGCATCTGGCAAACATTTGCCTTGTGAGAATAGTTAAGTTTCCTGCTTCTGCGGGGAGTTTATATTTCTACTTCAGCTGTTCGAGCACTTTCATTTTCCATGTCTATAACAGCAGGTTGCATTGCATGGATAAACAAAAATATAATGGTTACAATCCACATGTAACTTCTCCTGGGCCAGCTCCATTAAAAAGAGTAGGATTTGTGAAATAACACATTTGTCTTTCTTAGCAGCTCCCCATTCATTTTAGGCTTATATTGTCAGTCAATTAAATCCAACACATACAGGTGTTCTTTGATTATTATAGCTCATCTATGAAAATCATTCCAGAACAGGCCAGAATCTGCCATAATGTGCTCTTTCCCTACTTGTTTTCCTGTCAATATTCTACTAACTGTTATTTAAATATCTTAGCTTTGTCTTTACACAATATGTACTTTATCTCCTTCTGTCTACAACAAAGCATTGTGTCTGTGAAAAAAATGTAGCATGTAAGAGGATTTTGCTTCAGCAGCCCCCTCCCAAATACGCAAATGAGGCATAAATTGGATTTAAACTGGGCCACATTTATCAGTAAGGAAACTCAACAAGATACAAAAACTGCAGCAGGTCCTAACTGCTATTACTCCAACCCCCCCCCCAATAGAGCAGGCACCTACCACGAAAACCGGATGCATTCACTACCCCCTTAAGGAAGACAGGGGGTGCTGAGGAGGGGCACGGGTGGGTCAGAAACAGACAGACAACAAGGCTGGTGGGAGAGGGATACAGGGAGAGGGGTCTGCAGAGACCAATAGGGACACAGGGGTCACTTCGCAGATGGAGGCAATGCAGGAACGGCCGCCTCTCATGCAGACGGACCAAGGGCGGTAACGGACGCCGTTGACGGGCGGAAACGGACGCCGTTGACAGGCGGACTGAGGGCGGAAACGGACGCCGTTGACGGGCGGAAACGGACGCCGTTGACGGGCGGACCGAGGGTGGGTGAGAGCCCCGGTTGCTGAAAGGGCTCTTCACGGACGTGGCGGATGTGCGCCATGTCGCCTGTCAGTGGTTGCCTGCCTGAGAGGCCCCCCAACTCCCCCCTCCCCTCTGAGCAAGGAGGGTCTGGCAGCCCCCCTGCTGTGTTCTCCCTGGGCTGGCTGTGGCAGGCCCTGGCTGGGATTCATGCAGGGCCTTGTGTGCTGGGCGCTGTCTCTGTGTGTGTGGGGCAGTGCTTGTGTAACATTGGGGTCATGGTGTTCAAGGGGCCTTTGCCCAGGGGGCATCTTTATTGTTCTGGAACATTGGCAGGGATGGCCAGGCGAGGCTGCCAGGGGTAGGCACAGCAGCCACTCAGAACGTAGCAGAAGCAGCAGCAGGCGTGCCCCATGGACCTGGAGACGCAGGCTCTTCCCCTGTGGAACCACAGCCTGCTCCATAGAAAGGGGAGGGACAGCAAGTAGGCAGCCAGGGAGGTGGAGCAGCAGCAGCAGCTGAGGAGGGTTGCAGGGCAGGCTCCCAGACCTCTGGCAGCAGCGAGGCAGACGACCGTGGGGCAACCAGACTGCGGGCCCAGGGGTGCTCCCCAGAAGGTAGGTGGTGGTGGACATTCCTGGGGAGACATAAATCACAGGGGTGTTCCATGGCAGCTGCTGTGTGGTAGCAATCCCCATTGAAGAAATGCCAGTGTGCCGGTTGCAAAGGCCTGCAGGGAGAGAAATCACACAGCTGAGTGGTGTGACACACATAGCCTGGTCTGCGTTCCTTCCCTGGGTGTAAGGTGAGCATGATCCTGTAAGGGAAAGGGGTCAAAGAGAGAGACAACAACACAACTTGGGGGTCACAACCATGGCAATCCTAGCAATACTGACCTGTCAGTAGACCCTGTGGAGAAAAGAGGGGGTGGGAACAGCTGGTGTCTACATATGGGTTACAGTTCCACACTCATGGTATTGTGTGCTCACATTAATACAGGCAGCTATGAGACAAGACATTGATAAAGAGGCATATCATGGCAGGCATTGCAGGCATGCTATGAGACAAGACATTGGTAAAGAGGCATGTATCCTACCTATATTTCTCTATGCAAAGAGGCAGAAGTCAGACCACATGTCAGCACGAACCCTGCTCTTACCTGCACTTACCTGCTGGTGTTGTTGCCTGTGGGGGGGAGAGAGGGGCTGGGAGAAAGACATGGGTTAGCAAACACTTGCATGGAGACAGCTGCCCAGGCACAGCAGTAAACAGTTTGGCCACAGGCAGAACAGCCCTCTCTGCCCTAGAGGGGGGCAGAGAGGAGAAGAGAAGAGAGAAGTGGGGTGTTAGAAAAGTTTTCAGAGTCCCACTTTGTGGCTGCTGGGGGACAGAACCCCACGCCACGTGCTCAGAGAGAGAGAGAGAGAGAGAGTGAGTGGAGGGCTGGGGCTGGGCTAACTATAGGGTAACTATTTGGTCCGGTTCCAGAGGTAGGCCACAACTGTTCCGTCCTAACTCAGGCACAACTCAGGCCCAGGTTGTTAGTACTTTTCAGGAGAGGGCTGGTGTGGGTAAGGTAAAATGGCTCCTATGGGTCTCCTCACATTTGGGTCCACCCTTTTTGTTGACCCAAATTTTGTGCCTGAGTTGGGCTCGAGGGGGCGTGTCAGGGGCTCTCCAGCGTCTGGAACCGGAACAAATTTGTAACCGCCCCCGTCACTCCCCCGACACGCCCCCAACACGCCCACTTTTAGGCCACAATTGTGCCTGAATTGTGCAGTTGTGCCTGAATTGTGCCGGAACCCAATTCAGTCATAATTGCAGCACAAATTCGGCCTCTGCGGCACAATTCAGGCACAACTCGGGCCTAAAGCACTTAGGCTGCAATTGTGCCTGAATTGTGCTGCTGAGGCCTTGGGCTGGACTGGGCTGTGAGTGTGTCCTGGAAACAGGCTCAGGAGCGCTTTACCCTATCTGGAAAAACCAATGTCTTGATAGGAGCTTTTACCACTGCATATGCACAGTTAGAGCTTTATGACTTGTTAGACAAGTTACAGGATAGGTGCTTGTACCATGACACAGATTCTGTGATATTTGTACAGCGTGCAGGGGACTGGTGCCCCCCCCTTAGGAGACTATTTAGGGGATCTAACAAGCGAGATCCCCCCACATGAGAACATTGTTGAATTCTTTTCTTCGGGGCCGAAAAGCTATGCGTATCGCCTTTCACAAGGAAAAACTTGTATGAAAATGAAAGGAATAACTCTCAATGCTGCTAATTCAGAGAAAGTCAATTTTGATAGTCTGAAGCAGCTGGTCCTGGACTACAGGGATGGTTCTAAATAAATTGTGGTGCAGCAAAAGGGCATTTTGAGAAATAAAAAACAGTGGCGTATTGAGACAGGCCTCCTAAAGAAAACGCTGAAGGTGGTATATGACAAGAGGGTGCCGGGCACCCATTTCAGTACACTGCCTTACGGCTATTAAGATGGATGTGCGCTGGAAACATCCATTTTCTGCCATTCTAGCAGGCCCTAGCAACTGTGGGAAAACGTATTTTATAAAAAATATGCTGGACAATGTGTACACCGTACTTTCTGTCATGCCTGAAAATATTGTTTGGTGCTACAGCTGTTGGCAACCTTTGTGCAAAGAACTCTTGTGTAAATATCCCTATATTAGATTTGTGGAAGGACTTCCTGCGACGTTTAATGATGACCATCTGTTTCCCCCAAATAAAGTGAATCTTGTGATCCTGGACGATCTCATGAACTCTGCTTCTTCAAACACAGAAATCAGTGAAGTCTTTACCAAGTATGTACACCATCGTAAGCTAAGCGTTTTTTTCATCACACAGAATATTTTCTGCCAGGGAAAAGCCAACCGTACTATTACCCTTAATGCAAAATATATGGTGCTGTTCAAAAATCCCTGGGATAAGTTACAAATTCTAACACTGGCCCGACAAATGTACCCTGGAAATACCCGGTTCTTTCTGGAGAGCTTCCAAGATGCAACGTCAGTGCCTTATGGTTATTTGATGGTGGATTTATGCTCCGACACCCCTGAACATTTCAGACTAAGGACGGGCCTGTTCCCGCCAGCCTGGCCTGTCGTGTACACTATGACTTAAGCATTTAGCCCCTCAATTGTAGTGCTGCCTCCACGGGGACAGCATGTCTAACTGTGTAAAAGGAAACCTGCCTCTCTTAAATCTACTTATCAAGGCGCCTCCACGTCAGAGAAAGGCCATTTTTTGCTCTGCTTCAGATGATCTGATTGAGGCTATATCAGAAATAGCTTTGAACACTTTAAAAGGCAACATCCCCCTATCCCCCCCGTCAGGTGTCTGTGCTGAGGAAAAAGAAGGCGGTCATCAAAAACCTGAGCAATAAAAGGGTTTCTTTAAGAAGGAAGAAGCAGCTGGTGAAGCAGTCGAGGGGCTTCCTTGCACCCCTATTAAGCTTTGCTATTCCTCTAATAACGAGACTTTTAACTAGCCAGTAATGGAATATGCTGAAAAAATGTATCTTGTGCCTAGCAATCAGCTAGAACAACTTAAAGGGGTTCCAAGACAGGAAAGCATCAGAACAACAACATTGAATTCCTTAGATACCGAAATGCAAGCTGTTCTTCAGAGGAGCGATTTACCCCAGTTTGAAAAGGCGAAACAGTATACTGCTTTGCTTCAAAAATATCTAGTGCATGTAAAACAGGGGGATGCTGAAAAAGGGAAACTAAGGGCTCAGTCCAGCCCAACTCAGGCACAGTTGAGGCCCAATTGTGGCACAATTGGGGCCCAAAATAGGACCGAGTTGGGCTGCAACTCTGCCTGAGTTAGGCAGGAGGCAAGAGCAGTGGGCCAGGATCGAGGCAAAACTTACCGCAGAGGCAGGCAGGCCCCTGTGGGGAGCTGTCAGTCTTGTGGAAGCGAAGAGCCCCCTCCTCAGCCCGTCTGCGTGTACCTACCACAGCTGCTGCAGCGGTCGCAGCAGATGGGCAGCCACAGGTGGGCCTGCAGGCACTGGGCGTGCGACAGTCAGCTGAAGGGCAGAGGTTGTGCCAGTGCCAGCTGCCCCAGGGCACCCTGGGCATTAGCCACCTGCCACAGGGGGGAGTGCCACTGCCCTCCCTCCTGCAGACTGCGATGCCACCCCCAAGCCACGGTGAGGCTGCACGTGGGAGTCATGGGGGGGTGAGCGGGGGAGAGATGGGAAGGAGGGGGTGGGAACAGCACGCACAAGGGGGGTCTCATGAGGTCTGGAACCGCCTCCGCCATGACATGCCCGTGCGCTGCCTGAAGCCCTGGGCCACCAGGGCCGTGGCTATGCCCACAAAGAAGGCATCCCGGTATGCCTTCTGCTCCATGCCCCGGCCAAGACCGAGAGATGCCTTGGGCTTGTCTGCTGTGAGCGGGAAGGGCTCACGCAGCTCATCACTCCCCAGATGGGGCAACGTAGGCGCCTCGCGGCAGGCGCTCTGGCGGGGTGGGGGGGGCCAGCGTCCATCATCAGGGAGTGGGAGGGGAGGCAGGCACACAGGCAGGCAGACAGGGGGTGCTGGGGAGGGACACGGGTGGGTCAGAAACAGACAGACAACAAGGCTGGTGGGAGAGGAATACAGGGAGAGGGGTCTGCAGAGACCAATAGGGACACAGGGGTCACTTCGCAGATGGAGGCAATGCAGGAACGTGCACCTCTCATGCAGATGGACCGAGGGCGGAAACGGACGCCGTTGACGGGCGGACTGAGGACGGAAACGGACGCCGTTGACGGGTGGACTGAGGGCGGAAACGGACACCGTTGACGGGCGGACATGGACGCCATTGACGAGCGGACCGAGGGTGGGTGAGAGCCCTGGTTGCTGAAAGTGCTCTTCACGGACGTGGGGGACGTGCGCCATGTCACCTGTCACTGTTTGCCTGCCTGAGAGGCCCCCCAACTCCCCCCTCCCCTCTGAGCCCTGAGGGTCTGGCAGCCCCCCTGCTGTGTTCTCCCTGGGCTGGCTGTGGCAGGCCCTGGCTGGGATTCATGCAGGGCCTTGTGTGGTGGGCGCTGTCTCTCTGTGTGTGGGGCAGTGCTTGTGTAACATTGGGTGATGGTGTTCAAGGGGCCTTTGCCCAAGGGGCATCTTTATTGTTCTGGAACATTGGCAGGGATGGCCAGGCGAGGCTGCCAGGGGTAGGCACAGCAGCCACTCAGAATGTAGCAGCAGCAGCAGCAGCTGAGGAGGGTTGCAGGGCAGGCTCCCAGACCTCTGGCAGCATCATGGGGCAACCAGACTGCGGGCCCAGGGGTGCTCCCCAGAAGGTAGGTGGTGGTGGACATTCCTGGGGAGACATAAATCACAGGGGTGTTCCATGGCAGCTGCTGTGTGGTAGCAATCCCCATTGAAGAAATGCCAGTGTGCCGGTTGCAAAGGCCTGCAGGGAGAGAAATCACACAGCTGAGTGGTGTGACACACATAGCCTGGTCTGCGTTCCTTCCCTGGGTGTAAGGTGAGCATGATCCTGTAAGGGAAAGGGGTCAAAGAGAGAGACAACAACACAACTTGGGGGTCACAACCATGGCAATCCTAGCAATACTGACCTGTCAGTAGACCCTGTGGAGAAAAGAGGGGGTGGGAACAGCTGGTGTCTACATATGGGTTACAGTTCCACACTCATGGCATTGTGTGCTCACATTAATACAGGCAGCTATGAGACAAGACATTGGTATAGAGGCATATCATGGCAGGCATTGCAGGCAGCTATGAGACAAGACATTGGTATAGAGGCATATCATGGTAGGCATTGCAGGCAGCAATGAGACAAGACATTGGTATAGAGGCATATCATGGCAGGCATTGCAGGCAGCTATGAGACAAGACATTGGTATAGAGGCATATCATGGTAGGCATTGCAGGCAGCAATGAGACAAGACATTGGTAAAGAGGCATATCATGGCAGGCATTGCAGGCAGCTATGAGACAAGACATTGGTATAGAGGCATGTATCCTACCTATATTTCTCTATGCAAAGAGGCAGATGTCAGACCACATGTCAGCATGAACCCTGCACTTACCTGCACTTACCTGCTGGTGTTGTTGCCTGTGGGGGGGGGAGAGGGGCTGGGAGAAAGACATGGGTTAGCAAACACTTGCATGGAGACAGCTGCCCAGGCACAGGAGTACACAGTTTGGCCACAGGCAGAACAGCCCTCTCTGCCCTAGAGGGGGGCAGAGAGGAGAGAGGAGAAGAGAAGAGAGAAGTGGGGTGTTAGAAAAGTTTTCAGAGTCCCACTTTGTGGCTGCTGGGGGACAGAACCCCACGCCACGTGCTCAGAGAGAGAGAGAGAGAAAGAGAGAGAGAGAGAGAGAGTGAGTGGAGGGCTGGGCTTTTGTGGGAAAGAGGCTGGGTGGGGCTGGGTGCTGATAGGGTAACTATTTGGTCCGGTTCCAGAGTTAGGCCACAACTGTTCCGTCCTAACTCAGGCACAACTCGGGCCCAGGGTGTTAGAACTTTTCAGGAGAGGGCTGGTGTGGGTAAGGTAAAATGGCTCCTATGGGTCTCCTCACATTTGGGTCCACCCTTTTTGTTGACCCAAATTTTGGGCCTGAGTTGGGCTCGAGGGGGCGTGTCAGGTGCTCTCCAGCGTCTGGAACCGGACCAAAATTCGTAACCGCCCCCGTCACACCCCCGACACGCGCCCGACACGCCCACTTTTAGGCTGCAATTGTGCCTGAATTGTGCAGTTGTGCCTGAATTGTGCCGGAACCCAATTCAGTCACAATTGCAGCCCAACTCAGGCACAATTCAGGCACAACTCGGGCCTAAGGCACTTGGGCTGCAATTGTGCCTGAATTGTACCGCAGTTGCCTTGGGCTGGACCGGGCTGTAAGCTTATTTTTGCCCCCACCAGAGGCAGATGCAACTGCGGGGTCTGACCCCCCCAGATACCGTCTTTCATGAAACCTTGGACAGTTTGTCTGCACGGTTTAAGAACAATGCCCGGCTATTGTTAAACAAAATGAAACAAAACAAAGATGTTTCTTCTTGGGATGAAAAGGGGGCTTTTCTTTACAGGGGGACAGTCGTCCCCGGCTCCAACATGCTGGACTTGGTGAAGGGAATCACCCAAATTCACGCTCTGCCTGCCAGGAGGGCCCCTAAAGGCTGGGATTTATTTCTGAAGGCCATGGCTGAACTAAATATTCCATCCACCGTTGTCGGCAATCCTGTCAACAGAGACATTTTGGAGCGCCTGAAAAGCCCTTCCCCTGCTACAGAGACACCTAAGAACATAAGAAAAGTCTTGCTGGACCAGTCCAAAGTCCCATCTAGACCCACCCCTTCCAGGCGGTCTTCTAAAACACAGAGACAATCTAGCACATTTCCTTGGCTCAGCTTATAAATAAAGTAAGCTTTTTAAACGCTACCCCCTGCCTCCCCGCCTCTTTATTAACAAAAGACAAACACTTAAATTTCTTTTAAGCACCCCGGGATGCTTTATTGAGAAACACAGCCATGAAAATCATTGCAAGAGACACAGGCCTGGGCATGTTGAAAGAAATTGGGGGGCAAGTCGGGGCATGTTCCGTTCCTTCTTTACAAATTGCACCACCATCTGGTCATTCCTTGTTAAATCATCGGAATACAGTTCTTGAATCTGCTCAAAAGTCAGCCCCTTACAGCGCTGATGCAGAAAAAACACACAGTGGTATCCGCAGGTCACAGCATCTGGGGACTGCAGTTGCTTTGTTTGAAATGCCGTTAAAGCAGCATTTTTTCTTAAAAATGTCATGAATGTCTTGGGGAACAGTGGGTGGTCTGGGGGATGCCCATATGAATCAAAAAACTCTCCACGGTTGTCTTCTGTCAGGTATATTGCGAGCCAGTGTTCTCCTGGTCGGTCGTGGGGGTGTGTGTTGACCACTAGCCCCAGGGGTCTCTGTAGTAGTTTCTTTTTAGGCAGCTGATCACATGGAAATACCCCCTTGAATATCTTGCGGGTGTGGGGGCTTGTAGACAGAAGTTGCGTTAACTGCAGCGTGTCCATATCACATATAATCAAACAGGACATTCCGCCTGTGATTTATCTCGATAATGTTGTCAAAAACGCCGTACACAATCATGTTGACGGTTTGTTGGAGGGCTCTACCAAACCATATTTCTGCTCTCAGATTCCCTGTATTAATCAAGGAATAGTGATCACCGCATTCTTGATCGGGGGACAGATCAAAGGCGAAAAGGGTATAGCCTCTTGCAAAGTCTTCTCTGTTAACCAGCAGGGGTTTGTCCTTCATATATTTACCAGATGCTTGGACTAAACTCATGTACTCCCTGACGCAGTTCCCTTCTTCAAAGGCGGGCTGAAATGGCTTTGCAGGAATTTGATAACCGGACTGATAAACAGCAAAGAAACTGATGTTGTAATGCTTAAAATTAAAGGGGTTTTTAGCGTAGGAGCCACTGAATGCATCATTATCCACCAGGCCTATCACAACCAACTTAGGCAGCTGTCCCAGGAATAAGTTATCCTGGTTACTAACGCGACTCCCTGCAGGAATGCTGAACACTTTCATGCCCACACGGTCGACTGGGTACTTCGCCGTGGCTGAAAGCAGGGCTTCTGCGTGTCCCAAACGCACACCCGGGGAGACTCTTACTTTCTTTACAAACAGGGATGCTGACAATATTTGCAACTTGTAGTGTGTACCAGGATCATCAGACATGAGACAAAAAGAATTCTTGCTCCGTGTAAGTTTGATCTTCACATCCACGCCGTTTAACAAAAGTTTTTCTTGAAAAAACAGGTCTGCGTGAAGATGCCCCAGTAGGTCTATTTTTCTGCTTTCAGCAGTCAGGTCTGCTCTTCTAACATATCCTGCATTTGCCCCCTCTAGATCCGTTGATTCGTGTTCGCCGGGGGTGTCTTTGTAAAACAGCCCTGCAGAGAACTGTGTGGATAATGTATCTTCGCTGTAGTTTAACACAGATTCGATATAAGCTCTGTATGGGTAGCAGTTGTTACTCTGGCTGATGAGACGGTCTCCAAGGGTCACATCCAGCTGGCTAAAGAGGGATGCGATGGGGTAATTCACTAGCCCCACCTCTGCCCCCTGTCAATGTTGGTTCCATCTTCTTTTACAATTTTGCAGCACAGGTATAGCAGCATGTTGTTTAAATCCATATAATCCTTGCCGTTCCCGGCTATAAAATATTCGAGGGGGGCGGATTCTGAAAGGGCTGTCAAAGTAGGGATTTCGACATACACACACCCTTCGACAGAAGTTTGTGTAGGGGCTATTTGGAACAGATCTAGTTCAGATTTAGCGCATTCTTCAGAACCCCCGTGAATAAACGCCATGATTGATTAGAATATATCTCTGGCGCGGCCCTTCCGTCTCTTTGCTTTTCCCTTCTGTGCCGCTTTGCGCCTTTTAGCCCCTCTTTTAAAGGGACGCGGTGGCCCTGTTAACCGAGTCCGTGATGCTTTTCGTTTAACTCCTTTTCTTCTTTTCATATACATTAACCCCGCCCCCTCTTGCGGGCTCACTTTATTCAAAACTGCCTGAGAAACGTTTCCCACCACATCTCTGGCAATATTCCGGACCGCTGTTTTTACATGAGGCTTGATAAGCTCTAAACCTCTTCTCAAAAGGGGGACCGCTTTTCGAAAAAGACTTTGGAATATCCCCCCAACCCCGCCCCATACATAACAGGGGTTTCTTGGTAGCCAGGGAGACCATGCCCCGCATGCTCCCTGTAATAGCTTCTATAAAGAGCAGGGTCCCCATAACTTTTTAGAAGAACCATCTTCAAAACAGCAGGTTTTTCTGGGACCGAAAGTGAAGCTTCACAATCACCTTGCCAAAACGAAATTACACGTTTTTGTTCTGGTCTGTCTTTATCTCCACAGAGACGGTGTTTGCATGATCTTTATTCACAGGCACATAGTGAGGCTTGTCATACATAATGGTGATGCGCTCGCTGTTTTCCCCACGAATGGGCACACAGCGCAGTAGGGGGACGTAAAAGTCTCCAACTACTTGGTGCTCTATGATGTCTGTGTAAATGAACAGGGTGTTGAACCCCGCTGTAATGTCCGCGGTGAAAGGTATTTTGTTTACAGGATGATCGGGATACAGGCCTAATATATGGGCCAGTTCGCCACTTGCTAAAAATCTGTACGTATCGGGGGCTTTAAGTCTGACCTTCCTAGCCACCGGGTCGTAGTGCAGAACCATTTCAGGGGGGTCCACGGATTCCTGCAAGGCCGTGTTCATATTATCCAACAGCTCCAGGATGTTCGCGTAATAGCCGCGGCGTAGGAAGAAGCGCCACGTCTTCCTTCCATTAGCAATTTCATATGTTGCATCTTCAGTGATTGTGTTCCAGCTGTGTGGGTACTGTATCTCTGCTAAGCCCACTTCCCAGCCTCCTGGCAGCTCTAGCGGGCGGGCCAATTGTATGGTGAAAGCGGCGCTGGTGTTCTGTGGAAATACTTTAGCACAGGTGTTGCTAGGCAGGGTGATGTAAAACCCGTTTTCCCCCATTTTTCCTCTAGGCAGGTTCACACAGGTCCGCAGCCGCAACCCAACTGTTAAATTTGTCAGGCCATCCTACCCATTTCACCAGGTGCTGCTTTTTCTTACCCCTCCCCTTCGTCGCTAGAATTTTTTCAATCCTGTAAACCCTGTCCCCTGCCTTCACCAGTTGCAATTCTTCAGGATAGAAAGTCCCAACGATGGGCTCTCCCTCATAATCTTTTAGCTGGTATACAGGCCTTTCTGGCCTGCTGTGAACTTGGTCAACTATGAAAATTTCAGTGGTGAAGCTTTGTTCATAACCTTTTTCAAAAAAACCCTTGAGTTTAGAGACCCTCACATGGTCTCCTTTTCTGAACAAAGGAACTGCTTTTTTTCTGTTGATACAGTTTCCATACACTGTTTTCCATACATCCAGAGCATTGGCTTGGTTAACATCCACGGGGCGGGCCTTAATTGTTCTGTGTAAAGAGTGGTTATAGCTCCAAATAAACTGTGACAGCACATCAACATACTTGAAAGTGTTGTTAGCTGTAAAAAATCTCCACATTTTTGTTCTCAAGGTTTTATTAAAACGCTCCACTACTGCTGCTTTGACTTCGTTGCTGGTGACAAAGTGGTGGACTCCATGCTTTTTTAGTAGCCTCCTTACCTCCTTGTTTAGGAACTCCTTGCCGGCATCAGTCTGCAGCTTGTGAGGTATTCTCCCCTCTCTGAAGATATTTTGAAAGGCAGCGGCCACTTCTCTCCCCGTTTTGTCTTTTAGGCTTCTAGCCCATGCATATTTAGACAAGATGTCCACGACTGTTAAAATATACTTATGCCCCTTGTTGTACTTACAGAACTGTTGCATATCCACTAAATCAGCCTGCCATTGTGCATCCACTCCAGAAACAACAGTCTTGTTTCTTTTAAAATGAACTCGTGCCTGCTTGTGAAGTGTGTAAGCATCCTGTTCTGAAAAGCCACATAGTAACTTGCTTTCTAGTCAATGATTTACTTTGTTTTTTGCCCTCTTGAAAGAGGGGGGTCGATCCCCCAAAGCTCCCAACAGCCCCCGGCGTATAATATATTTTCTTTAAAATTTGTTCATGTTCTGCCATGCTGTCGTCTTAACACACATATGAACACAAGTTGCTGTCATAAAACATTTTTATTTACATAAAACAGGTAAAATGTAAACTTTTTTGGTTGTTCATCTTTGCTGCAGCTTCCTAACGAGCACACCAGTAGCAGGTCCGTCCTAGAGGCTCACTGACAGATAGGTTCTCAGACCCTCTAACCAGCTCATCAACCACCTAGGCAAAGTAAAAACAAACCCATGTTATAAGCACCCCCAAGCCCCTCATGACTATGTGGTAAGCATTCTACCCCCCCCCCATATCATATGCATATTTACCGGTAATGATGGACAACAGGGTTCTGTCTCTTTATCCCTCTCTTCAATATATTTCCAGTATGTCGGCCATTCCGGGACCACATTATCTTGCTCCGTTTCTGTAGGGGTCTGGTTATAAAAAATATATAGTTGTTCTCCATGTGTATTATAAGCACCACAGTTCTATCTCACAAGCCTTCTACAACCGACCATGTATATTTACCAGTAATGGCGCACGCTCGGGAACTGCATCCGCCTCTGTTTCCTGGCTTTCAGGTAAATCACCAAGTTCCACAGGCGTTGGGGAAAAGATCGCCTCTTCTTCTTCCAGCTCTTCTCCACGCATCCAGTATTTCGACCATTCCGGGGCCTCCTCGCCTAGTTCCATTTCATCTGGCCTCCGGTTATAAAAATTAATGGTTGTTCCCAAACACTGGCCATCGGTAAAATCTGCGGTCTCCTGGGGTGCTTCTTGTGAAGGCATGAGAACTTCTGCGGGGCTCTCCATTTTGGTTGGTGCAAAAAGTGGGTTTTCCCCCTTCCCCGGGGTTTAAATACCGGTTTTTCCAGGCATGCGCAGTCCTGTTCTTAAGGGCATGGCCGGGGCTGACCCTCGACGCCACTGGTCCCTGGGCCGGCAGCTCCCTTCCTATTGGTCCAGGGCCCCGAGGAACAGGCCCGGGCATGTCCTTAAGAGATCTGCGCATGGGCGCCACGCCCATGGCCCTTCCCTATTGGCCCGTGGCTCTGGGGGAGGAGCGCAGAGGGGTCACTTGGCCCCCCAATCATTTCCGGGGAGTGCGCAAAGCGCCCTTGAACCCCATTGGTCCTAGGGTTCTGAAACCCCTTCCCATTGGTCCAGGGCCTAGGGGGAGGAGCGTAGAGGGGTCACTTGCCCCCTAAATCACTTCCTGGGGCGTGGAAACCCCCCTTGAACCCCATTGGGCCTAGGGTTCTGAAACCCCCTTCCTATTGGCCCGGGACTCCGGGGGAGGAGCGTAGAGGGGCCCCCTAGGCCCCTCCTCTTCTGGCTGTGACGTATTTCCGGATATGACGTCATTTCCGAGCACATGGTGTTTGTTATTGTTTTGGTATGACGTCACTTCCGGTCAAAACAATAACAAAGCCATGTGTTTCTGGTCATTTGACAGAAGGTAGGGCCAATATACTACTGACGTGTGGTGATATCGGCAACGTCCCACCGCCGGGGGAAAAAAGGTGACCAAAACTGGAAGTGGGTTTTGATCACTTCAGGGAACCAATCTGAAGTGTGGGGAGACCTGCAGAGGGGGCCACGTCCCCCCCACTTTCCGAAGGGCTGGCACAACCCAGGTATGTTTTTTTGAAAAAATGTTTTTCCCTCCAGCGGCACAATTACGGGAGTACCGCCACTGTTGGCAGATTGCCCCTGCAAGGAATTACAACTTCCCCTACTCTTGCAGAGAACTTGGAGAACCGCTGCCCTAGGGCATTCCCACCCTGACTCAAAGCTGTAGATTGAGGCAGCTGAATTACACTATCCACTCCAAGTTAGACACCCTTTGAGGTAGACATCACAACCCAAGCCCAAGGGGTCACGATCCTGCATCCCTAATCCAGATAGCTTCTTGAGACCAGTTCTGGTCCGTCCCCCCCTGAATCTTGCTTACCTCAGGGTGCACACCGATTTCCTATCCCTACTATTCCTGCCAGATATGACCAGCCTTGCTAAAACCAGTCACCTCGTATGCAGCAGTACGGAGTAGGTGAAAAACCCGACAGCAAGGCCAGTCAGATGCAAAGCAAAAAATTCCTGCCTGGCCCCCAAAGGTGACCAGCTAGTGTGAATTGACTTTTTAGCACTCCAAAACGGAACCACAACATTTTCTGTGTTCAGCCACTACTAGGAAATGGAACAACTATAGTAGAAAGCAAGTGCAAACATCCCAATGGCAAGGTCTACAAGTGACTTCGGAGCTCTTTGTGAGTTCCTTATACAGGTGGCTTAGTACCAAATACAATATATTTGTTGTTGCATTAATGAAGAGCAGTTCTGCATAAGTTGCACTGGAAGAATTTTATTGCGTTGTTCTTGGAATAAACAAACATTGAAATAATGTCTTGAAATACATAACTGTTTTGCAAATCCTTTGAGTTTAACCTCATCGCAACCTTCCTTGATTGTAGTCTCTTAGAATCTTTTCTAGCTGCCAATAAATTGGCCGCGGTCCATTCTGCTTCTTCATTTTCTAAATATAGTTTGATACTATATAAATTTATTGGGTACTCAGGCTTTACAATTGGATTTCAGTCTATTTGACAGCCCTTGAGATTAGAAAGGCTATAGAACTGCCTCTTCAGGGGTCTGATCCAAAATGCACTGAAGTCACTGAAAATAATTCCCAATAAGTTAAGAGGGTTTTGAGTCAGGTTCATGAACAGGACAGTACTTTTCTGCTTCCCTGTTTAATTGTACAGTATATTGGCTGCATTGCAGAGATGAGAATATTTTCCATCGTTACTATTGTCCATATAGCCAAGCAGCTAATTGTCAAGGAGATATGATCACCTTTTTAATAACTCAGTTTAGCAGTCCCTGCTGAGATATGTGTGTCCAGCTGTTTCTCCTGTCAAACAACTGTCTGTGAGAGTTGGAAGGTCACTTCGACAATTTTGTTGCTTGGAGATGGATGCCGGAGGTCTTGCCATGACTGTAGCATCTTTGAAAGACCTACTAAATAAAACTATAATTTGGGAGACGATCTCTGCAAAGCCCCATGTCGTGCAGCATCTTTGTTTTGATCTAGCAATCCTATTGTAGTGTTATTTCTTAATGTATTTCATGGTGGATTCTCTAACAAACAGTGAGTTAGAACAAAGAGAATGTCTGACTTTCTCTTTTGAATTGTTCTGAACTGAATAATGAATCCTACAGATATCATCTAATGACTTGGTACAAACATGTGAAAAAAATCATGTGCAGGCATCACGAATCTTGTGTGGCTTTGAGCAAGCCCTGAAGTAATGTTGACTACATTGATGGAGCTCTCAGATCTGCAGAATGTAGCAACTTAGAGAGTCAAATTGTTGTTCTTGTTGTATTTATATACCACTTTTCCACAAAATGTTCACAAAGTGGTTTATAGAGAAAAGGAAATAACTAAATGGCTCCCTGTTCCAAAAGGGCTCATGATCTAAAAAGATGCAAAAGACCACCAGCAAACAGCCACTAGAAAAGACACTGTGCTGGGGTGAAGAGGGACAGTTACTCTCCCTCTACTAAATATAAGAGAAGCTCCACTTGAAAAAGTGTCCCTTTGCTTAATTATCAGGGTATAAGTGGAAGCTTAGATTTAGAGCACAATCCTGCACAACTATCGGGTGGCGGAGCGAGTGCTCCATCGCCTGAAGCCATTGCAAACATGCCATAAAGCACATTAGCGCGGAGGCCGGCCGTCCTCACTCCACCGCCGGATTGTCCCTGCAGCAGCCGGAGAAGGTAAGTGCAGCTCCAGCAGGGGTGGTCCGGGCGACGAGCGACTGTTGGCCGAGCTGGCCTGGGGGGGGTGGGGATGGCAGCCATCATATCCCCGTCCCCTTCCCGGGATGGATACGCCATTACACGGCCTCCTCGGACTTGTGCCAGCTAACTAGCTGGTGGAAATCCGAGGAATCTCATTGGGGCCTCCCCACATTACACTGGGGGAAGGGCATGAATGTCCCCTTCCCCCGAGTAGCCCGGGGAGACCTTTGGGAATGGGGATAGGATCCGGTGGGAGGCCAGTGCCACCCACCAGATAGTTAGGAAGGATTGGGCTGTTACTCTTGTCATAGTGTGTTTTCCCTCCCCACCCGTGAACTATGAATCTTGACCTTAAGAAGAGCTTCTTCCTCCAATGGTGGCTGCCACTGACATGCGAGGGATGCTCGCTACGTGATGGTCAGTATTCATGTTGTGAGTCCCGTGGGTGGCGAAACTTGAATATGGAGATCTTTGTGGTGAATGAGCTTGCCCACTTGTTAAGATCACTGTATGACCTTGCCCTCCTGTGAGTCCCATCAATATCTGGCTGGCTGGCTGGGACCGGGAAAGAGCCTTCTCTGCAGTTCTGTCTAGACTCTGGAATGTTCTCTCTAAAACGTTTAACCTGTGGATGCTGCTATTTGATTGCTGTTTATCATGTCTTCTAATTGCTGTACGTATTGTTGTTGGTTCTAATTGAAGTTGTGTGTTTTTTCTTGTTGTGTATATTTTGGTTTTTATTGTTGTGAGCTCCCTTGAGCATTATGTTTCATGGTGATAAAGTGGGAATATACATCTCAAAAATAAATAAATAAATAAAGGGATGCTTATTTTTGAATTCTGGCTCTCCTGCAATTGCTTCCTGGAGGGGAAAACTGAACTTTCAGCCTCAAGTTGGAATCTAGTAAGTACTCGGCCATGTTCCTCTCAATTCAGAGTAGATTTAATAGATACGATATCATTTAATTGCATGATATCTTCTTTAAGTTACATGGCTCAAGTGCAGTTCTTAAAAGCCAATGTTTATTTCCCTTTGGAGAGTTTTGTTTACTTATATTTTTTACTCTCAGTTCAGATGGCGTTTGAAACAAAGTATGTAAGTTCATTGCATGGAAAATCAGGTCACATCTAGGTCTTACACAAGTAGTAAGATCTCTACTGCTTAACAGGGTGTTGTTGTTTTTCTCACTCTTGTTGTAGTCCTACTATGGAGTGTGCAATATTGTGTGGATGTATTTTGTAACATATGCAGATGCAAAGAGGAAGCGTCTGTTTGCTAGATAAGATTTTCCCATTTCTGACCAACAGATGGAAAGTGCTGATTAAAATGGAGTTACATTTCAATGTTAATTGGGCTGAGATCACACTGTTTAATAAACTTCACTCTTTTGAATAAGCCTTTACATGAAGTGTTTTGGACACTGAATTTTTCATTAGCACATAATTGAATCTGCCGCACAACACTGTCCAAAGGAACATCACAATGTGCCTTTGTCTTGCTACAGCTGAGGACAAAAGAGGTAGCTACAGTTGTTTATCATATTTTTCAAAACACCTTTGATTCCTTCTTTTTTCATATTTCTTGCCAAGCGTAGTGTGGAGAAAGGCTGCAAAAACTGTAAAGTTTTAATTTCACAGCATATCTGTAGCTTTGCCACAGAATAAGCCAGTGATTTCTTTTTCTTTAACAACAAAACAAATATTGGTACTTCAACCCTCTATTAAAAGTTGCTGCTGGAAACTTTCCCTAAGTTTTACAGCGCAATCCTATCTAGAATTCCGTCGGCAGAGTGATGGCTCTGCTGACGCCAGGTGTTGTAAACGTGCCGTAAGGCACATTTTTTTACGGCGGGAAGTAAGCAGTGCTGGCGGAAAGGCCAGCACAGCTCACTCTGTCCAGGGATGCAGCCACCACCGGCGGACACAAGTAGGTCCTGTGCCCGGACAGTGGGGGGGGCATGGGGAGGGCGGACCAGGGTGGAAAGGGAGGGGGCGATTGGCCAGCCAGGCCAGGGATGTGGAAGGGATCATTGGCAGCACACTCCACCGAATCCTTTCCCCCATCACGGGCCTGTCTGGTCTTACACCGGCTCCTCGAATTTGTGTTGGCCCTTTCTGCCCCCAGATCCATTGCATGTGACAGTGGCATGACGTTTCCGCTAGCGCAGAATCTTTTGTGACAGTGGAATGCTTGTTCTGCTGTTACAAAAGGCCTGTAGGACTGGGCCATAAGAAAATGAGATCCTCACTATTTAATTGTCCAATTTTTCATCTACTGTATTTAATCTCATGGCAGCCATAAGAACTTAACCAGACCTTCCCTTAACTAGTGTTTCCCACACTTTACATTCCGAGGTGTACAGTTCTAAATCTGAATAAGAGGCATGTTTCACTCAACAATCAAGTTTATGCCTCCAATGCAGAGCTCTACAGGTACACGGAGATATTGGATTTGAGTGGCAGAATCTAAGAACTGGCATGCACTATGCATTCCCAGCAGGAGTTGGAATTAAGTTATTCTGTAACTGAATGACAGTATCTTTCTAAAGAACATCCGGGAACTGTGGTAGGTACCAAATAAAGAATTTGCATGACTTCAGAGATGGAAAAATGTCCTCATGTAGGGCTAACCACACACAATGATAAAAGTGTTGTTAGAGCTTCCATATTTTTTGTTTTGTTCTGCATTAAAATAGCAACAGTGGGGAAGTCTAGTTAAGATCAGGACTGTGGTATATGGGGAAAGGTTCAATCAATCTTCCACATGCACTGCACTACTCTGTAGTCCTGACAAAAAACCCTTCCTCCAGCTGCTACTAGCCCTAGAAAGGAAACTCTTATTGACAGCAACAGTCAATTGGCTAATAGCAGCTTGGGGGGGGGGGGTTGTTGGGACAATGGCATAGGAGGAAAGGCTTCCAGGACTACTTAAATGAGTCATTTCAGCCATCAGATGACCAATTGTCCTTCCTCTAAAGCAGCTACAAAGATGAATACTTACTTTCAACCCTGTTCACTGTGATCCCACAACATTTCTGAAAGGGGAATGATGCTGCTAATCCAGATACCTAATTTACTTTCATTGATCTGTACACCACACATGCGAGGCTCTAGAATGCTCTGGATTGGAGCTTCTGTAGTTCAAAAGTGGTTTGGCATCTATTACAGTAGAGGGTAGATAATGGAACTGGAGTGCAGACAAAAAAAATGAAAAAGACACTTATTATGCATTAGGCTGCTCCATGTGAATCTCGGGATCGTGGCATTTTGACTTTTGCACAATTTTCTTGACTTTAAGAATCAGTCAATGAATGAATTATACTGCTTTGGAAACAACCAGCGTAGGCATATATGAGAGTTCGACTGTGCCACTAAAGAGGAGAAAATTGAAATAATTTAGTATTTATCACAAGTCATAATGATATCATATAGAAGGACAGAACAGGCTACTTTTCGAGAAGAAATAATTCTGAACATATTTTTCATTGCATAAATCTACTGAACTGTATTAAATCTAAAGGGGAAAATTACCATTGCTTGTAGACCAAGGGTCAATGTTGACTTTGTAAAATTGAAATTAATTCCAGCTGCAGTGGCAGACAGTGGAACCTTCTGCATGGATGAAAATTAATCTTGCATGCAATGGCTAGGATCCAAAAGACTGCATGAGGAATGTCTGTGTGGACAACAAGGCTTCGGCATGTCCCTTTGCATTAGCAGCTCCTTTTGAATCAACTGAAAACCAATTCTGCAATATGGGGAATTCTAGGAGCACCCTACGTTACAGTGCAGGGAGCTGAAGGGCAGAAGGAAAACAATGGAAAGTCTTGGTGGACAAGCAGAAGAACAGAGGCTTAGGGACTCTTTGGATTCTGGCCTGTGAAGTTCTTCTGCTTGTCCACCAAGACTTTCCATTGTTTTCCTTCTGCCCTTCAGCTCCCTGCACTGTAATGTTGGGCAGGGATATGGATCAAGTCTCTGACTACAAGTCTCAAGTCAAGTCTCAAGTCTTTGCCCCCAAGTCCTGAGTCTTTGGTTGCAAGTTGTGAGTCCCTATCTATTTAATGGGGAAAATGGGTTTAAACCTGAATAAAATTCGACTTGTTGTAAAAGGCTCTAAGTCTCGTGTCAAGTCTTTCGAGTCTTTTACAATTGCCGAGTCACGTCTGAGTCAAGTCATTGACGTGACTTGAGTCCAACTTGAGTCCAAGTCAATAGACTCAAGTCTACATCACTGATGTAGGGTGCTCCTAGAATTCCCCGTATTGCAGAAGTGGTTTTCAGTTGATGCAAGGGGGCACTCAGAAGCAGGAGGAGATGTGGCTGCCTCCACTTCATCTGGGATTTCAAAGGCTTAACCCAAATCTACAGGTGACAAAGAAGCAACTCTAGTAGCTGAGGATGAAATTATTATGAGAGGTCTGCATGCTCTCAGGTTTTTTTTTCTTTTTTCACTGGATAGTTTCATTCAATACATTCTTATAACTGGTATAACTCTCTCTAGGTTGCCCGAATGTGCATTATTTTTATTCTGCATTTCTAGAACTGTAAAATGCATCGCGGTTTCTGCAGGTTGGAATGAAATCCTTCAAATAAATATGAAGTTTTCTTTCGTTTTCAGTAGAAAACTATTTCCTGTATTGTAAATGATTGTTCTGGAGATTATACTTTTTTCTTTTCTTTTCACAAGTCACATCAAATTTATCATTTGTCCCAGCACATTAAGGCATTATGCCACTCAGAGGCGTCATATTGTAGTGTGCTGTAATATGACATGGTGCAACGTAACCCAATGTGACACGATGCAATGCCATGGGACAACTTCAATTGAGTCCTGCTTTTATATCAGGAAGTGGTTGTCAAAGAGGATAGGCTTTCATGCGAGACATTGCTGACCTGCAGTAGATGCCCACTGTCATGATCCTTTCACATTTAGCTTGCATTAGAATAAAACGCTACAGGAACAAACTAGGGCACACAAACATCCTGAGGGCTTCTCTTATCCCATTTTCCTGTATTTCATCTGTTTCTCTCTTCTGCTTCTGAAGGACACAGGACTGCTATTCTGTAGCTCAATGAGTGGCAGCATAGATCTCAACTAGTCTTTTGTGGGCAGGGGGTGGTTAATGGGGAGTCAGAAATAGTGTTCTGTCCGATAATCGGTTATTTGTTTACTAGGCTGAGTTCTAAAATTATTTTCAGTAAAAAAGGTGTATTGATTTATCTATTTTAATCATGATCAGGTCCCTTTGCATATCCTTTGGTAGAAGGTGAAAAAAACGTACACTGCAGTTCATTTCCTTGTTCTGAAATATTTTACATTCAGCATAATTTTATTTCATAGAGATGGACATTTGCATATTTACTGAATTTACACCCTACTTTTCTCCACTCTACAGCAATTTCAAAGTGGCTAAAATATAAGTATAACATTTTTTTAATGGAAGAAGAAGAAATAAATAAACTGGGAGAATGGGCAGCAAAATGGCAGATGTGCTTCAATGTAAGTAAGTGCAAAGTGATGCACATTGGGGCAAGAAATCAAAACTTCACATACACACTAATGGGTTCTGAGCTGTCTGTGACGGATCAGGAAAGAGATCTTGGGGTGCTGGTGGACAGGTCGATGAAAGTGTCGACTCAGTGTGCAGCAGCCATGAAGAAGGCCAATTCCATGCTCGGGATAATTAAAAAAGGGATTGAGAATAAAACAAGCAATATCATTGGCCCAAGTCTTTGCCCCCAAGACTCGGGACTTGGGGGCAAAGACTTGGGACTTGACTTGAGACTTGAACCCGGAGACTTGGGACTTTAGTCAAGACTTGGAGTCAGAGTCTTGATCCACTTCCCTGGGTATGGCCACCTCCATCAGCTCCCACTCAGCACATGACTATGCTTGGTGTGCCTCAGTGTTTTAGTGAAAAAAGTAGATCTGGTCTGAAGTCTACCCCTGCAGTATGACACAGGTCTTATTAAATCATGTCCACGTCTTCCCTTTATTTTGACTTTCTACCTCTTCCCCCAGATGACTGGCTGCCAGCTGAGTTGTTACTCTGCAGTAACTTCAACAGAGGAAAAGCCTTGGGAGATACAGCAGATAATGATCTTCTAACAAGAATATTAGTTCTGGATGAATTAGTCGTAAACACAGACATGTCTGGAGTTATCATTCTCCTGCCATATGCTTTGTGGGTGACATTCCCCCACATTTTTGGCAACAGATTCAATGGAAGCTGCTATTTGCTACCATGTGATGTGTCCCTTGATAACTAAACAAACAAACCCAAACATGTCCCCTATCAAATGTCGGGAATGTGGTTTTTTGCACGCTTTGTTTGTCTAGAGAAACATCACCATTTTTTTCCTTTATAGGACTGATTTGTGGGTAACTTCCATAACATTCTAATCACACTTTCATTTAAAAAATGGTGTTAAAAACCTCATCATTTAGCCTTGCAGTGACCCTAAGCTATAACATTGACTGCCATTATATAGATACGTAATAGAAAGCAAGATATGATGTGAGATGCCTAAACTGGCAAGAAAATGACAAGTTCAGAATTTCTTGGGAAGCATTTTGGCTTCTATTTCTCTCCCCCCCCCCCCGGTCAATATCCTAGGTTTAATTCTGTGTATAACTAACAGCACAATCCTACCCAGCTCCTCCACCGGTGCAGCCAGCCAGGTAGGGCAGGAGGCTTTGGAGAGGAGGAGGGATTTAAATCCCCTTTGAATCCCCTTTGGAGGGGATTTGAATCCCCTTTCCGTTCCGGGACCTTCCATTCTACCCTCCCCCGCCTGCTGCACCAGTGGCGGAGCTGGGTAGGATTGTGCTGTAAATAAGAGACCCTGGCCTTAACAGACAGCTCAATCCTACTAGTGCATTGTACCGCTGCAACGAGTGTTCTGGCAGCACAACACGTTTTCCAGCCGTCACAAAACGCACACTGACTGAGGAGAAGGCCTGAGGAGAAGGGATGGAGTTGCACATGTTTGTATTTTGGCTGGGATTAAACAGCAATTATATCTATGGGAAAATGGTCTACATCTGTCAATAATACCTTCTTCAATTGAGCTCAGTGTAAAAAAGTTCAAATATGAGGAATATTAAGAAGTGATGTGGAAAATAGATATATGATCATCTATATAAGGAAAAGAAAGGTGATACGGGTACCAGACCCCCTCTAAACAATTGTTAAGTGAATCAGCCTCACGTGATTGTAGGGTGTGTGTATTTCTCATGCAACAACCTTCTGCATTGCATGATCCGGGAGGGCAATCGGCGTGCAGGAGGTTGTATGAAAGCATCCATTTCGCAATGTTTTTACATGTATAACATTAAGCAAAAAGGAGAACAAAAAAACCTTTAACAGATTGTCTAGAGCAGTTTTCTCAAACTGTGGGTTGCGACCTGGTTTCTGGTGGGTCCCAGGTGATAGAAAGATCAGATAGGTAATTACCACAAGCCCTGAGGCTATTCAAAAATCAGATACAGTAGCTACTAATTGCCCTTCAAAGAGCTGAGCTCCTGCAGTTTGCAAGATAGCTGCTATTTACCCTGCAAGCAGCGGAACACTTTACTTGTAAATAAATAAATATATTTATTTATTTCTAGATCACCTTTTTTTTAAAGTCTCGTAAAGCTAAGTGGGTCCCGACAGAGTGTCATTTTAAATAGTGGGTCCCGGTGCTAAAAAGTTTGAGAACCACTGGGCTAGAGGATGCCAAATCCATATGGTTTAATAAAAGAAGGCAGCCACTTTACTTCCAGGTAGTTTGCAGAAAACTCCGGTGTAAAATAATCTCTCTCGTAGTTTGTCAGCTTGTTAGTTTGACAAATAGGATCATTAGCGTGAAGAGTAATTTATTAGTTTAGATTTGCTTGATGTAATGTCTTTTGTTAACAGGAATCTAAGGAGTATGTGTTAAAATGGGAGCCAGGTTGAGGTGACATAATATAATTAGTCGCCATAATTTTAGAAAGAACCCGATTACAATTCATTCTGAATAGGATGTTTGTTGTTCTTCATCTTTTAAATCTTTTAAACGTAAAGGTAAAGTCATGTGGGTTCCAAACTGGGAACATGTCAGTTTCTGAACAAAGTTCCCTTCTGAAATCTCAAGAAAAATAAAGCACACCGAAAACCCTTCGCTTTATGCAAAGTGACACTTAGGGCATGGTTACTCAAAATGGTAAAACTCCTGTCAGAAAAGGCAGCATCAGTTGCCACCTGATCTAATTACTTCTGACACCAAGGGAGAGCTACCTACAAAAAGCCCAGCATCTGTAATAGGCTGATCAAATTTCATTAACAAAGCATGGATGCTAACAAGATTATAAAGTACAGTTCACTTGAATGCTTATCTCATACATGAAAGTATGATTCTCATTTAATAGGCGAAAGGGCAGGTGAATGAATGAAAGCTACAGAATACAACAGCCATTGCCTCAAGGAATTGAAAGGTTAATCGCGCTAAATGTGCCGACGTGAACACAACGGGACCATTTCTTACTCAAACACTGCAATAATGTGGGACAATCACCCATCTGACTATTGTTGTCCTGTTTCATGTTTTCAGCATTCAATGCATCTTAGAATTGCATGTCCTTATCCTTGCAACAACCCTGGGAGGTGATTTGAGCAGAAGGATATAGAGGCGTACCATCCAGAGAGCTTTGTAGCAGGAAGAGAAGTTGAGCGTGATCTCTTAATCCAGAGTCAATGCTCTTAACTACAATTTCACACCAGTTCCTGTTTTGGATGCTGTGAATGTGACGTGTCAAGCACGTAAGTCACAAGTTATGTAAGAACGTAAGTCCAAACATGTTCAACAGCAGCTGTAGCACTTAGTAACCTCTTCTAGGCCCAGGCCTACTCACCTCCTTACTTCCTGTTTTGTCAGACTACAGTACATCTTCCAGCAAACAGTGCTTCAACTCTGTGGTTTAGAGGGCCTGCTATGTCCAGGGGTGGTGTCTGGGGTTGGCCAAGGCAGGCACTGGTCAGGTGCCCCTGACCATCAGAAGGCCCTGTTGGCTGGGCCAATCCCTGAATCCTCAGTAGCAGTCACAGTGGTAGCAGCCAAAGAACCACCAGCAATGGTTGCCCCTTTTAATTGGGCAAAGAGACCACCGTCTTAAGTGGTGATTTTCTTGTATTCAGCAGGGTGAGAATGCAGTTGTTCCCATTTAAGCCAACATAGCTTCTTTTCCAGTGGTGGTTCATGTATCTTTTTGTTTTAGTTTGTGAGTCTTTGCTGGGCAGGTAACCATTTTCCCATTTATTCCTCTGCATAAACCACTTCGCAAACATTTTTTATTGAAGCAGTATATATAGGCTTACCAAATTTTCCAGGTTGTAAACGGGGACCCCCCCAACAATTAATTAATTAATTAATTAATTAGTCCAAGGAAATGTATAAATCTTTTTTAATTATTTATTTAATTATGTTAGCGAATTATTTAATTAAATACGCCGCCGCATTGCCCGCCATTGCCACTGTCCATCCGTCGTGCCACCTGCCAGTCGTGCTGCCGTCTGTCCGTCCGTTGTACTGCTGCCCGCCATTGCCCCCGCAGCCTCTGCCGATTTCGTCAATGGCAAAATGGCTTCGAAATGCATGAATAATATGACAAAAATAAAATCATAAAAATACAATGTAGCATAATAAACATAATCCATTAAACTGTAAACAGAAAGTGATAAAAAAGCAGACCAGCAACTAAAAGGACAATGTAACAAGGCCTGAGTATAAATCATTATATTAGGAGTCTGTGGTCATGATCCACCAAGCCACTAACAGTGGGAACCCCCAGAGAAGAGCTTCAGCAGATGGATCAAAGAGTGCTGACATGTTGATAGGGGGAGCAGGGTATCTATTAGTGTATGTTTCATACAATGTGGATTTGGCTAAATTTCCAGTCATGGGTCAACTCTACTGAAGTCAGGGGGTATTGTCAGGGGGCGGCGGGCGGGGGCGGCGGAGGCAGAATGCATCGACAGGACTACGTGGTGGAACTCTTTATACAGTGCCTGCTTCAAACATAGTTGCCTGCTCCGTTAATCTCTCGTGCTGTGGAGCAGTAAAGTACAGTATGTCCCTTCTGATTCCGATTAAACAAGCAAACAAATAAGGGCAAAATAAATAAATAAATGGTCTGGTTCCTTGTAAATCCTTAAAATTGTAGCCCCGAGGAAGTGCTTCTGCCGTGCATATAATATGATATATAGCCCAGGCAAAGATATTTATTGGCTTTACTGGCAGGGTGATAAAATCTAAAATACACTTCTAGATCTAATGTCTAAGAGAAACTTGATGTTGTATACCTTATTCCTAATATTTGATAGAAAGGGATGTAATATTTGATAGAAAGGGATGTAATATTTGATAGAAAGGGACGTAAGGAGAGCTGTCAGTTTGAATATGTGTGAGAATTTTGCCTGTCTTTGTAGGTGATGCCTGAGGTTGGTCCTTAGAATACCCCCTCTGACACCACACACACACACACACACACACACACACACACACACACACACACACACACACACACACACACACAAAATCACTGCAAGTCACATGAAAGCATTTATAGTATGTCAATTCATAGCATGTACTGCCCCAGTCCTTGTGGTCTCTTTTTTGCTTTCAGTGGAATCCTATCTCTGATTTACAACCTATGTAGGGATACAGAGCGTGCATCATACTAGAATGTGCCTCTTAAAATTAAGCATATTCTGCATGTTAAGTGCATGTCTGAATCCTGCGAACTCCTGCAATAAATTTACTCTTTTAGATAGTAGGATAACGTGTTTTGTGGCTTTAGAAATAACATAACTAACAACCCAATCCTAAGTTTCCGTGCGGCAATACCGTGGCACCGGCATAGGCTACGCTGCATCCCATGGGGGAATATCAGCTGTTGGAAGTCTCCTTGGGATAAGGGGGACATTTGTCGCCTTGCCCCAGAGTAAGCCCCAGCAGTCGCATTGAATCAACTCAGACCTGTGTCAGCTCTATAGCTGGCACAAGCCCACGTTGATCTGTGTCAGAGGATCAGGTCTGGGAAGGGGAATAGGATACGGGATGTGCTGGCGCCACTGACCCCGCTCCCCTCCTGGGCCTGAGGTGCCCCCTCCCTGTCCCATTGCCACCCTGCCCCATTCAGTCCCCTCCTTCCCCTCCTGCTGCCCCATTCTGCCCGCTGCTCAGGCTTACCTGGTCCAGCAGGCATCCCAATGTCCACTGGCAAAACTCACGTTCCACTGGTGCAACTCAGCAATAAGATTGGGCCATAAGGATGGAACCCTGAACACTTGCTAGGAAGTCAGTCTCACTGACTTTAGCAATTTATTTATGAAACATTTAAGTCTTTAGAGCTGCAATTATACACACTTATCTAGGAGTAAGTTCCACTGAACTCAACAGGACTTCCTTCTGAGTAGACATGCATAGGATTGTCATGTAGTGGAGTTAGCTGGATACTGATGTTCACTTAACCTGCAGAATTCATGTAATCGTGGTGCACACACCACAAAAATGAGAGCTTTTTTTATAAGAGCATGGAGATTACTATGCCCTGATGTAATAAAGTATTTTAATTTGATATCCCTTCTGGATTTCTGATATTGGATTTGTTGTCCATGTCATACTGTAATCATTTGACAGCTTGGAACTTCCACTGAGAAACCATGTTTGCAATACTGCTGCACATTTATATATTCAAATTGTTCTAGTAATTTGAGCAATCAACCCAGGACAGGCTTTAGTCGATCTTAACGAATTGTTATATCAACTAATGGACTGAAATTAATATTACAAGAGCTCAATAAAGGTAGTATTAATAATTATGGGATCTGCTATTAGAAGGAACCATGCAAAACTTGGATATCGGGGCCACTACGAAGGGTCAGTGGGATGGCAGCTAGTTCAGTGGTGATTGAATTCAAGCCAGGTCAGGGACCTTTCTCTGGGAGGGGCTGGTCACCTCTCCAGAATGAGTCTTGAAACACAAGAATGAGTATTATGAAAACTTGATTTGGATTATGAAAGCTATAGAATTTAATTCTGTTAGATTGCCCTTTCATTCTATTTTCAGCTGAATCCTGTGCAAATCATACTCTCAGAAGCATACAACTCAGGGTGGCCAACTCTAAGTGCAGCGAGTTTCTGAAGGCTAGAGTTCTGGAAGGCTGCCTTGTCTTTTGGGTTAGGCCGGAACTACACCGAATCTGTTCATGGCGTCGCAAGTGTAGGGGACGGGACACCCTGCCCCGAGATGCTGCCCTGGCTCCACCAGATATTTTCCCCTCATAGTGTCCCTCCTGATTGGTCACTTGCTGGCCCCTGTGATTGGGTGTGCTCCCAACAAGTGTGCTCCGATTGGCTGAAACCCCCCCTCTCCTCCCATTGGTGAAACACGTCGATCTACATCCCGCCCCCACTTTCTTTCAATTGGCTGAACACGGCCAGGCATCAGCATGCTCCATGTCAGAACGCGCCAGAACTTGGGAGAGCAGCGCTCTCCCGTGTTCCATTGTGATCTGTTAAAATGAAAGGCACATCACTCTGCACACACCATACGCACCCGGGATGCGCCGGAATTCGTGTGGTGTAGATCAGCCTTTAATGGTTAGATGCGAGGAAGAATTTCCTAACTATAAGAGCTGTCCAGCACTGGAACAGTCTGTCTCATGCAGTTTTGGACTCTTCCTTCTGCGCCTTCCTGCTATGTGGGCATCATCTGTGTACTCTGCTGTGTTGGTAGGTGTTGACAATGTTACCATAGTAAAGGGCCCATTGGTGTAACTACAGTTTCAATGTTTTAACATAGTCACATTTTGCTCTAGGAGTGCATTGCACACATTGTAATGTGACTACAATGTCACAATGTCACATGGCAGGATCAGAGAACTGCCTCGCTAGCCTGGAATATTCTGTGGGTGACCACAAGTAGCATGGCTTCAATGCCATGAGACAGAGATTTCAAAAGGCAAAATGGCACCCAAGTGAACTGGCAAGAAACCTTCACGTGAACCCTTCAGTTCTGGCCAAATAGTCACCACTGACTCATTCAGTGCTGCAATTTAGTTGGGCCTGCGGTTAGTTGATCGCATGAATTATCTGGTGCAAATAGATTGCACTATGAGGCATAATTAGGATTTCAGATATGATGCTAATTATTATTTCGCACAAATGCAGATTCCTCATAATATTTTACTTGGTGATGCAAGGTCAGCAAGTTGCAACCAAAACATAAAATACTTTGGAATCTTGTTCTCAATCCTTCTTGCTTGTGGCAAACTTTTTTTTGGGAACTGCACTAATTTAAATGGGGTTTCTTTTGTGTGTGTGCGTGCATAATTTTTTTTAAAAATTCTGTGATTATAAGTGCTAATCTCCCTGATGAATACAGTGATAATTTGTTACTGAGAACTATCAGCTACAAGTGATAATTTAAATTTATTGAATTTTGTGACATTACAGCCTCTGGCATTTGACTAATAATATTTTTAGATAAAGGGTATGATGTATGAGTGTACTACAATGTGAATATTTATTAGGAATATGAGGCCAGAATTTTTTTAAAAAAACATACTTTCAGGCCTAGTGGGCAACAATAAAACATTAGTTAAAGCAGACCCAAACCATCAGATCTTTTTGTATTTATTTTCCCTAAAAGTCTTTGTCTGTGTCGAACGGCCCAGTGTATGGAACCCAGGCTTGTTAAAACATTTGTTCCTTTTTGCTCTTTCTTCCTTCTCCTTCCTCTCCATGAAAAGTCACATGGAGGGTGGAATTTTCTGAAAGTCCTATATTTCCAGATATGCTAAAAACCTATCTGGACCCAAAACACATGGCACAAATGTTGTGGCATCAGACCATCTAAGTAAAAATAAGACTGTATGGACAGGAAAATAAACAAAGAACCTGATACCAACATGAGATCCTGATCCAGTATCCTCTTAGGCCCCCAAAAGACATGCAGTTATTTTGTGAGAAAAATCATATGTGAGTATCAATGCATGTGGGACTTGCAACCACACATACACTCCAATCCAGGGATTTTTTATTTGTGGCAAGGGCAAAAGCTGCACTAGTCCCTCCTCCAGTACTATCAATCATGCTTTGGCAAACTTCCTGTATCTGCATGTATCCCAGCAGCACTTGCCGACAAAAAGGGGTGGGAATTTCCCCCTGAGGGCTTTCCCTACTAAGGGCAGAAAACATCCCTGTTTCAGGAAAATCATGTGATTCACCTCTCCAACTTTCACAGGGAATTTTTTTCCCCTTACTCAGTTTTGTTCTTTAATCAAGAAAAAATTGATTCCCCTCCCTGCTTCCGAGCATAAATTGATTGGCAGTGCCTGCCAGTGGATTGTGGTCACCCAGATGGAACCAGGGAAGGGAGCCAATGGGCAACATGAAAAGACAAATAAGATGTGTCATAAATGCACAATTCATTTCTAAGGAAAATCTATGTCCCAAGATGTTCTACTCCAAATATTTACATAAATAAAATGTAAAATATCTCATTGGGCAAATAATTAACACTTGAATTTGTAATGTTCTCCCCAGTAACCCATGTGTCAGTGGGTGAACAATTACTTCTATTGCCTGGCTTCAGTTTGGTGAATCTGTCTAACTGATTTCCCTCCCCATTTCTCCCTCTCCTCACAGTGCATGCTTTCCACATCCACCTGTCAATCATGGTGTGCCTTCTCTCTAGTTTCCTTTCTCCGTGCTAGTCAGTTGCAAAACAGAGATGTCCATATGACCTTCGCCTGTTAAGTTGAAAACATATTGAGTTCTATTTTATCCACTTGACCGTGTTGCTTCCCCCCACCTCTAACACTGTAATCGATCCTTCTATAAACTTTGTTTCAGTTACACTTGACTCCTGCTTCTTTTAATCCCTTGAGCGCTAATACTTGGCGTAGCTGTGCCATGAGCCAATGGTTAAAGAACCCTCACATGTGCGTCTGGGGACACATGTGCATGTTGGTACACATGTCCTAGAACTAGAGCATGTGTGATAACAGAAGTGGGAGGAGAGTGGAGCGCATGGAGTAGCTGCTCCAGGCGCAGGCGGACCTCGGGGCACGGTGTTGGGAGAGTAGAGGAGCTGCTCCAGGCGGAGGCGGACCTACTGGTCCCGTCCTGGCGCGTTGCTCGTCTCTGGCGCGTTGCTCGTCCTTTTTCCGGCCCTCCCGCCCTCCCTGCAGCCCGTACGGCTCCGAAATAGGTAGGAAACCGGCAGAGGGGCGGGGTCGGCGACGCGCTGGCCGCGTCATGTCACCTAGGCCCCGCCCCTTCCTCCGGGCGCCGGGTGGCCAAGTTACACCTCTGCGTGATCACTACCCACTACCAAATCTGCTCGTCTTTAATGTGCAGAGTTGTTTGTTTTCATTGAATATGAGAGGATTAAAGCAAGTCTTCCCTTAAAGTTGTTGATAGGTTCTTCTTGGAAATGGTGACTTTAAGCGAAATGACTTATAATGAAACCAATTTTACCAGAGGCTAATTGATAAAAGTAAACGTTCCTATGACATTTCCCCATCAACTTTAAAATGAAATGACTTTAAACGAAACTATTTTAAGGGAGGACTTGCTGTACAGCTTAAGTCTTACTGAACACAATGGGCTTACTTCTGAGTAAAATAAATAACACAATTTTTAATGTATATTTAAGGTCCAAGTAGACCCCTCTGCACTATGGAAGCTTACCTCCGGGTAAGAGAACTAATGTTCCCTTGCCCAGAGAAGACCTCCACAACTGCCTTCCTGCAGGATGCAGCAGCAGCAATTTGGTGTTGCTGCATCGGTGGGGGGGGGTAGGTTTGGGCTGTTAGACCTGGAAAATCCAGATTCAAATCCCCGCTCAGCCATGAAGCTTCCTGAGTGACCTTGGGCCAGTCACTATCTCTCTGCCTAACCTACAGTGCCTCACAGGGTTGCTATGAGAACAAAAGGAGGGAAGGTACCATGTACACCACCCTGAGCTCCTCTGAGGAAGAGTGGTATAAACATGTGAAAAAATATTGATACAACTATTTGTACAATCATATACCGTTTCCTTTTTGCAGTGTTTTATCAATGCGCACAACTCTTATATTTTTTGGCAGAACGTTGCACAAAAAGAATCTTGGTACTATCATACACACAATCCTAATTGCATTTTTGGATTATTTTATCAGTGTAAAAGGAAAAGACATGCATGGACCAAAAGACTGGAAAGCTCTGGAAAAGTATGCCTGCATAGTATTCTGTATGAAATGCAAAAATAAAAGCTGGAACAATAGGCCGTCCCTAATGCATTATTTCCACTTTGGAAATGTCATCAGGTAATTTGAAACTCCAAAAGTCAGGGAGAAATTTGAATGAGGAGAATTTTGGAACCATTTTCAATGAAACAGGATATATGGGTTCCATACTACAACTTCCATACTACAATTTTGGAACCATCTATAGTGATCTCTCTAATCTTGATAAAGAGGTCATTATCACAATTTATAGTATTCTACTATCTTATCAGAGCTCCATTTTATTGTTTATTGTTTGATTGATATCATTCTAGGAGATGGAGAAGTGGCCTCACATGTGACAGATAGCTAGGTGGATGCCTATTTGGTTGGCTGCTTCACAACAAGGTAAAGTCTTAATGTTAACTGTCTTATCTCATCATCATTGTGTGTGTGTGTGTGTGTGTGTGTGTGTGTTTTGGCAGCAGGCCTGAATAGGATTGGGCTGTAAGTCCAACACCAGAACCATTACTTGGGCACATCAGTAAAGCATCCATGCACACAAAATCTTGATGTGATCATATGATGAGAACATGTGCTTGTGTGTGCATGCACACGCTAATATCGTCCCTTGAAACAATGGCAAAAACACCTTCTGCTTTAGACGCGAAAATAAGCCACAATTGAAATATCTACACCCCATAATGTGAGGCATATTGAGAGACTTTTATCGAAAATACAAAAGATGCATAGGACATATCTCTCAGGCTGTGGACAGATTAGCTTTGACTTTTGGGAGCTCCGAATTATCATAACAATCTTTAAGAATTTGATCTTAAGCTCTGCTGTCAAGAGAAATAATGATACTATAATGTTACACAAAGTGAGGGCAACAGGAGGACTGAACAGCCAGACAGTCATGAAAATCAATGAATAATAGAAAACAGTCGTGGGGAAATCACCAAGCCCTCTCTGATATAATCATACACTTCCCGAACAGAAAGAAGCATGCATCCATTTCTTGCTTGACTATTCTTTCTTCCATTTTCAACTGGCTTTCCATTTGGGATATATAATAATCGGCCTCCTTTCGCCCACACACCCCACTCCCATTTCCTTTCACTTTGTAGGGAAATTAAAAAAAAAGATAAAGAAATCCATAAATTGCAAGCTATAATTCCAGATTGGAGCTCTGTTGCTCAGCTAGTGTGATTCTTGGCCCGTTAGGACAGCCATTGTAGGGGAAAGAGCAAAGAACCCCTTTTAACTCTTGTCCGAAAAAGTGAAATTTATCACGGGAAGCTGTCACAGCAGAGATTCTGTGTGTCTTTCAACATCATTCAGTAAGAGCCAAATGACACAATGGAAATTATTATTAATATTATTAACAGTATTTATATACCGCTTTTCAACAAAAAGTTCACAAAGCGGTTTACAGACAAAATCAAATGATTAACTGGCTCCCTGTCCCAAAAGGGCTCACAATCTAAAAAAGATGCAGAACACCACCAGCAAACAGCCACCGGAAAAGACACTGTGCTGGGGTGGAAAGGGGGGCAGTTACTCTCCCCCTGCTAAATATAAGAGGAGCACCAATTGAAAAAGTGCCTCTTGCCCAGTCAGCAGGGAGTATCAAGTGGTTGGTGCCTGCATGTTACCTATAGGTAACTCTGTTCTACTCTAGTGGATGGTATCAACAGTACTGGCCTGCATGGTTGCTGTCCACCGCAAATTCTTGCCTGTTTCCATGTCGTGGAAACAACCACCGGTGATTAGCACAGACAATGTAGGTGGATTGAAAATGCTTGTCATTGTTCTATAGCTTTTGATCAAGCAATCTTGTGTTAAGCAGTGTCAAATACTAGAGGCCGGGGGGGGGGGAATCTTTTCACCTATATTCTCGGTATTGCAGTGAATGCGTGCAGTTCTGAGTAATGTAAAATAATGTCCTTTAATTTTACACTCTCCTGAGTCCTGAATTTCAAATTTTAAATGGCGTAGAAGTATGATAATTTGCCCTAGCTTACCATTCTCTTTTCCCCCCTTTCTCAAAAGAGAGAATGAGAGCTTTAACTACATGTATATTTTACAGTTCTAAATGTATGCTGGGTGAGCAGGCGAAGGCACACTAAAAGAGTTCTTTTGGCAGCAATCAGGAGCCCCTGTGCATAGGGAAACCATGTATGGGCATGCATATTGCACTTAAATCCCAGTGCTAGTTTGCTCCCTTTATGTTAAAAAGCAGCATGAAAGCAGGATTTGCAAAAATGTCAGCGTACATTGTTAAAATGCTAATATGACAGAGCAGAAAGGGACCGAGCCTAGGAAGAGAGGAAGGACTGCACAGACTTCAAAAGAGAGATGTCTGTTCACTGCTTTAAGCAGAGGACTTATTTGCTCAATAGATTGATATCCCACCCTTCAACGCGTGAGCACTCTCCACATGGCTCACGAAGATTAAATCAAAAGGCAAAACAATAAAACCAAACAATGGCAATACAACAGTAAAACCTCAAAACATCCCCAGAGAAGGCAGCAGTTAAAAACACAGACACTCAAACAATCAATAGCAATAGAAAGGCGAAAAGATCTGAGAAAAGAAAGTTATTCACCTGGTACTGGAATGGCGTCAGTGGGGATGCTAAGCTCCCCCCCCAAAAAAAGTGTTCTATAGATGGGGTGTCACAGCCAAACCCCCCCTTCCCATTCACCACCTGCCTTACCTTTTGACAGTGGGACCAACTGGAGAAATATCTCCAGCAATGATCCACGGAATCTGGGCAGGCTGATGAAGCAAGAGGTGGACCATCAGGTACCAAAATAGGACTTCAAAGGGAAGCAAAGTACTAGCACTTTGAATTGCATTGGAAAATGAACTGGGAGCCTGTGAAGCCCTTTCAGCGCCAACAAGATATGAACCAACCATCCAATCCTAGTCAGCAGCCTAGCTGCTGCTCTAACTGCAGGTTCCAAACAGTCTTCAAAGGCAACCCCATGTACAAGACAGCAGAGACTTCTGGGGGGGGCCAGGGGGCCCAGGGCCCCCGGGCGGAGGGCGCAGAGGCTCCTGGGGGGGGCACGGGCCTACTTAGGTTTCAGTTTGTGTTTCTGTTTTTCTACTGTTTACGGGCTTTTTTACTGGAATCTTCATGTGTGTATGCTTTCTCCCACTTAGCTTGTGTATCCCGGAGCCGATTCGGAACTTCCCTTAGCCTTTCATCCTTTCGTTCTGCCTGCGACCGGCAGAACTCCGGAAAAGCGCCCAGCAGGGCGCTCCATCGTTCTGCGCTTGCGCAAGTCTTCACAGTTTGCGCATGTGCAGAACGATTGGAATTTTCTGCGCAAACTGTGAAGACATGCGCAAGCGCAGAACGATGGAGCACCCTGCTGGGCGCTTTTCCGGAGTTCTGCCAGTCGCTAGCAGAACGGAAGAATGAAAGGCTAAGGGAAGTTCTTTTTTTTTTTTTTAGGTATATTTATATTTTATTGATATAATAACATAAAAACAATACATAATTCATAAAATTATAGCAAGCACAAAGCGTCACATCCTACTAGCATACTATTCACTATTTTCTATATATAATTTCCAACTTAGCCAAAATAACACCCACAATCTATTCATTAAATCCATATATCATCACATCGTTCCTCTCTCTCTCTCTCTTAAAAAATCTATAAATGGTTTCCAATTATTCACGAAAAGGTTAACTGACTTTTCCTTAATTAAAATTGTAAGTTTGTCCATTTCGGCATAATCCAAAACTTTCAGCCACCAATCTTCCAACGAAGGTATCTCCGAATTCTTCCAATATTGTGCATATAAAATTCTTGCCGCAGCTATCATATATAAAAACAAAGTTTGAAATTTTTCGCCTACATGATCATCCCACATACCCAACAGAAAAGTTTCCGGTTTCATTTGAATCTTAATCTTTAAAATCAACTCAATCTGTTTATGAATCTGGGTCCAGTACTTCTTTGCTTGGGAGCATGTCCACCACTCTTGATGTTTGTTGAAAAAAATTCTTCTCCCAAATTTTTCTGAATCAAAAATTTTGTATCTCCCTTTTTTATGTGGGTTTCTTGAAGGCAAATCACATCTTGATTAAGTTTTTTCAAATAATGGAATACTCTTTTTCTTTTTTGCGGAGCATTAGCTCCATTAATATTCCATGATAAAAATTTGTAATCCATTTTTACTGTTCACTGCTTGCCATTGCACCGTCCATCCCATCATCATCATCTTCTTCTTCTCTTCCATCCTTGAATCTTTCCAGGAATTCTTTTGCTTTCTGAATTGTATCCAATCTGTAGGTTTTTCCCTGAAGTTTAAAAATCACACCTTCTAATTTTCCCCACCTAAAAACAATCTTCTGTTTCTTCAGCACTTCGACCAGGAAAGCATAAGTTTTCCTTTTCTGCAAAATTCTCAGCGGAATCTCCTTTAGCACAATAATGTGCACTCCTTCTACCTTGAGTCTCGATTTAGCATGTTGCTGTAGAACTTTATCTCTTGTTTGTTGCCTCACAAAATGCACCAAGATATCTCTTGGCACTTTCTTAACTGCTGCATATCTTGTATTAATTCTATATGCCTTATCCAACTCCAGATCCATTTCGTCTCGATCTATTTGTAGGAATTTTGACAGAATATGTAACATTCTATCTCTTGTATCTTCTGCTTGCTGTTCTGGAATTGCACGAAACCGTAAGAAACTCTGTTTTCTCTCTTGTTCAGCCAACGCCAGCATATCCTGAATCTTACAGCTCTCCATTTCAAGATTCTTCACTTTATCTTCTTGTATTTTCATCTTGGTATTTATCTCTTGAAAACCACCTTTCATTTCTTTTACAGCAACATCCAACTGACGTAATTCCTGCGTCATCTCTACCTTCATCTTTTGAATTTCTTCCTGCAAAGTTCCCAATTTGGCATCAAATTTATCAAATTTGGCATCAATTTTAAGTTCCCATCTTTTGAAGCATTCTTCCAGTTGTTCCACTGGTTTTTCTTGTCCAGGTGACCTTGGAGGAGATTTTTTTTCTAATGTATTGACTCTTTTTCTTGTAGCCATATTTATAAGTTCATCAAATTGCACTTTTTCACTTGTTCAATTCAAGTTCTTTTCCTTCTCTTTAGAAACCAAAAACCATAAAGACTCAACTTCTTAAAATATGTGCAGGCGGCAAACATCAACCAACATAATTATCCCTTCAATGGTGACCTCCAAACCGGAAGGGATTGTTTGTTCTATTTTCAAACCACAGGCATTCCAAACAAACAATTCAAAAGCAAAACAAGTCTCTTTCTCTCGTTACAACAGTTTGTAGATATCTCCCCCAAATGTTTCTTCGCTAATTCAATCTTCCGTAAGTACCAACAAATTACTTAATGTTGTCACTTAATATTTTTAATGTAGTATCTTGTCTTTCTTTCAAATTATATCCTTTTCACAACAAATCTTCTATTCTTAAGTTAACTTGTTATCTTAGCTTGTTTCTTCAGTTCTTACTGCAGTTCCTTGCCACTTGCATAAGCAAAGCAAAAGTATAAGCGGGAGAGGGCTTGGCTTACGTTCCGGCTGATTTTTTGAGCTCGATGTTGATCCTCTCTTCCACGCTCAAACCAAAACAAACTCGAAAAGCCTATGCTCTCCGAGAAAGTAATGGGAGCGATCCGAAGATATGTGGTTTATCTCATCGCACACCCTTTTAATCCAGGGGTAGAGCAATTAAGTCCATCAGACGTGCTCTGTCGGTGTAGAGCAACCGACAGAGCTGTCAGCCAGCCATTCCTCCCAACCGGAAGTCAAAAGGCTAAGGGAAGTTCTGAATCGGCTCCGGGATACACAAGCTAAGTGGGAGAAAGCATACACACATGTAGATTCCAGTAAAAAAGCCCGTAAACCCCCGAAAACCCCCGGGGGCGATTTTTTATTTTATTTATTTATTTTCAGTTTTTATTGGGGGCGGTGAAATCTCCCCCCCCCCGTGGGGGCCCAGGTTCATCTCTGCAAGACAGTTCAGTAGTCTAATCTGGGGATTTCCAAAGCATGGACCACTGTAACCCTCTCTGACCAGGAGGGGCTTCCCTGTTCTGGATCAGGACCATGGCATGATAGGTGTTTATTCCTCAAGCCCTACCCAATCCAGATTTGCCACTCCCCAACACACACACACACACACACACACACACACACACACACACACACACACACACACACACAAGCTAGTGACATTTTAATAAATAGGAAGTGCTAACTGAATAATTTGACTGTCATTCCAAGGTCTCCTGAAGTTAAGTCACTGTCATAGCTGCTTGGTGTAATGTACTTCATTCCCCTTGGAAAATGCAGAAAAGGAGTCAGTATAAAGTAAACAAATGTTTTTCACTGAAAGAGGTTAAATACAAAATGGCAAATGTAGAGGTCATCCTATGAGAATCTTATCCAGGCCAGTTCTACTCTGATAAAAGCCAGCTTGAGCAATAGCAAGTATGAGTTGCTACTGGTATGGACACATATGCTATATGAAAGTAGTAGTCTTGGGATGGGGGAATACATATTATACCTGGCTAGAGAGTAAAGGAGTGTGGAGAGGCCTTTTCTCCCATTTTTCCACCTCTCAGGTTTTCAAGAAAGTTCTGGTCCATATCTACTATTGCTCAAGCTGGCAGCAGTTTCCCAGACTAAGGGCACAATCCTATCTAATTTATGCCACCGGATGAGCTCTGCTCAATCCTATCCAATTTATGCTACTTGTGTAACCAGCGATGCAGCGAGAACGGGAGGCCCCAGAACGGAAAGGGGATTCAAATCCCCTCCAAAAGGGGAATTCAAAGGGGATTTGAATCCCCTTTCCGTTCTGGGGCCTCCCGTTCTCGCTGCACCGCTGGTTTCACCAGTGACATAAGTTGGATAGGATTGCACTGTAATGAACTAAGCAATCCCTGGTGCTGTGGCTGCTGGGTGAAATGTTGAGGAGAGACAGCACCTGGGGCAAGAGCCCACAAGGAGAGCCAATCCCAGGGAGCCATTAGAGGAGACTTTGTGTGGTTTCTACATTCCTGGCCACCTTGAATGTTCTGCTGCTGTTCATGATTTTCTGGTGTTACTGCCATAGGGTTCACGTACACCAGAAGTTCAGCATGCTCGAAGGACGCAATAGTGTAACTACGGTGGAGCGCGTGGTTCAGCTGAACCAGGCGCCCACCGCTGCAGGGGCGCCGAGTCCGACTTGAGTCCGCGCTGCTGCTGTTTTCCTCCTTACGGAGAGAGCCTCGCTCCGTCAGGAGGAAGACAGCAGCAGGGCGGACTCGAGTCGGGATAGAGGCACGCTCCACCGTTGTTACAGAGAGAGAGGTCCTTTGGGGTGAGGTGAGCCCCTGCCCACCAGCGGTGAACTTTCGCTGAAGGAGTCCGGCGGCGGCGGGGAATTGAAGGCACATGCACACTCACTTCCGCTGAAGCCTGAACTGAGTGAGTGTGTGTGCGTGTGCCTTCAATTCCCCACCGCCGCCGAACTCCTTCAGCGGAAGTTCGCGCCGCCAGCAGGCTCACCTCACCCCAAAGGACCTCTCTCTTTGTAACGACGGTGGAGCATGTTACAGCAGCAGGAGGAGGTAAGCCGGCTGGTTTCGTTCGCGCTGGGGGGGGTGCCCGGTGCAGGGTCCCGCCGGGTCGCCCCTCCCGGAGCGCGCCGCCCCCCTCCCAGAGCGCGCCGCCCCCTCCCCGGAGCGCGCCGCGGCAATATTTACTCTATAGGGGCGCCAATTCCCCCCCTGAACCGGGCGCCACTGGACCTAGTTACGCCGCTGGCAAGGATGGAAATACCACACTGCCTTTTTAATATATGAAAAGGATAGTTGTGACCGTAATTGTAAGGAGACGATGAATATCTGAATAGTTTTTATTGTAATTAAAGTCTTGTGCACCTAGTGCCAATCTCACAATCTCACAAAACAAAATAATTCAGGAGGGCAAATAGCTTTGATACAGGCTGTTGAATAGATAAATATAGGAAGCAGCCTGTGCCAGGAGCAAGCAGCAGTAAGCACAGATCACTTTGCCAGGCTCAGCAAGCAAATAGCTTTCCTCGGAGTACGGGGCATTGCCAGGCTCGCTGGCAGAATATGTGACACAAGCAGGTGCATTTACAACTGTGCACAGATCACAGGTGGTGTTTCTCTCTCTCACACACACTCACACTCACGCACACGCACATGCACACACACACACACACACACACACACACACACACACCCCTTTGATGGTCGATCCAAATATTTGAATCACGTGGATGGGTTACCTTAAAGAAGAGAACTGGCCACATCCATTGCATTTGCTGACCTTTCATAATTATGAATACAGCTGTTTTCTTCAAAGAGAGGTATTGCCAGATGTCCCAGGGAAACAGAACAGTACAGCCAAGAGATGCCAGCCAACCTCTGTTTGTCCCAAACATCTGCTAACCAGAGGTTTATAACCAGAGGGCCAATTCTTAGCTAACATTAATTAGTTTGTATTGGTTCAGCTCTAATTTCATCTAATTACTTTAAAAATCATGGACACTAACGTCCATCCACATTTGCTATCAACCAACTCCGTAGGTTTACTATACATTCAAACATGGTGGGAAGTGGAGAAATGAGAGGTGGGGATTCTTCACATATTCAATTGGTTCCATTTTGAATCTGATAATTCTGAATAAAGGCCACATATTAGTTCTTCTCACTACCTGTGATGCATATTAAAATCAACACTATACATTGTAGGACACTTTTCAAGAAAATAATAAGGGACTGGATTGTCCCCAAATCATAACATAGCACCATAGCTAGCAGGTGGCGCAGTGGGTTAAGTCACTGAACCATGAGCTGTCAATCGAAAGGTCAGTAGTTCAAATCCGCGCAATGGCTCCTGCCAACCTAGCAGTTGGAAAGCAAGAAATCGTAAGTAGATTAATAGGTACCACCTCAGCGGGAAGGTAACAGCATTCCGTGCGCCTCGACATTGTGTCATGCTGGCCACAGGACCACAGAAGCATCTTCGGACAGTGCTGGCTCTTGGGTTTCATAATAGGGATGAGCATCGCACCCTAAAGTCGGACCTGACTGGACTTAATTGTCAAGGGATACCTTTACCTTTACCCTTGCAAAATATACATGCAGAAAATGTGTTAAAGGAGGTAGCTTTTTGTTCTCTGTCTCTGCATATTTCTGGCAGCCTCTGTCAAATCATCCACTCATGTGTGGCTTCCATTCTGGCTGAAACAAACTGGAGCACTGTGACAATTATGGAACAATATTAGAATAATGTCACCCATTAAGATCTCTTTTAAAGCTAGACCACACAGGACAACCGGGAGCAGTGGTTTCCTCTGGGGAAGAAAACAGTTTTCTGAATATTGCCTCTGAATGGATGACAAGGGAAACTTCAACATTTCATATTGTTAGCTGTTTCACTACAAGGTTTGGGGACTTGGGCCATGACAGCACTAGAGAAGAAAAGAGAAGACACAGGGCTCCTGAAGCAGAAAACTCATTCCTAATGGAGCATCACAGGTCAAGCTGACCTGCATCGTAATTGGATAGGCAGCAGGGACTGGGAGCCTTATTCACTAAAGAGTCTCTGGTATTAGTGCATTTGCTTCAGTGGGCATGGGTGACAAACTGCTGAGTGGGGACAGGGGGAGTGCAACGTGACATTGCCTTGCACTTGCCTGACCCAGCTCAGTATCATGTCAATGGTGCTCATAGATCTGAATGAGTCAATATTTCATGCTTCCGCTGTGACAGAATGTGCAGCTCTGGCTAGCTTAACCTACTTTTTGCTTTCATTTTATGTGTGTATGTGCTGATCATAAATTCTTTCAGAATTTCCCAGCTCATCACAGGGTAAAATGCATTTCCCAGGTGTTTTTAGACTTCTGGTTTCTGATCGGTGTGTGTCATCCCCTGTATTTTTTTTCTGGCAGGCTGCTTCCATTTGCCCGCAGTTGCTGGTGTGATGTGAACAGGGACTTTAGAGAAGAAGGTAGCACGGGTAGCGCGGTCATAGTCAAAAGTAGAAGTAGCGATCCAGCCGATAAAAACAATGAAGATTTTATCTGGTTTGGACTGTGACAGCCCAAAAACCCGGACAAACAGAAATTATTTAAAATCAAAAACTGGAACTCAAGGACCCGACGTTTCGTGTCTTAGTCCAGACACATCTTCTGGGGCATTCCAAAGTAAATTGGTAGATATTTCAACATCTACCAATTTACTTTGGAATGCCCCAGAAGATGTGTCTGGACTAAGACACGAAACGTCGGGTCCTTGAGTTCCAGTTTTTGATTTTAAATAATTTCTGTTTGTCCGGGTTTTTGGGCTGTCACAGTCCAAACCGGATAAAATCGTCATTGTTTTTATCGGCTGGATCGCTACTTTTACTTTTGACTATGACCGCGCTACCCGTGCTACCTTCTTCTATAAATATAATTGGTGGTTATAATAGTTTCCGTTCGAAAATGAACAGGGATTTGTTCTGCTGCAGCTAGATCAGAGTCTGGTGCCTAACAATGAGGGCTGTGGGGCACAACTGGAAGGCTCTGTCCTTCTTGCTGGAAAACTCCTACCCCAGCCTTGTTGTTGGATATGGGTGTCCTCCATCTGTGCTCCCTGGAGTGCTGCATAGGTGTCTTGTAGAGATGCAGTGAAGCATTTGTTGTTATTCAGTCGTTAAGTCGTGTCTGACCCTTCGTGATCCCATGAACCATATCCCGCCAGGCCTTATTGGACACCTTCCGACCTGAGGGGCTCATCTTCCGGCGTCATATCTTTTAGCCTTTTGGTACTGTTCATGGGATTTTCTTGGCAAGATTACTGGAGTGGGTTGCCATTTCCTTCTCCAGTGGATCACTTTTAGTCAGAACTCTCTGCTACGACCTGTCCGTCTTGGGTGTCCCTGGACGGCATAGCTCATGGCTTCATTGAGTTACGCAAGCCCCTTCGCCACGACAAGGCAATGATCCATGAAGGAGAGTGAAGCATTAGTGAACAGTATGCTTCTTTATGCATGGAATTATTCCATTGTAGGGAAAAGATAGATGATTCCTCATTTATGGAAAAGTAAAGTGAAGCATTACTTTTCCATAAATGAGGAATCATCTATCTTTTCCCTACAATGGAATAATTCCATGCATAAAGAAGCATACTGTTGGTGAGTGCCATGAATAATACTCCCAGAATATGCATACAGAGCTTTCAAATGTTGGGCTAAACAGAATTCTGTGTCTATATCAGTGGTGGACACTTGCCTTATCGTACCGGTATGTGCATGCAAGAATATGCACAAATGGGGAAAATAATGTGAAAGGTGGCCCTAAGCTCTGGTAGGGGTCTGGGTGAAGTTCTAGAGCAATAGGACAAGCAGCTGTCATGAAGGACAAGTACTGGCTATGCAGTTATGAACGTGTGAAAGTGCCATATACAGTAAGCTCACTTTTAAAGTTGTTTCGTTTAAAGTTGTTTCATGTTAAAGTGGATGGGAAAATGCCATAGGAATGTTTACATTTGTCAATTAGCCTATGGTAAAATTGGTTTCATTATAAATCGTTGCACTTAAACTCGCAGTTTCCAAGAAGAACCTATCCACAATTTTAAGTAAGGACTTGCTGTACTGAATTGGACCATTCATCATCTAGTCCAGTACAAAATAGGACGCATTCTATCACTGGAGGTCATGAAGTTATTAGGGAGAGTTGTCATTTTCCTGAAACTGATGGTTAGACGCAAAGGAATGAGCCCGACTGACTCTATTAGCTGATGTAATAAGTTTTTATTCTGTTATTAAGTTTTTGTATGTTTGTTTGTCTTGTGCCAATACAGGTTTCTGATCTAATCCAGTATTGTTTACTCTGACTGGCAATGGATTTAAAGGGTCTCAGGCAAAGGCCTTTCATGTCATCTGCCCTTAGTTCCTTTTAGCGTGGAACCCTAAGACCTTCTGCAGACAAAGCAGCTGCTGCTCTTTCGCTGAGCAATGACTTCTCCCTGTTCTTTGCATTTCTGGGACTGTCTGCACTGAGGCACATGCAATTCGACTATAAGACTGTCGTTCCATGTACAGATTAAGGGCCTGCTCCTATCCAACTTTCCAGCACTGATGCAACCGCAATGCAGCCCCGAGGTAAAGGAACAAACATTCCCTTACCTTGAGGAGGCCTTCATGACTGCCCCCCCCCACAGGATGCAGCACACATCCTGCTTGCATAGTTGCATCAGTGCTTGGAAGTTGGATAGGGTTGGGCCTGAAGTGTGTGTGCATGTTGAGAGGACTTTGTTCAGTCTTCCATGCAGGGATGAACACCCTAAATAGGTGAAATTGATTTCAATAGCGCTTACTTAACCATGTTTAATTGTGTGGTAAATTGTAGCCAATGTAATTATTCTTTTTAGACTGTACCAAAGACACCAATGGATCCTCCTTTTCTGGTCCACTAATTTTCAGTTAACAAGTTTCAGTTATTTAACAAAAATAGCAAAGATGTCATCACCAAATGAAAATCTGAAGTTTCTCAATCCCTAAAACACAGTGCAAACTATTCTGTTATGTTAAGTTCATTATTCTGAACTCATAGGGGTTTGCACTGGCGACAGCAGCCCACAAAACAGCGGAGCACTTACCACGTTGATTATGGTGGTGGACTGTGAGATTGTGTGTATCTATATCCTCCCTCCCCCCAATACACACACACACACACACACACACACACACACACACACACACACACACACACACACACATAATGCCTGTGATTTAATTAATTTTTTTTAATAGCACCAAACTTTAAGGGTGCGTCTTATAATCAGGTGCATCTTATACTTGGGACAATACGGTGTATATATACGTGTGTGTGTGTGTGTGTGTGTGTGTGTGTGTGTGAGAGAGAGAGAGAGAGAGAGGATATAGATACAGATGCACACACTCACACACATTTGCTAATGCATATGTATACATTGATAAAGCACTGCAAAAAAAGCAATCTCACAATCCACCATATATATAAGGGGGACCAAATCCATATATATAAGGGGGACAAAAAGACGTTAAAAAGAACTGAAAGCCATGCTATGTGTGCTCCAATTCTGGAATTTGTTGTCTTGAGTGCTCCCTGGTGGGCCACTGTGGTGGCATCTAGTGGGCCACTGTGACATACAGGAAGCTGGACTAGCAGGGCTCTTATGTTCTTAATTTTAAGGAGACAGACAGACAGACAGACAGACAGACAGACAGACAGACAGACAGACAGACAGACAGACAGACATGTAATTCCAATTCGGGTAACACTTTGGAGGAAGTCTGATGCAGTGCTACCTATTTTTAGGAGTCTGCTTGTTTCTAACATCTCTGCATGCAAATAAAATAAATATAATGAAGATATAGTAAGTCTCCAGTGCTGTCTCATTCAATGGAAAATAAACTCTTCTGCACTGGCCCTGGATTTCTCACCACTCTCGATGTGTGGGGAGCACATCACGGTCAGACAGGAAGTTTGTCCGCACGTCACTGAAGGGAGGCTGAGACCGAGAGATCGTGTCTTGTCTAAGGTCACTCACTGTGTTCACAGCTGAGCTAAAATGTGAAGCAGGGACCTTCTGGCACATCCCTCTTGCTCACATAACCACAACATGACATCTGTTCTCTGTGTGAGTTAAGCTAGTAAGAAGTGCATCAACTGTACCACACAGCCAAGGATATTGCAGGAATCGATACGGTGTGCAGAAGAATTAAGGAGGATAAAGGATACGATATAGGAAACTATTTGGAATCTCCTTTAAATACAAATTGCCTCAAAAATTAGAAAGGAGTTTGCACAATTATTGGCAACATAAAATCAATGAGATGCTGACAGGTTTTTGTGAGGCTGTATGATGGGATTTTATGACTTATTTCTTCAGTCTTGATTACACAAGCTACATTTTTTAACACAGGTTTTTTTTAAAAAAGAATACAACTGCACTTGACATTTCTAAGGCTAAGGATCAGGAAGGATATAACAACCTGCAATGTATTAATTTCTGTTATCCTAACATCCTAAGAACATTTCTGTTATCCTAACATCTTTCTGTACAGTATATCAGAAATCTAATGGATGCTCTTTTTTCCTATTTAAAATAGCACAAGAAGGTGCACACAATTGGGATCGGAACCATGGTGGGGCCAACATGCTAGAAAACACCTACTCCCCCTGCCATAATTTTACCCCATTTTGGGTACCATGCACGGCAGTATTATAGGGAAAAAACACAAGCCAAATTAAATCTGTTGAATGGCATGTTTAGTTTGATCCTTAAGGTTGACTTTGCTGTGGTACGAACTGGATGAAGAATTCCATATTGCCCACAGCCTCATCTCCATGAAAGAGAATTTGGAGGAACTCTTGTTTATGTATTTTATTTTTCACATTTTTATACCACCCTTCCTCCAAGGAGCTCAGGGTGGTGTACATATATCCGCTCCTCCTTTTGTCCTCACAAAATCCCTGTGGGGTAGGTGAGGCTGAAAGATTGTGCCTGGCCCAGGGTCACCCAGGAGGCTTCATGACTGAGTGGGGATTTGAACCTGGATCTACCAGGTCAAAGTCCAACTCCCAAGCCACTACACCATCCTGGCTCTCAGCACATGCCCTATTTGTGATTCTTCATTTGTTCAGATACAAATGGTGTCGATGGTTCAATATATGTAGCTCTACTGTGGCAAACTGCTTGCACAGGGGCAGTACTACATCACATTTGCAGGAGGCATTTGTCTGGAACTGCTGTTGCATGCAAATCATGGCATATCTCACAATGTTTGATTTGCATCAGAATTCCAAGCAAACAAGCATGATGCTGTTGCAATCTCACAATGGAGATACCAGAAGAACCTTTCTGGATCTGGCCAAAGGCAATTTAGTACAGCTCCAGCAACATGATGACACTTGGACACCATCGCTGACCATGGTGTCAGTGCCATGACGGCCCAGCGACTGAGAGGCGCATGTGCAGCAGTCACCCGGCGACCAAGCGCCTCCATACAAATGCACTCCCAGACCCGCACACTGGACCGCAAAGCTGCCTGCCAAACACACACTTAGGCACCCGTGGAAGCAAGGGCACAGGCACAGCCTGGCAAAGCCAGCCAAGCCACAGTTTCCCAAGGAGGCTCATGGGCCATGATTGCAGACACACCTGCCCAGGAGCAACCCCCCTGGGATGCAATGGGGGCTATGTTCCACGATTGCAATCATGGGAGAAACTCTCCTGACATTCAGCATATGTCTCTGCAGACAAACACTGAACACCGGGAGGAGGAGGGGATAGCATTCATATCATTGGCAGAGGGCTAGGCTAGTGCCCACGTTCCTGTGAAGCCCCAAATGCATTTATTTATTTATTTAAAAAAATTATATCCCGCCTTATCCCATGCCGAGGCAAATGCCCAAGGCGGCTTACAACAAAAATTAAAAACAGTTTAAAATACAGAAAGTTTAAATACATAATTTAAAAACAATAAAAATAATAATATCAATAAAAACCACTGGGGGGGGGCAACAGTAGGGAGCACAAAAGCAGCATGGCAGAGCATCTTGAGACACAGGAGGCAGGCTACAACCCATCACCCAAACGCAAGACGAAACAAAAATGTTTTGAGCCCTCGCCGAAAAGTCATGAGGGAGGGGGTGGTTCTCAGATCCCCTGGAAGGGAGTTCCACAGTTGTGGCGCCACAGCGGAGAAAGCCCGCCTACGTGTTGCCACTCCCCTAACTTGCGATAGAGGTGGTACACGCAGGAGAGCCCCCTCAGGTGACCTAAGAGAGCGGGCCGGAATGTATGGGAGAAGGCGGTCCCTCAGATATCCTGGACCCAAACCGTGAAGGGCTTTAAAGGTCATTACCAGCACCTTGAATTGGGCCCGGAAACGAATGGGCAGCCAGTGCAGCCGCTGAAGCAGCGGCTCAACAGAGTCAAACCGCCTAGCTCCAGCGACCACCCGGGCCGCCGCATTCTGCACTAATTGCAGCTTCCGAACCGTCTTCAAGGGCAGCCTCACGTAGAGCGCGTTGCAGTAGTCCAGTCTTGAAGTCACTAAGGCGTGGACCACCGTGGTCAGGTCCGATCGACTCAAGTACGGCCGCAGCTGGCGCACCAGCCAAAGCTGGGCAAACGCACCCCTGGCCACAGCCGCCACCTGGCTTTCCAGGGAGAGCTGTGAATCCAGAAGTACTCCCAAGCTGCGCACCTGTTCCTGCAGGGGGAGTGCAACCCCATTCAGAACAGGCAGATGACTCAGTACCTGCATCGAAGCTTTCCTGACCAGTAGGACCTCTGTCTTTTCTGGATTCAATCTCAACCTATTAGCCCTCATCCAGACCCCAACCGCCTCCAGGCAGCGCTCTAGGACTTCCACAGCCTCCCTGGAGCGAGATGGCAAGGAGAGGTAGAGTTGGGTGTCATCAGCATATTGGTGACACCCAACTCCAAATCCCCGGATGATCTCTCCCAATGGTTTCATGTAGATGTTGAAAAGCATGGGAGACAGAATAGCAAATACCTAACCAGTGCTATAGTAGTAAAACCACTCATATTTCTGGATGGCATCTTGAGTCTTGGTCTTCAAGAAAGACCCCTTCACAAAATGCAAAATGGTTTACTTGATATGGATCATCCTTCATCAGTACCTTTTCATGTAGAGTGGGTTCCATTCTGGACCCCCCGTGGATACCAAGAATCCGCGGATACCGGGGTCCACATTGGGAACGCTGTTCAAAGTACAGAAAAGCCCCCAAATTGCCATTTTTACCTTTGCGCAGCAGTTTGCAAGTCTCTGCAGTGTGTTTTCAAGCTGAACCACCCACTTCCAGGTCGCGAGAAGGCTCCTCTCTTCTCCTAGACCCGCCCTAGAGTGCAAGGCAGATCAGGCCTGGGAGGGGGGTGGGACCAGCATCCGTGGTGGACGCCGTATCCTCTCCTCCCTCCCAGGCGACACTGGGCTGCTCGGTCCTATGCCAACTAAAGAGCTGGCATAGAACCAAATAGCCCATTGCACAGGCTGGGGATTTACCCTGGGTAAGCAGGCAGATGCCCGCTTACCCCAAGTAGACCTCCAGCCATGGTCTTCCCGGAATAGGATTCAGTGTATGCTATCCGGGGGAGGATAGGATTCGGCTGTTAGTCTACTTAACTCTACAAAACAATATGAACAACAATATGGGAGAAAAGGAAGCCAAAATATTCGCAGACATCTCTGCTGACATGTCATGAAATTCTCACTGCGTTTTTTGAGAGCTACACTTCAAGATTCAACTACCTGCAGGAACATAATAAGTTATTCAGGAACCTATGAGGTGTGTACGCAAGCTAAAGTTCACTCACAAAGCTGATCCTACCTCCTGACTTATTCATTCTAATATTTATATTCCCACTTGACTGAAAACAGGCTCTCGAAGTGACTCAAATGTAATAATCACAAACGTATCTGAAATATTGGCAATGAAAACAGAGTGAAGAACCGGAACAGCTACAGTAATTTGTGGGGTTTTTACCTCCCTTGGGTACTACTGCTGCTTCTGGTGATAATGAGAATTCATAGATCAGTCCACCTGGGTTGTCAGATGGGCATGGGCCCTCACCTGGCTCCCAACCTAGTTGACCCCTGATGTCATCCCTGCTACGAGGAAAAGCAGCAGCCTAAAGACTCAAACGAGATACCAAGTGCTAAGGAGGATATGGCAACTTTTTCTAGCCAAAGGTCAAGCTGGAAAAGGATATGGGGTGGTAGCCACACTCCAAGGCACGGCACGATTATAAGCTCATGAACAGGGAAGGGAAAGGGTACTGTACATGCATATTACAGTAAGTCCTCACTTAAAGTCATTTCATTTAAAGTTTTTGTGTTTTAAAGTTGATGCAAAAATGTCACAGGAACATTTACATTTATTAATTAGTCTATGGTAAAATTGGTTTCATTATAAGTCGTTTCACTTAAAGTTGCAGTTTCCAAGAAGAACCTTTAACGATGGATGGTGTAGTAGTTTGGGAGTTCGACTTAGACCTGGAAGATCCAGGTTCAAATCCCTGCTCAGCCACGAAGCTTCCTGGGTGACCTTGGGCCAGTCACTATCTCTCAGCCCCACCTACCTCACAGGGTTGTTGTGAGGACAAAAAGGAGTGGAGGAAATATGTACACCACTCTGAGCTCCTTGGAGGAAGGGCGGTATAAAAATGAGAAAAATGATAAATAAATAAATAAATAAATAAATAAAATCCTGCCTAAAGATACACGGCCGGCCTAAAGGGCTGGCCACTGTATCCTATCCTGTTCTCCTAGGATATTGGCGGAGCACACCGTCGATATCCTTGCCCTCTCCCAGCCCGGACCGGCCAATGGCCACCCCCCTGGCTGCCCCTGCCCACCCTCCCCACGCCCCTGCACTGACTGGTGCAGGACTTACCTTCACCAGCAGCCACAGGGTCCGGAGGGCGGTGGAGTGAGGTCTGCCAGCCTCTACGCCAACGGCCCTTACTCCAGAGTCATCGCAAATGTGCTTTACGGCATGTTTGTAATGCTTTGGCGCGGCAGAGCACGCACTCTGTCGCTCCAAAGTTACGGAGGATTGCGCTGGAAGTCAGGACTAGCTGTATACAAAAGCATAGAGGAAAGTAGCAAAGTGGAAAATGTTTGGTGGAAGATACCATAAAAGAGACATTGGGAATCAGCTTTCATCACTGAGGACAACCTTAAATACTGTAGCAGTGGTTGTAAACCTAGCCTCTGCCAGCAGAGGCTGTATGTTTGAATGTTGTAAACTTCCTAGATGCATTAGTTGCTCTGCCAGCTGAGCAAATATCTGAAAAAAATTGTATTGCTAGTATTATATGATCTGTACGTGTTAAGTTTGAATACTCTGAATTTGGGAGTTAGAATTACATTTTAATATTTGTGTAAAGGGATCTCTTATATGATTTTATGCTGCCAAGGCCAATGGCCATTGCAATTGCTGGAAAAACACACACATCACAATTAGTAGTGCTGGATTAAGTACCTCATTGTAATTCATTTTCCATGAACATAAATGTAATGATCCAGGTGTATAATTACCTTGGAATCAGATCTACGGTTGAACAGTAAGGGGACTTGCCAGTTTGCTTTTGCCTTCTGCCCATAAACTAACCTTGGCATATTCAGGGAAAACAGGGTAATTCCAGTGCTGACATTGATCATATGTTTCATTATTGTAAGGTTATTTGAAACTTGGTCTTGAATTATTGGTGCTAGAATATCAGGAAACATGCTATTACAGCTTCATATTAAGGAAGTTGCATCTATAAAGTGCCCATTCAGAACAGTCATAGAATATTCCAATAGGCTTCAGTGATGGTTGGAGGAGTCAGTTGCATGATGAATAGCATCATGCATAGAGCAGTTTGCATGATGAATCCTGTTCAATCCCTCCCCACCCTCCCCTCACCCCCAGTGCCGGGTTTATCTGCTCCAGTGGGCCTCCATCATTCCGCCGGCATGCACGGGAAGCCTCTGACCTTCCCGCCAGCACGCCGGCTCCCTGCACTACTACAAAGCACTTTATGGTGCTTTTGTGGCTGCCAGTGCTGATGGAACATGCGTTCCGCCGGTGCATCCTTTCAATAGGATTCGGCCGTAAGTCTCATGAATTGTGCACCACCTTTTTTCCTGTAACAGATATGACAAACCTTAATGGCCAGCTTTTCAAAGTTTTCCTCAAAAATTTGAATTACAAACCGTGTCAGAGCAACAATTTTTTTAAAAAAAGTTTCCGTTTGCATAAATCAAATATAAATATAAGACAGAATGGTTTGAAAACTGATAGTACTGTGTGACCTAAGGAATCAATGAAGACCTGAAATTCAGTTGAAATCAAAATAACTCTCAAGTGAAAATATCAGTAGACTCAATATGCACACAAACTACCATCCCTGAATAATATATATCTCCAAATATGCAGCTCTTTTGTAGCGTAGTGACAAGGTGATTGAAAAGGATTTTCTTTGCTGAACTGAAGGGTATATTTGCACATACTCCTGTCTGAAAGATTGGATCTTGCCTTCACTCTCATGGTAACTACTTGACAGAAGGATCCTTCATCAGCTAAAGGTTCTTTCTGAAATAGTTTCTCCTACACAGCTAAGGAATCATTGGCTTTATTGATGTAGTTTCCTGTGGGCAGGTCTTGTATCCTGGATACATTTGCACAGTCAAGTTTGTCTGAGAGCTGGATCTACCTGCACCAACAGGGTATCCTACAACTTCCTACCACATTGGCACAATTATCCACAAATACTGGTGGGTTATGCCAATAGGATACACTCAGCCTTCACTGGTACAGGTGTTACAACACCCCCAAAGTGGCATACTGGAGGAGGCATGGACAGTGATTGTATTTCAGCCTTGAACGTTGATTGCCCCAAGGTTCTTGAGTTCCCATTAGTCTGACCTGTAGTTACTCCATTATGATAAAGAGGAGAGCAGCAGCTAGCAATTCAACATTTTTAATAGTAGCATTGCAGATAGTTCCGGTTGGTGCAATTTGAACTACACTGAAAAGTGGGTTGCTATTGCTTAAACCAGTCAAACCCTATTAAATAGGGCTTACCCGGTCTGTGGATTTCATACATTAACATAAGTATAGTTTTTCTCACCCTGAAAATATTTTATGACAAAGATGTCAAATTTCTTAAGTCTGACTCAGAATTTGTCAGAACAGTTTTATGGGCAAAACCACAATGATTTAGAAACCATTATGAAGAGAACAGGCCAAAAGCTCACCGATGTGTATTTTACTTTTCCCCAAAACAGAATATTTGCTATCTATTTTGATTTCCTAATTTTTGACAGTAACAAGTTCCCCCAATAACGTATTCTAAAAATACCCATTTCTGCCAGTCGATTCATTCTCATTCTGAAGGTAATTCTAGCTGGGATATATCTGCACAATTCAGTAGGAAGACAAGCTTTCATGCACTGATCTTCCTTGTTGTCTATATTCTCCTAACTAATGCTGAGAAGAGCATAATCCTGCACCGAAGCAGTGACATATAGGATTTGCTATAAGATGTGAACAGCTGCCTTCAAATAAATCAAGCCTTTAAAAAAAAATCCTCAACACTGTCAAACCTCTTGGGCTTGTCAAACTTTGCTCCATTTCCTGAGTCCTTCAACTGTAGCTGCTGAGACTTGAACCTCATGCAAGAAAGGCATGTACTTTATCATTGCTATTGATCCTTCGGTCCAGAGCTGGCCCAAGACCTCCTGATATCTGAGGTGGCCAAATGCTGATTCCTCTGACCTGCTGATGGTCCAGACTCTGCACTTCCAGTCCAAGGAATAGGAGGAGAATGACAAGCAATGGAGGTGTGGGCGGACAGAGATGGTCACCCCCTTTCAATCTGCTGCCTGAGGCAATTTCCTCATCTGGCCTCATGAACAGGCTGGTCTTGCATTCATCCACTAGCCCAGTAGCATAAACATACTAGACTGGCAGAAAGGCACAACTCAACCAGTGCGGAGACCTGAGTCTATCTCTTATATTGAACGGGCACAGCACTGTTTATTGAGCTATACATTTGGATTTTCTTGGATTGGAAATGGGATTTTAGTACATAGAAGATGAGATTATACTAAAAGTCGAATGCTTTGGCAACCCTGATCAGTAATGGTAAGAGTAAGAAGGAACCAATATAGATGATACTCTGAACTGGCCGTTTTCTATGCATGAGGGAGGACTCAGCGGGACCTGCCACCCACTCAGCGGGCTAGTGAGCCAGCACTTAATCACACAGTAGATGATTCACCCAAATGCCCCCTTTATGCTTCTTTATGCACTGTTCAAATACAACATTAAACTACTTTAGTACTTTACTATTTTCAGTAGCGCTTCGTTGTAGTTCAGTACATGTAGTTGTAGTACATTGTAGTACAATACTACAGCTCACCCCAGCACACCAGGGAAGGATACATGTGCACCTATGCTCCTCCCCTCCATATGTAGAAAAGGGCAGTTTAGAGTATCATCCAATCTAGTCAATTTAGAACTCAGACAAATGACCATATGTACAGCCAGTTCTCTTTATATGCAAATTCGCTTATCTGGGAGGGGCAGAATTGTCACCTATCCGTATCTGCAGTCTGCTCTCGCTATCTGTGATCTCTTGTCGGGGCCATTGTTCTCACGGGTGTGTGCTTAGCTTTTTTGAGGGGGGGTCTCCACGTTGCTCTGGGAGCAAATTTCCCTACCTTGCTGCATTTATTGTAAAAAGTAATCTATCTCTTCTGGAGTTGCTCTCTCTGTGTGTATTTTCTGTTGAATACCATTTGCAACACAATGGGAACTGTTTGTGCTCTCTCTGGGTTTCCAGGATACTGTACAATACCTTTTATTTTTGCATAATGTTGTTAGGAAGGATGTTAGGAATTTGCTAAAGTTAGGAATTGTTCCATAATGAAGAGCCAATGTGGTATACTGGATGCCGCCCCCGCTATCACCCAGCCCATAGACTTCAAGGTAAGATTCAGGTTCACAAAGTTCATATAGTGTATAGTGAAGACGGTCCCCTGGAACCCAACCCCATTTTCCCCATAGGCTCAATTATTTGGTATCCGCTATTTCGGTATCCACTAGGTTTTCCAGGAACCTTAACCCTAGCGGATAACGAGAACTGACTGTATTAAGAACCTTGACAGGAGTTTGTTATAGAGAATATCTTTAATGATTACTGGAGAAAGGCAGTCTACAAACTTTAGAAAGTACTACTGCAGTTTTCTATATAGGGTTTGGTTGGTGTGCTATCATTTTTTCAGGGACTACATTTCATTCCTTCTCAGACCGGGATCAAACAGGCATTCATTACGCATTCCACTGGAATTCTTCTTCTCAAATTCAATGTCATGTTAATGGCTTCTTTACGACTAATGCCATAGTAGCCGAACCACAGGCTAATTTTTGAAAGGCTGGCCAGGCTGATTTTGACACAGTAGATAGCAAGTATGACATTGATCGTAACCGCGAACATCAGCCACCAGTGGTAAAGCTGGAGACTTCACTGGAGGATAGTTTTTAGCGTATCATAAAAGTTACTAAACCAGATGGCAAATGCACTAGTGTTTACATTTTTAATGCATGCTGCAGATGGTTTGAAATCATTCTACCTTGTTTGATAGGGGAAATCATCACATTTGTAAGATGACCCTCTTTCATTTTATTGCTAAAAAAATTGCCCAGGTTATTCATCATAGGAAGGAGCAGGCCACTTTGGCTTCCCACAAAATAGAGACATTTCTATCACTATGACATATGGACACTAAATGTCTACATTGCTGGGTTCTGCTTAAATATTGTCCCAACTATTTGTCTAATCTGTTCAATATATTTATTTTTATTTATTTTATTTAAAGAATTTAAATCCCGCCTTTCTCCCAACAGGGCAACCAAGGTGACAATAGTATAGAAATAATAAAAACAATTAAAGTAAAACAGTTAAAAACCAAACAAACGCCAATGGGTCACCTAAAAATTACAGTTGATTAAAAAAACCAGCCCACCATGTCAGTAATCGAATGCCATATGTAACTGCATATGCACAACCCAAGTTAAAAGGTAAAGGCATCCCCTGCTCGAAAGCCAGGTGTGTGAAAGCACCCTCTAGGGTGCGGTGCTCATCTCCATTTCTAAGGCCGAAGAGCCAGCACTGTCCAAAGATGCTTCCATGGTCATGTGACCAGCATGACTAACGGAACACTGTTACCTTTCTGCCACAGCTGTACTTTTTTTTTTATCTCATTGCAATTTCTTGCTTTCAAACTGCTAGACAACCCTACAACCCAAGTAGATGTAGCTTATTTTTCCCCTCTTTTTTTAACAAACTTTCTGAAACATTTTTTCCCCAATAGCCAGATAAAATATTAGAACCAAAGAGAAAAGATGTCATTAATAAAAATAAGTATCTAACAGCCCAATCTTAACTAACATTCCAGCATCGATGCAGCTGCAATGCAGCCCCAAGATAAGGGAATAACAGCGCAATCCGACTTAACCCCTTTTGACCCGAGGCCATATTTCCCCAGAACTTCCAAATGCCAGTTTTTGTCACATGTTTAAGGTACCCCCAAATAGAGAAAGCCACCTGCAAAAAAATTCCCAGGTGTGCCATATACCTGTAGCATGGGTGTTGCCAATGCCACTCACTGGGGTTTAAGGCATAACAAATTTGTCCATTCATTCCTATGTAAAGCATAGACCTGACAACACAAGATCTCAAACACACACATAGTTCAGTTGTGCACACAGCTTCTGTGCTTTAGGATGCACACAGCTTCTGTGCTTTAGGATTGTGTAGGGGGATGTCCTAGCACAGTGTACCCCAAGTTACAAGTCACTACCTGCCAGGTTTTTTTTTTATGACCCTTCAAATCCTTGAAATGCTGCAGCTTTAGTTGTGAGTTCAGCACAAAAACGCTCAAAAAACATAGTTATGTTCTGCACACAACTTCTGTGCTTTAGGGGTCTGTAGGGGTATGACTCAGCACTGTGCACCCCAAGTTACAATTCACTACCTGCCAGGTTTTTTTTATAGCTCTTAGAATTAGTTTTTGCAAGATCGTCTTGGTTCTTGTCCTTTTAATTTTTTAAAGAGACATTTAAATGCCTCGGCCATCAAACGTAATGACAGCTATCAGTTAAACAAAGAGGCAGCTGTTCCCCATTTAGCTGCAGGCTAGTTCCTGACCTTTGAATGCACTTCTTAGTAGAAGAATGTCAGTTGAAAATTACTATGTTTTACAATGATATATATATTAGCAATGAGCTCACCGAAACTGTGTTGCTCAAAAGCAACAGGCACCTTGCAGTAGCTGCATGAAGCTGGAGACAGAATTCTGATAACTCCAACCTTCACCCCCTGTCCTCAGCATGCCCTGGACTCAGCCTGGGGGGAAGACTCCCCCCCAGAAATAAACAGCTAAACTGAGCTCCCTGCAACAATCCAGCTAAAAATCAGTATAAAACAACAGCTACCTGCAAGGTACTTGCAAACACTCAGTTGAGGCTGGAGACATAATTCTGAGTAGCCCAGCCTTCAACCCTGCCCTGATAGTCTCAGCCTGATGAGGGGGGAAAGAAAAAAAACCCTAGAAATAAACATCTACATTGAGCTGCCTGCAAAAATCCTGCTGAAAATCAGTATAACACAGCCACCTGGCAGATCCCTGCAAACAGTCAGTTTGAGGCTGGAGACTGAATTCTTAATACCCCAACTTTCACCCCCTGCTAGGCTCAGCCTGAGGGGGGAATAGAAAAAAACACCCAGAAACAAACAGCCAACTTACAGGAACAACATTAGATTACCCTCTAAGGACCAATGAGTGTTTTGAGCAACGCCTTGTGTTGCTCCTACTTACAGCTCTGTAAAACAGATCACCTGCACCTGAGGTGTTGGAAACAAAGTGGATTCAAAAGCCAGGGCCCTGGCCATGAGTAAAAAGCCAAAAATCCACTCACAAAGTATAGGAAATGATGCAATATGATGAAAATGGCTGCATAGGTCTATTCTGTTACCCATATAACCCTAATGAGTGCTTTGAGCAATGCGTGGTGTTGCTCCTGCTTACAGCTGTGTACAGCTGATCACCTGCACCTGAAGTGCTCGAAACAAAGTGGATTCAAAAGCCAGGGCCCTGGCCATGAGAAAAAAAGCCAAAGTTTCATTTCTAATTTCAGTGAGGAGGGGGTACCCTGCAGCCAATTCCTGCACCTGATTTTCCCTAAAAACAGTGATCTTTGCTCTTCTGGGTCAGTGGGGTGACCCTAGAACTCTGAAAATTGTTTTAAAAAGTAGTTTCGCCTGTCTAATTTCCACAAAAAAATTCCAGAAAAATTGGGGGAAGCCCTTCTTTAAAAAACTATTTTCTTTCAGGCGTTGCTCAAACCACTCATTGGGGAAAAATTTAACTTTTGTGCCGGTTTAACCAGTGGCGCAGTGAGAACGGGAGGCCCCAGAACGGAAAAGGGATTCAAATCCCCTTTGAATTCCTCTTTTGGAGGGGATTTGAATCCCTTTTCCGTTCTGGGGCCTCCCGTTCTCGCTGCGCTGCTGGTTAAACCGGCACAAAAGTTAAGTCGGATTGTGCTGTAAATGTCCTCCTTACCTTGAGGAGGCCTCCATGACTAAACCCCCCCCCCACATTGCAGGATGCAGTGTGCGCCCCATTGGCATGGCTGCATCGGAAAATTGGTTAGGATTGGGCTGAAAATTAGAAAAACAACAAATACAAAATTAATGACTGTATAATAAGAAAAAGTTGATTTTGCATTAACGTATCATCAAAAAAGTGACACCTGCGGGTTAGGGAACAAAGAAAAGAGGAGAACTACACAGGGTGTTACACATTTGTTAGTGCTGATCCCAAAGAGAAAGTGGAGGGGGGACTTTTGTGGGCTGTGCCATTGTATGGAAGAGTCTTGGCAAAGTGGTGGCAACAGGGATGTTGTTATTTTTACTAATAAAAGCCACTGTGGCAGGAATGTATGGTAATTGGCTTTGGCTGGGTACCATTTTCTGTCCCAGAGTGTACCAAGGCATCATATCATGTGATGCCCCAGTGCACTCTGGGGTAGAAACAGTACCTTGACAGGAGGCTGGTGGTCTAGGGAAAAAAATGCAGTAGCAGTACGTCACAGATCAACACATGTTCAAGGAAGATCTCTAATATCCAATTATCAAAGAAATTATAGAAATTATATCAAACTCTCAAAGTTTAGCCTTCACATGGCTAAAAACCCATAAAGATTACCTCTTTGTATATAGCAACAAGCCATGAAAATCTACACATGAAACTCTCAAAGTTCAGCTGTGATCCTATAGGCACTTACCTGTGAGTAAGCCTCACTGAGTACAGTGAGAGTGACTTCTAAGTAAATATGCATTGGATTGCACTATAAGTCATGTGAATAGAAATGGAATATTTTCCAATGGAATAGGCACATACGGTGCAAGTGCCTATTACTAATTCAAGTACAACCAGAACGGTTGACTCCCATATGCCCAAGAGCTACTGGTCAGTCAAAATACACGTCATTTACTCCTAATCCCAAGCTTTGTTAATGCTTCATGTGTTACGGTGGCAGTCACTGAATCTGATGAGAAGAGCTTCTTCCGCTAACTTTCCATATGCCAGAAACTCAAGGAAAGCACGGACTGTTTTGCTTGATTGTGTCTGGAGGGCCAGGGAAATTTGTTGTTGACACTTTTACTGTTAATTTTCTGCAGGGCAATAAAGTTTAATGGTTGATTTATAGAAGACAGTGTTCTCATTAAGAGGCAGAGGAGAAGAAGAATGATCGAGGGAGAAGGCGGCAGGTAGAAAGAGTCACAGAATGGCAAAAGAGAGTGCAAGGGAAAGAGACACTACATGGTCGAAATGTGCAGCTAATTTATTTTCAATTTCACTGGGGAAAAAAGGGCTCTATACTACTGGTTTTGCTGTAACAACAGTAAAGGATGTTCCCCACCAGTACTTCATTTAACTCCTGCAAGTTTAAAAGGTCACTGCATATGGAAAATGAAAAGACTGTATTAGCACACAATATATTTTCTCCTGGAGCAAGATTTGGCCTCTGCAAACAGAGTAGGGTGTCACTCCTTTCGAGCAAAAAACCTGCCAGAAGTCTTTGCTGTTTCCTCTGTCATCCTTCCCCACTGAACAAATGTGCCTTGAGCCATGCTATTCAGATTGCTTTTTTCTCAGGGTCAGCATGGCTGAGATATGAGAGAGAGAGAGAGAGAGAGAGAGAGAGAGAGAGAGAGAGAGAGAGAGAGAGAGGTTTCTTCATAAATAGACCTTATAATATTTTAATCTATAGGAAATTCCTCCTTCTTGCTGCAATGTTATATGAGCACAGATTTGACGGTATTTCCTCAAATATAATAATTCCAAGTGTCAGAGGAGGACAGAGTGGCAGACAAGTGATACAAGGAATTTCCAATTACAGGTCTATATAGTGTTCTTCGAACCATACCGCCAGCCCTACTGGGTCACCTGAGTAAAACACATAAGCGGACAGAAGCATGGAAAATATGATGAGAAGTGAAAGGCTTAAGCTAGAAGTCGCAATCCACTTACTCAGGAGTAATGGATGAGGTCATGCTAAAGGAGATTATGAATTGCAGCCTGAGCAGGTTAAAGGAAAATATGTTTTGAGTTTATAACTTTCCGTGCAAAAAGGATTGCAGGGAAAAATTAATAACAGAGAGACCGTCAAGGACATTTGTTATTCAGCACAGTCATGATGGGTCAACAGCCTAGTTTACAAGGGCAAGCAATCAAACTGCGCTCTTAGCCAATGTCCTCTTGCTGCTACCTTCAGCTCACCCTCGGGTCATAAAGTGCATGCCATGATTTAAGGTTTTCTTTCTCTTCTGTCCACCTAAGATAAATTAGTGTGTGTGTGTGTGTGTGTGTGTGTGTGTGTGTGTGTGTGTGTGTGCGTGCGTGCATGCATGCACGTGTGTGTGTGTGTGTGTGTGATATTTCGTTGCAGACAATGAAAACTGATCGATGCACAAGATTATATTCAACATAAAGTAGGAGAAACGACTGGTTTCCTATTGGATACACCCTTGTAAAAATGTAAACCTTGTAAGGTAAACATGCCTTAATGCCTTAATTTTACCTTGTAAAGTAAAAATGCCTTAATGACACAATTCTTTTCCAGGGCTCTTGAAAGAATAACAGAGAGAGAGAGATCTGAAAAGCACTTTGAACATGCTCAAGTGCTATAGAAATACTATGTCATCCAAGTGACCGTGTCATATTACAGTTCTATTGATAGCAATAGGACCAGACTGGACTAAATGGTCATTGAACTGCATCACATGGATGATGCAAAATATTATCCAAATACTTCATGCATGTTATATGTCAAATGTTATATGACTATGTGGAGGGCTGTTCGTGGGTGACCCAGGCAGAGGGGTTGTCAGGGCTGCCTCGGCCCCGTGTGGCCCCTCGAAGACAGGGTCCACCTCCAGCCCGACGGTGGAGCAGCGGCGAAAGGGGGGGGGAGCCCTGGCTTAGAAAGGGTGTAGTGGCCTCAGAAGCGGCGTCAGACCGGGAGGGTTCTGTTCACCCTGAGCCCCGGTCCTAGCCCGGCTTATCTGGTTTGCTCAGGGGCTGTCGCTCCGGAGGTCCAGCCTAGCTGATAGCCTGCTCATCATTGGCCTCTGCCTTCCCTTTATACAAGAGCTTGCCCGTGGGCTCCGCCCCGCCTGGCCCCGCTCCCCTCCCTGTTAGCCAATTCCACCACCCCTGTTGGTAAGCCCCGCTTCCTCCCACAGCTGCTGGGGGTCGAGTACGTCCCTCACCCTGTCCCGTTGACGCATGTCGCTCCGCAGTGTCGTATGCCTCCGTGACCAGCTTGGGCGGCTCTCCGGTGGTTGCTGCGGACTCCGGGTAAGTGAAGGAGGCGGCCTGCTTGTAGCCGGGGGCGTCCGGTCTGTCGTGAGGGCCACAGCCGCTCCCGGCCTCTACCTCCGACGCCGGCCACGTCGGAGCAGAGGGCTCCCCGTCCGCCGAGCATGGCGCTCAGCGTGGGAGTCCGGGAACGGGCGGCGCCGCCCCCACGGACCCTCCAGCTGACTGGTGGTCCGCAGCGGCGCAGCCGCTCCCGGCCTCTATCTCCGACGCCGTCCGCGTCGGAGCAGAGGGTTCCCCGTCCGCTGAGCATGGTGCTCGGCGTGGGAGTCCGGGCATGGGCGGCGCCGCCCCTGCGAACCCTCCAGCTGACTGGCGGTTTGCAGCGGCTGGCTCCTCAGGGCAGGGACCCGTTCCCGGACAGACTAAATAAATGCTTGGCATAATGTTATACCTTTGGTTATTACAACAGCAAGCTGAGACAAAATGTATTTATTTTCTCTCTTCATGCTTCTCTGCTTGATTAATAGTCCTGCTGATGGAATGGATATACTGAATGCCAGCGCAGTTCTGTGAATCTGATTTGGTACACAATGTCTCCGTTCCCCTTTGAAAATATACAGGCCTCATCCTTGCCTTCATCTGTGTCCTGCTTATTAACAAAGCTCATTATTATTATTATTCGGTCTCAGGTGCAGCAGGGTGTCTCTCTCCCCCCCTCTCCAATTCAATGAACTTATTCCTAGCAAACAGACTGCGAACTAAGCTCTCTGTACTCATTACCATATGATTGTCATTTCTGAAAAGGAGAGAGGAAGACACCTGGGGACTTAATTCTCAAGCATATCACTTCACAAGGAGGCATTGCCTTCACAACAAAAAAACACACGCACACACATTGTGCAGTTTTTGTGTAGAAAAGGGCAAAAGTGAAGGTCGGCACTCAGCAACGAATGAAACGTTTGACCTTCTCTGCCTATTGTCTTTTGATTTTGACAGTCACCAAGTTTTTTCATTCCCTTTATTTCAAAAAAGTCTCTGCTCATTTGCAATCTATGTCCTTTTAGTTCAGAAAACATTTTCCCTGTTTCAAAGTGGAGCTTTCCAGCATACAGCCAAGGAAGTTCTTTCAGAAACTGGCGTCAAGCCCCAGGTCCTCTGTCTCTCATTTCACATGTCAGCACTGCAAATATTTTTCTCTCGACCAGTGGCTGCAAAGCGGAGGGCATCTGAACATGTACATATCAGCATTCCCATTTCACAATGATGTGTCAGCACAGTCACCCAGCATTACTTCCATGGCTAAACATTGGGGTGTCCAGATAAAGTCCAACTTTAACTTTGATTTTGAAATTCAAATTGAAAAATTTGATTTTGAAATTTTGAATTTGATTTTTTTATTTGAATTTGTTTTGAGATTTTGAAATTTTTGATTTTGAAATCCAAGTTGGTAGGCTACACTAAAGAAATGTCTTGTTGATGAACTTTAATGCTGCTGGGCCAGTGGCATTGGTTGCTGGTCAGTTTCCAGGTGCAATTCAAGGTGATGTGGAGACTCCCTGTCCGTTGCCTTCACCGCATGGAATGGCTCCAATGGCGAGGGGGCGGGGCCTCCTCATTCCTGGTTGTAAACGGGGACTAGGACGAGGGCGCAACTTACAGTACCGCCCCTACCATAGAAATGCCTCTGGAAGGAGGTGTCTGGTAGTTGCTGAAAAGGGCGGGGGGATCCCTGCCACTATGTCCAGCCACTGCCACCTCTTCCTCCACTTATTTTAAAATGGGTAGGCAGTCCCTCACCTGGATAGAAAAGAAGAAGCAGTGGAAGAGGTGGGGGTGACTGGAGTGTGAGGTGGGGTGTGCGCTGCTAAAAAAACAACAAACGAGGGACAAAATTTGAGCATCACCTCAGGCACTGGCCTAGTTCGGGCTGGGCCTATCTGCTGTAAGCTTGCTTGCATCTCTATACTGTACTGCTCAGGCCCCAGGCTAGGTGAGAAGCTTCTTCCTCAACTCAGCACTACACTCTCTTCCTATGGCGCCGTGTGGATCTCATCCTCCTATCTTTTGTCCCCGTTCTGTGATTCCTAGGCAGTCCCCACTTTGTAAGTTTATGTTTTTGAAATCTGGGTGGGGAGAAAAATACATAAGTACAGGGAGCTTTCTTTTCATGAGCACAAAACAAAAATGATCCTGAAATGTTCACTGCAGAAGTAATTGATGCTTTGGCTATATATTGGATATGACTATACTTTACATACTTTCTGTTGCAAGTTAGTACAATTAGGCCACCTTGACCTGTTTTTACTGCCATGTTGCATTTGATTGATGCACACGTCTCCTCCCCACCCCAGCTGCGCTTAGGAATTTGTTTGCAGCATACAGAGTCACCTGGGCAAGCTGCATCTATATTTAAAATGACACAAATGCTTGTGTCTTGCCTTTGCCTCTTGATGTGTGTACTAGCCTCTGAGTGAAAAGTACTGTCACTACAAGACACATTGGGGAGTAGAGAAGATGTGTTCTCATAAGAGAACTGAAGTGGGACTATGACATTATCTCAAGGTAGCAAGTGTTTCTTGATGGTTGCTTTGATATATCGATGCAAAAAGTGACTGCAAAGAGCTATACGGATTAATAAGGGGGAAATGCTTCTTTCAAAAGACTGAAGGGATATGTAAGAAAAAAATGCTAGTTTTAGAGCTTGCCAAATATCAGCTGAAAGAAACATCTATTGAAACACAGCAGTGAGTATTGAAAAACGATGTTGGTGTAGGCTGTTTGCAATGCTGTGGTATTCTATCATGCAGGAATGGGAGCTGAACTAAATACGATCAGGACCAAATGGGCAGCCCAATCCTTACTGACCTTAGCGCCGGCAGAATGCGCTGGTGGACACACTGTTGCAAAAGCGCCGTAAAGCACTTTGCAACAGTATTAGTTTCAGGTGCACTGGCTAGAAGGCCGGAGCCTTCCCACTGGCATCCGGATGCCCCCTGGACCAGGCAAGCCCACACAGGGGGCAGAACGGGGAGGGGGGTGGAGTAGGCCAGGACAGGGCAGGATCAACGGCACCAGTGCATGACGTATCCAAACCCCTTCCTCGAGCCCAATCCACTTGCACAGATCAACATGGACTTGCGCCTGTGATATCGCTGGCGAAGGTCCAAGTTGACCCATTGCCGCAGCTGGGCCTTACCCCAGGGCAAAGGGACAAATGTCGCCATACCCCAAGGAGGCCTCCAACATGCAAAATTCCCCTGCAGGATGCAGTTGAAGCCGCACCAGTGCCACTGCATTGCCACACGGAGAGTTAGTTAGGATTGGGCCATTAGTTTGTACTGGCATGTGTCACATCTCTTTCCTGAAGGTGTGGCTTATACCCCTTTGCATGCAGGAATTCTTTGAAAAGTTGTCCATCTGCAATGTGTTGTGATGGGAAGTTGCTTTACACCAGTGTTTCTCAAACTGTAGGTCGGGACCCACTTGGTGGGTCGCCGACCTGATTTCTGGTGGTTCCCAAGTGATGGAAAGATCAGGTAAGTAATTGCCACAAACCCTGAGTCTATTCAAAAATAGAGAGCTGCTAATTACCCTGCATATATAGGGAGATAAATGTTTGAGTGTCTTTTGTGTTGTTGTTTTTCCAAGTCTGTCAATGACAGGTAGTGGAGGCAGGTGAAGGCTGGGTCACATAACTAAGCCCTTCAAGTCTTGAGGCTATTCATTAGGGCTGCCACATTACAAGAAATGGATTGAGGGTTTTGTTTGTTTTTATTTTTTGGGGAAAAAATATTGCATTTTTCTAGATCACCTTTTTTAAAGTCTTGTACAGCTAAGTGGGTCCCAATAGAGTGTCATTTTAAAAAGTGGCTCTCAGTGCTAAAATGTTTGAGAACTACTGCTTTACACCTTTTGTGACCATTTAGTCCAACGTTGTCTACACAATATTGTCTCACTGGCACCCGCCACTCTCTAGGGTTTCAGGAAGGGATCTTTTCCCAGCCCTACCAGTAGATGCCAGGGGCTGAACCCTGCATGCAGAGCTCTGATCGCCATGACACAAGCACCCATGTTATGTCCATTCCCAAAGAAGACTTTTTCTAGTTCTTGTTTCTTTATATGATCATAATTCAGTTAAGGAGGTGCCACATTCTGTGGGAGAAATCTCAAAAGTGTCTTTATCCACAGGTTCCAGAGTGGAAGTACTGTAATGGCAGGATGGTGTAGTGGTTTGGGAGTCGGACTTAGACCTGGAAGATCCAGGTTCAAATCCCCGCTCAGCCACGAAGCTTCCTGGGTGACCTTGGGCCCGTCACTATCTCTCAGCCCCACCTACCTCACAGGGTTGTTGTGAGGACAAAAAGGAGGGGAGGAAATATGTACACCACTCTGAGCTCCTTGGAGGAAGGGCGGTAAAAAAATGTGAATGAATAAATAAAATAAATAAATAATGGTAGCCTATGGTAGCAAAAACAACAAAGAATTCTGTGGCACCTTAAAAACGTACGGTGCAATCCTATTCAATTTACACCACCGGTGTAACCAGCAGTGCAACGAGAACGGGAGGCCCCAGAACTGAAAGGGGATTGAAATCACCTTTGAATCTCCCTTTGAATCCCCCTTTCTGTCCTGGGGCCTCCTGTTCTCGCTGCACCGCTGGTTACACCAGTGGTGTAAATTGGATAGGATTGTGCTGTAACAATTATAGCATAAGCTTTTGTGGACTAGTCCACAAAACTTGTCCATTGACTTGTGTAGGTTTTAATCCATGAAAATGTTTGCTATAATCAATCAGTCTTTAGGGTACCACAGCAATCTTTGTTGTTTTTGTTGTCAGGAATGTCAAGTCCTTCCTTGTAGTTACCTGGTCCAGAATATGAATTTGTCTGAGTTGGACCAAGGGCAATTGATTTATCATTAGAGTTGATGCTCCATAAGGTCATAGAATTAGCTCTCCAAAGAACGTTAAAAAAGGAGGTATAACATCTATGGCCTCAGTTATTAAATGCAAACTTCTGTAATTCTGAAGATATTTATTTTCCTGCTACCAACCTGGCTATTTTTAAACATTTATGTAAAAAAAAAAAACCACAAGAAACAAAAAACAAAAACACCCACAAATCATTTTTGCATCTGATTGATTTCAGCATTCATATTGACTCATTGGGGGCATGTTACTTGGAAACAGTCACTCTGCTGTAGTGGAATTGTTAACATGTCACATTTTGCATGTATATGTACGTGAGGAAAGGAAACAGGATTTTCTTTAGGGATATTTGCACTCAGCAGCGTCACTAGGGCGTGCGCCGCCCTGTGCGAGGGCGCGCACGCCGCCCTAATGACCCCCGTGCCGCCCGACAGCCGGCCGGCGAGGATGTCTCCGGAGCCGACAGCAGTTATGTCCATTCCCAAAGAAGACTTTTTCTAGTTCTTGTTTTGTTTATATGATCATCACCCGACAGCCGGCCGGCGATGATGTCTCCGGAGCCGACAGCAGTGGAGGCTCCGCTGCTGCCGGCTCCGGAGACATCCTCGCCGGCCGGCTGTCTTGGGCAGGAGGAGGCCTCGGAGCGTCCGCCCTTGGAGGAGCTCCAAGGCCTTCTGAGGGAGGCCCGATGCGTGACGACATATTTATAAGGTTTCGCGCATGCGCAGTACGTTTCTGATGGCAAATTTGCCCTCAAACGTTCTGCGCATGCGCTAAACCTTGTAAATATGATGTCGCATATCGGGGTTCCTTCAGAAGGCCTTGGAGCTCCGCCAAGGGCGGACGCTCCGAGGCCTCCTCCGAGGCGTCGCTGGAGCGTGGCAGGAAGGGAGGACCGCCTGCGCGCGACGCGCGGGTGCACGCGCGCGACCGCGGGTCACCCATTGCGCGCGTCGCCCCCAGGCGGTCCGCCCTTCCCGCCACGCTCCAGCGACGCCTCTGTTTGCACTCCTAAGACTTGGCCTGCCCGAGCTGGGAAAGGGAAGAGATATCAGCGCCACGCTCCACCAAGAGCCCTCTCCCAGCCCCCTCCGGTCTTAACTCTCCCGGCTCGAATGTACGCCAGCTTCAAAGCTGGCGTATATCTGAGGAGGCCCATAGGTCCCCAGCTGGCTTGTACCCAGAGAAAGGGATGAAGCCCGGGAATGGGATAGGATACACTGGCCAGCCCTTTAGGGCCAGCTGCCACATCTTACACAGGATTGCGCCGTAAGTCCAGTTGAATGCAATGGGACTTGCATCTGAGTAGCCATGCATAGGACTGTGCTGTTAATTAAAGAAATGGAATTTTAGGAGTGGTGACATTTCTTTTCCTGTGGTGAGATAGGAGAAATTCCACATTAGCTACTGAGAAAAATCCTGTCCTAGAATATTTAACTTCCTGATTCTCTTTTTTTCATCAGACCATTTTGTTTGAAATGTCAATGCGATTTTGGAAAGAAAAGTGGGTAACAATGACAGAATGAATTTTTTTAGACAGTGGCAAGGCTGTGTTGCCAGAATGTTCCTTACTATTGACAATGAAACCAATTTAGATCATGCCATTCTTCTTCAATGGGAAGGTCACAAGACTCTTCTAACTTACTTTGTACCTCAAATTAAAGTAGCCATGGGGAAAAAAGAACCTCTTGCAAAAGCTGGCTGAAAAGGAGGGCTGAGGAAAGCGAGAGATTTTTAAGTGCTCCAGAGAGTTGTGGACGAATGGCAGCCTTTGCTGAGTGCCCACGATCAATACTTTCCATAATAAAGCTGTAAAAAGAAACTTGTGTCTCTCGGTCAGTGAGCCATACAGAGGGACATGCCTCTTTCTCAGGCCAACAAATACAGTAACAACATGTTTATCAAAGAGATGATCGTTCACATCTGCATTTCTCTCAGTTTTGAAGTCCAGCATTACCTCATTTTGTTTCCAAAATGGAAATGGTGCATTAGGAATCCTTAGTTTTCCTTTGTTTATTTCTGATACTTGCACAAAGTACTACATATGCATAAATTCTTGCAACCTTCAGTTCCGCCACACCTTTCTTCCTCTTTTTCTTATGAATGTGCACACCAGCATTGATTTAAAAAATCAATCATTTAACTGTAAATGTAATCATTTAACTGTATAAGATTCTATCAAGATGCATTTTGTGTGTCTTCCTAATGTGTTTCCATGCATTGTGTAATGGCGGTCAGGCCCAGGAAGGGAGACAGGATTTGGTGAAGGAGGCCACCGCCAATCCCTCTCACTTCCTGGGTCCAGCCGACCAATCCCCCCCCCCGGGTACACCCTGTTCCACCCTTTCCCCGCACCTCTGCTGCCCAGCAGGAACCTTCCCTGGTGGGCACTCCACTGGCTCCAGTGCAGGGAGAGTGGCACTAGCCTCTGCGCCAGCGCAGTCTCCTCACTGGATGACGCAAATGTGCCGTATGTCACATTTGCAAAACCCAAGACCAGTGGAGCAGCGCTCCACTGGTCTAAATTGTAGAGAGGATTGGGCTACCCGCCATTCATTCATAGATCCTAAGCACAAGGTGTTGCTATAAAATGGAGAAAGCAGAAGAGAGGAGGGGAAAGCAAGTTATTAGAAGGGAAACGGGGGTACATAATGATGCAAGCATAATGATGAAAGAAGGGGGAGAAAGGCCATGGGGAAATTATATGGGTTTCCCTGAGAGACCTGGGGTTGGGGAAGTAGGAGTTGTAGAGTATAGAGAAGGAAGGGAAAAGGAGAAAGGTGATGAATTAAAGAAAAGAATAGAGACTTGCAGCCCAAGCCTATGCAAGTCTATTCAGAAGGGCCACTGTGTTCTATGGGACTTACTCCCAGGAAAGTGTGCATAGGATTGTAGCTTCACAGCCCAGTCCTATTCTTTTCCCCACCATAGCTTGCAGCCACGCTAAAACGGGCTACGCTGTATGCTATGGTGGTGGTGGTGGTGGTGGTGGGGAGATCGGAAGCTAGGGAGGGGAAAGGGTAAATATATTAATGAATTAATGAACATACAGACTTGTGATAAGCAATCATTGCAAATGTTTGTCAAGGTAGAATGTATTTTTAACATTATGATTCTTCCATGACCACCTATTTTTTTTCTCTAAGTTTCAAAAACGAGATTACAGTAACATTTTTAAAATATGGCATTTTTAAGAGAACGGAAAATGAAAACAAAAGGGAAATAAAAAATGAGAAGAACTATAATGGGGAAAACAATGACATGTTATTTAAAATATATCTGGATAGAAATAGTTGAGAAACAAGCCATAAATAGAAAAATCTGAAAAGAGAAAGTAATATCATTTACAATCCATTTGTATTTCACATCTGCTGATAGAGTACACAACAATAAAGATACAGTCTTGGTTTTCTATTTGCAAACCAGGACATGCTATCTTTATCTACTCACTGAGCTATTGAGTCTCCAATTTTTCCCTCATCAACGACCCAGTCTATTGCAGACACAGAACTCTTGCACAGACTTGTTACTGGTCATGCTGTAAGACGCATGTAACGTGCACATGGGGGAATTTGAATGTGTACAGAAGGGCCTAAAAATGCAATGGCTCATGACACACCTCTATGGATTTGCATTTAATAAGGATGAGCAGCAAAGATAAGGGTGCAATACAGTACAATTCAGAGGCGTAACAAGGGTGGAGCGAAGGCAAGTAGTTCTGCAAGACTCCATTACACTGGAGTCAGCGGCCCCTCCCCCTTGCTGTTGGAGACATTCTGGCAGCAAAGGCAACACGCAAGACACTCCCCTGTTGCTGCTGGAATGGCTCCAACAGCAAGGGAGAGGGGCCGCTGACTCCAGTGTAACGGAGTCTTGCAGAACTACTTGCCTTCGCTCCACCCTTGTTTCACCTCTGGTACAATTCAATGGGGGGGAGCAAATATGCAAAAAGAGCAAGGAAGGAAGAAATTGGATGGTATGCCATGTAATACACACAGCTAACCTTAACCTTTTTACAATTACCGCCCCCCCCCCATGGACTGACCAATATATCCCCATACTTCCTTCGCCAGACTGTCAAAATCATCACCATCACCATTCCTATTAAGTACCAGTATGACTTCAAAAAGGCCAGCGGGTGGCGCAGCGGGTTAAACCGCTGAACCATAAGCTGTCGATCGAAAGGTCGGCAGTTCGATTCCTGCGACGGGGTGAGCGCTCGTTGCTTGGCCAGCTCCTGCCAACCTAGCAGTTCCAAAGCATGTCAATGCGAGTAGATAAATAGGTACCGCTTGCGGGAAGGTAAACAGTGCTCCGTGTTCCAGCTGCATGCTACGCGCTGCTGCAAGGAGAGTCACATGACCACGGAGGCGTCTTCGGACAACGCTGGCTCTTCGGCTTTGAAATGGAGATGAGTACCACACCCTAGAGTCGGACACGACTGGACTTAATTGTCAGGGGATAACTTTACCTTTTTATGACTTCAAAAGATGTCAAGAGCTTGTTTTTACTTATGGATAGCTAGAAACAGAATGCCTCAATCCGTATTGATAATGGTGATAGTTAATAATCTAATCTAACAACATTTTTTTTAATTGTTCAGAGATCAAGCCCCATACCCCCATCATTTGGTTCTCATACCCCCAAGGGGTATGGATATCCCCAGTTAAGAATCCCTGCCCTAAATGGTAATGGTTGCCAGGTGGCAACCAGAGGGTTTGGAGAACAGTATAGACCTTTCAACACTAGCAGCAGTGAGCTGGATACTCATTAGGGAGGGGCCATATCTCAGTGGTAGATTCCATGCTGTCCATGCAAAAGGTTCCAAGTTCAATGCCTGGACTTCCAACTAAGGCTAGGAAAGACGTGCTGTCTGGAAGTACTGTGGGCAACAGGTGTCCCACACCTTCTGTACCATTTCTGCCCTCTTTTTTAACCCAAGACTGGGATGCTGTTGTGAGCAAAAGACATTGGTTGTGCTGCACTCCTTCAGATCTCTCTTGACCGCATATTCTAGCTGAAGGACAGCATTTGGATTGATAGCCCTAAAAGAAAACTGTCAAATATAGCAAGTGACTAATTAAAAAGTGCTGAGTTTTAAATGGCAACAAATACAATTACCTTAACGCCATGCCTGATGGATGGCTTTCATTTCACTCTCAGAGATGTTGTGACAGTCTTCTTTCTCATACAGGAACTCACAATTTTTACAGGGTGTTTTGTTTTTTTGTTTTTTTTGATCAGCAACTATTTCTGGCCAATAGTAATCAAACAACAGTGATTAATGATGGCGCTGCTCAAGATCTTTCTTCCTAGAGCTGAATATTATAGTATTCATATAAATCTTGCAGATTTACAAATGATAATCTAATAAGAAATCGTAAATCCATTGTTAAAAAAAGGTTAGCAGAGATATAGTAAACACCTATTAATCCTTATGGAATCTTATTAAGATTGGACCTCACATTGTATAATGTCCTCATGAAGTGTATAGTACAGCTTTAACTTTATTATAACAATAAATAACTGAGATTAATAGACTGTCATTCATTGAGTTAGCATCTTTAAACATTTTTCAGATTCTACTTTATCCAGGGACCACTCATAAGGCACTGAAATAGTATATTAAAATGGTATGTTGACCACTGCAGTATGGAAAACAAGCATGGGAAATTCATTCTATCAAATATTACATTGTTGTTGTCATAATAAAAATAAAAAGCAAAATACATAAAAAGCAAAATCAAGAATAACTACTTAAATTGAATGGTACAAGTAGGAGCGGCGTCATTGAGGTGGGTGTCACCCAGTGCGGTAACCTGGAAGCTTCAACGGTGATGTGATGATGTCATCTCCCTCAGGGGAAGTGACATCACATGCTGCCAGAGCCTCTGCTCAGTGATCTTCAGCCTACTCCAGGCCCATCTACCTCGCGCTCTCACAAGTGAGCAATTAAAACACACATTCGGCAAGAGCGCGAAGCAAGGACAAGCTCAAGAGCCAGCTGGGGGCCGCCAAGCGGAGACTTGGGTGGCAGGCGAGCCTTTCGCTTAGCAACCCAGAAGTTTTAGGGTGGTGTGATGACATCCTCACGTCACCGCTGAATCTTCTGGGTGACACCAGAAGTTTTGGGGTGACAATGATGTCATCACGTGAACTGACAGGAAGAAGAAGGCTCTTGGGAGGGACAGGTATTTATCTGATTTAATTTATCTTTTGATTTAACTCAAATTTTTTTATCTGAATTATGCCCAATTCCCGATATGCATGGGAGCTGGCTTCAGTGTGGTTATATCAGTGTGAAAGACACATTCACGTCGAATGTTCCATAAGTATTTTTTTCCTTCTTTCTTTCACTGTAATCCTTTTATGTTACACCAAATCCTATGTACCTCTCAGACACATGGGAGTGGTATTAGACTCTAATGAGACTTAAACCGTCAAGATTTCTGATGTCAATCTTTAAAAGCAGCAGCAGTCCTAGGTTAATTCCCTATTTCACATTACTCTCACACGGGACAATTTTTTTTTCTTTTGATATTCAAGATGTGCAGTGCATATCATTCGTAAAGATGGCCTAAAATGTGTCCTGCCAGCAATAATAAGACGAAGCCCACCCACGAAACACATGAAAGGCAAAATGCCATTTTTTGAGATGGTACTCTAAAGGAGGAAAAAATGAACTGTCAAGTGCTCATATAGGCCTCACTAGATTGTAGCATTTGAAAATGCAAGTGGAGGATCAGGCAGGTTAAAAGCTCCCTGCACTTACAAAATCAAGCATGTCAGGGAGCAGGCTAGACTAATTTCTGTGATATAATATACTCCTTTTCCACATGCAGGGTGACTTTAAAATGGGGAAATGCCAATCAAGTCATTTTCTTTCTATAGGCTTTTTCAAGGCTTTTAGATTCTGCTATTATTTTCATTACCAATTTCCTGTGGTTTTTAGTGTTTAGTTGGTTTTGCTGTGGGTTGTATCCTAGCCTGGATCAGCATACATGGAAGGCACTTCCATCCGCGCAAAACAGAGGATTTTTTAGCCAATTCCTCCTCCCTCTGCAGCCCCCACACCACACCCCAGCTTGCTCCAGGCCAGGGCAGGGGTGTCTACAGTGGGCCGAATAGCATTTGTGGCTTCTGCTGAGGGCCGGAACGGACATCATTAATCAGGTGATGACTAGAAATCAGCACTTTTTCCTCAGGAACTTATAAGCTGCAAATGACATAAGAGAAAATATGTAAATCTTGGTCAAATTTGCAAGAAATGGGACAGCCCAATTATCACATGGTTGCTTCTGCTGAGGTGTCATTTCGTAGCTCAGCAGCTGAGAGATGTTCTGCAAGTGACACCTCGGCAGACGTGGTGCTGCTGAAAGGGTGGCCCGCATGATAATTGGGCTCTCCCAGTGCCTCAGCAGCATCCTCTCTCTCTCTCTCTCTCTCTCTCTCTCTCTCTCTCTCTCTCTCTCTCTCTCTCTCTCTCTCTCTCTCTCTCTCTCTCTCTCGGTCTGCCTCTTTCCTGATATTATTCCTCACCTTCTGAGGTCTCCTTCCATCTCTCCCTCCCAGCACCTCTGCAGAAGTGGCACTGCTGAAGGGGTGGCCTGCATGATAACTCCCAGCTTTGCCCTTTCATCAGTGCCGCTTCTGCCAACGCATCACTTCACAGCTCAGCAGCTGAGCAAAACTGATGGTGGTGTTGGGAGAGCCGAATTATCATGGGGGATGCTGGATAAAGAGCTTCCATGGGCCATATCCAGCCTGTGGGCTTTATGTTTGATGCCCCTTCTCCAGAGAGTCAACCACCACTCAGTATTGGATCCTCAAGGTTGTGTGTGTGGAAGGGGTATAGGAGGGGCAGGGAAGTCCCTGTGCAAGAACTTCCTTATGCATGCTAGGGTTATGCCCTTGTGTTTCTAATGCAATTTTATTAATTGCATTTTACTGTATTTTATAGACAAAAATTGTTTGCATTCCCTTTGAAGAAGGGTGGGATAAAACTTCTGAAATAAATACAAATAAATAAACAAATAAGTACTCCCCTTGCAGTTTACATTCTGAGGGAATTAACAGACACATTTCTCCCAAAAAATGGCTGAGTTAAACTTTAATGCATACCTAAAAGGGGAAATTTTAACATTATGCCTGTGACCGGCTTCTCTTATTCTTCCTTAAATTTTGCGTTTGTTTTAATAAGAATCGGGAATAGGCTCTTTCTCTCCCAATATACAATAGCAACAAAAATGTGTGTGTTGTGACATTGGTTGTGTCTTCAACGGCTTTGAACCCATCGATGGATGTGAACCCTGTGGGTTCACAGGGCAGTGAGGTCCTGTGTCTAAATGTGGTGGTGGTGATGATGATGATGATGATGATGATATATGGGAATAAGACCCTTTCCTTAAAAGCTCACAAGAGGCCAGGTTTGGGAAGAATAAAATGTCATGTTTATTGTGTCCCTGCAGAAGGGGGTTGATGGCTTACTGTTTCTTAAACCTGATACAATGTTTTAGGCTGTAATCCTGTACATACTCTCCTGGATGAACAGCCCTGTTAACCACAGTCGGACGTATTTCTGAGTAGACATGCATACGATTGTGCTGTTAGTATCACAGCTTCTGGCTGGGCAGAGACAGCTTTTGCTTGGTAAATTACATCTAAGCTGTTGAAGAGAACTAGGCAGCTGTCAAATCAGAGTGTATATTTCAAAGCATTCACTTTGGCTTGTTGCTCAGAACTTTTGTATTCCACTGAAGTGAGCAGATATAATTAAGCGTTATAATTAAGCGTAATTAAGTGTCACCAAGGGGGTATGCAGGACCTCAGTCTTTCCTCCACAGTACTAACAACCCAGATAGACTAAACTGCAGAGCAATATGTTCTTTACAAAAGAAACCAATTCTTCTCTAGTCTGCCCTTACCCACAGCGACTATCTGTCCTAAGACACGAGTTCCAATTCTACCTTCCGCATAGCTTCCCCTCTCTTTTTTTCTTTTTCCCCTCTGCTCTATCAACTTTGAATGCACAATCTGCAATTTGGCATAGAGACGTATGAGGGAATAGTATAGAACAGCGCTTCTCAAACTGTGGGTTTGACCCATTTGGTGGGTTGAAGCCCGATGCTGAGGTGGGTAGCGAGTTGGGCCCACCCGCCCTTGCCTTCGTTTGGCTCCAAACTGAAGTCAAATGGAAGCATCCAGAAGTTGTGACTCACCTTTTTCCTGCTGCTCCTGCATCGTGCCGAGCCTTTGCAGGCCTCAGAAGATGTATAGAAGCAACCAGAAGGTGACTTCCGGTTCACTTCTGGGTTTGCGGAAGTCACTTTTGTTTGATGCAATTGTAGACTCTCACAACGTGGCCATATTTTTGAGTTAAAAACCCACATATTTCCAAGTAAGACTACGTTGTTTCCAAACTCTTTATTACAAATGCAAGATGTTACAAGTAACTTTACGTTTCACCCCTGACATTCGGGGCATCATCATCATCACTTTTGTTTGCTTGCTGAGGCCCACCAGAAGCCCACGTCTTGGGGATAAGGTGGGTCACGGGGCCCTCCACTGGGAATCAGGTGGGTTGCGGTGGGGTATGTGTGTTGAGAACTGCTGGCCTAGAAGGCTGGATGAGTGAAAAGCACAGAAACATTTCGAAATGCATTTGGAACTAAAAGTTCTGACAGTTCTTTTTTATTATTATAATGATACATAAAAATAGACAGTGCATAGCATGAAAAAAGAAGAACAAAAAGTACAGAATAACAGAAAAAGGAAACGATCCGGATTAGCCACTAACATTTACACTTAAATCGATTCTTATATTTACTTACACCCTGCCTAATTGCAAAGTAAATAATTTTTCTAAGGGCTCAGTCCAGCCCAACTCAGCCCAACTCAGGCACAGTTGAGGCCCAATTGGGGCCCAAAATAGGACCGAGTTAGGCTGCAACTGTGCCTGAGTTAGGCAGGAGGCAAGAGCAGTTGGCCAGGATCAAGGCAAAACTTACCACAGAGGCAGGCAGGCACCTGTGGGGAGCTGTCAGTCTTGTGGAAGTGAAGAGCCCCCTCCTCAGCTAATCTGTGTGCACCTACCACAGCTGCTGGAGGGGGTGGGAACGGCACGCACAAGGGGGGTCTCATGAAGTCTGGAACCGCCTCTGCCAGGACATGCCCGTGCGCTGCCTGAAGCCCTGGGCCTCCAGGGCCGTGGCTATGCCCACAAAGAAGGCATCCCGGCATGCCTTCTACTCCGTGCCCCGGCCAAGACCGAGAGATGCCTTGGGCTTGTCTGCTGCGAGCGGGAAGGGCTCATGCAGCTCATCACGCCCCCAGATGGGGCAACGTCAGCGCCTCGCAGCAGGCGCTCCAGCGGGGTGGGGGATGCCAGCGTCCATCATCAGGGAGTGGGAGGGGAGGCAGGCACACAGACAGGGGGTGCTGGGGAGGGGCACGGGTGGGTCAGAAACAGACAGACAACAAGGCTGGTGGGAGAGGGATACAAGGAGAGGGGTCTGCAGAGACCAATAGGGACACAGGGGTCACTTCGCAGATGGAGGCAATGCAGGAACGGCCGCCTCTCATGCAGACGGACCGAGGGCGGTAACGGACGCCGTTGACGGGCGGAAATGGACGCCGTTGACGGACGGACTGAGGGCGGAAACGGATGCCGTTGACGGGCAGAAACGGACACCGTTGACGGGCGGACCGAGGGTGGGTGAGAGCCCCGGTTGCTGAAAGGGCTCTTCACGGACGTGGCGGACGTGCGCCATGTCGCCTGTCAGTGGTTGCCTGCCTGAGAGGCCCCCCAACTCCCCCCTCCCCTCTGAGCCCGGAGGGTCTGGCAGCCCCCCTGCTGTGTTCTCCCTGGGCTGGCTGTGGCAGGCCCTGGCTGGGATTCATGCAGGGCCTTGTGTGCTGGGCGCTGGCTCTGTGTGTGTGGGGCAGTGCTTGTGTAACATTGGGGTCATGTTGTTCAAGGGGCCTTTGCCCAAGGGGCATCTTTATTGTTCTGGAACATTGGCAGAGATGGCCAGGCGAGGCTGCCAGGGCTAGGCACAGCAGCCACTCAGAACGTAGCAGCAGCAGGCGTGCCCCATGGACCTGGAGACGCAGGCTCTTCCCCTGTGGAACCACAGCCTGCTCCATAGAAAGGGGAGGGACAGCAAGTAGGCAGCCAGGGAGTGGAGCAGCAGCAGCAGCTGAGGAGGGTTGCAGGGCAGGCTCCCAGACCTCTGGCAGCATCGAGGCAGACGACCATGGGGCAACCAGACTGCGGGCCCAGGGGTGCTCCCCAGAAGGTAGGTGGTGGTGGACATTCCTGGGGAGACATAAATCACGGGGGTGTTCCATGACAGCTGGTGGCACATAGCATGGTCTGTGCTCCTTCCCTGGGTGTAAGGTGAGCATGATCCTGTAAGGGAAAGGGGTCAAAGAGAGAGACAACAACACAACTTGGGGGTCACAACCATGGCAATCCTAGCAATACTGACCTGTCAGTAGACCCTGTGGAGAAAAGGGGGGGGAACAGCTGGTGTCTACATATGGGTTACAGTTCCACACTCATGGCATTGTGTGCTCACATTAATACAGGCAGCTATGAGACAAGACATTGGTACAGAGGCATATCATGGCAGGCATTGCAGGCAGACATGAGACAAGACATTGGTAAAGAGGCATATCATGGCAGGCTATGCAGGCAGCTATGAGACAAGACATTGGTATAGAGGCATGTATCCTACCTATATTTCTCTATGCAGAGAGGCAGAAGTCAGACCACATGTCAGCACGAACCCTGCTCTTACCTGCACTTACCTGCTGGTGTTGTTGCCTGTGGGGGGGGGAAGAGGGGCTGGGAGAAAGACATGGGTTAGCAAACACTTGAATGGAGACAGCTGCCCAGGCACAGCAGTAAACAGTTTGGCCACAGGCAGAAGAGCCCTCTCTGCCCTAGAGGGGGGCAGAGAGGAGAGAGGAGAAGAGAGAAGTGGGGTGTTAGAAAAGTTTTCAAAGTCCCACTTTGTGGCTGCTGGGGGACAGAACCCCACGCCACGTGCTCAGAGAGAGAGAGAGAGAGTGAGTGGAGGGCTTGGGCTGGGCTTTTGTGGGAAAGAGGCTGGGTGGGGCTGGGTGCTGATAGGGTAACTATTTGGTCCGGTTCCAGAGTTAGGCCACAACTGTTCCGTCCTAACTCAGGCACAACTCGGGCCCAGGGTGTTAGAACTTTTCAGGAGAGGGCTGGTGTGGGTAAGGTAAAATGGCTCCTATGGGTCTCCTCACATTTGGGTCCACCCTTTTTGTTGACCCAAATTTTGTGCCTGAGTTGGGCTTGAGTGGGCGTGTCAGGGGCTCTCCAGTGTCTGGAACCGGAACAAATTTGTAACCGCCCCCATCACTCCCCCGACACGCCCCCAACGCGCCCACTTTTAGGCCGCAATTGTGCCTGAATTGTGCAGTTGTGCCTGAATTGTGCCGGAACCCAATTCAGTCACAATTGCAGCACAAATTCGGCCTCTGCGGCACAATTCAGGCACAACTCGGGCCTAAAGCACTTAGGCTGCAATTGTGCCTCAATTGTGCCGCTGAGGCCTTGGGCTGGACTGGGCTGTAATACTCTTATATCCACTAACCTAATACTAAATTAAAAACGACCTCAATTTCTTACCTTATTAATCTAAAAAAACAAAAACAAAACAAAACCAATCATCCTACTCAACAAAGCCAAAAGTTCTGACAGTTCTAGTTGTATGCAACTAGTCATGAGCAACAACTAAGAGCTCCAAATGATAATCCACCTAACAGTGAATGAAATGTAATTTCCCCCATTTTCAAAAGTGAAAAAAGAGGAAATTGATATCCAAGTCATTATATCCATAGGAAGAAGAGATCTGACCAACCTTTAGCCATTTAAAGGATTTTAGTCACAAATGGAAAAAGATTACTTGAGAACATTCATCATACTCTGCCCATAAAGATATTTCCACAGAAACGTAGTAATTAATGATTGAGAAAAGCAGAAAAAAAAATGACTCATGATATAAATGCAGAGATTATCGAAACAGAGTTATTGTGTCCCAGGGGATGGCGTACTTGCAGATAATACGTTTTATCCTGTAGGATTAGATAAGGCACTTTTGACTGCATGCACAAATTGTTCATCATAGTGGATCTAATCCAACCAGATATTCAAGTCAGCTCCTTTTGCTTCTACTCTGGACCTTTTGAAAGAGATTTAATTAAAATTACAAGTTCTGAAGTAGCTGAATACAGGGGGAGGTATTTCAGAGTACACAGTAATGCACACCCAATTGTACAGATAAGAAATTGCTATTCTTGTTCCCCTTACACTGGTCACTAGCAAATTCACATGCAAATGACAGAAGCAATGCATCAGGAGACTGCAATCATCTCATCTGAATGAGACAACAATCATGGGTGATCCATACAATGTAGTTATTTAGAAAGAACAAGACATGCCACACGCTAAAGTTTTCAGACCTCCTAGATTCCTCTCCACATGTTTATTTATTTATTTTATTTTTCACATTTTTATACCGCCCTTCCTCCAAGGAGCTCAGAGTGGTGTACATATTTCCTCCCCTCCTTTTTGTCCTCACAACAACCCTGTGAGGTAGGTGGGGCTGAGAGATAGTGACTGGCCCAAGGTCACCCAGGAAGCTTCGTGGCTGAGCGGGGATTTGAACCTGGATCTTCCAGGTCTAAGTCCGACTCCCAAACCACTACACTATCCTGTACATGAGGGTGCCCTGTGTGTGTGTGTGTGTGTGTGTGAGAGAGAGAGAGAGAGAGAGAGAGAGAGAGAGAGAGAGAGAGAGAGAGAGAGAGAGTGTGCGTGCACGTGTGGTGGGGTCAGAGAAAATCTAGCACCAGGAGAAACACATTGAATGTTGCCAGGAGAAACACATGTGAATGAACATGCACAAGTTGGCAAAAAGATTGTCAAACAATTGTCTAGACAATCCCTAGGTTTCAAACTGAGAGTCTGACAGCCCTATCCTAGGGGGGCAGCTGCGGAGGTCTCCTCTGAGTAAAAGAAAATTTTTTCTCTTACCCAGGAGTAAGCCTCTGCGGCACGGGAGGTCTACTTGGACCTGCGCTAGCTAAATAGTTGGAGCAGGTCTGTGTGGACCCACAAAGTGAGATCGGAACCAGGAAAGGGGATAGGATTCAGCAGTCACCACTGCCACCAAACCCGCCCCCTACCAGACCTGATATGCCCATCCCCTGCCCCCATCGCTGAAATTCCCCTGCCCCATTCCACCCTCTCCCCACCCCTGTTCCACCCTCCCACCTCACCAGCTGACTTACATGCTCCGGCAAGCAGCAGGAGAAGTGGTGACGCAGGTGGGACGGCACAGACCTTCCAGCACACTGAGTAGCACACTGTTGGAGCACCTTTTACAATTGGTGCTGAGTGTTTTACGGCAGTCAGCACCAGTGGAAGAGTGGCAGTGACGTCACAGGGTAAGTACAGGATTGGACCTTGAATTAATTAATCTTCCAGCTGTCAAGGGTTGACTAAGTCAGGCCCTGGCTGAGAGCCCATGCCAATCTGAGGGCACACCTGGCCAGTTGACCCTAGAACCTTCCAAATTGGTGGCAGTGGTAGCAACCAATGCACCATCAGGGTGTGGATAGGGGTGGCATGGGAGGTCTAATGCAGGGCTACGTCTCGGAGCCCCCAGCAACTTGATTTGTCATCTCACTCTCCCACACATATGTATAGCCTTTTCGGAATAGGGAGTGCTTGCATCTTTGTACAATGGGGGCAGGGGACCCTCATGAGCAGCTCACTGCTCTGTGTCACAAGTTTCTGAAATCAGTGCATGATTGTTATGTAGCTACAGTCTATTATGAAATGGAGTATATGGATATGTTAATAATAATAATAATAATAATAATAATAATAATAATAATAATAATAATAATAATAATAATAATAATAGTGGAGCAGCAATCTGGCAGTTGACCAAGCACCAAACTAGACGCATTGGTGAGAGACCCATTTATTGAAACTCATGCGTTTCAGATGGATTCAGGGTTCAGATGGATCTTTCCCTGCCCTCCCTGGAGATGCCAGGAACTGAACCTAGACCTTCTGCATGATAAGTATATGCTCTACCACTGAGGATCAGCCCCATCCACAAACTCATGTTATTAGGGAGGACCCACATAGGGTTGCCACTGTCACATCATGTTGAGTTCCCAAAATAGTTCAGTGCCATGGTACAGCTGAGTTCAGTGTACTTTGGAACAGAGTCATCTTCATCATCTAGCAAACCTATCAATAGTAATATGGCAACTATTACCAGAGCAGATGGCATGTATCCTGTCGCTTTTCTTCAATGAGGACATCCTCCTCAGTCACTTCCACATTTGCTGAACATCCGCTCTGCTGGCTCTTTGACTTATTGAACAAATTATTTTCCTGCAATGGAGATCAGTGTGTGGAGAATTTACCCAATCTCCTCTTATACGATTAATTTACTCACTATAAATAAAGTGCCCAGTTTGTCAATCTCTGTTTTGTTTCGTGTGATAAATTATTTAACTCAGGCAAATCACTGATGTTGCTCATGCCTGAAATCAAGGTATCAGCCACATGTAGAGATCTTAACAGGCCCACAATAAATCACTATATAATCTGAATAAAGCTCTCCTAATGATCTGATACACGGAGTTGGCAGGTCATTCATATAGAGTAGACATGAAAAGCTGGACCTAGATGAAGGCTCATGAAGGCATAATAATTATTCAGAGGATCAAAGTGTACAGCATTTTTTCAACACAAAACCAACAGTGATTCTCTTTAACTGTTAACATGTTAATACATGGAATGTGGGTTATGGCACAATCCTAAGGTTTGTGCCAGCAGGACGTGAGTCACAACAGCAACATAAACGGCTTTGCAACAGCCGGAGCGGGATGTCCGCTGAACCTTCAAATAAGACAGAGTAATATGCAGCTAGAGTCTATATCATATATATGACATTCCTCTAGAGCAGGGGTTCCCAGCCTTTGGAGACCCGCGTACCCCCTATGCGGGCTTCTGGTTGCCTTGCATATCCCCGGACTGGCTGCGCCCATGTACCCCTGCATACCCCCACATGGTTTATTTCTGGGTTGCGGCGTGGGAGGGAGGGCTCTATCTCCAATTTGGCAGGGCTGTAGATTTTCCCTCCGGGTTGCGGCGCAAGCGGGAGGACCCTCCCACACTGCAACCCAGAAAAAACTACTTTAACAGGGTACACAGGGGCAGCCAGTCTGGGGGTATGCAGGGCAACTGGAGGCCCGCATAGGGGGTACGCGGGTCTCCAAATGTTGGGAACCCCTGCTCTAGAGGAATGCCATATATATGATATAGACTCTAGCACAGGGGTTCTCAACCTGTGGTACGGGTATGCGGACCTCTTGCTAGGGGTACGCCAAGCCCTCCCCCTTATCTGCCCCATCAGCAGCTAATTAAGTGTTAATTAACATGGATTTCAAATTTTAATTATTTTTGGAGCCCTTCTGTCTGTCTGGTTTTGGTTTGGGGCTTATTTTTGGAAAATGTACTTTGGTGAGGTGGGGGAGGGAGGAGCTGATTTTGGGAAGTGTGACTTGGAGAAAAAAGAGATCCTTGCATCTCTCTCTCTCTCTCTCTCTCTCTCTCTCTCTCTCTCTCTCTCTCACACACACACACACACACACACACACACACACACACACACACAGAGTTAAATAAGACACTTTTTCACATTTAAAATTGTTTTAGTACTTTTTATTTAACGATTAATTACCTAATTAATTGATTGATTAATCCAATTAATTAGCAGGGGGTACCTCAGAAAATTGGACCGTGATAGGGGGTACCCGGGCCTCCAAAGGTTGAGAACCCCTGCTCTAGCATATTACTCTGTCTTATTTGAAGGTGCTCTCTTTCGCCTCTCAACAATCTTGAAGAACAAGATTGTTCTTTGCATCTGCAGTCCCCGAATCATAGAGGCAGAGCACGAGGTAGTTAGATCCAGCAGTATAACACTAATGACTTCCAAATAGGAGGATACTTTGCCCAAAAGATTGCTCACCATTTCCTCACTGATCGTTTAAGGTGTGGGTAGAGCAATGAGCTGGATTCCATTTTACAGGCGTTCATTCCCAGATTTCAATCTACTGTTTCTGTTCAACTGTGCGAGTAGGAAGAGAATCAGGGCCATTATCTTCCTTCTGTCAAAACCTGATCATTCCAACAAGAGGTTATTAACAGAACCATTGAGGAAGTTGAATGAAGCCGATGATGTATTTTAAAAGGCGCTTTAGAGTTCCAAAAAAAGAATGTATACATTATGCCATTTGCTACATATTTGCCAAGTTGGGTGAGAGCGGGCTTTAAGGTTTCAGGATGGTAAAAGTTAATAGAAATAATTTTACCCTCATTTTAAAATATGCTTGTTCTCCACTCTGACATACTGTAACATATGAAACAGCTGGATGTATTTAAGATGAACAGCGTGAAGCTTTAATTAGCCTCTCTTTAGTTAATAGCTTTGAGAATGTTATTTTATTAAAGAGCTTTTGCTCACCAGGCAGGTTTTCTAAGCTCCTACAGCTCTGCTTCATAGAAGATACCAATGTCACACCAGTCCCTAGGGGACTATTGGATGCATCTACGCTACATCCCCTCCCACAGAGAACTACAGGATTGTAACATTGTGCTTATATTCATGTTTTGTTCTCAGTGTAAAACACTCAGCTATACGTTACCCTGCATTATGATTTATCAGCTGATAGCCAGCTGTGCTATTCTTCAAGTGGAATAGCCATAGCTTTAATGTTATTTAAAAGTCACAGACTAAAGCGGGGAGGGGTGGGGAATTCATAATAAAGGCAAACTTCAAATAAACGTTCCCTCCCTACACCTAATTATTGTTGAGATGGTAATAGTTTCTAGTCCTTTTTCTAGTTCAGAGTCTTTGAGTCATTAAGAACTTCAAAACTACCCTGATTCGAAAGGTATGACTCCTGATATTTCACATCAGAATTTAACAAAGAAATCATTATCGTTTATCATTATTTTCACAACAATGATGGTCTCATCCCAAATCAGGAAACACACAGAATATGGTCATTGAAAACTTCTGTTCAAACTAAAAAAAAAATGCTCTTATCACAGTGAGGAATGAGGGTTGCTCTTTCATCCTTTCCCCCTTTCTGAATATTTCCCATTTTATTGCCCTTTCCCACAGAGCCCCATTCAACAAAGACTAAATCAAACTATTATGCCCTAGGATTTCCTTGCATTTTCAAATCATTACACAAGTTTAACCGTTTTTAATCTTCATCACGTTGCAATTTCAAATTTCAAAAGCATACAGGCATTGAATGGCCGCACAGTGATTGTGAGGTGGAGTGTCTAGCTAGCTATAAAGGCCAGAGACAGAAGGCAAACTTCTTCTCTCCTGTGGGAAACTACTGATAAAGGAACAGGATACATTGGTGTCAATAGTGAAATGCTTGTCTTGTGATTCAATGGAGAAAACTTCTTCCCAACAGTCTAACTTATTCAAAATTCTGTCTCAGTAAAAGGCAGAATAAACATTTCTGGGTGTTAAAAATAAAATAAAATAACAGGCCTGTAAAAGGCACCTTGGCCCTCTTGGGACCAAGTGAGATCTCCCGGATCCTGTGACTTTGCTCCAGAGGTATCATGTGACTGTAAACTCTGGGAACAGAGAGAATGGCTGTTCAGAGAGTGCCTTTTGTTCATTATATGGTGAGTTGGAGAAAACATAGACTTATATATAAATATGGTCATTGTATTTCTCCTCTGACTTTATTCAAGGCGGTGTACATGGGCAGGCTGTTTTAAACCCCAAGGGGTTTTTACAATATAATAACGTTCTAGTCTTTCATAGAACCCTTCATTCGAGATGTTGCTTTCACAGTCCATCTCTCTCTCTCTCTCTCTCTCTCTCTCTCTCTCTCTCTCTCTCTCTCTCTGGTGTTCGCCTCAGCACGCTTCAGCTTCAGATAACACAAGCAACCTTGTTTGTCACTCAAGCGTTGCAGCTGCAGCTTCACTCCCCCACAAAGACTCTGCAGCTCTCCGACAGACTTCCGGCCGTCTTGAACTGCTGTCCTGCAGATCTTCAGGCAGATTTATGAGATGAACGCTCTACGTCCTGAGCCAGACATCCTGCCCATGATGACAGTGATGTGTCAAACACAAACACACCATAGCAAATAAGAGGGGGTAAAGTGAGCCCTTATGTGAAGCTGCTCTGCAATGTGTTCTCTAATGGTGCAGCCAAAATGTCCACTGCAAAAAATGAAGGCATGAAAGTACACTTCCCCTGAATGCAATAGGAGAATCTAGGATGTAGTAATAATGATAATTGGTGGTCCTTTTGCATATAAGTAGGAAAGGACAAGTATCAGACAGAACAGTTGAAAAGGTGTTCTTCTATGTGGAATATTGACCTGAATCCTTTGGTTTTACTGTATTTTTCGCTCCATAGGACACATCGGACCATAGGACGCATGCATCCTATGGAGCAAAAAATACGGGAAAAAAGGTTTGTACCAAAAAAAGAGGAAAAAAGGTTTGTTCCAAAAAATAGGAAAAAAAAGAAAAAAATACTTACCGGGGCTTCGGGGAGGCCTGCGCGACCCTCTGCAGGCCTCCCCGATTTAGGCAAAAAACAGCCATTTTTGGCCATTTCCGGTTAAAAAAATTAAAGTTTTTACTGTCCAATAGCTGCCTTGATTGTCTGGGTCAATGCATGGCATCGATGGTTCTGCACTGCACACACATGTATTCATGAGCATCCCATCCAATAAGTGGTACTGTCTGCTCTTTTAGTTTTGCGCTGAAAATTATGAACCACAGATGTTGCTAACACACCAGCTATAACACAGTTTTCCCATGGCTGATAGTCAAATTAATTATGGAAATGTACAACTGGAGTTATCTTTCCTGCATACCGTCAAGATAACCAATGCAGAGCCCTGCACTTGAAAAATATAGACATTAGCAACATTGGACAAGGTGTCCTTGTACCTGAAATCAGTCATTTATTGTATAATTCTCACATTATCATGAAACAGATGCTGACTTGGGGAGGGGAGCATCTGTTTAAGAAACATGAAGTTATCATTCATAAAATGCATCATAAGCTTTTTACTCAAAGTGAGTGAAGACATTAGAGGTGATATGTCTGTAAGATTGGACCTTGCTTTGTTAATGGTTCATATGTTTGGTGACTATTGCCTATGAATGCAGTTGATGGGGTAAGGCCAAGGGGCCCCCTTAGGGCCCCCATAAACCAGGTTCATGGGGGCCCCTAAAACCAAGGGTCATTGCCCTCCAGTGGGTCACCCATGTTGGCCCCAATGCTTAGGAAAGCACTTTATCCAGCTGGCTGAGCTTGGTCCAGACTCTGTGCATGCCACTCCTCCCTGATTGGGCCATTGTTGGGCTCAGATTGCAAGCTTTCATTTTCTTTTTTTTAAGTAAAGCACTAGCTCTTGAGGAAGCTGAGGTATGTTCCCAACCTTGCAGGCAGTTTTCTGCCTGGTCATTTAAGAAGAAACAAATAGAGAGGCTACTGATTTTTACCGGCAGTGATTTTGAAAAGGAGCAGAACATGTGCACACAAAGGGGAAGCAATCATGTGTAGGGACCCTGTGTTGAAGCTAATGGCATGCTGATGTAATTCAGCACTGAAAGGATGACCGAGGCAAGAGTTAAGGTGCACCAAAGCTGACTGTTCTCGACGTGCCCTGCGAAGAAAGGGTAGTGAATGAATGAAGATCCAGAGATGAGCCTTGCTCCTCCCTGCCCCCTTGCTGCCACATCTGAGGCTGGCACTCAAGGAAGTTATCTTTAGGAGCAAGCTTTTAAATTATTTAGAACACTTCATCAGACTGGGTGATGGAGGCCTCCGCTGGTGGATACAGGTAAGGCCTGCGCTGGGCGGGGGGGGGAGGGCGGAACAGGGCGGGGTGATTGGGTGGCTGGGTCTGGGAAGGGGAAGGGATCCTTGTCAGCACACTTCGCTGAATCCTATCCCCCTTCCTGGTCCTGGTCAACGTTACACAGGCCTCCCAGATTTGCACCGGCCATTTTGCCGGCACACATCCGAGGAGACCCATTGTGGCGACTGGGCTGTTACTGTGCCGGCAGTGGCCCAATCCTGGATAGCATCCAGTGCAGCGTGCTTTTTCACACTGCAGCAGTCCTAGACAGGATTGGGCTGCCCAATAATGATACTTTGGGCCCAATCCTATCCACCTTTCTAGCACTGATGCAGCTATGTCAACGGGGCATGCGCTGCAGCCTGTAGCGGTAGGCTTACCATCCGTCCCGGAATTTCCGGGACCATCCCGGAACCCAGGCTTAGGTCCTGGATCGGTCCCGGGCTTCCCGGGCCCAGTGGAAGCCTCCGCCGATTTTTAAGTGAATAAACTTACCTTTTTTCCAGGCACCGCCATCTTGGATCTCATGAAATCTTGCGAGATCCAAGATGGCAGTGCCCATATCTCATGAGGGCATGAGGCAGTACAGTACAGCATCGGTGCTGGAAAGTGGGATAGGATTGTGTCCTAAGTAAATGTTCACTTACTGTTTGTTACATTGCAGGTCTTTGTAACAAAAATCCTTACAATTATTACTTTCGTTCTTAAGGGTTTTATTATGGTGCATGTGTACATACCATAACATTGAACATTGACATATTGGGAATCAGCGAACTAAAATGGACGGGAATGGGCAAATTTAAGTCAGGTGACCATCATATCTACTACTGTGGGCATGAATCCCTTAGAAGAAATGGAGTAGCCCTCATAGTCAATAAAAGAGTGGGAAAGGCAGTACTGGGGTGCAACCTCAAAAACGACAGAATGATTTCAGTTCGAATCCAAGGCAAACCATTCAACATTACAGTAATCCAAGTGTATGCCCCAACCACTGATGCCGAAGAAGATGAAGTTGACCGGTTCTATGAAGACCTACAACACCTTCTAGAATTAGCACCCAAAAAAGATGTCCTTTACATCATAGGAGACTGGAATACTAAAGTAGGAAATCAAGAAATAAACGGAACAGGCAAGTTTGGCCTTGGAGCGCAAAATGAAGCAGGGCAAAGGCTAACGGAGTTCTGTCAAGAGAACACGCTGGTCATAGCAAACACTCTTTTCCAACAACACAAGAGGCGACTCTACACATGGACATCACCAGATGGTCAATACCGAAACCAGATAGATTATGTGCTTTGCAGCCAAAGATGGAGAAGCTCTATACAGTCAGTAAAAACAAGACCTGGAGCTGACTGTGGCTCAGATCATGAGCTTCTTATTGCAAAAATCAGGCTTAAATTGAAGAATGTAGGGAACACCACTAGACCAGTCAGATATGACCTAAATCATATCCCTTATGAGTATACAGTGGAGGTGAACAATAGATTTAGCGCATTAGATCTGGTAGACAGAGTGCCTGAAGAACTATGGATAGAGGTTCGTAACATTGTACAGGAGGCAGCAAATAAAACCATCCCAAATAAAAAGAAATGCAAAAAGGCAAAGTGGCTGTCAGATGAGGCCTTACAAATAGCTGAGGAAAGAAGGAATGCGAAAAGCAAGGGTGAAAGGGAAAGATATAAACAACTGAATGCAGATTTCCAGAGAACAGCAAGGAGAGATAAGAAGACCTTCTTAAATGAACAATGCAAAGAAATCGAGGAAAACAACAGAATGGGGAGGACTAGAGATCTCTTCAAGAAAATTGGAGATATCAAGGGAACGTTTTGTGCAAAGATGGGCATGATAAAGGACAAAAAAGACAGGGACCTGACAGAAGCAGAAGATATCAAGAAGAGATGGCAAGAATACACAGAAGGTTATACAAGAAAGATCTGAACATTCCTGATGACCATGCTGGTGTGGTCACTGACCCAGAGCCGGACATCCTAGAGAGTGAAGTCAAGTGGGCCTTAGGTAGCATTACTAACAACAAAGCTAGCGGAGATGATAATATCCCAGCTGAGCTACTTAAAATCCTAAATGATGATGCTGTTAAAGTGCTGCACTCAATATGCCAACAAATTTGAAAAACTCAGCAGTGGCCAAAGGATTGGAAAAGGTCAGTTTACGTTCCAATTCCAAAGAAGGGCAGTGCCAAAGAGTGTTCAAACTATCGCACAATTGCACTCATTTCACATGCTAGCAAGGTTATGCTCAAAATCCTACAAGCTAGGCTTCAGCAGTACGTGGACCGAGAACTACCGGAAGTACAAGCTGGGTTTCGAAGAGGCAGAGGAACTAGAGATCAAATTGCCAACATGCGCTGGATCATGGAGAAAGCACAAGAGTTCCAAAAAAACACCTACTTCTGCTTCATTGACTACGCAAAAGCCTTTGATTGTGTGGATCACAACAAACTGTGGCAAATTCTTAAAGAGATGGGGGTACCAGACCACCTTACCTGTCTCCTGAGAAACCTGTATGCGGGTCAAGAAGCAACAGTTCGAACCGGCCATGGAACAACCGACTGGTTCAAAATTGGGAAGGGAGTACGGCAAGGCTGTATATTATCACCCTGCTTATTTAACTTCTATGCAGAGTACATTATGAGAAATGCAGGGCTGAATGAATCGCAAGCTGGAATCAAGATTGCCGGGAGAAATATCAACAACCTCAGATATGCAGACATACCACCCTAATGGCAGAAAGTGAAGAAGAACTAAAGAGCCTCTTGATGAGAGTGAAAGAGGAGAGTGCAAAGGTTCGCTTGAAACTCAACATTAATAAAACAAAGATCATGGCATCTGGTCCCATCAATTCCTAGCAAATAGAAGGGGCAGAAATGGAAGCAGTAACAGATTTTACTTTTTTGGGTTCCAAGATCACTGCAGACGGAGACAGCAGCCATGAAATTAAAAGACGCTTGCTCCTTGGAAGGAAAGCTATGGCAAATTTAGACAGCATAATAAAAAGCAGAGATATCACCATGCCAACAAAAGTTCGCATAGTCAGGGCGATGGTGTTCCCAATAGCAATGTATGGTTGCGAGAGTTGGACCATAAGGAAGGCTGAGCGCCAAAGAATAGATGCTTTTGAACTGTGATGCTGGAGAAGACTCCTGAGAGTCCCTTGGACTGCTAGGAGATCAAATCAGTCAATCCTAAATGAAATCAACCCTGACTGTTCCCTGGAAGGACAGGTACTAAGGCTGAAACTCAAATATTTTGGCCACCTAATGTGAAGAGAGCACTCTCTGGAGAAGACTCTGATGCTGGGAAAGATTGAAGGCAAAAGGAGAAGGGGAAGGCAAAGGATGAGATGGTTAGACAGCATCACCGATGCAAGGAACATGAAAATGAGCGAACTCAGGAAGATAGTGGAGGACAGGAAGTCCTGGTGGGATGTGGTTCATGGGATCACGAAGGGTCGGACACGACTTAACGACTGAACAACAACAACAACAACAACAACAACAATGTGTACATACAGTATACTATACTCACATACACAATCATACACACTCTGTGAAGTTTGTCGTACCTTTTCAATAATTTACTATGAGCTCTTTAGAAATTCAGTAAGTATATAAGCAAATAAAGTGCAAGGATTCAGTTTACTCATCCTGTCAATGAACAGCTGTCTAGCTTTGGATATGTGGCATCCAGGAGACAAAGTATTTCACATGCTATTTGGATACTTTCACTCTGAAGCATCATGAAATGCCACCCATTTGCTGAGTACCTGCAATTTTATCTGTACAGCAAACGCTTTGACCTAACCTTTCCTGTCACAATTCTTCCCGTTCCCTATCACATTAATAAAACTTTAGCATGTTGCACGCAGCTCAGTAGAATACATTAATGCCACTAGTCAAAAAATGAATGTACGGCACTGCTGTCATATTTAACACAAAATTCATCCTTGATTTGTATTTCCAAAACTATACATGCCGCCTGAGATCTGTTGAAGATCTCTGAGATCTCTCTTGAGGATAGGTATATATCGGGCTGCTCTTGTTATAAAAAGGCCGTATTGCAGATAACAGAGTACATCTCCATTATTTATTTACTTGCTTTCTATCCTGCCTTTCTCCCTGAAGGGCACCCAAGGCAGCTGTCATTAGAAAGGCTATGTCATCAGAGGTTCTGTCATCATCCCCCCCGGGGGGGAGGGTTGGCTGCTAGCGGTCTCTTCGGGGTAAGGGGATATTTGTCCCCTTGCCTTGGAGTAAGCCCCAGCATCTGCTACGAGTCAACTCAGATTTGCGCTAATGACATCACTGGCACAAATCCGTGTTGATCTGTGAAAGTAGATCAGGCCCAGGAAGGGGGTTAGGATTCATCAGTCACCGCTGTCACCAAACACGCCTCCCTCCTGGGCCTGATACGCACACCCCTGTTGCCTCTGTGTTCTGCTCTCTCCCACCCCTTCCTGCCTCCCACACTATCTTACCTGCCTTGGCGGATCCTCCAAGATCTGCTAGCACGTGCAATAAGGCTCCAGTCTTCCCGCTGGTGCTCTAGCAGCCAGCACCGCTGGAATGTACAGTGCTTTGCAGCAGCCAGCCTTGATGGAACACGCGTTCCGCTGGCAGGGCAGCCCAATAGGATTTGACTGTTAAACTAGCTTTCCTTGCTGGGAAAGGTGTACAGAGCATCTTTTCCTTGCAGGAGCTGCTGGGTCCTTTAGTTCCTATGCAGCCCCAGTGATGGGAAAACACTCTGCTGGGGCCTGTCGTGCCAACGTTTCCTTTGCCAATGACCTTGCCTTCCCCAAGACACGTTTTAATGCTGGGGAAAGGAGGGCGGAGTCAATGGAAGCAACTCTCTTGTGCTCATTTGCACTCAATCAGAGTTATGTTCACCCCAATCCAGGGGGATCCCTACAAGGATCTATTAGGAGAGCTTGATTCTTCAATCTCCCCTCAGCAATTTCTCATAACTTCTCTAATCTTCTCTGCCCTCTGCCAAACCTTAAACTGTATGCCACCTTAGGAGAAGCACACTCAAGTGATTTCTAATGTCTGCCTGCCTGCTAGAAGACAGCTTTTACCCATGTTCTTAATTCCTACTTGGGACTTAATGGATTAATGAAATGTTCCTTTGAAAAGGAAAAGAAGATGTGAGTCATTTGGAATTGAAATCCCATTCATGCACATTACCTGCCATATCACAAAGGATTATGAAATTCCTGTCACTGTAGAAAGACTTAAGGAAGATTTTCGATTAAAAGGACGAATCAACAATAACTCCTGAAGAAGCAGGGACCTTTAATCTTCAAATGGGAACTTTTAGACTCTTGCCAAAGCTCATCTGGAAAGGATAAAGCCACATAATTTAATTACCAGAAAAAGACATCTCGGGCCTGGTCTTCTAAAAAACATCAAGATGAGATTAAATAATTGTATTAATCAGATGGAAGAAACAGGCATTTTGTTTGGTTGCTTAACAAACAAGTGATATATTCAAAAGCCAATTTTGTGTGGCTACTGGAGACCAGGGTTTTTCAAGTCACTGTTCCAAGAAGAAGGTCAATTATTGTCTCTTATATACTTATTGAGACAATATCTTGCAACTTTGGAACCAGCTTTGACACCACTGTGCCACCATAAAGATGGGTTAGGATGTGTCACTGTTTCACCTCTACCATGAAGATGAAGCTGGGACCTATAGCCCTGGAAGCTATTTTCAATGCCAAGACAGGGCTCTGGGACATGTGAAGTGTTTCTATAATCCAAATTTAGCCTTGCCTCAACAATATCATAGTATTTCTCAACTGCATATGTGAATTGCCTCTAGTCTATATGGAAATGTTTTGCACTTTAGGTCAGGTGATGTGAAAGCTCCGGTCTGTGTTAGTGGTTGTGGTGTTTCACATGTGCAAATTACCACTTGGTGTTGCAGTCACTGAGTAATGAAGGAAAAGCATGAGACCAAATAACCTCTCAAGTTAGAAATTAAGCACTGGATACATAAAACAAGAACTGTAAAGCAAATTATACACAGAAAGGGCTAGAGAAATTGCTAACATTTCAATTAGGTAAATGTATCCCTACAATTAAGTCCAGTTGTGTCCAACTCTAGGGTGCGGTACTCACCCACGTTTCGAGGCCGAAGAGCCAGCACTGTCCGAAGATGCTTCCGTGGTCATGTGGCCGGCATGACTCTCCTTGCTGCAGCGCGAAGCATGTGGCTGGGACACGGAATACTTTCCGCAAGCAGTACCTATTTATCTACTTGCATTGACATCCTTTTGAACTGCTAGGTTGGCAGGAGCTGGGCCGAGCGACGAGAACTCACCCCATCACGCGGATTCGAACTGCCAAACTTTCAATAGACAACTCATGGTTCAGTAGTTTAACCCACTGCGCCACCCCGCAATCTCAACATTTCAGTTAAGTACTAAGCAAAACAACATCTTCTGACGACCTGTCAGAAACTAGCGCAGAGGGATCCTAGGCCCCTGTGACCCTCTATGAGGGGTCATAGCGAAGAGGTTGGATCAACTTTCTCCAAAACGTATTTTTTACTACTATAACAAAATTCTGTGACCTGTGTACAGAAGATGCAGTGTGGTGCCATGTGCTGAAAATTGGACTTGAATATGATAGGCTAGGTTACATCATTACATTTCTATTATTGATTCACTTTGCAGCTGGGGGGGGGGGATCACTATCTTTCATCCATCTGTAAAATGAGACCTCAGGCCAACTTCATAGGTTCTACTAGCACCCTGATTGCGACCATGAAGCAAAGCAAACCAACCAAACTGTGTGCGTAGCTTTCCATACTGAAAGTTGTTTAAGGGCAGCAGCTTCCATGCAATTGAAAGCTGATTTTAACCAGAAAACAGTTCTGCAAGAAGATGGCTTTTATTGCTGCTCACTCCAGTGGATAGGGATCCACCTAATTACTTTACAGATGAAAGATACAGCGCAATCCTAACCATTTTTCCAGCGCCGGTGTAGCCGTGCCAACAGGGTGCACACTGCATTTTGCAGTGCAGGGGCAGTCATGGAGGCCTCTTCAAGGTGAGGGAACATTTGTTCCCTTACCTTGGGGCTGCATTGTGGCTGCACTGGCTCTGGAAAGTTGGTTAGGACTGTGCTCTCAGTTGCCTGTGTTACATGTGATGTTAAATAGTCTGAAAATATCCAGAAATATTAGCTTACTGGGAAACATACTTTAGAACGTAATTTCTGTTTTCTTCAGGGCACCACATTCTAAAAATAAATTTTAAAATTTAATTTCTGTTCCACCACATCCAAAAGGTTCAAGACAAGTCACAATGAACTTTCCAACAACAAACCTCTTAGCCTAGAACCACAGAAAAATCCAGCAATTTTATAACAGCCAGATGATGCTTCTATCCTCCAGGCTAACAGTAAAATGCCTATTCAAAGAACATTCTTCAACTGTGGGCATGGTTGTTGGGCCCATGTACAGAGTGTAGAATGTATAATATTTCTTTAGCAACCACCAATGATAGTCCTCATCATGTGGACTTCAAGAGGCCAAACTAGGTATTTCACACAGTTGTAGGGCGAAGTACAGTATGACCCCCATATCTGCGGGGGATAGGTTTCTGCCCCCCCACAGATACCGGGAATCCGTGGATAGGGGGAACACTATCCCACAGGCCCCCGTGAGGCTCCCCATGCCCATTACCTTAGTTAGGCTTCTAGCACTGGCGCCATGCAAGCACGTCTCTTTCTTTACAAAAACGCTACAGTATAAGCCAGCATGCTGACATATAGCACAGAGCAGGCAAGCAACCTGCATACTAGAGGCTCCCGAAAATTAAACAGGAAACTTCCTAGGGGGTGCAGTGCCCCCCGGTAAACCACGAAAAAGTGAATTCATGGGTAGCAGATCTGCGGATACTCCCCCCCCCCCCCGTATTATAAATTAGGAAAGGAAGAATTAGGAAAGAAACCCAAGCAAAAATAGAAATAGACTTTATTTAGATAATAATGCCTTTCAACAGATATTAGACATCACTTTGAGTAGTCTTTTGTAAGTAATACACAGAGGGAATACAATTGCCCTGAAATTTAATCCAAAGTGATTGCAATTATTTCCAACTAACTCTAATCTCTTACTGAAATAGAATGTTCTTAAAATTATAGTGTTTCAGTTCTCTTTTGGTCTAATCGTGAATATTTTACAAGAGAATCAGAACTCGTCTCCTCTCCACATACCTCCATGGCCATCTGGCTCAGGACAAACGTGGAGGCGGGCAGATTGTTCTTGGTCCTTTCCCAGTCTTTTATTTGTGTGCAACAGCTAGGATGCTTTCCTTGAAATCTTTTCTAAGGAAAGTGATGGGGTCCAAGTCATTATGAAGAGTTTGGAGTGACCCAAAAGCTTCTGTAATATGAGCATACCAGCAGCACTCATGCTTCCATTTTAGCTCCTTAAGCGGTGCACACAGGGTAATTTTGTAAGTTATTTTTCCTCTTCTAATTGTTCAAAGAATAAAAGGAGTAGTATGAAGACATGCAGCAAAATTCTATTGTATACTATGCATCATCATCACCCTATATATGGGGCCAGTCCAGCCTGTACTCCTTCTTGATTTGGAAAAGGAAGAGGAGGACAGAGCAGGAGAGGAAGTGTGAAGGAGAGGAGAGTGGTGTTGAATGTTGTGCTCTTCCTTTTCTAATCCAGTACTGTACAGATTGATCTTCAAAGTCTCATGATGCATCCCTGTAAGTCAGAGGTGACCAACCTTTCCACCTGAATGCTCCTGGCCCTTTAATGATTATATAGGTGAGGGCATTTCAGCAGATGCAGCTGCTTTAGCAGCACCATCAGCACTTGCAGCTGTGAAGATTCTGTCTTCTACACAACTCTTAAGAACGCAGAGCCCCTAATGGTGGAAGCAGCGAAGTACCTACACCCTGCGGGAGGGGGGCCCATGAATGAAAATGCCGCCCCACCACCAGATATGACGTCGCCACTGCCACCTGCTAAAACCAGTACAAAGGCTCCGGGAGGGCGGGCCAAGCTGCTTGTGCCTTTTTTGCCACTGTCTGCTGACTCACGCCTTTTTCGCCGCCGCCACGACACAGTTGTCACCCCCGCATACCGCCCAGGGGGGCACCACCACCCCAACTCCGATGCTTCTGGGTGGAAGGTTGACCACCCTTGCACAATTCTTAATACTTTCCATTTCATATTAGGCCCCTGACAAAGTTTAGAAAAGGCAAGCTGTTGCACCAATATTTATTTATGTTATTTTTCCCTTTTAGCATGCTTCGAAAAAAAGCTTATTCTTCTGCTAAAGACTTAACATAATTGGTGTGATTCTTGGGGGGGGGGGGAGAATCAGCTGAAAAGGGAAACCTCACCTGTAGCCAACTGATTTTAGTTGTAAGGCTAAAGTAATACTGTTAACTGTCTCTTTTTTCTCAAGAAAAGGGATGGGATAGTAATTGGAGAGGAGAGTTATGTATGATTTATCAGGCTTTTCTCAGAACAATTATTGTATTAATTGTTAAACTCTTATCATACAGCTTGACAAATGTATCTCCCATACATTCCGGCCCACCCTCTTAGGTCATCTGAGGGGGCTCTCCTGCGAGTGCCACTTCTATCTCAAGTTAGGGGAATAACAGAACGTGGGCAAGCCTTCTCTGCTGTGGCGCCACAATTGTGGAACTCATTGCCAGGGGAATTGAGAACTACCCCCTCCCTCATGATTTTTGCAAGGGCTCAAAACGTTTCTGTTTCATCTAGTATTTGGGTGATTGATGTCTGACTTCTGGGTCTCAAGATGTTTTGCTCCATTGCTTCTCTGCTCTATATTGTTGCCCCCCCCAGTGGTTTTAATTGATTTTATTGTTTTTAATTTATTTTATATATTGTTTTAAATATGTATTTTTATCTTTGTTGTAAGCCGTCTTGGGCATTTGCAAGTATAATATCCATCTTTCTTTAAAAGAGAGACGTTTACTTTCAGGTTCACTCAGCAAAATGAGGTTGTACTTCTTGGGTTTATTATTTAACAACTCATCTCTATCTAGTGACTTAGTAACAGCCAATTCTTGCTTCTCCATTTTCACAACTGAATATTTTTTAGCAATTGCCATCATTAGCAATTTAAGTCTGACATTAATCTGTCAGTTTTAGTCATTCTGTGATCTACTTGTTGAGCAGAAAATGCTATATACTGTATTTCTTCAATTCTAAGACGCATGTTTTTTCCCAATTAAACATTTCAAAAAATGGGGTGCGTCTTAGAATCGAAGGTCTCCAAAAAGCACTATCACTTACTGGGGCTTGGGGGAGCTTCAGGGAGACCTGCGCGACCCTCTGCAGGCCTCCCTGATCTTCAGTTCGGCAAAAACCGGTGATTTTCAGCCATTTCCGGTTTTCGCAAAACCAGAAATGGCCAAAAATAGCTGTTTTTCGCCGAACTGAAGATCAGGGAGGCCTGCAGAGGGTTGCGCAGGCCTCCCTGAAGCTCCCCCAAGCCCAGGTAACGAAGGAAATTGCACTTTCTGGCAGGGCCAGAAATGCTATGCAAAGGCAGTGCACTCAGTCATCCTCAGCTGCAGGAGACATGCTGGGGAGAGTTGGTGCTGAGCGGGTAGATTCAATGAAGGGAGTCTTACAATCAATGGATTTTTTTTTCCCCCTGCTGGTGGTACTGAAAGTAAAGGTGCGCCTTAGAATCGATGGCGCCTTAGACTCGAAGAAATACGGTATTTATACTGAAGCCGTTAGTTGATTGGTCTAAGAATCAAACGTATCTCTTATTCCTTCAAGATTGAAAAAAATAGCCTCATCATTGTCTTTACAGTCAAATTTATTATGGGATTTAGCTGCCATTAGATCTATATTGAATGCATATCTTATAAACATATCTTTCTTCTCTCTCACTCAATAAATAAAGGAGGTGAACTAAGTCAAAACACGTCAATAACAGTGCAATCCAATGCATGTCTACTCAAAAGTAAGTCCCGTTGAGTTCAATGGGGCTTACTCCCAGAAAAGTATTGAATTGCATCCTTAATCCAGTTGATTAATGAATTGTTCGTCTATAACTGGAATGTGGATAGAATAGCCAGCCAGCTAGTCAATCAATTTGTCTGACAGCCCAATCCTGTTGGGCTTCACCGCTGCCAGAACTCGCATCCTGGCAGCAGTTCCTGCCTTACAGCTGTCACAAAAAAAAAAAACAATACTACAGTGCCTGAAGCCACACACTACTGGAACACTGGCGGAGAGGCCATAGTGGCCCTGAACACAGCAGTGGGTCGAGGAAGGCCCACCAACTCAGGTGGGTCGGCAGGGGAGGCAGAATGAGGTGGAGGAGGGTGGAACAGGGCAGAACGAGGGAGGAAGGGTGTGATGGAGGCAGGAGGGGGTGGCACACTCTCTGTGTGGGAGACTTGCACCAGTACTATCCCCTCTGATAGCAGCTGGCACACCCCTTTGTCTCCTCAGACTTGCGCCAGCTAAAGAGCTGGCACAGGTCTGAGAAGACCCATAGGAGACCATGGTGCAATGGAGTAGGGAAGGGGGCTTTCATCCACTTCCTCCAGTGTAAGTGGCACCACGTTTCCTCCTGGGCACTCTCAGTGTAAGAGCCCAATAAATAAATAAATATTTAGATGTCAGAAAATGTTAATGTCGACAGGACTAAATTCAGGTGCTAAGAGAAGCAATGGATGCCCAATGCCCAATGGGCATCCTTGGATGCATGTCAGCTATTTAGCTGGCACACAACCAGGGATGCTGTGTAAGGCCAGCCAGGCCTGGGAAGGAGCTTGGGATATCAACACAATTCGCACCGATATTCCCGCCCCCTCCAAGCCCGGGCCGGCAAATGGCCCCCCTCCCTCATGCCAACCAGCACAGAACCTACCTGTTGCGGCCGACACAGGTCCGGGTCCATGGCTGAGTGAGCGGCGCCGGCCTCCGTGGAGCTGCAAATGTGCTTTACAACACGTTTGTGACTCCTCAGACTGGTGGAGTGCTTGCTCCGCTAGCCTAACTTTAGACAGGATTGGACTGCCCATCACCTATTTGGAAATGGCTTAATCGCTAGAAATTGTTAAAAGGTGATTCTCAGAATGCCCCGGAAAACTGCATTGATAGAAGTACCTATCAAAGATATAATATCATATAGCAGTGTGCATGCATTTCATGTTTTGGAAGCCTGCTTACTTTTGGGTTGACATTTTTTTTCAGTTCAAGCCATTTCTGTTTGTTTTGGGATCTATTTGGAGGAGGGTTAGAACATAAGAACATAAGAAGAGCCCTGCTGGATCAGGCCAAAAGCCCATCTAGTCCAGCTTCCTGTGTCACACAGTGGCCCCACCAGATGCCTCAGGGAGCACACGAGACAACAAGATACCTGTGTCCAGTCGCCACTCCCTTGCACCTGGCACAGAGAAAACCCACTTCTAAAAAAAACCAGGAGGTTGCTTATGGCTTGTAACCTGTGATGGTCTTTTCCTCCATGAATTTGTCCAAACCCCTTTTAAAGGCATCTAGGCCAGGTGCCATCACCACATCCTGTGGCAAGGAGTTCCACAGATGAATCACACGCTGGGTAAAGAAATATTTTCTTTTGTCTGTTCTAACTCTCCCTCCACTCAATTTTAGTGTGTGTCCCCTGGTTCTGGTGTTGTGCGAGAGGGAAAAGAATTTCCCTCTATCCACTCTCTCCATCCCATGCATAATTTTATAAGTCTCAATCATGTCCCCCCTCAGGCGCCTTTTTTCTAGGCTGAAAAGCCCCAGACGCTGTAGCCTTTCCTCGTAAGGGAGGTGCTCCAGCCCACGAATCATTCTGGTCGCTCTTTTCTGCACCTTTTCCAATTCAATTATATCCTTTTTGAGGTATGGTGACCAGAACTGGACACAATACTCCAGATGTGGCCTTACCATCGATTTGTACAAAGGCATAATGATATTGGCCGTTTTATTCTCAATCCCCTTTTTAATGATCCCGAGCATGGAATTGGCCTTCTTCACAGCCGCCGCACACTGGGTCGACACTTTCATCGACCTGTCCACCAGCACCCCAAGATCTCTCTCTTGATCCGTCACAGACAACTCAGAACCCATCAGCGTATATGTGAAATTTTGGTTTCTTGCCCCAATGTGCATCACTTTGCACTTACTTACATTGAAGCGCATCTGCCATTTTGCTGCCCATTCTCCCAGTTTGGAGAGATCCTTCTGGTTGATCCATTTTTGTAATGCTGATTGGCTTTTCTGGAGGGGGGAGAATTAAGGAACATGTTACATTCTTGTTCTCTGCAAAAGTTCAACAGTGCAGCCACTGGGAGGGTTCTATCTTCAACACTCACACAGCATAGCAGTAATGCGCCATTCCAGAAAAGAATGGCTATGAAAGTTGGAAGCCAGGAGGTGACTGTACACAGCAGGCCCTGCCAGGGGTGTGAACAAAGGGAAGTGCGCGGGGCGGGCCGCCCGAGGGTGACGCACGCACAAGGGTGACGCCCGTCCCCCCGGCACTTACATTTTGATGTTGAAGTTGGGCCCGCCCGCCCTCGCGTCCATTTGGCTCCAAAATGAGCCGAAAACGACGCGGGGGGTGCTCTGCTCCTGCGCGTGACGTCACGCGCGGGGGCGGAGCCTCTTCCTTAAAGGTGACGCGCGCCCCTGCTCTGGGGTGACTCGCGTCCTAGCAACGCGACTGGGCCCTGCCATTTGGATCAGGTTGTAGTATTCACCCCCCAAATGAACTCACATTGCTAAAATCCTACCTAAACTCACTATAAGGCTCTGAGGCAATCCATGAACTTGTGACGTTAGAATATTTAGATGTCAGAAAATGTTAATGTTGGCAGGACTAAATTCAGGTGCTAAGATTTAACTGCTTTGCCAGTTGGGCTGCATTTGGAATTAAGATCCAGTACACGCCAGCAGGTGGCACAGTGGGTTAAACCGCTGAACCATGAGCTGTCGATCGACAGGTCGGCAGTTCGAATCCGCGATGGGGTGAGCTCTCGTTGCTTGGCCAGCTCCTGTCAACCTAGCAGTTCCAAAGCATGTGAGTAGATAAATAGGTACCGCTTGCGGGAAGGTAAACAGCGCTCCGTGTTCCAGCTGCATGCTACGCGCTGCGGCAAGGAGAGTCATGCCGGCCACATGACCACGGAGAACATAAGAACATAAGAAGAGCCCTGCTGGATCAGGCCAAAAGCCCATCTAGTCCAGCTTCCTGTGTCACACAGTGGCCCCACCAGATGCCTCAGGGAGGCCTGCAGAGGCGTCTTCGGACAACGCTGGCTCTTCGGCTTTAAAATGGGGATGAGCACCACACCCTAGAGTCGGACACGACTGGACTTAATTGTCAGGGGTCACCTTTACCTTACACTTAACATAGGATGTGATTCCTACCATTCACATAAAATGTTTTCTCTACCTTTGATTTCCAAAATTTGCATTGCTGGCATTAATAATTCTCTTCAATAAAATAGAGGAATGTCAAATTGGGGAAATGCATGCTCCTTTGATGATAGTGTATTCTCTTCAAGCAATAAATATTTAAGATATATTATTATATATTAAAGTTAGCTATATTTAAGATGCCATAATATGTCATAAAATGATATTATGTTTTTTTTTTCCATGCATAACAATTTTCATATGGAACACTTATTAGAAGCATTCAAAGAACCTGAATTTTATATTAGCACACTGAGAGGGATTTTTTTTTATCACAAATTGTTCCTTACATATAATTTGATTTCCATCTGAGAAAATGAAATTCTTAAGAAGGAAGTATTGCAGTCATTTATCTAGCATAATTAAAAACTGATTCCCCATAAAAGCTACTGTGTAGTTTAAGATTACTTACATAATTTGAAATGAAAACACATATTTTTTAACTCTTGCATTAAAGTTCAATTAAGTTTGCATAGACAGAATGCACAGAAGTGAAAATTCTGAACAAATGCTTTACAAGCCACATTAACCAATCTGTGTGCTTTTTAAACCTTTATGCTAGTAGAATTATCAGACACTAGAGCAAGATTGTGAATGGAAAGTGCAAAACTGCATCTCAAAGACCAAACAGCCCAGTCCTAATGTGGCCAGGCAGCGGAGGAACGCGCGTTCTGCTGGTACTAACTGCCATAAAGTAAAGATCCTCTTACCCATCACTATCTGATTGACAGCCCAATCCTGGACGGAATCCGGCGTAACCCCTCGGACTCTGTGCATGCGCAGTTTGGAAGCGGGACGGAAGCCAGCACAACTCCACTGGGACAGGGGGAATTCTGGGGGCGTCCAAATTTCAATGAGGTTTATAGCCCAATCCTGTGCTGGCCATACACTGACAGATCTTGCAATCTGCCAGTGTAAAGCTGTGACAGATGGCGCTGGAACCACTCTATTTTTCTGCAGCTTGCTACCGACAGTGCAGGAGCTGGTAAGCCCTGCTGTGCTGGCAGTGGCAGGCTGCAGAACCTCTGCTGGGGCGGGGAGGATTTTGGTGGCAGCTACGTACGCTGAGATCTATCCCCCCTTCCTGGACCGGACCTGCCCCCATGAGTCTCCTTGGATTTACACCAGCAAAATAGCTGGTGTAGGTCCAAGGAGACCCATTGGAGACCAGGCGGCCTACAGCCTACCTCTCCTGGGTTGTCTGGTCCCCACCCCACCCAGCCCATAGCATGCAGTGCACACTCCGTTGGTGGTGCTGCATGGTCTGGGCTGGTGGGGGATAGGATTGGGCCATTAGTTATGATTCCCTTTCTTTGACTAGAACCCATTAATTCATTTATTTATTTTCACATTTTTATATTGCCCTTCCTCCAAGGAGCTCAGGATGGTGTACATGGCTATATTAAATTGGAACAATTCACCATTTTGCAGATATATAATTCAAGTCTCTCTAGCATATATAAGGCACTAGTAAAGAAAAATATAAGTATCAAGTCCATTTTATTTAGACATGTCAGATTCCATTTACAGTGTACATGGAATAAGCTGAAATGGAACTGATAGCATTACAAGTCACAAATGCTACACACTGATGCATTTTAAGAATGCTCAGTGCTTTCATAAAGTTAAGAATGTGGTGTATTGGTATGCAAATATTATAAATTGCAGGTTTTTGCCGTGTGCTTTCAGTCATGAGGGACGCTAATTAAGACCAAGCTAAAGACTTAAGTATATTTCACTTTGAATGTCATTTCCTATTCATAATGCTCAATGAAAGATATTCATTCTACTCCCTTAAGAAGACTAAACAAGAATAAATTAGCTTTTGATTCTTGGTGAGGGTACTTGGAAGTATTCTTCTGAAGCAAAGACTACATGATGTGAAGCTGATTTTCCAGAGCAGGTTTTGTTGTTTGTTTGTTTGTTTGTCCATCTTTGACTTCAGCAGGCCCAGGCAGTGCATGTAAGAAGGTCAAAATCAGGAAAAGGAAAACAGTGCAAATCTGGATTAGATCAGCAGCAGCCACCAGGGGCGATGTAAAGTTTGGTCACAAGTGTAAAGAACTCAGAATTAAAATCATACTTAGGGCAGTAGTGTCGTTCCGCCCCCACATGGAGGGGGCGCCGACGTGTGTGACATCTATTTCGTGCATTCGTGCAGCTCCAATCCCCCCCCACCGTTTTTTGTCTCATTTTGGAGCCGTTCAGCTCCAGGGCGGGCAGGAGGGCCCAGCTCCAGGGCGGACCTGCCGGTAAGAGTTTCGTTTCCCCCCCCTTTATGCAGTGAAAGTCCCCCCCCCCGAAGCGGCACCTGGTGCCCAGGGCACCAAGGCACCAAGCATTACGACGCTACTGACTTAGGGTTCAGTTTAATGAGGTCTTCTTTCTAGGAAACAGTGTGAGGTGCACAGGCAGTCCAAAGGCATTTAGTCCCACCCCATGTGCCTAGCCTTCTGTGGCTATACAGACAGGACTGGCCCATCCCTAAGGCCACCTAAGGCACTGGATTGGAGAGGGCAACGGCCTTTGTCTGCCTCCACTGCTACTCTTTCTCCAACCCAATTGGAGAATTCAAGAAGGAAGGGAAATGCAGCAGATAAGGAAGTGTGGGAGAGAGGAGTTTGGTGGGCTAGAGTGTCAGAAACTGACCAGTCAGAATTTACTTCCGCTTTTCTTGTATGGAATGTTGTTTCTTCAATAATGCCAATGATGTTTTCTAAACTAAGACTTCCCTGATTATTATTTTTAAATCCCTGCAGATCATCCTGCAAAGAAAATTTACATAATATAATGTAACACATGTTCTAACACAGAGCTTCTCAAACTGTGGGTCAAGACCTACTTGGTGGGTCATGGCCCAATGCCAAGGAGGGTCACCAGTTGGGCCTACCTGCCCACCCTTGCCTCCGTTTGGCTCCAAATTGGAGCCAAATCAAAGCAACTAGAGGCCACTTTTGGGTCGTGAGTCACCTTCTGCAGCTGTTCCCCATTGCGCCAGGCCAAAGATGGCCTCCGTGGGCCTTGGAAGGCCTCTGGAAGTGACTTCTGGGTCACCTCCGATTTCACCGATGCGACTTCCAGTCACATCCAGAAGTTTTTCTGAGGCCTGCGGTAGCCTCCAGAGGCTGTCCTGGTGAGTCGGGACAGGGGAGCAGCTACAGAAGGTGAGTTGTGGCGGTGAAGACTTTGAGAACCGCTGCACATCAGTGGCGTTGCTAGGATGGCCACTGCCCCAGGCAACATCACAATGCCTCACGACGCCCTCCATGCCTGTGTGCAGCGGCGTCACTAGGGCGTGCGCCGCCCCAAAGCGGGGCGCACGTGTCACCCTAGTGACCCTCCGTTCCCCCCCCTCAAAATTTTTCACGCCACTGCTGCTGCCGGCTCCAAACATCCGTGCCGGCCGGCTGTCCGAGGCCTTCTGACGAGGCCCAATGCGTTAATACGTGATTTTTTCGCGCATGCGCACAACGAGAAACATTCTGCGCATGCACGAAAAACGTAATCACTTATTAACGCACTGGGCCTCATCAGAAGGCCCCGGACAGCCGGACGGGGAGGACGCTCCAAGGCCTTCTCCCGGCCTCGGAGCCTCCGGAGGGTGACGCGCGCAGCAGAGGTGACGTGCGTGTGGGTGCGTGCGTCACCCTCTGCATGCATCAGCCCCCGGCGGTCCCCCCGCCATGCTAAAGTGACGCCAATGCCTGTGTGATGCCCTCCACCACGCCTGCGCATCACCCTCACCTCTAGAATGGCTCCATTTGGAGCCGTACAGAGGCAAGGATGGGTGGGACAGCACAGCTCACACACCGCCACCTCGCCATCCGCCCCTCCCTCACTAATGGAGATGCCAGAAAACAGCCACTCCACTGTCACGAGGGGGGTGATGGCAACCTGCCCCCCGCTAGTTACGCTATTGGTCCACATGTTTTCTGTATCTAATTGGTGGCTATCCATGTCCTATGTTTGTGTACAGAGATACCTGTCATATCTTTTGTCATGTAGTATGTAATGAGCATAAGCTGGTTTACTATGAATGGCAAGCAAGATGAGAGAGAAGATGTTTTAGTAATATGCGTGCATTGTTCTCCATTAATTCCTTTCTCATCAGTACATCAACCCCTATTTTCCCTCACATTCAAACACAAAACAGAAACATTAATCAAGCTGAGGAACAAAGACAGACATGCTTCTTTAGCATGTACAGCATAGAGTTGTAGTAAAGTGTCTCTTGATACAATGCACCACCCTATAAACATACCTATTAAGAGACTAACAGCCCAATCCTGTCCTTTCCGCTCCACCAATGCAGGGGGGGGCAGTCACGGAAGTCTCCTCTAGGAACTTTCATTCCCTTACCCAGAGGTAAGCCTCTAGAGTATATAGGGGGTCTACTCAGACCTGCACTAGCAAAATCGCTGGCGCAGGTCCACATGGACCGAAACAGGTCTGGGAAGGTGGTTAGAATTTAGCGGCTGCCATTGAACCTGCCCCCTTCCCAGCATTGTTCTGTGCTACCCCATCTCTGTCTTGTTCCACCCTCACCTGTTCCTCCTTCCCCTCCCTGCCCCGCCTCCCCCCCCACCTTACCTGTGTCGGTGGGTCCTTGGTGATCCTCCAGCACATGGGGGAAGGCTCTGGCTTCTGCCTGGTGCTCCGACAGTGCACACTTTCATGTGCTGTCAAAATGCTTGTTCCGCCATAGTGACAGTAATAGACTGAGAACTTTGATGCATAATTAGTGTTGGAGGCTGCTAACATAGCCACAATGCACAGTATTTTAGCATCATCACTGTACAGCTCATACACAGAGACTATTTCTGTAAATGAATTCTCCTTTCATAATGCTAATTGTAGTATTTCATAATGCAGCAACAGAAAGATGTTGGGCCTGATCCACTGAACTCATTTGAATTTAAGGGGAGTTGTACACAAGCATTATTTCAAGAGGGGTTATGCAGCATAACTTGTGGATTTAGGCAATGTATTTTCTGGTTTTACAATCCTTCAAGTTAAAACATATGTCTTTACTGAATTCATTAGGAATGGTCTTGCCAGAAACCATTTGGATTCCAAATTTGGATCATTGATCATTTACCTAGCCCATTCCTTCGAATAAGCTTGGCTTACTTGTAAAGTGCTGACCATCTTCTTCAGAAGGCATGTAAATCTTTATAAAGCTTAATATACGCAGGCAAAACAAAATCCTGCAATTCATACTCAAGCAGATAAATCCACTGTAAAGTATCTTCTGCAAGATGTGTCCCTAAATCTTTCTACCACTTAAGCACTGCAAAAATGTATCTGTGTTTCACGATGAGCTGATTTATTCCTCTTGCAAAGTTGCAAATACAGTGCAATGTAAGGAACTTGCTCTTGATGAAAAAGCAGAATCCTTGATAACTCAGAGGTTATAGGCCATGAGTTAGGATATGTATATGAAGGATGGATGGATAGATGGAGGATAAATCATTGTTAGGAATCAGGTTTTCATTCCTTCTGAGAGCCCTAGCTAACAGGATTCTGAGACTGGAAGAGTCCTCTGCAGGGGCGTCGCTGGAGCGTGGCGGGGTGGGTGGGGCGCCCCGGGTGACGCGCGCCCCGGGGTGACGCGCGCACCTCACGCATGCCACCTCCGTGACGCGCGACACCCTTCGGATGCGGGAGCCAGCCTCGGAGCGTCCGACCCCGTCGGTGCTCCAGGGCCTTCTGAAAGAAGGCCCAGGCAGCGCGTCCGGTATTTTTTGGATTTTCACGCATGCGCAGACCCGTTTTGAGGGCAAAAAGCCCTGAAAACGGGTCTGCGCATGCGCGAAAATCCAAAAAATACCCAGATGGACGCGCTGCCTGGGCCTTCTTTCACGGGGTCGCCCCCCCGCACCGCGATATCATAGCGTCACTAGGGTGACGCGCGCCCCCTGCCCCAGGGTGACGCGCATCCTAGTGACGCTACTGGTCCTCTGTCTTACTTCAAGGGATTGGTCGGGGTGATGATTGGCATAACTGATTGCCAGTTATGCCTCCTGCCTTCTCTGCACAGAATGGCTCCAATGGCGAGGGGGCGGGGCCGCCTCCTGCCGGCTTGTAAACGGGACTAGGACAGGGCGCAACTTAAGCTACGGCCCCCACCGAAGCAACGTCTCTGCAGTAGTGAGTTCACTTGCAAACTTGTTTTCCATCCTTGTTGCCTAGAATGTGGAGTGATATTTTGGTGGGTGTTGTTTTTGGATATTGTTTTGAGGAGAGAGGATGAGGTAAAGAGTTAATCGTTGCCTGTGAACAAAATGTTTGGGTTGAAAATGTCTCCGTTTCTCTGCATATTTTTCTCCAGATAACGTTTCAAGGAAATTCTTGGAGCATTCTGTGTCCAGCCACAAGTCCAGCTACATTATGAGATAGATACACTTGAGTCGGCTGAAAATGTCACACATATACCCGCAAGGCCCAGGGAATGAAATCCACAGCCATATCAGAGTGTCTGGTGTCTGGTATAACACTAGGCATTCAGTAAGTTTACACCATGGATATAGTTGCCTCATTATGGTTGGTGGTTGGTTTTTTTTAACTTCACCAGCAATGAAGGTTCATCTTTGAAAAGAACTCAGTGATGCAGTGAACCAGGTGTGTCAGGTAGAACCTGCCTTCAAATAGCAGGTCTTGTAATGAGAATGTGGAGCATTTTGAAGTGATAAAAAATGACAGACTTATTACAGTCAGCCTGAACTATTATCTGTAAATTAGACATCACTGATTTTATTAGTTCTAATCTAACGGTTGTTATCATCCTGTCCTTTTATTATCTAAAGCCTGCTAACCCAGGATTATTCCGATGATTAACACCTTCCCACTTTCCGACAGCTATAATATGGATCTTAACACTGTTGCAACTGCACTGCAACCCAAATCTGGTGCTCAGAGCAATGGGTCCAATATCTATCGCTTCTCAAGCACATTTAGGAAAAGTAAGAGGCATAACAGAAGGGCCAGTGCATCACGGGAAGCCAAATCACGTAGCTCTGCATAACTGTAACAGATAGTGTAGACGCTTGCTTGCACCCAGCATAGGAAGGCAGCATCCTACAGGAGACAAATGCCCACCTTGGGTTTAGTGCAGTGGGTTAAACCGCTGAACCATGAGATGTCGATCGAAAGGTTGGCAGTTCGAATCCGCGATGGGGTGAGCTCTCATTGCTTGGCCAGCTCCAGCCAATGTAGCAGTTCCAAAGCACGTTAATGTGAGTAGATAAATAGGTACCGCTTGTGGGAAGGTAAACAGCGCTCCGTGTTCCAGCTGCATGCTACACGCTGGGGCAAGGAGAGTCATGCCGGCCACATGACCACGGAGGCGTCTTCGGACAACGCTGGCTCTTTGGCTTTGAAATGGGGATGAGCACCACACCCTGGAGTCGAACACGACTGGACTTAATTGTCAGGGGTCACCTTTACCTACCTTACCCTTCTGACAGCACGATCCTGTGTAACTATAGGCCGGTGGGCCTAGCACTCTTCTGGTCTAGGGTGTCATAAACGTGCTGTAAGGCATTTCAGGGCTATTTCCAAGGCTATTTTGTGCCCTCTCCAAGGCGCATTGAAATACAATGCTCTGAGCTTCTGCTGCGGACGTGTCAATGTGGGAAGTGGTCCCTGGAGGTGGGAAGTTTGCAAAAGACTGCTTTCCAGAACTGTGAACTCTATGCAGCAAGGAGAGCGGCTTGGCGTTCAGTTACAAGCCCCCAGTTTTGCCTCCATGTTAGCTCACCTCCGATTCATATATGCAAACAAATCACAAGTTGTGAGTTCAAAGGGTTTTATCCGAGTATAGCTGATAGAAAGATCCTTATCCGTAACAGAAAACTTATCCGATCCCTAACAGAAAACGTGCGTATCGCAGTCAGTGGCTAGAAGACGTAGAGCGCAATCCGATCCTACTTAGGCCGCCGTTGTAACCAGCGGCGCAGTGAAAACGGGAGGCCCCACAATGGAAGAAAGGGGATTCAAATCCCCTCCAAAAGGGGAATTCAAAGGGGATTTGAATCCCCTTTCCGTTCTGGGGCCTCCCGTTTTCGCTGCGCTGCTGGTTACAACGGCGGCCTAAGTAGGATCGAATTGTGCCCTGAGGTACAAACCAGGAACATACTAGTTGAATTCTCACTTCTGCCATAAACTCACTGGGTGCCTTCAGGGATGGTCCTGACTCCTGAGGCAGCATGACAAATGCTGCCCCCCTTTCCTGATGATGTGCCAGCCTGCAGCCTCTGCCCCTCTCACACTCCAATGTTCTAGCTCAGCACTCCCCTCCCCTCTTCTACATTTCCTTGTCTTCTTGTTCCCCTCTTCTTTTTCCAATACAGGGAGAAGGAGGAGGAGCAGGGCAGGCAAGTAGGCCAACAGAGATTAGTGCCCCCCACCAAACTGCTGCCTGATGGCACAATCCTATTGTACTTCTGTGCTGGTGAAGCACATGCTTCGGCGATGCAGACTGTCGCAAAACTGCTAAAAAGCGGTATGTGACGATGTGCCTAACAGCAGCACTGGCGGGAAGGCCAATGCAGGGAGCAACGTGTGCCGGTGAAGGTAAGTGCTGCGCTGAGCAGCAGAGGGGCAGGGTAAGGGCAGGGGAGGGCAGGGTGGGGGGCGGGACGGGAGGGGGATGGGTGGATTGGGCCCAGGAAAGGGAACAGGATCAACAGCGCTAGCGCACACCGTATTCTAACCCCCTTCCCGGGCTTGATCCGCCAACAGATCAACATGGATTTGCGCGGTAGACCCAAGTAGACAAATGTCTCCTTACCTTGAGGAGACCTCCCACCTCTTGAATCTCACCGTAGGATGCAGTGTAGCCTGTGTTGGTGCCTCTGCATCAGTGCAGGGAACGTTAGGTCGGATTGGGCTGCCCAACAATCTCTTCAATTGGTTTCATGGATTTCATGCCCTGGCCTTAGGCAAGCAAGGTACTCCCTCTCAGCATCAGCTGCAATAGGGGAATAATACTGACCTAACAGGGTTGTTGTATGGCTTGCAACAAGGTAATACACATTGCAGTCTCAAGTGCTGGCCTTGGACTCTTTCAAAGATTGATGTATTATACTCAGTCAAGAGTTCTTACCTTTCCTCCCATTCTGTTTTAATGTATCTCAATGTTCTATGCATCAAACATAAACCTTTATTTTTAAAGAAGTCCTCAGTGCATACGTGCCAAAGCCTAGAGACAGCCGACTTTTCACAGTTCCTGTTTTACTGGATGCTGCAAAAATGAACTGAAGCACGAAACTGCCTGAATGCTTTTGGTGCTAAATCTGCTAAATTGCAACATAAAAAAGATATCACACTTGCTTTCAATGGTAATAGGTTTAATGTAATTCTGTTAACCTTGCTGTACTTCAGGATAACGAAATTAGAAGTTCATTTGCATGTATAATATATATGGATATTTGAATGCTGCTTTTGTCAGATTGCAAATTAATATGATAAATTAAGCTAAGAAGCAGCCTACGGACCTTGCTTACTGTATATTTGTTTTTCATACACTTCATTAACACTGCGCTACTTATGCTTATTTGAACAGAGTAAGTTTGTTGGCTAACACTGTGCCTTCTGATTTTGAATGACTCTGAGTGATGCTGTTCTTGTCTGGTACTTTTCCATTACAGTGAGAAATATTCAGATCAGGCATTCAGACCAAACACCAAAAATGCATCTTTTCAGCCTATTGTTGAATGCATGTATAAATTTGGTGAACTTTGTACACCTCTTATCAGGGTAATCTACACACTACATTCTGAAGCGTGACACCCTTATATTGTGAGACAAATAAAAATATTGTTATTGCCATGTGGGAAATACCAGTTGTAGTAAATGGATCCTCTAGTCCAGTGGTTCCCAAACTGGGAATCGCAGAAACCAGCCAGGGGAGCCACGGAGTGCCACGGAATCCTCTCGGAAAACAGTGCAATGCCAATTGGCAGGCATCAACATAATGTAATGGGGAGCCGCAGCCAATGAATGGTCAATGGAGTCACAAGTCAAAAATGTTTGCTCTAGTCTAAACCTTTGAAGAACTGGAAACCTACAGTGGTGAACCTCATGTTCATTCATGTACTACCTTCTTCCAATTCCGCTCCCTACACATGCTTGAAGAGGATATAAATCTTCTGCTTCAAATCCATAACAAAACAGAGTTTGCCAGTTGTTATCGGGTGTGCTTTTTTAAAAGCATGCATAATGTGCACAAAGGGTCAAACTAATTTGTGCACAGGGCCCCCGTGTAGTGGCCAATGGAACAGCTATGCAGTTTAATGGAAAAAGAACAAGGGTGGTAAGGATGAAACGTGCAACAAAAACAGATTTACATCCCAATCCTATGGGCCGTTTATGCTGTCGGAACGAGCGCTCTGGCAGTGTAAACAGCTTTACAGCTGTCGCAAATGCTACAGCGACAGCTAGTGTGGCAGGAAGCCATGTCCATGCAACGATGGACAGTGGACACCCACTACTGGTGGTAAGCTCCTGCAGGGGTCAGGAGGGAGGTGGGGAGAGGCTGGAACTGGGAAGGGGGTGGGTGGATCAGGACCGGGATGGGGGTGGGGTTAGCAGCAGAGGTGCCCGCCAAATCCTAACCCACTTCCCAGGCCTGATCCACTTTTACCAGTCAATGGGGACTTGCACCAGAGATATCAAAACATGGTTTCCTTTGCAACACTGAGGGCAAAATATGATTTGCACAATCCATAGTGTTCTGAATTAGGACAAAACAGAAAATATGGTTTGTTGCAAGCTGAAAGGAAGAAGGAAAGTGAAAGGAGAGAAGAGAGCATGTGATCATAACACTTTAGAGAAGGATTGTTTGGCAAATTGTCTGCATCGAAGTACAGTAGCTAATGTCTTTGTTAAAGCCATCCAGGGTGTATCCTTGACGGGCTGGATTTTGAATGCCAACTTGCTTTTCAGTATGAACTCTTTCAGCTCTTCTGTGCTTTCACAACACCTGGATGCTGAAATCTTTGACTCTGAACACACAGCGATTGTGTGATTGTACCATAAAAAGTAAATACGGGATTTTTATAGCAAAGAAAACTTTACCAAATATTCACATAGTAACCAAACTGGGAAATGAATATGATTGAAATTCGCAAACTGTGATGCCTGTGTCATGCCAGTGACTCTGGCAATGAGAAGGTTACAAAACACTCAGCCATGGTGGGGGAGAGGATTGGACAGACAGGCCAATCCTGTCCCCCACCACGTTATAACATGCAGCTGTGCCAACAAAGCATGTACTGCATGCTATGGTGGGGAGGCTACCAGAAGGCTGGTGTAAGTAAAAATCTTTTTGCTTACACCACAGTAGACCTTCTTACCACCTATGGGCCTCCTCAGTCCCATGCCAGTTATGTAGCTGGCATGTCTGAGGAGAGGAATGGGGTGGGGTGGATAGTGGGGGACAGAATCTGGAGTACACGTTCACTCCCGATATCTTACCTCTCCACGCCGCCCCCTGCCCCTGCCCTCCCTCTCCCTCCAATCCAATTTACACCACTGGTGTAACCAGTGGGGGAGGGCAGGGCAGGAGGCTTTGGAGGGGAGGGGAGATTTAAATTCCCTTTGATTGTGATGTATTAATCCCCCCCTTTGGAGAGGATTTGAATCTCCTTTCCATGTTGGGGCCTCTCATTCTCGCTGAACCGCTGGTTACACCGGTGGTGTAAGTTGAATAGGATTGTGCTGATAGTCTGCTCACAGTTTGCCCCTGCCATGACTTTACCTAGGCTGGCACGAGCTGAACTCTGCAGCGGTGGGTGCATGGATCTGCCAACCCTTTGCGCTGGCAGCTCCAAAAACTCCTGGCAGTTGTAACTGTTCTGCTGTCGCAAATGAAGGATAGGATTGGGCCATAAATGTATTTGACACACAAAAAGTTTTTGAAAAGGTTTTCAGAGCAAAAGGAATGAAAAGATAGTTCCCTATCCCAAAGTTGCTCACAATCTAAAAGGAGACACAGGAAAGGCAACTGTTGAATGGGAAGAAGTGGAGATCGGGGGAAATGGGGGTAGAATATGTGCTTAATTGAGGTGCATACACGGAGGCTTAACGACAGTGTCCTACTAGTCTTTTTGTAAATGAAACATTAAAACAATTCATCTGAACAATAACAAAGATCAAACTGGAGATGAATTTTGCAGTCGTGTAATGATTTGCCAGTGGCAAAGAAATTGCAGATTGATTGTGGTACAAAACCAACCAGCTTCTTAGATATGACACACATCTACTCGCACATATATTTTTAACTTCAGGTGTCATTGATGGACACACCAGTGCCCCAAATTCTCCACTTGATAAGAGAAGAGAATAACAGAAGTGCTGATATATGTACCTGGAACATGCTTAGTGTGAGAAGTGAACAAGCTTCCTTGGATACCAAGTCAGATCATTCTTCTGTCTCTTCCAGTATTGTCAGCTCTCATTTGAATTAGCATTCTCTAGTTTTTGGTGGAGATTTTTGTCAGCCCTGCTGCATTAGATCCTCTGAACTGGAGATGTTGGGATCACAACTGAGTCCTTGTATATGCTACAGTCCACTCTCTATCACGGACCAATGGACCCTCCATGAGCAGGTCTCTTCCCAATGTCCTCACTTCCAAAATGTGCACAGTCCCTCCTAACTCCACCTTGATTCCTTAGTTGACAGTACTGGGAATCAGCCAAGACATTGCCCTGGAGGGGGTGAGGCATGGCTCCCTCTAATCAAGATCACGCTAATAAAAAGCCCATTGAGGGGAACTGAAAGCTGTAGCACTGCAGGGCACCTGTGTGTTGCAAATTGGGGCCCTGCACCTTAGCATAATCTCATTTGCAAGCACAAGTCTTCCTGGAAAATAAATTAATCTTAACTACCCAGTGGCCAGGCCACCTGGACAGTTTTTTCAAGTCTTGCAGCCCAATCCTATTGGGCTTTAGTTGTGGCAGAATGAGAGTTCCACCAGCGCTAACTGCTGCAAAAGCACCATGAAGCGCCTTCCAGCAGCGCATTCAGTAGCGTGCTGCCAGAACGTTGGCAGGAAGGCCAGTGCCTTCCTGCATGCATCGTAGGCTCTCCCACCACCTGCGTGAGCAGGTAACTCAATGGGAGAGGCGGGAGGGGGTGGGAGAGGTTGTAATGGGGGCAGGGAGGGGAGTAGGAAAGGGGAAGATTTAAATCCCCTTTCACCTCTGAAGCCTCCTGCTCCCCCCCCCCCCCGCTGGATATAGTGCACCTGTTTTTGGCATGGCTGCACTAGCGGGGGGGGGATAGGATTGGGCTCTTAAATATGGCTGCAGCCCACTTGTCATATATTTTGTTTAACCTGCCACTGATGCACACACTACACTGTGTGCTGCTGGGAGTACCGGTGGGAAGACCTGCTGCAATGGATTGGCAAGATGCCAGGGGAGGCAGGAGGGCATAACGGTGGGTTGAAGGTGTGTGCTGGATCTGCAGAAGGCACGTGCCAGATCCTATCTCCTCCGACAGCACGCTGGATCCTATCCCCTCTGACAGCAGCCCCCACCCCACCCCCTTTCTCTCCTTGGACTTGCACTAGCAAAATCACTAGCGCAGGTCCAAGAAGAAGACCCATTGCAGGTTGGGAGGCTTACGCAGGGGTAAGGGGATTTTTAAAAACCCTTCCCTGCTGAAGCCTCCTGGTCCACTCACCCCCACCATAGGATGCAGGGATCGCCTTTTTGTTGCTGCTGCAATGACAGTGGGGGTGGGAAAGATAGGATTGGGTTGTGTTTAATAAAATCTATATTATTTTGGAAACTGTGTTTTGTTGTTGCTGTTTTTACATTCTTAATTGCATTTGTATTGTTTTAATTGCTTTTGATGTTTTTTTCTTCAATGTTTTATTGTATTTTATTATATTTTATGATGTTGAACCACTTTGAGCACCAGAAAAGTGGGATAGAAACCTTTAAATTAAATTAAATTAAATTAAATTAAATTAAATTAAATTAATGGTCACTGTTAGCCTAACTGGAGGCACTTTGTTTGAGGTTGTTCACTCTGTTATCCTGTCCCCAACGTACTTTAACACTGGGCAGACCCAGACCTACCTCGCAGGGTTGTTGTAAGGACAAAAGGAGGAGAGGAACTATGTACACCACGCTGAGCTCCTCGGAGGAAGGGCGGTATAAAAATGTGAAAATAAATAAATAAAAATAAATGTTTATAAGAGCTGTGTTGGCAACAGGTCTTCTGCTCTCTTTGATTTGAAATGGTAGCAAAGCCTCCAATTCAGCTTTGCATTCAGTCAGGAAATCTCCATTTTGGTCCTTTCCTCCACCAATTTCAACACATAACATGCACAACACAGGCAGGCATGCAAAAGGAGTGATGGCGACAAGTGGAGCAGGAATATTGTATAACTTTGGTCTTTACTCAAGTGTAAAGAAAATAAAATTGTGATCACTAATCAGGCACCACTGCATACTAACATATAATTATATCAATGTCTGCCAGTCTCTTTCTAATTATAGAGTTGCAGACAGTACTTGCTCTAACTGTTTCGCATCTTCAGTTAAAGCTACAAAAATTCCCTTGCATATCAAATTGAAATTATTTGTCCTAAACTACGAAATTCGGTATTGCGAAAACTATTATAGCCTATTACTTGGGAAAGAAGTCTTTCCCAAGTTCTCCTTAAGATGCCAAGGTTTGGACTTCTGTCTTTTCCATGCGAAACATCGGCACTGCTACGGAGCTCCAGCCCCACCCTGAGCGTGGTTGCTTTCCATGGATTACTTTCCAGTATTGTTGGCTCCCTTGGGCAGAGCAAGATTAGCTAGAAGTCACCGTATAGATTGTGAGCCCTTTGGAAACAGGCAACCATGTATTGATTTCTTTTTCTGTGTACACTGCTTTGTAAACTACTTTTTGTTGAAAAGCAGTATATTACTATTACTATTACTATTACTAACAACAACAACAGTAATAATATTATTATTATTATTAATAATAATAATAATAATAATAATAATAATAATAATAATAATGTAGCCATCCCCTCCCATATTAGTGAATAGCTTCAAATGTCAGCACACTTTCACGCCCTTGCCAGTCACTTATGTAACCAGGCCATGGGTATTAGCTGTTCTGAAAGAAACCTTACTATCTGCTTTTCAAAGTGCAAGTGAACATGAAATGGAGATCCATATAGTGAACAGAAGAGTAGACAGAACAAGAGGTTAAAGGAGCAGTTGTGTATTTAATAAAAGAGATCTCGACACTTTCAAAACCCAGGTTTATCCATGAGTGGGAATGAGCATGAAAGGCATTTCCATAACATTTTGACCTATTTTGACAATCAAATATATTCCCATGAGTCCATCTATCATGCCGCCATCTTATGTCACACCCTGAAGTGGTGACATTCACAAGCACTTGAATTAAGTACAGTATGTTCTAGGTAGTGAGATGTTCTCGCTGTATATAAAATAAATTGAGAACAACATTTGCCATGGAAGAACAGTCCCTAATTAGATAGTTGGCTCAGGATTTGCCCTTATTAGGTGAAACGACATGAATGCTGATATAACATCTCTTTATTTTGTGGACAAAAATCTTTGTGAGCTTCTGTAGGCTTTCCCACAAACTGAAAATGCAGTTCTGATTCGATCCTTTTGCTCATTTTTGTTACAGCAAAGTCACTGTGGGATGATGTTTACCTTTGATTTTCATATAGGAAATTATTTTTATTATTAATGGGTTGTGCCCTAAACATTCCTTCCGAATGCAAAAGAAGCTTCCTCCTGGAGAAGGACTCTTTCTCCTGTGGAAGGATCGCTTGCGAGGATTCCTTCTGCAGCAGAAAGAATCTTTCCACAGAAAGAAGTTCCTTCCATAGGGGGGAAGAAACCTTAGGATACAACCCCTTCTTTTTGAGAATAATTATGTAGTGCTTTTTCCAAAAAACAAAGTTCCCAAAATAGTGTATGTAGCAAAGGAATGTGAAGATGGTTCCCTCAAAAGGGGCTCATAGTCTCAAAAAGAAGCACAAGGGAGACACCAGCAAGAGTCACTGGGTACGATATTCCCAAGCAGTTGCGCCAGGCCGCAGGTTGGGGGGGGGGAGGTCAGCCATCTCTGGCCACCTGCTTGCCTCCACTTCTCCTCCTCTTCCTTCCACTCACTAGACTGGAAAGGGAAGATGGGGACTGAGAGGAGGAAGAAATGTGGATGGGAGGAGCAGAAGTGTCCTGGGGTGGGTGCACTTACCTGGAGGTAAGTGCACCTTTCTGGTGCAGCGCTTACCTTGAGGAGCTTGGCATTCTGGACGTTCGGGGGTGATGTAATGATGAAATCACACCACTCCCAACCTATTACATTGCTTTTAGTGCGAAAAGCTCGCCTTTGGACTGCCTCTGCTCAGTAATCTTTGACCAGCCCAGACCCAGTCACTTTGTGTTCTTGCCGGTGAGTGGATAGCTGGGCTCAGAACGGGCCGGGGGCCACTGAGCAGAGGCTGTGGTGGTGTCACTCCCGAGGGTGACACCTGGTGCGGGACGCATCCCCCACACTCCTCTTGTGAAGCCACTGGGGTGGAGAGAGCTGAGCTAGAACACTGGAGAGTGGAAGGAGCAGAGACTGGCATATCCTCGGGTAAGGGGGGCAGCATTTGGCAGGTCTTGGACTTGCCCTGCTTCACCCTGGCAAGAAAACACCCTGACCATGCCCCAAATACATAGGAAAGGCAGGCATGGGAGGATGCCATTCCATCTCCTCCCATCGTTTAGCTCTCATGAACACCTGCCATCCCATTTTGAGGAAGTCGCAGGAGAACCTGCTCTTCGGGTTCTGTAGCTTCACATGGTAGCTACAGCCACTGTTCTTGGACAGTGTGTGACACTGCTGCTTGACATGCCGCTCTGAAATGTGGGGTGGGGAGATGCCATTGCCCCCTCAGCTTGCATACTTTTCCCTGCCTGGCACTCCAGGCCTTTTTGTTATCTGTGATCTCGGATCCTTGGCTCAGCACGGCAGGAAAGATGCCTAAGAGAAAGGCTATTCAGTACAGGCCATTGTATTAATGAAATGAGGGTTGCTAGGCATAGTGGCTCTCCAGAAGTGCAATGCAAAAGAAACCTGTTTTGCCAAGTAAAGCTTTCAAAGATAAGAAAGCTCTTCGCAGGTAAAGCTATACATTTGGGATCCATTGAGAGATGTACAGTATATACTTAAAGCACTCTTTTTTTCTTAACCCAGCAACCATTCTTTTCTTTTAGCTATCTTGGAAAAACAGTCTTTGGTGGGAAACTATGAGGAACCTCATTGAGCATTTGCCGCAAATCTCAGTAAACAGACACGACTTTAAAAATGCAGGTCACGCTGCAAGGTGCATTAACAAGGACCGCAGCCACTACCAAAGGAGACCAAAGGCAGAGCAAAACAGCATGAAGTAGGCTGACGCATAAAAATGTTGCAACTTGGAGAGAAATCACAATGGCGTGGAGACCTGCTTGGATAATTAAATCAAACCTAACACAAATGCACACGCGCACGCACGCACACACACATGCCACTTTAAAATAGTTTAAATGGGTTTAATATGGTTTCATTGTATTTTATTATAGTATTGCAATGTAACTCATATTGGACACAACCTCATGAGGGTAGATCAAAGCTATCCTTTCAGTTCCATTCTCAAAAAACGTCAATTTTGTTCTGCTTTTTATATGGGGATTTTTTTATATGGGAATTTTTGCTTCCCATATAACTGTTAAAGGCACAGAAGCTCTATCAGAAAAGAAATGTGGCAATGCTAAATGGGAGGCATTGTTATGAAAATGCAATCATACTTATTTTAGCATGTTATTCTACATTGGGTTGGCTTAATGTCTGAGACATTAAGCTAATAAGCACCAGAGCGTTGGCGGAGAAGGCTGGAGCCTTCCTGAGCACGCGGAGGGATCGCTGGTGACCCGGCGGAGTAGGTAAGGCTGGAGAGGTGGAGGGATGGAGGAACAAGGGTGAAGAACTGCAGAAGGGGGTGGATAAAGCAGTGAAGGTGCACGCCAGATTCTATCCCCTTTGACAGCAACTTCCCCGCCCCCTTTCTCTCCTTGGACTTGTGCCAGCAAAATTGCTGGCATAGGTCCGAGGAGAAATATTGTAGAGCAGGAGGCTTAGAGGTGTAAGGGGGTTAAAATAAATCCCCCTTCCCCCCTGAAGGCTCTCGATCCACCCTTCCCCCACTGGATACAGCGTGGCTGTTTTTGGCATGGCTGCACCAGCGGATGGGTAGGATTGTGCTGATAGTGAAAATATGCCGTGTATTTCAGTACATGTTTTTTTTTTTTTTTTTTGGTGAACTCTCTTGAGTGGACATTTCTTGCACTTTAGGACTAGTGGGAACAGCATGACTCATCGCCTCCTGGCAGTCTTTGGTAAAAAAAAAATCGCCTAAGCCAAGCAATTTTCTCATAACCCAGAGCATTCAGAATGCCCCAAATTAGGTGAACATCAACTTATGGTCAATTTGGCTTATGTCGAGTGGCTTTTCAAATAATTATGTAAGTATCACAGGTTTTGTGTTATTTTTGGTTATGACCTTTATGTGGTCAGGCACTTTCAGTTCAGACTCAAGCAAGCTTTATTGCTGTGAAACAGTCCAATGTATCTATTAGGTCTATTAGGGTGCCGTTTTACTCAATGAAATCATATCCATTGGTTGTGTGTGCTATTTAGAACCCACCCAATCCAATCTATTCCGGGGGCCCCACACACACACTGATGTAGCGATGCTAAAATGACTACCGCTGCATCCCACAGGGCGGTACTTGTGGAGATCTCCTCTGAGTAAGGAAACATTTATTCCCTGACCCGGGAATAAGCCTCCGCAGCGTGGAGGGGTCTACTTGAACCTGTGCTAGAGAATTCGCTGGCACAGGTCCGCATGAACCAGTGCTGTGGGATCGGGTCTGGGTAAGGGGTTAAGATTCGGCAGTCACCGCTGCCGCCAAACCCAGTGGCGTCACTCTAGGTGGGGCAGAGCTCTAAGTTCCGCCCTGCTCTGAACCCTTCCTTACTCCCTGGCATGAAGCAGCTCCGGCCCCTCACCGTCGGAGCCATTCAGGCCAGCGAAGGCAATGAGCAGGGAGTCTCCTGCGCGTTGCCTTCACAGGCCTGAATGGCTCCGACGGTGAGGGGGCGGGGCCGCCTCGTGCCAGGGAGTAAGGAAGGGTTCAGAGCGGGGCGGAACTAAGAGCTCCGCCCCACCTAGAGCGACGCCACTGGCCAAACCCATCCCCTTCCAGGACCCGATCTGCCATTTTCACCGCCTCGTTCCTCATTGTTTGTCTCTGCATTATTTGATTTAGAGCTGCAAGGTGGCCTGATTAGGATCAAAATTGTGGCATGCAGAGAGGGAATATATATTTAACACTTTCCAGCTGTTCTACAGTCTTGAGAAAAATACCTCCCCCTCTCAAACACTGCTATTAGCACCAGGAAAGAACCTGCAGTTGAAAAACCCAGGGCCAATATGCATTCTGATGTAATGTGTAGTTTGGCCCTAAGGTTTGACTTATCTGTTTCCGTTCTGACTCCTTCCACATAGCCCAGTCCCAAATGGCAGTGCTTTCCATGCTGCTCAAGTATCGTATGCATTGCACCTTAATGGATTGGCATTGTCTTGCTACTGTAGAAAAGTCAAGAAGAAGGGCATGAGCTAAAGGGCGTGGGATGAGGAGGATTCTCACTTAGCTATTATCAATACCAAGCTTTACAAAAGTCATATGTAGCTATTAATCTTTCTCCACAGAGGCTCTAATACAGAGTGGATTTCATGCTGAGTATTGTTGATTTTTTTGAAAGGCTTCAACCCTAAAAGGCTAGATAAACACTGTATGCAGTTGCTGTATTTTTTTTTATCCAGCATGTTCGAGCTTTGCTAATGAAAGTTACCAGAAGCGCATTCGTGTTGTTTTTTCCAAACTACTCAGCTCTAAATCCAATGTACACACCTCAGAATTCGTTTTTTCTGGGGATGACTGTTCAAAACCGATTTTGTTTTTTAAAAAAGCCATTTTATATGATCTGAAGACTCCTGAGTCCATGTTAGATCAATCTGATTTCCTTTACAAACAAAGACAGAGAAAACGCCATGCAAACTACAGGCATAATCTTCCCTTAAATATATTATGGTCCAGTACTTTATTGTAACTATCATTTCAGGAAAAAAAAGACTGCTAACAAGAACAGAGGATTCATATGAATGTAGGCACAACCTAGACAAGATCAAGTCCTTTCACAATCCATTGTTTTGATGGTAAAGTCAAATAATTTTTCCTGTGAAAACGTACATCTGTGGAACTCCTTGCCACAGGATGTGGTGATGGCACCTGGCCTAGATGCCTTTAAAAGGAGTTTGGACAGATTCATGAAGGAAAAGACCATCACAGGTTACAAGCCATAAGCAACCTCCTGGTTTTAGAAGTAGGTTTTCTCTGTGCCAGGTGAAGGGGAGTGGCAGCAGGAAACAGGATTTATCTTGTTGACTGTGTGCTCCCTGAGGCATCTGGTGGGGCCACTGTGTGATACAGGAAGCTGGACTAGATGGGCCTTTGGCCTGATCCAGCAGGGCTCTTCTTATGTTCTTATGTACTAACATACATGTGTATTAAGCCTAGTGACATGGTATTTCTGTGTAAATGTGCTTAGCATCAGGCTGCATTTACCTAAAACTGCCTTACTGTCACTCCATTTATGCATTTACCTGATGTTGTGTTAAGCCACTGATATACCAGTCACAATCCAAGGATCACTGTGCCAAGCCAGCACCCAGGCAGACGTCGCATAGCAGGGGCCAGGGGGATGCAATGCCCATGGGTGACAACCGCGGTCTCCTCGGTGTGTTTTGTGGGCCATTCCACCTGCCCTGGTCCTAGGTAAAGGTAAAGGTGACCCCTGACAATTAAGTCCAGTCGTGTCCGACTCTAGGGTGTGGTGCTCATCCCCATTTCAAAGCCGAAGAGCCAGTGTTGTCCGAAGACGCCTCCGTGGTCATGTGGCCGGCATGACTCTCCTTGCCGTAATGCGTAGCATGCAGCTGGAACACGGAGCACTGTTTACCTTCCTGCAAGCGGTACCTACTGTATTTAATGCTTTGGAACGCATGCTTTGGAACTGCTAGGTTGGCAGGAGCTGGCCAAGCAACGAGAGCTCACCCCGTCGCGGATTCGAACTGCCAACCTTTCGATCGACAGCTTATGGTTCAGCGGTTTAACCCACTGCGCCACCCGCTGGAAGCCTTCCAGGAGTGGAGGGGGCGGGGCGGTGATGAAGAATGCATCATTGCCCCCCACATGACCTGCTAGCGATGCAACTGCATCTCGGGACCAGTAAAGTTCACTCTCTTCTCCTTTCCAACGTTTTTCCTGCTTCTTTCCCTGAGCACAACCAGAGTGACTCCAGTTCTCTTGCCCTACTTCCATCCCTTGAGCCAGCTAAACCTCCTGAGACCTCTTTCTGCTTTTGAAACCCCACCTGAAACAGGAGACTTGCCCAGACTCGGCATCCTAGCACCACAACTCCTGCAACACATCACACCCCTGCAGAAATGGACTAGTAATATTGGTCCTTGGTGCGGCCTCACCACTGAGCCAACAGACTTCCTTTTATCTTTCCTTGTTCATCTTATGTGCAGTTAGACTGTCAACATGCTTGGTGTGTCTTATTTTTCTCCTTTATTTTTGAAACTCTGTTCGTGGAATCCTGAGATCAGCCTCAGGCATCCTCTGCAGACAGACTCCCTTAACCAGAACTGCAGTTCCTCAAACAATTGAGAGGCCCAGGGGAGACAGCCTTTGAGCCGCTGCAGTGCCAGTTAGGAAGGTTTATCCGGGGGGGGGGGGGGGAGGCTAGCTTCACCACTGCAAGTAAGTGAGTTCATGGTCTGCCAAGGGGCTCACTTGTTACCTGTAGCCCCAGGTTCAGGTTACAAAGAACCACCATCTAGCCCTGGTCTGAACTTCAGGAACTGTTCTCCCTACTTTTCTTTCATGCTCCCGGTGTGCCTCCTTTTCCCCACCTTTCCTGATACCCTGCCTGCTGCTTTCTCCGCAGGGCAATGGCTCCGACAGTGAGGTGGCGGGGCCGCCTCCTGCTCGCTTGGTAAAGGGACTGTGATGGAGTGAAACGTACAGCCCCGCCCCTACCGGAGCGACGCCACTGGAGGGAGGGCCATTCTCTTACCCTGAAAACCATCCGAACAGCCTCCGCAGCCACTGCAGCTGCAAAGGCAGCTGCTAGGGCCGTCAAAGCTGCCTCCATGGCCACTCCTCACAAGGAGACCACAGGCGGCACCCAGGGGCACAGCACCCCCCATCCCCAGCCTAGCGACACTACAGGATTGCGTTGTTGGACATGGTTTCTGAGAGAACTGTGCTTATATTGCTAAGAAATAAGATGTAAGAATAGCCTGATAATAAATCATTAGTTTAGTATGGGACTTTAATTGGGTTTTAATTTACTCTTCATCGCATTGCTTGCTATTCTCAACTGTATTTAGTATGTAATAAAATTAAGTATTGTGTGTGCTTAAGCAAATTAGCATGAGCACATATCAGCTGGACTTTTCTTCCCTAGAGAAAATGGCAACCCTAACCCTTTAGTGCTGAACTAGAAAGTCTACACTAAAACACACACCCCCAAGACAGTTATTGGTTGTTGTTTTTTGTTGCTTTGGATAAGATACTGATGGGAAAAATATTTCATTTCAATGGGAAGTATCTTTTTCAGTGCCTTCAAAACACAGTGCCTTCAAAACACAGAAGGTAAAAACAATCTCTCAAAGTGCCGTGGTTTCCTTCAGTGTCCCAGCAATCTCCGCAAGCCTATAAACAGTTCCTGAATCTTAAAGCTATTCCCTTTCTTAATGAAACAGGCTACTTTGATCACCCTTGGCCGCAATTGCATTTGAGGATTCAGCGGATAGTGTGAATGGTAATGATCAATTGCAGGAGGAGAGGAAGTGTACTTTTCCACGCACTGCTTGGCAGAAAACATATGAATACTGGCCAACACCATCTATCTGTTCAGCAGAGACTAATCTGAAATAAGCAACTTTCTGTACACTCACACCTGTGCACATATGCACACCCTGAAGCTACCACTACCAGACGATGGTGAAGCAATCGTTGCTAGGAAGGAGTGCGGGCTGGGGTGGTCGCAGGTGGCCAGTAACCTGTGAATTTCCATCCACAAGAAGAACAATATGCTGTTCTTAATTCCTTCCGGTTACAACGGAATAATCACCATTATCCAAATCTCATTCCCATATGTACTGCCTCTCCCCCATACCACCTTTTTGGCTCTCACGTCCTTGGAAGCAGGTGGAATCTGCCTTCCCATTCTCTCTGTATGCTTTGAATTTCCCCCAAACCATCACAATGAATATACGTATCGTTAGAAGTTGCGCCTAATAATAGGTTAAAAATGGTTGCCCTAGAAAGACATTGTTGAAAAAAGTGAAGTGTCCCTTTAAGCACAATCAATCCCCTCTTTATCTTCATTATAGATATGTGGATATTAATAAAATATGTGGGAAAATGTTATGCAATAGAAAATAGGTTTCTGGGGAGAGAACATTCTGAATAGATACTTTTATGAGATACTCTACATTCCAATAACTCTCATAAGGAATAGAGCTCAAGCATGACATAGTTCAGATAAGTTCCACATATGAATAGCTAATTTTTAAGCAAGCATCATTTGTATTACTTTTGCAATATATCCAGTTATTATCAGCAGAGTGAGATATTCTATATCTCATTTCTCATTTTTCTTTCCCTTTCATATGCATGTAAATGGATAAAAATATGTTACCAACTGACTGGACTTTATTCAGGGCTGGAATCTGCCTTTGATGGACAAATTAATGACCTGCTTTTATAAGCAGCTATAGTGGACTGACCAGAGGCAGACAGAAATGGTGCTTTTTAATATTTTTGAAGAAAAGAACATTTTGGAAAGTGCAGTTTGTCATGGAGGGGTGAGAAAAGCAGTATCTTTTGAACCTACTTCTTCTCTCTAGCGATTAAAAGTGCATGTGCCCTTCTCTTTATCTAGTTACCTATGCCAGTGGTTCCCAAACTTACCGGAGTCATGGCGCCCCCAGCAGCCTCTTCTTCCCAGCTCAGCTGGGCACCACCATCTTGGATCATGTGAAATCTCACATGATCCAAGACGGCAACACCCAAATCTCATGAGATTTAGGTGCCACCATCTTGGATCTCGCAAGATTTTGCGAGATCCAAGGTGGTAGCGCCCAGGAGAGGTGGTAGGAGGGGCCACCGGGAATACCCCATGGCGCCCCTGTGTGTGCAATCGCAGTGCAGCAGGGCATCATGTTGCACACTTTGGGAATCTAAGCTATGTCTATGGTAGTCCACAAGCTAGTGGGGAGAGGAGCATAGCTCAGTGATAGAGCCCCTTCCTTGCATGCAAAATGCCCTAGGTTAAATCCCCAGACAGGGCTGGGAAAGAGCCCCCCCCCAATTCAGAGTCCCTGTTTCGCCCCAGCATTATGCAGCACTGACCTACATAACCCAATGGTCTGATTAAGCTTTATCTATGTAAAACAATTATATCTCGCCTTTCTTGCCTATAAATAACTTACAGTGGCTTACAGTGTGTGTGCACGTGTGTGTGTCCACCCCTGTGCCAATAGGAATGCAGTCAAACCAGGACCACAAAAACAGAATACAAAGGTTTATAGGTACTCACTGAACTCCAGAGGTATGAGGTATGTTTGAAAAAACAAAAAACCCACAAACATTGGGGACAAAAAAGTCCTGAAATACTTTGAATCCAAGGGCACTTAGGGTTAAAATGGCAGAGTCTGCATTCCTAGAGAGACATTGTTGTGACTTGGATGTTAGAACTCCACTTTGAGGCTTAGGGTGCAAGAGACACAAAGCAGAAGACATTAGAGACAGAAGGATACAAAAAGAGGGGGGAAACTGGGAAGAAGATTTTAAACAGAGATAGCAGGAGAGAGAGGGGTAAAAGTAAAGCTGCCTGTTCAAGTAGATACTGCAGCCCAGCCTCAACAATGTAACATTAATCCAGAGGATGTTTACTCTGAAATAAGTCCCACTGAACCCAGTGGAACTTACAGGCAAATGTGTATACCCCTCCCTCCCATGACATGCCCCCGGTTCCTCCACCAAAATGCCCTGCCACTCCCCCTCCCCACCGCCAATGTACTTCCTCCAGTGGTGGCTGGGCACTTCAGTGGTGCACATGCCCTTTCACCAGCCAGTCATGCTGGCGGCCCTGTTGCGCACGTTGGCCCTGTGACTGCAGCGTTGACGGAGGGGGCCTTCCGCTGATGGAATACTAGTTCCACCAGCAGAATGCGCATATCGGACTGAGCCCACAGACCATCAAGATAAGATCTACGGTATGTTACTAGTGCTAGTGTCATGAACAGCATTCAGTTAACTTCACCCGTTTGGCAGCTTCATCTTATACATTTTGCACTTAACGGAAATATAAGCTGATAGTGTATTTTTATGCCTCATGTCTCCTATCACTTCATATTTTGCTCTTTTCCTGTAAGAAAGAGTTTGGATTGACAAAAAGTGTTTCTGGGTCTCAGTTAGGCCAGCATCGGTAACCTGGAACAAGAAAGAATAACTCTGGATCCAATCATTGGCTTGTAGGTAGGATATGCTTCTATGCAATCGGTTTTTCCTTTTGAGCGTATTTCCCCATAAAAAAACAAAATGGATGAAGTGACTGGCAGAAAGCATTTTAATTAGTTACACTTGATATACTTGTAGTTTTGCTAAAATAAAATTTGGAGCCAAAAATATGGCATTTACAAAAAAACAAGCAAACAAATGCTTAATCTTTAAGAAGAAAGTCAGTTCCTGAAAATATGTGCAAAAAAAGGGAACTGCAGAATTCTGTCTACTGGTACACTTAGCAGTATGGTTGAAAATGTGGAGATACCACAGAAAAGACTGAACATTATGTAAAGCAAAGCCATTTTTCATCTCTAGAGACCCAGAGCTTTCCCCAAACCAGAATCAGCCTCTAGCTCTCTGACTGCGCAATCCTAGGCATGTCTATGCAGAAGTAAGGCCTATTGAGTTGAATGAGACTTATACCCAACCCCAGAGATGACGGGCGTGCGCCCGGTACCCGGCGCGCAGGGGCAGGACCTGCGCCCTCGCATGACGTCGACGCCCCCCACCCGTTTACCGCGCATTTCGGAGCCTAACACGTTCCAGGGAGGGCCGATCCAGCGCTTCGTCACTTCCTCCAATCGTGCCCTCTCGCCCAAGCGCCTGGAGCTCCTGTTCCACGTGCTCCACCGATGTTCCGCCGCTGCCCAACCCAGGTAAGCATGTATAGGATTACCGCCTGGTATTGATGATGTAGTGGTATTGATGCAGACATTTGAGGTCCTTGTTCATGGACTATTAACAAATAAATAGAAAGAGGCACTAGTGATGTATAAACGTTCCTCAGCTCACCATAAAAAAGAAAACTGTATTACTTTTAAGCATGGCAGAAAGTGAAGAAGAACTAAAGAGCCTCTTGATGAGGGTGAAAGAGGAGAGTGCAAAAGTTTGCTTGAAACTCAACATTAATAAAACTAAGATCATGGCATCTGGGTCCATCAATTCCTGGCAAATAGAAGGGGCAGAAATGGAAGAAGTAACAGATTTTACTTTTCTGGGCTCCAAGATCACTGCAGACGGAGACAGCAGCCATGAAATTAAAAGACGCTTACTCCTTGGAAGGAAAGCTATGGCAAACTTAGACAGCATAATAAAAAGCAGAGATATCACCATGCCAACAAAAGTTCGCATAGTCAGGGCGATGGTGTTCCCAGTAGCAATGTATGGTTGCGAGAGTTGGACCATAAGGAAGGCTGAGCGCCGAAGAATAGATGCTTTTGAACTGTGGTGCTGGAGAAGACTCCTGAGAGTCCCTTGGACTGCTAGGAGATCAAATCAGTCAATCCTAAATGAAATCAACCCTGACTGTTCCCTGGAAGGACAGATACTAAGGCTGAAACTCAAATATTTTGGCCACCTAATGCGAAGAGAAGACTTTCTGGAGAAGACTCTGATGCTGGGAAAAATTGAAGGCAAAAGGAGAAGGGGAAGGCAAAGGATGAGATGGTTAGACAGCATCACCGATGCAACGAACATGAAAATGAGCGAACTCAGGAAGATAGTGGAGGACAGGAAGGCCTGGCGGGATATGGTTCATGGGATCACGAAGGGTCGGACACGACTTAACAACTGAACAACAACAATTCTTCAAGAATGCTTCCCCTCCACTTCCATTATGAAGGTGGGGGCATTTTTGTCCCACCCCTCCAGCACACAAGATAGGGTTCCCTTCACTGTGATATTGCCTGGCCTCCATTCTTCATCTGCTGTGGCAAACAGGTCTTCAGATGAGGGAGGATGTGAGGGAGCAAAGCGGATGTCAAGACTATGAAAGGCATAGGCAGGAAATTTGCCTGGGCAAGCTCCCATAATTCACCTGAAAATTCCCAGGAAGTCTGAGAATGGGGTGGTGGTGGTGAATTGTGTTTCAGGCTAACCCTAAATCTGGAGGAATCAGGGCCTGTCTTGAAATGAAGTGCTGCTTATTAAACTCACAGTGCAATCAAATACTTGTCTACTCAAAAGGATGACCCACTGAGTTTAATGGGACTTACTCTTAGGTAAGTACATATAGGATTGCAACCTCAGGGAGTTCCTATTTTCCATTCTTCCAATTCCAAATTCATAGCCTTCATCACTTTTCTCCAAATTCACCTGGAGATTTGAAGGTCTGGTCTGAGGCTATATCTGGAGCTACATTTGGTAAGAGCTGGCAGTGCTATTAACATGAGCTGGCCTGGGCATTAATGAAAAGGCTACAAGTCGAAATTTGGGTCACCCATTAACTGCCTTCCATATTTTCCTCACCAAACTGAGCAGAAATGTTCTCACTTGAAGAACTGTTGGCAATTAACAGAACTCATTTGCAATAAAGGTGCTTATCAAAATCAGTAAGCAGCTTCTTTTAAGATGCTTAGTTGTAAATTATTCCTTAACACTGAATGAATACATTAACCACATAAAAAATTCCCTGTTTCAGAGATTTTCTTGTCAGCAACACTGAATTAATGTGAAGGTAGCTTTCTCAAGTCTTTTGGCATTTAAAAACACACACAGAGTAAGGTTTATCTTCTTCACCTAGCCCCAACCTATCACTGCTCCTTGCCTTTAAATTTATTCTAATTTACATTTGCAGGCAGCAGTCTCTGAAGGCACACACATAAAGTGAAAGAGACGTGACATTAAAAAGAAAAAGAGTGAATGCTTCAAACGTATACAGACTTAAGGATGCCTCCAACAACAGAGCAGGAATGGATATTCTTCAGGGGATAGTGCTAATTTGAGTGTCAAAGCCTCAAATCTAAGATGACAAACCATTTCAGAGTCAGACTAAAATAGTGTCGTAGTTATAACTTCTTTTAAAAAAAAAAAAAAGGCTTGAACATCTAATTCCCACAGAAATGATTTTGCTTTTTTTACTGACTTAGGATACGCTGAAGTACAAAATATCAGAAGTGTGCAATTATATACGCAGGCACCCAAAATATTCTGGAGACTTTTGTATGTATAACATTCATGAGAATTTCAGTGCAATTGCAGACCTGACATTATGCTACATTTAAAAATGATATTGTGCTTGTAAACTAATGGCGCAATCCTGTGTAACATGCAACGACCGGCCTAAGGGGCTGGCCACCACATCCTATCCCATTCCCAGGCTGTCCTGGGTGCAAGCATTCATCCCCTTCCCTGGGTGCAAGCCGGCCAGGGCCCCATGGGCCTTCTCGGATGCACACCAGCTCTGAAGCTAGTGTGCATCCAAGCCGGAGGAATAAGGCCGGTCAGGCCCGGGAACAGGATCAGGATATTGGTGGAGCGCGCCGCCGATATCCCTGCCCCCCTCACTGCCTGGTCCACCCTGCCCCTGTCCTGGCTGATACAGCGTTTACCTTCACTGGCGGGCACAGGGACAGTCTAATGTCGCAAACACGCTTTACGGCACGTTTGAAATGGCATAGAGCAGCGGAGCACATGTTCCGCCGCTCTATGTTCACACTGGATCAGGTTGCCCATTATACACTGGATTGGGCTGTCCACTTTAGATTCACTAAGAGTCGGTGCTCATGATGGGCAAGCCCTCTTTTATTCAATTCAGGACTGGCTCAGTATTTTCAAGCTTTTCAAGTGAGCACTCCAAAAACGCTCTTCTATTTTCAAAGAGTTCTTTTCCACTTCATAATGTCCATGTATGTGCACTGATAGTGCTGCATGCGCCACTTGGTCTTCTTATCCCCTGGAAATTGTACTTCCATTTCACCTGTCCTGCACCCACCACACAGCACCAGCCATAGTGAAAAGGCACCTGGAAATTGACCTTTTCCAAGAAAACAAAGACATCCAGGAACAGAACAAGGCTTTAAATCTTGGTGGAGAAGCACTTAAAAATATTTGTAAGAAATAAGTGAGTTGGGTCAAGATGATTGACCCCAGTGAAGATACCTCCTAGATAGCAGCCTGTTTGTTTGGGAAGCCTGGTCATGTAGTTCACAGCAAACGATGAGAGTTTAATTGAAAGTAATGGGCCAACATGAAAGAACTTCTGGGCATGCACCTACAAAGCAGCTGGCTTTGGAATAACCATGCATATGCAGAATCTGGCGTGACATTCTGAGCCACAGAACGGGGGAAATGATGCTCATTCATTATACAGTCAAGCATTATTAGCACGACAAGTCCATATACCAACCGAACCAGGTAATTACACACAGTAGCGTCACTAGGACGCGCGTCACCCTGGGGCAGGGGGTGCGCGTCACCCTAGTGACGCTACGATATCGCGGCCCTAGTGACGCTACGATATCGCTGGCCCAGGAGCCAGCCTCGGAGCATCCGACCCCGTCGGCGCTCTAGGGCCTTCTGAAAGAAGGCCCAGGCAGCGCGTCCATCCGGGTATTTTCCGGATTTTCGCGCATGCGCAGACCCGTTTTGAGGGCTTTTTGCCTTCAAAACGGGTCTGCGCATGCGTGAAAATCCGGAAAATACCCAGATGGACGCGCTGCCTGGGCCTTCTTTCAGAAGGCCCTGGAGCGCCGACGGGGTCGGACGTCACGGAGGTGGCGCGTGCGGGGTGCACGTGTCACCCCGTGGCGCACGTCACCCGGGGGCGCCCCACCCACCCCGCCATGCTCCAGCGACACCCCTGATTACACAGTTATACATTCTTTTCAACAATGGTGCCTGCAAAATATTCTATACTGTATCACATAACACTGATATCTGCACCTGCATGGTTTAGTAACACTAATTTTGCAGGTGCAGCAAATCAAGCTTAGTAATGTTTCTACTGCAGGACTCATTGAGTTATTACTGGCTGGAGTTCTTCACCCTTTTCCACTCATGGATTGCAGGATCATGAATGTAGCCACTGGGAGTCTTCCAAATGATGCACTACAAATGTAAATGCAGCAGGCAAACATGTGTAACCTTTGCTGAAGGAGACAAATGTGCAACGTCAAATTCATTTTTTTTTCTTTTTGAAGTGGTAATTTTTACTTTGCAGAGATTATATCACAACATGTTGAAGCTGTGTGCCATCAGATTCCTCCATATTTTGCAACCAATATCTATCAGTTCTTAAGTGCTGACATTTTCTTATGATCTAACCAAGATGCACAACTGTTCAATATTTTACAATTGCAGAGGTGTGGCAATGCTGCCAAAAACACTAGTAGTGTCACAAAGCATGGGCAACAATAGTAATCTTGTACAGTCGGACCTATTTATCCACTGGGGTTCTGCTCCCAGAACCCCAGTGGATAAAAAAATCAGTGTTATATGAAAACTGGGGTGGGGAGTGGTGCCACGTTATCTTTTTTAAAGCGTCTTCACCGTTTTCCTCCTCCTGAGTTTGTTTAAACTGACTGAAATAAATTTAAAAACACACTACCGGAAGCAACCTGTAGATTCCCAGTTGCATTTTTTTTCTTTTTCAGCAGTTTAAACACACCGGGAAGTGGCTGGCAGGCCCCCGACAGATACCCGGTTGCGCTCTTTCTTTTTTCAGTGGTTTGGAGGCAGGAAGCAGCTGGCAGGCCCCCAACAATGCTGGTAATGTGGCACAGTCGGACTCCCTCTTCTACAGTTCTGCCACCCATGTTGATTCAAATCCGTGGATAAAAAAACCATTGATAAAAAGGTCTGACTGTATTCCTTTTTGCCTACTGCTGCTTGCATAGTGTAATTATCATGAGTTTCTTCACTATGTGAAAGATCGCATCAAATTATTCATTTTACTCTGACACTTCCCCAGGATGAAGGTATCAGAGCTATCCACAATCATTGTGACATGTATGTTCTGCCAAGTTTAATAAGGTGGTTTTCACACAATGACAGTGTCTGCATTAGGAATAGCATGAATCACAGAATTACCTTTGCCCTGGAAGTAGTTCCCAAGTACAGGTGGGCCCCCATATCCACGGATTCGCTATCCACGGTTTCAATTATCCACGGATCGCGGGGACATCCCCAGGCTGTTACTTTTTCCAGTAAGCTCCATTTCTTCCTTAAACAAACAGGAGAAGCCTTATTGCAAGCAAGTAGAATGAGAGTTAGTCCTAGAGAGCCTCTGCAAGGTTAACAGAAACCTTGCAGAGCCTCTCTAGGACTTAGTCTCATTCTACTTGTCTGCAATGGAAGCTGCTTCTCTGTTTGTTTTAAGGAAGAAACAAAGCTTGCTGAAAGAAAAATAAGAGCTGGGGGGGGCGCACGCCTGCCTGCAGGGGAGGCAGGGCAGGGGGCCTTCAGGAAACCATGGAGGGGGTGTTCGCTCCTATCCACAGTTTCAAGTATCCACGGAGGGGCCTGGAACATATCCCCAGCGGATATGTGGGGAGTACTGTATGTCTATGAAGAGCTGTTTATTTTTGTTGTTGGAAGAGGTACTTTGCTGGAAGATAATTATGGTGAGACATTACTGTCAAAGTAGTTTTGTGTGCTGTTTCATATCCACCATATGACCCTGAAACTGTTCCCTAATGCTTTGAAACATGCTAATACTCAGTGGCATTGCTGGAGGGGGTGAGGCACCGTAAGTGGTGCAAGATGCTGCACCTTGCAAGCCAGTGTAACACGGCTCCTCCCATTCGCCCCTGGAGCCATTCTGGAGGTGAAGGCAACATGCAGCTCATTGCCTTCGCTGCCAGAATGGCTCCGGGGGTGAGTGGGTGAGACCCCGTTGCACTGATTTGCAAGGCACCTTACACCACTTATGGTGCCACACCCCCTCCAGCAACGCCACTGTTAATACTTGCTTAAGATATCTGCAAACATGCCTGATTTTGGCCTTGGTTATCCCTAAAAAATGTACCACACTCTTCCAATGGTTGGGGAAGGGCAACAAGATGGCCCTAGAGAGGTAAGTAAAAATATTTTTTACTTACCTTTCCAGAGGCCACCTAGCCATCAATGGCTCTTTTGCTGGCATAATTCCAAGGACTGGCAGGGGGTGTATTGGGCCAGGCTAACAAGGATAGGATCCAGCATGAACTAATGCTGCTGAAATCCACCCCTCCTGCCCCCAAAATTCCCTCTGCCTGCCCTGATCCTCCCTCTCCCACCCTCAAACTGACCCCACCGCCACCTTGACTGGACTGGCATGTGGTTCAGGAGCCACTGGCGCATGCTCAGGGCTTCCAGCCGTTTGCACCAGTGGCCCCAAAATGCATGAAAGCAACATCACAGAAACACGGCAGTGTATCACAAGCTCCATCACCATAAGCACCCATTAGGATTCGGCTGCTCAATTCACTGCAGCTAGCATTTATACTGTTCATTAATGTGTTGAAAACACTTCACTTACACTACAGTCCTGTCTGTACATTCTCTTCCAGCAGTAACTCAATGTGAGGGGGAGGACCGCACCAGCTAGCCATGCCCCCAGCCATCCCAACATTCAGCGCTTGGCTGCAGAGATATTATGCCACTGGAGCAAAAACAACGCTTGAAGCACAGATCATCTTCCCAATGGCTGAGCACCATTTTCCTTTTCAAAATGCACCAAGAAACAACCCCGCATCATGCTGAAGGATTGTTCCCTGTGTATTACTTGTAAAAAGAGACAGTGCCATTATGGGGCTACCATTGTTTCCAAGAATCCCCCCATAACGCTCCATCCATAAGTATCACCACTATAGAGCAGATTTTTGGGAGGGAGGGAATGATGGCTGCTGGTAGGTGTTTGCCAAGAGGGGCTCTAGTGCTACAGCCACTTGCAGTGGTGGCAATAAAAAGGTGTCTTTCTTTGCTTAAAAAAACCATCACTGCTGCCACAATAGGTAAGCCTCTACAGAGCTTGGCAAATTTCATTCACCCCTGCAATCCCACTGATTTTACCAGCTCCTGGTCCCCTGCATTGCAAGCCGAAAGTTCTCTGCAGGGAGCTTTAGGCTCCTCCTTCGTTGCAATGGCCCTGGCCTTCGCATGGAGAGATCCTTTTGCTTACTGTGTATTCTATAGGGATGAGACCTTTGTAAGACTGTTTCCCAGGTGAAAAATGCTCCCAGGTTCCAAAATGCATTACCTTCCCCTATCTCTCAAGCTTCTTGATAATACCGCTCCTGCTTCCATCAGAGAATTAGAAGGGGTAGAGTGACTGACAGGCTCACTCGCTAACATTGAGGCATCTGGGACGTTACTTTAGAAGGTGTCTCCTTTCAATCAGAACCTCTGACAGCTCTAGGCTAACAAGAGGAATGAGTGACAAAATATATACTTCCTCCATACACTATGAGTACCTTTATAGAATCTCGATGAACGGATCATCTGCTACGCAGCAAGACAATCTGCTCAGTGATCAACCTCTGTAATTGAGGCCTTAGCATTGAATGGTGGGTCCCAAAGGTTGGTGGAAAGGAATGAAACATTTCAGCTTAGGTACAGCCAGTGCTCTCCATTGGATTTAAGCATATGCTAAACTCCTAATGACGACTACAACACCTACCAAAGGTGACCTGACCTTATTTTCCCACCACAGGCATAACCAGACTTCAACTAAACAGACAAGAATTAGGGACAGAATAGACATATATCAAAAGGGAATTGCTGAAATCTACACTCCAGGCAAGTTCAGAATATATCACAGCAGCTCTAATCAGAGCTTCCAAAGAACATCACGTCTCCAACAGGATTTGGCTAAATAATGAAACTGCTCCTCATTTGCCATACAGCCTTCTTCTCTTTGGGATGTATCAAATTGTCTACAAAAGCTTGGAGGAGCTTGGGAGCAGTTCGGTTTCTTGCACTATGTGGAATAGTTCTGGTGGATTAAGCGTGATTAAGAAGCGCTGCAGCTAAGTCGCACACAATCTTCGCTCTGATGTGGAATTGCTTATTAGGAGAGCTGCTAGAGAGAGAGAGAGAGAGAGAGAGAGAGAGAGAGAGAGAGAGAGAGAGAGAGAGAGAGAGCAATAATAATTTTGGCACATGAGAACAGTGCTTAAGCAGGGTTTGTTATGTGGATGTAGTGATATGTCAGGATAATTTAACACAGTCCCAGACATTTGGTCATTGGCACCTCATAGAATCCCTTGTTCATATATAACAATAATGCATTGAGTAGGTAAGAGAACAAAGAGGTGGACAACTACCTATGAATCAAACATGGCCACAGCTCTATTTCAAACTTCACGAACTCAGCAAATGAGCAACAAGGGTTCACGTAGGACCAGGGTGATAAGCATGACCTACTCATGCCTTCATCAAGGAACTGGCGAGGCTATCCTGCTGCATCTATCCCCTGCCTCCATGTCAGGTGCCTCAAAAAGGACTTTGCATTTCAAGATCTCCCAAAACTGGGCAGGTCAAAGGGTAAAATCATGTCACTGTAGCAGTAGCTCCAGAATGGCCCCAAACTGCAGCATCTGACTCACTGTCACCCCTCTGACCTACCCTTGCAAACGATGCACCATCTTCAAACTCCTTCTTGTTGGGAATCTTGGTTCCCTACTCCCGCCACCTGGTTCAGTTTAATGTACTTTCCAAACTGGTCCCACCTGCCCATTTTGGTAAATAATGAATTTGAATTTATTCATTATCTGGTTGAATTTAAACAGCAATTCAACCATGCTGAACCAATCGACAATATCCGTAAAGCCTACACGACAACCCCAGAAGGGTGAAAGCACCCCTGCTCTCAACGCCACTCACAGCAACAGTGAAAAATTTTATTCCGGCCCTGTAAAGGGCAATTGCCTAATGCCAGGGACGTCTCCCAACGCCAGGGGTGGCTGAGTGGAGAGCATTGCCGACCTACCCAAGTGTCACAGATGTAATTCCTTTGTTGTTGTTGTTCAGTCGTTAAGTCATTTCCGACCATTCGTGATCCCATGAACCACATCCCACCAGGCCTTCCTGTCCTCCACTATCTTCCTGAGTTTGCTCATTTTCATGTTTGTTGCATCGGTGATGCTGTCTAACCATCTCATCCTTTGCCTTCCCCTTCTCCTTTTTGCCTTCAATCTTTCCCAGCATCAGAGTCTTCTCCAGAGAGTCCTCTCTTCGCATTAGGTGGCCAAAATATTTGAGCTTCAGCCTCAGTACCTGTCCTTCCAGGGAACAGTCAAGGTTGATTTCATTTAGGATTGACTGGTTTGATCTCCTAGCAGTCCAAGGGACTCTCAGGAGTCTTCTCCAGCACCACAGTTCAAAAGCATTTATTCTTCAGTGCTCAGCCTTCCTTATGGTCCAACTCCCTCAACCATACATTGCTACTGGGAACACCATGGCCCTGACTATACGAACTTTTGTTGGCATGGTGATTGGGTCCCTTTGGGGAGAAAGGTGGGATAGAAATATTGTAAATAAATATCTCTGCTTTTTATTATGCTGTTTAAGTTTGCCATAGCTTTCCTTCCAAGGAGTAAGCGTCTTTTAATTTCATGGCTGCTGTCTCCGTCTGCAATGATCTTGGAGCCCAAAAAAGTAAAATCTGTTACTGCTTCCATTTCTGCCCCTCCTATTTGCCAGGAATTGATGGGACCAGATGTCATGATCTTAGTTTTATTAATGTTGAGTTTCAAGCCAACTTTTGCACTCTCCTCTTTCACTCTCATCAAGAGGCTCTTTAGTTCTTCTTCACTTTCTGCCATTAGGGTTGGTATCGCCTGCATATCTGAGGTTATTGATATTTCTCCCGGCAATCTTCATTCAGCCCTGCATTTCTCATAATGTACTCTGCATATAAGTTAAATAAGCAGGGTGACAATATACAGCCTTGCCGTACTCCCTTCCCAATTTTGAACCAATCGGTTGTTCCATGGCCGGTTCGAACTGTTCCTTCTTGACCCACATACAGGTTTCTCAGGAGACAGGTAAGGTGGTCTGGTACCTTAAATACCTCTATCTACCATCACCCTTAAATTCCTTACCTTAATTACTTACTGTTTACCCTCACCCTTGCAGGATCACATGTCTGCATGATCTCAATACTCCTGCTCCGTTAATATGTGGATGTTTAAAATCTCCTACACAGCCAGCCTGCTTTGCTTTCACAACCTCCCAACCCCCTCCCTACATGTTCCTATGGAAGAGGGCCCATTGCCGTTATTTCACCAAAGTGTCATAGGATTGGGAGCATTGTAATTTTGCTGAACTTCATTTTTAATTTGTCTTCCTCACAGGGTTTTCTAAGTGTTTACGACATGCACACACCTACAGAGTGAAAATGTCAGACAGATGCAAGTTTAAGCTCTAGAGACCCTTAGCATTTGCCCCATCTTATTCATCACTCAAGTTGTCGTTTAACACGTCTAACCTCCAGCAGGCAGGGACATTGGAGGTAGATGTAGTGCCATTTATAGCCGCCCATTTCTCAATCCTTAAGCCAATAAATAACATGCACTGAAATGTTACCTAAATGCCTGACATTCAGGATCTGAATAACACTCTGGTTATAATGAAATACTCATGTTAGGTGCAAGTTATGTTTTCTTTCCTGTGCATATCCCTGGTTACCTGAGCCTTATTTCTTCAGAATGAAAAACAAATGAACAAAGAAATGCTCTCTTCCAATTACACAAGGAGAAGGATAAGATTGCAACTGAATCATTGATGCCAGCGTAACTCACCTTATGGTAGCTTAGTGATGTTCCTACATTTGTTATGCTGACGTAAGCCTAAGTGCTACACATCTTAACTAGAGCAGCATAAGAGGGAAAATGGATAGAGTTGGGAGTGTGGCGGGGGAGGATCAGAAGATGGAGGTGGGAGTGTGGTGGGGAGGATCAGAAGAGGGCCAGCTTAGATCAGATTTTATCCTCCTCTGTCCTCCTCTGCCATTCTAAAGATACAAAAGCATAGTAGTTGGAAATAAATGCATACCTTTCGGAATCAATGGAGAACCCAGGACACCTGCTGCCTGCACCTCTTCCCTAGCCATGTTGGAGGATAGGAAACCAAACACCACAAACCAACATCAACCTGCACTTCTTCCCTTCCTTCCCATAATTCCATTCCCCTCAATAAGATATGAGTGTGCAGAGCATCTAAGTATCCATGGCTCCCGAGTGTCTTCCATTCCCCACTCTCCAATGAGGGAGATTATGTATGGACTAAACCAGGGGTCTCAACCCCTTCCCGGCCGAGTACCACCTCTGGCACCACTCTCCTGCTCCATATCACTGAAAGTCATCATCGCCCGTTACTTCCGGGTTTTCAGGTTTTTGGAGGCCAGAAAATGCAAGTAGGAGGCTCTGGGCAGGTGGGTGGGTCTTTCTCAGTATACCCAAGAGGCTCGGCCAAAGGCAGGAGCCTCTCAGGAGTGAAAATGCGGCGCCAAAAGCATCATGTTGGAGTGGGGTTCTGGTGGGCAGGCAGGCCAAGTACCACCAGCAGTTGGCCAAAGTACCACTAGTGGAACTAGTACCACTGGTTGAGAACCCCTGGACTAAACAACTCTCTCTTTCTCCACAGATAGTAGCAGTGTTGCTCACTCAGAGGCAGAGGCGACAGGCGCCGGGAGGGCGCCCATGCGCGTGGCCAGCGTCGCGTCGACGCGCCCCCTGCCCGTTTTGCTCTCATTTTGGAGCCAAACCGGCTCCAGGGAGGGAGGGAGGGCCCAGACACGACGCTGCTCTTCAGGAGAGGGTGAGTTCCCCTGCCCCGCAATCTTGCCTCCCGCCCGCGATTGAGCACCTGGAGCTCCTGCTCCACGCGCTCCACCGTGGTTCCGCCGCTGCTCAGAGGGCACTGGTAAGTAAGCAGGTTGACCCTGTTGACCACACTTTCCCAAATGCAGGTAAGCTACCACCATCATATACTAAGAATTTCTTTTTCTTTTCTTTTTTGCATATATATTTATATTTTATTAATATATTAAAACATAAAAACAATACATATTTCATAAAGTTATAGCAAGCACGAAGCAATACATCCTACTAGCATACTATTCACCATTTTCTACATATAATATCCAACTAAGCCAAAATAACACCCACATTCTATTCATTAAATCCGCATATCATCACATCGTTCTTCTCTCTTTCTCTTAAAAAATAGTTTCCAGTTATTCACGAAAAGGTTAACTGACTTTTCCTTAATTAAAATTGTAAGTTTATCCATTTCAGCATAGTCCAAAACTTTCAGCCACCAATCTTCCAGCGAAGGTATCTCCGAATTCTTCCAATATTGTGCATATAAAATTCTTGCCGCAGCTATCATATATAAAAACAAAGTTTGAAATTTTTCGCCTACATGATCATCCCTCATACCCAACAAAAAGGTTTCCGGTCTCATTTGAACCTTAATCTTTAAAATCAACTCAATCTGTTTATGAATCTCATATGCTAAGAATTTCTTAATAACAGCCACTTTTGTTGGTGAACAATGCACATCTACTCCAACTATTGGTTGTTGTTGTTCAGTTGTTAAGTCGTGTCCGACCCTTCGTGATCCCATGAACCATATCCCACCAGGCCTTCCTGTCCTCCACTATTGTCCTGAGTTCGCTCATTTTCATGTTCGTTGCATCGGTGATGCTGTCTAACCATCTCATCCTTTGCCTTCCCCTTCTCCTTTTGCCTTCAATCTTTCCCAGCATCAGTGTCTTTTTCAATTAGTCCTCTCTTCGCATTAGGTGGCCAAAATATTTGAGTTTCAGCCTCAGTACCTGTCCTTCCAGGGAACAGTCAGGGTTGATTTCATTTAGGATTGACTGATTTGATCTCCTAGCAGTCCAAAGGACTCTCAGGAGTCTTCTCCAGCACCACAGTTCGAACTGTGTACCAACTATTGGTACTACTGGTCAAATATGCATTACTGATATTTTCTTCCTTGAAGGCTGGAAGCCGAGTGAGATTCAGTGGAAAAAGCAGCAACTGCAGATGGGATTAAAACTCTCTGCAATGGATGGGAACGTATGGTTTTTATAGCAACATTGTTCTCCCCTAGCAAGCAAAATTCCTTATGCAGACATCAGTAGGAATAGGCAGGAGTCTTTTGGGGTCAGTGAGGGCTGGTGGGGAGGGAAGTTGGATGTTTTCCTCCCCAGTGACCCTGTCTGTCCATTCAATGTTATCTTAAAAGAGAAAAGTTTTTATAATGAGATATTCTTCTTGATAGCAAAAGGACAGAAGCAGTCTCACACAACTTTAATACGTCATTGTTTAAATATAACCTCCCGAAAGCTAATCCATATTCCTTCTTTGAGATCAAACATAATCAAACATTTCTTGGACATGAGGCTTAGGCTGGGGTTTAGCCCCTCTTTATGGTAGTTCCAAAAAGATTTACCATTTTTGAAAGCTTTTCCTTCGGAGTTTGAAAATGACTAGTTCACCTGTTCTTTGTGTGTAATACCCAAAAGGAAGTACAATGTAAGAAAAGCAGTGAAGAGATTTGGCTGGATCTCCTTTGTCTAACAAGCAGGCAACAATGTCATGACCCGTATAGTTCATGATTCAGAATAGGGAAATGGATTCGGCTTACGTATTTGGATTGAACCAGTTTTTGTGAGAGAGGGATATCGATGCTATACCTGAAATTCACATAGGTCTTCTTCATTGCACTTGGATTGTACACATCAGCAATATCACAGCTCTCCTGAGTTTCAGATTCAACTTTCAGTGTCAGGAATGACATCAAAGTGGCAGCCAGTTTGGGCACTGGCCAAGGCTCCAAGCCCATCATAGGGCCCATCACTTTTAAACCTTCAGTAGCAGTACCACCAGTACCAGCAACCTGGTGGTGGCATTATTCATTGTATTCCTTTGGATTATAGAAAACTATCTACAAGATTAGGCCATAAAAACAGATATCCGACTAAGGTTTCTTCAGTATTTATTGTTGAAGTGTGAACGCTCAGGTGAGTCATCTGTTCCCCAGTGGTCTTCCTAGAGGGGGGGGGGACGGTACTGTAAGTTGCACACTCAGCATTACATGGTGGCCCCGCCCACTTGTCATCAGAACCATTCCGAGCAGCGAAGGCAACGCGCAGGGAGTCTCCGCACAACTGCTGGTTCTTCAGTCCATGTTCCCTTCAATCCCAGGTTGGTCTCCCTGATTTCCCTAAGATGCTAACATCCAATTTCCCCTACTCTATTCTCTGCTCCATTTTGCACTGCAATGTGCTCCCTTTTTCTTGTAAGGATTTCCTCTTTCAGCCTAGAAACGTAATAGCATTTAGGGCCCCCCCCTCTCTCTCTCTCTCAATTCTCCCCCCCCCCGTTTTCACGTTACATTACATTAGATTAGAGCACACCAGTAACTCCATGCACATGTTCACTGAATGTCAGAATGGAGCCTTTATGGATACAATATGTGTGGGGGAATCCATTTAAGCATTCAATGAATGTACAAAAGAAAGGGGTGGAGCCTGCCACCCCCACCCCCCAAGCCTGTATATTTATATTGAACATACATATGAAAAGAATGAAAGCAGCTTCTGAGATGCATAGCAGCTTGTTGTTGTTGTTCAGTTGTTAAGTCGTGTCCGACCCTTCGTGATCCCATGAACAATATCCCACCAGGCCTTCCTATCCTCCACTATCTTCCTGAGTTCGCTCATTTTCATGTTCGTTGTATCGGTGATGCTGTCCAACCATCTCATCCTTTGCCTTCCCCTTCTCCTTTTGCCTTCAATTTTTCCCAGCATCAGAGTCTTCTCCAGAGAGTCCTCTCTTCGCATTAGGTGGCCAAAATATTTGAGTTTCAGCCTTAGTACCTGTCCTTCCAGGGAACAGTCAGGGTTGATTTCATTTAGGATTGACTGGTTTGATCTCCTAGCAGTCCAAGGGACTCTCAGGAGTCTTCTCCAGCACCACAGTTCGAAAGCATTTATTCTTCAGTGCTCAGCATTCCTTATGGTCCAAGTCCCTCAACCATACATTGTTACTGGGAACACCATCGCCCTGACTATACGAACTTTTGTTGGTATGGTGATATCTCTGCTTTTTATTATGCTGTCTAAGTTTGCCATAGCTTTCCTTCCAAGGAGTAAGCGTCTTTTAATTTCATGGCTGCTGTCTCCGTCTGCAGTGATCTTGGAACCCAGAAAAGTAAAATCTGTTACTGCTTCCATTTCTGCCCCTTCTATTTGCCAGGAATTGATGGGACCAGATGCCATGATTAATGTTGAGTTTCAAGCCATCTTTTGCACTCTCCTCTTTCACTCTCATCAAGAGGCTCTTTAGTTCTTCTTCACTTTCTGCCATTAGGGTGGTATCGTCTGCATATCTGAGGTTGTTTATGTTTCTCCCAGCAATCTTGATTCCGGCTTGCGATTCATTCAGCCCGGCATTTCTCATAATGTACTCTGCATATAAGTTAAATAAACAGGGTGACAATATACAGCCTTGCCGTACTCCCTTCCCAATTTTGAACCAATCGGTTGTTCCATGGCCAGTTCGAACTGTTGCTTCTTGACCCACATACAGGTTTCTCAGGAGACAGGTAAGGTGGTCTGGTACCCCCATCTCTTAGGTTAGTTAAAAAATAGCAGCTTAGGTTAGTTAAAAATAGGGATTAAGATGTTACTTGAGTCCCTTGTCTCGAGCCTTTATGTTTAGCCTTTATGTTTTCTTCGCACACTTTTGATAAAAAAGTAAAACTAATTTACACCGGAATGATCTTATAAAGTTTAATTAACTCTAACATAAAACAGACTAAAGAGGCTCCCTTCTTATAATTAATTCAGATAATATTAACATTTATCAATATTTACCCCCACACTTAAGCTTTTATAGCAGGTCCATAAATCAAGATGAAACGATAATATGAATAATGTACCCAAATAAATCTACCATAAACTGGAGGGTGGGAGCACATGTTTTGCCTGAAGAAGCTCCCTAGTTCAGTCTCTGACATTTCTAGGTAGAGCTGAAAAGACTGCTGTTGGAATCGTGGAGAGCAACTGCCAGTCGGTATTGATAACATGGCGTGAGAGGGCCCAGAGGTCTGGTTTACAGTACAATACCTGCGTAGGACGCACTGGCCGCCCTAAACAGCCAGCCACTGCATCCTAAACAGGATGAGGCCCATGTCAGCAGGGCTGCGGCACACCTCAGGGGAAAGGGACATTTATCCCTTTCCCCTGGTGTAAGCTCCTGCAGGCCCAATGGGCCTCCGTGGATGTGCGCCAGCTATTTTGCTGCCACACATCCGGGGAGGCCATGTATGTAGGCCATGTAGGCCATACGGGGAGGGGGTTAAAATTTCAGCGGAGCGCACTGCCGATATCCCTGCCCCTGTCCTTGGCCTGGCTGGCCAATTGCCCTTTCCCCTACTACCCTGGCCCGCACCTGGAGGCAGTGGCATACCTATGCCACGTGGGGGGGTGCAGCGTGAGATGACACCCCCATGACGTCACAACCGGATGTGACGTCACTTGGCCTGCCCCCCAAGTGATGCAATCTAGAGCCCAATGTCCCTCAGTTGGAAGGAGGGGGACACAAATTGTGGCTCACCACACCACTGTAAGGCCTCTGTGGCCTGTTTAACCACCTTTCTCGCCGCCGCCAATCCGGAAGCTTTCACACACACACACCCGTGTCACCCAGGGGCAGACCGCCCCCGCCCCCGTAGCTACACCACTGTCTGGGGGACCGCACATTTCAAACAGAATGAAAGAAAGGGTCTTTCTGGGCGTATCTAGAGGAAGATCTGCTACTTGCCTGCACCCCCCTCCAATAAGTACATGAAGCAGGGGTTAGAATAAAACTGGGTCACATTTATTGAAAATAATGCCAGTCAACACTGCAAACTCCGTGTAGCATGTCCTATCTCTATATGCTCTTCTTCCCTTTAGTGTGGGCACCTACCTTGAAAGAGACAGCATGTTACTGTGACCATTCCCACCCTGACACAAAGCTGCAGCTCATCTGCTGACAACCCCAGCTTCTCTACACCAACACCTGGGGGGGGGGTCAAGAAAGCTGAATTGCACTGCCTCCCTCCATCCAGAAAGCCTTTTAGGTTGACTTTGCAATTTAAGCCTGAGGGGTTACCAGTCAGCATCCCTGAGCTGGACAGGCTCTTGAAATGGGTTCCGGTTCCCCCTATCTCTGATGTCCCATACTATACCTGCCAGTTGTGACTGACCTTGCACCACACCCTTAGAACAGTCTGGGGGTAGGTGAAAAACTCACCAACAGCCCATCAGGTGAGATGCAAAAAAAATCCTACCTGGCTCCAGACCAGTTATCCTCAGACTATCCTGATGGATGGGTGGAAGATGGTTGTTGATGGGCTTAAGACCCACTGAGCCAAAGGCACTGAGCTGAACTGAATGCTGACCAGGACCTGCTCCCGTCAAAGCCAATACCCAATAGGATGCTGTGAATTTCCCACCCTGCCTTGTGTGAGGGATAGATGGGGCAAAGATGCCCACACCTTCATAATGAAAATGAAAAGGTGGTATTTTTCCTTTGCTTCCGAACTAGAAGACATATTCTTTGTTACCAAAGAAGGGTGCATACCCTTTGTGGACTACACTTGTATCCATGATGTATGTCTGGAGAGGTCGTGTCTAGCTTATGGCATCCAAAATATACAGTGGATATATAAGCCAGAAGCAGCTGCTCTTTGGCTTGTCTTTTGGGGATTTTAAAAATGTAAATTGAAATTCAGAGTATTAAACCTAAAGAATCTTGGTTTGAGCTGGACATTGCTGCTCCATTGACTCTAGCTAGATAGCATATGCCTATTTTTAATGCAGTGCCTTAAATTGCTCTACTTTATTACATTGATTTTGTATTAATGCCAGAAATACTGACAGAGCATTTCCTACTAGCAATCTATAGTTAAGTACACCCATGTCTTCTAAGCCTTCAAATACATACATGGCCAGGATGTTCTTTTGTGGATTAGAGGAAGTGAAATGGTCTCAAGGTCTCTAATGTTAAAGAGGATACCGAAACCCCAGACTGTGTAACTCTTGCACCGGTGTAACAGTAGAGCCACCGGTGTAAGTGCACTAATGCCAGTGTAACTTGTCGTACGTCGATGAACGTAAAATGGAAACCAGTGTAACCCCTCTTGGACGCTGTGCACGCGCAGTTCGGATGCAGGATGGATGCTAGCACAACTCCGCCGGTGTAGGTTTTTGAACATTAGATGTTCAATCTATTGAACATAGCTCAAAATAGTTCAAAATATTAGATGAATAGGTAACAAAGACTGCCATTTTCCCACAGAATGTCATATGTAGGCATAGGTTGTGAAACAAAATGAAGGCAAGGCTAATTAGGGAGGAGGATAAATGATTGAAAGATTTCCAGAGGTAACCATGCTAGTCGGTGGCAGCAAAAATAACAAGCAGCGCAATCCTATCCAACTTACACCACCGGTGTAACCAGCGGTGCAGCGAGAACAGGAGGCCCCAGAATGGAAAGGGGATTCAAATCCCCTCCAAAGGGGGATTCAAAGGGGATTTAAATCTCCTTTTCCCTCCAAAGTCTCCCGCCCTGCCCTCCCCCACTGGTTACACCGGTGGTGTAAGTTGGATAGGATTGCACTGAGAGTCTTGTAAAGCCTTACAAGTCTAACCAGTCTACTTCAGCATAAGCTTACATGGACTGCAGTCCAGCTTGTCAGTCTTTCAGATGCTTCAAGACTTTTTGTTGTTGTTTGATGAAATGATTAAGTTGAACAGGTGTTTCAATTATTCAATCATATTGATTTTGAGACTGCCTGCATTCAGGGGTTTAACATCATTGAAGTGACTGTTGAATGTTAGTGAATGTTTGTTTGCTTCCTGCAGTGTGTTGCTGCTGTAGAAATATATGCCTCTAGGTCAGGGGTGGGGAACCTTTTTGGGGTGGGGGGCCATTTTCCCATGGGGAAAATTGGCCGCGAGCTGCCCATAAGGGCGGCTGAAATTTTTGCCCCCCCCCGCAAATTTGACCCCCCGCGCGAATTTACAGTGCCCGCCCACCCGCCCACCCCCCTCCCAGCCAGCCAGCCAGCCAGTAGGCCAGCCCCCCTCCCAGCCCCCCTCCCAGCCGCCCGCCAGCCAGCCAGCCAGCCCCCCTCGCAGCCAGCCAGCCAGCCAGCCAGCCCGCCCCCCTCCCAGCCCGCCCGCCCGCCCCCCAGCCTCCCAGCCCTTCCAGAGCCCCCTCCCTCCACTCTCCAACTTACCGGGCTCTGGGCCGCCGCCACCGCCGCCTTCCCGCGCCGCCTCCATTTCAAAACAGCCTTTCTTTACATGCGCAGATTGCCGCTGGGCTCAGCGGCGATCTGCGCAGGTACAAAAAGGCCGATTTTAAAAGGAGGAGGCGCCGAGGTGACGCGTCACCTCGGCGCCTCCTCCTTTTAAAATCGGCCTTCCTGGACCAGCGCAGAGCGCAGCTGAGGCCAAGATTGCCCTCTTGGCCGGCATCGCGCTCTGCGCAGGTCCAGGAAGTGCGATTTTACAAGGAAGAGGCGCGGGAAGACGGCGGCAGCGGTGGCTGAGCCTCCGGTCGCGGGCCGGATCAGGCCGGTCCAGTGGAGGCCTGACCAGATCGTCCCGCGGACCGGATCCGGCCCGCGGGCCGGAGGTTCCCCACCTCTGCTCTAGGTAGATATTTCACTGGTTTAAATACCTGCAGCTAATCATGGTGCTGGTGCTTGTAGATGAAACAGATTTCGGCCCAATCATAATGATAGGAAGCACCGGTGGAACACATGTTCTGCCAGCGCTGGCTGCAAGTGCTTTGCGGCAGCATAGGGAACATGTCATGCCCGCAGGAAGGGTGGAGCCTTCCCACGCAAACCAGTGGCCTGCTGGAGCAAGTAAGGCCCGTGCAGGGGCAGAATAGGGCGGGGGAGGGGGTTGAATGGAGTGGTGAGAGGGTGGAATGGGGAAGGTATGGGATGAGGGTTGGTGGGTTGGGCCCAGGAGGCGGGCGGGTTAGGTGGCACACATTGAATCCAAACCCCCTTCTTTGGCCTGGTCTGCCTGCATGGTTCAACTCAGACTTACACCTGAAATATCGCTGGCACAGGTCCAAGTTGACGTGTTGTGGCTGCTGGGGCTTTACCCAGGGGCAAGGGGACAAATGTTCCCTTACCCCAAAGTGACCTCCAGCAGCCAACAATTTCCCGCGGGATGCAGGGCAGCCAATGCTGGCACCACTGCATTGCCGTGCAGGAATTTAGGTAGGATTGGGCTTCTAAATTTCTTTTCAAACCCTACTAATCAAAGACACTTTTTCAAAAATATAACACACACATACAAATGTATTCCACCAAATACCAATCCAATATAAGCAATTCCGATATTATAAAGGCAGTGGAGCTGCTAATATATTTTGCCTTTAATCCTCTGCCTCATTGTTAATGGAAAAAAATACCTACTTGGGAGGGTTTGTCACATAGCTACCTTACTTCACAGTGAGGGAAATCATTTTTCTGTTGCTGAAACTGCTCACCCAAGAGGTGATTCCCCACTGTGCCTATCGCTTCTCAACAAAGTTTTACATGTGCATTTTAAAGTAATGTATGCAATTTATGGGTGTTTTTATTTCACATTTGTTGGTGTCCTATTACAATAAATTAGTAGTCTCTAAGGTGCCACAGCACTGTTTGTCTTTTTATTGCAAATAACATCACTAATGTCACCTCAACTAGTAAACAAATGTTCTACTTAGAGTTTTTCCCCCTACTTATTATGAAACCTGTCTCTGGTAATGTGCATGTATTAATATGCTAGATTATTCGTTGATATATATCTAGGGATTTAGTGAGCATTTACAATGCTCAAGCTTTCAGCATGAAAACATTTTCCGGAATATTTAGTTTACTAGTCCCAAACTATAAACTGTTCCTACTAAAGCCAAGTAGTAGAGGAGAGAGGAAAAGGAGGAAGAACTGGAAAGCCTAAGCATCCCTTTTGCTTCATTTCCCATGGAAATGAGCTCAGCAATTGTTGATGGAGGGGGAAAATGGACATAGGTTGTCTTGTTGTTTACATTAAGGTTAAAGGTAAAGGTGACCCCTGACAATTAAGTCCAGTCATGTCCGACTCTAGGGTGTGGTGCTCATCCCCATTTCAAAGCCGAAGAGCCAGCGTTGTCTGAAGACGCCTCCGTGGTCATGTGGCCGGCATGACTCTCCTTGCTGCAGCGCGTAGTATGCGGCTGGAACACGGAGCGCTGTTTACCTTCCTGCAACACCCAATTTTCTCTCAGCTATAAAAACACACATGAGCCCACTGAAGTTTTAAGAGAGGAGGTAGACAGAAGAACCACAACAGTGTCGGGTAAGGCACCTCAAAGAAGACAATCTTCCCACAACCATAATCTCTCCATTCTCCACTGGACAGCAAACATCTTATAGACAGGAAAGCACCTTTAAGATGGATATTGGCCAACATGGGTTAAAGATCAACAGAAGCTAAGGCAGTGCTCAGTGTGTTCCTCATTTGTGCGCTGAGGCCACCTTCAAAAGCTGACCTGTAAGACATACTCCAGTGCCTTGAAGGTTAGCTGAAGCCCTTCCATATTGCTTCTTCTCCCTACCCCATTCTTGCTACTACTGTCTCTTTCTGTCTGCAGAAATCTAATGAAGTGTCCCAGAGCGGGACACCTAAGATGTCCCCAGGTGAATGAGGCAGTCTTGGACAGGTAGAGGGCATAGCTCATGTCTTGCATGCAGAAGGAGCCAGGTACAATCCCCATCATCTCCATCTAGGTTTGGGAAAGACTCACACCTGAAATTCTGGATAGCTGCTTCTAATCAACATAGACAATACTGAGGTAGATGGACCAATGGTCTGGTTCATCATGAAGCACGTTTCTATTTCCAAGAGGCAAAGATAATGAATTACGGAGATATCAGTTTTTTATCTTATCCATACTTTTCTTTCCCATTGGTTGATCTTCGGATATCACGCCCTACCGTTAAGTCAACAAAGATAGGACTTTCCTCATAGGTTTAGTAGACAGATGAAAGCTGGACAATGTTTCCAGTTTATTTTCATTAAATAAGAATGTCTGTGATGGTGGAGATAGCTGCATCTAGCAGTAGATGGCCTGGGTGAACTGGGCCACTTTATTAAACAGACAACTGCAGGGAATATACAACACACACGCACCAACGTGCGGGTCCCTAAATCGGGGAAAACCGCACTAGCCGTCTACTTCCCCCAGGTGATCTGGATGGTCAACAGATGTACCACCTGACTCCAGGCTGCACTCAGTCAAAGACTGAATGCACACCTATCATGGCCAACCCTGAAGGGGTGAGGCAGCTGGCCAGCTCAGGCCCACAGGCCAAGCGATGCAATAGTCTTTGCCAAATCCAGGCAGGGGACTTACCAGCCAGCCTCACCAAGCCGGGCAAGCATCACCTGAGTGGTCCTGGCTTACCCCCTGACCTTGCTGCCACAGGATGTACACCAAAAGTGATAACCTGTTGCGAGGATAGGACAGGGGCAACTGCAGCAGCACGCAATAATGCGTCACCGGTAATTTTGTAACACTTCTGTTGCCTCACCCACTGATCATGATGCAGACAACACTATGTTGTTGTCTGTCTGTTTAGCAAAATAACTGATGGAGCACTTGATGGTAAATATGCAGTAAAAATGCACAAAAATATGAATAAGAATTAAGACATTGACGTTAGGTGGTTTTGATTATTTTCCATAATTTACTACAGGATAGGTAATTATAATTCTTAAGAAAAGGTCAAAGTCTCTACCTGAGGGAAAGAAATAGATTCTGACAACCATAGATTTTCTTATATTTTCATGTGGACAGCATTTAAAAAAAATACCCTGTTCCTGATGGCTCATGATGACATGTCAAATAAATAACTATATTCACAAAAGACGTACCACAGGGAAAAGGATAACTATTGAAAAGGAATCCAGAATTCCCCCCCCCCCTTTCCTTTTTTAGCTATCGGAATAGAGAGGAATATCTTCTGGCCAAAAACGTAAGATTATGTTTTAGCACTATACAGAAAATGAAGTAACTTGGACTTTAGCAAGACATACAATTGCTTGGGGCCACTGCCAGAACACAAAGGTAAGGGGAGTGGGGGGTTGTGGGGGCCCATGGAGATAGGGGTCTCTCTTTGCAACCAAAGTGCTGTGGCAGACAAGTAGGCTCTGGATTCTTGAAGGGTTCTGGCAAACACAGAATAGTAATATTATACAAATATGTATGAATAGATGTGGAGGGAGATTACTGTAACTCTTTCACTACTAATAGTGCTTCAATTAGTAATACTGCAGTACTATGGAAAATCAACGTTTGTCCTTGCACATTTGCTGCCTGCGTGTAGGACTGCTTTGTTTCAGAAATGGAAGGGTCTTTCTAACCATTCCTACATCTTAATTAGGTAAATTAAAAAGAAACCTAGTTTAATTAGCTAAATCTACCCCCATGACACAGTGTCATTATCACAGTGTCCTCTTGCCCTTCCCTCAGCAATTCTGAACATTTACCAGAGGCAATGGGTCAAATATAAGAAACATAATTGCCAGCATACCCCCAATAAACGCACAAGCAGAGGCGTCATTAGGGTCTGCGTCACCCAATGCAAGAGCCCATTGCGTCACTCCAGTGGTGTCACTGGGGTTGTTGTCACTCAGTGAGGTAACACATGGTGTCACCCCCATTAACTTAATTTTAATATATAACAGTACAGGTCACCCAACAAATCAGTAACCAACAAAAAACCAGTAGCCAAATTGATGACACTCACACAACTGAACAAGAGTTCTAGTATTAGCTCTGATACATAGAAATGAGAACTGACTCATATGAACACCTTATTGATTCCACGCTGTGTCATAACACCTCATTGACTCTCGGAACAATCAGTCTCATTGGTCAGTTTTGAGTTAAAGAAATCCACTTTTTGTTACATAAGGTAGTTATGTTTTCTTTTTAACATTTCTGTTTAACATTTGATAGAATACCGATAATTCAACCTGGTTTGTTTCATTACATTCTACATTAAATTGCCTTTCCAATGATACATAAATTTATGGTATTATTAATAAATACAAATATTTCAAAAGGCTTCCACAATTTTGACCACTAGTGGTGTCACACACACCCCAGTGTGTCATCCGTTGTGGTCCGCACACCCCACTGCGGTCCGCACCCCCCCTCTCTCTCTCTCACTCTCTCTCTCTCTCTCTCTCTCTCTCTCTCACACACACACACACACACACACACACACACACACACACACACACACACACACACACACACACCACGAAGAAGAGAAATAGTTAAAGTTATATTTATTTAACCCGAAATTCTACTGGTGATTAATGCATTTTGTAAACTTCTAAGAAAAGAAAATAGTTACAAAAACAATTATCACTCAGTTCTCAGATCAGTCATAATATCACAGATAAGGCTCTTGCCAGTGACAGCTTTTGCCTTCTGTGAGTATAATTAGTTGAAGCAGTTGAAGAATGGAACAAAAATATATAATATGGTACCTATATGGCTGACAAGATTGCTATAAAATCATCAAGTCAGATGGATGATAGGGAGCTCAAGGATCATCAAGTTGGATTCCTGGAACTGTATGAGGAGTTATTAGCATTATCACCTCCATCTATGGTCTGTGTGGAGAGCAAAAACTGGATAAGTTGAGGTACAAGTACCATTGCACTACTACAATACAGAGTAGATAAAAATCAATGATTTTTTTTTAAAACATAAACATTAGATGGTATATCTGTGTCAGATGTATACAGGTTGAATATCCCTTATCCAGAATGCTTGGGACCAGAAGTGTTCTGGATTTTGGAATATCAGGTGAATTGACTAAGCCTGTCTTACCTCCCCCCACCCCCACCCCTCTGATCCTCCCAAAACCAAGCCAAAAGTTCTCAATAGCCAATGCGGAGCTGAAATGCTAATATAGGTTGTATATCCCTTTATAAAGGCCATCGGCTTACCTGCTTGGCTCCGTGCTGCTTTTAGCGCCACTAGACGTCAGGGATCGCAGCACAGCCAGCTTCCTCGACTGGGTAGCACCCCAGCATGCCTTGCACTATGCTGGCCAGTACCCAGCATAGCGCAAAAAAGTTATTAAAGTTTGTTAAAATCATGTTGGCGTGCAAAAAGTTCAGGATTTTGGAGCATTCCGGATTTTGGAATTCCAGATAAAAGGTAATCAAACCTGTAAAAGATTTCACTGCAGCTCTAGCAAGAATCTCCTTAGAAACAAACTTGTGTGACAGGCAATCCCAGTTTAATACAAACATTTTCAACTGTGATTTCTTAAATTTAATCCATTGCTTTCTATCAAACTCACTGAATTAAAGATTGTATCTTTATGCAAAAGGAAGAAGCATGGGGAAAATATCTGTCTTTTGAGGTTAAGCAGAATTTTGACATAATAGACCATATATTGTATTTATTTTAGGGCTGAGCTGAAACGCCTCTCTCAACCACCCTTTCTGCTAAGTTGGGAATGACATTTCAGAGACTGGGGGGGGGGGCGAAGAGAACGAAGCTGACAGCAGTGATAGATAGCTAGATCATGAGAACTGTTCTTATCATTTGAACCTTTCCGGCTACAACTGAAGCCCAATTGGAATCCTTTAGCCAGTTCCAATTTATTTTATTTATTTTTATTTATTTACAGTATTTCTATTCCGCCTTTCTCCCCGAAGGGACCCAATTTATTATAGTAGCATTTATTTTTTGGTGCTCACTTGTTTGTGTGTTAGAGTTCAAGAAGAAATCTCTTGTCATAGACAGGGATGGTGTCAGTAGGCCAAACATCTACCAACCATGCTTTTCAGCCACTGGTCAGATAGTGAAGACCATAACTCTTCTCTCTGTCATATTAGTCTCAAAATAGACTCCAAGCTCATTATCTCTCTCATTGGCAGTGATGTAGACTTGAGTATATTGACTCGAACTTGAGTCATACTCAAGTCGCATCAATGACTTGACTCGGACTTGACTCGGTAATTGTAAAAGACTCGAAAGACTCGACTCGAGACTTGGAACCTTTTACGACAAGTTCATTTTTTTTCAGGTTTAAACCCACTTTCCCCATTAAACTCACAACCAAAGACTCGGAACTTGGGGGGGGGGGGAAGACTTGGGACTTGACTTGAGACTTTGTCCCAGAGACTTGGGACTTGACTTGGGACTTGGAGTCATAGACTTGATCCACATCCCTGCCCATTGGACTACCTGCTGAACCAACTGCACCAAGTAGTGGATGTGTGGCTATGTTGTCGAACATCTGTTGGAAATCTTATGGAGGAATCCACCTGAAAAGATTACATCTGAGAGCAAAACCCAGCCAGACATTTACCAGCAGTGCTTTTTTTAAAGACACACATAACATGTGCACATGAGAGGGGAAGCAACAATTAATTTGATGGAAATAAAGAAAATATTTCTTTACCCAGCGTGTAATTCATCTGTGGAACTCCTTGCCACAGGATGTGGTGATGGCACCTGGCCTAGATGCCTTTAAAAGGGGTTTGGACAGATTCATGGAGGAAAAGACCATCACAGGTTACAAGCCATAAGCAACCTCCTGGTTTTAGAAGTGGGTTTTCTCTGTGCCAGGTGCAAGGGAGTGACAACGGGAAACAGGTTATCTTGTTGTCTTGTGCTCCCTGAGGCATCTGGTGGGGCCACTGTGTGATACAGGAAGCTGGACTAGATGGGCTTTTGGCCTGATCCAGCAGGGCTCTTCTTATGTTCTTATGTTCTTATGTTCTTAAACATAGCTACGATATTGACCATGTAACAACAGACATATTCTGTGAGCCATAATAATAATAATCATGTGCATTTAGTGGTGTTTTTTTTTTCTTATGTGTAACACTTAACATTCATACTTGCTACATGTCATTTTGTTGCTGGGTCTCCAGTTGATGCAGGTCACTGTAAATTTCATTTATGGGCTCCAAGGAATTGGGTTAGGTGTGAGTTCATCGTGAGAAAATGAACATGACTGAGAGCCAAGGTGTTTTCACACTAATGCTCTTTAGAGTGTTCCAACTCCGGTTGCTTGCAAGCAGCTGACACCATCGTTTGAGTGCCAGGAATTCATGTGCTGATAACTGTTGCTGTACTGGATACTGAGATGCTTTAACGGCAATGCTGTAGCATTGCTGCAAAAGTGTCAAAAGGATATCAAGGGAGCTGCAAACTGTTCATGTCCCAGTTTACACAATTTCAGTTCTCATGTTGACAAATCGGAGCCCCTGATACTGATATATCACACCAGGTTGTTGTAACTTATGCTGTTTTGATTCAGGCAGCTGTATTTTGCATGGCAGAAGTGTGTGTGTGTGTGTGTGTGTGTGTGTGTGTGTGTGTGTGTGTGTGAGAGAGAGAGAGAGAGAGAGAGAGAGAGAGAGAGAGAGAGAGAGAGAGAGAGTATGGCACATTCACATCGCATTCCAGTTTAAAAAAACAAACAATAAAACACACAATAAATATATGATATAAAATACCAGTACTCAGTATAGATAGAAAGTTACAAGCATATATCTAAGTTTCAAATAGACAGAGAATTTCACTCTTTGCATGTCACAGAACCCAAAATGGATGATGTGGTCTCGAGACTGAAAAATGTTCTTTGTTCCAGTATAATAGGGCTCATCCAGAGCTTTGACTAGACATGAACTCCATGTCAGGAAAATAAGTAAAGCTGGATGATTCTTGGAATAACAAGGCTACTCGGAAAAAAAAAAAACATTTAACATATCTTGCCCTAGTCAAGAAATTACTGATAAAGCCATGCATTGGCCATATCTGCAACTTACTATGCAAGGAGATAAATCACTATATAATAGCCCAATCCTAACCTTCTGTTGAAGCCCTTCTCTCTAATTATCCAGCTATGTCAAGTGGTACATCTTCCTTAATTGAACAAATCTGACAAGAGAGGTTTAATCCTGTTTATTTTTATTCTAATAAGTAAGCCACACAGCAGCTGTAATGTTACTGATAATGTTTGTTAAGGAATAGGGTTACTCAAGAGCCAAATCCCTCTGCCTTTTCATGATATGAAATTTCATGAAATGAGCTTTGGTCGGCTAGCTGGAGTGTCGCTGCTGTGTAGTGTGTTGACTGCATGTGGGCTGACGACGAGGACGAGGAGCGCTCAAGAACTTGACTGGAAGTCTGCCAAATCCATCTACGTGTTTCATGCCACGGACATTGACGGCAACTATGTTTCTCTCTGGACGGAGCCAGCGGGTGGCGCAGTGGGTTAAACCACTGAACCATGAGCTGTAAATCGAAAGGTCGGCAGTTCGATTCCGCGCGACGGCTCCTGCCAACCTAGCAGTTCGAAAGCAAGAAATTGCAAGTAGATTAATAGGTACCGTCCGCGTCAGCGGGACGGCAACAGCGTTCCATGCGCCTCGGTGTTGAGTCATGCCGGCCACATGACCATGGAAACGTCTTCGGACAGCGCTGGCTCTTCGGCTTTGAAACGGAGATGAGCACCGCTCCCTAGAGTCGGACACGACTGGACTTAATTGTCAAGGGATACCTTTACCTTTACCTATGTTTCTCTGGAGCGGTATAAGGGTCACGTCTGCATTGTGACCAACGTGGCATCCAAATGAGGAAAGACCGACGTAAACTACACTCAGTTTGTCAACATGTACGACAGATTAGCTGAGAGAGGTTTACGCATTCTGGCTTTCCCCTGCAACCAGTTTGGCCACCAGGAACCGGGTACTGAAGAAGGAATCAAAGCCTTTGCTGCTGCTTATGGGGTGAAGTTTGACATGTTTAGCAAGATAGAAGTAAACGGAAGTGGATGAAGAGCCAGCCCAAGGACAGAGGCACCCTGGGAAATGCAATAAAGTGGAACTTTAGCAAGTTCCTCATCAACAAGAAGGGCCAGGTGGTCAAGAGGTACAGTCCCATGGATGATCCATTTGTGGTTGAGAAGGACCTGCCCCGCTACATGTAGGACTGGCTTGCATCACACAGGACCATCTTTACTCAACGCCTGCTCTTCTGCGTCTCTGGAGTCTGCACCTTCTGCCCCGATGACGGCCTGCCTTCAAGCCAACTCGGTTGGTGAGGCAGGCCTGAAAACGTGGCACGCCTTGGCAGGAGGAAGGTCCCACTGGGCAGGTAGCAGCTGCTGGGTAGAGCTCTTGTAAACACTTCGGCTGTAGCACCCCATGGACTTATAGCAATAAATGTTTTCTTCCCTTGTTTAAAAAAAAAAGAAAAAGAAAAATATCCAATATTATACTACAACTTCATGTCCTGACTAGTAGTGTTACATGGTCAATATTTTTTTTTTATTTATTTTAAGGTGTTTATGAGCAAACAGCCCTCCAAACTAGCTACAGTATTGGGTGTGAAAGACAAAGACAGAACCCAGCAAGTGTCCTCAATTAGCAAAGGAGGATCCCTTGATTAGTTCACTCCACCTCAGATCCCATAGGATTCTATGGGGGAAATGTCTTTTTCATTTCTAGGGAGAAAAGCCTGGGCGCTAGAACCTCATGTTCTTTGTCCTCTGCTATGTTTGCTGCTATCCTGCCTTGCTGTCTGTCCATGAAACCCTGCTTTTACTCAGAGATATTCACTTGACTTAGCTTTCTTACCTCTGCTGACCCTACAACGCAATGTTCTCAAGTCTCACCAAAATGGATTGGTAACCTCAATCCTCAGTGCAGCCTCACTAAAGACCCAGAAACTCCCCGCTATCTTGCCTTGTTTCTGTCTCATGTTAGTTGTTATGTTATGTCATGTTAGTCGACTGCATGTTTGGTGTTTGCTGCTTTTATTCCTCTTTGTCAGTGTTGTGTGTGAGTGGATTTCTAGTCTGGTGCGGTTTTTTTTACCATTTTTAGTGGTGACCCCAGAGCAGTGTTGGGCCCCCTTCTCAAACAACACCCCTTAACCAATCATCCAAGGGCTCCAATACAAGGAGAATCTTCCATTCCAGTTGATCTCCACTGAAACTTTGGGGCATTGGATAAAAGTATTTATTCAGTGGGAGAGACTAGCTCTCCCACCACAAGTGGGTGAAGTTCTCTCACGACCTGTTTAGATGCTCTCCCCTTGTGTGTAACCCTTTGCTTAGGCTACAGAGAGCCACTCTCCAACCATAGTCTTTCACCATAGTCTGAACCATAGGACTCTCATACCTTCTTCCCCTCTTATCTCCTCAACTTCCCCTGCTTTCCCTCCATCCCAAAACCTTCATTTCTTCCCCCAGATTCCTCTGAGAAACCCACCTAATCTCCCTTCCCTTCTCTACAGCCTTTATACAGTATAAGGCTCCATATTGAATGAATAGTAGATCATGATGTATTTATTTATTTATTTAAAAAATTTATACCCCACCTTTTCCTATGCCAAGGCAAATGCCCAAGGCGGCTCAACATTCCCCTGTCTAGACTAAGGTGTGAAAGAGTGTGTGGCCTGCCTGGAGGGGGGGGGGAGGTGTGTTTTTGTGACATCACCCTGCACCCTGTACTCCCAGAAGGATTCATTTCAAGTCTTCCAGGATATGGGGTGGGTGGGAGGGCCAAAAAAAATACAGGTTTTGGTACAATAATGCTCCGCAGCTGAAAATGCAGCCCTCTGGCTGCAAAAAAAGCAGCCGCAGAGCACAAAACTCACACCATTACTCCCCCTTGTGAGGAGACCATGGCTGTCACCCAGGGACATTGCATCCCCCTGGCCCCGGCCCTGCTACGCCTCTGGTTCAATTAAGTTCCTGTTTTCATCCGTAAATCACTAAACTCCTTTTCATTGCACATTTTACCCTCACATCCATTTTTCTTTTCCTGCCAAATTATACAACTGCGCCATTGGCTACCAGACTGGATACCTGCACATGATTGTTTTCCCCCAAGTCTGGATGTTACATGTGGCTTAACAAGCACTGCCAGTAACACTGGGTAGCAAAGAAGGGTCTGGGAGTTTGATATTTGGTCCTTTTGTTGTTGATCGTAATCAAAATATTACCACATTGTGGCCTTTTTTCATTTTCAGTCCTGGTGCCTCTGTCTAAGTCATCAAATAAATTATCACATCGTCTGATCCTATGGGTCATTTATCCATGATAAATGATAGCTTAGAATTTCCATATAGAAAGAAAGTACGCGCCAAATTTGGTGCCAGGTTGGTAAGGTTGCAGGATACATCTGTTCCCCGTTTCTCAACTTCGCTAATAAATCCTGATGTTAAAGCTGAAGTCTAAGAAGGTGAATATACATATTAGATGGTATATAACCCAGACTAGATTGTGGAGGCAAAGTAGGCTGCTTAGGGAAATGTAGGAATGCCTTCAGGTTTGGGGATTGCAGCTAGGATCATAATCGTGCAATGATTCAGATTGCATGTACTGGTACCCCTGCTAACTGGGCAAAGAGGCACCTTTTAAAGTGGTGTCCTCTTATATTTAGCAGGGGGAGAGCAACAGTCCCTCTTCATGATGTATTTTCCAGTAGCTGCTGCTGGTCTTTTGCATCTCTTTTTAGACTGCGAACCCTTTGGGGACAGGGAGCAATTTATGGATTTATTTTGCTATGCAAACTGCTTTGTGAAATACTTTTTGTTGAAAAGTGGTATATAAATATTATTATTATTATTGATGACGATGACTGCAAGGAAAACTGGAAGTGACATAGGGTCAGAACTATTGAACCAAGAGGAGCACCTATAAGGGTCCTAAGGACTGTGTTCATTAAAATAGCTGACTTACAGTTGTATTGGACCTGCCTATAAAAATCTAAATCCATTGGCACAGATTATTCCCCTTATAAGTGAGTCATTGCACCTTCAGTAAAGGTTCAGAGAATGAAAAGGGGAAGGAGTAAAGAGAGAGAGAGGAAGAGCGCCTGGCCTGGAAGCAACTAGAATGTTATTTGTGCTTTTCATTTTTGCTCCAAACCAAATTAATTATAAACATTTATAATGTCTTCCATTTATGGATTGCTTATTTGTGCAGCAAAATGACAGATTTGGAGCTCATAATAAAATGGCTTCCTCTCTCCTCTTTTTCTTTTTTAATGGTTTTCCCTCTGTATTTTGGCCAGCTCAGCTACACTGCACACGAACAATTAATCAGGCATTCCTTTCAGGATTATGTGGCTCTCTCTAAATATTAGTAAGAGACGATATTGCAAGCAATGAAACTGCAACATATAACATCGTTCACTCCCGTCCTTTCTAGTTGCTTGCCACATACTTTTGTGACGGCTGTGGAGCATCTAAATAGACCAGCAAGGCTTATGACATCGCATAGCGCAAAATGCAGGTTCACAATTTGAATCGGCAAATGTAAATTGTTGCATTTTAATGAAGAGCCAAACACTTCAGCCTAGTGATCTGCTGCAGACATGTGGGTGCTTATGAACACATTGAGCTCCCCTACCCAATGGCTTCCTATTGTTACTTTCAATAGAAGGAACGGCTTTGCTTGTTCTGCCCTTTATATGTACAGAACTGCCTTTTTCTATTGAAAGGAGTAGGGAAACCCACAGGTATGCTATCTGCCTTCAGGGAGTAGGGCAATGGTTCCCAAACTGGGAGGCGTGGCTCTCAGGGGAGCCAAGGAAACCAGCTAGGGGAGCTGCGGTGTAGCACGGAATCCTCTCGGAAGGCCAATTGGCAGGCATCAACATAATGTAATGGGGAGCTGTGGCCAATGGTCACCAATGGACAAGGGAGCTGCAGGTCAAAAATGTTTGGGAAACGCTGGAGTAGGGAAACCCACAGGTATGCATCCTACCTTCAGGGCAACTGATCGGGTCAAAAAAAAATCATACAAACTGCAGAAGGAAAAAATGGTTTGTAAGCCATTTTTTTTAATAACAGAATTATACACACCAAGTAACTAAAAAGTGCAGAGTACACAGCAACAATTGAGAGTGGAGGGTAAGAATCAGAGACAATGTATAATTTCCTAATTCAAAGGAAAACAACTTCTGCAGAGATGAATATTGAACAGCTGTCAAGCATGAATTGATTCAAAAAATGGGTGCCGAAAAAAACAGCTTGCAGATTGACCTGATGTAGAATGTGGTAACATTATTGAAAACCCAAAGTAAATCATAAACAAAAGAATATGAATTAATGTAAGGGAGTTTGTTTTTTTGTTTCATTTTGCTTTGCTTTTTTGTTTTTGTTTGTTTTTTCGTCAAAATGCCTAATTGTGTAACAGGTTGCAAATTATAATAGAAAATTATAAAATGAATGTTATTGTGCATGTAAATATAATTCCTCACCTGAGCCAATTTGAGCTGTTGCAAGTCTTGAAGTTAGTAAATCACGGTAACGACATTAAAGTTCCGTTGGCATAGCTATGTGAATAATTTGTTTTTTCTGAGAACTACACAGCCCAAGTTCATTCTCAAGAGTGTGAAGCTTCTTGAACCATGAATAAACTAGTCATAATCCAGACTAATGTTGTAGGAACTAAGCAACCTATTGGACCACTATGTTACACATAAGTTCTTAACTCTTATTAAATGGCTCTAGGGCAAGGTCTGAAGGCACATGATACAAGGACAGCGCAATCCTGACTAAGGATCCGGCCGGCAGCCCAGGGCCACCCACCAGATCCAGTGCACAGGCTGCCTGGCACACGCCGGGCCAGAGGTCTACTCTGGGAAGGGGATGCTTGTTCCCTTCCCCGGGTGTAAACCAGGGCCGACCCTATCGGCCTCCTCGGATTTCCACCAGCTAACTGGCTGGCGGAAGTAGAGGAGGCCGTGTCACGGCGTAGCTGACCCGGCGAGGATGGGGATATGGCCAATGCCATCCCCGCCCCCTCCCAGGCTGGCTAGGCCAATGCCCCTCCCTCCCAGGTCAGACCACCCACGCAGCCAGGGGTGAAGGACTCACCTTCTCCTGCCGGCCGCATGGAGATCTGGTGCTGGAGTGAGGGAAGCCGGCCTTACGCCAGCCTCCCTTACTCCAGAGTTGTCGCGAACGTGCTTTTCAGCACGTTCACGACGTCTTCCTGTGATGGAATGCTCATTCCATCGCCAGATTGTTTCGGTGGATTGCGCCCTGCCTGTACTAACAGCCCAATCCTATCCTGAGACGGTGCAGTGGGACTGCATAGCCTATGCCATATCCAATGGGGGAAGGGAAGGAGCTGGATATCTCCGAATAAGGGAATATTTGTCCCCTTACCTCAGGTAAAGCCCCAGGCAGCGCTACGGGTCTCCTTTGAGCCGCACCAGCAGCTATTTAACTGGCGCAAGTCCAGGAAGTCCCTGTAAAGAAAAAAGGCCTGGGAAGGGGGATAGGATTCAGCCTGAGCTAGTGCCACCGATCCTGCCCACCTCCTGGGCCCAATCTTCCTACCCCTTCCCCTCCCCCACCCCGTTACACCCCTCCCTGCCCTTCCCCTCCCCTCCCCCTGCCTAGCTCAGAGCAGCACTTACTACTCTGGCGCATGTAGCTCCTGGATCCAGCACCGGCAGGATGGCAAGACCTTCCCACCGGCGCTACCTACTCTCAGAGTGTCATGCAGCACTTTATGGCGCTTCTGTGACACCCTAGACTGGCGCAGCAGTCACTGCATCAGCGTTAGGCACAGATAGGATTGTGCCATAAAGCTAACCAGGGCTGGGGCTGGTCAGTGGCTGCCTTGGAATCTCATGCACCCCACATGCAGAAGCAGCAGCAAAGCAGTGTTATGCCGCGACATGAGGTGGGCCATTTTTCAACAGGCCTTCAAAGTTGCACTGATGCACCGAAATGTCTGCCTACCTTTTGGTAAGGTTAAGCAATGCATTTAACAAGCTTTATATCATAATAATTACAAGACTGTTCTTACAAGCATCATTCAGGAAAATCTCTGTGAGATAATAGGATGCCAGAAAAGAGAGAACTGTAATCATTTTGCCCCTAGGGAGTGAAAGACCTTTATAATAACTAATTCTAAATTCTTCATGCTGAACAAGGTAAACCTGGCAAGAATTCCCAAGCGGTTATGATGATTGAGAACGAGATTGAATACTCATTGATAAATCTGATGGCTTTTGTCCTCTCACCTTCAAGAACTTATTTTGTTGCCATCAAATCCAATGGCAGGAATTCCACCATGTTCCAAAGTGAAGACTTTGAAAAGTGAAGTTCCAAAGTGGAGACTACGAACCAGGGAGTGTTTTGTTTTGTTTTTTTTACCTTCTAAGCTTTAGAAGTGTTGGAGGTTTAACTCTCTTTTTCGTACAGAAGGCCAAACTAAATAATCATAATGCTTCTCCCAGATTTAAGATCTATGAATCTGTATGAGATTCATAGGGGCTTTCCGCAAAGGGTGATGATAAAATATACCGGTAGATGCCTCCTTGCCTTGGGAGAGTATGAGTATTTTTCAGTGAGTTTAGCTCCTCTTGAATTAATAGGCCTGGCAACCAATTGCACATCTAAAACAAGTAAACACCTGCAAGATAAATGGAAGCCCAGTGCTGTTTAATTGATTATACCGACTGCAGAATGACAAAAGAGGCAATGGATAGTCATTAAAATTTACAAAAGAATAGCAGAGGTCATAAAGAGGTCAGAGGAATAATGCACCCTTATTACCAAACTCCCTTTTAAGATTTTCCCTATATTCACTTACCATTTAGTTTAAAAAGAGCAGAACTTTCATGAACCTGTCACTGGTGATTTATGAAGTTCATTTTCTCTTCATATGTTTATAGATCAAACATGGCTCGACAGTATTGAACACGTTTAATATTAAACGGAATCGGTATTTCAACTTAGCATTGTGCTAGCTTAAACAATTTGGGAGGGCGAAAATAATTACACTCAGGCAATTGTTTTGATTATGGATAAATGCTTCTAAAATCAATATGCCCATTTAGTACAGTGCAATCAGTCCCAAAGAAGCATTCCATTGGCCTAGCAGGGAGGCCCTGATGGAGGAAGCATGCAACAAAAGAAAAAGCAGGAGGGGACTAGAAAGTTGGAAAGAGGATGCCAGTGATGTGGCGGAGAAGAGCCAAGCAGGTTTTTCACTGATCTGTTGTAGAAACAGATTAATTATACATCTCCAGTGTCTTCTTTAAAAGACTGTAACAAATCATTTATTAACGGCGCAATCCTATTGTCCATGGACGCCAGTGCTGCGGCCTCAGTGCCGGCGCTGAGTGTCGCAAATGTGCCATAAGGCACATTTGGACACCCAGAGAGGAGGCAGCGCTGGCAGGAAGGCCTGCACCGTCCTGCTAGTGCTGTATCCAGACCCTGCGTGTGCTGGAGCAGGTAAGGCTGCTCCGAGCGGCACGGGGGCGGGCGAGGGGTGTGTGAATTGGGCCTGAGAGGGGGGAGGGATAGGTGTCCTTGTCAGATGCCGTATCCTATTCCCCCTCCCAGGTTCTTGCAACCGACATGGGGCTGCTTGATTCTCCGCCAGCTACAGAGCTGAACAACTCACCAACAGACATCAAGCTGAGCAGCACAATTCCCTGTGGTCCCTTTTCAAATATTGGTGTTAGGTTGGCTACCTTCCAATCCTCTGGCACTGAGGCCAGTTGAAAGAATGGGATACATATTTTGGTGAGAAATTTCACATTAGAGTTCCTTAAGAACTCATGGACCCAGTGATTTGTTAATGTCTAAATTGTCAATATACTCTAGAACCTTGTCCCTTGTCCCTTCTATCTGACGGGCAACCCAATCATACCTAAACGCCCTCATGGCAATGCAGCAGCACTGGCGCAGACTGCACTGCATCCCGCAGAGGGGATGTTTTGCATGTTGAAAGTCTCCTTGGGGTAACGGGACATTTATCCCTTTGCCCTGGGGTAAGATCCAGCACGCGCAATGGGTCAATATTGCTGGCACAAGTCCATATTGATCCATGTCAGTGGATCAGGCCTGAGAAGGGGGATAGGATACGGTGCATGCTGATGCCGCTGATCTGCCCATCTCCCCCTGCCACCGCCCCCCCCATTCCACTCCCTGCATGGACTTACCTGCTCTGGAGGGGGTCCTTCTCCGGCAGGCTTCAGCCTTCCCGCCAGCAGTGTCACAAAGCGCTTTACGGCAACTGCTTGAGATTATTGAGCCATCAGTTCCTCAGACACCCTCCCTGAGAAGGTCAGTTCAGGCACAGATATCTGCCCTATGTCTTCTGTGGGGCAAATAATTCATTCACCGTATCTACAATCTTCTTATCTTTTATTCCCTTGTTATCTAACATTCCAACCATCTCCCTGGCCGGTTTCCAGCTTTTGATGAATTTTTAGACATGTTTATTGTTTGCCTTGCTGTTTGTAACCACACACTCCTCATATTCTTTTCCCCACCCCTTATTGTCAGCTTACATTTCTTTTGCTAGGAGTGTGAAGCAGAACTTAAATGTACCAAATATCATCTGGCTTGTGCACGTAGAAGTTCATACCATTTTTTAACAGTCCATGATGTCATTCATCACATTATTCAGGCTTAGACTTACTAAATGTATGCTTCTAATGATTTTTATCTCATTTTGGGAGATTCATAGCTTAGCCTAAAACTCATATTTGCTTAATGTTCTATCATAAATATTATAAACAGAGAAAAAGCTTCAAAGACTAAAAGCTAACAGCCCAGACATATAAAACAGAATACGATGGACACTTGCTGTTTATCTCTGTTTGAATTCAGTAGTGACAGAAAGAAGGCCTTTATGCTTAGTTTGAAAAGGGTAAGTCCCTGGAGAAATATTGGTTTCACTCACCAAAAGGGGGGGGAGGGATTTACACAAAAAGATTATCATGAATGCAAGTAAAAATATGTAACAGTTGTGCCATTCAAGAGATGCAGAATTTCAGCAGGGGCAACCACAAATGGTTTTTAAATTTATCAGAAAGAACAAATGGCCTCACCCTCTATGAGAAATTCATAAAACTATCATTTTCCACACAGTACTTCATGTAAGATTTTGCAAGGAGCATGCACCCATACTTATTGATGTACATTTATTTTAAGTCTTTGTGCCCCACTCTTCAACTGACAAGACTCCCAGAGCAGCTTACAGAAAATCAAAATTGTTACAATAGAAACAGGGAAGGTTATATACTGTATATTTCTCCTCCGACTTTGGGCAGGCTGTCCTAATCCCCCTTCGGGGGGTTTACAATATATAAATGTCCAATCTTTCATGAACAACTACTTTCCAGGTGGTATCCTTTTTACAGTCTGACAATTCTGCTGGCTGGCGCCTCCCACACTCGACCGATGCAGCTGGGAGCTCTTATCTCTCCTCCTGGAGGCTTTCACAGCTTTTTGTCGGCAGCGTGTCTCGAACTTATCAAGTTCACCAGTCTTCGGCCTTTACAAGACAACAACTCTCCCAACTGAGCCAGACTCTTCTGCCTCTCTGGCTTCTCCTGATGGGGCAGTTGGTGGGTCTATGGCTGCTGTGAGGGGGACAGGCCCAATCTACTTGAAAGGTATCAGTGTGTGGAGATAGTGATAGTGCTGGCTTTCTCTCCTTTTCCTTCTTCCCTCCCTCCTGCTCTTCCCAGGGCAAATCATCTGTAGTAGGCAGCAACATGGGGAGGCACATTTTGCCATGCATTTCTGACTGTTCATAAATCTGGGGGTAAAAATAGCCTTATCATGTGGTCAAACATTGCTGATACTGCTCTTCTTTCTTTCTAGAGTGTCTATAGACACTACTGTAGTCGATGCCGTACATAAAGCACTGTAAAAGGTGCAGGTCTTCAGGTTTATGAATGAAGCAAGGCAAGACTCACAAGGGAAAGAAAGTGGAGTGGTGGGAAATGGGGATCTGCACAGGGTCATCATAGAGAAGAAGTGACACCCTGTGAAGAATAGGGAGGTGAAGGGGGTGTTCTACCACATGTTCCCCCAAGTGCCACCTGGCTTCAAGAACTCACTGGGGCGAGTCAGAGGCGTAGTTAAGCAGCCTCCCGGTGACGTTACTGCCGGAAGTGACGTCACCAACGCCGCTGCTCAACATAGATTCAGAGGCACAGGGAAGGATGGTGGGCCAAACCAATCACCATCTCCACTGCTGCTGCCCGTTCCTCACACTGACGAAATGGTGCGATTGCCGCCCCTGCTACCCGCTTTTTCACCCCCCCAAATGCCGTCCGGAGCGCCCCGCGTGCCTCCTGGCAGCCTGCCACCACCCCAGCCCCTTCCAGCCACCGCCGCTGAGTTGTGTATCCAGTTTTAGCCCATGAATATCTCCATTGAGCAGTTATAGAAGCAAGGTCATTTTCTTCCCTTGCCTGATAGGATATCGTGTATGGTTGATCTATAGTACAACGATCCCCAGATGTTTGTACTGCAGACGAGGTGGTCTAGGCAGACCCTTCAATCGCCAGGGTGAAGATTCTGGCCTATACATGCTTGATAGACTACAACTACAATCCTGTACACACTTACCTGGGGGTAAGGCCCATTGAACTCAGTAGGACTTACTTCTGAGTAGACATGCCTAGGATTGGGCTGTGCAAGTGTTACAGTATTGGAAATGGCCACAATGAAAGCCAGCTCACACACCATTTATCCAAGTTCAGTGGGTGGTGATTTTTACTTTATGTGTGCACAATACACTGGAAAATTCTTCCACATAAAAGCCCCACCAAAACTAATGGGAGCTGTACAAGGGCACTATTGTACTGAATAGCACAGTAGCACTGTGTCTAAAAGCACTTTTAGTTGTGAAGTGCTAAGAAAGTTCATAGACATTGTCCTCTCTTCTCATACCAGAAGGACTGAGAGATGTAAGAAGGACTTTTCTCCTTTGTAACCACTTTCTCACAATATAGAGTCATCATTGTTTTTTATCCAAAGTATTGAATGGCTTTCCAATTCTGGTCATTTCAAGGGCTTTTCGGTAACATGTTTATTAACTGTTCGTGACCTTGAAGGGTTATCTTGGCAAACCTCCCTAAGCCTCTCCTCCTCAGTCAGTAATTAGTTTCTCACCCTAGTGGTCTCATTTCCTGTTTCTATATTGCTAATCAGCCTGAGATCTTACACTACTAAAATACTGACAGTGGATACAGTAAAAGCTGTTTCAAATTAGAAAGAAGCACATCATGTCATGGGGCCTGAATCCCTACCACTCAAGGAACACCGTGAAAATGCCTCATCTCTCATTTATACCTAAAAAGCAAACAACATTTCCCACAACAGGCTCAGCCTTTCTGTCCCCAGGAAGGAATAACCCATGTGGAAACCATATGGACAATACTAGGGGGAAAGGAACAAAAGTACATTAGAGCTTTGATGCCTGCTGTGTTAACCTGATGGCATTAGTAGCCAAGAGTTCTCAGCCTATGAACTAATTGTGTTTGAATTAATGCGATGCATCAAAGAATGTTGGCTACTAGTTCTAACGCATTAAGAGGGAACAGCAAGTACTGTGGCTTAATAAGGTTGAAATGCAAAAAGAAAGTTGCAAGGGGAAACATGGGGAGATCGCTACAAGAAGGTGCCAGGGCTCTGAATTATGCTTGGAATTGCTGGCATGCACTATATTTACATCAAGAAAAATAAATAGATTTTAATTGTGGACTGCAAGCTTCCAGTCACATTTGGCAAGAATAAGCAGCCTTCTAATTTACCATTCAGTCAAGCTTCCAACACTGGGATATTTATTACAGCCATGCCAAAGATCTGACAGAATTGCTTTGGGAGAAGAGATTTTGTTTGTTTGTATTTTAAAACATCCAGTAATTCAGTTGTAAGGGTCTTTTTATTCACCCACTAAGCTCACTTGATATTTATGTACCGAGATAAATAAAAATGTGTGTATACAACTGAGCCAAGATCTTAAGGCATGAGGATGAAAATCAGCCAGGCTCTTTTTATATATATAACTCCCCTTTTCCTTTCTCACTTTCAGGGACTTCCTAATCCTGAAATCATCCATATGCCCATCTAATTCTGTTTAATTACTGTGGTGCCTGCCATAAATCATCAGGAAAGTTCCAATTTGTAAAGAACATCAAAGCTAATGAACATTTTTCCTCACAAAGTTAAGGGGTTTCTGATAAGGTGTAAAACTGAAGCTTGGGGCTTCAAGTAAGTACCACTGAGGGCGCAATCCTACCTAGTGCTAGGCCAGTGTAGCACATCTTGTGTCAGCCCAAAGTCACTGCAAAAGCTGCCGTAAGGCATCTGCACCGGCTCCAGGCTGGCGCAGAGGCCTACACTGGCCCCAGAGAGCTGGATCCATGCGGCGTGCGGAGAGAAGCCGGTAAGTTCACGCCGCTCGGCGTGGAGGTGTTTCAGAGTGGGGGAGGCAAGGAGTGAGTGTTCTGGGGTGGGGGGAGGGAAGCAACAGGGGTAGACCGGACCGGGGAGCAGACGGGATCGGTGACAATGGTGCATGCTAAATCCAGTCCCCCATCCCTGGCCAGTTTGCCCTACACAGGGCTCCCGGATTTGCACCAGCAAAATAGCTCGCTGCATTGCAGGCCTCGCTGCACTGCAGGGCGCAAAGTTAGGCAACATTGGGCTGCCCGATATTTCCACCCAATTTGCAGTTTTTTTTAAAACAAAAGAAGTCTACTCATGCAAACAGTGTCATTTCAGAGCCAGGAGTTGACAAGAGATTATGGCTCTCATCTGCAAGCAGAAAAAAGGCATAAGATGAGTCATCTACCAGGATATCAGCAGAAGAACCTAACCTGAGTGAGCCGTTTTTTTTTATGTCAGATCACCCAAGGTTCTGCCTCACTGGGATCTCTTCACTGTCTTAAGGACTGTCTTAAGTTAAGGTATTCTTGGTGCTCTGTTTGCAGGAGAATGGTTTATTATTATATTTTATGGAGTAGGCATTTATCCTCAGTTCAGTCTTGCTTTCTGTGTGGGTTGTTTTCACTCACTTTTGCCAGTAAACATGTGGTTCAAAGGGACAACACGTTTTGCATCATAAGCAAGCAGAAGAAGCACCATTGTAGGTGCTTTAGGTGCCTGTTTTCCTTCCAAGCTCTCGTCACCTCACCCAGTAGGCAAAGAGTGGATATGCTTTCCTCCTCCTCTGTGCAGCAACGTCTTTTCTCATTCCCTTTCTCTTCCAAATAACTGGGGAGAAAAGCTGAAAATGTTGATGGGGATCACATGAACCCTGCCAAAACTCTATTTTCCACAGGTAATGTGTAGTGATAGAAAATGACTGACATGACATCACTGTGCTGCTAATTTCCACTGTGCTCTCTGTCTCTGTCTCTGTCTCTGTCTCTGTCTCTGTCTCTGTCTCTGTCTCTGTCTCTCTCTCTCTCTGTGATGTCATGCATTTTCTGTTATAGACATTACTGTGGAAAGGAAGAAGAGACGCAGTTTTCAACAGCAGTCATGCATCCCCCGTCACATCTAATTCCAGCCTATGTGTAGTCCATACAACTCAATGTAGGATACAGTGCTGTTGTACAGTACAGTTTCTTTTTTATAAGGGTTGCAGGGGGGGGGGGGCTGGAGAAAGCCCTAGAGACCCACTTGGGCTTCAGATCCTAATATGAATTCTGAATGGCAGTCAAAAACATAAACAACAACATAAACATGTACTTATAAGATGTTCCCTGAGGTTATAAACCAGCATCTGGGCTGTACCATTTCAGTCTGCAGTTGGGAGCTCACATGACTGAATGGTCATTTGACTGAACTTGGCCGGTGACTGTTAAAACGTTAACCCACATGACATTGCAGCTGAGTGGATACTATTGTACTATTCACTTCTTTTGTAAGCTTTGATTTACACTTACAGCCCAATCCTATGACAGCGGACCTCACAATTCACTGCCACAAGAACATAAGAACAGCCCTGCTGGATCAGGCCAAAAGCCCATCTAGTCCAGCTTCCTGTATCACACAATGGCCCCACCAGATGCCTCAGGGAGCACAAGACAACAAGACAACCTGTTTCCCGTTGTCACTCCCTTGCACCTGGCACAGAGAAAACCCACTTCCAAAACCAGGAGGTTGCTTATGGCTTGTAACCTGTGATGGTCCCTTCCTCCATGAAACTGTCCAAACCCCTTTTAAAGGCATCTAGGCCAGATGCCATCACCACATCCTGTGGCAAGGAGTTCCACAGATGAATTACACGCTGGGTAAAGAAATATTTTCTTTTGTCTGTTCTAACTCTCCCTCCACTCAATTTTAGTGCATGTCCCCTGGTTCTGGTGTTGTGCGAGAGGGAGAAGAATTTCCCTCTATCCACTCTCTCCATCCCATGCATAATTTTATACGTCTCAATCATGTCCCCCCTCAGGCGCCTTTTTTCTAGACTGAAAAGCCCCAGACGCTGTAGTCTTTCCTCATAAGGGAGGTGCTTCAGCCCACGAATCAATCTGGTCGCTCTTTTCTGAACTTTTCCCAATTCAACTATATCCTTTTTGAGGTGTGGTGACCAGACCTGGACACAATACTCCAGATGTGGCCTTACCATCGATTTGTACAAAGGCATAATGATATTGGCCATTTTATTCTCAATCCCTTTTTTAATGATCCCGAGCATGGAATTGGCCTTCTTCACAGCCGCCGCACACTGGGTCGACACTTTCATTGACCTGTCCACCAGCACCCCAAGATCCCTCTCTTGATCCGTTACAGACAACTCAGAACCCATTAGTGTATATGTGAAATTTTGGTTTCTTGCCCCAATGTGCATCACTTTGCACTTACTTACATTGAAGCGCCCATTCTCCCAGTTTGGAGAGATCCCTCTAATAATTTTATTTATTATAAAATCCAGATATATAATATCCACGGGTTCGCTCGCATCCACATGCCTGGGATTTTCAAAAAAAATTTTCAAAACCTTTTCAAAAAATTCTAACAGGTTTGTGAGGCAAGACTTCCCTTTGCAGAAGCCATGCTGACTCTCCCGCAGGAGCTTGTTCTTCTATGTATTTTAAGATTTTATCCTTAATGAGACTTTCCACCATCTTCCCCGGAACAGATGTTAGGCTGACTGGCCTGTAGTTTCCCGGGTCCCCCCTCCTTCCTTTTTTAAAGATTGGCGTGACATTAGCTATCCTCCAATCCTCTGGTACAGTGGCCATTTTAAGGGACAAGTTGCATGTTGGTCAAGAGGTCAGCAACTTCATTCTTGAGTTCCTTCAGAACTCTTGGGTGGATGCCATCCGGGCCTGGTGATTTATTGATCTTTATTTTGTCAATTAAGTCTGAGACGTCTTCTCTTTTAACCTCTATTTGACTTAATTCTTTAGTCAGGGGAGACCTTTCCGGCAGCGGTATTTGCCCGAGGTCTTCTGCCGTGAAGACAGATGCAAAGAACTCATTTAATTTCTCTGCAGTCTCCAAGTCCCCTTTTATCACCCCTTTCTCTCCCTCACCATCCAGCGGACCAACCGTTTCCCTGGCAGGTTTCCTGCTTCTAACATATTTGAAGAAGCTTTTATTATTCCCTTTTATGTTGCCTGCCATACGTTCCTCAAAGTCTTGCTTGGCCTCCCGTATCATCTTTTTACATTTCTTTTGCCACAGTTTGTGCTCCTGCTTATTTTCCTCATTAGGGCAAGACTTCCATTTACGGAAGGAAGCTTCCTTGCCTTTTATAGCTTCTTTAACTGTGCTTGTTAGCCATGCTGGCACCCTCCTGGACTTAGTCGAGCCCTTCCTCCTTTGTAGGATACACTCCCGCTGGGCCTCTATGACTGTTGTTTTAAACAGCCTCCATGCACTCTGGAGCGATTTGACTCTTTTTACCTTCCCTTTCAGCTTTTTTTAACTAGTCTTCTCATTTTGGGGAAGTCTGCCCTTCGGAAGTCAAAGGTTTTTGTGTCAGATTTGCTAGGCACTTTCCCCCCGACATGCATGGCGAAACAGATCGCAGCATGGTCACTGTTCCCCAATGGGTCGGTAACATTTACCTCCCTGACCAGATCTTGAGTGCCACACAATATCAAATCCAGAGTCACCTGTCCTCTGGTCGGTTCCGTGACAAGCTGCTCTAAGGCACAGTCATTTAACATATCCAGAAATCCAGTCTCTCTTTCATGACATGAGCATGAATTGACCCAGTCGATGTGAGGATAATTGAAGTCCCCCATGACTACAACCCTGTCTCTTGTTGACACCTCCCTGATTTTCTTCCTCATTTCAAGATCCCCTTCAGGTTTTTGATCTGGAGGACGGTAGCATGCCCCTACTATTACATCACTCTTTGAGCCTGGTAATCTAACCCACAGTGATTCTATGGAGGAGTCAGAGCCCCCCTCCAGCTCTACTCTGGTGGATTCTACCCCTTCTTTGACATAGATGGCCACCCCACCTCCAACACGCCCCTCTCTGTCCCTCCTATAGAGTTTATATCCGGGAATTGCTGTATCCCACTGGTTCTCCGCATTCCACCAGGTTTCTGTTATACCTACTATGTCAATGTTTTCCCTAGCCACCAAACATTCCAGTTCTCCCATCTTTGCCCGTAGACTTCAGGCATTTGCATAAAAGCACTTATATACCTGGTCCCCTAAGAAGGGCTGCATGTTTGCACCTTTATTCCTGCAGCCTTCTGTCCTGCTAGACTGGCTGTCATGTCCCATCACGCTACCACTCCCAATTTTTACTCTGCTATTACTTGACTGTTCCCCATCCTCTGCACCCTCATTCCCTAGGGATGAGGAGTCCCGAACCGGATGCCCCTCGGCTCCTGTCGGCTTTCCCCCAGGGGTCTGTTTAAGTCCTCTTATAGTGTCACAAAAGAACCACCATGCGCTTTGGGACCACTGGCACAAATGGCTCTTAGATGCCATGCCAGAGCAGGTAAGGTCATGGTGGGAGCAATTCATGGGTGGGGCAGGAAAGGAGTGGGGCAGGGAACAGGGTGGGTCAGGGACAGGAGGGGTGAACTCAGCAGCATTAGTGCATGCCAAGATCCTATCCCCATTTTCCATCCAAACATGCCCCCTGAGGTTCCTTGGATTTATGTCAGCTAAATAGCATAGGCATCAGAACAATTGATGGCCGGGTGGTCTATGGAGAGGTAGATAAAAATTTACACCATAGCATATAGCTCTGTCTCCCCACCATACCATGCAGCATGGCTGCATATCATAAACTGGTGGGGGATAGGATTATGGCATAGGATAAAGTCCTACTTTAAATGTATTTTTGTCCCATGAGGCCTTCAGGAGACAAATTAATCTGAATCACAAATCTCAATACTATTTTCAAAAGGAGTCAGATTTCATAAATATAACAATAACTATTTTGACACTTTTCCAGCCGACTTCCATGGGAAGCTTGTAAAAATCATGAAGCAGAAACAGTATTGTATATATTCTCTTGGGTAATGATTAAAAATAAAAAAGGACCTCTCATACGGAATTTAGACTCTGACAGCCCATTCCAACCCAAGTGCTAAGCAGCCCAAGTCAGACCTAAAGTCAGCCTAAGTCGTTTAGGTCGAAGTTAGGTCTGGAACGCAACCATTTAGGGCAAAGTTAGGTCAAAGTTAGGTCAAAGTTACGACCAACGGACTAAGAACAGCCCATTCCAACCCAAGGGCTAAGCAGCACAAGTCAGACCTAAAGTTGACCTAAAAGTGGGCGGAACATGGGCGGACCGTGGGTGTAACGGGGGCGGCAACCAATTAACGTTGGATTCCAGACCCTGGCAAGCACAGACACGCCCCCTCCAACACAAATGCTGACACAAAATTTAGGTCGACCAAAAAGGTGGACCCAAATTCGAGGAGACCCATAGGAGCCATTTTACCTTACCCAAGCCAGCCCTCTCCAGAAAATTTCTAACACCCTACTCCTGAGTTAGGTCAGAGTTAGGACGGAGTTGGGCCTGCTAGGTCTGGAAACCGACAGAGTTATGCCTAAGATAGGGAGCCTATCAGCACCCAGCCCCACCCAGCCTCATTCCCACAAAAGCCCAGCCCCAGACCTCCAGTCACTCTCTCTCTCTGAGCACGTGGCGTGGGGTTCTGTCCCCCACAGCCACAAAGTGGGACTTTGTTGGTGGAGGGCAAAATTCACAAACACCCCACTTCTCTCTTCTCCTCTCTGCCTCCCTCTAGGGCAGAGAGGGCTGTTCTGGCTGTGGCCAACCTGTTTACAGCTGTGCCTGGGCAGCTGCCTCCATGCAAGTGTTTGCTAACCCATGTCTTTCTCCCAGCCCCTCTCCCCCCCCCACACAGGCAACAACACCAGCAGGTAAGAGCAGGTTTTGTGCTGACATGTGGTCTGACTGCTGCCTCTTTGCATTTAGAAATATAGGAAGGATACATGCCTCTTTACCAATGTGTTGTCTCATAGCTGTCTGCATAGCCTGCCATGACATGCCTCTCTACCAATGTGTTGTCTCATAGCTGTCTGCATAACCTGCCATGATATGCCTCTCTACCAATTTCTTATCTCATAGCTGCCTGCATAGCCTGCCATGACATGCCTCTCTACCAATGTGTTGTCTCATACCTGCCTGCTTTGCCTGCTATGATATATAGGATACATGCCTCTTTACCACTGTTGTGTCTGATTGCTGCCTGTAGTCATGTGAGCAGACAATGCCACAAGTGTGGAACTGTTAGCCTTATGTAGACACCAGCTGTCCCCCCCCCCTTTTCTCCACAGGGTCTACTGACAGGTGAGTATTGCTAGGTTTGCCATGGTTGTGACCCCCAAGTTGTGTTGTTGTCTCTCTCTTTGACCCTTTCCCTTATAGGATCATGCTCTCCTTACACCCAGGTAAGCAGCTCAGACCATGCTATGTGTATCACACCTATCAGCTGTGTTTTATTTCTCTCCGTGCAGGCTTTTGCAACTGACACACTGGCTTGTCTTCAATGGTGACTGCTTCCACATACCAGCTGACATGTAACTCCCCCTTGTTTTTTGTCTCCCCAGGAACGTCCACTACCACCTACCTTCCTGGGAGCACCCCTGGGCCTGCAGTCTGGTTGCCCCACGGTCCTCTGCCTCGATGCTGCCAGAGGTCAGGGAGCCAGCCCTGCAACCCTCCTCAGCTGCCGGCGCTGCTGCTGCTGCTCCACCTCCCTGGCTGTCCCTCCCCTTTCGATGGAGCAGGCTGTGGTTCCACAGGGGCAGAGCCTGCATCTCCAGGTCCATGGGGCAGGTATGCTGCTGCTGCTGCTGCTGCTGCTTTCAGATTGGCTGCTGTGCCTACCCCTGGCAGCCTTGCCTGACCATCTCTGCTAACGTTCCAGAACAATAAAGATGCCCCTCGGGCAGAGCCCCAGTGAAACATATGTGCCCAGTGTTTACACAAGCATTGCCCCACACACACAGACAGCCCCCAGCACTGAAGCCCCTACATGAGTCCCATCCAGGGACTGCCACGGCCTTCCCTGGGAGAACCCAGCAGGGGCGCTGCCAGACCCCCATGGCACAGAGGGGAGGGGGGAGTCGGGGGGGCCTCTCAGGCAGGCAAACAGTGATAGCCAGGGCATCCGCCCGTAATGCAGGTGCCTCCGTCGAAGGTCCGCCGGTAATGCAGGTGCCTCCGTCGAAGGTCCGCCCGTAATGCAGGCGCCTCCGTCGAAGGTCTGCCCGTAATGAAGGCGCTTCCGTCGAAGGTCTGCCCGTAATGCAGGCGCCTCCGTCGACGGTCCGCCCGTAATGCAGCCACTTCCGCCCAAAGTCTATCTGCATAAGAGGCGCCTGTTTATGCATCACCTTCATCTGCGGAGTGCCCCCTGTGTCCCTATTGGTCTCTGCAGACCCCTCTCTCGGAATCTGTCTCCCACCAGCCTTGTTGTCTGTCTGTCTGTCTGTCTCTGACCCACCCATGCCCCTCCCCAGCACCCCCTGTCTGCCTGCCTGTGTGTCTGCCTCCCCTCCCACTTCCTGATGATGGCTGCTGGCCTCCCCCCACGCTGCTAGAGCGCCTGCCGGGAGGCGCCGTAGTCGCCCCATCTGGGGGTGTGATAAGCTGTGTGAGCCCTTCACGCTCGCAGCAGACAAGCCCAAGGCATCTCTCGGTCTTGGCCGGGGCACAGAGCAGCAGGCACGCCGGGATGCCTTCTTTGTGGGCATTGCCCCGGGCTTGGAGGCCCAGGGCTTCAGGCAGCGCACGGGCGAGTCATGTCAGAGGCAGTTCCAGTCCTCATGAGACCCCCCTTGTGTGTGACGTTCCCACCCCCTCCCCTTCCCTCCCCCGCTCACCCCCCAGTGCAGCCTCAACGTGGCTTGGGGGTGGCATCGCCTTCTGCAGGAGGGAGGGGACGGCCACTCTCCCCTGCAGCAGGTGGCTGATGCACAGGGTGCCCTGTGGCGGCTGGGCTCAGGCACCTCACTCACCTGTCCTCTGCCCTGCGCCCACCACATGACTGGCGCAACCCCCATTCCTGCGGTCAGCCCCTTTGCAACCGGGCTGCGACAGACCCTGCGGCAGCTGCCATGGATGGACGCTGACACATGCAGACAGAGGCCTGCACATGCCTGAGCCAGACACGGAGCCTGGAGAAGAGCCTGCCTGCCTGGGAGGTAAGTGTTGCCTGGATCCTGGGGTGGTGCTGGGCCACAGAAACTGCAGCCTGCCTAACTCAGGCATAACTCTGACCTACCTCAGGCATAACTTCTGCCTAACTTAGGCTGCACTTAGGCCGCACTTATGCCTGACTTGGAGAGGAGTTGGGTTGGAATGGGCTGTGACATCTCTAAAGTAGGTGACACCTGACACAATATACCTCTTGAGTAGAATAGTGTGAGGGATGCCTAGAGAGTTAATCTTTCACCTCGGCTCAAATATTCTCTTGAAGAAGAAAACTTGGGGGGTTCATTTCTAGAGATTAAAGTGATGGAAGTGTCACCACTTCAGTTTAAAAAAAAAATCATCCTGTAGCATTCACATTTTGAAATAGTTTTTGCTATGTTGCCAGAACATAGATGATGTGTTTATAATAAGTTCAACAGAGCTTACTTTGTCCAAAGGAAAGCCACTGGCTTTCTCAAAAAGTCTATTTTCCCCTCAATACGTTTCTTGAATTGAAAACTTCATAACACACTATCCAATGTCTCTACCTCCTCTAAAGTAGAGAATAAATGTGTCTTTAAGATCTCCAGAGAAGAGGGAAAATATTTCAAGTGATTTCTGATTCTCAGCAGACATGTACAGTATATATGGCAGAAAGGCAAAGAAGCTGAAACTTGGAAGGGAAACATCTGGAGCAAGTATGGAAGGGTCTCTATATAAATAGAACAATATTGTAAAGAGCCTTATCAGATCTAGGATAACCTGCCTATGTCAACCGCCTTGAATAAATCTGATGAGAAATCTGATGATGAGAAAGGCAGTATATAAATGCAGAAAATAAATAAATAAATACCCAACATTGATTATCCAACTGGAAATACTGTAGATGTTCCCAATGGGTCAAATAGTTATCTTTTGTGCATTATTTCCCAACAAGTAACTATATTGTAAGATTCTACCATGAAGGGCAGATAAAGAATATTTAAATACATAAAATAACATCCTTAGGTGTGCAGAAGTTGGGCCAAGTACACATGATGCAGGTGAATGAATCTTCAAAACAGGTGTGAGAAAATGAAAATCTGAAAAGGGAAGAATGCCTGCCCCACGGCCGCCATTTCACACAAGGATGTTCCTTGCTCAGCTCTGCCATCATACAAGACAAGGGGGGGGGACATTCTGTCATACTATTGGTGCTCACTTTGTTGTGGGCGGAGCTTTTCCAGTCATTAACTGGTGTCTTCACCACTGACCCTTCTCAGTGTGCTTTGTCTCTCTGAACTGGGCATATGTCCAGCAGTCTCTTGGCGTTCCTGGGCCTGCTGCAGAGGATCCATCAGCAGTTGGACTTCGCTTTTAGGAGACGGAGTTGACTCACTTGACACCAGATCATATACTTTGTTTAAGAGGTGGAGGGGAAATTACAGGCAGTTTGGTTAGGTTTTTGTTGGTGGAGATTTCATAGGATTTCCCAATTGGTGGGGGACTCTGATGGGGTGAGTTCTGCCTTTTTATTTCACCCCTTATCTTCCTTTTCAGGTTGTTTTAGTTTCATTAGTGTTATATATATATATATATATATATATATATATATATATATATATATATATATATATATATATATATATATATATATATATATATATAAAACAGAGAGAGAGAGAGAGAGAGGGGAGTAAATGTGTTTTTTTGTGTGTGTTTTTGGGTGATGATCACTGCAGAGTTTGGCAGTGGGTGTGCTGTTCCATTTGGGGGCGGGAATCATTTTTCCTTGCCTATCCTGGTTATTCCCTATATTGAACCCTGTTTGGGTTTTGTTTATTTGGCTGCAGTTCTTTTTGTTGCATTGCAATTTCCTGAGCAAGTTTGGTTTGCTCAATTCTTAGCTTAGAGGTATTTGAGGGGTAATTTGTTTCAGTTTGTGGTTTTGGTAATAATTAAAAAAAGATTAGGGATTAATACAAAAAATAAATGAATGAATGAATAGATTTATATTCACATTAATTACCGGTAAGTGTGTCAGTGTAATAGGGTAGGTTAATTTAATTAGCTCGCTGCATGTTTGTAGTGGTGGTGGTTGGCTGCTAGAGTTCGGCATTGTGAGTGGCTGGGTTATTTTGGGCCTTTGTCTGTTGCTCCTGGGAGAGATAATGCCCAAGAAGCAGCACAAGTCCAGCAGCAAGGCTGCCAAGCACCCTGCTGTACACACGATACAGCTACCCTCATCTTCTGATGAGGATTTTGGGGATATTTGGGCTCTTGTAATTCATATTGATGATCCTGAAAAAGCGCGGATGGAGCACAGACAGGGCTGTGGTGATGGAGGTGAGGTTTCTGAGGGATTTAAAGTTGGGTGGTGGCCCCTTTGCCAGCCAGCTAAGAACATACCAATGCAGGCTTTATCTAACAGGGCCACCACTCTTGGGAAATGCAGGGATGAGTGCATGCAACTGCAAGAACTTTTGGTGGAGCAGGGACTTGCAGTTGAGTATAAACTCCCTAAGGAGATGTTCAGAATCAGGCAAGATGTGGGTCATCCGGCCCTTGCAGATGGCTCAAATTGAGGTGAGTAGCTCTCAGGTGAGTTGCATATGGATGCTGAGAGTTGGTAAGATAGGGAATTAGCAGATTCCTTTTCTGGTTTCCCTAGCTCTTTTTACCCTTGGGGAGGTATCCAGCTCCTGGCTGGGTGGGATGGGGAGCATTGCCTCCCTCACCTCAGTCTTTCCAGATTTATGGCCAGGCTTCGCAGAGTCCTTCTTCCCTTCCCCCCCCCAAGGTCTGCAGGTGCCTAATGCTTTGGTTGCTCCTGCTGGGGTGGTTGGGGTTATTTCACTTCCTGGGGCTTTGCCCTCCCAAATGTATCCTATGGTGAGATTGCCTTACATCTAGGTGGGCATCTCATCTTTTCAATTAAAGAAAAAAAAATAGTGGGAAGAGTATGTAGATGTTTTTTAGTTTGCTGCACCACAAACCAGTACCTAGCATTGGTGAACCTATGAGAGACCAGAAGACAGTCCATAAGTGGAAGATTGATCACAACTGGGCAAATTGGCTCTCAGAGTATACCATTTATATCAGTATGGTTTTGTAGGTCCAATCTGGAAAACCTACTGCCCTTATCAAATATCAGAATATTATCTGCTGTGCTTTTTGTGGTTATTGTATGCTGGGACAACTCGATTGTGTTATGATGAGCATTTTTGCATGAGAGTGGTGCAAAACCCAAGGCCAAGAAACAGCAGATGGAATTTTGGCTCCAGATGGTTGCATCTTCTAGGTCCATCATGGGTCATGACAGTGGGCCTTGTGTATTCTTGTGGTTCCCGTGCCAAGAGCAGCTCTAGTGGGCAGTGAGGTTCAACCCCTACATTCACGCTGGGAATATAATAGTGCTGGACAATATTCCCTGGTGTTATTGCTCCTACCAGCATGCTCGCAGCCTCTGTGGCTGTAAGCACCCTAGTAGTTCCTGCTCACAGTGTCAGTGTCACAGTAAGCAGGGTGTCAGAAAGAAGCTCATAGCTCCAGGAAGGGTGGAGGAACCCATGGCCCTCCTTCATCTGGAAACAGGGCCCACCCAACTAAGCTGGATGATCTTCTTTTGCATTACCTGATAGGAGGGTGCCTAATATATATTATTAGACGGTCCTTCTGTTGGGTTTCCTTGCTCCCTCCTCAGGTTCCTTCGACTGCAGTCAATTTGCGTTCAGTTGTTGGAATGGAAGTGTTGGTGAGCTGTAAAATAGCTAAGGAAGTTGTGGCTGATCATGTGGCTCGTTCCCCACTCTGCCCATTCCAAATATGTGAGTTTCCCTGCTCAGCATGTTGCCTAAGAAAGCTCCAAGTGAATTCTTCACCCACCACCTTTCTTTTCCTAAGAGCTTATCTGTTAACTATGGAGTACCCCCTCATGTGTGCTCTGTTAGATATATTTCATTTGACAAGGCAGTGGCAGTTCTCAGGGGGTGTGTGGCTGGGAGCTTTGATGGCTAAATGCGACATCAAGTTGGCCTTTTGCCTTCCCCCTGTTCATCCCAATGATTTTTGTCGGGTTGCTCACTCCTCCTGGACAGTGTAATTTTACATTTGGATAGAAAATCTTAATATATTTATTCATGTTCGAAAATGTTTTAGAAATGACTTATTTAATGGATAGCTTTGTTCATTATGTATGACAAGCTGCAGTGCAGTGCAGTTAAGTAACATAAGTTAGGAGTATAAAAGATCATGCAGTTAAGCAAAATGGATAGTCTTCCTAGGTGACACGTGATAAATTGCCGGACATTCCCCCTTCAACCGATATCAAGCCCATAATTAAACTACGTTACCTGTTGTTCAACATTTATAATGTTTTACCTCAGAAGGTATATTTGATAGGGTCATTCATTTATACAGAAGTTCCTATGGTAATTTAGTTATAATTTAATGTATTTATTAATAATTTAATTCAATGTGTTTCATAGGGGACCATGCATTCAGGTTTAAAATATTACGGCCCAATTCTATTCAGGCCAGCTGTCATTGCAGCACCTCTTATGCTGGTGCGGACTGCTGTAAAGCAGTCAGCGTCAGTCATAAAAGGAGTTCTGGCAGCGCGCTGAGTAGCATGCTGCTGGGGACGCTGGTGGGAAGACCAGAGTCTTCCCGCGTGCATCGTTGGCTATCCCACAGCCCGCCAGAGCAGGTCAGTGGGAGGGGCAAAACTGGGCAGAGAGGGGGTGGAACGAGAGTGGGGTGCTGTGGGAGGGGGTGGATCCAGTGGCGATGGCATGTGCCAGATCCAATCCCCGTTTCCTGCATCCTCCCCACCCCCTTTCTCTCCTTTGTGTTACTGAAATTGCTAGCGCAGGTTCAAGGAGACCCATTGCGGGTTGGGAGGTTTACAGAGGTGTAAGGTGATTTAAATTCCCTTTCACCTCTGAGTCTCCCAATCCACCACCCCCCCCCACTAGATACAGCACGATTGTTTTGGGCATGGCTACTCCAGCGGAAGGGGGGGAGGATAGGTTTGGGCACTTAGATATGTAGATTTAGCATGCCTGTATCAAGATTTAGTTTTAACTAGGCTTTTTTAAAAGCAAAACCTGCAGCTCTTTTTTTGTTTAAAAATCTTATTTTAGAACATTAGATTTAAAAAAAAAATAAATCATCCACCCTGTCCTGATGCTCTTCAACTGCCCTAACATTGCCTTGGAGCAGATAACTTACAATTCAAGATGACAGCAATTCAAGATGATAGCATCAAACCCGACATTAGTATAAAGACACACTAGCACAGGTAGCTAACGTTATGGGGACCTGGTTCCTGGACCTATGGGACACAAAGATATACTTTCCTGTATATAGATCTGGGGTATCAGGGTTTCCCAGCCATGTAAAAAAAATGTTAAAAACATGTAAAACCAGTTTAAAAAAATACCTCCCTTCTATAGCCGTTGACTTCCCACTTAGTGGATTAATTTACTGTTTATAGCACGTTTCTGTTAAGGCAGCTGTCTTGTATGTGACCAAGTGAAATTCAAGTGCACTGTCTTCCAAAGTGTCCTTAAATGTCTGTAACAGGTTGCCATTGGTTGTGGAGAGACCTAAATAAACATGAAGAAATAACTTCAACATCGATTTTGCTCAGAAGAAATATGCCAAGAAAGTTGGATGACCCAGTTGAGAGATGCCTGGAAGCTACGCAAAGACCACAGATGTGTGAACAACAATCCAAAATCCCTTAAAAAAAGAATCCATAGCCTGGCACATCACTTTTTCCCCCCAAGACTGTAAGCTGTTTAAACCTCTGGAGATGAGCTGTGTCCTCCAAGTTCTCACTGGGATCAACAGAAGTACAGGGAAACCTTCACACTGTAATGAGGTGGGTTTACTGTATTATCAGGCCCTGGAGAGTCAAGATGTGTTCCTATTTCTGATCATTTCCATCTTTGTCACCTGCTAATTTTATCATAGGAAAGTGACTACCTCTCTTTCCTAAATGCTTTGTATTTGAAGAACAATGCACTCTTTTTTGGTCTGCTATTACTCTTGAATTTTGAAGGAAGCAGACAGATCGTTTTATTTTGATAATGCAAAATAAGAGCACATTTCCTATGAGCTGTTCTCTTCATCTTCCTCTGAAATGAAAGTATAAACAACAAATAAATCACTCCATGCGCTGCAGACTGAAGTATATCAGAATGATGGACTCGAGGAGCACTAAATGCTTTCTGATGACAACAGCAAAAATACCTGCCAGCCTTCAGCTTTTAGTTTTTCAGGATAAAAGATTTCAGTTGTACAGCTTCAGATTGTGAGTACAATCTACTGAAATGCTTGGGAGCACTGGCGTAGCTAAGGGGGGCCTGGGGTGCTATGGCAAATGGACCTCAGGGGGGGTGACACACTGAGGGCTGGGCGGGGTGCAGGCTTTCCTTGCGTTTCTTTTCTGGAGATCCAGGCAGCGGTGGCGAAAAAGGTGAGGGAGGGCTGAAATGGCTGGGCTGGGGGTTGAGCGGGGGGAGGCAGCTGACAGGGGCAAGGGAGTGGCGGTGGTGGCAAGCGGCCTACCTTTTTTGCCCCTGCCACCTGGATCTCCAGCAAAGAAACTGGGCTTTTCTCACATTTCTTCGCTGGAGATCCAGGCAGCGGGGGGCAACAAAGGAGAGTGGGGAGGGGGACGAAAAGGCTGGACTGAGGGGCAACAAGGTTTTTTAATGATAAATTAAAAAAACAGCCTTAAAAAAATTAAGCCACAGGGTGTGACGTCAGCCCCGGAAGTGATGTCACGCCACGTCACTTCCGGGGTGCCATTTTGAATTATGCCCTCAGGTACCACAATAACTAGCTACGCCACTGCATGGGAGTTCTCCAGGAGCATTTCTTGGTGGCTTACATTGCATATTGCTCCAGTGAAGAAATCATTCTGCTAAGCCAGTTCGGTGCTAATCTTATCATTTAGCTACGCCTTGCAAACAAGAGCAGAGAGCTTCACTCTTTGAATCTTTAGATTCAATTCACATGTGGGTCATTTCCATGCCTTCTTTCCTAATGTCTCTGTCAGTACTTTCTCTGCCCCACAACTTACTTCCATGTCATATTCATGCTGATTGTGAGAGTGGCTGTGCCCATGTAGTCCTGTCACGATGCAATGTCGGTGCAGCATTCGACTGATGTTTGTTGAACTTGTGCCAGCACAGGATTCTTGTGCTGACCTTAGTGCTACAACAGTTCTTGGGTGGGAGCCACAAGCCATCTAATATGTATGCATTCCACCTCCAGCCTTTTTTGGTGCTCGCTGTTTCTCTATAAGGCAGGTAGTTTCCCTGCAGTGCGCATTTTAATATGCATTCCCAGTCCCATGCTCAACTCCAGATGAATATGTTATACTTCCTTATTGATTTTTGGACAGAAGTATATGGCAACAAACAAATCTCTTGCATCAGTTCATCTCTTTATTCAGATGCAACCTTTATTTAGTTCTATTGCATTTTATTACTCAAGCGCTCTAGTCCCAGAGGGCCTGGGACACTGAACAAACTAATAAATTACTAAAAGTATTTCCATATTTTATAGACAATTGTTTTGTGGACTGATTCCTTAATAAGGTGTAAAGTGCTTGGGTGTGATTAATTGACACTCTACAGGGGACAATGACCGTGGTTCAGAATCACACGTACGGATTCAGTCAAAATAAATATCGCGGGCAAATGAACTCAAAGGCTAAGGATTCATCCTTGGAGGGAGGGAAGGAGAGAGAGTCGATATCTTTGCTCATTTGCAAGGAAATTTTAAGTGCTGCCAATGTACTTGTGGAAGTCTGCCAGGTTATAAATGTGCCTGTGTGTTGGTCATGGGGACATCCCCCTTCCAGCTGCAGCAGAGCTGGTAGGAAGTAACCCCCATTTCAACACAGGTTGTAGCTGCCATTGCACGACTTGAAACTTTGTCAAGGCAGGCTATATAGTGATAAGGCTCTTGTATCACACTGGGATAAATATAGTCTCTGCGTGTAATTATATGGGAAGAAGAACTGTACTGTGTGTGTCAGAAGAATTGATGGGTTAGGGGAGCCAGCGTGGGTGATTAATATAAAGCTCATGCATTTTTCTTCCAGTGGTGATGTTTCTGTGTAAAGAGTGGCACAACCCAAGACTCAATGACTGGGAGATAATTTTTTAAGCTAGAACTAGAATACATTTATTTCAGCGTGTCATTATTTCGTTCTCAATACAGCATGTCATTGTGTTGCGAGAAAAACAGGTTATTTCCCTCTTGCGCCCAAATCTAGAATTCGGCGTTAACACCAGCATTCTGAAATCTAAAGCTGCAGTCTTTCCCCTGACATGATATATTTATTCAGGTATAGCTACTTCTGAATAAACATGGCGATCCCACTTGTACTATTGAAAGCGATGCTGTGAAAGGAGAGGGGAAAGGGTAAAAGAGGCCAAACAGCATGCTGTAAAGTTTCCACTTTGTCTCCTGCCTCACAGAAGGAAGAATATTAACACACAATACTGAAGGAGCCAGGGAGATGGTATCATTCCAAGCTTCCTCTTTCCCCCAGGTTGCAATGAGCTATTCTTGCATTATCCTGCAGTTCAGTGGATGTCTCGCCCACTCTCCACATCACTAGAAATTCCAGAAAAAAAGCTAAAACACACTTTATGCTGTCTGCTTCTCATTCTGAACAGTAATTTTTCTTAAGATACATCCCCGTGTCAGCTATTTTAGGAAAGAAACACTACTGTGAAATTTCATCCTGGCCCACCATGACAAAAAGCATCCAGGAAAGTGGAGCGTGTGAGAGAAATCAAAACGAGAGCAAAGCAAAAGGAAGGGGCAAAATCAAGACTCCAAACCCCCTCAAATAAGTGTCTTCTGTTTTTGATTATTTTTTTCAGGGAGAACTCAGAAGGCATTAAAATGTTTGTGGAGGGGATTTCTGATTTTTTTTTTTAAGAAGTCATTTTGGGCACAATCCTAGCCGGCCTCTGTGCCAGCATACCACGAGCTGCACTGGTGCTAGCCATCGCAAAAGTGCCATAAAACACTTTGTGGTGACATAGCAGTTGCTGGCACCGGCGGGAAGGAACAGCATGCGCCAGGTGTGGTGAGTTCCACACAGGAGTGCGGGGAGTTCCGCACAGGGGCAGAGTAAAGGGGTGTAATGGGGCAGGGGGAGGGTGGCAATGGGCCAGGGGGTGGGAGGAATGAGCCTGGGAGGGGGGCAGTGGTGCATGCCGCATCCTATCCTCCTTTCTGGGCCTGATCCACCAACTCGGGTGCACACGAACTTTGGGTGAACTAGGGGTTCAAACTTGAAAAAATGCCATGCAGCATCACTTAAATGGGGATTGGCAAACACTGCAGGGTGTGGGCTGCCCCATGATCAGGTTATTGGTGGGAGAGGCTTCCTGGAGAAGGAGTCTGAAAAGACTGTCCAGATGGCCTGGCCCTGGGCAGTTGGAACTTAATTTATGCAGTAAGACTTGTGCTTGCAAGCGAGATTATGCCAAGGGGGAGACCCTGAATTTGCAAGACCTTAGAGGAAGGCGACGCATAGATGCCCTGTAGCATTACAGCCTTCCATTCCAATTAATGGCCCTTGATTAGCATGAGCTTTCCTAAGAAAGCCTTACCTCACCCCTCCAGTGTGATGTTCTGGCTAGCTCTTAGGAATACTAGTTCAGAAACCAAAACAGAATTAGGAGAGACTGTGCATGCTTTGGAAAGTGAGGATATTGGCAACAAGACACACTTTCTCTGCCTTGATACAAATAACCGGCCAAGTGTTCAAACGGCTTCCACTACTACATGTGTTATGTCTCTTAAGTCTGTCTTCACCAAAGGTGAGTTTAGAGTCATCAGGTTTAAACTAATAGTTGATTACTAGAATTCCCAAATAACTAACTGTACCGCTGTGGCACTCTTTGAACCTTCTCCAGAGTAGAACCTACACCTTCTCCAGTGTAGAAGGTTGGAGGACTGTAGTCACTCATTCCTAATTAAAAATGGTTTTAATGCTGTTGTCAAATGAGAGATAACTTTGGCCCATAACTACTGTACATGATTACTTTATTAGTCAGTTAAACCTGTATACATTTGCATGGGAATAAAACAACAATTCTAAAGAAAACCATGATGCCCAGATCTGTTGTGAACTTAGAGGAGGCATTCCTTCCTGCCTGTGAGAGAAGGAGGAATGCCTCTTCCAAGCGGACAAGTGCCACCTGCAGTTTAAGTTAGAAATTTTATCCATTAAAATTGGTTAATGTAATTCCATTAGAAACAATTAACAATGTTTTTTTAAAATCTGCTCCCCAAGCAGCTGGGGGTGCCTTTGTAAGTAATCAGAAAGTGTTTAACTAAAAATAATGCATCCCAATACGATTTGGTTGTTAATAAAGTATTGCTCTCCCACAACCACTCCACCTCATCAAGTGAATGCACTTCTCTTCCTCCAGGGAGAGATTTAACACTGCTAAAAACTGTATGGGCCATATATTCCATCACCCGACATGATGCTGTAAATGTCTGTCAAGTGCATGAGGTGTAGAAGAATTTCCTTCGTTGGTGAAAAATCAATGCTCTGGAACTTTTCAAGGATGTTTGCTTATTTACGATTCCTGTGGCTCCAAAGCTTTAAAAAACCTCCCTGACAACTGATGACGAACTGCTTAATGCTTAAAACTCTTCCACTTAAAGTTTTTACAGTCCTTTAAATTATCCACTGGATGTTCATTTTTACAGGGTTAGCCACATATTATTTCATGAGAAAATACAAGTGCTCGAACGAGCTGACTTCGGGAGGCTAATGTTTCACGGACCCTCCAATTTGCCAATGAATACAGGGCAAACCTTGTAAAACAACCATGCTGTAGTTTGTACAGAAGCATGTGAGGCCATGCTGCACGAAAGTCATGATCAATAAAGCCAACGATTAAAAAATAATCAGGACACCCAGTACTGAAGCTGGCCAAAGTGGTTTTTGAAAGTACTTTGAGGACAAGCTATAAAGATGTCAAACCATTCAGCAGAGAGATGTGAAAAGTACACACGACTCCACTGAGAAATAAGCCCCATGAAATGGGAAGTTCCATGCCTTAGTGGCTTTGTAAAAACTATTAGAAGTTCTACTAGTGTAAGACCCATAAAAAGCATATTGAAGCCTACTATATGTACAATACAAACACATACTGAAAAGTATGTAAGAACATAAGAAAAACTCTGCTGGCTCAGGCCAAGGGCCAGGTGTGGCCTGCTTGAGGCAGAATTCAAATGCTGCAGGGGGGGGCACTGCCGCGAGTCACCCTACCCGTGGAGAGGAGGTCCTCTCATCTTCAAAGAAGCCCCAGCAGAGGATGAGGAAAGAGGCAGAGCTGATGGGGAGGTAAGGAGCAGGGTTGTCTTTCTGCCCACTCAGTTACAGCCAGGTGGGTGGGGGGAGTGGAGGTGACACCAGCTCTTGTGGCACTTCTCCCCCCCCCTTTCTCCTTCTAGCACTACTAGAGGGAGTGCTGGTAGTGCTGGAGGGAGAGGGGGCTGGTGCTCTCCCGATCCTCTTCTGTGTGCTGTGCTGCCAATTAAAATTGGCACAGGAATGAAAATGTGTCTACCCTTTCAATAATATTTTGTACTTCTTTGCCAAAGGGCCCAATACTGCTTGCAAGGGTGTTTGGGGAAGAGGAAACAGATCCCAATTAAGGTAAGGATGCTGGCACTAATGAATGCTGATTCAGTTTTGGGTAATTGACTAGTTGGGGGCAGAGTATGGATGCACATTTAAATGCACCCCAGAATGTGTATTTCACTGGACGTAATGAATTCAGATGTGGATATGACTATGAATGCAGATGTCACTACAGCAAGTCCTCACTTAAGGTTGTCGATAGGTACTTGGAAACTGCAACTTTAAGCGAAACAACTTATAATGAAACCAATTTTACCGTAGGCTAATTGATATACATAAACAAGAGTTTATGGCATATTTCTGGTCACAGAAACAACACCAAACTTCTAAATAGAGACCCAAAACGCTTCTAGTATTAAACATTGAAAGAAATGTGAGCTTTCTGGGCCAGAGAAAACCCAAGCAGACCTGTGGAGAATGTTCAAACACCACACAGACAGTGACTTCGCCCGGGAATCGATTTTTTTCTCAACAACTTTAAAACGAAACGACTTATAATGAAATGACTTCAAGTGAGGACTTGTTATGGTTTACATCGCGTTATTTTCCATGGGATGCATTTTTGAATGCACATCCAAAAACAAAACCATACCCACCTTCTACCTCAACTAGTCATGCTTAGCTATGTGTGACTAGAGCTGGAATTAAACTGCCAGCACAACCTATGGAAGTTCCAGACCAGCCACATTCCCTGGTGGCTGTTTTTGCTTCTTATAGTTCATCACTAGGGCACTCTGGGAAAGCTGTAGAGTTGGAAGCTTTGCAGCAAAGAGTCCCCAATGAGGGTTATCAAATAAGGTCTCAGGCAGCCCAATGCATCTTAAATCCCCAAGTGATGATGCAGTGGTGCCAGCATGGGCTACGTTACATCCCATGGGAGATTTTTGGCTGCTGGAGGTCTCCTCAGGGTAAGGGGACATTTGTCTCTTCAGTAAACCCCAGCAGCCACAATGGGTTTACTCAGACCTGCGCCATCAATATGACTGACTCAAGTCCATGTTGATCTGTTCAGGCAAACCAGGCCTGGGAAGAGGTTTTGGATACAGCACATGCTGTTACCACTGATCTCACCCCCTCCCAGGCCCAATCTGCCCACCACCGCTGCTGTCGCTGCCCACCACCCTCCCCCCACACTGGACTTACCTGCTCCGGCAGGTCTCCCGACAACCACTGGTGTGCCTGGGCCTTGCACTGCTTTTGCGACAACGGAATGTGCATTCTGCTTGTGCAGGCCCTCGTTAGGATTGGGCTGTGAGTCTCACTGGTTATTCATGACTTTTTAAGAAGGGTTGTTAGCTGCCTGGGCACCTCCACTGTGAAGAAAAAAGGCATGACATACGGTTGCATAGAAATGAATGAAGAAATAAATAAGCCACAACAAAAGTTAATCAGAATGCTCCCACAAAACTGCATTCAAGTCCAGAAGAAAAACTAAACTAACAATGAACTTTAGTCACAACAAGTGGCTTAAAATTAATGCATGCTGAATGATCCAGATCTTCAGTGTGAAGTAGGCTAATGACTGAGAATGGATTTGGTGGCAGGTTTTTCATTTGCACTAACATGGGAGGAAAGTGCATGATGGTGAAGGCCATCGTGGACATATTATTCACTTATTGACTGACTTACTGGGGATTCTTTCGAGTCTTCTGATTTCTGCCTCTGACGTATCTAGCCATGCGCTTTGCTTTGATTTTCCAGCATTTCTAATGCTCGAATAGAAATGACACAGCAAATGCTTGAAAGCAGATGGGGTGGGAAATTAAGCCGTGCTTAAAAATCCCCAATTGTGCTGCCACTGATCTCAGTGTTCAGTGAATTTCCGGCCCTAGGATTTCCATCCAAACGGTGCCCAGAGGTATTCCTAGGTTTGATAGCTTGGGTCCTCGATCAAGCCTTTAAGGTCTTATATAGCCTGATGCCATGGGAAACACTTTACTTCCATTTCCTCTCGGCTTTCAAGAAAGAAATGATTCACTTGGACCTCAACCAGACTGATGTCCTCAAGGGCTCAGGCACTTATGTGCAGATCTCATTTGTTTATTTATTAATACAGCAGCTCTTTGGGGCTTTCTTCAAGAAAAGGAGCTTTTAGATAAAGGCTGGTGTCATAAGCTGTCTGCTTTTTGTGCACTTGAGTTATTCCTAGTGACGAAATATCTTTGGAGACAATGTTAAATGAAGGATCATCAAAAGGTCCCAGAAGAACCGTGAATTTTGCATGCTATTTTAGGAACAACTTAAAAAACCATTGTGATATGTGACAATGCTTATACATAGGCAGAGAGAGAGAGAGAGAGTCACTTGCCCCAAGGCACCCTTTAAGCCCACTGGCAGGTTAAGGATTTGATGTGTTCACACTAGTGCTCTTCTCACTTCACTTTTCAATTCATTTTACCAGTACTAGCTCCACAGAACTGGGGAGCTTGGGCAAGCCCCCCCCCCCCCTCAGTAGGCTCTCGTATCATGTCTGGAAATGGTACGTCACATATACTGAGAATTCTCACATGCTGCCTCTGACCTAGAGATATACAGACACCCCCCCCCCTTTTGCTCATCTTGTAGAAGTTTGTTTGGCTACCATTGAACATTCTCAAATGTTTAGCCTTGGGACGAGGAGGAACCCTGAAATTCACTTAGCATTTTCACTGTTTCAAAGTGGCACTTCCAACCCGACACTGACCTTCCTGAGTGTGCCATGAGAATTGGAGGAGTGGCATCGAAAGGGTGATGGGCCCTTTGCTGGTCTTGAGATGCCAGTAAACGTCTGAATGTGCCACCCTCTGGAACTGGCTCTCAATTTCACCCATTCTGTAATTGGCCATACTTTGTTGGTACTTCCATGAGAGAAACGGGAATTAAATCTTATCTTTAGCTCTCCGTCTCTGTGGAATACTGAACACTGCTAAGATCTTTTAACAATTAAATAATGAGTAACCGTCAGTAGTGTAACGACGGTGGAGCGCGTGGTTCAGCTGAACTAGGCGCTGCCTGCTGTGGAGGCGCCGAGTCCGACTTGAGTCCGCGCTGCTGCTGTCTTCCTCCTGACTGAGAGAGCCTCTCTCCATCAGGAGGAAGACAGCAGCAGCGCGGACTCGAGTTGGGCAGAGGTGCGCTCCACAGTCGTTACATAGAGAGGTCCTTTGGGGTGAGGTGAGCCCGCCGGTGGCGCGAACGTCCGCTGAAGGAGTCCGGCGGCGGCGGGGAATTGAAGGCACACACACACACACTCACTCACTTCCGCTGAAGCCTGAACTGATTGTGTGTGTGCCTGATTGTGTGTGTGCCTTCAATTCCCCACCGCCGCCGGACTCCTTCAGCGGAAGTTCGTGCTGCCGGCAGGCTCACCTCACCCCAAAGGACCTCTCTATGCAAAGACGGTGGAGCGCGTTTCAGCGCAGGAAGAGGTAAGCCGGCCGGGTTTGCGCTGGGGGGGGTCCGGTGCAGGGTCGCGCTGGGTCCCCCCCCCAGAGGTCGCCCCCACCCCCGGAGCGCGGCACGGCGTGTTGGCTGCACCGATATTATATATATAAAAAGACAGTTCCCTAGGGGCGCCAAATCCCCCCGAACCAGGCGCCAAAAAGGCTTGTTACACTACTGCTAACCATGCAATCCTGTCTAACTTTGTGCCCTGCGATGCAGTGAGGCCGGTACAGCCTGTGCTGCATCCAGGGCACAAAAAGGCTGCCTGGAAGGTCACCTCAGGAGAAGGGAATATTTGTTCCCTTCCCCCGGGTAAAGCCCTAGCCGCCCCAATGGGGCTACTTGGATGTGTGCCAGCTATTTTGCTGGTGCACATTCGAGCAGCCCGTGTAGTGGCAGCCAGGCCCGGGAAGGGGGATAGGATTCTGGTGGATCCTTCACCGATGGTCCCTCCCCCTTCCCGGGCCCAGCTGACAAATTCCACCCCCCCTGAACGCCCTCCGCTGCCCGACAGTGAACCATACCTTCCCTGGTGGGCGCTCCTAGGGATCTAAGATGGGGAGAGTGGTACCATTTGCCACACACAAGACTGTCAAAGCTTTCTAAATGTTAGAGAGGATTGGGCTGCCCCAAACACACACATAGATTGAATCAAAGAAGTTGAAAAGGATCTCAGATATTTTAATTCCCACATGGAGTTTCCTTCACTCCTGAATCACAAAAAGCAAGCATTCATTCCTAGGGGAAATGTGGTAGGCTATAGTACAAATTGACTGCTTGGTTATACTCATATACGGTACTTAGAAATTATAAAGTCAGAGTAGAAAATGGTACTATTCAGGCACAACTGTAGATTCCAGAACAATATAGGAAAAGTGTAAGGGGAACTCTCTGAAGAACCCAAGAAAGAGAATTTAAAGGCTTTCATAATATGAATTAGAATAGTGCCTTGTTCATGGATGCTTTTTAAACAGAGATCTTACAATACACAAAATAAAGATGTTGTACATATAAAATACTGGGGTGCCGCAGGTACCTGCAAATAATGGTAAAGTAGCTTTTACCCACCAATTCTTTCTCAAGAGAAAATGAATCAGTGTAATTCAAAATTGCATGAAAAATAAAACAGTGAAATGTTTAGGGTATACAATCCAATATTGAACTAAAGCTGAAATCCTAGACACATTTTCCTGGAAGGAAGCTCCATAGAACATAATGGGTCTTATGAATATACATGCATACAGTTGTGATGTGAGTTTATTCCAATGCAGTCAACAGGATCAGGCTTTGACAAGGATTGTGGCCTCAATATTTTAACATAGGCCAAGTCATGTGCCCTCTATCTGCTTCCAATAACATCCAGACATTAAAAAATACAAAAGATAAATTATTTTATTCAAGGAAATAAAATGCCTCCCGAGTTCTCCTGAACATAACAAGGTGTTATATTATCATCATAAAATTATATAATATAACACTGATTTTATAAGTATTTCTGCAGCCAACTCCTATGATTCTTTTTCACTTTTTTAGCCATCTCTCTTAGGGCCTAATCCTGCCAGCCGTGTTCCATTGCCACTGGATCCACCTCTTCTCGCCTCCTCCCCGACCTAGTTCCTCCCCCCTTCCCACCCAGTTATGCCCCAATCCCTCCTCCTTCCCACCCTCCCACCCCCACCAATGACTTATCGGATCCAGCGGGCACAGCAGGGTCCAGCAATGGAGCTGCCTCTCACAGCAACACACGCAAAATAGCCGCCAACAGAGTGCTGTGCACACCATCAGCAGCCATTTTACGATAGCAGAAGTCAGTTCCGCTGTTGTAGCCTGCTCTGTGTGGCAGCCCATTCCTGGATAGGATTAAGCTGTTATTGTTACAGATGGAACTCTGACCTATAATTTTGTAGGTTGGTCAGTCAGTCAGTAGATAGATAATTGAATATATCACAACAGCAGCACGTAGTAGATGTCATATGATCTCAAGATTTTGCTGCAAACATCTCACTGGAAAAGCCCTGTGCATCAAAGTTAAGACTGGTGAAAAATGAACAAAGAAATCTGAGGACAGTCTCTGGTTACTTGACCATCTGCGTCTGGGACATAAGCACTCTCAAGGGATCATACAAGCTCCCACATGCAATGCATTCCAGTAGAGTAGCTACAGGGGGCAGCAGGGTGGTATGTGCTGCACGGCGCTGCATGGCAGTACAAAGTGACCCTGCCCACTTGCCATCAGAGACATTCTGGGAGCAAAGGCAAAGCTGCCTTCACTGCTAGAATGGCTCCAACAGCGAGTGGGAAGGGCCACTTTGCACCGCCATGTAGTGTCGTGCAGCACTTACCGCCCCGCCCCCTCTAGCTACACGACTGACGCATTCTGCTGCAAAACTGAAACTGCTCTCTCAGTTCTCTCACATGGCCTTTTCCTCCTGAGGTCTTGTGTTTCCCCCCTTAAAGAGGCAGTGCATAACATATATAGCACGATTTTTGTAGTTTATACTTCTAAGATCGCTAGTTAAAAATAATTCATTGAAATTAATGGATGTAAGTGTATATGCCGAACATTTCTATTATATCGTTCTTCCTGAAAACTTCTAGTTGTCAGCCATCTTGAAACATGGAGCCTGTTTCTTTCACACTTGATACTTAGCCTAAATTTCCAACAGTAAATATCTTTTTCTATTAAAATCTGCATGAGAGCTCCTTACTTTGAATTAATGCTAAAAGGCTTTGCAATCAGTTTACCTTGAAAAGCTGAAATATGTGTCCAGTGTGCCTTGACAGTTCATTTTCTCCTGAGTCGGTGTACCAGGCAGCCCAGCCGGATAGCTCAACACACCAGCTTTATTCTGTATGAACAGATATTCCAAACTGCAATTACTTCCTGCCACCTGAAAACACATGTGAAATTTCTTATCAATATGTGCAAAACGGCATGGTGGTTGCACATAACAATGCTTGCGATAAATTGTGACTCCATCTGCCTGGGGTGAAGACATTATATAAGCTTAGAATTAATTTCGAGTTCCTCTTGATTTGAGCAAAGTACAACTGTTTTTTGTTCTGTTAGTGTTGCTTGAGTCAAATGTTAAACTTTCATCCTTTCAGACCTGAAAATACCATAAAGCTAAAGCATAGATCCCATATCCATCCCGGTCTGTTGTTAAAAGACATCTTGCCAGACACTCCCTGAAAAGTGTTTCCCTGGGTTAACTATAACTTTTTGCTTCGGATTCATCCTTAAAATATTGTACAATCTAGGTAAAATAGCTCTGATCAGCTTAAAATCTACCTAACTCATGGGCAGGTTTGCTATTTTATCCAGATGCCAGATTTTACCAAGATTGTAACCATCCCATCTCCTGCCCAGATTGCCAGCTTTCCTTTAAAAGAAAAAAAGAAATAAAAGCATGGTGCTCTGGAAACGGTGATATATGAGCCAAAACATGCAGGCAGTATTCAGCCCCATTGTCTGAGAAAGGAGCCTCTTCTCGCCTTCCATTCTGTTCATCAATGAGAGAAGGGAGGTTGGTGCATATGTGAAGCAGTGGTATCTTGCCTTTATTCCCTCTCACACGCACTGTCTGTAGAGATAGGAAAAGATTACAGGCATCACTCAGTTGCCTGAGGATAGAACTTTCTGGTTCTTTTATGTGACTGTTGTTTGTTTTTTTCTCCCCTGGGAAGGAAGGGAGAACTGCCCATATATTCCAATGGTGAAATCCAGCATCTTAGGATAGCTGTGATTGGGTATCAGTGTCCGTTTCCTCCTTCCTCTCTCTGCCTTCTGCAACAAAGACAGAAGTTCATGGTTTTCCTCTCTCTCTCTCTCTCTCTCTCTCTCTCTCTCTCTCTCTCTCTCTCTCTCTCTCTCTCTGTGTCTGTGTCTGTGTGTGTGTGTTTACAATGTGGTTTTTCAGGTTTAGCTTTTTAGTTTTTAAACATTTCAAAGTGCAGTATGTCTGCATGCAAATCAGTGGAGCACAAGACATATGACCCAATCCTTTCCAAAAACAGTGTATCTCCCAACACGCTGTTGTAAAAGGCCCAGTGATGGTGTGAACAATGTGCTACTGCCATTTGGAGCTGCTTTGCACAGGAGGGGTTGCATCTTGACAACTTGCAACTTGCACAGGATACTATCCCCTCTTTCGCAGTCTGTCTCGCCCCTTTCCACTCTTTAGACTTATGGCAGTGTGGTTCTGAGGAGACCCATAGGTGGCCAGAAGGCCTACCCAGAGATAAGTAAAAAAATATTTTTACTTACCTCTGGTTGGCCTTCATGTCACCTCCCCATGCTACACTGGTGTGGCTGCATGCTATCATGGCAAGGGATAGGATAGGGCTGTTATTCATGCAATTGATTACTAGATTTGGCCTGGCAGGGAGGGGGGAATTTCAGTACAGTAGATTGACATCTGCTGCAACTTGAAAAGTTGTCTGTGGGGGTGATTTTTGCTCACACAATGGCCACCTATGTGGGGAAGGAATGCATCCTCTCTAGTACAGATAAACAGGCACTACCCATGCAGTGCATTTTCTGCTACTTCAATCAATGCAGCTGCTATGGTATATTTGAACTGTTTGATAACATATTGCTTTTAGGACAATTACATTTTTCGAGTGTATCTCTCACTGAAAGAATAATTATCCCATCAGGCTTTAAATCAGTGGAGGACACACCATTGCAGAGTGCATAAGCATCCAGGCTTTAGCGATATATAACAGTGGAGGGCATGGTGAAATGCTGAGGCTATATTAGAGTCAGAATCAGACATTAAAATGCCACCTAAAAGTGTTAAGATGGACAAAAGAGACAGACCACCAAACTGTCAATATACGAAGGAATTTCCATGCATAAGAAAAGAACAGATTATAGAGGTTATGTCAGCCTATGCAGTGAGTTGAAGGTTCATTTACAGCACTCACGGCCCAATCCTATCCTTGGCTGGCTCGTGGCAGTGGCACGGGCTCAGGCTCTTCTGCTATGGGCCAGCTGGGGATCATGACACAGTGGAGAGGTTAGTAAAATATTTTTTTAACTTACCTACTCTGCTGCATCATGGTCCCCAATGGGCCTACCTGGATCTGTGCCAGCCCTTTGGCTAGCATAAGTCCAAGTTGGCACAAGGGTGTGTGTCGAGGCTGGAATCAACAGCTTCTGCCATCAATATCCACCCCCAGCCCAACCTCGGAATGCCCCTGGCTGGCCCCACTCCACCCCTCTCTTGGAACACACACCCACATTCCGCGGACTTACCAGCTGCAACAGGGGCTGGGCATTCCATTGGCGTATACCCTGGGCTGGCAGACATTTGTACTGGCAGTCCGGATCCACTGCTGTTGCTGCAGCTGCAGCGCCAGTGGCCTTGGCCTTCTGCTGTCGGAAGTTCAGTCAGCAGAAGCCCTTGATAGGATTGGGCCACCAGACTACTGTACTTTCTTTAGTTAGCCTTTGGGTATTTGACTTTGAACACCCTTATTTTATAGACTGCCTTGAAGCAGTTTTCTTCAAGAAGGAAATTGCTATGGAAATGTTCAGGGGGGGGAGATACTCTCAACCCACTCCTTGATTTGTATAATTTATGATTATAGATTTTCTGACTTTAAGGATATTTAATTTGTATAGCTTTACATTTATACCCCACCTTTCACCCACATGCCCGAAGTCAGCAGGCAATACAGATTTAAATATAATAAAAGATGAGAACCCCATATGTCTACAACAAAAACAAGGCACAGCCCAATCCTAGTGGGCTTTAAACGCTGGCAGAGTGCACATTCCGCCAGCATTAACTACCTTCTGACAGTAGCGAAAAGCACTCTGACAGCACGCAGAGGTGTCGGCAGGAGTGCCGGCAGGAAGGTAGCCATTTTGGTGTCACTGCATCAGCGGGGGGAGGGGAACCATAGGATTGGACTGTCAAACGCCACAGAGACAAATAGCAGCAATTATCCAGCAAAGGCCTGATGGAACAGATGTCTTAAGGTTTAACTAGAGGTTAAAATTCTCTTAAACACTAAAAGGGAAGGGGCATCTCAAATGCCCTGCAAACATGAAATCTAGGGCCTGAGGATTATTGCAAAGACCTTGACCTGCTTGCTTGCCTGCCAGCTCAGTTTCTGCTAGTGACAGCACACAGAGCAGAGTTTCTCTGGAAGATCTCAATATGTCGATATCTATAATTGATAACCTTTCTCTCTCTCTTAAATTCAGTACAGTATTGCAAGCTTTTATTCCAGTTTCCACAAAGCATATTAGACTGAAATCATGAAAAGAACAGGATAACTTGATAATTCTGTCAAAAAGACACAACATAAGACCGGCAGCAAAATATGTTAAATCTTGAATAAAAAGGTGAAACAAGAACCTTGCCAGTACCTATATCCTAATAAAACTTTAATGTCATGAGGCTGCTTCTTCCAGTTTTATATTTCTCAAGATGATGTGAATCAAAACACAGGGAAGCTGCCTTAACACTCATCCATCATCCTGACAGCATTTAATACATCTGTCAATCATCTTAATCTTAAAAAAAAACACCAAAACAAGAGGCAGAATGCAGCTCTCCATAGATAAAATGAAACAAAAGAAGTGAGAAGAATGACACCATAATTAATAGCGTGCTTGAAGCAATTAGACAAGTTTCATGGTTTGTGTTCCTGATGTAAACTCCAGTGAATAAATAATAATTTTCATGTACTATTATTAGATGAGATTCACAATCTCAGTGGCAATGTCTTGAACATCTTTTCTTATCAAAACTCCCAGGCGATGTTTTGGATAAAGCAATTGTATCTCTTTGTGCATGTCTCTTGCTTGGTTGTTATGCGTTATCCCTCATTAGAAGTGTGTGGAGTCACTGGAAGACAAAGGCAAAGGCATGTGGAAGGGTACTAGATGATCCTGACTTTTTCCAATGAGCAGAAGCCCTAAAGGGAACCATAGTCTTCTTTCAATAGCCCCTTCATTGTAACTCGTCAATGTTTTAAAGGCAGCTCATCTTCCACTTTCACTAGAGAGCATCACTAAACAGAACCTTGTCATTGGGTCATAATCCACTGAGATTATTCAATGTCAGAGACAGAATGAATTGACGATCCTGCTGCGAAAGAAAAAAGAGCTCCGAGGATAGCTGTTTTCATACCATGCAGACATACTGCTGCAGAAAAGAAAGCTTTTTATCTGCATTTAAAAACTCGGAGGGGCCAGTCAGCTCTCATTAGCTACAGTCATTATGCAAGCATATTTAACCACCGAGATAATGTGTTGTGATTCCTGCTATGGCAATTACATTAAGAAAAATGAGGAATGAATTGTTCTGAGGTAAAAATGCTTGACTCTGAAAAAGACACTGTCTGTAAACAGGAACAGCTCCAAGTTCAAGGGTCTTCCTAGGCCTGATGGGGGCCCTCTTTGCTAGGTGGGCCCCTGCCCCCCATGTAAGTGGGTCCTCAGGCTTACCAGACTTTTCCAGGTGGCAGGTAGTAAAGGTGGAGGACGAGGTAGGGTGGGAGCAGGAAAAGGATGAAAGAGGACAGTGGTAAAAAGCAGGCTAGCACCATTGTTTAAATTCCCCCAGTAACCAAAATATATTGACCAAAAATATTGCTGTCCTTTCTAAAACTGAAAAAAAAAAGTTTCATAGATGTAGTTATTACCGAACATCTACAATTCAAACAGTCAGCAACATTTTGCTCTATGGATAGTCAGTTATTGGTGGCAATGAGGAAGAGGGGAGGCAAGGAAACTCGTCCACTGTAAAAAAAAAATTACTGTATTTTTCGCTCCATAGGACGCATCAGACCATAGGACGCATGCATCCTATGGAGCAAAAAATAGGGGGGGGAGGTTTTTGTGGGGGTTTTGCTATAAAGTAATATACAACTGCCATTCCAGTATGTCCAATGCCGACAACGTGCTATTAACAGGAAAAGGAAAGGAAAAAAGGGGGGGAAAGGAAAAAAATACTTACCGGGGCTTCAGGGAGGCCTGCGCGACCCTCTGCAGGCCTCCCCGATCTTCATTTCGGCATTAAATGGCTATTTTCGGCCATTTCCGGAAAACCAGAAATGGCCGAAAATAGCCATTTAGCGCCGAAATGAAGATCAGGGAGGCCTGCAGAGGGTCGCGCAGGCCTCCCCGAAGCCCCGGTAAGTATTTTTTCCTTTTGTTTTTTGGATTCGCTCCATAAGACGCACACTGATTTCCCCCTATTTTGGGGGGGGGGGAAGTGCGTCTTATGGAGCGAAAAATACGGTAATAAAAAGGCATCACCAAATCTACGCAAAGGGCATAGTAAGGACTTATCAGTACCAGAGAGCAAGGGCGGTCCTTGGCAAATAGCAACAGTTTCAGTGCAGGGAATTCACCTCTTTGATAGCAATGCTTGGAGTGATTATGAGATGAAAGAAAAGAAATGCAGACAACATGCAAGTGAAATTTATATTAATTGCTTTTCTCAGTGGGACAAGGAATAATTATATTATTTCAAAACAGGAAAGAATTGCTCCTGAACTGGTGTTTCACAGTTGACTTTAATTGTCATGGTAATTTTAAAACGAATCCTAATGATATTATAGTCAAAATATCAGCATGCCTTGCAAATCAGAACGTGAAAATAATTTGCTTTCGTTTATATTCAAGCCCACATTGTTTTATCATGTATCCTACTACTGTAATTTCTTTCTCACAGAACAATAGTCTAATTAGATCATCAGGAGCTGCTTAGAACGTTCCCAGAAACAGTAACAGAGGAGGTGTGAGATACTGTACTTGTTTCCGTTAATTTCTGAGTCTCATCTGAACCAGGTATCTTACAGCCCAATCCTAATGGGACTTTAAAACAGTGGAGCAGTGGTTTTCCACTGTCATAAATGGTTTTATGGTGGCATGCACAGCAAGCCGCCAATGGACATTCTGGAACCACTGCCGCCACAAACAGTGGCGGTGTCAGAGGCCCACTGCCACAGCTGGCTACCAGCAGAAGCGCAGGTAATCCAGTGTAGGGGGAAGGCGGAGGGAGGAATGGGATAGGGAGGGGAGGAATGCGGAAGTGTCTGGGTGTGGAGGGGGTGGGCGGGAGGCAGTGGATCCCAGCAGCATCAGGATTTTAACCCCAATCCTTCCCCCTTTCCCTCTCCCTTACTCTCCTTGGCTCTGTACCAGCAAAATAGTTCACACAGATCTGAGGAGACCCATTGGAGTAGCAGAGTTTTCCTTTTAAATTTCAAGAGAACAAAGCATAAAAACTTGAGAGAAACCTTTCTGGATCAGACTTCTAGCCACAGCACACCACAGCACAATAAACTAGAAAATTGTAGTTTATTTACTACAATGGCCATCTAGAGCTTTTGGAAAGCCCGCTAGCAGGGCAGGAAGCCAATAGGATCTTCTGCTATTGTCCACCCTCCCGCCCCAGCCACTGATATTCAGAGGTATACTGCTTTTGAACAGGAAGGAACTACAATGGCGTCAGGACTAGTAGCCAGTGCCAGACCTCTGCTCCGTGAATTTGCTAATCCCCTTCTTAAGTCATCTACACCCAGTGGCCGCCGCCACCCCATTGGCAGTAAATTCCTTAAATTGATTTTGTGCAGCAGGAAGTAGTACTTTCTTTTGTGTCTTCTGAGTCTACTGCCAGTCAATTTCACTGGGTACTCAAGTCCTAGTGTTATCAGAGAGGGAGAAAAAAATATTTTAATCCATTTTCTCCACAGTATGCATAATTTCATAATGCTCTATCACACCACCCCTCACTTACTCATCTTTTCTTCTAGACTGAAAAGTTCATGGCACTACAGCTTTTCCTCAAAAAGAAGTTTGTGGGAGAAATTGCAAAGGATTCTCCCAGGTTCACCCTGGAGAGCTCTGGCACTCAAGAACTAGACAGCCTTTAGAGCAAAACCTTATACTTTATTTAAAATCAGCTGCTTTGATGCACACAAAACCTCTGACCTAAGACAGCTGTGGTCATGTGCACACTCCACACCAGTTTTACACGTATATTTATAACTTTTCCAATATCTAAGCAACATCAAGTCATCCCGCCTTTTTTTTTACATATTATTACAACCATACAGTTTACTTGTTTTCTACAATTCCTAGACATGAGCAGAGTACATCTTACTAAGTTTCCATTCTCTTTTGAAATGTGGTTCTGCAATGAATAGAACTCTGTCTGTGTCTAGACACAGACATACGGCCCCATCCAGCAGTGTAACGTTGTCAGTTGGCGCCCAGTTCAGGGGGGGGAATGGCGCCCCTAAAAGTAAACATCGGCTCCGCTGTTTACAGTTCAGGGGGTGGGGGCGCCGCGCTCCGGGGGGGACGACACGGCGGGACCCTGCACCTGGCACCCCCCCCAGCGCAGACCCGGCCGGCTTACCTCCATTCATCCCATTCACTCAGTTCAAGGCGCCGGCCACGCTGCAGCCAGCAGCGCGGCAGGGAGGCGCATCGGAAGTGACGTGACTGAAGTGACGGACACGGACTCCTTTTCCCCGCGCAGCCGCAGCAGAAGACAACTTCAGTCACAGTGAGTGTGTGTGTGCCCTTCCCCGCCCCCTCCTTCAATTTCCCCACCTCGAGTCGGACTCGAGTCTCGGACTCGAGTCGGACTCGAGTCTCGAAATCCGAGTCGGACTCGAGTCTCCGAGTCGGACTCAAGTCCGGCGCCGGCACCACGGCTTTGCCGCAGCACCTCCGCAGCAGTGGACGCCTGGTTCGGCTGAACCACGCACTCCACCGTAGTTACACTACTGGCCCCATCCTGCCTAAACTAAGGCCGGCAGAGCACGTGCTCCACTGGCCTGAGGAGTTGCAAATGCACCATAAAGCACGTTTGTGGCTCCTTTAGAGTAAGTGGCGCTGGCACAGAGGCTGGTGCCGCTCACTCCATCACCGATCCAGACCTGCAACAGCCACCGCAGGTAGGCCCTGCACCAGTCGGCGCAGGGGGAGGGGGCTATTGACCTTCCCGGGCTGGGAGGGGGCGGGGATATCAACACTGAGTTGCGCCGATATCCTATGCCCTGTCCCAGCCTGGGCCAGCCTTACACGGCCTCCCTGGACACATGCCAACTCCAGAGCCCATTGGGGCCCGTACTGCTTACACCAGGGGAAGGGAACAAACATCCCCTTCCCTAGAGGTGAACCCGGGCTGCTTGTTCTGCAATGGGTCTGCAATGGGCCTAGGATGCAGCAGCCAGCCCTTTAGGCTGGTCGTCGCATCTTAGGCAGGATCGGGCTGATAGTTTGACACAGTTGCGAGCTAAGATGAGCGCCCAAGTTGATAAGGAAAACACATCTGCAAAAGCCAAGTGATAACTGTATGTGAGAATCAACAATATTTTTCCATGCCTCTTCATTCACTTATTTCTAAAAATAAGCTCAGCCACAGCCCCTCAAACTCAAACGTACAAAAATAGAAGCTAACAAAGAAGAATATTAAAACTCACAGCACACTATAGTATATATTAAACGTATATAAGTCAACATAAACCTTATAGCTACATGTAATACAGTACTGCTAAATAAAATACTGCTAATGGGCAAGTTCAGGATGAGAGGGCCAAACTACTCTGGGCCTACCATTTCTTTGACAAGGTAGTTTCAGGATTTTGTAAAGAGAACACTGCGAATACGCACTTTGCCAGAGCTTTTCATCACAACTGCTAAGGGCTATAGCCAGTGGGTGTACTGTCTCTCCTGAGCCTGCTCAAGAAATCAGGGCCTCGCTGATGGTAATCTCCATCTGGAAAGGAGCGTACACAGTTTTTTTTGAGAACACTGCAAACAGCAACATTGGAAACGGTACCTGCTACCCCAAAAAAGTGCTTTCTTTATAAGTTGGAATAGCTGTGACATGCTGTTCTCTGAAATGGATGAAATCCATGAATGTGTCTTTGGTGCTTCTCTTGGGAACATAAAGAAGATGCAATTTCACACGATGGGGCCTGTGCAATTTGAGATGACATGCGGTGAATCTGGAGTCTCAAAATTCTTCCTCTCATTTTCCACTCATGCACAAGCCCTTCTGAAAATACATTTATAATACACCAGAGCATAGCCAGAATATAAAGCTGGTTCAAAATTATTTATCCACAGCATGTGAAAAGAATTTGGGCAAATTAAAAAAAAACACGCAACAAAAATACCTGTCAGCTATAGAAAAAACAGAAGTCCCTTTACATAAGTACTTTCCTGTTTTCTGACAAACTACATGAATATATATTAAATGGCATCTCATTTTTTTATACAAATGGCAGGATCAGCCTCATTAATTTTCTTTGCAGTGTGATCAACAGAGCAAGCAACTTGAAACTAGTATTTAACAACCTGACTTCTCTGCCAGCGGCCAGTATCTTGTCCTTGAAGCAAAGACCATAGCCAGGTATGGTAAAATAGAACAAAGCAGAATGCTTCTTAAGGAGATCTACAAGCTGGAGACCTGGTGAGAATGTATATGTTTATACCTGGTTGATTTGTAGCTTACCCCATTCTGAAGGATCAGAAAGAGACAATCTACAATCATAAGATATTTATATCTGCCAACAAATCAAATAGATAAAACCTTACAGACAGTAAAATTCCACCATCAAAGATTCCTGGTCACCAAATGCCAGCTGAAATACAAGGTTACATCTTTTTTTACACTCCTGGAAGATGCTTTGACTCAGAATTTGGTACATGCCCAAGAAATGACATTGACTATGTGAGGGAGCAGCACTAAGAATGTCTCTATGTGCTTCTGACATCTCATCATAATGCTAACCCCCCCAACCCCCCGGCAGACTGGCAATGCAGTTAAGAAAGCTGCAGCCATTAAGAGGCGTCACTGTTGTGGTTTGCCAGGGCAACCTGAGCTGAAGTGTCTGACTGGCCAAAGGACAACAAGAGACCTGATATGGCACCATTGATAAAACAATGGTGATGCTCCAAGGACCTCATTCAAAGATCCAGATGTCTCATCCAACTTATGTATGAGTCCAGGCATGTATGTGACTTGTGCCACCCTGTTTAAGGCCAACACAACAAAAGGCCAGGGAAGAACAACCTGACTAAATCCCAGGGTGACCATCAGATGCAGGTGTCCTTCCTCTACACAGCTTTTGCTACTGTAGCTTGTCTTACCAGCTGTGGGCTACAGCAAAAACCACTTGGAAAGCCATAGCAGCAGCTGAAGAGAAAACAAAATCAAAATTAAGTGCAAAACTGTAAATCAAAACATATACCTAACAACGCACATCCAGCCTGTATGTTGTGTTGTCTTGGATCTATTAAATGAATGCAACCATCGTTTCAAACATGACTGATTTGAACACAACTGGGTATATCCTTCGAATGAAGGATTAAAAAGCAGGATGCTCGTGACTAAGTTAGAATGATTACAGCCAATTCTGGGAGTTGTAAGAGTATAGCAATGATTATATTTACATCTATACAAACATTCACAGCAGCCATAGGCAAGGTTTTGCATTGTAAAACGGGCACCTATATTTGTGCAGTGATCCGAAAAAGCTGAAAACTAATTTGGGATCAAAGTCCATAATCCTTCTTCAGCTTTGGGTTCTGCCTCTTCTAATGGGATGTTTCTGACATGACAAGGCCAAAAGCTCCCCACATATAGTCATTAGTGGCCTATTACAGTGCCACCATGCCTTTGGAAATGCCAGGAATGCATTTCAAAGGTAATCTCAGTATGACCACCAGTCATTAAAACAAAAAAGGGTTTTTGTGTGTGTCAAATGCTGTGAGAGCTTGTTTGTTTAATCAGCCTTATGATTTTTTCCCCATCTCTTTCTCAGGGGAATATCAGTCAACTTTCCTGCTGGGAACGTAAGACCTTGTTATTGGTTGATGCCGATGTATCCCGCTCTTGGAAAGTCTTCCTGCAACCTCAGTGTTACCTCATATCGTGTCTATGCTGAGCAAATGCTCCTTACACTCGATGCCTTCTTGAATACGGCTGAGGTCAGAATCTGGAGCACTAAACATGATTCACCATCAGAGGATTTGTATCAAGCATATAACTGCGCTTTCCAAAATGGACATCTGGCTCCTTGGCAGATTCGAGGGGCAGCTGTACTGGTGGCTCAGAAAATGCTTATTGTCTCGCCATACGCAGAACCCACCGTTTGGCTTGTTGAGACTTACTTGGATCCTTTGCCCTACCAAATATAATCTCCTTTTAAAGAGAGGCTATTTATATGCACTGTTTTCTATTCCTTTTCATAAATAGAAATGTCTTGCTTAAAAGAAAGGGAGCGTTTCCAAGCTCTAAAGGGGGAGGTACAACCAACTGTGGGAATGTGGACTGCTTCTTTGTAGATATAAACCACCTGACAGTTTCTGATTGACTTTTACAAATTTGCCTTTATGGCAGCCTGCTGACAGCAGTTTATCTAACGCTATTTGGTTATTTGATCTGTCCTTACAACGCAGGCATGCATTTTGTGACTTGCCTGTGGTGAGCGGTAAATTCCACTGGAACAAGCTTTCAAGAGGCAAACGACCCTACCCATTGGCTCTGTATGACTGATCACACCTGCTGCTATAGCATTACCCAAGATGCCTGTCCCAATTGCTTAAAACGACAGCCACCATGACAACCACAATAGCTCTCCCTCTGTCTAGCTCACACTTCTGACCTTACACATCAGAGAAAAAAACACAATGAAACACAAAATGTTTTCCCTCGACCAGAAGGAACGGTGAGACTAGGTGCTGAACTAATTTCTTCTCTGGCTCTTTTTGGATTTTAAAGATATTTTGCCTGTACTGTACTTTTGTGAATACCATTTAATAACCATTGACATGAGTGAGCCTTCACTGATTTCAAAAGTTCTGTAACAGAACAAGCAGGCAATGAGTCGCTCCCTTTGAATCTTAAATTCAGAGTGTATCTGAAATGCTGAGGCTGGTTGTGAATTCAGCACTGTTGGTTTTACCTCAGCTCAGTTTGGGTTGAATATTTTAAAGTGCTGACAGTGTCTTCAGCTATTCCCCACACTGCTTTTTCACTGTGCTGCAATCCAGCATAATATACTAAAAAAAAAAGTTCCGTTCCCAACACTTGATAGAACTCAACATGAGAAGTGTTGGAAATGGTGATAAAGTGTATCATTTTCTTCCATGTCAGCCAAATGGCCTATTCTTTTCTCAGTGTTCCCACATAAATGCCACTAATCTGAATGAGAAGCAATACATGCATTTTGAGGGAGGGAGAAAATCACCACAGTGGGCCCTAAGGTAGAATGCTTTGAGAAAATCAGAAAGAGTGAGTGAATGTACTTGAAGCAGACAATGAGTGAGAATCAGCCCCAGTACCTTATTGCATACTCCCTACCTCTGAGTGGTGAGATATTTCGGGGCAATGCTACAGGTTTCATTTTCATTGGATGAGAGAGCACTAGAGACTCTAATTTTTCCTTTCCTACATTTGCTTTATTTGCAAATAGCATAGTGGAAAGAAGCAGACATTCTTTCAGCAGACAACAGATTTCCCAAGAGCACTTGTGCAGCTCCTCCAAATCTGCATCTCTAGTTCTAGGTAATTCCATAATTCCTCCTCAAAAGTCTCAGCACTCCTCTGTTTCTCAGTCCCTGCCAATACATATCCAGGGAGAGATTTTTCTCTCACCCACAACACCCTGCAGAGGCAGAGCACACATCTCAGATGCCACCCAGCAAGTATAATGCCCATCATTGAACCACCCACAGTCATTAAGACGTATTAACATTCTCTTCTCAAAGCTCGGCGCACATTCAAGTCTGCCAAAATCATGACGGTATTTGGGAAGCACAAGGTAAAAACACAAGTAAGAGGCTTCTTCTCTGGTGGGCAGTTATTGCCACTTTCTCTGGACTGTTGCAGACCTATCTATCACCTACAACTGTGCTAGGTCATAATTTACCACCCCTGCTCAGTGGACAATGATGCACCTATTACTGTATTTCTTCAATTCTAAGACGCATGTTTTTCCCAATTAAGCATTTCAAAAAATGGGGTGTGTCTTAAAATCGAAGGTCTCCAAAAAGCACCCCAAAATGCTATCTTCTTACTTACTGGGGCTTGGGGGAGCTTCAGGGAGACCTGCACGACCCTCTGCAGGCCTCCCCGATCTTCAGTTCGGCAAAAAACGGTGATTTTCAGCCATTTCCGGTTTTCGCGAAAACCAGAAATGCCCAAAAATCGCTGTTTTTCGCTGAACTGAAGATCAGGGAGGCCTGCAGAGGGTTGCACAGGCCTCCCTGAAGCTCCCCCAAGCCCAGGTAACGAAGGAAATGGCACTTTCTGGCGGGGCCAGAAATGCTATGCAAAGGCAGTGCGCTCAGTCATCCTCAGCTGCAGGAGACATGCTGGGGAGCAGGTAGATTCAATGAAGGGAGGTGAGTCTTACAATCGATGGATTTTTTTTCCCCTGCTGGTGGTACTGAAAGTAAAGGTGCGCCTTAGAATCGATGGCGCCTTAGACTCGAAGAAATACGGTAAGTGGCAACTGACTTATATTTAGCAGAAAGAAAGCAACTGTCTCTATTCATCCCATCTTTTTTTCCAGTGACTGTTGCTTTCTTGTGCCTTTTTGTTTTTAAGACTGAGTTCCTTGGGAACAGGGAAACCTCGCTGACATTTCTTTTTAATTTCGCTTTGTGAAATCACTTCAAGAACCTTTATGTTGAAAAGCAGTACATAAATATGCTAAACAAATAAAATATGACTATTACAACAACTGTACTAAAATATGTTCAATGTAAGTAGCTTTCATGGACCAAGCTTATGGGCCCATCCCATGATGACACAGGCAAAGTAGTTACTTTGGGTGTGTGTGTTTAAATGCAGGAACAGAAGGGGTGAACAAATAAAGACTCATCATCATCATCATAATAGTATGTATATACCGCCTTTTCTTTGATCATCGAATTTCTCCTCCGACTTTAATTCAAAGTTTACATGGGCAGGCTTTCTAAACCCCAAGAGGTTTTTATTTTATTTATTTATTTTTATTTTTCACATTTTTATACCACCCTTCCTCCAAGGAGCTCAGAGTGGTGTACATATTTCCTCCCCTCCTTTTTGTCCTCACAACAACCCTGTGAGGTAGGTGGGGCTGAGAGATAGTGACTGGCCCAAGGTCACCCAGGAAGCTTCATGGCTATAGGCTCTTCCTGGGATCCTTCCCTACTTTCCACACTTCACTTCATGATGAACTTCCAACATGGACACTTACCTTCCCCAGCTTTGGCTTGATAAGGAAACCAGCTTGTCCCTTAGCTGGGCTCAGAGGCCTGGAGACTAATGGTGAGCGTTAGGAAAACGTATTAGCTTTTAGGAGATAGTTTATTGTTTTATTCCTGTTTTGTTTGTTCTGTATTCTTGTCAACATCTTTAAGTGCGTTCTTATATCTACTATGTAACCACAGTTAATATATACTTAAAATAAACTAATTAATATTACAGCTATGTTGTCCTTACTGAGTACTGGGAGCTTGAGTCATCTAAATCTGGCCTAGCCATTTGACCTTGCTACTAAAGTCTACATTGGATACTTGAGCCTTGAGGCCTGGCTTCCTCTTGTTAAGTAAGGCAAGGAACTCTAAGAGCCATGTAGCCTAGAGACCCTCAGGGTCCTGGGACTGAGTGGTCTGGTGTTTAGCCCAGGTGGTGGTAGCCTACCGGAGGAGGGAACAGTCCCTGCCTGTTTGTTCATGCATTCTTAATTTAGTTTATTCATTTAAGAACAGTAGCTCTGACTCTTTGGTGCTTTTAGTTTCCTAAGAGCCAGCTTTGTGCAGTAACAGAGAACTGACTTTTGGGCCACTCTGTCTTCGCTTGTGCGGAGCTGGGGCAGCCCAAACCCACAACCAAGTGGGCAGTCCCTTCTCTCGTTTGAGTCAAAGGAGGCTGCAGGTCGTGACAGTTCTGTCAGCATTAAAGCCCAGTAGAACTGAGCTTTGAATGAGTCAAGGATGTAGCATTCTGATAGTTCCATATTCTGAAGATTTGGTCGTGGTCCCCCCCCACACACACACACAGCATCAGAGGTCTCAAGATTCATGATCTGATTATAAATTGAAATGAAAGATACAATTAAAAATAGACTATTCTGAAATTGTTTTTGTTTTGAATTCCCCCAACTGCATCTGAGGAATATAATGTTGCTTTGCTGTATCATGCTCTCTCAAATTTCCAGTCCCAGAGGCTCAAATAGGATGAGAACCATTGGTTGGATATAGCTATTACAATCTCGGTTTTCACACAAGCTGTGGCCTTGTCCAATTATTGACTTCTGCCTACACATTTTTATCTGAAAACATACAGTACAGAATATTGACATTTCTGATGTTATGCTAAATGCTTCTTGAAAAGCATATTTATAATGAAATATAACATATTCTGTCAGAAAGTCTTAAATTACAAATGAGTTATCAGAGAGGGAAGAGAAAATTGCATGAGGAAAAGATAACATTGTCAGTTTTGAATATTTTAAAGCATATCTGTTGTTGGGAAGGCACTGAAAGCTTTTTCTGAAAAACCTAAATGAGCAAAAGGGATTATTTAGTAAATTCTTCTTACTTTATGTTGCTTTGCACTGCAGAAATACTCAAATGTAAATTTATAATACAGATGCCTTAGGGATAAAAATTCACACATCATTTATAGAGATGTAGTTTTGCTGACTTCAATGGAACTTCATTAGTGTAAGAACACTATGAATTGTCCCTTTAGCCATTTTTTAAAAAACTCTATTGTTTAAAATGTGTATTTTTTCAAAGCCAGGCTGCTATTTGAGACTTCAAACTTGTTTTCTTCATTATTCCTCAGCAGGGGCTAAATCATGGGACTAAGTAAATTTCATTTGATAAAATTGCCACAGCTTACTGTGAAAATGAAAGATATATGGGATCTCAATTTAACAGCATGGGAGCAAAATTAGAAAGTATATTAACATATTTTTAATGTATTTAGAAAACCTCATGTATTAATTAGTGAGTAACTGGTACATCTAAAATAGGGGAACCTCGATGTTGGTTTTGCCGCCATTCTGCCGCCGCCATTGCCGCCGCCGCCGCCTTCATCATTGCCATCCGCTTCCACCGCCTCTGGAGCCTGGTCGGCTGCATCTGAGCCGGCCAGGACTCCTCCCCCGCTGAAGATTTTGCGAGATCCAAGATCCAAGACCAGGAAAAAAAGTGCCTTTTGGCACTTTGGAAGTAGCGGCGGCGGTGACTTCACCGGGCCCAGAAAGCCCGGGACTGACTCGGGACCGTAGCCCGGAACCCGGGACAGTCCCGGGTGTTCCGGGATGGATGGTAAGCCTAAACTAAGTAGTTCCCCACCATTTTTATCAGGTTGTAACTTGAAACTTTTTAATCAAAATATCCAAATAAATGATCTAGCAGCCCAATTATATACGCATGTTTTACTCAGAAGTAAGTCCCACTGTATTCAATCATACTTACTCCCAGAGAAGTGTGTATGGGAGTGCAGCCTAAGTGAATGTCTAAAGATAGAGGAGGGCTCAGCAGTAAGACACTATTTATTGCTTTATGGAATTACTCTTTAAGAGCGCAATCAAAATCAGCTAGTAACGAAGAGTTTATCTAGGAGCTGCACAATGATGGAAAGAGTTATACGAATTTACAAAAAATATGGCCAGTCACCACTGTGTTTGTTTTTTTTCATTCAGCATATAACCTTAGAGGCATAGTTTCTATGGAAACAAGGCTAATCCCACCTTTGAGCTCCCATTCAAAAAGTCCATCACATTGCAAACAGAAAAATAATCGTTCAGTCATAACTAAAGGGCACAGGTCAGCCACATGGTGCAGAAGGCCACAACGCTCAAGTAGCACAACGAGCAGACATTATCATTCAGCAAGTGAGCACAAATTCATTGCCTATGGACAAAAAGAAGACAAATATTTTAGATACTCTCACAGCATTTTCATGGCAGTTGGTTTCAGCCCCTTTTGGCAAGTACGGGTGTTATCAAATTCCTCTCTTGTTGAAATTTATGATAAAGCACATGGCTCCAGCCCCCTTCTACTACCACTTGAATCCGATTTTATAAGACACCGTCCATCCATTAACATACTGTACATATTCCGTATATTTCTGGAAAACTTCGTATTCAGATGCATACTTTGCAACATATTATTTGCACCAGCCATTTAGGAAGGAAATACGTGGAAATGCTAGAAAAAAGTGGGGGGGGGGCTCGACGACGAATGATGTACAAATACTTTTTGTTGACAGAAAAAAAAGTTTCAGGGATCTTTAGTAGAAGAAAGCAGAACAGAAATAACAGGAAACTGCACAAAATGGAAACAGGGATCCCAGCCCCCCCCCCCACTGATGCAGCGGTGTCAAAATAGCTACTGCTGCATCCTGCGGGGGGGGGGCAGCTGCGGAGGTCTACTCTGGATAAGGGAACAATTGATCCCTTACCCAGGGGTAAACATCTGTGGCACGGGGGGAAGGGTCTACTCAAACCTGTGCTAGCTAAATACTGTAGCTGGTGCAGGTCAGCGTGGACCCACACATGGGATTGGGTTCAGGAAGGGAGTTAGCATTCAGTAGCCGTTAGAGCCCCTGAACCTGCCCCATTCCCAGACCCAATCTGACCCCATCACTGCCTCGTTCCAAACAAATGTTCCCATACCTCAAGGAGACCTCAACATGCCAAAACTCCCTCGCAGGTTACAGTGGATACCACGTTGGCGCCACTGCATTGATGCGCAGATGTTGCAGTGGATTGGACTGATAGAGTCCAATCCTATCCTGTGCTGGCCCAAAGTGTGCAGCGGCAATGACTGATTCTATGCTGCATGCTATGGGCCAGCCAGGGACCAGGCAGTGACAGAGAGTTACTCTGCCACTGTGTTATCTCCAATGGGCCTACTTGGATCTGTGCCAGCTCTTTGGCTGGCGTAAATCCAAGTGGGTCCAAGGGGGTTGTCAAGCCTGAGCCAGGGGCACAGAATATCAGCACCACCACTGCCATGGATATCTTCCCCAGCCCACCCTTGAAATTACTCCAGCTGGTCCAATTTCTACCCTAATCGTCCCCTAGAGCACCCCCTCCACCAATTTACCTGCTCCGGTGGGGGCTCTGGAGGTTGTTTGCAAATTCCCATGGCGACCAGCCAATTGCGCCTATTTGCCATCACAGCAACTGCTGTGCCAGTGGCCTGGGCCTTGCACTGATGGAACGTGAGTTCCGTCAGCACAAGACCTGGATAGGATTGGGCCGAAACAGTCTACCAAGAACACTAAGCCCTAGTTGTTTTCATAGAAGGCAACTGTAAAGCATGTTCTGGGCCTCCATGTTATCAATTTGTCTTATATCATCATAGGCTTTTTCAACCATTGACTATCAATGGGTAATAAGCATGCATGGAAAAAGCGGCAGGCTCACCCTCAACCTACCTGTACTCATTAGAGCATCTGTAGGGATCCCCATGTATACAGAAGTACATACAATGAATGCATATTCTAAATGCAGTGGTTCCTAAACCTTTTCACACCTGGACCCACCTAGCTTTATGATACTTAAAAAAAGAAATGTTTTTTATTTATTTACAAGTAATAATGTTTTTATTTGTTTATTTACAAAAAAATCAATCCATTTCTTGTAATGAGGCAACCCTAACGAATAGCCTCAAGGCTTGAGGGGCGTAGTTATGTAACCCAGCCTTCACCTGCCCCCACTATCTGTCAGAAGCGGAGGGGGTGGGGGCCCCCGGGCGACATGCATGGGTTGACAAAGCGGGCAGCGCGGACGTCAATCACGCTGTTTTGGCGGTGGGAAGAGCAGGCGGCAGTGGTGGAGAAGGTGATTGTTTTGGCCCGCCCGCCCTGCGCCTCTGAAGGGATGTTTAGCGGTGGTGTAGGTGACATCACTTCCAATGGTGACATTACCGGGGGACAACATCGCGATGCCACTGCTACCTGTCATTGACAGACTTGGAAAAACACATACCAGAAAAAAGATGCTCAAACATTTATCTCCCTATATTTAATTTACACAAGCTTGCAAACTGCAGCAGCTCAGCTCCTTGCAAACTGCAGGAGCTCAGCTGTTTGCAGGGCAATTAGCAGCTATCTGATTTTGAATAGCCTCAGGGCTTGAGACAATTAGTTATCTGATCTTTCCATCACCCCTATTTTCATTGAAGGCTCTGCTTATGACCCACCAGAAAAAGGGGTTGTGGCACACCAGTGGGTGTTTGGGAAATGCTGTTCTACTGAATCCACATAGAACTGTGGCAGAATCTGTCATGCTCCTCACATGCACATGTGTTCATTTGCTGCAGACATTGATTGAATGAAAATGGATAGTCTTACCCAGATTACCTTTGTTAATACATCTGTTTTATGGGTTATATTAACAGAAATGTCTCTATATGCAGAATATGGTCTTTTTGACTGGGTGGTTGAATAACTCAAGGGGAGGCAGAGAGGTAGAATACTTAATGGAGTGCGTATTTCCTGCAAAGTCTCTAAGCTACAATAATTTTCCCCGATAGCTACAAAACTTCAAAACAATTGCTCTCTATTTTTATAGACTTGCAGATCAGGCATAAAATATAATCAACAGGATTTTATAGTATTATTATTAATTAATTCTCTAGCACCGCCAGAATACATGATACGAAAAAGTAAGTAATGCACTCTTCAAGATGTTTTAATTGCTAATCATAAAAAGGTTTCATGAAATATTAAATTTACACAGTTCTACCTAGGAAAAAATCCATTTATTTCTCTTTGAGCTATTTTCAGGAAAATCATTCCCGCTAATAACAAAGCGGGTGACCCCATGGAGACAAGTAGAATAGCAAAATGCAGCTACCCACAGACAAGGACAGGATTTTTGAATACCCAGGGGAACTCCCAGGTATGGAAAAAAATTAGTTCTCCAAAAACAAAGGGAGGGAAAACAGAAAAAAAGGCCATGGCTGTGTATATACAGTCAAACTTTTTTATCCACGGGTTTTCCATCCTCGGATTTGACTCAACAAGAGGGGCAAAACTGTGCAAGAGGGAGTCCGGCCATGCCACATTACCTCTTTTTTCAGCATTGTTGGAGGCCTGCCAGCCGCTTCCCACCACCTGCGCACGTCCAAACTGCTGGGGAAAAAAGAAAAACGTAACCAGGAATCTGTCAGGGGGATGCCTACCGCTTCCCGCTGTTTTTAAACTACTGAAAAAAAAGAAAAATGCAACCGGGAGTCTCTGGCGCCATCTACAGGTTGCTTCTGGTAGCAGTTTTTCTTTTTTCACAGTTAAACTCAGGAGGAAGGAAGCGGTGAAGATGCTGGGAAAAAAGGTAATGTGGTACCGCTCCCCACCCGAGTTTTCCTATAACACTATTTTTTTAATCCACTGGGGTTCCAGGAACAGAACCCCAGTGGATAAAAAGGTCTGACTGTATACGTCCCTCATGATCCCACAGTTGTCTGGCATGAGTGCAGGCAGAAGCCCTGAGTGAGCTGAGCAGCCATTAGGCTGTAGGGAAGCTTTCTTTAACCCTAAGGCCTAATGTAAGGAAGGAAATTGGGATTGGGGGGATGCAAGCTTGCATTCCTGAGCCTTAAGTGCCCTGTCCTATGGGAACTTTTAAGCTACCAGAGACCTGGCAGCCTTGGTAACGAAAAGAGTCCTTTGGAGGTAGCAAATTAAAATGAAACAAAAAGCACTTCCTTCTACAGTATCTCAATTAGACCCATCTCTAAGGAGAAAGTAGAATTCCTAAGAACTTAGAATCCTACAATGGGCGAAAATAAATTCAGGATATGCTTCTCCTTAGAAATTCATCAACCAATCCCAATGTCCTCCAGAATTCTCCATAGAGCTTGGGATATAAAAATACTCCTTCTCCTCACTATACATTTCAGTTTTGGGACTCTACAGCTAACTCCAACCTGAGTGCTTTAGTTCTGCAACATTGCAGAGCCCTTGGGCTATATCCTTCCCTCCATACACACGTCCATGATGTGAACCCATCATAAAGTGAGGATCCGCTGTAATTGAATGTTTTGTCTAGATATAAAATAGGTGTTTGTTTACATGTCTACATTAAACTGCATAATGTTGTTGTTATTGTTATTGTTTGTGCCAGCCATATACATGGTACTTTAGAGGCAAGGAGATGGTAGGTCACTATCATAAAAGGTTTGCAATCTAGAAAGACAAAAGGAGACAATAGAAGAAGGGTCGGAAAATGGAGGTGGAATAATCAGAAGAAGAGTATGGGATTATTTCAGTTGAATGCATCTATGTTTAGTGACAGGAATGTGTTGGGTTGTGCTAAGGGCTTCCCAAAAGATATAGATATTTCTTAGATTTTGGTACATTAGTAAATTTTGATAAGTTATCAATATGGTTAACAAAAAAAACTACTTAAGAGTAGTACTTGAGTATAATAAACAGAACCTTACTCTGTACATGGCCTCATTAGAGATCTAGCTAACATGACTCTCAGTCATTTCAAATTTGCATAGCTCTCAGTGGCCCAATTTATTTTATCATTTTAGCTGGGTAGAATACTCCCAGTCTCAATGAAAAAAAAAGCTTCATCAAATAATATCAGAAAGCAAGTTTGTCGTCTAAGATACTGTTTCAGAGTGCTATCCTTTTCTTATTGTTAGTAGAATCATGACAGAGGGCCTGCACAGTTTTGTTGAAGGAAGGTTCTCGTTCCTGAGGCTGACACAGAAATCAAATGCTTCAAACATGAAATGAAACATTCTTCTAGCATATACAGCAAAACAAAAAGAAAGCAGCTGATTGATATTGGGGATTTGTACTCAGGAGACCATGAGTAAGTGCCTTCCAGCACTTGCAAGCAGATCTCCTTGGCATTTCTGCCTGAATCTATTGCATTCTCAATACACAGTGGTTTCTTTCATCAGTGTTCTTATCATGGGGCCTTGTGTCAATCAAAAGAAAACCAACATGATTGGGATATAAATACATATGTGCTCCTATAAAGAAAGCAAAGTTCTCTTGGGTAGTGTGTTCCATTTTAACTGTTGCTGGGTTTTGGTTGGACTCGTCTTCGTAGTATAAATAATCCAACAAAGTCCATCTCTGTTACTATCGTGTTCTGCAAGTGAGAACCCACAAGATCTGATAAATAAAGAGGAGAGATCAGAACCATGGAGAGCTCCAAGGGAGCAATGTGCTTCAACAAGGGCCAGAGTGGAACTGAGGCCATAAATCCCTCCAGGGTTAAACTATTCCTTCCAGCAGGGTAGTCTCTATCTGGACAGTGGAAAGATTTGAAAGCAGCCCCCTGGCCTAGAGTCTTGCATTATTTCTCTACTCCAGGGGTTCTCAAGCTTTGGAGGCCTGGGTACCCCCTATCATGGTCCAATTTTCTGAAGTACCCCCTGCTAATTAACTGCTAATTAATTGGATCAATCAATTAATTAATTAGGTAACTAATTGTTAAATAAAAAGTACTAACAGTTTTAAATGTGAAAAATGTCTTATTTGTGTGTGTGTGTGTGTGTGTGTGTGTGTGTGTGAGTCAGTTCCCAAAATCAGCTCCTCCCTCCCCCTCCCCCTCCCCACCAAAGTACATTTTCCAAAGTACAAAAATAAAGCCCAAAACCAAAAGTAGAGAGACAGAAGGGCTCCAAAAATAATTACAATTTAAAATCCATGTTAATTAACACTTAATTAGCTGCTGATGGGGCAGATAAGGGACAGGACTTGGCGTACCCCCAGCAAGAGGTCCACTGGGGTACGCTAGGGGTACCTGTACCACAGGTTGAGAACCTCTGCTCTACTCCATCATATCCCTCCTGGACCATTGATGGCTCTGGTGTGTCATCAGTTCTTCAACACGCCTGGACTCAGGCAATGCTACCTCTGGGGTCTGCAGCTCTGGGGGTTACTGGCTTCAGGGTCTCCAGCTCACAGACCCAACCTCCATTCTGGTGTCAGAGACTGGTTCTGGTCCTTCTAACAACTACTCCTTCCTCATCAGGGTTGGATTCTGAGCTATCACTCAGTGCTGCAGTCATGACAATCACCCATAAAAGAAAAGCTGAAAATGATCATCATACAGAAGATTTATTGCAAAACATTTTGACTCAGGAGGGATCTCTGATGTGTTCAGTCCTTCTTGCTAAAATCACACAGAAGTCTTCAGCTTATCACACTCTACAAGTTAGTTTACCTCTACGAATCAATGAAGAGTATCTACAGGTTTGTTCCAAGGTTCCAACTGCAGAAGCAAAGGTTTACTAGGATTCTCAAAACACACAGCCCTGATATACCAGTACTGTATGTTTATTTTCTTATGAAACAAAAAACAATGAAGTGTCAGCACCCTAATGACTAACACACTTATTGTAGCATAAGCCCTTTTTGGAAGTTACACTCTCCATATTTATTGAATGTGAAAAGCGGTCATGCAGTTGTGCTGGCTACCCACAGCACTATGGCAATGTGCCCATCGTCCAAATTCCCTAGATGTTTTGTGTATTCAATACATGTCTGGTTAGCTAGACTCAAGGCGGCTTAACAATACAAATATAAGACAATATCACATCACAGACACAAACAAATGCAAAATACAAAACAACAGCAGGCAAACCAGGCATAACAATATCCAGGATAAATATAGAGAGCTGTAGTTCAGTAATTCAATCATTGTAAAACCAACTCCACAATCCAAACCAAACAAACAGCCCAACACAAAAACCAAGCCATTCACAAATGAACCAACAAATGAAAGCCAGGAAGCAGGATAGACTTTGCCTGAAGCCTAAAATATAATAAATGTGCCAGGCAGATCTCCCTGTGGAAAGTGGGACTGCAGAAAAGGCCCTTCCCAAAGAGGCCACCTGCCTGATTTCTGCTGGTGAAGGCACATAAATAAGTTTTTTTAAAATATGGGAACAGTTATTCGGGTCCCAGAACGGCATTAAAAGTTAAAAGCAACTAGTGGATCCAAAATGTTCCTCCCATTTTATCCATCTCTGAAATGCACCTCTTATTATCTTCAACATACTCACGGGGGGGGGGGCAATTTCTCCAATGACCCCAGAAGCTTTGAGAAATTCTTCTGCTGCTGACAGTTTTACATGGTCAACATTTTATTTATGTTGATTTCTTTTTGACTCACAGCATGCAGGAGACTGTCAGCGCAATCCTGTGTAAGGATCCGGCCGCTGGATCCTGTGTCGAGACTGCACATTGACTGGTGGGCCAGAGGTCTACTCGGGGAAGGGGATGCTCGTCCCCTTCCCCAGTGTAAACCAGGGTCGGCCTGATAGGCCTCCTTGGATTTCCGCCAGCTAACTATCTGGTGGAAGTCGGAGGCCATATAACGGCCTAGCCACCTGGCGGGGATGGGGATATGGTGGGTACCATCCCCCGCCCGCTCCCGTGCTGGCTAGGCCAATGGCCCTCACCCGCCAGACTGTAGTATGTAGAAATAATCATTGTTTTGATTGTTTTAATATACTTTTTTTTTTCAACCTCACGAGCATGGGCGTTTTGGTTTTTCTTTTCTTTTCTTTTCTTTTCTTTTCTTAATACATATTAATTTACTTATGGATCCCCCCCCCTTTTCACCAGTCAATTATTCAAACTGTATATTCTATTCAAAATATTTACATATACCGTATCTATGCACAAGTATTTTTTTGTTGTTTTCCTTTATAAAATGAAATAAATAAAAATTTAAAAAAGGACTCAGAAAAGCATAAAAGAGGCTTTTTAAGGCTCTTTTTAGGCTGTTTTTTGCAGGTTCTTTTTTTTGCAGCGGCGCCTGTGGACTTGTTAGGGGGGGTTGCAAGTCGGGTGGGCACCAAGGCAAAAAATGGCTAGCTATGCCACTGCCATCCAGCAGCAGTGTTGGATACACAAGCACCCTTAAGCTGTGAACCTTGTGTTTTAACAGAGAACACAAGCCCATCCAGTACAGGCAAAATAACTATTACCACGTGCACCACCCATAGTAGATAGGTGATTAGTTCTTAGGACATAGGAAGCCCAACCCTGTTTAAGGATACATGGCCGGCCTAATGGCCGGCCGTTGTATCCTAAAGCCCGTTCCCGGGCCACGTTGGCGCTACCCGGGAACACCTCAAAAGCCCCAAGTGTAGGGCTGCCCGGGGCCTATGGGCCTCCTCAGATGTATGCCAGCACTGAAGCTGGCATACATCCGAGGTGGCAGAGTAAGGCCGAACTGGGCTGGGAATAGGCAGAGGATATTGGAAGAGCGCGCCACAGAAATCCCCGCCCTTTCTCAGCCCAGGTTGGCCAATGACCACCCCATTGGCTGCCCCTGCCCACCCTCCCCTGCACCAACCAGTGCAGGACTTACACTGGTGCTGCCCTCCAGACCCCATGGCGGCCTTGGGGTCTGGAGGACAGCACAATGAAGGCTGCTGGACTCCGTGTTGGCGGCCCTTACTCATGAGTCATTGCAAACGTGTGCTCTGCCGCACTAAACATACGTAGGATTGCACCTTCTATTCTGCTGTTGAAATATAATTTCCCATCCCTGTTCTTTCTGCTACTTTTGGGGCATTAGAGTCAACAAGGTACACTTCCTCTAACAGAGATGTATGTGGCTTTACTCACTGTTTAATTGACATTTCCATTATTTTCCCTCTGTCTTTAGACGCTCATTATCAACCTGTCAGCCTCACTCAGCCATTCTACATTCCCTATCATTTGAGATTATTGCATGTTTCATCAACTGAATTTATGGCAGCTCAAGTCCCCTTATCATGAATAAAGGAAAGCTGCTAGCATGTAGAAAATTATTTCCATCTGCCTCTTTTTCAGTGCATATTAATTACAAATGTATCCTTTCCATTTTCGGCTGTTGTGTCCAGGTAATGTATCTGCTTTGTACTAAATGATGCAGTAAATTTGATCAGTCTGTGCACATGATTTAAATAGTCTAGGAAACTTTCCAGTTCTCTTTCCATCATAAATATTGATGTATCAAGATCAAGTTGTCTGAGCCACAGATGTATGCTGAGCCAAAAATAACTCAAGCCATGTTGGAACACATTCCGCCTCTACAACTGTAAGGGATCTCTGTATTTAGATGTAGCATGTGCTTGCTTTTCTGTGGCATCAGATGATAATACGACGCAGGGAAAGTAGCTGGTGCATGCAAATAGCTTCTTCTGAATTATTCAAGATGCTTTGTCCAAAGATGTTCCACGTAGTTTCCAATCCGTAAAGGATATACTTGGTGTTTTGATTATTAGGCATCAGATTTAAAGCAGAATGGCAACAGGCAACATGTTAGGATAATGGCATGAGCTCTGCGTGTATTTCTGAACTAGAAGAAGTTACAAGCCAAATTCATTTTAACAAAAGATTCATGACGGGGGGGGGGGGAGAGGGAGAGAGAGAGAGAGAGAGAGAGAGAGAGAGAGAGAGAGAGAGAGAGAATGTGGGGAAGCCACTACTGGCATCAGCCCTCTTCACTTAGGGCTTATTAACACCAACAATTGAAGACAATTCAAAGCACACCTGAGTAATGCTCAGCTCACATGCATTGTCTCAACATTAAATCTATGGTGGAGCAATAGCCTGTGGCTGAAATGAGATCTCTGGAACTTTTCTGATAGCGCCTCAAGGGAATTGCTTTCATGGAGTCGTCGTGCATTGACTGTGGGTTTAATCACAACCAGTTCAAGGGAACTACTGGTACATCACACTGCGGTTCCAAGCTGGAAGATGAAGGTGGAAGAAGCCAAATCAAATTGCTGGTTTGTTCATGCTGCTGCCAGCTGACTATATGAGTAGTGTCCCTGTGGGTGTCGGCCCTCCTGGTTCTTCCTCCCACTTCCTGCTATGAATGACAAAACAGCAGTAGCACGAAGTGCTGATTTGCCTTAAGAGCAGCCAGATGCTAATTTTAAATGTACACTGAAGTCACCGGATAAGATCAGCGCCTGCTTGTATAATATACGTACCTGATTGCCAAAAGAATAAAAGCTATTGTGTCATTGATCACATAATGATAAATTACAGTACACTTGGCAATATAAATTGCTTCTCAGTCTTTCATCATATTTTTCTCGCTCAGAGGGTGATCCATTATAATAATTTTTTTTGGGGGGGTGAAGTTATCCCTTCCTACTTGTCTTCACGCAGTGTAGAAATACATATGGAATTCCAAAAGTCCACATTTTTATTATCTATTATCTTGATATTGTGAGTTATCCTTCCCCTATAGCTAGATTCTCTCTCCGTTTCTGAAATGGTTTAACAGAGAGACATTAGTTTCAAAGAAAACAAATGAACCATAAGGTAGATTCTGCTTCCGAACTCAGCATCACCAGTACAATCACTGATAAGATATCATGGTTCAGCAGAACTGTAGCATTGGCAAATGGTTCTATGGCTCTTTAAATAAATAAATAACCCTTGTTTTATCAGTATTTTTAAAGTAAAAAAGGTAAGCTCTCCGTCCTCCCAAAATGCTTTGCTAACATTATAGCAAGGATATATACTGTGCGTTATCTCACAGTCTTCAAAACTTGCGTGTATAAAGTAAATCCTTTGTGTAGCTTTGACTTCAAAGAGGTAACTTGAAGCTTTTGTACAGAAATACAAGCCACTAATTCAGAATACAAGACAAAGCGAACAATAAACTTAATTACATTTACTTTGAAGAATATAAATGGGCTGTTAGAGCCGTACTGCAGTTGTTATTCAGTCATCTGTCATAGTAAAAGCTTTTTTATAGGAATCATATATTTTGTTTCCTCTTTCTTGTTGCACTTTTATGCATTTTATTCTAAATTGTTACTGCACTTGGTTAACTTCATTAGATGCATCCTTGGCAGGGATTCTGCATTTGAACCAGGAGCCTCAAAGTTGATAGAACTGTGTCCTCGCAGAACTTAGAACCGTCTTCAGCTGAAGAAAGAAAAAAATGGAAATGCAATTCCAGCTCCTGTGATTGGCAGGTGGTATGAACCCTCTGATTTGGCCAGACCTAGCAGGGCCGGCCAAAGATCCCCTGGCGCCTGAGGCAGCATGCCGCTTACCTGGAGACAGTCGCGTCGCGACGACGCGCGACACCCCAGAGCGGGGGCGCGCGTCGCCCTTAAGGGAGAGGCTCCGCCCCCGCACGTGACGTCACGCGCAGGAGTGGAGCGCCCTCCCTGCTCCGTTTTCGGCTCATTTTGGAGCCAAACGGACACAGGGGAGGGAGGGCCTGCCTCCAACGGAAAACTGTAAGTGGGGGGGATCGCGCGTCACCCCTATACGCGCGACGCCCCCCGGCGGCCCGCCCCCCCCGCTTCCCCCTGTCGACGCCAGTGCCTGGAGATAAGGTAGAGGTGCTCCTGCTCCTCTAACACTCTAGCCCACCACTCTCCTCTCGTCTCTTCCACGCTTCTGCTCTATTCCCCTCTTCCTTTTCCAATCCAGGGACTAGGGGGAGGAGGACAAGGATCAGTGGAGGTAAGTGGGCAGACAGAAGTGGGTGCTCCTGCCAATCTGCTGCCACAGGCAACAGCTTCAGTTGGCCTCATGGATGGGCGAGCCCTGACGCCCAGTACAATTATTAGGAGCCTAGTCTTTGCCTAGTCTTCAAAGCAGTGCTTGTTGCATGGTGCGTTTTTGCTTCCATGTCAAATTTGACTACAACTTTGTAAATTTGGTTATAACAGTCCATTGGCTCAGTTTGACCCTGACACAAAACAGATGACCAGATGATCAGTTCTAAGAAGGTAGATCTCATGGGAACTTCCCTTCTGTGGCTGTTAGCAGTTTTGGTGAACAGTATTTTTATTGGAGTCATAGTAGCACAAAAAGGAAGGGATTAAATACAATATATTTAAAATGTTAAATAACAATCCCAGGGCTGTGCTGTGGTCTTGCTCCTGAACAAGCATCCTCCCACACGTTTAACATTTAGCGTCATACGTGGTTTGATCCCCAGCATCCAGGGAGATGAAGAGCTCACCTAAGCCTAGCTATGTTCCACTGGTTGTTTTACAGGCCAGTTCTATCCAGGCCTTCTGCTGACGGAACTTGCATTCTGTCGATGGAAGGCCTGGGCTACTGGCATGGTAGCCACAACGATGGCGCACTGAATGGGGTTGAAAACATGGATGACTGGTGACTGCATGGTTGCATGCCACCAGAACACCCAGCCACTGCTGGTGCTGGTAGGTTGCTGGTGGAGGTGGGCAGGGAGGGAAGGATCGGGTGGGGGCACGTTAGGGAAGGGCCGGGGGGCAGATACTGGCAACAGCAGCACCACTATGCTCCCTTCCTGGCCTCAACAATCTGAGCAGGCCCATTGAGGATCATGGTGTGCTGGAGTAAAGTAAAAATTTCTTTTACTTACCGTATTTATCGGCGTATAAAACGCACCGGCGTATAAGACGCACCTTCCTTTTGGCCCTGGGTTTCAAGAAAACAAGATTTAAAGCATTTTTGGGCCACTTGGCCACTTACTGCTTGGCTGCTTAATTAGCTAATTTACATAAATTGCACAAAAATACCAGGATCTCTTTTAAAACTCACAGCAATAAGACACATGAACAAAATGCACCAGAACATAAATCCCAAGTACAAAAAAAAACACCCAGACTCAACTCTTTTTCCCCCAACCCACCCATGCACAGTTTCCAAAGTAAACATAAATCCCAAATACAAAACCCCCAGACTCAACTCTTTTCCCCCCACCCCACCCCTGCAGTTTCCACAGTAAAAAACATAAAAGTACAAAAAAAAACCCCAGACTCAACTCTTACCACCTTACCACCCCCAGACTCAACTCTTAAACAACATAAATCCCAAATACAAAAACCCCAGACTCAACTCTTTTCCCCCACCCCACCTATGCAGTTTCCAAAGCCTCCCAACTAGGCCCAGTTCAGAAGCATTCATTCAGCATCCGGAAGAGCAGGCCCTGGGCAGCTCAGCTGAACTGAACTGAGCACAGCACCCTCTGCTGGCTGCTGAGAAGCTCAACTCATGCACGTGCATAAATTAAACCCGACAAACAGCTGTAGATCGGATAGATTAGTTAGGGAAGAAAGCACAAGGGAGCTCTCTGGCTCAGGAAAAACGCGGTAAGCCCGAAAATGCTTTAAAACGGGCAAGGGGGGAAAAGGGATTTTTTTAGTATTGGCGTATAAAACGCACCCTACAATTTTGGGTCACAAATGTAGACAAAAAAGTGTGTCTTATACGCCAATAAATACAGTACGTCTCTGTCACATAATGGTCCCCGGACAGCCCATAGCATGCAGCAGAGCCCACATCGGTGCCGCTATACACTTTGGGCTGGTCAAGGAGAGGATTGGGCTGTTGCTTTCAGAGTTGGCTTGCTGGCTTTGTTCCTTAGGGTTTTTTATTGTTTTGATTCAGTTTTATTGTAAATTCTAAGCTGTTTTGAATCCCTCATGATGGAGGACATAGGTGGCATGTGAGTATTTATATAAATAAATCAGGAAAAGGCAAAGGTAATATTTAAAAAGGGGATTTGGAGCTCCAGTCTAGAGTAATTTATAGAACAACTCAGGATTCAATGCACATAGAGAAGGGAGTGGTAGCAAGCCTATACGCTCTGTTCCCCTATGCACATAGCGTAACATAACTTGGGAAAGGACAGCATGTGTACAGTCCTCTGGACACAGAATAGTATTTGATGTTGGCAAAGTCAAGATGTTTTTTTCTGAGATTCCAGAGATGCATAAGAACATAAGAAGAGTCTTGCTGGAGCAGGCCAAAGGCCCAACTAGTCCAGCTTCCTGTATCTCACAGTAGCCCCACCAGATGCCTCCGAGAGCACACAGCCAACAACATAACCTGTTTCCTGTTGTCACTCCCTTGCACCAGGCACAGAGAAGACCTACTTCTAAAGCCAGGAGGTTGCTTATGGCTTGTAACCTGTGATGGTCTTTTCCTCCATGAATCTATCCAAACCCCTTATGCAACAGTGAGCAAGCTGTCAGTCTTGCCGCTCCCGACACCACTTCTTCACTGGTGCCTCCACCTCCAACTTCTTCTACTCTAGCTGGGGAAAATGAACAAAGTGCTCGGTAGCTGGATATTGGAGACAAGATGCTTTTCAACTCAGACACCTGCTCAGGACGCATTGTACATTTTCCCCCAACGAAGCAGGAAGAAGTAGAAGCAGAACTGAGGAGGGAGGGATGGAATTGAGTCAGGCTGGACAAAGCTGCTTCCTTGGGAGGCTCTTATGTCAGTTCAGTTGTGAAGGCCCATTCGCAACGTATTATATTGATGAGTCAAGATTCCTCCCCCCATTTTTGCCACCCATTTATAAGCGGGTGAACTTGTGAGAGGGTCATTTGGGAGATTTTCAGAGATGGGGCTGGGCACAAGCCATTGAAATTATTGGTCACAGCTGGTGGCCACCAGAAATAATTTCTATTAAAAAAAAAATCTCCTCACCACAGAAATCTCCTCACCACAAATGCTAAATGATAACATAGTGCTGTGGTAAAGGGACTTCTGCAACCTTAAAAAAAAATGGCAGCCACCAGCAAGGGCATTGCTATGAAACAGATGATCCATGAGGCAATTTGGGGAGACTTTTACTCCTCCTTACTTACCACAGATATCAAGCCGAAAACGCTCTTTTGTCGCAGCCCTAGCAAAGTCACGGCCCTGTGAATTCTTTTTCATTATATATTGGCTTCTCCTATGGTGATATGGACAGTCAAGGGCGAAACAAGGGTGGAGCGAAGGCAAGTAGTTCTGCAAGACTCCATTACACTGGAGTCAGCGGCCCCTCCCCCTTGCTGTTGGAGCCATTCCAGCAGCAACAGGGGAGTGTCCTGGGTGTTGCCTTTGCTGCCAGAATGGCTCCAACAGCAAGGGGGAGGGGCCGCTGACTCCAGTGTAACGGAGTCTTGCAGAACTACTTGCCTTCGCTCCACCCTTGTTACGCCTCTGTGGACAGTCTCATTTTGATGGGCTTGGACAAGCCTTAAATGATCCACAAATACAGGAAATACCTGCCAGCAATGAATATTTGCAAGTCCTTTAGGGGCACCAATAGTCCAGGAGGGACCACAATTGGCAGAAGGCCATATATTGTACAGGCCTGTTTTTTTTTTTTAACATAATGTACATTCTCTTATAGCTCAGCATTTATTGGTAAATGATTTAAAATAAAAATTTTAAAGACGTCTTTGCACTGTAAAGAACAACAAAAATTAGCTTACCACCCATTTAACTGCTCGCTGAAATATCAGAGAGAAGGGCTTTTAGACAATTCATCACTAGAAAATTGGCTGTCAAAGAATACAATAATCTCTTTCAGCAGAACAATGTACTTATTAAAAAAGTGTAAATTGCTGGTGTATCAGACAGTTTTAGCCATGTGGGTTTAGAAATGCTAATTTTTCAGGGATGCTTCTCCAACCATTATAATTGGAACCATATGTTATATTTCCAAAGATAAAAATGCCTATTTTCTAAAACAAGGAAACGTGGTTCGTTTTATGAGAATTTGTGTAATAAGACTTGGTTTTGAGGGGTTAAATACATCATGTAAATAGGATTTTCTACAAACTGAATTAGGTTCCTTTATTTCAAGATTTCAACACAATCCTACATAGGTTTATTTGGAAATAAGACTCATTGCTTACCATTCTCCCAAAAAAGTGTGCAAAAATGTAATTTAAAATTGCCATATGCAACACACACACACACACACACACACACACACACACACAGAGAGAGAGAGAGAGAGAGAGAGAGAGAGAGAGAGAGAGAGAGAGAGAGAGCAATCCTGTGTAACTATACTGTACACGGCCGGGCTAAAGGGTCGGCCATTGTATCCTAGGCCTTGCACAGCACGTGCGCACGTGTTTGTCCCCTTCCCCCAGTGTAAGCAGCACAGGCACGTCAGGTCTGAAGCTGGCACATAATTGGGGAGGCCGCATAAGGCCGGCCCGGGCTGCAACAGGGCATAGGATATCGGCGCATCTCAGCACTGATATTCCCGCCCCCTCCCAGCCTGGGCTGGCCAATGTTCCCCTCCCTCGCCACTCCTGCCCTCCCCACGCCCCCTGAGCAGCACTCATCTGCAGGTAGGTCCAGGAGTGAGGAGGTCGTGGAGTGAGCAGTGCCGGCTAAAAATCTGCCTAAAATTGTTTTTTGAACTGGGAGAATGGGTATGGAGAGCACAAGAGAAGGACCTACTTGACATAAATATAACATACCTCAACACAACATACATGGTTAGGTTTTGCAAAGATTTGCATGTGCCCCTGTGAGCATCTTTCCATTTTTCCAATCTGACAATGCAAATATGTTGCATTTATGGTTTCTGGATCTTGTTCCTTGAATGATGGGATAGGCTGAAGTGAGAAAATGTACTTCTTTTCAAAGAGGTGTAATTTTAGCGTAGTAACTTCAAACCTGAATGACTTCTCAAGTATTTTCATTGCGGCCAGTGTTGGTCAGATGTCCTTTCTATGTGCTCCAAAGTCCCTTCGTAAAAGCCTAAGATAAAGAATAGACAGACAGAAGAACTTGTCTAAGAACAGCTAAGAAGCTCGTAACTACAGTAAACGTAGAACATAAAATAGTACAGAGACCACATACAGTTGCCACTTGCGATATACACAGGACTACTGCTTCTTGCTATCTACACTTTAAAGGTCTTTAGCTTTAAGGTCTGTCCTCCTTAAAGACCAACAACTGGCAATTTGCCCTCGTTTCTGTTAAGTTAATGGATTTGTGTCAGTGGAGTAAAAAGAGGAGGGAGCTTGACCTGGCTTTCCAATCTAGTTTTGCTGAAGAACTGAGCAAGAGTGGATTATTTTGCTACTTCTTTAGAATTACTAAGTAACTTTTCTCTTTTCCAAGTGTTTGGTACATATGATGTCTGAGCTGATGAAATACTTTTAATGGTAAGGAAGATTGAATGTTCTCTTGGCTGTTTCCCAGTTATAGCAATTCCTTGATCAGCCTAGAATGTGTTACTTTATGGCTTCAGCACTGAATGCTAATCCTAGCATAAATAAATAAGCTATTCCTTTTCACATTTTGAGATGCAAATAATTTCTCTCGTCCTTTATGAACCTTAGAGGAACTCTGGGGAACTTCGTAGGAGAAAACCTGCTTGCTGTACCCTCATCTTTTTTTGTGTGTGGGGGGGGGGGGGAATAGCCATTCTTGTGGATTGTTTAAAAGTATGACATTTGGGTCCAATGGAATAATCTCCAGTGATTCAGGGTGTTACTTCAGCAGTACCAGGCTTCCCAAAGTATCACCGCACCTGTTATTTTTGTAATGGTATGTCACTTTGGTGAAGGTCACCACGCTTGGAAGGAAGAAGGCAATCACACTGTCTTCAGGTATATGCAATTTATACAAAGATAATATTTAGTTTTGAGAAAGTTTTCCAAAAACGTGTCCATAAACATATAACTATGATGCAAGTGACTTGTTTGGGGAATAAGAGAGAAGAATTGTCACAGGCCTTCCTGTGAGAGGCAAGTGTTATTTTTTAAAGAACTTCATTTGGCTTAGAAACCAGCTGTCACTAATTCAGGTTTCATTGCTTGTGGATGAATCCATTTATATTGGGGCACAAATTAACAATTACTAGGGGCAGGAGAAAATGGTGATAATGAAATAAAAACACAACACGGCTCTAAAGAAAAATCTGCATTTTATTCCTGTTTACTTACACACACACACACACACACACACACACACACACACACACAGAGAGAGAGAGAGAGAGAGAGAGAGAGAGAGAGAGAGAGAGGGAGTGGCAACATCTTTGAATGTGTATTTTTAACTCCATTGTGACATAATATTACATCAGTGCATTAGGCAGTAACCATCACATATGAGAAGCAGGAGCAGATTAGCTGACTAATCATGTTTCAAACAGCAGGCAAAAGCAAAAGTACTCCCCTATGGTACCTTTTGAAAAAATATGTAATGTTGCTATAAATAAAAAGGGAACATTCAATGAACAACTCTCAGGAAAAAAACTAGAAGTGTTTCTCAAAGTGTTCCCTAATTCTCTGGGCAGACAGACATCTCTGACAATTAAGAAGGGGCATGGAATGTTTACCACTATTGATGAGTGCAAAATGAACTTGCCCAAATATTTCTTCACACCTTACGCCGAGCGAAAATGGTGCAGAAAGACTGATAATGCAATTCTTTTTAAAAATGCAATATTTAAGTCACTTGCTGTCAGAGTAGGCCCACTGCTTTTCACAGAGCAGGCACCCTAAGGGCCCAATCCTATCCAACTTTCCAGTGCTCATGCAGCTGCGCTAATGGGGCGTGCACTGCATCCTGCAAGGGGGGGCAGTCATGGAGGCCTCCTCAAGGTAAGGGAATTTTTGGACTTCCGGTTGGGAGGAATGGCTGGCTGACAGCTCTGTCGGTTGCTCTACACCGACGGAGCACGTCTGATGGACTTAATTACTCTACCCCTGGATTAAAAGGGTGTGCGATGAGATAAACCACATATCTTCGGATCGCTCCCATTACTTTCTCGGAGAGCGTAGGCTTTTCGAGTTTGTTTTGGTTTGAGCGTGGAAGAATTGGATCAACAACGAGCTCAAAAAATCAGCCGGAATGTAAGCCAAGCCCCCTCCCGCTTATACTTTTGCTTTGCTTATGCAAGTGGCGAGGAACTGCAATAAGAATTGAAGAAATAAGCTAAGATAACGAGTTAATTTAAGAATAGAAGATTTGTTGTGAAAAGGATATAATTTGGAAGGAAGATAATATACTACAGTGAAAATATTAAGCGAAAATACTAAGTAACTTGTTGGTACTTACGGAAGATTGAAGTAGTGAAGAAACACTTTGGGGAGATATCTATAAACTGTTTTAATGAGAGAAAGAGACTTGTTTTGCTTTTGAACTGTTTGTTTTGAATTCCTGTGGTTTGGAACTGTACAAAGACGGACAAACAATTTCCTTCCGGGCAGAAGGTCATCATGAAGGATTGAAAAAAGATTGAAAAATAATTATGTTGGTTGGTATTTGCCGCCTGCACACATTTTAAGAAGTTGAGTCTTTGTTTTTGGTTTCAAAGAGAAGGAAAAGAAGTTGAACTGAGTAAGTGAAAGAGTGCCATTTGGTGAAAATTAGAAACATGGCTACAAGAAGAAGAGGGAATACATTAGAAAAAAAATCACCTCCAAAATCGCCTGGAACAGAAAGACCAACGGAAACACTGGAAGAATGCTTTAAAAGATGGGAAAATAAATTCGATGCAAAATTGGGAACTTTGCAAGAAGAATTTCAAAAGATGAAGGTGGAGCTGAAACAAGAAATATACCAGCTTGATGTAGCTGTGAAAGAAATAAAAGGTGATCTGCAAGAGATAAATATTAAGATGAAAACCCAGGAAGATAAAGTGATGCATTTTGAAATGGAGAGCTGCAAGATTCAAGATATGTTGGCGCTGGTTGAACAAGAGAGAAAACAGAGCTTCCTACGGTTTCGTGCAATTCCAGAACAAGCAGAAGATACAAGAGATAGAATGGTACACATTCTGTCAGAATTTCTACAAATAGAACGAGATGAATTGGATCTGGATTTGGATAAGGCATATAGAATTAATACAAGATATGCAGTAGCAAAGAAAGTGCCAAGAGATATCTTGGTGCATTTTGTGAGGCAACGAACAAGAGATAAAGTTCTACAGCAACATGCTAAATCAAGACTCAAGGTAGAAGAAGCGCACATCATTGTGCTAAAGGAGATTCCGTTGAGAATTTTGCAGAAAAGGAAAAGTTATGCATTCCTGGTGGAGGTGCTGAAGAAACAGAAGATTGTCTTTAGGTGGGGAAAATTAGAAGGCGTGACTCTTAAACTGCATGGAAAAACCTATAGATTGGATACAATCCAGAAAGCAAAAGAGTTCCTGAGAAGATTCAAGGATGGAAGAGAAGAAGAAGAAGATGAAGGGATGGACAGTGCAATGGCAAGCTGTGAATAATAAAGTTGGATTACAAATTTTTATCATGGAATATTAATGGAGCTAATGCTCCGTAAAAAAGAAAAAGAGTATTCCATTATTTGAAAAAACTTAACCAAGATGTGATATGCCTTCAAGAAACCCACATAAAAAAGGGAGATACAAAATTTTTGATTCAGAAAAATTTGGGAGAAGAATTTTTTTCAACCAATATTAAGAAGAAGAATGGGGTGGTTTTATATGTTAAAAAATATTTGAAGCCAGAATTAATATTTGCAGATGACAAAGGAAGAGGGGTGGCAGTGGAAGTAACACTAGATGGGATAAAAACGTTACTATTGGGGGTGTATACACCACATCAACAAAAAGGGGATTTTTTTAGATATTTGATGGATTTGTTGGCAAATTATTCTTATAGTAGTTTTTGCTTGTTGGGCGACTGGAATGGAGTCTACCCGCTGAGTGATAAAGGCTCCGAAAAAGAAATAAAACACAATCAAGGGAAATTACCTAAAAGTTTTTTTGAAATGGTGGAGACTTTAGGGGTCTTGGACATATGGAGACAGAAAAATGGGAGCTCTAAGGAGTTCACACATTATTCAGAGAGACATGGATCAAGTTCAAGAATTGATATGTTTTGGGTGTCAAAGGATATAGCTGTTAGAACTTCCAAAGCAGAGATTTTAACAAAATCTATTTCAGATCATAATCCGATATCGCTGGCTATAAGGAAGAAAATTAAAACTTATAGATGGAGACTGAATGAACTGTTATTACAGAAAGAAGAGATAATAGAAGAAGCTAAGAGTAAACTAAAAGACTTTTTTGAGTTAAATATGAATAAAGGAACAGAAGTAAGAATGGTTTGGGATGCAAGTAAAGCATTTATAAGAGGATATTTTATACAAAAAAATGCAGAATGGACTAAAAAGAGACAAATTAAGTTTCAAAAGATTGAAGAAGAGATGAAGAAGAAAGAACAAGAGTTGAGGAGGACACCTGGTGACAAAAACGTTTTACAACAAATTAAAATTTTACAGAGTCAACTATCCCTGATGATAACAAAAGAAATAGAAATTAAAATGAAGTATGCGAAACAAAGGTATTTTGAACATGCTAATAAACCAGGAAATTTTTTAGCTTATAAACTGAGGAAAGAAAGGGAGAAAAGAATTATTTCTAAGTTACAAGAGACAGATAAAATATGTACAGAACAAGAAGATATACAAAAATTAATTGTAAATTATTATACAAATTTATATAAAAGACAGAAGGTAGAACCAGCAAAAATAAAGGAATATTTGGTAAGGCAAAATTTACCAAAAGTCTTGGAAGATCAGAAATTAATTTTAAATGAAAGGATCATGCCTAGAGAAGTGGCAGATGCGATAAAGAGAGTTAAACTGAATAAGGCACCAGGTCCAGATGGTTTGACTGGGAGATTTTATAAATGTTTAGAAGATGTAATAAGTATCCCATTACAACAGACAATGAATGATATCTTACAAAATAGAAAAATGCCAGATTCATGGAAAGAGGCGAACATAACTTTGATACCAAAAGAAGGACAAGATTCAAGTAGTATAAAGAATTATAGACCTATATCTTTGCTTAACAATGATTATAAGATATTTACATCAATTTTAGCGGAGAGAATGAAGAAGATGTTGCAAAAATTCATACATGAAGATCAATGTGGTTTTCTACCAAAAAGACATTTGAGGGAAAATGTAAGAATTGTTGTGGATATGTTGGAATATTTTGACAAACATATAGATAAGCAATTAGCATTAATATTTATAGATGCTGAAAAAGCTTTTGATAATTTGAACTGGTCTTTTTTATTAGAAGTTTTACAAGAAATGGACTTCGGGGAAAACTTCAATAAATGGATAAATTCAATTTATGTGACACAAACTGTAAGAGTACTAGTGAATGGTGAGCTGACTAAGACATTTGAAATTCAAAAAGGTACGCGACAAGGATGTCCGTTATCACCATTGCTGTTTATATTGGTGTTAGAAGTTTTGAATAGAAATATTAGACAAGATGAAAGAATATATGGTGTGAAGATTAAGAAAGAAACATTCAAGTTAAGAGCCTTTGCAGACGACTTGGTACTAATGCTGGAAAATCCGTTAAAAGATATAGAGTTGTTGAGTAAATTAAAAGAATTTGGATCTCTTGCAGGATTTAAAGTTAATAAACAGAAGACAAAAATAGTGACTAAAAATATGAAGATTCAAGATCAACTGAAACTGATGAATAAAACAGGATTTAAGGTGGAAAAAAAAGTTAAATATCTTGGAATTGTATTGACGAGTATGAATTGTACATTATTTCAAAATAATTATGTTAAAGTATGGAATGAAATTAAGAAAGATCTGTTACGATGGGAAAGATTGAAATTGTCCTTACTAGGAAGGATATCGGTGATTAAGATGAATGTATTGCCAAAAATGATGTTCTTATTTCAAACGATACCAGTGATTATATCTGATGCACCATTTAAAGAATGGCAGAAAGACATTTCTAAATTTATTTGGCAAGGGAAAAAACCAAGGGTGAAATATAAGATTCTTCAAGATGCAAAAGAGAGAGGAGGATTAGGACTACCAGACCTGAAAGTATATTATGCAGCATGTTGTTTTGTGTGGTTGAAAGAGTGGGTGTATTTACAAAATAGAAGATTATTGGAGTTAGAAGGCTCTGACTTGAGATTTGGTTGGCATGGGTATTTGTGGTATGATAAAGTGAAAGCAAATTTAGAATTTAAAAATCATTATGTTAGACATGCATTATGGAGAATTTGGAATAGATATAAAATGAGATTTTATGAGAAAGTACCATTATGGGTTGCACCATATGAAGCACACTTTGGTGGAAGTAGCGTGCCAAAAGAGAAAGGACTACTGTACAGAAATTTATTAATTTTTTCACAAGGAGACTGTATAATGAAGTCAAGAGAAAAACTAATGGAAGAAGACTTTAATTGTCAATGGTTTGTATATGCTCAAATTTTGGAGAGATTTAAAGTGGACAAGAAGGCATATGGATTTGTAGAAGAAGAATCAATATTGGAGGCACAATTAAAATCTGAAGACCAGATAATTTCAAAAATGTATAAATTGCTTTTGACGTTTGAAACAGAAGAAGAACAGGTTAAAGAATGTACGATTCATTGGGCGAAAAATGTAGGTCATGTTATTTTAATGGACCAATGGGAACAACTATGGTTAAAACAGTTGAAATTTACGTTAAATGTTAATATTAAAGAAAATATGTATAAAATGATATATAGATGGTATATAACCCCAAGCAAATTAGCAAAAATGTATGAGAAGGTGACGAATAGATGTTGGAAATGTAAAATGCAAGAAGGAACTTTTTACCATATGTGGTGGACATGCCCTCAAGCAAAGAAGTATTGGACTCAGATTCACAAACAGATTGAGTTGATTTTAAAGATTAAGATCCAAATGAAACCGGAAACATTTTTGTTGGGTATGTGGGAGGATCATGTAGGCGAAAAATTTCAAAACTTTGTTTTTATATATGATAGCTGCGGCAAGAATTTTATATGCACAATATTGGAAGAATTCGGAGATACCTTTGCTGGAAGATTGGTGGCTGAAAGTTTTGGATTATGCTGAAATGGATAAACTTACAATTTTAATTAAGGAAAAGTCAGTTAACTTTTTCGTGAATAATTGGAAACCATTTATTGACTTTTTAAGAGAGAGAGAGAGGAATGATGTGATGATATGCGGATTTAATGAATAGAATGTGGGTGTTGTTTTGGCTTAGTTGGAAATTGTATGTAGAAAATAGTGAATAGTATGCTAGTAGGATGTATTGCTTCGCGCTTGCTATAACTTTATGAAATATGTACTGTTTTTATGTTTTAATATATCAATAAAATATAAATATATGAAGGAAAAAAAAGTAAGGGAATTTTTGATCCATTAACATGGGGCTGCATTGCGGCTGCATCGGCGCTGGAACGTTGGATAGGATTGAGCTGGAAGAATCATAGCTATCATAGCTTAACTCTTTTCAGTACTTCAGCCAAGCAGCTTCATGTATTATAAAATGTATAAGCAGCAGCCACAGTAGTTGCAGCAGCATCTGCTCCTTGGGAACTGAGGAGAGATCTCCTGCTCTGCCTCCACCTGCCATAAAATCCCTACAGTTTATGGTAAATAGGTATGACAGTGAGCTACACCAGTATTCATTGTTGCCAGACTGGCATTCTTTCCACAAGATACTGGTGGGCCCCTGTATCCACGGATTCGCTATCCACGGTTTCAGTTATCCATGGATTGTGGGGATCCCCCCAGGCTGTTACTTTTTTCCCAGTAAGCTCCGTTTCCTCCTTAAATAAACAGGAGAAGCAGCCTCTGGCTGCTTATTGCAGGCAAGTAGAACGAGACTAAGCCCTAGAGAGGCTCTGCAAGTTTAACAGAAACCTTGCAGAGCCCCTCTAGGACTTAGTCTCGTTCTACTTGCCTGCAATGGAGGCTGCTTCTCTGTTTGCTTTAAGGAAGAAACAAAGCTTGCTGAAAGAAAAATAAGAGCTGGGGCGCGCGCACGCCTGCCCGCAGGGGAGGCAGGGCGGGGGGCCCTCAGGAAAACGTGGAGGGATTGTTCGCTCCTATCCACGGTTTCAAATATCCACAGAGGGGCCTGGAACATATCCCCAGCAGATATGGGGGGGAGAGTACTGTACCAAACAAAAGGCTATCGCTGGCCTGAAAAGCCTGGTGAGCACCAAAAAAGGAACTTGGTATGCAGGGATCAAGTTCTAAGGCAGCAATAAGGGAAGGGAGTAGCATCTTAGGTTGTGTCACACAAAAGGCAACTTCCTCATACTGAGAAACAAGCTCTGAGGCTTTGTAGGGCTTCATGGTCAGGAAATTTGTCCCTTGAGGCCAGCTGACTGGGTGCTTAGGCAGGCTGACACTGCAGCCTAGATGGGGCCCTTGATGCACTGAGTTCCACCTGCCAAGTTTCCCGTGGGGCACCAGTGGGGCAAGGAGCAATGTACCAGAACCTGACCAAGTAGTCTTGGTTTGAGACTGTTCCCTGTGCCCCCCACATACACCCACACCAAATGTTAGTCAGCCGCTAACAAAACAACAGAGATTAGTATTCCAAACACTTTAACCTTGAACTATGTGAGTTTCATATTTTTTTTAAAATGAATTCATTGGAGATGTTAATTTCTGAAAACAAGAAAAGAGAATGGCATCAAATGGCAATGAAACAGGGAACAGAAGCGTCCTCTTGAAGATCAGCTCGTGACATACTGCCATGAAAACAAACCACAAAACTTAGTCAAGTTTCATTTTACCTCACAAGGAAACATAATTAAGTCCTGTAAGACTTCTAGGACTGCAGTCTACCGGGTGTTGCCATCTGCCACTAGCAGAAATATTTCAATAGAAGTAATACTAAGAAGCTCTTACTCTCAGTATTTCATTGCTAGCATCAGTAATTATTCCCCAGGATATAACCTTTCTGTAATTTGTGGAAAATCACAATAAATTGCTTTCAAATATTTTTGTTTGGCATAATCTAATATTTGGTAGGGATACATGGAACTTTCCTGGAAAAAAAAATGTCACTAGTCTTATCAAACTTTTTGTTTCCCTTGATTCTTTAGGGCCAAACTGCACAATCTAGAGAACACATGAGTTGGCCTAGAAGTTTTTGCTTTTTTCATGGACTTTTCTTGAATAATGTGTGGGAGGAACAAAAGAGGGGAAATCATGGGAGGAAGTGGGAATCATGGGAGTGGGAGCTTTAGCACTTTGCCCTAGCTGCATTTCTGACCCTGATTGTTCACCCTCTGCCCCACTGATCTATTTACAAGTCGAAGGGCCCAATCCTATGGGCACATTGCATCACTAGAACTTGTGTTCCGGTGGCACAGCATGCTTTATGTTGGTTGCAAAAGGTGAAATGCCATAGAAAATAGCCAGGCCACCACCACCACGAGTGGCCACAGCTTCATATCAACGGACCCAGGAAAAGCGCTAGCACCGGTAATGCTGCGGGCAGGAAGGGGGAGAAATGAGGCAGAGACTGGGGCAGAGAAGCGGGCCATGGAACTGGCCATGGAAACAGTTTTGGGAATGGTCTTCACAGCATATTCTTGTAGCATCGCTGTGTCACCTTCCCAAAATGACCAATGAAAGTTTCCAGTTCTGTTTACTGGTCATTGATGCACTCATCAAAAATATTTTTCAGGTGTTCTAAGTAACAATAATGGCACTCCTAACGAGGGTTCCATCCCATTTCTGGGGATTGCTTGGATCTCTTCTTAACAAGCTGCTCTGATAGCCAGTGTTGTTGTTGATGGGGGCGCGCGTGGGCGGGGCAATGACACATTTTGCATCATCGCCCCGCCCCCGCATCATTACGTTGCTCCCAGAATGACTCCATTTGGAGTCTTACAAGGGCAAGAGTGGGTGGGAGGGTGCATTTCCTGTCTTGAATATCGGCTGGAATGGCTGCCGAAGCTGTTATAGCTGCAGCTATGAAAGCAGTCGCCGCCGCGGCCGCTCCTCATGAGGAGACCGTGGGTTGCACCCAGGGCCCTGTAAACCCCCCCCCCCGGCCCTGGCATAGCTATGCAACTACTCATAGCATTGCACTATTTCCCCTTCGGCACTGATGTCAATGTGGCGATGAGGGCTTCTCCTGCTCTCCTCCATTGGATGCTGTTACTTTCCCATTGTTCTCCAGAACTCCACTCAGCCTTCTTCCTGACCATCTCTGATGCAGAAGACCTTCTCAGCAGGGCATAAATCAGCTCACTGACAGCAAGGACTGAGGATGTGCATAATTCATATTGACTGGTGACTAAAGGAATGTGTTTCCTCTCTTTAATTAACGTTTTGCACCTCTTTTCCCCCAACAAATATTCCATCTCTTCTTTCCGTCCTCTCCTATTTCCGTCACCATTTGTCTATCAGATATATTTTCCCTCAGCAGCTCATTATAGGGCCTACTAACAATGCTCAAAGCTTCACAAGTTTGCCAATTCAATGCACACCTTCAGTGGATGACCGTGTTGGTCTTCAGGCGCCTGGTGCAATTGCAGAAACCTCTACACCTGCTCCGAAAAGCTGCTGCCTCAATGCCCCCTCGTAGAAAAAGCTCAACTGCAGCAAATGAGACAATATTCTCTCCTAAAAACAGATGGACTGTCTCAAATAAAAACCATAAAAATAATACAATGCACATTGACAGATGCAGCAAACAAACACCAGGATGACAGTTCTGCAACGTGAAGAATAATTCAATAATGAATCCAAGTGTTTTTAAAAGATTTTTGATCTGAATCTGTTTCTTTTAACAAAGCTGGATCTCTATGCTATCTGCTTGGGACTAACTCTGATGGTATGTAAAATGCAGGGTTACAAAATGCAATCCAGTCTTGCTCCCCTGTGGTTGTATTTCATGTACAGAAGCAGGGAGAACTGGCAAACACTCTTGAAAATTGCTCTGGAACATCTGATCATGGGTGAGACTATTGTTTAAAAAAACCAATAAAACATTAAAACAAGCATTAAATAAAATGAAAACATCATAAAAACGGAGAATTTTGAGCAAAACCAGAAACTAAAAATAATCTGGAGAAGCCTAAGCATATAAGTCTTCAGGGAGCAACAAAATGAAAAGATAGATGGAATACAATGAGCTTCACTGCAGAGCGAATTCCATAGAGGGGGGGTCACCACTGAGAAAGCCCTCCTACATCTCCTCCGCTCTCACCTCAGACAAAATTGGGGTGTGCAGACCTTAGGGAATGGGTTTTCAAACTGGTGGGACATGACCCACGAGGAGAACTGGATGCTGTCCCCTGCCACCTTAAGGGGCGGGGACAGCATGACTGCCACCGGGGAAAAGGGTACTTTTTGTAGTTTCTGCATCCATCTGGAGGGTGCAGGGAGGCCCATGACCCCCTCTGTGGGTCTCCCCATGCTGTAAATTGCTGCTCCATGGTGATTACGACCACTTCTGGTTTTCATCACTTCTTCAAAAGAGAACACAACTGCCTCCTTAAGACAACAGGGCAGTATGCCCTACCAGACTGGCTCCAACGGCGAGTGGGAGGGGCCACTCTGCACCTCCGTGTAACACCGAGCAGCACTTACTGCGCCACCGCCCCCCTGGCTATGCTACTGGACTCACAATCTCTCCCTGAGCTTCATAGATGAGCAGTGTTTTGAATCCAGATCTTCTGCCCAGATCCAGCATTATTCATCAATTGTCAGCATCTACCTGGTACTTTCATTTTTATTTTCTCCCTACAATCCTTGCTGATTTCAATTCTTATGGCAGAGTACAGATTGTGGCGCTCATTTCACAGCTGGAAAATGCTGGCCATCCAGGCCACTATGTGGGAACCATGTATATAATGAATGGTGGAAAGCCACATCTCTGCACCCCTCACAGCAAAGTATTTCATCAGATAGAGCATCCATTCACTACCAAGTTTCCTCCCACTGTATCTGAAGGGTCATATCCCCCGATACATGAAAAAGTCAACTTCAGAAAGCGTACCAGTTTGCTAACTCTCAGCACTCCTTCGCTTCATGCTCTCAGTGCTTTTTTGATATTAATTAATTAGCCAGCTCCTACGAAGCAGGTAATTAAGCCGTGTTATCCACATATTACAAATTAAGATTGTGAGACACAGAGATTAGTTTTCACCTACGAATGATCAGTCTGCGTTATAATGAGTTAAGAAGTTTTGGGTCGCTGTGCTTCAGTGTCGGTGCTAGAGAAACGGAATGGAAATACATGGCAACATGGTTGGATTCTGTAAAGAATCGATAGCCGGTTCCTCTGCTGGAGCTCCATTGGCCTGCACACTGGATTCATACAAAAAGGCATCCCACAGTAGGAGCATGTAAATAATTGTGGTTAAGTGCCCTGTAGGCTTCTAGGAATCTTACTTCTCTCCATGGGAGGAAAGCTTCTGACACAACAGACCCTTGCCTCTGAAAGCTCATTCCCCAATACATTTCCACGCATTTAAGGAAACAGGTTTTGTAACAAGAAAGCTGCTATCTGGAACTGGAACTAAAGTATTTCTATTAGCCTTTGGTAATGTGCTTCCCGTGTCTTTGAAAAGAGGTTCTCTCAGAAATTCATATAACTCACTGTATTATTATGAAAGCACTCTCATTTGGGGGAGAAAAATCCACCATTTTATTCTAGCTCAGTATTTGCTGCAGCTGAAAAGCTACCCATTTTCATTGGCTCATCATGGGTTGTTATAAAGAATGTGTGGTAAAAGAAAAAAAAACTTGAGACTTTTTGCTTCCCACAAAATTTCCCAAATGTGATCTACACATGCAGCAGAATAAAGTAGCAGAATACTGAGGAGGAAGAATGGACTATACCACTGCAGACTGACTAAAGTTGGGGCATACTACCGATCTCCCACATGAAAACACCCTGCAAACAGAAGAATGCACCTCAGGGAGAAAGGTTCTAGCTTTCTTTATCTACTGAGCTGGCTGTCTATGTGCAGGGTGTTATCAATGTAGAGGAGCATTCAAACATGTGATCACCTACTTGCAGTCTGAAAGGCTTCATTCCATCCTATCATCTCAGCTGTGTAGACCAGGTCTCAGATATTTCACCTCAGAAGGAACCTTTAAACCAGGGGTGTCAAACTCATGCTTAGTTGAGAGCTATGTTCCACTGAAACTAGCACCCACGGAGCATTTCTATCTCCTCAAACTGGACATTCTGTGTAAAGGTGCCATTCTTCAATAGGAAACATTTTACATCGTTCACATGTGCATCACGAAGCTGCTAAATTGGACGTCATTCACAAGTCTGACCCAGTTGACCTAATCCTGAATGCACAGGCACAAGCTTATGAGCTGCCACAGGCCTCTAGTCTTCGCCACGCTCACTTGAGAGCCAAGGCCACTGAACTCAGGGGAACCTGCTTCCCAGTGAGTTAACAGCACACTACACAGTGATGGTTTTATACAGGCAGTTTGGCTTCTCCTTCATAAGTCACAACATGGAAAACATTCTTATGGGACAGCAGGAAGCAGAACAAAAAATGATATCTGTGAATAATCCTGTACAGACAGGATTACACCAAATATGCAATCGGAAGTGACACCATGTTTGCTGGCTTCCCATCCAATGCCAACGCATCTACTGGTCATGCCGCCCCCAGCAACTGCGTGTTCAGTGGTGCTGTCAATAGGGGCCACACACATACAGCTGGGCATACATAGGACTCCTCTGCGCAATCTGGAATCCTGTCCCTGAGTAATCAGGGTTCCTGATTATGTGCAGCTATACATGTGGAGACCCCCTTTCACATTAATACATTATGCACACCATTGCACTATTACTAGCAGGTGCATCAGTGGAGAGTGGGAATATGGCCAACAGGCACAGTTCCCCTCCACACATTCAGTATATACACGAGGGGAGGAAGGTCCATAAGGACTACCATCTTTCAAATAATACGGAAGTAACATTTTGAGGTTCTCTTTCAAAATTTTTATCCATTTTATTTACCGCATTTACACGCCACCTTTCTGCCAATGTGCTCTAAACAGTTCACAATTTGAAATAAGGGCTCAAAATCTAATAGACATGCTACAAAAGGAAAAAGGGACCAGAAAAACAAAATAAGGAAATTCAGGTGCCAATGACAAACTTCATGGATGCAATTCTGCTTAACCAACACGTTTCTTTTTGATACAATATATTATCCTTTTATATTGTGCTCAGAGAATCAAATGTTTCAATATTTTTATGCTTCCTAAAGGTTTCCCTGTCAAGAGAGGAATAATGGACTGGATTCTTACAACCCAGCCTTATTTCATCCACAGTTTAGAATCCCTGAAGACCCTGGATAATAAAAAGAAATATAGAACTCTTTAATCTACCTATAAGATATTTAAAAAAATCTAGCCTCTTGTTCAGACATAACTAGGTCATATCCCTCCAAAAGAATGTTAGGTTACCCTATGGTAACTTCTAAAATATGGTCATTGCTTTATTCCCTAATAACTGTCCTTTGGCCTTTTATTTCTAAGGATAAAGCTGGTAGCAAAAGAAGAATCATCACAATGATGACTTCCAAAAAGTTAAGCTTCAACTCTATGCTTTTTCATTAAAAAGTATTTCATAGTTTTGACTTTGAATAGAAATAATGAAAATACTTTTTAAAACTTAGTTTAACCCCCCCCAAAAAAATCTGAGTCATTTTTTTTTAAAAAAATCCTGCAATTTGAACTGTACTTTGAATTTCACATCTAAAATAAAACTACCAACATGATTGATAGTTCCACTAGCTAGGGTACATGGATCTAAGCCAATTAGATCTATGATGTTACACTTACAGCGCAATCCTATCCAACTTACACCACCGGTGTAACCAGTGGTGCAGCAGAACGGGAGGTCCCAGAACGGAAAGGGGATTCAAATCCCCTTTGAATCTGCCTTTGGAGGGGATTTGAATCCCCTTTCTGTTCTGGGGTCTCCCGTTCTCGCTGCACTGCTGGTTACACTGGTGGTGTCAGTTGGATAGGATTGCACTGTTAATTAGATGTTTTCCATAATTAATGAAACTTAGTAGAAAGTGTAAGTTAGGGTAGTTCTTTTGTTAGTTTCAGCAATTATGCAACAGCTACATTCAGGTGTCACATTCCTGATCACTGTAGTTGCCCCATTCCCCACTCTGCATGAGATGGGAGAATGGCACCAGCCCAGTGGCTAAGGACGTACCATGGAGGAGGAACTGTTGCAGCAATCTCAGGTCTTCTTTGAGGCCGAGGGCCATTCAGCATGGTTGGGATCAGTGACCCCTTCCCACCCACCCAAGTAAACAGTCTGAGGTTAGCTGGTTGCCAGTTGCAAAGCTGGGTAGAAAATTTTTGGTTATATGGCCTGTTATATGTGTGTGGGGTTGGGTGAAGGAGACCTGGTGTAATTAGCCATATTGGTAACAAACTGACAGGAAACATGCAGCACAGAGTTTAATGGCCCAATCTTATTGGGCATTTATGATGGTAGATCTCACCATCTGCTGCTGTAAGTGCTACAGTGGTCCTGTAAATGTTGCGCCACTGTCGTGCACATTGGAGCCACTGGTGCAAATGGTTGGAGGCTCTGCATGCCCACCAGAGATGGACCCAGCCCACACTGAAGCGGAAAAAGTGCCAACGGGGCTAGTCATGGGCAGTTTAAGGAATATTTGGGGCAGGGAGTGGGGAGGGCAGGGGGTAGTTCAGGGGCAGGATGGCATGGATCTTGGTGGTAGCAGTTCATGCTGGAATTCTATCTCAATTTTCCCAGACCAACACACCCCTGCCAAAATAGCTGGCACAAGTCCAAGGAGACCCATTGACAGCCAGGTGGCCTATGGAGAGGTAGGTAAAATATACTTTTTTTTTCTTCAAGCTAGACTGTCTGGTCACACCACTCTAGCATGCAGCATGTGCCCCGGAAACATGGCTGCATAGCACAACATGGTAGAGGATAGGACTGGGTTGTAATAGGGATTGATGTGCACCCTGAGATAAGCACATCAGGGTCAGGGGAGCAGAGTCTTCTCAGTTTGGGGGTGCTGGCTGGGAACCCTTGAGCTAGGATTTCAAAGACAACCTCAAAGACTCCTTGGCTTGCGAAAGGCGGTGGAATTCAACTTATTCTATCCCCTTGCCAGTGGTTGATGCTGAGATCTTTGGATTGTCAACAGATAGTCTACAGCCTGGCTTCAGGGTGGGATCACTTGAAAGGGAATGGGCAGTAGCAGGCTGTCTCCTCCAGGGTAGGAGCCCAAGCCACCTTGATTGCCATTATCGGGAGAAAGGCGGGTAAAAATTCTTTAAATAAAATAAAATAAAATAAATGGGAGCAGAGTGTTAGGAATTAGGACCTCCTGCAGGGTATATTGATATATATCTATATGCTTTGATCTGAATAATTTGTGACTCTATTTATAATCCAAAGTACCTCGTCTCTTGTCTCATTGGGGCATAGTGACAGCTATGTGCTGCGTAGCCCTGCCCTTCACTCCTCCTCTCACATGTAGAACTGAATGTATTACTTTTTTGTTTCATCAAAGCAAAGTTTGCCAGGATGTCTGATCTGGCACACTGTCATTTGAGCAACCCTTCCAAATCTGGATTGCAAACCAAGATCAAATCATGACTCGCAACGCAACTCTGATTTGGCAGGATCACTCCAACCAGTTTGATGGTTCAGAAAACACAGCAAGCACCCAGAGAGAAATGGTCTCTCCCATAACAAGGAATTGTGTAGAAAGACGGTATTTCCGAGACCCTGAGAAATACTAATTTTTGCTCATCGTATGCTAATTCTCAAAGAGCGTGCACAATAGATGTTCATATAATGGCCTCCAACAGATGCAAGACATGCAGGAAAACAATGTGATTCTCCTGAGAAAGTGGCCTTGGAGCTGATGATTCTGGAGGTCCTTCAAGACATATGCGTAGCAAATATTTGTTCTTTTACATAGCATGCGTATCTACTGGCCTGAAAATACGGAAGACCGTGAAATGTTGGAAGCTCCATTGTTAAGGGGCAGCAGCAATAGCATGGCTGAAACCGAAAGCTTCCCATTAAGAGAAGTGAAGAACCGGAGCGGTGAAACAAACAGGATGACTTGGGAGCCGACTGTCACAGAAGCGACTTTCATGCCATGAGCGACTTTCATGTCTACAGCAAACAGAATTCAATTACTGTTTGGATATGATCAATTATTGCCAAAGGGCTTGCCAAGTCTATTTACTGGGCTGGCACAAATGCAGCAGCCTCTTCTCAGAAAGGTTACCAAGTGTTTCTGGAACGACGAGAGAGCGAGGGAAGAAGGCAAACAATATTAAGAAATACTACTGGAATGTGGTTTTAAGTTCATTCCAGTCCAGAGAAGCCCATAATTTTGCAATGTAAAAGCTATGCAGTGTGGCGAGGAGAGCAGTGACACAATGAATCCCAGATGGTACTGGAAAATTGATCAGCTGTGCTTCCCAAGTACTTAACAGCACCAGGAGGGTAAAAAAAGAAGAAAAAAAGACTCACAGCTGCTCAATGGAGGGATCGCTATAATATTTGGTGTTTAAACGTCACTGGTATTGCTATGGCTATTGCTACAATTTACACAAACTTCCGCCTGAGCTTTTTCAATTAAGGCAAGGAAGTTAAGCCAGCAGCCTGTGGAAAAAGGCAATGATGCGAAGCAATGCCTTCTTCACTCTGAACTTGGAGTGGGAGAGGGCTGGGAGCACCGCTAGCTTATGCAAACGACTGCGATCAGTTACTGTCAATTGACAAAGTCACCAGTATCTACTAGGGACACAGTGTTAAAGAATCATTTAGAAATAATTTGCTGACTGATCACTAATTAACTATCAGACAGTGAAAGATCTACTGTCCTTGCAAACCAAGATGACCTTGTGAACTGAATCTTCCCTCCACTGCATGCCCTATGCTAAGGTGAGGGTTTGCTATGCTCAGATTGGAGGGATTGGAAGGGCAGCTGCCCCCGATATTGCATGTGCTCTTTCAGTGCAGCCATGGCAAAGGGCAGGCTGCCGTCACGCCTCTGCCCCTTAAAGAACCTGGCTCATGTGGCCAGGTGACGTTTGTCTCAGCAACAGGGTCACCCATGTAGCCATCTAGATCAGGGGTGGCCAACCTTCCACCATTAGGGCCTCTGCATTCTTAAGAGTTGCGTAGAAGACAGAATCTTGACAGATGCAATTGCTGATGGTGCTGCTAAAGCAGCTGCACCTACTGAAATGCCCTCACCTATACAACCATTAAAGGGCCAGGAGCATTCATGTTGAGAGGTTGGCCACCCCTGATATAGATTCTGCTGCCGGATCATCACTAGGAGCCAAGCAAGATTTTCTTTTCTGAATGCTACTTGATTGGCCTCTGAAGACCCCTGGTTTTTGCGTACTCCATAGAATCTATTCAGTTTTATGTTGTTTGACTAGTAAGCCTTATCCTCAATGAGTGTTTTGACTGACTGCTTTAGTTTAATTCTTATCATAACTTGAAACAAAGACAGTTTGAAGCCGAGTAGATGAGAAAAATGATTGTTGAGCACCTCAGACAACTCCAAGAGAGATGAGGATTTCCTTAGGTACTCCACATGGGCTTAAGTAGTTTTGTGGCCTAATCCTATGGGACTGCTGCGCCACGTTGCAAAATACGACCCGCCAGATGGGCCACTGCCACAAGCCACGTGTGGCCATGCGCCACTGGCTTCCAGAAAAGCCCTGGCACCAGGGTGGGCAGTGGAGGTGGGTGGGCGGATGGGGAGAAGTGGGGGAGGAATGGGGTGGAAGTTGTGGTGGGGAGGGGTGTGTGTTGAGGGCCAGGAATGGGGTAATATCAGTGGCAGCAGCTCTGCCAATAACGTATCCCCCTTCCCGGCCTCTATCTCCTGACCTGGGTCCACTGAGATTCTGAGTAGACCCATCAAGGCAGGAGAGGGTTATGCCCAGGCAAGGTATAAATGTTCCCTTACATGGAGGAGACCTCCAGGACTGCCCCTTCAAAGGATTCAGCACATGCTCTGGTGGCATGGCTGCATCAGCAGTGGAGATTGGATAGGATTAGATGTTGCCTGAGGGTAATTCTCATAGGTCTGCTTTTCCTCAGTTATTCTGGAGCTTGGCAACTGAGTAGCACTTAGAAGGGGCAGGCTCCCAAATTTGCTCCCAAAGCAATGTGGAGACCCATGTGCAAGGCAAGGAAAATCTGCTTGCTTTTTAGAGCAATGCGGAGATCTGCTGAAAAGCAGCTAAAAAGCAACGCACGGAGATACAGAGCAAACGACAGTTCCCATTGTGTTGCAAATAACATTCAACAGAAAACACACACACACACACACACACACACACACACACACACACACACACACACACACACACACACACACACAGCAATGCCAGAAGAGAGAGATTACCTTTTATAGTAAATGCAGCAAGGCACGGAAATGTGCTCCCAGAGCGACGTGGAGACACACACAAAAAAGCAAAGTACACACCCGTGAGAACAATGGCCCCAACGAAATCGAAGATAGCAAGAGCCGACTGTGAATATGGAGAGGTAGGTGGCAATTCTTCCCCTCGCAGATAAGCAAATTCGCAGGTAGCGAAGTCACATATTAAGAGAACTAACTGTACTAAGGAAATACAATATGTATTAACACAAAAAAATAAAGTTGGAATCCTTCTAGTGTGACAGTCATAACAATTGTGTTCTATCTCCAGTTAAAAATCTCTCAGCCATGCGTGGCTTATTGGTAAAGATAAGATAATAGCAGTTTCTGTCTCCAAGGAATTACTGGGTGCCATCATTATACACACCCTCATGTTAAGTTAATGTCCTGCTCAATGTTTAAAACTGGTTTATATCAATACAAAGTATATAGATTCCTCTTGCTGTGTAACTCTTATTAAATAGAGTTATTAGCCTAAAATGTTGAGATAACATTTGAAAAAGTTGGGGGTTTCCCCACTTACCCTATGGCAGGGTTGACCCAGCCATGAGGCTGGTTGAAACAGATGTTTTGAAAGGCAAGTTGGGAGGGAGTGAAGAACTAATGAGCTGTGTCCCACACCTTGGAACTGCCTACCACCCCGTCTGGCCCCCCACCCACCGAGATGCTTCAATTGGCTCTCCAATCCACTTCATGCACATGGAGTGTGAGTGGGAAGAGGACTGGGGTTCCCCCATAAGCTGCGTGGCTGCATAGCTCTGCACAACAAGGAGCTCGGCAACCTGGAAGTTCAGCGTTGACGGCATCATCTTGTCCCAACGCAATTGTGATGCTGCAAAGCCAAAGAAGGGGTTCGTGCAGAGGGGATAGAGATGGCACCCCATCTCTTCATCCAGTGCTGTGGGAAAAAGACAAAAACTCACACGGTTGTTGCTGCTGCCACCACTACATCTTCACCCTTCTAGTTGCCTAAGATAGCAGCTGGGTGGGCAGGGAGAAGGGGTTGTGATATGGTGGAGCACCACGATGTAGAGTTTGGTACTCCCTTCCTTTGGCTCAAGCACCACCTCCTTCTTCTTACTCCCAAACTGAAGGGGGAAAAAACCAAAAACCTTGTGCTGCTTTGGCCACCACGGTTGCCTCCTCACCCTCTTCTTCACCCACCCAGCTACTTAGGAAAGCAGCTAGATGGACAAGGGGAGAGAGGCAAGGCAAGAGGCCTTACCTTCAGCTCTGGCACCCATAAACAGTAAGGATGGAACCCTCCCAGCATGCTCAGCTCATACTGTTTATTTCAAACAGGACTGAGCTAGAAAAAGAGGAAGGAGGTGGCACTGGAGCTGAAGGTATGGGGGCTGTCTCCACTCCCCCTATCTCGCCCCTCCCCCTCACCTTGCCCACCAAGTTGCTTTCCTAAGCAAGGAGCTGGGTGAGGAGGAGGGGGGACATGCACAGGTGGGTTTTATGTATTTATTTGGGGGTGCATACTAATAGGGGTAACGGAGCTGCCCCAATTCAGATGGCAGATCCATTTAGTCTGACTGTCCCTCCATCTCTTCCCCTCCCGTCCCATCTGTCCTCCCCTGTCTTTTCCTCCTTCCTTTGAGCCCTGGCTGCTTTAATGGACTGGTACCCACCCAAGCTCTGACAGCTGTGAGCTGCCTCCACCTCCAGCTGTGCACTGTTGATGGCCTCGTGGCCTCTAGAAGGAAAGGGATTTGATGCTCCTGCCCCCTGAACCTGAGATTTTTCTGCGGTTGAAATTTGCTTGTCAACAATCTAATATAATTTTTTTTAATACATCTGGAACATTTGAAGCATTCATCGCCTTTCATTCATTCCATTTGAAGTCAAAAATTTAGGAGGGGGAAAAAGATCAATGTTCATCAAATTAGATAAATTTCAAACTATCCAGCTAACAATCTGATGGTTTAATTCCCTCCCCCATATATTTAGTGTAATGCTCAGCCACAAATGCTTAAAGATAATGATGCCTAACTTTATGCTGTCCAATCGCCAGCAGATAGTATACTGTTTGTTTACCACCATCAAATTTCTGTCTGGCATCTGTGTGTGTACAGTGTCTCTTTTTATGATACCTTTGGAAGTGGTAATAACAGGTTCACCAACTATCATGCCAGATGGGGAGTTACTGAACACAGCTGCAGAGTAGTTTGCACCCCCAGGAGACCTACTTTAAGAATTCCTTATACGGGTTAATGTAAAACATGGAGCTAGCATCACTGTCAGGGCTGATAAATATGCTGTTCTAAATTAAGATGGTCGGTGTCATTAACAGCATATTTTTAGTGAACCATGGGTGACTGATATTGTAAATAATCTATCATGTCTGCATTCATGTCAATTTCTCCTTTTGCTTGCTGTTGCTTTCTGTATCTTATATTAAAAATGCATGTACTGTTTAAGACTTTCAACCTACTCAGCTACACCTGCCATTGAGGGGATGGTCTTAGAGGCAAGGATCAGGGTGTACAGGTGGGCCCCCATATCCACTGATTCGCTATCCATGGTTTCAGTTATCCATGGATCATGGGGACCCCCCCAGGCTTTTACTTTGATCCCAGTAAGCTTCGTTTCTTCCTTAAAGAAACAGGAGAAGCAGCCTCTGGCTGCTTATTACAGGCAAGTAGAACGAGACTAAGTACTAGAGAGGCTCTGCAAGGTTTCAACCTTGCAGAGCCTCTCTAGGACTTAGTCTCGTTCTACTTGCCTGCAATGGAGGCTGCTTCTCTGTTTGTTTTAAGGAAGAAACAAAGCTTGCTGAAAGAAAAATAAGAGCTGCGGGGGGGGGGGCAAGCATGCCTGCCTGCAGGGGAGGCAGGGTGGGGGGGCCCTCAGGAAACCATGGAGGGGGTGTTCGTTCTTATCCACGGTTTCAAGTATCCACGGAGGGGCCTGGAACATATCCCCAGCGGATATGGGGGCCCACCCGTATTAGGACAGTTTCACGCCCTGGGTGCATACTCGCTTGTTCACAAAGCCCTCCCTCACCATCAGACAAGAAATACAGTCCTATCACTAAAACGCCTTGTCTCTACCAGTTGTTTCTATTTGTCTCCAGCTGGGGTCATAAAGAGCTAATACAGTTTTGCCCCAATCCTATCTCCCACCATCTTTCGCGATGCAGGCACACTGCTGGAACATGCACTGCATCCCATGATGAGAGGAATACCAGAGGGCCCAGAAGAGGTAAGTAAAAATATTACTTACTCCCATTAGGCCACCTGGTCACCAATTGGTCTCCTCAGACCTATGTCAGCTTTTTGGGGCCTCAGTGGTTGGGTTCAGGTCAGATCCACTGCCAAGATCCACTCCCTCCTGCCCCCAAACTGCCCATTGTTTGGCCCAATCTCCATACCGATCCTCATCCCAACTGCCCCTTCCACCGCTTTAACTAATCCGGCAGAGTCCGAGAGCCGCTGGTGTGCACATGGATCCTCTGGCCATTTGTGCCAGTGGCTCCATAGCCCATGATGGCGCTGCGGGTTTTGTGACATTATAAGAAGACTTACAGCGGTGCATCATGAGATCTGCCGCCATAAACCCTTTTTTGGGGATTGGGCTGCCCGGTCCCTACCTACGCACTGATTCGGTTCCAGAGGTCTGTATGGAAGTCAAAACATATGTAGCATACATATCTGGGAGTAATTTCCATTAAACTCAATGGGACTTACTTATGAGTAGACATGCATAGGATTGCACTGTCGGTTCTCACAAGAAGTGAAGATTGGAAATGAAAGAACACTGTAGTCAGAATAGAAGGACATGGAAATTCCCTCTTCACGCTCATTCGTCCTGAAATTTGAAAATGAGTGATTTGTAACAGTCACCCTTACCTGCAATAGAATGGAGGGATGCGAGACCGCCTTCTTCATATCCTTAAGAATCCTCAGACTGGAAGAGGAACATTTTTGGTGAAAGCCAGCAATATATCTGTGCTTATAGAATATGAACTATATATACTTGTGCATGTGTGCGTGTGATAAGACTTTAGGAAGGTGAGATGAGACTTTAGGAAGATCTACTTAAATCATACTGAAACAGTCTAAAATATCAACCCAAGAGTCTGAAAAGTTAAATATAGTTTCGGTTGAGACATAAAGCAATCAGTTTTATTATAAATGTAGGTAATCGCTTATAAGTTTTCAAAGCTGTATAAATGGGGATTCGGCTGCAGAGTCTCACACCTGCTCTGAAAATTTACTCCTTGGTGTATAATTTTGTAGCATTCCATAAATAACAACCTTGAGGTTTATAGATGACTGTATACTATTTGCTGCCACCTCTGCATCCAGCTTGTTCAGCTGATGGGAATTAATTTACAACCGAAACACTTGGAAGACAGTATTTCTTTCAAGGTCTATAGTGTACTAAGAAGCTGTAAAAGTCTTTTACCACTTCTCAATGCTCGCAGTGGTTTTGCAATTCCATGATGGGTTTGCATGTATTTTTGTTATTTTAGGAAAAAAATAATTATAAAATCAGAGGCACTACCCTTTTCCCCCACTGAGTTTTTTAGCCTTGAACAGCTGCATGATGACAGGAAGTCAATAGATGGAGTGTATCCTGGCATGTAGATAAAGTGCTGAATTTTTATATGTCGCAGAGTTGTTAAAGCACAGAACACCTCTTAAGGGCTAACTCTAGCCCAGTGTTGATGGAATGAGCTGGTGAGAGGTGCTACTGACAGACACTTCCTTTATTAACAGGAATATGGATGGAGTGCTTGTCATTTAATATTGTACAAGATGGCTCCCCCCTACCTCTAGCATTATTTTTTACTTTTTCTGTGCCTATGGCCCTTGTCCTCTAGCCCAGCGATATTCAACCTTTTTCATCTCACAGTACACTGAGTAGGCACTAAAATTGTCAAGGCACACCATCAGTTTTTTTGACAATAGGCAAGGCACATCACACTGGGGGCCGGGGGGGGGGTAGTTAACATCTCCCAAGGACTGTACTAATGAATGACTCTTCCCCCAAACTCCCATGGCACACCTGCAGACCATTCATGGCACACCAATGTGCCACGGCACAGTGGTTGAAAATTGCTGCTCTAGCCACAAATGGACATTTATTGATTATGATTGATATTGCATGATAGCTTTACCTAGCATGATGCTGAATAAGCAGCTATGCAAATGACCAGACACTAGGTTCACCAAAGTCATTCCATACGTTCAGTCCATCATGGTATGTTTTGTCTCAACATGTGTTTCCTGATCGCTGCAGAATTATCCCCCACCCCCGGCTCTAACATCTCTCTCCTTGATTTTATGCTGCTCTGGTTTTTCAGGTTGTCTTGGTTTCATTGTATTGCTGCTTTATTGTAATTTCACAGCACCATGAGCTGCCTTGAATTGACCCTGAGAAAGGCAGGGCAGACATATTCTAAAAAATATGCCCAGGACAGCAACCTGTCATTTATTAGTTTATTATATTTTAGACTTACTGCCTCAGACCCAAACATGTCTTAAGTCTTCTCCAAGTAGTGCTATAGCTTAAGACTAAGCAAAGCATGATAGCAAACATACTGCACAGGTTCCTTTGCCTGTTGTTCAGTCGTTAAGTCGTGTCCGACCCTTCGTGATCCCATGAACCATATCCCGCCAGGCCTTCCTGTCCTCCACTATCTTCCTGAGTTCGCTCATTTTCATGTTTGTTGCATCGGTGATGCTGTCTAACCATCTCATCCTTTGCCTTCCCCTTCTCCTTTTGCCTTCAATCTTTCCCAGCATCAGAGTCTTCTCCAGAGAGTCCTCTCTTCGCATTAGGTGGCCAAAATATTTGAGTTTCAGCCTTAGTACCTGTCCTTCCAGGGAACAGTCAGGGTTGATTTCATTTAGAATTGACTGATTTGATCTCCTTTGCCTGCCTCTCAAAAAAGTAACAGTAATCACTGTGAACAAGCTTCCATTAGCCATATGGTTACGGCAGCACTATTGTTAGCTGAACAAGAGGTCCTCTTTTGATTCTCAAAAAGTCACTACATGGAAGCAAGCAGATCACTTATAGCCTGTTTTCCCCTGTTCAGCTGTCCATCAGAGCATGCATATGAGGGGAACTAGAATCATGGCCATTAACCCCACTCCAAACCCTCAACAGTGCGCTCAACAGGCCTGAGTCTATGTGCAAAAGCATTGTCCACACAATTCATAATAATGATTCCTCTGAGTGTGTGTTGTTACATGGTCAATATTTTATTTCTGTTTATTTCTGCTTGATCCAAGGCATGCAGGAGACACCTATGTAAACACGTGTGCGTGGTGCTGGTCACCTGCCTGAAGACAAAAGGGCCAGACCAGTACCATGACTATTATTAGAACAAAGGACTGGTGGAAACAGGTCACCGATCCTCAGGCCAGGAATGCCACTTTTCTGATTCCGCATTGGAACCATGCAATAACCCCACCCACCCCCGCACACTAATTGGTTTTTGGAATTCAACACTCCAGATTTGAACGGAGCTTGTTTACTGCTTAAATGCTAATGCAGTTTTCAGGCCTCCAAAAGGGAGATGAAGCTTTCTAGCTCTGCTGGAACAGCACCATTAATGGTTGATGATCCTAGCCACTTCCCTGGACTTCTGAGCTTGGAAAAAAGCTTCTGAAAGACAAAGGGAAGATTTCACACTTCCAATGGTTCTCACCAACCTCATGATGAAGCTCAATTTAGAGAACAATCCAATGGCCATCGAACCAGCTACTGCACTCTCAGCTAGGTGGCAGGGCAAAGGCAGAACCCATCAAACTTCCTGAGCTTGTCACCCCACAGGAGTCTATGGGACAAAAACTAATTATAATCCTTGGCTTTAGAGCAGTGGTTCACAAACTGTGGGTCACGATCCACCATAGAAACCGAAAGCTGTCCCCTGCCCCCTAAAGGGGCGGTGACAGCATGACAGCATGGCAGCAGCGGCAGCGATCCCGGGGATCGCCATAGTCACCGCCGAAAAAGCCCCTGAAACAGCTGGTTTTGTACTTAACGGGGCTTTGGGGGCTTTGGGGAGGCCTTCACGACCCTCTGCAGACCTCCCCAATCTTCAAATCGCTGAAAAACAGCAATTTTCACAAACCAGTCCCCTTCCCCTAAGTCCCCTTCCCCCAAGACACTAGTTCCCTTCCCCCAAGGTGCTTACAACATCCCCTTCCCCCAAGGTGACCCCAGCCCACACCAGTGCAGCCCATATCCTGACTAGGATTCAGTGGCCAGCCCTTTAGACTAGCTGCCGCATCTTAGGCAGGATCAGGCTGTAACCGCAGGTTCCAAACTCATGGAAAAAATGCACTTCTGGTTTTTCCGAGAAACCACACCCTTCAAAAGCCTCTGGGAGGCTTCAGAGGTGCGTGGAGGCCACGTGCAACATTCCTGCACCTCAGAAGGCCTCCTGGGGCTTCTGAAGGGCACATTCATTTTCTTGGAATTGCCCCCCCCCTATGGGTTTCATTACCCACGGATCTCGTTATCTGCAGGGGATCTGGAATAGATCTGGAATAGAATGAGGATGAATTGTACTATACGTTTTCCTTAGATCCTAACTCAGTTTCCTTGGATCCAATTTGCTAGGTTTTCCTTGACTCAAATACGGAGGTTGTAGTCAACCAATGTATGTTTACAGGGACCTTACAATGGTCTCAGCAGTGGAGCATTATGTGCAATTACAGAGCAATGGAGACCTGCACCACAATCCTTACTAGCGAAACACCCTGTAAGCATTCTGCACATTCTCTTTAGGTCTCCTTTCTCTCTGCGCCAGCCTGCTTGCATTGCCCCCTAACCTGCCCCTAACCTATACAGAAGCAGAAAAATGATTGCTCATTAAACCCTTTTCAGTCTCTGAGAAGAAATTGCGCAAAGTGCCTGTTCAGAACCTCTCTATATAACCTCTTCAAGACTTGCCAGGCCTGTTAGAGAAGAGTGATTCTGAATAGCTCCTTTCCTCGATTTGCATACATAAGCCGACCCCATGTCATGTTGCTAAACAGACCATTTAAGCCTGGGGCTTTAGTTATACGTCTGGCCAGTGCTACGAACTAGCAGCTGCCAATGCCTTTGAGATGGGCGGCATTTTCACTCCCCAGTCACTGTCTGACCTTTGGGGCATCTTTATGCACAAGAACAGGAGTGAAAATCTCATTTACATGCATGTTTCTCAGAAGCCAAATTATAGCTTTCCTTTGCTTTAGACTCTTTTTAATAACTCTTCCTCGGCTATGAAACAGCCTTTAAATCAAAGAGATTGTATTTCAGGTTACTGCTATTTCTTATTTATATAGATACCCTCTTACTGACTTTATTTTTCTAACTCATGCCAATAGGTATTCATCTTGATGCCACAATAAGACACTTCATGCAGCACATTTTCTGCATCGTTATATTAAAAAATATTTATTTCCATCAGTCATTTGACACATTTTTCAAGTTAACTTCTTGCACAAGTCAAGGTGCACCTGGGAAATGCAATTTTAGCCTCGGTGATTATTTCTAGCTGTTTTTCTCCAAAATGATTGCCATGTTACTGCATGAGTTTCCCACTGCAGGTTGGGCGACGTTCCCACCCCCCATTAAATCCTTTCAAACAGTACACCTAGAGGAATAAGCATTTAAGAAACAGCCCAATATGGAGACATAATATTTCACAGCAACAAATGTTAATGCCATTCCAAAGTGTGAATATCTAAAGTAATTACACAAGGTAGCTCACAAGTGGGTGTAATGTATAGAAAGATGCCACTTAACAGTGACTTAGGACCAAAACAACATGGGACATCAAGCACATCATTAAATATGGATTTTATACAGGGTCAAAAGTGTCCCTTTTTGGATAAAATACAGCCATGGCAGGGATGTGACTTGGGACTGTGGCATGAAGGGAGGGGGGATTGACACTTTCCCCCTGCACTGTTTTCCCATTGAAAATCCCCCTTCCAAGCAGCTTTTTGCTGCAAATACCTGCTTGGGGTGGGGTGGGGGTCAGCAGGAAAATGTACAGGGAGCAAGCATTAACCCACTCCCATGTTCCACACTGCTGTGCCAGATCGAAACCCCCCCCCACACACACACACAGCTGCCTTTTGACAAAAAGGGACACTTCCTGTTTTAATGCAGGGGTTCTCAACCCCTTTCCGGTCGAGTACCACCTCCAGCACCACTCTCCTGCTGCGTACCACCAGAAGTGACTGGTGATGACTCGCCAGTTACTTCTGGGTTTTTGGGTTTTCGGAGGCCAGAAAATGCAGGTAGGAGGCTCTAGGTGGGTGGGTGAGGGGCTTCTCAGTGTTTCCAAGAGACTTGGCCAAAGGCAGGAGCCTCTCAGGAGCAAAAACATGGCACCAAAAGCACCATGTTGGAGCAGGGTTCCGGCGGTCTGAGTACCACCAGCAGTCAGTCGAAGTACTACTGGTGGTACGAGTACCACTGGTTGAGAACTCCTGGTTTAATGTCACATGTAGTTTGGCCCCTAGGGAAATGGGGTCACCTGGCCATGTACTGGTGATCAAGCCAGTAAGACTGCAGTGCAGGGGACTCTGGGTTTGCACTATGCTGGTGAGTAGCTGCCGACATCAGTAACCCAGGCCTATACCGTCCAGCAGATCTCTTCGCTTTTGCATTACAATGCTCACCAGTAAGAGTCCAGGGCCTTTGTCTCCTTACATTTCCAGTTAGCGAGGGCAACTCCCGCCCCCACACCTTCTCACAAGCTGCCACTAATTACACTTGAGTGCTTAACATTTTTGTCACACAGCACAATTATTTTCAGGATTATTATACAGCACTGTGGATTTTTCGTTCTCAAATATAATTTTTATTTGGCAATGTGAACCGGTCTCAGTGGATCTGATTGCTGCCATGCAGAAAGAGGAAAAATAGATAACTGATTGAATGACTATTTCATATTGAGCTTCAAGATTCCTCAGGCAAAGCTATTCAAAACAGAACTGCAAATTAAAATGTAATTTACTCCTTTCTTCCACATTGTAACTAAATGCTGCTCTTCTTTGTTTCGTCTCTATTATTCTCACAATGAGGAGTTCTAGGTCACTGCTTCTGGCAGCTGATTTTTAGACATTGATCCTAATGTGTGTAATTACTTCCCTGATGAAGAAAAAAATATCTTTGTCAATAATAGAAGATTATTTTTTTAATGAAGCATTGTGTTTTATCATCACTGACCAAAATCTGTCATCCAACAATGTAACTTTGAAAAGGTGCATTTTAGTTAAGGCCAGTTCCAAATCTTGCTGTGACACATTCTGTGTTTAATAGGAGCTTAGATATTTTTGGGGCAGCCCAATCATGTTTAAGGATATGCAGCCCGGGAACACCTCGAGTGGACACTCATTTTCTTCCCTGGGTATAAGGCAGACGAGGTCCTATAGGCCTACTCGAATGTACATCAGCACTGAACCTGCCATACATTTGAGGGTGTAAGGCTGAATCAGGCCAGGAGAGGGCTCGGGATATTGGCGGAGTGCACTGCCAATATCCCCGCCCTCTCCCCGCCCGGTTCGCCCAATGGCCACCCTCTCTCGCCGCCCAGTCCGCCCTCTCCCAGCCCCTGCACTGACCAGTGCAGGGCTTACCTTCACCTGCAGGCACAGGGACAGACAACTGGTGGAGAGAGGGCTGCTGGCCTCTGCGCTGGCGGCCCTTACTCTCTGGATGCCGTAAATGCACTTTACAGTGCATTTTTACAGCTTCTTTACGGCTCCGCCGGCGCTAGTGTACACAGGATTGCGCCGTTAAACCTCTATTCTCACAACATATCTGAGATGAGTGAATACAAGTAGAGGAATGCATGTCAGGGGTGAGCAATCTTGCCAGTTCCATTACTGTTCTAGGGGACTGTTCTGCTTATCTTTTAGTTTAACCTGTAGAATTTCTAACATTTATTTCAGAATTAGTACACACACAGTCTACAATGGTTTTAAATTGTGTCTTTTTTCATGTAGGTTACCAATGTGCACTACCAAATAGGAGCATTGATTAATGGCACAATCCTATGGAGGACCTACGGCAGTGGAGCTCATGATCCACTGTCATAGGTCCTCTTATGGCATTGCAAAAGACACACCGGCGTCATATGTTGCAGGACTGGAGGCGGTTCAGGGGTAGGTGAGTGAGGATCTCCACAGCAGCAGCACACGCCAAGATCTTATCCCCATTTCCTGGCCCCTGGAGCTTCTTGGACTTATGCCAGCTAAATAGTTGGCATAGGACTGAGGAGACCCATTGGAGACCTGGAGGCCTATGAGGAGGTAAGTTAAAAAAATTACTTACCTCTCCCAGGCCGTCTAGTTGCCGCCACCCACCACCACAGCATGCAATGCATGCTCCAGCAGCACAGCTGCATTTCATAAACTGGCGGAGGAATAGGATCAGGGCCTAAATCACATCATACACTGTAACCTTGAAGCCATCAATGCACAATGCTGGTGATGTCATCAATGCCAGTGCACATCAATAACCCATCAGAAAATGAAAAGATGCAAAATGAAAAGTGCATCAGATTACACATATATAGTAATAAAGGCAAAAAATCAACAATAGAATAAAGGCAAATTGTTAATGCGCCAATGTGACTCCGGAAACAACATTAGGCAATTCAGATTCCCCAATATCTGGGAAGAAATTCCAATGGGAAGAAAATCATAAGCATCCTGACTCATTATGCAAATACACCCTCACTTTTAAAACAACTGAGATCTGCATCAGTAGTAACAGGTGGCTGCTTTGCTAGAGCAGAAGCTGAGATTCTTGGCAAGCTTCACATTTTAAAATGTCACTCATGAATGATGTAGTGGACATTCAAATTAGACTACGGGCCAATACAAGCAAATCCCTTGAAAGACGCTTACACAAATCTCCTCTGTGCAGCAGGCATGAGCCAGATTTATCTGTTTGAACAGTAAAACCTGGAAGACTGAAAGTCTGACGGGTTGTTCTCAGAGCAGAGAGAGACGCTGGTGTACCTCTCCTTTGACAACCCATAACCCAAACCATGCAGATGTGTCTCACTGCACAGACTCACTGTACATCTGGTTCCACATTGGCACCCTCCAGTTCTATCACTCTTTCCCCTTCCTCCACCTTTTACAAGACAGTATTATTACCAAACAAATCCTCCACCTCTTGAACCTCATCCAACCTCCACCAATGTCCATCAGAGGAGGAGCCAGGCCATTTTACACCCATACAAGATGGATGCCTCCCGGATCAGAAAATGCTGCCTGCGCCCCGATGAGAGCTAAGTACCCACGCCCCAAAAACACACTGGGGAGGGGGCACGGACAAGGCAGCTGCCGCCCTGGAATGCAGCAGGGGGGCAGCAGCTGCCCGCGAAAGTTAAAAAAATTTTTTAAAAAAAAAACACAACCCCCAAAATTTTACCGGAGCACCCCCAGCCTCTGCGCCCCACCCCCCAGCCTCAGCGCCCCCACCCTGGGGCCCCCGCCCCCACTCTGCGATGCCTCTGACGTCCATCCAATCAAGCCAAGGATTAACATATCTTACCTTGTGCATAGCTTACCAAAACATATTTCTTAAAAGGTTTTAGAGCAGGGGTTCTCAACCTTTGGAGGCCCAGGTACCCCCATCATGGTCCAATTTTCTGAAGTACCCCCTGCTAATCAACTGCTAATTAATTGGATTAACCAATTAATTAATTGTTGTTGTTCAGTCGTTAAGTCGTGTCCGACCCTTCGTGATCCCATGAACCATATCCCGCCAGGCCTTCCTGTCCTCCACTATCTTCCTGAGTTCACTGATGCTCGGTGATGCTGTCTAACCATCTCATCCTTTGCCTTCCTCTTCTCCTTTTGCCTTCAATCTTTACCAGCATCAGAGTCTAGTTCAATTAAGAGTCTAGTTCAATTAGGTAATTGTTAAATAAATTATTGTTAAATAAATAAATCTAATCAATTAGGTAATTGTTAAATAAAAACAATTTTAAATGTGAAAAAATGTCTTATTTAACTGTGAGAGAGTGAGAGTGAGAGATGCAAGGATCTCTTTTTTCCTCCAAGTCACACTTCCCAAAATCAGCTCCTCCCTCCCCACCCCTCCCAAGTACATTTTCCAAAGTACAAAAATAAGCCCAAAACCGAAATCAGAGACAGAAGGGCTCCGAAAATAATTAAAATTTAAAATCTATGTTAATTAACACTTAATCAGCTGCTGATGGGGCAGATAAGGGGCAGGGCTTGGCGTACCCCTAGCAAGAGGTCCGCGTACCCCTAGGGGTACCCGTAAGAACCCCTGTTTTAGAGCCTATCCCATTATTTCTTATAGACAAAAAATACCCCACTAACCTTGGATTGCTAATGGAGTAAATTTTACATCACCCTTGGATAATGAGCGCTCCTGTATGCAGAAAGTATGCAGGAAAATCCATAGGACTACCTTCCGTTTACTAGAAGGTTCATGGGATCCTCAGCAAGTAACAAATGACAGCAAGGGTTATATATTCTAACCTAACCTATCCAGTTACTAGTACCAGGTAGGCCCAGGATCAGCAGTCTGAAAATGTCACCTTTGCATGACTTCAATGTGCCTACAGCCCATGGAGAAAATGGTCTGAAACCATTTTCAACTAGGCTTGTGTAGAAGCAATTAAAAGTTGCTGAAAGCCAAATGATAGGCCTTTTTGAGTAGCCTGTCATTTTGATGTTGATTCCTTAGATTAAAGTAACAAAGCTACCCACAAGCACATAACAAGTGGAGCCTATTTCAGGAGTAACCTTGGTGGTGGTAGTGGTTTTCTGAAGCAATAAGCTATTGTATGCACCAGCTGTGCAACAAGACAATGAGTATTACCAAACAAATCATTTAAAACAAGTAGGCTATCATGACAGGAACAAACAGAAGCGGTGAGCTCATCGCTGCTTCATGACACATTCCACAGCTCTTTAGAAGCCCTGTAATTCAGCATGAATGCTTACATGACGAATCCTGTGAATCATGTACAGCCCAAACCACAGGGGTCTTCTTAGAGGACTGAGGCTGCAATCCTAGCCACACTTACCTGGGAGTAAGGCCCACTGACTATAATGTGACTTACATCTGAGTGGATGGTATTATACGCTGCAAGCATATGGATCTAGAACTTGGACACAATTAGGAAAAGCATTCTGAATACATAATGCTTTTAGGAAGGGGTAGCATTCTTTTCAGAACAAAGTAAAAAATGAATCTGACCCGGCACATGTGGCTCAGTTTTCATTGGTCCCAACACGAATGGTATAAGCCAGTGGTTCCCAAAACTACCAGAGTCACGGCGCCCCTGGAGCTTTTTCTTCCTGGCTCAGTCAGGCATCTTGGATCATGCGAGATCACGTGCAATCCAAGATGGCAGCTTCCAGGAGAGCAGGAAGGAAGGGACACCGGGGACATCCAGTGAGCTTGCCATGATGCCCACTTTGGGAAACACTGGTATAAGTAACAAATGAGTATGAATGGGCACTGGCGTCGTTACCGCTTGGCGGGACGCCGGGGGTGATGCACCAGCAGGCCAAGCCGCGTCTTCCTCGGCGGCTTCTTAGTAAGCCGGGCAAGGCTTTGAGCGTCATGCGCACAACGCCACTCGAAGCCTTGCCCTTAGAAGAGCCGAACAAAGACCCAATCAGCGCATCACCCTCTCCCGGCGTGTGGGGTGAGTACCGGGGTGCATGTGACACAACAGTGGGGGGTGGGTGTTGACGTTACTGGGGGGTGATGGGCCGAGCCAGCCAACCCCTCGCACGGGGTGACGCGCCGGCTCGTGACGCCACTGTGAATGGGTTTATTTTTAGAATCCCATTTGTACTTTTGGCATTTGGGAATAGGGTGTGCTCACCTTGTCCAGAAGCAGCAGAGATCCTCTGCATAGGAGTCTACTGGGAGCTACAGTATTTTATGTTCTCATAATGTTTTCGACACAGCATGGTTCCAGGACATTGTGAGAAAATAAAATGGAGGCTGCACATTGTTTTTTCTACAATGCCCTGGAACTAGAGAATATTTTGAACACTTCTGTCTCTCTTATAGAACCCCTAAGCTGTGTTTTAAACCTCTCTGATTTTTTTTAAAAAAAACAAGAAATGGGGGGTGGGATAATTGGCATAGAAGACGTTCAAAGAAACACTGTCACTGGTGTCTTTGCATGTGGTTTCTTCCCCAATTTCCCTTTAAATGGTTCTTGTGCCAACCCCTCCCACTGAAAACTGTTATTTTAAAATTAAAATGCAATTAGACAGTTCCCTGGGGTTAGTCAATAAGATAAAAATGATCTAGTAATTCAGGTGGTGTGCATACAGATGGTGTAGCCGTTATATATATTTACTATGAATGTTTAAGGCTATGGGTGACACGTACAATTGCAGAGTACTCCATGGATGGCACATATATACAAAAGCCAGTACTGGGGAGGGGGGGGCTGTAATGAAGCAGACTTGAACTTGAATGTAATGAAGCAGACTTGAAAAGGCTTGAACTTGAAAACCTAGGGGCTTTTGAGAAGCAATTCTAGGTGAAGAACAAGAAAAGGAAAGAAGAAAATAAATTGATGTTTCATACCCTTTTAAAAAAAATCATTTCTTTGAGAGAAAAAAATACATTTAAGAACAGAATACGAATACAAACAGAACAAACAATTGCAAACAGAAATTGAGATATGCCTGGTTTTAAGACCATTACAAAGAGAAACTAAGATGCAGCAGCATCCCTACCTTTGGGGTCACCTGGAGCGGCCTCATGGCGTCACCCCACCCAGTGCGCAGATGCAGAAGCCAATTACTTCTGGCTCGCTGAGCCTCTGTAGAACATGAAGCCACTGCAGGGAGGGGTGACACCCTTGCTCAGCCATCTTTGGTCACTCTGAGCCTGGCCGAGTCACTTCTTCTGTTTTCGCAAGTGATGCAGAACACAAAGCGGCTCAGAGCAGGCAAAAACATGCTCGCAGGCCAGAGTGCAAAGCAGCTGGGCCTGGAGCAGGGCCAGAAGCCACCACGTGGAGGCTGGGGTAGCATCACCCCACCCCGAGGGTGTGCGGATCACACTGGTCGCATCCCCAATCAACAGATGTACCTGTTTACAAAAAAAGGGGCAGGGAATATAAGGATATATTTAAGCAATCTATACTATTGCATATTTCACATACTGCGCGCACGCACACACACACACACACACACACACACACACACACACACACACCCCTAGGAAAAGCTTCCAAATATCCACAGATATATCTGTCCACCGTTGTCACTCGAAAGTTGATAAGGTCAAAAGGTCTTCAATCCATTGACTAATAGTGTGGGGGGGCACATATCCTTCCGATTTTCAATATCCGTTCTTTAGCTACCGTAAGGGCACAGAGAGTCCATTTCTGCTGCCCTGCTGTTAATTTCCATGACACCAGTTAATAGTTCAAAAGGACATAGGTATCAGCAAATGTCAGTGAGTGTTGTAGTACATCATATTAATACTGTTAATAATTTCTGGATGGATGTTTCATATCTTAATGAAATATGAAATAAATGTTTCTGTAATGATGAAATATGAAATAAATGTTTCTGTAATGATGCACGACCCAGTTTCAAGCTGCGGCAAATAGTTTAGCCCTCCCAAAGAGCTGCAACAGTCAGAATGGAGAGTGAGTTCAAAGATACCACAGCATATCTTCTAATTAACCTACCAAAGGATCCCATGCACTTGTTAAACTGTTGACAGAGAAGGACCTGCCTGGCTGAACTCTTAGCACAACAAAATAATCTCACAACAGCATCCTTCTAGTGTTCCACACTAAGTGTGACTCTAGAGTTACTGGGCCTTTGTGACTAATGCACAGCTTATTTTTAGATCCTGCTGAAGAAAAGGAAGGAGGGAAAGTGCAAAATAAACAGCTAAGTGATGGTCCTGGATGTGTGAAATGTTGGCTACCTAAGACAAAGTGAAAATTAAAAACTAGCTAGGCAATCCCCTCTGGAGCAAATTTGCAGATTTCATTCTCCTACCACAAAATGAACCAGCCCAATGTTTTAGGACAGGTCCTTTGAATGGTAAAAAATTGAGCATATGCACCTTGTCATAGCCCTAACTCCCTGCAGTGTTCACTTCCATTCAAAATTTCCAAACTGGCAAAAAAACCAAAGTTTTCTGACTTTTAGTACTGATAAACAAGGTAAGAGAATCTCATTAGTCAATGAAAGAACACAGGGACATGATCCAAGCAAAGTGAAACACTTTCAAGTTTCAGTGATATCAAGCAGAAGGATTTAAGCATCGCTCAAAAGAATGTGCTCATAATCCAGTCAAAGTCACAATATGCTCAATTTTTTACCATTCAAAGGACCTGTCCTAAAACATTGGGCTGGTTCATGTGGTGATGATGGAGCCTCCCTTTGTTCCCTTCTCCTTTATTCTGAAGTTCTCCTTAAGGGAAACAGATGGAGAAACAGTGTAAAAGTCAAAGGGAAACTTATGTTCCTTGACAGGCAAGACCACCTGACCACCTGGACCGCATGCTTCAGGGAACAATGAGTACAGTCACTGTGAACTACCCAATCACATGGACCAGTGAGATCATTAACCCTAGGTTTCTTAAGGTCAAACCCAAGCAGAGTTGGCCCAAACATGAGGTCACCTGAAATGTTTGTGTGGAGTGGCACCCTTGGTGGGGTGGCAAATGGGGTAGCCCCTTGCCTATTTGCCCACCACTCTCTTCAGTTTGTTACTTCACTGGGCTCTCCGAACCTCTTCCAACTTTCTAGGAGCAAGTTGGAAGAGGATTGCAGCAGCAGCCTCCTTCTTACTCCAGTGCTGCTGAAAGGAGAAGGGGGGGGGGGGGGGAAGCTGCCATGCTCCAGATCAACACCACCTTGGTGCTTACGAAGTACCAAGTAGGCAGGCAATTCGGAGTCTGCCCACCCCTTCCCTGTATTTACAGCAATCACTGCATGTAGCCTCCACACTCTGTCCTTTCTGCTTACGTGTACGAGCAGAGAATGCTGCATGGTGTTCACTTTGTCCTTAGAGACGGGGGGTGGATGAACACCCACTTGTTTGCCTGGCCACCCTCCATGGAAGGGATGTATGTGGGTATGTGCAAGGAGAGGTGGCAGTGGGTGGTGAATTCAGGCAGAGGCACACGCCACCCCTGAAGCCAAGGATGCTTGTGTGTGCTTTCACTTCAGAAATCCCATCTGTGTGTGGCCAAGCTCTCACCTGCCTCCTGGAGGTCAGAGAGGTGTCATGGGTTCTTCAAGTGCACCATGGAGTAAGTACCAATACAAGTAGAGAACAATGAGATTTAGGTTAGGGTAGTGTTTTCCAAACTTTTTCAACCTGCGGCTCCCTTGACCATTGGAGACCACTGGTCGCGGCTCCCCATTACATTATGTTATGTGACAGGTAGAAAACCACCAGGTGAAGCTTCACCTTCTGTGAATAGCTTCTGTGAAGGTCATTTCTCCCCCTTCTATAGGCCAAATCAGAAGTGGGGTGGGGGCAGGCTTACCATATTGCCGACTGGGACGCTCCGTTTTGCCCTTAAGCGCGCTCTGGCTCCCTTCCCCCCGCCCCCCCTTAAGGGCAAAACGGAGCATCCCAGTCGGCGATATAGTAAGCCTGTAGTGTGTGCCCATGGCTCTCTTCTCCCCGCCCCGCCCCTTAAGGGCAAAACGGAGCGTCCCGGTCGGCGATATGGTAAGCCTGGATGGGGGTATATTGACTAGGGCACCCCCTTCTTCCCTCCGTCTCCCCTCCACAGGGAACCTGAAGCCATCCTTCCACAGCTCCCCTGGCTGGCTTCCTCACAGTCTGGGACCCACTGGGTTAGGGATTTTTTTCCTGTTAAGCTTGCCTGCAAGCACCTGCTTGTAATTTTGCTAAGATCTGTACCTCAGCATTGCCATTAGCCATTTCCCAGACCTGCTTGTTTTATTCATTCTCTTCGTTTTATTCAACTCTCTCCCTTGTATTTTTTAATAAATACTCTTTTTACATTTTGACTCTTTACCTGTTTGTGAGTGATTGAACTGACAGCACAATCCTATGTGTGCCTTCTCAGAAGTAAGCCCCATTGATTTCAGTGGGACTTACTCCCATGTAAGGGTGTTTAGGATTGCAGCCTGAGTCACAGACTTGCCTCAGTTCTTGGCTACATGTTGGTGAGGTTTTGTGGGATTCTCCATGTAACTGGGAGTGATGCTTCTGAGAATAGTCTCTCTCTGCTTGGTCTTGACCTTGTGGTGGCTGCAGAGTCTACCAACCTTGACCCTGTCATAGGTAGGCTTACCAGATCTCCAACCGGAACAGAGTGCTAGACCTTTAGGAGAAGGAATGTGGGCAGGTGTAGCGTGTTAAGTCCTAGAGCACAATCCTAGGCATGTCTACTCAGAAGCAAGCCCCATTGTGTTCAGTGGGGTTTGCTTCTGAGTAGACATGCCTAGGATTGTGCTCTAGGACTTAACACGCTACACCTGCCCACGTTCCTTCTCCTAAAGGTCTAGCACTCTGTCCCGGTTGGAGATCTGGTAAGCCTAGTCATAGGGTTCCTTCAGGGGAAAGAAGGGAGGCACCGGCACCAGGACTCCCCCCCCCCCAACCATTACACATGCACACACCAAATAGTTGTTGAAATGTTGCCATCCCTACCAAAACATGTATGAACTAGAAATAGACACAAAAGGCACAACTGGCTCATGTAGATAAAAGAACACACAGGCAAAACTGATTTCTATGAGGGTGAGGGACTTGGCTACCTAAATGCTAAGAGAGAGAGGGTGGGGCTATGTAATGTTTTCAACAGCGCTGGAGGCAACTCAGTCAGAATCGATTCTCAGGTAGAACTGCTACTACAGTACAGTACTTACTTTGCCTAAAGTGAAATTTTGAAATTAATTTAGAGGCTGAAATTTCAAAAGAAGCAAGAAGAATGTCAAAAGGTTAAAAACAAACTTTCTCAGGGTAGGATTCTATAGCACTTGCATACAAACACAGCAGCTTGTGAAATTCTGAGGTGAACCGAAATGAAAAAATGGAGTTTATGGTTGGCTTGCCTATGTAAACCGCCTTAGTCTATGAGAAAGTAAATACTGTAACAAATAAACAAACTGTACATTGCAATGGTTCAGCTGAAAAATGAGGGATTTCAAGAGAAGCACAGAGAATTTGATGAAGAGCAGCATCTGTCTTCATAGAGCCACTTGAGGGTGGGGGTCTTATTTTCAAACCCCACAATTTTTTGACAGTCTAGGTTAAATGGGAATATGTTGAAGTCCGATCATATAGTATAAGTGCCACACACAACAATCAGTTTTAGTGCCTCAATCAGTTTAGTGCCTCATCTTCAACAGTCATTTTGAAGCATTTACTGTGATCTGCTAAGTCAAGACTTAAAGACCGGTGGGGAGTGTTCAGATGACCACTCTTTACACAATATCCACTGTACTCTGCTACAAAAAACCAAAAAAGCCACCTGGATTTGAAAATGTATAATGGACAGCCCAATCCTACAGAACTTTCTGCACAGCGATGCAATGACACCAAGTGCAGACAACGCTGCATCCTATGCAGAAAGTGGGAGGCTGGAGGTCTCCTTGAGGTAAGGGAATGTTTGAGGTAAGGGAATGTAAAGTCCCAGACCCCGCAATGGGTTGCCTCAGATCTGCACCAGCTATTAATGGCCCAGGAAGGGGGACAGGATCCGATACACGATCCACCCACCAGCTGCCTCCGTTGCCACCCTCCCACAGCCCCATTACGCCCCCCCACCTCCCACCCCATGCACCACTTGGCACAGAACTTACCATGTCTAGCGTGCACTGGGACTTCTGTCAGCGCACCGAGGCCAGCACAGACCTCTGTGCCAGCTTTGGCAACTCCTAGGCCGTCGCGAAGTGCTTTATGGTACTTTTGCGATAGCTTGCAATGGCACAGCACTGTAAAGGAGTCATGGTTGTCTTTCACATTCCAGTATTTATTTCTTAGCTGCCCTGTTGTTCTTGGACTGAAAACAGGTAAAGGTTCACACAGTTTTTAAATTAACAAAATTAATAGATTAGCAGATGATTTACTGTGACATATTGTGCAATTGTTCATAAAGACCAGGCTCAGTGAATCTGATCTTTTCCCCCCAGTTTTTAAATCAATTCCTGGCATTTCCCTTTTGCTTGCTTTGTCCTCTTTGAATTCCCCCATGAGCAAGAACAACCATGAAGGTGCATTTTTGCCTACTGCATCCATCTTTAATTGCTTAAAGGCTACAATTAAAATTAGTTTATCCTCTAGAAGACCTCAGCGGTTGTGATTTCTGAACTGAATTATGGTCAAAGTAAGCAGCAGCTGTCACTGTCATGGGGAACAGCCTATAGGCTGACCTTCAGTTGGGGAAACCAACGTTTCAAGAAAGTCGTCCATTATATAGCAAGATCATACTCACGTTTCCAGCTTTGTTTGACCGTTATGTTTTTAAAAGTAAATTCTACTATGCTATCTCTTTTGCATGAACTCTTATGTGTTTTTGTCAACACACAGTGTGCATTTGCAATCAAGGGCTTTTTTGGAGCTGCCATTATTATTATTATTATTATTATTATTATTATTAAGAATACTGTATTTATATACCGCTTTTCAACAAAACATAGTTCACAAATGTGGAAACTGCAACAGAAATGTCTCCATAGAGTGCTGGTTCACACAATACATTTCTATATGCTATTGTATATCCAGGGAAAGTGAGGAATGTGGGAACCAGACATTCAGGTTATATATATATAAAAGCAGGTTATGTAATAAAATAAATCAATAAATGGTTTAGCTCATGCTAAAATTGTTTACACAAAATTGTGTGTAAAGAATTTTAGCATGAGCTAAACCATTTATTGATTTATTTTATTACATAACCCCCTTTGTGAACTACTCCTGTTGAAAAGCGGTATATAAATAAATAATTTTTAAAACAATAGAAAAACAATTTTAGCATGAGCTCTTTTGAGGCAGACATCTAAAATGGAGGGTTGCCTTTTTATTTTCCTCTTGTCCAAGTAATCCTGTTAATCATTCCTTATTATATATTATTTTGCTACGGTCCAATCCTACCCCCCTCCCCGCCGCAGGAACTAGCAATCCGGCAATGGATCCTGCTTTATGGCCATCATAAACAGAAAGAATAGGATTGGACTGTCACAGCGCAATCCTATCCAGTTTACACCACCAGTTTACACCAGTGAGTATGGGAGGCCCCAGAATAGAAAGGGGATTCAAATCCCTTCCAAAGGGGTATTCAAAGAGGATTTAAATCTTCCTTCTCCTCCAAAGTCTCCCGCCCTGCCCTCCCCTGCTGGTTACACTGGCAGTGAACAGTTAGTTGGTAGGATTGAGCTGTTAATTGTCTGGTCTCTGCCCGAAATGTATGGAGGGGAGAAGAAAACAGCATAACTATGGTGGAGAAAAAGAAGCCAGGAACGGGATTTCTCCTCACCACAGCCATTGACAGACTTGCATTCCATGGTGTGTAAGCCACTGCTACAGCTCTTGAACAAACTTTATGTGGCCCAGAGATGCCTTCTAAAAGCATGAAAATCCTTCAACTGGTCCATTCTGCTCTTAAAGAGTAAATCTCCAGTAATGGTGATTATCTAGTAATGATGATCACCTAGTAATGACGATTTTCAATAGCTTTAAAAATGTGACAGCAAAAGAATATCAAATAAAAGTAATGTGCAATAGTCAAAATGATACCAACAATGTTTACGGATAGTATATGCAAGTATATGCATATCTATAACAATAATGATAATATAGCATTTCGAGTATTCAAAGCTCTTCACATTTATGTGATTTATGTATGTCCAGTAGTACGCAGTCTGCATTTCACATATTGTACATGTGCAAAAGTCTTCATCTTATTACAAACATGCACTGGAAATGTGACTTCTATTTCCTACACCTTTTTCATATTTTCCTAAACTCATTCATAGAGCTAAATCTACATCCACACTTAGATTTTCCAGGGCAATTCTACTGATAGTATAGCAAGGATATTTTTTTTTTGTCAAAGTCCTTGTAATGACAACAAATATATGCATTGCATGCCTGAATTTTACATCCCTGAAATTATTTTCGAGGCCAATAAAATTATAATTTACAAACCAGATAAAGACGGAATAAGAATACTTTCCAACCCACAAAATAAGAAGGTTATAAAAATGCATAAAAGCATTTATGCCTGGGATGACATTTCAATATATAAAATTAACCCATTTTAGAAAAATCTATAGGCGTAGAATAGATGATGAAATGGAGAAAAATTACACTGTCTTTTACATCAAGTTTAACTTTCCATTAGCTTACTTTGATGATTAAATTATGCTGATCTGAGGGTTATTGTGCCCTTGAGCCAAAAGTTTAACAGTCCACTTACAGTCGTGTAATAAAAGACATTTAAGGAATGATGATTCTGTCGTAGTCCCATGGCTGGAAAGGATATACCTGAATGTCTGTTAACATACAAATGTATTTAAATGAAATTTATAGCACATCAATCAGCCATTGGAACACATTTAAGCTATTCTGACACTTTGCATGGCAAATTTATGTTTCAGCTATAAATACTGTAAATAGCAGCCTTGGAATCAATATTAATGAAACAACAGTGAGGATAGCTGACATGTTTTTTTGCTACCTCACAGTCGCCCATAACAGATCAGTCAATGTCATCAGAATTGCTGTACTTTGCAAGCTGGGATTTTTACCACCAGAACTACTTTGAGAAATGTTTGATGAACTCTGACAGCCCAACCCTATCCACCAGCCACAAAGGGGGCAGGCCGAGGCTGAGAAAGGGAGATATGATCCAGTGCGTGTTATTGCCACTGTGCCCTCATGTGCCCTCACTGCCTCATGTGCCCTCATGAGATTTGGGCACTGCCGTCTTGGATCTCGTGAGATTTCGCGAGATCCAAGATGACCGACAGGAAAAAAGGTACTTTTAAATCTTTTAAAAGCAGTGGCGGCAGAGGCTTCACCGGGTCCAGAAAGCCCAGGACCGTCCCAGGACTGTAGCCTGGAAACTGGGGCGGTCCCAGGTTTTCTGGGACAGATGGCAAGCCTAGTCTTAGCAGTTATAGACCAGTAGCCTTGGCCTTTGAACCTGCTCTCCTATTTTTCCTGTCTCACAAGTAGCCAAATTGGCAATGCACTTACAGTGCAATCCTAATCAACTTTCCAGCATCAATGTAGTCATGCCAACAGGATGTACACTGCATTTTGTGGTGTGGGGGCAGACATGGAGGCCTATTCGAGGTGCAGGAACATTTGTTCCCTTACCTCGGGGCTGCATTGCGGCTGCATCAGCGCTGGAAAGTTGGTTAGGATTGCGCTGTTAGTGTGCGTGTGCATGCATGTGTAAAATGTCAGGCTTAGGTCTAGGACCATCTAGATCTATTTTTAAAGTGGGAGGCTCAAAGATCAGCCTGAGCCTTCCTTTTCATATGGCTCTTCTTAAGCAACACTGCAGCTACTCAAGCATCTGGGATGCAGTCCTTCTCTAAGGAGTTGTAGTATTGGCTAAGAGCAATCCTACAGATGGAAAGGACCAGCTTCCTCACTGCTAATGAGTGAAGTGGTTTTACAGCCCATTGAGGGGTTATTAATTCCTTGCCTATAGCTGCTGTTTCAGACTATAGCAAATCTCCATTTCAGCCATAGTCTTGATGTCAGCTGAAATTTCTGCTCTTTTCCTCCACAGCCACTATTCCTTCCCTTTCCCACCCTCCACCCAGGAACATACATCTATCTTCCTAAACGCTTTGCCCCTCTGGATAGACTGGATCATGCTACATAAGTTCCTAGCAGCTCTCCTTCCATCCTTTCGATTCTTCCTTCCCGCTTCTCTTGCCTTCTCTTCCCTTCTGGAAGACACTACCACATCTCCTCCACATTGCTAGTAGTTTTAGACTGTTTAGAGCATTGTTTTCATTTTTTATTTCCCCCATAAATATTATTTTGTGTGATTTGATATATTTTTCTCTGATCCTTGGCAAAGCACCAATATCTATTAGGATGACATTAGCTATCACCCCAAAGTCCCAGAGTTGCATGAAGTTGATCGTGAACTTGAGCGTGTATGGTAACAGTTGGAATAGGAGACACACAAGATGAGGTGTATTATCCTGATAAGGAAAGGTGGTGTGTCAACACCAATCAATTTTATATACCACTTTTAAACACAAAAGGACTCACAATTTAAAAGGGACACAGGGAAACAACAGATGAAGGAGAGAAGTGAAAGCAAGGATAGATTGGGATCGATTTATTAGACATTCTTTGGCTAGAATAGATCATGTCTTGCTACTTTATCAGACTGGTCCTATGGTCTGTTGTGTAAGGTATTACTATATGCAATTCTGATCTAAGCAACAGGATGTGGTTTCCCCCTTGCACTAGGACAGTTTAACTACTCGTAGAAGAAGTAAATGCCTCGAGTGCTAAGAGCCACTGGCGTCACTAGACGCGCGTCACCCTGGTGCGGGGACGCGCGTCACCCCCCCTAGGGGCGCGACGTTATAGGCGCGGGGGGAGGGGGCCACCCGGCTCCCCCCCCGCATCGCGTCGCCCCCCTCTGGACGCTCCGAGGCCGGCCCGGGAGCCGGCCTTGGAGCGTCCGACCCCGTCGGCGCTCCAGGGCCTTCTGAACGAAGGCCCAAGCAGCGCATCAATCCGGGTATTTTCTGGATTTTCGCACATGCGCAGACCCTTTTTGAGGGCTTTTTGCCCTCAAAACGGGTCTGGGCATGCGCGAAAATCCGGGAAATACCCAGATTGACGCGCTGCCTGGGCCTTCGTTCAGAAGGCCCTGGAGCGCCGACGGGGTCGGACGCTCTGAGGCCGGCTCCCGGGCCGGCCTCGGAGCGTCCGGAGGGCGACGCGCGTCACGGAGGTGACGCGCGAGGGGGTGCGCGCGTCACCCCATGGCGCGCGTCACCCCCTGGCGGCCCGCCCCCCCTGCCACGCCCCAGTGACGCCCGTGCTAAGAGCAGCAGAGGAATTTACTGTGGCAAAGATGGACAGACTCAGAAAAGTTATCGCTCCTGTTCTGGAAAGAATATATTGAATGAACGAATAAAATAATTTTGAAACAAATGCCACACTGCTTGGAAGGTAGATGTTGCATGGTGGCTCAGTGGTTTGGGTCTAGTAAACTCATTAAGTTCCATACCCATGGGCTCAAGTCCCATAGTCTTCCTGGCTGGGATGTACAGTATAGGTCTCTGGCTTAGAAAATAAATGAGCCAAGTCTCAGTCACTGCGCAGATGCTTTGCATGCAGAAGGTCTCATGTTTGTATTCCTGGCACTCCCAGTTTTTAAAAATGTAGCAGAGCTAAGACCTTGGAGACTTAATGCCACCAGAGTAGACAATATTGGGCAAGATGCATTAATTGTGTGACATATAAGCCACAATCATGCATGCATTTGTGCATGCATTTGACAGACTGAATTCTGGACCCCCAGACAGCAATTCTGTGTGGCAAGCTGTAAGGCAGAAAGGGACACCAATAAAACTTTTTGGAACTCTGTAGAGATTCCTATTCCTGTTCTAGCAGCCTGAGCATTTGGGGAAAGAAAATGTGTCCCAAGGAAGGAGAGCATCCTAATGAAATGAAAGTAAACAATCAACTAGAAGAATGTGTTTTCTTCTGTCTTTTCCAGCTGACAATAACATTATCTGCTATTAGTCCCTGCATGCATGATGATGTACCATGTACTATGCATTTCTTCATATCTATCAGTCCAGTTCACAGGTTGATCCAGTTTATCCTACATGACTTCCTAAAGAGTGCCTGATAATACTCTTAGCCATAACCTCATTTTACCGGGCAAAACATTTCAGCTTTTGTTTATCTTAAAAATGCATAGATTTCTCTCGGAGGCTCACAGAGGGAAAATCTTCTATAAATGATGACATTTTCTACGGAATTAATTCAAATAATAATCCTTTCTGTGATTGCTAGCCATGGAAAGCAGCATAAAGAAAAGGAGATTTTGGAATATGAATAGAAGGATCAGTTGTATACTGACTTCTTGCCAGATGGATGGGGAGAAATAAAATGCCATGAAAAATTGGCAGAACAGCATCCATATTAACTGTGAAAATTAAAGCTTTATAGCACAGTCTTTAAGGAGGACGTTATTTTCTTTATTATACAAAAGTTAATGAATATCTAAGCATCAGAGCAAATGTGTATCTAATGATTAAATACACAAAGCAACTCTTTAGTTTAGAAATACCTTAACTGCAAGCTGAGAGCTTTATAAAAGAAACAAAAATTATAAACATTACTGATTGCAATGCTTTTGCTGCTTTTAAAATACATACCTAATGGTAGATTGAAATGATTATGTAGTTTCTCAAAGCAGTTTCCAGAACTTATTATATGCTGATCCAATTGGTTTCTGTGAGCGTTTCTTCCTTGATATCCAATTGCTTTGCAAGAAGCTATTGAACATTATCGGAACAAGGATACTTGCGACCAACTGCAGTAATAACAAGTCAAGACTCAGGAAGTGGAATGAATAGAGGCCACAATTTTACTGATAAATCAGATGAAGGATCTGCAACAATTGACAGATCCTTCAAGGTTAGTCAATGACATCCCAAGCAGGTGCAGATAATGATTAGGTCCTCGGTTGGTACCATGAATGCCGAAATCCTCAGTCTAACCATTTAGAGCAGTTTGACCGTAGCTCAATGCCTGCAACCAGCTTTTACCTGCCTAACAGTGCAATCCTGTGTAAGGATCCAGCCTGCGGTCCAGGGCCGCCCGCCAGATCCTGTGCCAGAGACTACCTGTCGCGTAGTGGGCCGGAGGTCTACTCCTCCAATGAAAACAGTGGTGACTGAAAGATCAGATAAGTAATTGCTTCAAGCCATGAGGCTATTCAAAAATCAGAAATATTTCTCTTGATCAAATAACAGTGGTTGGTTCAAAACTGTGATAAATGGAGACCCTGGTATTGTTAACACACTGGCCCATTTTTTCCCCAGAATAATAGTATAGTTTTGATACAGACCTCATGAAACATCTGCAAACTCAGGGATAAAAGAGACATCTCCCTGGACTGAGTTCCATAGATATCCAATGTTGTAAGTCATCATTTCATAAGAGGCATAGGAGTTGTTTCAGTCAAAATGTTGCATAACAACATTTTAAGGTTGGAAATTCTATACACACTTACCTAGGAGCAAGTCCCACTGACCTCACTATTTTTGAATAAGCAAGCATATCATTGTGCTATAGGCCGAATAAGGTATCCCAAATCTCCCTAACTCATTGCTCAATCCTATCTCCTGCCATGTTATAGAATGCAGCCGTGCCAACGGAAGTTGCACTGAATGCTGGGGGGGGGGGGATTGGACAGCATGCAGGAGGTACGTAAAAATATTTTTCACTTACCACCCCAGTAGGTTGTCTGATCGCCTATGGGTCTCCTCAGACCTGTGTCAGCTGAATAGCTATAGCTGATGTTATGATGTTGGCTATATAGCCAGTGCAAGTATGAGGAGAGCCAGGGGCAGGGGGGGCAGAAAAATGGGGGATAAGATTCAACGTGCATGACTGCTGTTGGATCCACCCTCCCTCCTCTGACACACACCCAGTTCTTCCCCCCAGAGGTGTATTTGCGCCACCACATGGTGGGGGCCGCCGACGCGACAGCACCCACGTGACACGGGGCCGTGACGTCAGCGTGCGGCTGCGATCCCCCCACCATTTGGCTTCCATTTTGGAGCCAAACGGCACCAGGGCGGGCGGAAGGCCCAAAACGCAGCCGAGATAGTACGACCGAGAAAAGGTGAGCAACACGCGAAATTGCGCCCCTCCCCTGAAGCAGCACCTGGGGCCCAGGGCACCAAGGCCCCCCCCAGATTACGCTTCTGCTTCCCCCAAAATGGCCCATTACTTCTCCCCCCTCCACGGCCTGCCCCCACTGCCAACTTACTGGTGCCTACAGAGCCGCTGCTCCACATGCCGCACCTCTCATCATTTGCGGCACTGACCTGGCAGTGCACGCCATAAAGGACCTTGCATTGCTGGCTCGCAAGATTTTAGAACCCATACTTGCGGTATAGATGTGATAGTTCTGTTTCGTTTTAACTTTAAGAGGTGGGCCAGGTGGGGCCTTTGGTCGGATAATTGATTGTTTTGTGACTGTTTTGTGATTGTTTTGTGTACATTGTATATAACGTATTGTTTTATGTATTTTGTGTAATTTTCACTGTAAGCTATACTTACTGAACAATCAGAAAAGGCATGATAATCGATACACACATACAGTACATACATGCATACATATAACACTTTTCTGTTGCAAACCAAATACGTTTGAGGCCCTTAAGATAGTATAAAGTATTAATTAGAAAGTGAGAATAACAAAGGTGTTATAAGAATTTCTCAATCTGTTCAAAAGGGGAGAATGTATAATATTTTAAATCTCTAAGGGACCATGCCAACACTTTAAATATAATGCTGCAGTGAGCTGTTTAGCACAGATGTGACCTCTGGAGAACAATTAAAGCTCCTGCAAACTCACTTGAATAAGTTTACATCCTAAAGGGAGTCACTGAAAGTGAGAGGAAATTGCAAGTCTTTAATCCAATTACAGCACCTCTTAAATTGCGCCTTAGTTACTTGCGATAAGCAAGCAAGCCCCATCATCTCACTTCTGCCACCTAATTCTCTTGTTTCATTTTCAACTTTTCCTAGCCTATAGATTTGAGAGAATGGTGGCAAAGGTATTTTTGAATGTGCTTGCAAAATCTGAGTCATGGGCTAAAGTACATGGGAAATAAATAGTACCCATTGGTCAAAACCAAAAGTGGAAACAGCCTGCTGCATTGCCTAGGTGGAAAAAAATGATGAAGATAAATACCCAATATCCATCTTCATTCATACTTATTTTATATATTCTCATGGGAATGCCTGAATGCAATAGCAAGTCATCTTTCAGTCAGATATTCACGCTGTCCTATGTGGAATAATATAGGGAAGGAGTTCGATGTTTCTGGAACACCAAATTATAAAGGAAAAATCCCCATCCTATGCATTAAACCTGGGAATCCCCATATACTTGATCTCCTATCCAATGAAAACTGATTGGCTGATCAGGTTGCAAGATATTGGCCACTGAAAACTAGCAGAAACCTGTAAGACATCGTCTAGTGTAGGGGGTGTCAAACATAAGGCCCATGGGCCAGATACGACCCATGGAAGCTCTTTATCTGGCCTGGGTGATAAGTAGGATCTTCCAGTAGCAGCTGCCCTCAGCTGCTGAGCCAACAGAAGCAGTGCTGCTGAAAGGGCAGTGCTGGGAGAGCCCAGTTATAATGCAGGCCTCCCTTTCAGCAGTGCCACTTCTACTGAGACGTCACTGCTGAAAGGACGGTCCACACAGAAGCGTCGCGGGGGGTGGTGCGGTGGGCCCCAGGGCAGGCACCAGACGTGGCGGCAAAGGGGCACACTTACCTCAGGGATGCATTCCCTCCGCCGCGTTCGTCCTGGAGCTGGGCCCTCCCGCCCGCCCTGGAGCTCGAACCGTTCCAAAATAGGTACTGAAATGGCGGGGGGGCATGATTGGAGCCGCGCTGGGTGCGCGCTCCAAGCTGACGTCACGCCCGGGTCACATGGGGGCTGGCGTCGGTACCCCCCCCCCGACGATCGCCACTGGGTCCACATGATAACTGAGTTCTCCCAGCACCTTTCTTTCAACACTGCTGTTTCTGCTGAGGTGCTGGGAGGGAGAGACAGAAGGAGGCCTCAGGAGGTGAGGAACAGTGCAGGGGAAAAGGGCAGACCAAGATGGGACCACCGCAGCACCATGCCTAACTGTACACAGCATTGCATTTGTGACTGCAGGATTCACAGCCCAATCCTGTGTAACTCTTGCACCGGTGTAACAGTAGATCCACTGGTGTGAGTGCACTAATGCCAGTGTAACGTGCCATACGCCGATAGACGCAGGACAGACACCGGCGCCACCCCCCTCGGATGCCGCGCATGTACAGTTCGGACATGGGATGGACGCTGCTGCAACTCCGCTGGCACAGGGGACATTTCAGGGGCATCTGGGCACCCCCAGAATGCCCCCTACACTGGTGGAGTTGCGTTGGCTACTGGATCTACTGTTACACCGGTGCAAGAGTTACACAGGATTGGGCTGTCACTGGTACCTAGAAAGTACTGCTTTTCATCAGCAGATTTTATAATGATTTTTACTTATTGTCAATTTTGGTTTGGTCCGTGGTACTGTTACACCTCAGGGACAGCACCAGTGTATCTTCAGTCAATTTTGTGCACTGCAGAAATTCTTTGTGGGCATTTAGAACCAAGTACTGAAAGTCCATCTCAATCCTACATACCAATTCTGCACTGTTATAGGAAAGAATGGATGCCAATTTACAACCACTTTTGCTGGAAATGAGTAGGCACTCAGAGTCAGTCTCTTTGTATCTCCATAAATGTGCAGGAAGGAGGCTCCAACTAACTCATTGGCCTTGCATATTGCTTTTCCCATAGAGAAAACCTTTGTTGTTTCCACAGGTGTCAAGGCTGACTGTCGGAGTGGTTTAATGCGTTCACCGTGATAGGATTATTCCAAATGCTTCTGAATGGTCTCATTCCTGTAAATAGCCCCAGATTCGGTTGTAATGGGTTTATTTGAATATTCTTTCCAAACAATTTCATTACGTCAGGAGTCTTGAAACATGCTCTACAGTACCTAAGATAGCATCAGCCATTCTGATGAACACGTTCATCAGAATGTTGTCTTTCCGACTGAGCTTCATTAATTTGGAAGCTAGTTTTATTACACAATTATGACCTGATGCTCCACCAGATGTGGTCAGCTTAGTGCTTTGGGCATCTCCAACAGCAGGGATAAACCCTGTCTTAACCCCTTCCTAGGGGTGAAGCACAAGACACAATCTCTGTGAGCAAAGCCAGTTAATGGGTCCTCATGTACCTCAGCCAACCAGGGCCAAGCACAGCTGAGATGTTGGCAGCATCCCACCCACTGAGCCAGTCATGGCCATGCAGGACTAACTGGTCACTTTAAGAGACTGGTAGGGAGATTGTTGGTTTGAGTCCATTGGGGCACCAAAGAGCCTTGTCTTTGACTTGCACAGGGTTCCTCCATACGTTCCAGTTGATCAGGTACTCTGGGTGTAATCAGGAAGTTAAAGCCACTTTGGGGGAATTAACATAACGGCTCCTATTAAGAATTTGTTCATATTATGGGGGGGAGGGGGTTGATATTGGAGGCAACAGGGAAAAGGCTCTTTGAGGCTTCAATTTGGCCAGGCCTTGGCCAAAGTCAAAACATGCAACAAGGGCAACCCCACTATCCATACGTGCCCGGTGCCAATTCATAACAACCCCATGGCTGCTATTTGCTCCTGCTACATAGTTTACAGCCCAATCCTAACCAACTTTCCAGCACTGATGCACCCACAATGCAGCCCCGAGGTAAGAGAACAAATGGTCCCTTACCTTGAGGAGGCCTCCGTGACTGCCCCCCCCCCCAGAATGCAGTATGTGCCTCATTGGCACATTGGTGCTAGAAAGTTGGTTAGGATCGGACTGTTAGTCTTTCCCAGTTTCATGACAATCCAGAATATCTGTGGACAGAAATTAAAAGATATGATCATGGCCCTTGCAATAACTATCATAGGAATGCTCCAGATTCCCTCTCCTCTGTCATTCCTTCAATATGAAGCTTGCCTGAAAGATCATAAGCCGCCCTGAGTGCCCTCGGGAGAAAGGCGGGGTTTAAATGCTTTAAATAAATAAATAAATAAGCAAGCACTGGAAAAGTGTATGCACCCTTGCTCAGGATATGAGGAAGAAGCTAGATATGAGAAATTGAATAATAGAACCACAAACTTAGTAATAAACGTTTAAACACACGTGACCTTTTAGAATGTGAAGGTTCCTGGAGTTACGCACATCACAGGTACTGTGATTTAGATATACCGTATTGGTCTGCGTATAAGACTCACTTTTTTCTCCTAATTTAAGTTTTTAAACTAGGGGTGCGTCTTATAATCAGGCTGTTGCAATTTAATGCCAGTGATTTAATTAATTTTTTTAAATAGCACCAAACCTTAAGGGTGCGTCTTATAATCAGGTGCGTCTTATACTCGGGACAATGCGGTATTACGAAATGTGCTTTCCTTTCAAGGCTTCAGAAGTAATTATTCAATCCTCATCAATATGATGGGAGGGTGAGAATGGAAATGAGAAGGAAGTCGCTTTCTGTTCTTAGATGTCACCTTAAGCAGATGTTGAAGGAATACACCACCTTGCTTGCTTGCAATGCTAACAAGATGGCAAATGACAGCCCGTCAGTCAAAAAGTGTTCCTCCTAACTGGAAAAAGTTCTGGTACTGCTGTTGGAAAGGCACATCCTGGATGGATGTTCCCAGGAGAACATAGCATACATGTTGTGCACCTTCAAAAGCTCTCATCTAACAATTACACTGAAGTATTGACAGAACGCTGCCACCACAATAAACCATCAGGCACTCAGGGAAACAAAAGCACACCTGTATGACTCAAAGATGTGAAAACAGCTAACCAGGCAGGCATCTTCAAACACACAGCTCATCTTCTCGGTTCCAACTGTCACTTTAATTTTTCATACACTTAGAATCATATTAATGTGTAACAGTGCTTATATAATAATGACAGTACTGTACTGTATTGCTGTGCTGTCTTTTCATCAGGCTGAACTTGCAGTAAGGTGCATGGCTCGGAGCACACATACAAGAAAATTCAACACAGTGTGAGAATAGAAATGTCACAGTGCCTCCTCCGAGGGCTCCCTGTGGTGGCTCTTTCCTGTGGGGTGAAGCAATACCAGAGCAAGTCTGTTGATCTGTCCCATCAAATGCAAGGGGCAAGGGAGCTCTTTCACTAAACCTTGCTCTTCAGTCAGGCTGCTGTTCCTATTGGTCAAGTAAAGTACTGTACAGTATGTACTTGAGCAACAGGTCTAGCAATGAGTGGGGTGAGGAAGATGGGTGCCTATTTGTGCCTCTTCTCTGCCTAGAGAAGTCTCCTCCGTTTGAGGTGAGATCTCAACTGCAGAGAGCAGAACTGGGGAGCTTTTGTCTGCCTTCCCTTTCTAACAGCGCAATCCTGCGTAATTTTGGAGCGGCACAGCTATCACTGCGCCACTCCAGGGTGTTGTAAACAAGCTGTAAGGCACATTTTTGACACCTGTAGAGTAAGTGGAGCCGGCGCAGAGACCGAAGCCGCTTACTACATCATGGACCGCAGATAAGTCCTGCGCCGGTCAGCAAGAGGGCGAGACAGGGTGGCGAGAGAGGGGGGCCATTGGCCAGCCCGGGCTAGAAGGGGTCAGGGATATCCTAAGCCCCTTCTCGGCCCGTGCCACCCTGACACCGTCTCCCCGAATGTACACCAGGTCCAGAACTGGCATACATCCGGGGAGGCCCATAGGCCTTGCTTACACTGAGACTCACACCCAACTCGCTTATACCCTTGCTTACTCCCCTTCTTCCAAGATGCGGTCTAGCAGCCCACAATGGGCGTAGGATACAGCGGCTGGCCCTTTAGGCCGGCCACGTATACTTACAAAGAATTGCGCTGTTAGTCTCTCCGGAGGTGGTTGGGTGATGCTATAGTTGGCAGGGTACTTGGTGAGGGGGTAGACTGATATGTGTTATGCCACATGTCAGGAAATGAGGGGAGTGGGGGGCATTGCTACTGAAAGTGCCAGGTAAAAGGCGATACGATGTGGGAAAGGGAGAAGCCATTATAGGGGGATTTGCCAAGTAATGGTTATTCCTTCTTTTGGTTTTCAAAACTTGATTGCTGTATCTTTATCGGCTCAGTAGGCAGAAGGTGCTGCTGCTAAATGCCAAATAGGTCAATAAGAAAACCTTGACCATCCAGGACTTGATCATGGGTGAGCAGACCATTCTGCCTTGTCTCACTGGGCTTCAGAATTGGGCTTCACTGGGCTGGATGGAGCAGGAAGGATTATTTTCTCCCAGCAACGTGGGCCGGATTTCAGGGTACAACAGCAGTCCCAACTGCTGGAGTGGGGAAGTAGCTTTGCAGTGATCCATCATGAGTCTACTGTATCCCCCTATCTTGGTCCCCTATCCAACAGTATTTGTCTCTGACGCTTGGTGTTTGAGGCAGAATTAGAATACTGTCAGTGTACAGCCCACCCTGTTGCTCAACAATCTCCCTGCCTGACCTGACCAGGGTGATCTTGGGAGTGACATTGGAGTCGTCTAGGCTGGTAGTTCAAAACATTTTACAGACATTACAAATACTGAATGTGTCAGCCCTTCGTGACACGTAATCCTATAATCCAATTCAGCCCACACTCGCACCAACGTTGCCTGGTCTACCTGAGTAATAGCTGTGGTAATGCTTAATCCTGACTGACGGAACTCCCTCTACTGGCCAAGGATGCGCCAATGCATGCGTACAATACTTGGAGACTTTCTCTTTCTATCACCATGCGCTGTGTTTCCATATCCCTTACCGTTACAGTGTTATGGTTTGCCGAAATCCAGAAAACTATTATGACTCACCCTGTATTATGTAGTAGAACAATGCAGCTAAGTTCAAGTGGAGGCAAAGAGGCACTTCTAGTATAAGTAAGCAGATGCCCTGCACCCCCCCCCCAACATGTCTTGTCTTCAGACAGCCCACAACCTACTCTGCCTCTATCAAACTTGAAAGTTGCTATTTCTCACACAGACCACACATCAGGTGACTTTCACTAAGTTCTGGGGGATATTGCTTTGAAAATCAAAATCCATGTAGTCCCAGCCACCCCAACTCTCTTTTAACCATAACTGATGAAACATCTACCAACCATTTTGGGCTAAAGCAAAGGAAAAGTTATAAAGATAGATATAGCATAGATAACGATATCTAACTATAGATATAGATATCTATAGATATAGCTATAGATATAACTTTCCAACAAAGGAAACGTTATAAAGATAGATATAGCTATAGATATAGTTTTACTAAGATAAATATTACAAAATATGACCTTATGCCAACATCACAGCATTATTATTTTAGGTAGGTGCATTGGTGCAGATATTTAGGATTTTTGTGTTGTGCAATGCGATCGTTTTTGTTAGTTCAGCATCAGCAGTTAAGTATAAGCTGAACACGTACTGGGTAATCCTACTGAAATCAATGGGACTTTAGAGCGTAATAGAACATCTGAATGCTTAACTGTCTCTGTGCCCATGGAAATTCAGCACATAAGAATCTTCTTAGCCGATTATGACCAAACTAATGTAAGATGAGCATTATTTAGGAAAATAAAAGAGCATAAAATAGCAGTTTAGCTTATTAGATATTCCTGATCAGTCTCCCATTTTGCCTACTTTATATGCTATTCCTCCACTCCAGAAAGCTTGGGAGGTGCACCAGGTAATATTAATGCTCTTATGAGAGAACTAAAGTAGAGTTAGAACATTGATCTGAGGGGATTTCAGTTATCACTAAGCGATTGACTGGAACACTAATTGTAGAATCATTAAGTGAGACATTTTTTCTCCTAGAACTGTTAAAACTCTGCTCCTTTTCCATTTCACTAAGCAATCAACCTTGACTGGGAGTCATGCTGGACATAGTAATGCAAGTTGAGAAAGGACCCGGGGGGGGGGGGGGAGAAGAGTAATCAAATCAATGAAAAAATAGGACAGAAACTGCAAGAACAGTGAAGTTGGGACAAAAATACATCAGCTCTGAAATGTACATCTTGACGAAGTCATGGGGAAACATACAAAATGTACTCGTGTCACTTAAAAAAAAAATCAAGCAAGACCAGTCAAGTTTCACATTACACCATGCAAGCTTTTGTGTTTCAAAGAATTCTTCCTCAGACAAGATGTTCCATAAAGCAAATATGTTTTTAAAAGGATGAAAGAGAGCCAGGATAATGCAGTGGTTCTGGAGTGGGACTTAGACCTGGATAATCCAGGTTCAAATCCCTACTCAGCCACGAAGCTTCCTGGGTAACCTTGGGACAGCCACTCTCTCAGCCTAACCTTCCTCAATTTTCACAATGGTGAGAGGTGAAAAGCGGTGTGCCCCAAGGATCAGTCTTCGGACTGGTGCTTTTCAACTTGTTCATAAATGACCTGGAGTTGGGGATAGGCAGTGAGGTGGCCAAGTTTGCAGATGACACTAAACTTTTCCGGGTGGTGAAGACCAGCAGGGATTGTGAAGAGCTCCAGAAGGATCTCTCCAAACTGGGAGAATGGGCAGCAAAATGGCAGATGCGCTTCAATGTAAGTAAGTGCAAAGTGATGCACATTGGGGCAAGAAACCAAAATTTCACATATACGCTAATGGGTTGTTCTGAGTTGTCTGTGACGGATCAAGAGAGAGATCTTGGGGTGCTGGTGGACAGGTCGATGAAAGTGTCGACCCAGTGTGCGGCGGCTGTGAAGAAGGCCAATTCCATGCTCGGGATCATTAAAAAAGGGATTAAGAATAAAACGCCCAATACCATTATGCCTTTGTACAAATCGATGGTAAGGCCACATCTGGAGTATTGTGTCCAGTTCTGGTCACCACACCTCAAAAAGGATATAATTGAATTGGAAAAAGTTCAGAAAAGAGCGACCAGAATGATTCGTGGGCTGGAGCACCTCCCTTATGAGGAAAGGCTACAGCGTCTGGGGCTTTTCAGTCTAGAAAAAAGGCACCTGAGGGGGGACATGATTGAGATGTATAAAATTATGCATGGGATGGAGAGAGTGGATAGAGGGAAATTCTTCTCCCTCTCGCACAACACCAGAACCAGGGGACACGCACTAAAATTGAGTGGAGGGAGAGTTAGAACAGACAAAAGAAAATATTTCTTTACCCAGCATGTAATTCATCTGTGGAACTCCTTGCCACAGGATGTGGTGATGGCATCTGGCCTAGATGCCTTTAAAAGGGGTTTGGACAGATTCATGGAGGAAAAGACCATCACAGGTTACAAGCCATAAGCAACCTCCTGGTTTTAGAAGTGGGTTTTATCTGTGCCAGGTGCAAGGGAGTGACAACGGGAAACAGGTTATCTTGTTGTCTTGTGCTCCCTAGGGCATCTGGTGGGGCCACTGTGTGATACAGGAAGCTGGACTAGATGGGCTTTTGGCCTGATCCAGCAGGGCTGTTCTTATGTTCTTATGTACCTCTCAGGGTTGTTGTGAGGACAAAAGGAAGGAAGGAACACCACCCTGAGCCCCTTGGAGGAAGGGAGGGATAAAAATGTGAAGAAAAAATATTCAAAAGAATGATGATGAGTCCTACCTGCATTTTGTTTAAATCTTCAAATAGTAATGGGGGGAGCCTCTGTTTGAGCCAAGCAGCGTAAAACATGAGCATCTTGCCATGTGTATATCTGCACATCATTTCTTTGGTTTGTGTTGAGGGTGAAGCCACCTAAGACTGGGGGGAGGGCTTTTTGTTCGTGGCTCAATGACTATGCCTGTATGTAGGCATGATTAACATTTATTTATTTTATTTTATTTATTTACAGTATTTATATCCCGCCTTTCTCCCCGAAGGGACCCAAACATGGTCCAATGCTTGGCTCTGGTCAGGGGCTGTTGAGGGCAGAATTCAATTCTGCGGTAGATATACTATCAGTGGGCCGCTCTGGGAAACTGGATGCTGGACTAGAAGGGCAGGGCTCTTCTTAGGTTCTTATGAATTGCTAATGATGTGTCTTGAGATGTTGTTATGGATTTGTGTAGTGAATTTTTGATATCGCTGATATGCTTATGTTTTTGTTTGCTGTCTGTCATTGTTGTTGTGAACTGCTTTGAGTGTAACAGACAGTCAAATGACAAACTGATGTTGACCATAACACAAAGGATTGCTGGGATCGAGACGTTAGGGAGACTCTACTTCAGAAAGGAAGAGGGAATCTTCAAATGTGATTTACAGCGCAATCCGACTTAACTTTTGTGCCGGTTTAACCAGCGGCGCAGCAAGAACGGGAGGCCCCAGAACGGAAAAGGGATTCAAATCCTCTCCAAAAGAGGAATTCAAATGGGATTTGAATCCCTTTTCCATTCTGGGGCCTCCCATTCTCGCTGCGCCGCTGGTTACACTGGCACAAAAGTTAAGTCGGATTGCGCTGTTAAATATCTAGCCAGGGTAATTCAGTGTAAATAGTGAGGTGCTTTGTCACTTTTTGCTTCCACTGAATTCAGAGAAAGGTTTCAAACAGGTACTGTGATTGCTTCCAGACTTACCCCACCATCTCAGGGACTCCAGCAACCCCATCAGAACCCTGGAGGGGGAGCAGCCCCCGTCAACGTATGGCCAACACATGACTGTACATCCGGTCCTCCCACCATCCCCCGGGCCATTGAGGCACAGGGTTGGCTGTTCCTCACAGGATGAGGGTCCCCCCACTCTATGGCGATGCTGGCCTTTTAACCACAGGGCTGGACCAGGTAAAGCTGGGGGTGGGGGTGGGGGTGGGGGAGAGACAGCCCAGGAAGGGGGAAGGCCCAGGGCTTCATAAGGTACTCAGGGCCGGTGATGAGAGGTCAATGGACAGGCTACCTGAGGGCTGCTCCGTGTCTACATTCCTGGGGCTGGGGCAAGCCCAGCAAGGGAGCCAGATGAAGGAGAAAGAAGAAAGGTGAAGCAACCCCTTCCCCACCACTGACCTCTGAGGCCTGGTTGGGGATCCCGGTTCCTGGGTCAGCAACCCCCTCTTTATTTCTAACCCTCTTTCCCTGGGACCAAGACCCAAGAAGGACTCTCCAGCAGTGCACACCCCTCTCGCGGCATCCCTGCCTGGGGCGGAGGGCAGAGAAACTTGCTGAACTTTTCCATTGAAATCAGTGGAATGCAAATGTTTGAAGGTCTGGCTGGATGAGGCCTTCAGTCTTTACAAGACCTGTGGCTCCACAACAAATACTTATTTTCCATTTAAGTTTGGAGAGAGAGAGAGAGAGAGAGGAGTCTGGTTTCTTCATTCAGAATGTTCTTCCCTGGAGGTTTTATGCCTCAAGATAAATGGTATGCTCTTGTGTCCTTGTAATTCGTGTTTTATAAATGTGCTATATGAAGCCTGCTGCAGTATCATTAGTAGTGTGCCCATCTGTGTTAGATTATTTTGTTCCCTTATAGCTCTTTAATGTTTAAGAAGAATAAGTGCCTTACCAATCCAGATTCTGAGATATGCTTTATTTTATACAGGTGCCCATTTCTGAGTAATATCCTTTGGCAATATAATTCATTGTGGGGGATGGACCCGTGTTAATGTATTAATGGTATTAATTCACTTCATGGGCTGCTGGCAGGAAACTGTTCTGAAAACATCATATGAATTATTTTAGCAGAATTCATGCAGCTACAGCATGATTTTGGATTACTGCTGGTGAAAGACATGAGCTATCAGATATTAATTTTTTAAAGATGCATTTTCAGGAACTATGTAATGTGTTCTGGGAAGATGATCGCAGTCAACTAGTGCAGAGGACATGTGTAATGGGGAAAGAAATTTCAGGGGGTATTTTAGGATGAAGCAGAAAGCCGAAGACTGATATTAATACTCATAAAATGTAGATGGCACAATTGTTAATCAATGGGATTAAGAAACAGTAAAGATACGTCAAAGGTTTTGCTTATAGATGGGATAAGATGGATGAGAAAAATGTCAAGGTTTTAGAGAAGCAAACGGCCTGTGAACAAAAAAAGAATGCATTACATTTTGTCAAACAGTATCTAACAATAAACACTGCATATGTTTTCCAGCTGTAAAATGCAGCAGGGAAACCTTCATTATAACCAGCGTGAGTGCCGTGTGCCTCAACAGCCTGGGACCCATGAAGTTTAGCGGCTCCAGGCTTCTTATTTTTGATTTGATTCCCTACCCTACCCACCTAATTGCCTTTGTAGTTACTGGCCCATGGCAGACCCCAGTCATGAAACAATCAGATATAAGGCTTGCATCTGCAGCAGATGACAGAGGCAAGGGCAGCAGATTTTGGGGTGTCCTTCACCCTGAGTCTGCCACCACCTCCCTATGCCTGCAGACACAAGTCACTGATCCACTTCCAAGTTGCTAAAAATGAGCAGAAAGAGGATAATCCACTCCTTTATCATGTTCTGTTGTGTGGTTTTGGCAAACCCAGAAGTACATGACTTCCAGTTCTATTTACAGAGTCTGCATGAATGGAGCGCCTTCATTCATGCGGTCCCTTTAAATAACACTCGAAGTCCCACACTTTTGGGTTTGCAAAAACTGCACAATGGAGCATGGGAAGGGCCTTTCCCCCTCCCCTTTTCAGTATTCTATGGCACAGGCAGACCCAGAGGTAGCATCGGATTCAGCTGAACCTCCCTTGTACTGCACATCAAGCAAACGGATATTAACAGCCCAATCCATCGTGAATCCCCGTGCAGTGATGCAGCGGCACCGGCTGCATTAATCCTGTCAGGGATTTTTGGCTGCTGGAGATCTCCTTGGGGTAAGGGGACCTTTGTTTGAGCCTTTGCTTGAATATATGAGAGTAAGTGCCCAAAGCAGGTCTCATCTGAAAACTCCACACTTCATTGCTAACAACTTGCTAGAAAAGCTGAATGTCTAAACTTAGACTGGTGAAGGAAAATAAAAAAAAATCAAGTACAACATACCTGTGAACTCTGGCTAGTTTCTAGTCGATCTGGCCTGAGACTGTTCAATCCTACAGAAGATCAAAGTTGATTAAAGAATGCATGCAGTCTTCTGCTGCAAAACTGAAACTATTCCCCCCTAGTTGTCCCATGTGGCCAACTCCCCCTTAAGGTTTTGTAAGCTTGCCTCTTAAAGAGGCAGTACACAACAGCTTCATCTTGCCATTTGGCCCATTTTTCAGTTTAAGCAAGCCTAATTACAGTACAGTGTTCCTCGAGAGAGGATTCCACTGTGGACCAAATACAATGAAGGGCAAAACAATTGCCAAAGTTCTGGAAAATGTAGGAATGCAAGTCTCTTTTATACCTGAGATAAGTTAGAGCTCTGGTGGGTGGACTGGATTCAAATGAATGTAAAAAGGAAATGTTTGGGGTAAATTAACTCTGCCAATTGTGTGTTTAAATTAGGGATGAGTGGGTTTAGCCCATTCCATTCTGTCAGTGTTCTGTAGATTCATCCTGCCCTCTGTTGCACTCCCTCTAAATTCCAGATAAAATAGGAGAAATTCTCAACTTAATTCTGGAACTGGAAAATTCACTGTTTGCCGTAACGTCCTACTCATATGCATTTTTTTGCATTTTTACCTTCCATGCTGCTGATATCCATATATGTGTATACATTGACAAATCACTGAAAATCTTGTCAAAAGTGGTCTTGATATGATCAAACATATAACTGCATTAAGGTTTTTGTGTGTGGTGTTTTAGTGGAGTGCACATGTTGGTAAACACCACACAAAAACAATCTTAATACAGAATCCTCAAGATTTCTTTTTGAGTGGTGTTTTATCAATGTGCACAAGTGTAATGATGTGAATCAATGCAGTCCCACATAGAAACCGAACCCATAGCTGCCTGGGCTTTCTGTGATATCAGAAAAGCCAAGCCAGTGGAAATCAGAAAAAAAAAACTGTGGTATTTCTTCAACCTGCCAAGCCTCTGTGACATCAAAACCAGTCAGCAACTCACAGTCCATTAATTGGCCTTACAATGTAGTCTGGCCACAATGGCTTACATTTCAGCTCTTCAGAATTCAGATTTCTAGCCCACTCTGTCATATCCAACAGTATGTTTGCAAAACACTTAAATATCTAATTAAAGTCAACTTAAGTCAGATGAAAATGCATTCAAAACTAAAATCCCCTTTCATAGTGGTTTAACCCTTGCTTTTAGAAAGTCCATGAAGTAAGAAGTCCTTTAGTAGGCCCTTGAAGAGGACTTCATATGTTATAACTCTTTGGAAAGATGCTCAGGAGTTGCTCGGAAAACTTCAGATTTTCAGGGTGGTGAGGAGGAATGAAAATGAAAATCTTCCATTTCTCTGATAGCAAATCCATGTTGCAGACAAGTCACAAGAAGAAATAAAAGAACAAGTGGCTATAAAAATAAATAGGAACAGAGCCGTATTTGTCCTAACTCCTTCATTAACAGCGCAATCCTGTGTAACTTTGCACCAGTGTAACAGTAGATGCACTGGTGTAACAGCAGATGCACCAGTGTAAGTGTACTTACACCGGCATAAGTGCACTTACACCGGTGCATCTACTGTTACACCGGTGCAAAGTTACACAGGATTGCGCTGTAAGACAGACTGCAGAAATTCTTCACTGTTGGGCTGGAGCACACAGTTGATTCATCATGAGATTGATTGAATGACTGGCTGTAGACAACCTAGAAGGTGCCATGAGTTAAAGGTAGAAGGGTTTCACCATAATAAGCAAATACAGAATTACAGAGGTAGATATCAAACATTAAATTACTTGAATCTGAAGTACTAATCATGATTAAGCAAGCAGTTTTGCTTGTCTACAAAGCCTCTTTGTCAAGCTCACCTGTCATAGGAATATAAGAGTTTCCCTCACCACCTCCTTGTATCTTTGCTTAATCAGCACAAGAATCTGATGGTTTTCTGTTTCTTCAGCAGATGCATAAACTTAGTAATAGGAAAGTATGCCCTGTCAAAATGACAATGCACATTGATTCTTCCTATCTTGATGCCTTTGACAGCGGTGCTTATCTAAAACTCGAGAAAAATTGTGCTACATATCAGCACTGCTTCATCAATAAATGAAGACACTATTCAGTGGCAAGGCTCCCTCCTTAACATAAAATTACATTTTCACCGTTCCCTGTTCTACAAAAGTAACCTTAAGAAATATTACAATAATAATGACTCACAGAACAGGGAATTGGAATAAATTATCAACATTATAATGTGTTTTAGAAACATAAAAAAGATCCAGAAATACCCTTCACGATCATCTTTAAGAACAAGTTTGGAGGTTTAGGGAGCTTATTTTGGGGATAGATGAGTTAGTGCAACACATCCAATTGTGGCAGTCCATTGGCGGTTCAAGTCTACAATGGTCCCTGTACTTTTTTGCACGGTGTGAGGGAATGAATGGTTATGGACTAGCAGGGCCAGAACATTCTGTATAGCCAGATTTCTGCTGACAATGTCACTCAGTGGTACCACATGGATGCATGGGTGGGTCTGCCTAGGGTGCTGCTTCCTGTGCTACTCCTGCTGCTCCTCCAGGTAGGCTTGTAAGAACGGCAGATGTAGAGTGCCATGGCACAGTAGCAGGGAAGGGACGTTGCCATGTAGATGGCCATGTTGCCTGTCCCATCAGTTCCCTTACCTGTGGGGTGGAATAGTATACCCTGGGGTTAGGCCCCCTCCTAGTGCTCTTATATGCAGCTAGGCAATGCAACCACACTCTTCAAGCATTCATCGCACATCTGTCATGAGACCATGCTGGTTCCATCACATGCCTGTCATGTGACCATGCCTGTCTGGTATGCATCATGTAAAGTGTTTCCTAGTGCCCTCAGAGTGTCTGGTTCTCAGGGCTTCTGCAATGTCTGGTTCTCAATGTTTGGTTCTCAGGGCTTCTGCAATGTCTGGTTCTCAATGTTTGGTTCTCAGGGCTTCTGCAATGTCTGGTTCTCAATGTTTGGTTCTCAGGGCTTCTGCAATGTCTGGTTCTCAATGTTTGGTTCTCAGAGCTTTTGCAATGGCAGTTTGAGGTGGCCACCATGGCACTGTTCTGGTAGGGACCACTCTTGCTTCTGCTGCTGCTCCCGCTGCCCCTGCAGCTTAGGAGAAGGGGCTCAGGCTTTCTGTGCACCCAACTCAACTCAGGTCAAACTGGCATTGCTGTATGAGGTGTGTGCAGAGGATTCAGATCTGACCCTTGACTGGGGTCGGGGCTCCGGCTAAGTCAGGCAGTGTGTGGCCTTCTTTGAGACCATTGATAAGTGCACCAGCCTTCCATTAGCATGTGGGGAAGGCTTGCCACAAGCAACAGATGGACACCTTAGGCCCACTCCAGAAAGCTGCCAGGGATACATTGGGCATTGGCCTGGACTACAACAGTGCCATCTTCCAGTTTCTCAAGGAGGGTGAGGGACCCCTCCAGGCACTCCTCCACAGGGACCTGATTCAGGACCAGGGCCTGGATAAGTTGGCAGGTGCACGGTGGGCCCCTGGGAGGGGTGTCATACTCAGATTTGCCCCCAGCTTATGGCGCACTCCATTCCACAGGCACACTGGTGAAGTCAGTAGGTCCTGTTGCAACTTCAGACTCTGGCAGGGAGGATGAAGTGCCTTGCTCCTGGAGTAGCTTGAGGGAACAGGGCTTCCTGAGGTGGTGGCTAGGGGCCCCATACCTCTGTCTCATCTGGCACTGGCACGTCCAGCCACCAGATTGGCCCCTCCTCCCTCTCAGGGGACCCATGGGGTTGACATGTGGGGGTAGCAGCAGCTACGCAGGCCAATGAACCCTACTACCACATGACTATGGGTCTCCGCCAGCCTAGCCACTGCCCGGCAAAGTGGCTGCTCTGTGGGACAACCGTGAACACATGGAAGGCGGCTAGCTGTGGCAGCCGGCAGCTGATGCAGCCTATGAAAGCTTGTGGAGGCTCTGGCCAGGGTCGTGGGTGGTCAATGCTGTGGAGCAATGCCAGGAGGATGGTATAGAGTGGCAGGAGCAGGCACACCTGGACATAGCTACCGTGCTGCAGGAGCAGAAGCGCCTTTTGGGCATGCTGGCTGTGGTGCCGGCTCAGGGGGTGGGGTGGGGTGCCAGCCATAGATATGGGCTTCAGTGTGGATGCCGTGCCAGTGAGGCTGGTTGGTGCCCACCATCTGCACCCATGAGCTGTTAATGAATGGTAAATGAGGGTTATGATTAGAGAAGGTAAATGAAGAGAGCTGGAGTAGTTTAGCAGTCAGTCAGTGTGTTCTGACATATATTCAGGTAAGAGCCAGTTCATCATTTATATGATACACTTAAGTGTTCTCTTTGAGGCATATTTTAACAGTACAAGAAAATTGGAAATCCTTTAGAGATTTTGAAAAAAAAAACACCATATAGGATGGTGATATCCCTTTTAATGACCTTGGAAGATGGAATATTTATAGTTAATACAAACATTTCCAATAACAACCTAAAGTAGCATAGTATATACAGAGTTTTCATTCATGCCTGTTTTGTTGCCATTTGAAAAATGTAACTAGGCTTGGTGCCTAGTTCTTTGGAGTTATAGGGTGGCTATTCTCAACCAAACACCCATAACATCTTTATGCATATCTTCATGTAAATATAAAGAACCATATAAGCATATTACAACTGGATATTAACTTGAGGTTAAATAGAGAATCTTTTAGCATTGCCACTTCTGCTATATGATAATTCAATTAATCCTTTTTATGATGGTAATAAAGTTTGGAATCACTGCAACATCTTACCTCCAGTCAGGAAATTAACCAGTGTTATCACTACACCAAGGTTAAAGTAATTTGATGTTTGCAGTGTATGGGGAAGAATTTGTTGTTACAGATTCATTTTCTTTCTATTCAGAAGCAACATGAGCTGTTACTTAAATGATTCCTCAAGCTGCTCAGAAAGTATTTTTCATTGATACTTTCTGTGATTCATGGCCTAATCCTACTGACTCCCTACACTGGTGGAACACGGGTAAAGCACTTTGCCGTAAAGCACTTTGCAACACCGTTACTTCCAGGAGCACCGGTGGGAAGGATGGAGCCTTTTCGCGTGTGCCAGAGAACATAGGAACGCTTGCCGGAGCAGGTAGGTCACACAGGGGCAGAATGAGATGGTGGGGTAGGGGCGATGGGGGCAGTGATACGGGCAGGGGTTGGCAGATCGGGTCTAGGAGGTGATGGGATTGGTGGCACTGGTGCGTGCCATATCCTAACTTCCTTCCCAGGCCTGATCGGCAAATACAGATCAACGCGGACGTGTGCCAGCTATAGAGCTGGCACAGGTCCGAATTGACCCATTGTGCCTGTTGGGGCTTACCCCGGGGCAAAGGGACAAATGTCCCCTTACCCCGAGGAGATCTCCAGCATGCAACCCCCCCCCCCTGCAGGATGCAGCACAGCCCCCGCTGGCATTGCTGCATCGCCGTGCAGGAGTTTAGTTAGGATTGGGCTGTCAGTGTCCCTAGCATTGAGCGTATGTAGCCACCTATCTATGTGTGTTTCAATGTACCTCTCAGTAAGGATGCATCTGCACTAACATTTATCCCTGGCCAATTGTGAGTCCTATGTTTATATTTTTTCCATATAGACATTGATCAACACCAAGTGTTTGAAAACAGCTCCTGCCACATTTTCAGTCAAGGTCATCTCTCAAGTTCTGCCCTTTCTTTCATCATCAGATCCATAGTTCACTAGTTCTTCTTCATTGCTACATCCAATTTAGAAGCCATTGAAAGGATCATATTTGGTCTTGGTTTTTCCTGTATGGTAGCTGTATATTTTTCCCCATACGGCAAATAGCTTATGGGGTGGGAGTGGGGGTTAGATTTGGAAAGGTCTCAGGGAAGAATTCTTACTCTTCCTCTCTCCCCAGCACTTAACGTTTAAAAACCTTGAAGTATTTAACTTTAAAAAAGAAAAACAGAGGCTCTCTCTTCACAGATTTCATACCATTTCATCTTGATAGTTAAATCAAAAGAGAGAAGATTATAAATACTGCAGAGATGCAAGCGACAATATTTAGCAACTGACTGAATCTTTCAGGAGAAAGAAAGAGAAAAATTTAACATGCAGTACCTGGGCATGACCTTGGGGTATGGAAGAAACAGGAGAAGCAACTAATAGTAGACAAAGTGAAAATGTAGAAGAAGGGGGAATGCAAAAAACAGTTTTATAAATTGAGAATTTCTACAGGAGGAATGACGATATCATCAGAAATCCTGCTTAAGGAAGGAGTGAGATCAGCAAAGAACACGAAAGCTGAAATCTGTCAGCATAAATATGAAATTCCTTTCCAACAAGGTTCCTTCTGCCACTGTCTGTCATAATGGTACCATCTTGCAGATGGTGCTTGAACATCTTTAGTTCACCACCAATTTGGGGTTCTTCTTTGCAATGTCATATTTCAGTGCACATCTTCTTGTAGCGTTGGCCTTTCCTACTCCCAATGCTCTTACAGCCAAATCCAACCGAAATCCCTGTGCGGCGATGCTTCAGAGTTATTAATGCCTGGGTAAAAGATGAAAAATGCAGCCTTGGGATTATGGCTTGACGCTGACCCTATTTCTGTTTTAATGTATATATGTCTACTAGGATCCTACGGTATTGTTGCTCAATAGACAAATTAAGGCTGTTTATTACATGTTAGTTCCAAAATGTATAACACTATACAAAACAGCTTTCGAATTGTGGTGCTGGAGAAGACTCCTGAGAGTCCCTAGGACAGGGGTGCACAACTTCGAAGTAGGTAGGGGCCAAAATGAATAGACTAAACTTCTTCGGGGCCGCACAGGGGGCGTGTCAAGGAACCGTGATGTCACTTCCTCAGGAAGTGACATCACAGGGTGTGTGTCCATGAGCCGGAAAATATCCGGAAAAGCAACATATTAATAAATAAATAAAGATATTTACAGAAGTAAAAATTTGGATTTGCCCTCCCACCACGAATCTGAGCCTCCTTCTCACACGGAGCAGCGACTGCGCCAATGGGACAAGCCCCAAAACCTCCGCACCTGTTGGCACACAAGAGGAGACACGGCTCTTCCGGCTCCTGGCTGAATGCCAGGAGACTCCAGCTGATCAGTGGTGATCAAACGCTGCCTTCAGCAACGGCCTAAAAGCCTCCGAGCCAATGGGCTCGCAAGGCTCAGTGACTTTGTCCTTCTCGCTCGGCGACCCGAGCAAGAAGGCTGCACACCTACGCGGCTGGAGCGAAGACATCGGAGATCCCTTGGGGCTCTCTTCGTAAGCAACGCACACCAAGGGATCCCCGATTTCTTTGGGGGCCACCGGAAATCCTTGGGGCCGCATGTTGTGCACTCCTGCTCTAGGAGAACAAATCAGTCAATCCTAAATGAAATCAACCCTGACTGTTCCCTGGAAGGACGGGTACTGAGGCTGAAGCTCAAATACTTTGGCCACCTAATGCGAAGAGTGAACTCATTGGAAAAGACTCTGATGCTGGGAAAGATTGAAGGCAAAAGGAGAAGGGGAAGGCAGAGGATGAGATGGTTAGATAGTATCACTGGTGCACTGAACATCAATTTGAGCAAACTCCAGGAGGCAGTGGAGGACAGGAAGGTCTGGCGTGATATGGTTCATGGAGTCATGAAGGGTCAGACACGACTTAACGACTGAACAACAACAATACAAGACAGTAAACTCCCCCATACAGACACAGCCCCGGCCCTCGTCGTTTCTCTTTAACACTCTTTAACACGAGAAACCTCGTCGTTTCTCTTTAACACTTTCTCTTTAACGCTAATGGTGTGGGAGGCGAGAGTGTAAATGGTATAAAAAGATTTGGGCCAGTGACCTGTAGCTACAGCTAAAACAGACCTCCCTTCCCCACCCAAAATTATTCATACAGATGCCCTTGGAACTCATTACTTCTTGGCTCTCAGTCTGAGCCGCTAAACTTTACCAGCCAAAAGATGGAACCAGAATTCCCTTGAGCCTCCAATATTTGGCCCAATTACTCCATTATAAATAAGTTTCTTTCCCAAAAGCAACCAGGAGGCTATTTAGTCTGAAATAAGATTTTTGATTTCTTACATCCCTGTCCCAGACTTCATTTTCTATCTTTGTTCTAAAGACGTATACTGTTCATTCTTTGTACCAACTTTGTTTTCCCTGTGGAACTTGTTAGTGATGATGTCTGGTTTGAAAATGTGTTATGTTTTCACCCCAAAAAAGATTATTTTGATTCTATAGCTGAAAATATGGTCTGTGGTTGAATAAAACAGTGCCCCATGAGTAGTAACTAATTGTCCATTTTGTCTGGCATGTATTTCCAGCTGCGGCTGTCTGTCGAATGTTTCCAAGGATGATAAAAAGCTTTATCAGCCACATAGTCCTCCTGTGCAACAGTGCAAAAAGATTCCGAACCAGTCATACCCTTGCAAATGTATTATCACCTACATAGCTGGATAGATGCAATCATGGCAGAAGTTAAAACCTTCTGTTGAGAGCTACTCAATGCACACTGTTGAATTCTTGGTATGTGATCATCCTACTTTTATAAAAGCAAACACAAAATAATTCTGTGACAGCTGGCAGACTGGTTGGACTCAATTGCTATCCATCCATCACAAACTTTATACCTTTAGGAAACTAGCAGGTCTGGCCCAAGAATGAACCTGCAAGGTGCACCCCCCTTGGTACCCCAGTTTTTGGTTTATGTCAGGGGGCCGCATTACACTGGTTTGCAAGGTACAGTGTGGTACAGTGGTGTCACTACCGTGTAGCGGGGGGTAGGACACGGGGGTGATGCGCCAGCAGGCCGAGCCGCGTGTTCCTCGGCCGCTTCTAAGTCGGCCAGGCAAGGCTTCAAGCGGCATGCGCACAACGCCGCTTGAAGCCTTGCCCTCAGAAGGGCCAAATGAAGACCCAATCAGATCTTCATTTGACCCTTCTGAGGGCAAGACTTCGAGTGGTGTGCGCATGTGCCGCTCAAAGCCTTGCCCTTAGAAGGCAAGAAGCGTACTTAGAAGCGTCTGAGCCACCGAAGAAGAAAAGGTTCGCCTGCCGGCTCGACACCCTCTCCTAGCACATGGGGTGAATACCAGGGGGGATAACGCGGTAGTGGGGGTGGGGTGGGGGTGTCACAGCTGGGGGGTGTGGTGACACACTGAGCCGGCCAACCCCTCGCCCGGGGTGACACGCCAGCTCATGACGCCGCTGGTGCGGCGCCTTGCACCACATACAGTGCTGCACCCCCTCCAGCAACACCACTGCTACCACAGCAGTTCTCACAAATATGTATACCAAAGCCAGTTCTGTGTTTGCCCAGAAGTGTAAAATTCATTATCTAATTTCTGTACTGTGATATATACCGTAATTGAATTAACTGGCTGGAAATTAAAGTGGGTTCTCTCCCATAAAAATCTACTGGGAATATTTTAACTTTGACTGGATTGTGCCCGAACATTCTAACACTAGCTCATTTGAAAATATTAATCAGATGCGTTTGTGTAAATTTAGATAACTAAGGGACCACCACAGGGATCAAAATATATCAGATGAGAAGCACTTTTGTAGCTCTCACACAGGGCCCGGTAGTCTTTTATGTTCCGGTCTGTTTCCTTTCAGAAGCGATGAAGGATGAATCATGCCCCATTTTGTGCTATAGTTAGTTACTGAAGAGTTGTCCACAAAAAGCTAAAAGATGAGGCCTCTAAATTAACTTTTGAGGATAAATCTCACTTTCACTGTTTCCCCAGACTAATGGTGTACTTTGGTACATCACTGATACAGTCCATTGTGAATCATTTCTCTTTCTATTTCATAAAATATAAGTCCTGATCGAAGAGCTTTTCTAAAGAATGAGAAAATACTTCTTTATGATGACTCACATCATCTGAGAGGTGACTGAAAGATGTGTATGGAGTACATTCACCATTTGCTCGTCTGACAGGGCAGTATCTCACAAATTTGGAAAAGGAACACTACTATAGTCTGCCCATCAAAATAAGACTCTCACTCTCTCTCTCTCTCTCATTATATATATATATATATATATATATATATATATATATATATATATATATATATATATATATATATATAGAGAGAGAGAGAGAGAGAGAGAGAGAGAGAGAGAGAGAGAGAGAGAGAGAGAGAGAGAGAGAGAGAGAGAATTGTATTTCAAGGGTACAATCTTCAGACTTTGCATTTTAAGCTAAACATTGCTCCATAGGCTGCCTGGTTCCCAATGGGTCAGACCTGCGTCAGCTCTTTTGCTGGTGTAAGTCATAGGAGACTCTGGGGGTGAGTCTAGGCCAGGAAGGATAGGATCCAGCATGTGTATCTACCAGCGGGATCCACCCCCTCTCCCCCCAGAACCACCCCAGCCCGGCCTGCATGTGGCCTCTGGGGCTTTGTGCTGGTGACAGTAGCCAATAGAACACAGACCAGCTGCTGCTCCAGTGGCCCAGGCCTAATGGTGTCGGATCACAAGATCTGAAAGCATAAGGCCGGATAGGTTTGGGGCATTAGTCATGATTATTTTTCTTAGGGTATAACCCTAACAGCGCAAATCTAACCAACTTTCCAGCACCGGTGTAGCCATGCCAACAGGGCACACACTACATTTTGCAGTGCAGGGGCAGTCATGGAGACCTCTTCAAGTTGTTCCCTTACCTTGGGGCTGCATTGTGGCTGCACCAGTGCTGGAAAGTTGGTTAGGATTGCGCTGTAAGTTATTTATGTGCACAATGGCCTATCCTCACACATCTGGAATTATAGGGAGGTGTCCGCTCAGAGGACATGTCTACCAGACAGGCTCAGGCCCAATCTTTGGACTCTTCACAAATTAGCTGCAAAGGACTTTATCATTGACTAGGAGAGAAATCCCTGAAACTTGATGCAGATTATTAGAGCCAAGTAATAGATCTCTTGAAGGTATCACATTTTGAAACAGTTTTGCCTTTGTCCCAGATGAGAAAACAGAGCTGCATTGTGTTCTCTTACTTTTTCTGTCAAGATATTCTCCCCCTTGCCTCCTCTCTTTAATGTGGGCTTCATGCCAAAACTGTCTTCAAACGTCTGTTATGCCAGATGTTTCCCCTTTGCCCTTTTGCTCTATCAACACATTTTCTTCCAAGAGCAGCTGAAACTCCAGTTAGCGAACACATATTTCTATTTAGCAAAAGAGATGTTATGATTACTCGTTTGTAGTCTTCTTGAGTAACACCCACAAACTCAAGAGCACTGTATTCCTGTACTACATATCTAGAATAGATTATTCTGAACTCTTCTGCAATGTGGTCTTATTCTTTGCTAAAAGTCATGTTGCATCTGAGAGGATTACATGACACACAATTTCTCTTCACTCTGTCACAGCACAGCTAGCCCCTGAGCTGTGTTCACACCATAACATGGCATTGCGCAAGGCTAGACATGAGTAAGGAAGAGGAGATGGTGGAGTGGGAAGGCGAATTGGTATCCTACCCACCAGCCTTGGGTTCAGAGCATCACTGATGCAATGCTGTGATCAGGCTGGCATCAGGGGTCAGTCAGTTGTAACACTGGCTGGGGGGGTCCTGGGTTATCAAAGGGCTGACCACTGCCCCTTGAGATCCTGATGGACAATGGTGGTGGCAGTCAGTGGGACTGCTGAGAAGCCCTCACAGCCACTGCCACTAGCACAACTGCCAAGGTGAGCCACCCCCCAAACCCTTGTGGGGGCTTACCTCCACAGCAACACTGGCTTGAAGTGCTGTTCAGTAGCTAGGCTGCTGGCAGTCGCCATCTTTGTTTACCTTTGGCAATTGCATACACAGCTGAAGCACTGCATTATAGGTAAACAAAGATGACAGTGTGGCTACCCTGACCCTCCACTAAGTGGGGCACAATGGCATTTGGCTGAGGGCCCACAAGGACTTGGCACCAACACTGCTGGGCTAGAAAAAATATATTAATAAGCAAAAGCACAGTGCAGACCCAAAGAATAAAGAGCTCCACCTCATGGCAAGATGGGGTTTTGACTAGGCTTTGCACAGGCATGAGGATTCATCTATACAGCAGCTAACAACGACATAGTTTTTGGTACATATAACCTGCAGCAGGGAAACAGAATTTCTAAAAGAAGGTGTGTGGCTCGGGCACATCACCCTGGTTCTACATCATTGAAACTGTGAGGTCACAAGAGGGAAAGAAGGGAAATCAGTGGTGGGCAGGAGTGGAGAAGAGCACATATAAAAACAGCTCCACCCAGAGCAGCCAGCCGCACAGTATAGCTTCTGCAGAGCACTAGTTCCCTCAGGGGCCTCACCTTGGGTCAATGAGCACAATTATCCAATAGGAACCTCAAGCTTGCAGCTGTAATGAAGGGTAGAGAACAATGCCTCCCCAAGGTCAGTGATAGGTCTAGCATTGTAAGAAGCGGCAGTCAACATACACACATCAGACACCAGCACTCACTGCAAACAGCTATGTGCATGGGGTGCCTGAATACAGATAGCCACCAAGTGTCTCCCCCACCAAATTGGGAGATATCTGCACAGTGGGGCAAGCATTGTTTGTCATTAGCAGTGTACCTTCCCCCCCCCCAAAAGCATTTCATTAGTACACTTGGCATAAAATGGGGGTCATGTCATGACTTCTTCAAAGTTCAATTCCTCCCTACTATAGCAGTGTGATGTAGACGTGGGTCTATTGACTCAGACTGGAGTCAGACTCAAGTCGCATCAATGATGACTTGACTCGAGACTTAGAGACTTGATCCACATTCCTGTACTATAGCCCCCTGAAAGTCCATTCTTGAGAGTCAGAGCACCCTCCAGAACAATGTAGAATGGGTCACAGGGGGGCTGCAGTAAGAAGGGGAATCTGTGGCACAGAAGATACTTTCTACTTGTGCATGGCACCACTGGATGCAACCTGTTTGTACTGCTAAAACATGCTTGCCACCTCTCTTTTCCCACTGGAGGATAGCTGAGGCAACATATATCAGGTCTACATCCATGTGCACAATAGCACCTGTGCTTATTTTTTCTTGAAAAAGAGTAACTGTAATTTGTTTTTTTAGTTACTGCTAAGTGAGTATAGTGAGTAAGTGAGTATAGGTCAGCTGGTGGCGCAGCGGGTTAAACCGCTGAACCATAAGCTGTCGATCGAAAGGTCAGCAGTTCGATTCCCGCAACGGGGTGAGCACTCATTGCTTGGCCAGCTCCTGCCAACCTAGCAGTTCCAAAGCATGTCAATGCGAGTAGATAAATAGGTACCACTTGCAGGAAGGTAAACAGCGCTCCGTGTTCCAGCTGCATGCTACGCGCTGCGGCAAGGAGAGTCATGCCGGCCACATGACCACGGAGGCGTCTTCGGACAACGATGGCTCTTCGGCTTTGAAATGGAGATGAGCACCACACCCTAGAGTCGGACACGACTGGACTTAATTGTCAGGGGATACCTTTACCTTTTAAGTGAGTATAAGATACCAATTAGTTTGCACTGGTGCAAGCAGCTGTACAGAGGCAGCCATCTTTGCAAGACCGTGTAATTAAGTTGTAAGTCGCCTTAAGGTCTTCCCTTAAGGTGTACATAGCAAATGAGAGTGGTTAATAAATAGGGTTAGTAAAAGAGTACATATATTGATTTTGTTTTACATTAAATTGCCTTTATGGGTTTAAGATGGAGAACTACTTTTTATGTACTATTAGTAAAATAGGCTTGCATAAAAAGGTGTAGAGGTCAGATACATCTGGGCATAATAGAAGGAGGGGAGGGATATCACCGAATAATATCCATTTTCATGATTGAAAAAGAAGCATTCTTGCTATTTGAGAGCATGTCATGTATTAGAACGTTTCAGAGCTCAGCAGAACTTGCCATAAAAACAAAATTGCAGCTATTTCTTTTTTCCTTTGGTCAGTAGCAGCAGGAGGAATGTAGGAGGAAATGAAGTCCAAATACAGTTGTACAACTTGATTTGGGCTTCTGCCCAAGACCATTTGGATCGGCCACTGCATACCGCATTATGTTTACATCAAGCAATGTGTCAAGAAAACAGCTGTAGTTCTCCAGACACAGCAGACCTGCTACAATTTCAGGCAGGCAAAGGCAGCGGGCTGTGTTGAACGTGCGCCACCAAGCTAATGTTGCTCAGTAATCTTTCCATGTGGGATGAAATACACAGTCACTACTAGATGGCAGTGATGTGGACATGAGTCCATTGACTCGGACTCAAGTCGCTTCAATGACTGACTCGGACTTGACTCAACGATTGTAGAAGACTCGAAAGATTCGACTCGAGACGTGCGCCACCAAGCTAATGTTGCTCAGTAATCTTTCCATATGGGATGAAATACACAGTCACTACTAGATGGCAGTGATGTGGACATGAGTCCATTGACTAGGACTCAAGTCGCTTCAATGACTTGACTCGGACTTGACTCAACAATTGTAGAAGACTCGAAAGATTCGACTCGAGACATGCGCCACCAAGCTAATGTTGCTCAGTAATCTTTCCATATGGGATGAAATACACAGTCACTACTAGATGGCAGTGATGTGGACATGAGTCCATTGACTCGGACTCAAGTCACTTTGATGATTTGACTTGGACTTGACTCAACGATTGTAGAAGACTCGAAAGATTCAACTCGAGACTTGGAGCCTTTTATGACAAGTCAAATTTTATTCAGGTTTAAATCCGTTTCCCCCATTAAATATATAGGGACTCACAACTCGCAACCAAAGGCTCGGGACTTGGCAAAGACTTGGGACTTGACTCAAGACTTGGAGTCAGAGACTTGATCCACATCTCTACTAGATGGGCCCTGGTTTTCAACATGTTTAAATTGTTGACAGTGTCAACAAGTCAAGGCAGCCTCCATTGGACAATCTCCAAGTTAAGCTCACAGTTTCTATTTGTGCATATTTCCGGCAACCTGAGTAAAGTACTTACAAAGACAACTGGCATCTACTTTGTCACCCATAGTCAAAATCATGTGACCAGAAATACATAAAATACTGAGTGTGGATGCAACAATTCAGGGATGCTGAACCAAAAAATCAGAGTCTGTTAGCATCATCGCCATCTTTATACGAATAGCAAACCAGGTGGATGAGAGCTTAACAGTTTGTACACAAAACTGAACAACCCACAGACAAGGCTGTGGTTTCTACATTCTTAAGGGGCTTCCTTAGTAGAGTGGACCCTCTCTATCCGCAGATTCGGGATCCACGGATTTGACTTACTGTGGGTCCCAGACCCACAAGGTCCACGTTAAAAACACTGTAAAAAAGGGGGGAAGGTAAAAAAAACAGGGGTTCTTTTTTTAAAAAAAAAAACCTTTTAGAAGCAAATCGTGCTATTTTCAAGCCTCTGTAGGGCTTCTTGAAGCTTAAAGGTCCACCTCCGGGTTACATGAAGGCTCTTCCCTCCTCCCAACCTTATCCCAGAATGCATCCTGGGACAAGGTTGGGAGGGAGGGGGGAAGAGCTTTCGCCTTCCCTTCATCACAAGTATTACTAAATGGTTAGTTAGTTACATTTTGTATAATGCAATATTCTGTAATGCAAGTAGAACATTTGCTACACTCTAGTGAAGCTGTGACTTTATTCCTAGCGATGCACTAAACACATAGAATGCTCACTGTTCCAGGTAGAAGCCTTGAAACAGTAAAATACCTAAAATAGGTACTCTTTGTGGTCAATCCAGTCCTGATAACCTTCTACTTTGAACCAATTCTTGTTCACTTCTGTTGCTGTGGAGTAGCAGCGCAATCCTAACACACTTTCCAGCGCCAGTGCAGCTCAATGCAGCCCCGAGGTAAGGGAACAAATGTTCCCTCACCTTGAAGAGGCCTCCATGACTGCCCCTGCACTGCAAAATGCAGAGTGCGCCCTGTTGGCACAGCTACACTGGCGCTGAAAAGTTTGTTAGGATTGTGCTGTAGGTCTGCTAAACATACAATCAAATGCATTCTAGCGGGGACTGCCAAAACAATATATTTGTGAAATAGGCTGTGCTCGGCTTGGGAGATCACAAGTTCTACAGGCCTGGTGTAGATCCATGGCAATGAGAACAATGAGAAGGAGAGGTCGTAGAGAGAAAAGAACAGAAAAGGAAATAGGAGAGAAGGTGAAGGAATGAGGGATCCAGATATACACACTACGCTTGGGGTGCATGAGTAGATGGAAGCCAGTCAGTTAAAAATGTTTCCTGCAGTGAGGTCTATTATAGAGGGAGCCTGCATCCCCTAATCCTTCTCATTCCACAGCAAAATCAAAATAATTTTAATAATTATTCTAGAGACATTGTTTCAGGAGTGGTGGCTCCTACAGAATTTCCTGTACTAGACTCAAAAAATTACTTCAGTAGAAAAGTCATGCCCAGTGCTACCTACCACACCCTCTCAAATTTCAAGTTAACATTATGCCTACATAAAATATGCAAGGTAGCTTTATCTCTAGGGCCCATATGTTTTCAGTTCAACTGCCACTCTGCTCAATATGAAAATTAGTAATATAAACCCTTTTGGAAAAGGGCTGTGGCATTGTTTCTTTGCCTGTAACGTCAGCAGTTACGCTTAGAATTCATGTTGTGAAGCATGAAGATCAGCTTCTGAGAGCACCAAGTCGCTGTAAGTATTTTACCAAAAGGTCAGGTCATTTCTGACTGTGTCTTGTTCCTTCATAGAAATTGTAAAAGAAAATGAGAGACATAATGTTATTTACCTTGCCAAGAATAAATGTCAAAGTCATATGTAAAAGAAAGAACACTGAACTTTTTTATTGAAGGGCAACTTCTAAAATGCAAATTAACACCTACAGAGAAATGTTGGGCAATTTTCATTTAATATGACCAAGACAAATATAACTTCAGAATTGATGACACATGAATAACCAGTAACTTATTTGTAACATCACATCACATAAATGTTCTCTGTCCAGTTTCATGTAAAACCCTTCAAGTTATTGTCACAAACATATATTCGAAAGCCTGTGGAATATTTTCGTTTGCCAAAAGTTGTTCATAAACCTTGGAATTCAAATTCTAATCAGACCTCCAATGACCTCCTTGTAAGCATTCAGCTGCCTGACCCCAGGCTACCCAGTCTTTCTGTGACACTGGAGCAGTTAAGCCAATAGCTGCCAAAGGGGTTGACATGCCCCTGCCAGTACAAGACCTCTGACGTACTAAAACATGAAGAAAACCAGCTAATGGCACAATAAGAGATGGAACAAGCAGAGTGATCAGAAGATGAAAAAGAGATTGCTAGATGGAGGTCGAATGAGGAGGAAGGGATAACAGTACGGTCAAGAAGGAACTTTTATAACACTTACACCACCACATTGAACTGTGGGCTGATAAGTTAGTTATATTAATTTATATAAGTTACGGCCCAATCCTATCCTCCATCGGCTTGCAGGGTGCAGCACTGACGCAGCCTCTGCTGCATCCTGCAAGCCAGTTGGAGACCATGGTACGACAGAGAGGTAATTCTTACTTACCTACTCCACCACACCATGGTCCCTAATGGGTCTACTTAACTGCGTCCCTGGGGTGGGTGCCACCCAGTGCTGCGCTTACCTGGAGGACCTCAGCATTCCGGAAGTTCGGGGTGACATAATGATGTAATCACGTCACCCCAAACTTCCAGGCTTCCGTTTAACATGAAAAGCCTGCCTCCAAACCGCTTCCACTCAGTGATCTTCGGCCCACCCCAAAGATTGGAACTCTTCATTGCCTCTTGTTCTCGCTGTCGAGAGCAAGAGGCAACTGGGCTTGAAGCGGGTAAGGGACTGCTTTGGTGTCACCTCCCTTGAGGGTGGCACCCAGCGCAGCCCGCACCAGTCACGTCACCTTTGTGTCACCACTGGGTCTACTCTGATCTGTGCGCTCTTTGGCTGCCAAAAGTCCAAGTAGACCCAAGGGTGACCCAAGGCTGAGCAGGGGGCATAGGATAACGGTGGCTCCAATATCACTGATATCCACCCCCTGCCTTCACCAACACCTCCCAATCCTCAACCTGATCCCCCTCCCCCTGATTCTCCCCCTCCCTGCCCACCCCCCACACCAACTCACCTCTTCCAGTGGCAGCTGAGTGCTCTGGAGGCAGGCAAATGTGCGAAGTTGCCAGCCTTTCGTGCTGGAGACCCCACAGTGCTAACACAATGGCGGTTCAGTGACAGTACAATGCTCATTCCATCAGCAGAAAGCACTCATAGGACTGGGCTGTTAATTATATAAGTTAAGTTTAGTTAGTTATATTAGTGCAGAATTATATTTTATAAGCAGCACAGGGCTCTCACCAAAAATAGCAGCACCATTTCATGTTCACCCCCCCCCTCTTTAATGCACAGCAAAACTTCCCCCATGTCCTACCATCATTACACCGACATCATTGGCTGCCCCTGTGATATGTAGGGCTAGGGATAAACTCTGTCTAGGACGTCAGGTCATGGGTCAAGTTTTGTTGCACATTACAAGGTGCGGGAACTCAACAAGAGTGTGCCACTTTCTGTGAAGTCCTCTGGTTCTTATAACATGTAGCTCTCTCAGATATGCTACCTTCATGCCATCCTTACCATCCCCTCATCTTCTGGTAGCAAGAAATTCCATGGTGATGGAAAGGAAAAATATAAACTGTATCTATATATGCGTTATTCTTAATGCCTGTTCCCTGAACTTGTCATGCCTTTGCCTTATGTTTAGTTGGTGGTGAGGCTAGGAAACAGCACTGCAAATACATTGTTCTTTGCAGATCACAGTCACATTAAGTCACATACACTAATGCTCCCCACGGAATCTCTTCCAAAAGCTTTTTCTGCTTTACTTGTGAACATGTTTTGTGCCCCAATCCTAAACCCCTTCACAACTGGCATAACTAACTTAGCGCCTGTGGAGGCTGCTTTACGGCTGTCGCAAAGCAGCCTCCACCGACGTGTGCTGCAGGCCCGCCAGCGGGGAGGTTGGAGCAGCCTCCCATATGCCGACGGACCTACAGACACCCGCCAGAGCAGGTAATCCCATGCAGGGGATTGGAGGGAGGCGGGGAGGGGTTGAACCGGGCGGAACAGAGTAGTGATGGGGCAGGGAGGAGGGCAGATCAGGCCTGGGAGGGGGCGGGATCAGCGGTGGCACAGTGCATGCCAAATCCTGAGCCGCTTGCCAGGCCTGATCCACCTGCACGGAGCAATGCAGACTTGCGCCAGTGATTGAGCTGGCGCAGGTCTGAGTTGCCCCATAGTGGCTGCTGGGGCTTACCCTGGGGCAAGGGGACAAATGTCCTCTTACTCCAAGGCGACCTGCAACAGCTAAAAAAACCCACAGGATACAGTAGAAGCCACACCAGCACCACTGCATCGCCATATGGGGATTTAGTTATGATTTGGCTATCAGACTTGTTTCCCACATGATAATTATCATCAGATGCAGGACATCTAAAAAAAAACAAAAAACCTTCGCACTATGAAAGCCATGCAAATTTATCAGTTGCTATCATTTCAAAATGGGCTGTGTCCTCAACATCATTTAAGATCATTATCAGCGTCTGCAAATAATTCAGAATTATGCATGCAAAGCATTTTGGGATACTGCCTACATCTGCCTGATACAGAAGGTTAACATTTTTAACATTCTCAGATGTAGTTAAACTGTATTTCTTTATTACTATAATTAGTGAGCAGATATTACTTTCAGCTGCTCATAATGTTCATTCATGGTCAGTCATCTGAAATCTTCCTTTACCCCAGCATGAACAAATAAAGCTCAGGTTAGATTTTCTGAAGGCAACTTCTTTTTTATAATTCCGGGGGGGTGGGGGCTGGTCAACAACCCATATTTTAAAGTATTCTCTTTCCTATTATACTATCACCTTTGTTTATATTGCTCATAATTTAATCATTAAAGTTACATTCCAGCTTTGCTAAAAATGTAGTTGAGGTTTAATTAAGCTGTATGCTACTCTGCAACGGAGAGAGAAGAACTCATCATTTTTTATAGAGAAGAAGAAATGGGTCCCAAGGGAGATTTAGGGGAAATTAAACTTATGTAGCAATTTGACTACTTGTTTAATATGTTGTTCCAACACATTATTAAATATATAGTGGTAAAGTTTCATGGTATAATACATGCAGCTGTTTATAGAGAAGAGACATGGAAAAATAAGCCTAGCTAAGCCCAACAAATCTTACTTAATTATGTATAGACACAACCAAAAACCCAACGTCATGAAAAAGGCATTTCCTGTAAGATATGGACCTCCAATCCAATCCAAAAACCTTTTTTGGCATATACATACATAGATACATAAATACATGTTCCCTAAGGCATAAGACATAAAAAGAAAACTTGCAGAAACAAATCAATGTCACCTAGCAAAATATTTAGCTCCACCAAACAAAGGGACTTTGCAGCTCATCCAATTACATCAGGGGGACCATCACTGAAGACCCAACATGTTTGCTAAAATAGGATCTAAATAGACCACCCGTGAAGAAGCATGGAAAGTATAATAAAGAAAAATATGACGGGCAGCCCAATCCTGTGTAAGATACAATGGTCGGCCTAAAGGGTCAGCCGCTGTATGCTATCCAGGTCCCAGGCTGCCCCAGAGCAACATGGGTGCACCTCGAGGGAAGGGGACAATCATTTCTTCCCTGGGTGCAAGGTGGCCCAGGCCCAATGGGTCTACTCGGATGTATGCCAGCTCTGGAGCTGGCATACATCCAAGGCCTCTGTATAAGGCCAGGCTGGGCCTGGAGAGGGCTTTGGATATTGGCGGATCTTGCCGGTGATATCCCCACCCTCTCCTGGCCCAGTACAGCCAATCGCCCACCCGGTCCACCCTCCACCCACCCCTGCCCCGGCCAGTGCAGAACTTACCTTGCCCGGCGGGTGCGGGGATGGTCTGCCAGGGGAGAGAGGGCCGCTGGCCTCTTTGCCAGCAGCCCTTACTCTCCAGGTGCCATAAATGCACTTTACGGCACGTTTACGACACCCAGCGTCAGGGGAGAGCATGCTCCCCCAGCGCTATTTTACACCGGATTGCGCCATTAGAGATTCAACAGAGCTCATACATGGACAACAGTGGTCGGCAGATGGGATCTTAGAGTATCTACCCAGAGAAACCTGGGAAGGAGTAACCTGGGAAGATGTATTTTAATCTTTGTTGTAAGCCGCCTTGGGCATTTGCCTTTCGGCATAGGAAAAGGCGGGATATAATTTTAATAATAACGTTAAATCTGGCACAGGATATTGCCCCACATTCTTTTGGATCAGTTAGAAAGAACAGGTAGGGGGCTATTTGGCCATAAGAAATTGAAATATGGAAATAAAGCGGGAATCTGATCCTAAAGGCCAGAGAGTGAAGAGTTTGTATCTCAATATCAGAGAGTCTTCAGCTCAATTTCCTAACAATTTCTGATTCTGGTGACTTAAGGAGGATAATTAAGATCGTACCTACATAATTAAGAAAGTTCAGGTTGACATATGGACCTCTTTATTCCACATTTTGGTCACAGGTCACCTCTGTTTCTGTGACTAATTCCTGCCAATAGGAAATAACATTTTTTTAAAAAAAAACCTCAAATACAAAAACAAAAAAGGGGAGACTACATAGAAAAAAATCCCTACCAAATTGATTTAAAGAAATGCAAAAGAAACGAAAACAATCTCCCCCAAATTCTACAAAATGGCCTTCTAAAGCAGAAGTGGTTGCCACATGATGTTTTGCTACTGCTGTAGCTGAATTATATATCCAGCAGCAGTTTAGTGTATTCAATAGTCAAGTTCTATCATGTGCTGTCTATTTTGTGACTTTATACATTCAAAAATACTTGAAGAGGTAGATTGATTAGTCAATCTAAAACACAGTTACATGAGGTTTTGAACTTTGATGTAGAAATGACTCAAGGCTGGCTGATAATTACCGTATTGGTCTGAGTATAAGACTCACTTTTTTCTCCTAATTTAAGTTTTTAAACTAGGGGTGCGTCTTATAATCAGGCTGTTGCAATTTAATGCCAGTGATTTAATTAAAATTTTTTAATAGCACCAAACTTTAAGGGTGCGTCTTATAATCAGGTGCGTCTTATACTCGGGACAATACGGTACTTGCAGAGGGGTGGGAGCAGTAGGGCAAAGTCCATTTTTCAAAAGCGTTGAACTAAAGTGGTGCAATTCCAGCCCCATGAAAGAGTTGTCACGAATATGGACGTTGTACTTAACCACAGCTCAACAATGTCCCATCTTCTGTAGATTGTGAGCTTAATTCATAAGAGATGCCATGCAATGTAGCAAAATAACTACAATGTCATTTTAATCTAAATTAAAACAGAGCACTGATTGACTGATAATCCAACAAGGCAACAATAAACCTTCTCTGCATGAAATGCTTTCAAACTTCAAGGACCTGCATGGAAAATTAGAACTGTGATACAAACAGATGAAAACTGATTGTTGTTTTATTTCAGGGAAACAAGCAGCTATATTTTTAGACAGATATTTGCGTTTTTGGCTGTCTTTTTCTTCCCCCCCCCTTCTGTAATGTTTGATACTCGTGTTTTCTTGGTTTTCTGCAAGGGAGGATGACAACGAGAAGATTTAATCACATGGTGCTGAAATGCCAAGTTGCAAATTGGAAAGCGTACACCGACAATAAGAAGCAATCAGTTCGACAGTGCATTTTAACTGTAGTGCCAAACTTAGTTGCAAGCACATTTCCTAGTATTATCCCAGTTGGAATGACTTTTAAAATATAAAAAGTGAGATGAATAATTTAACACCATGCTGGGAGATCTTTATTAATTAAGAACGTCTTCTAGAGGTGTTATTTTCAACCCACACCCCCACGATGAATATGACTGTTCTTCCTAAACTACCAGAAAAAAAAATGAATGCTCCTTCTGAATCATAAATCTTTGCACAGCGCCAATCAGCTAATGCTAAGGCTTACTACTGAATTAAAGAGTCGGTTTTTCAAGAGGAATATGCGTGCGTGCATGCGGGAATCTAATTCTTATAAAAATCCAAAAGGGTGAAAGTGCCAAAATGTTATTTTGGCCTCTAAACACTTTTCAGTGTTGTGACACATAAAGCACATATTACTTTGCCTTAGGACCAGTCCACATTTGTTGTGACAAATAAGAAAATAGACTCAGGTCCCAAAATTGGCTAGACCATCGGTTCTCAAACTGGTGGGTCGTGGCCCACCAGGAGAACCGGATGCTGTCCCCTGCCACCTTAAGGGGTGGAGACAGCATGACGGTGGCGGCAATTGCTGCTGCTGCCCCTGCAAAGACTCAAAGTTCTCCCCGCCTTGTGGGGAGAACTTTGCAAATCACTGGGCTAGACCATCACAAGGTCACAAGTGGCAGCACAGCACCAGTGACACAATGTAGTTGTAGTTCAGCAAGACAACAATATGAATTGACATTAGTGAGTTGGAAGGAGTTGCCATTCAGAGGCACGACACAGTGGTAACATTCAAAGATTGGGTTCCGTAGTGACCTCGAAGACATGGGAGCTACCAACCACAGAACTGCTTCTTCACATTCTTGTGTGGCTGAGAACCACACAAGAGAAGCCTATTTTGCAGCTTCTCTCCCATCACTATTGGCTAAGGGATGAATGCTGGCAAAGGGGGCAGCCACAGTGTGGGATCCTCCCACATCATCCAGGGCTTTCATGTAACCTATGTCACCAAGGTAATAGAAGAAGTTGTTACAGTGTGACAAGAGTGTGAAGCAGGAACAGATCTAGACTCAGTTCACCTAATGTACCCCCTAATTGCCTTTAGGCCAGAAAAGAACTATGTCCCTGCAACCTTTGCACCTTGTATATTTCATCCACATCTTACAAGAGCATAGTAAGAGGTAGGCGGTAACCCATGAATGATTTTCCTACTTGCATTGAGAGATGATGGAACACATTGTCTTGGTCCATATCCTTGTTAGGCTAGCTATCATTTTGGCATGGTGGAAGATCAGGTCCACACCCCTCCTCTCCACTATGCACCTAAAACAATGTGTGAGTCAGGTGCTCTACACCAGGGGTTCTCAATCTTTGGAGGACCAGGTACCCCCTATCACGGTCCAATTTTCTGAAGTACCCCCTGCTAATTAACTGCTAATTAATTGGATTAATCAATTAATTAATAGGTAATTAATTGTTAAATAAAAAGTACTAAAACAATTTTAAATGTGAAAAATGTCTTATTTAACTCTGTGCGTGTGCATCAGACAGACAGACAGACAGACAGACAGACAGACAGACAGACAGACAGACAGACATGCAAGGATCTCTTTTTATTCTCTGTCACACTACCCAAAATCAGCTCCTTCCTCCCCCACCCCACCAAAGTACATTTTCCAAAATACAAATATAAGCTCAAAACCAAATCAGGTAGACAGAAGGGCTCCGAAAATAATTACAATTTAAAATCCATGTTAATTAACACTTAATTAGCTTCTGATGGGGCAGATAAGGGGCAGAACTTGGCGTACCCCCAGCAAGAGGTTCGCGTACCCCTAGGGCAGTGGTTCCCAAACTGTGAGGCACGGCTCCCAGGGGAGCCGTGGAAGCCAGCCAGGGGAGCCGTGGAAGGATGGCTTCAGGTTCCCTGTGGAGGGAAGACGGGGGTCCCCCAGTCAACATACCCCACATCACTTCTGATTGGACCTATAGAAGGGGGAGAAATTACCTTCACAGAAGTTATTCACAAAGAGGTGAAATTGGGGAGAAAGCTTCACCTGGTGGTTTTCTACCTGTCACATAACATAATGTAATGGGGAGCAGCGGCCAATAGTCTCCAATGGTCAAGGGAGCCGCAGGTCAAAAAAGTTTGGGAAACACTGCCCTAGGGGTACCCATACCACAGGTTGAGAACCTCTGCTCTACACCAAGGCCCATTCAAGACAGACCCAATCTGAGCAAGTTGTAGACCTCAAAAATGGATGTCATATGTTACACGTTTCATACAGGTAGGGGGAAAGGCACAAACCCCTCCACCATGTGAAGAGGATCAACGACTTGCTATGTGCCACAACACTAAATGCAAGCCCTTAGCGTAAGCAGTTTTCACTCATGCAAAAATCTATTTGCTTACATAAAGTACGTTCTGTGGAATGCCTCAGCAGTAAGAACTTATTGAAACCAGTAACAAAAACTTCATTGGCTTCTATTTTGTTTTAATTGATGGCTATAGCAAAGATATAAAATGCTGCACAATGTGGCCTTCAGATATTTTGTAGCCACTGGCTTCCCCAACGGCTGCAAAAATTATACACATCGTATGAGTCATGGTGCTTCTTATCCACCCACTGCCTCTCCAAAGCCCAACAAGAATAGAAATATCTAGCAGGCAAAGATTATCTTGTTCTGCTATTTTGTTTATCCACCTACAGATTGTCTCAAAGCATATGTGTTTACCTTCTAAAATACACCACAGTGCACTCCCTTCATATCAGCCAGGGTTTCTACGAACAGCTGCCCATACTAATCCAACATTGTTAACCATCTGCCATCGTTGGAAATGACTACGGTAACTTATATTGTCCACACCATATGCTGTGTAGTCCTCCTGACTACTACTGTATGTAAGTACAGTGTCAACACCCACACACCCTCCTTGTTGTTGTTGTTGTTTAGTCATTAAGTCGTATCCGACCCTTCGTGATCCCATGAACCATATCCCGCCAGGCCTTCCTGTCCTCCACTATCTTCCTGAGTTCGCTCATTTTCATGTTCGTTGCATCGGTGATGCTGTCTAACCATCTCATCCTTTGCCTTCCCTTCTCCTTTTGCCTTCAATCTTTCCCAGCATCAGAGTCTTCTCCAGAGAGTCCTCTCTTCGCATTAGGTGGCCAAAATATTTGAACTTCAGCCTCAGTACCTGTCCTTCCAGGGAACAGTCAGGGTTGATTTCATTTAGGATTGACTGATGTGATCTCCTAGCAGTCCAAGGGACTCTCAGGAGTCTTCTCCAGCACCACAGTTCAAAAGCATCTATTCTTCGGCGCTCAGCCTTCCTTATGGTCCAACTCTCGCAACCATACATTGCTACTGGGAACACCATCACCCTGACTATACGAACTTTTGTTGGCATGGTGATATCTCTGCTTTTTATTATGCTGTTTAAGTTTGCCATAGCTTTCCTTCCAAGGAGTAAGCGTCTTTTAATTTCATGGCTGCTGTCTCCGTCTGCAGTAATCTTGGAACCCAAAAAAGTAAAATCTGTTACTGCTTTCATTTCTGCCCCTTCTATTTGCCAGGAAATGATGGGATTAGATGCCATGATCTTAGTTTTATTAACGTTGAGTTTCAAGCCAACTTTTGCACTCTCTTCTTTCACTCTCATCAAGAGGCTCTTTAGTTCTTCTTCACTTTCTGCCATTAGGGTGGTATTGTCTGCATATCTGAGGTTGTTGATATTTCTCCCGGCAATCTTGATTCCGGCTTGCGATTCATTCAGCCTTGCATTTCTCATAATGTACTCTGCATATAAGTTAAATAGGCAGGGTGACAATATACAGCCTTGCCGTACTCCCTTCCCAATTTTGAACTAATCAGTTGTTCCTTGGCCGGTTCGAACTGTTGCTTCTTGACCCGCATACAGGTTTCTCAGGAGACAGGTAAGGTGGTCTGGTACCAGTGGCGTATCTTGGGCGGAGTGGGCGGAGCACTGGCTCCAGGCTGCAACTCAGGCTGGGGCGGAACGCTGCGCCATCCTGAGTTGCCGCACCGCCCTGCCCACCCTGTCTCGCCCGCCATGTAGCTGGAAATTCCAGCTACACGGCGGGCGATACAGGGCAGCGGGAGGCCGACCAACCGGCCCCCGGAGGCTCCGCCGGGTCCGCGCGGCTACGGTGGCCAGGAGTCGGCCTCCACATGTCCTGCCAGCTTGGCCCCTACTGCCCAGGCCTTCGTCGGCGATTGTACGCATGTGCAAAATCGCTGACGAAGGCCTGGGCAGTAGGGGCCAAGCCGGCAAGATGTGAGGAGGCTCTTTCCCGGCCTCCAGAGCCGCACAAACAGCAAGTCACGGGGGGACATGGCGGGCGGGCACCCGGGGCAGTCCCTCTGGGTCGCGCCCCCCCAAATTGCGCCGTGGCCTCACGGCCGCGGCAAATAATAACTTCAGGGCAGCCAAAAGACCCTGCTCCAGGCAGCATAACTGCTAGCCTCGCCTCTGTCTGGTACCCCCATCTCTTTAAGAATTTGCCACAGTTTGTTGTGATCCACACAATCAAAGGCTTTTGCCTAGTCAATGAAGCAGAAGTAGATTTTTTTTGGAACTCTCGTGCTTTCTCCATGATCCAGCGCATGTTGGCAATTTGATCTCTAGTTCCTCTGCCTCTACACTCTCCTTATCCTGGGTCTAAAAGACTGATCCAAACAAACAGTGCACTTTCCCTTTGATATTTCTCCAGACAAGGTATAAGACATCACCACCACTATTATTAGTATTCATATTTGTTATTTTGCCATTGCTCCAAGGAACACAGGGCAGCATTTATGGTCTTCCTTTTCACCTCACAACAACCCTGTGAGGTAGGCAGGAAATAATGACTGGTCCAAGGTCACCAGTGAGCTATGTGGCTGACCAGAGATCTGAACCTTGGTCTTGCTGGATCAAAAACATACACATCAAGCTCCTACATAAAGCAAAAAAAAAAAAAAACCATGAGGACCTGTGTTCATCTGGTTCAGGGTTGTAATTTTTTATGCTAGAACTCTGATGCTAGCCGCCTTGGGCTTTTGGAAAGGTGGGGTATAAATGTTTTAAATAACTTTTTTAAAAACAAAATCTTATTTGACACATATGGGCATGGCCAGCCCATCCATGACACATCTGATGCGGTTTACATTGAACGGCAAGTTGTGGGGAGCAGCAAATAGACTTGGGATACCTTTCATGCCGAGTTTGCTGCTGCCTCCCTCCAGTGCACCATGGATGGGATTGCTCCAATCCTCTTTCCACTCGGAGTGGCAATCCAGTCCTCTAACTCCCTGCGTTGCCTCTTCCTTGTGTGGTCACTTTAAATAAATGAGGAAGCGCAGGACATGCACACACTACCAACATCCTGTTTTCTTTAAAGAGACCATCCAAGAAAGGGGCAACTTAAGGAGGTAGGGGGCTGAATTGCTGCCTCCCACACATGGAGGAGCACGTGCATTGGTGGGTTGGGGTGGCATTGGTAGGAATTTGGGGTCAGGTGGAAGATCACCTTGGGCCGTCCCTGTATATAGGCATGATCCTACAAGGCAGCTCCTATGCTTACTTCTCCAGGTATGTCTAAGTGGTAGCCCAAGTAAGAATCTCCCAGGAAGTTGCAAAGAAACTGTGCTCTAATATGAACTCAGATGCTAACAATCCCAGGATAAACGTTGCAAACATATAACTTGCACAAGAGCCCACTGTATAAGGATATACCGTATTGACCTGAGTATAAGACTCACTTTTGTCCCCTAAGGCAAGTCTTTAAAGTAGGGGTGCGGCCTACAATCAAAGTCTAGCGTTTTCTGCCTAGAGTTTTCTGCAAAGTGTCCCTTTTTCAAGCCTCTCCAAGTCTCTTTCAAAGGTTCTTTTTTTTAACTGCAAAGTGCTGTGTTTTCAGCTCTTAATCACTTGCTAAATGGCCAGGATCTCTCTAGCAACCTCTAGCCTTAGAGGCATTTGAAAAAATTAACCCTTAAGTTCCAGCCCCAGGACTCTGTGGAAACTAAGATATTATTGATCCTGCAGTTTGAAAGTTGAGAGCAGGAGCTCCTGCATAGGCTTATCATATCCAAAGGGGGACAGAGTGCCAACCTTTAGGCTGCAATCCTATGCACACCTTTCTGGGAGTAAGCCCCATTAAATGCAATAGAACTTACTTCTGAGTAGACATGCATAGGATTGACCATTGACCATTGACCATAACCATTGAAATTTGGGCAGGTGCAGCTCATCATCATGAAAGGGTGCAACAAGCTGCACCTGCCCAAATTCCAAAGGTTAAAGGTAGGCACTCTGTCCCCCTTTGGATCTGGGAAGACTACTAATACTAGGGTGCCCAGATTCAATAAGGGACAGGGTGCCTATGCCTTTAACTGTACTAAAGCTGTACTGTTTTACTATTCTACTAATGTGTATATTTTCTTTAAGTTAAAAAAAGTTAAAAATGTATTTTTTAAAAAATAGCACCAAACTTTAAGGGTGTGGCTTATAATCAGGAGCGTCCTATACTCGGGGCAATACGGTAGTATTCTTTTGTCTGTTGAGTATGCAAGGTTTTGTATTTCAGTCTAACATAATGTAGGCCTTGAGAAATAACGGTATATATTGTTGACTGTAAAATGGTCTGCAAAAGATTTCAGCAAAAGGTGTTAAAATATACAAAGCTATGAATATAGTAATAAGAACATAAGAAGAGCCGTGCTGGATCAGGCCAAAGGCCCATCTAGTCCAGCTTCCTGTATCACACAGTGGCCCCACCAGATGCCTCAGGAAGCACACAAGACAACAAGAAAACTGTATCCTGTCACCACTCCCTTGCATCTGGCACATCTGGGATCCACTCTGATGTTTAGTAAGCATTCTTCAGGCTTTCTGTCCTACATATCAGAGATACAAGAAATGTGGTTACTTCACAGTTTTGATTTTCTGATTAATTCCTTACCACTTGGCATTCTGTGACTTGACTTTTTCTTCTTATGCTCTATAGTGAAGCTCAGGGTTAATTCCCCCAAACGAACTGGCATATAGAGAACGCAAGCTGAGCCATGCACATGCACAGGCCAGACATGGTGAAAAAGTAATGTGACCTTTTTAAACCATAAGCATCGCTTGCAATTCAATTACCCCCAGAATGTTGCTCTGCCTTCCATGCATATGGTGAGAACACTTCTGTACGATTCACACACACGCACGCACGTGCACACACACACAGAACTGGTCCAGGTGTGGGGCATACTGGACAACAATTGGTCGTGCTGGTGTAGGGGAAGTTCTTGGAGTGCTACTATGTGAATCCCCGACCTCCCTGCACCATTCTGTTCCCAGCAAATGAAGAACCCAACTCACCCACCCATTGTGACATAGTCTGAGATTAGCTGGTTAGGGGCCAAGTAGGAATTTTTGCTCTACTCCAGACTGGCACAGGAGTGGAGTTTTTGTCTATCCCAGACTGTGCCCAAGGGTGGGTGTTAGCCAGGTAGGCCATGACTGGTAGGTATAGGGTGGGGGAAGGAAGAAGAGTAGGGATCTGGTGTTTGCTCTTAGGCATGCAGGAGTCGGGGGGGGAGGCGAGAACCAAAACTGGTCTCCAGTGGCTGCCCGGCTTGGTCTGCAAGCTGATAAGGCCTCAGGCTTGAATTGGGATGTCTTCCTCAGAGGCTGCCTGGCTTGAGGTGGGCAGAACAATTCAGTTTCCTTGACCCATTTACAGGTTGGTGGTGATAAAACAGGGAGAGCCGTAAGGTGCCAAAGGAGGGCTTTGGCAGGACAGCTGTCTCCTCCCAGTTAGATGCCTGCACTCGGGGTGGAGTGCACTAGACAGGACCCCCTGCATACACTAATTGTTGTCTGCCTGTACAATTAATAAACATGGCCCTAATTTCCACCAAAGACAGTGTTGCATGTGCTTATGTGGGAGGATACCTGGGCAACCACTCAGCCCCCTTTTCAGCAGCTTCACAGAGGGGGACAAAATGCCAATGGAGCTTTATTTATTTAGCTAATCAGGAGGCACCCAGTAATCTGGGAAGCAATCATATGACCACCGAGCTAAGAACATTCTATTGTTAAGCCTCATGCTTATGACTGACCATTTTTCTTCTTCTTTTTCAATAAAAGGAACTGCCACTGCCCCAATCCAGTTTAGGGCTGTGATGCACAGTAGTTGGGGTTAACCCTTCCCCGCATGCTGGTTTCCTGCCAAAAATGGCTCCCGAAGCTGCTGTTTGTCCCCAAAGAGGTTATTTGCAAATAGCAAGAAAACTGGAAAGACGTCAAACTCTCCCCTCTCCACATTCTGTATTCCTGATTAAAAGACCAGTATATCCCACAGCTGCACTTTTAAACAAGAGAAATATCACACAATCTTATGCACATCTACTCAGAAGCTAGCCCTACTGAATTAAATGGGACTTACTCCAAGGTAAGTATGTATAAGATTGCAGCCTTGAGCAAGTTAAACAGAGTCTCCATGCTTTTTAATAACACATTGCTAATATAACATGTACCGTTTTCTTCCATAAATTCAATTTTACATGGATACCAGTTTTCGGCACATGAATTGTCCCTTAGAATTGACTGGCTAGGTACCCAACAATAGGTTCTGGGGAAGAGATAATGCCACAGGCTTAACAGCTGAAATGTAGGCGATGACCTTTTTCTTGAGCACCAAACTACCACCCCACCTCCTCCAACTGCCACATGAAAGTCAAATGTAAACAGCTTTGAAGGCATTCACATTTAGAGTTAGGCTTCCTCTGATCCTGGGTTCTCATTCAATCTCTCTCTGACAAGAGCTTTAGGAACTGGCATTCACATACAAACCAATGTGTATTGCTGCTTTTTTCTTAATCCTGCAAAGCAGACCTTTCTAAACTCATCAGCACGCTAATCTTTTTTTGGCATCAAAGCAGTCTAATCTTTGGCAAAGAAACATTCGGTGGTCATATTAGAAATCTTATCTTACTAAGACCAGCAACATCAGAAATCGATAAGAGAGAGAGTCTCCCTCAAGTTATATATCCAAGATGCCCACACATTTGTTGCAAGGATGCAGTGGAAGTCCTACTTCTACAGAGGCATCACGGAGTAAGATAGGTGAATGAGATTATGTATATTGGATTTCAAATCAAGTCGGTCAGAAGATACGAACATTGCAGGCTGAAAACATCGCCTTTCCAGGCAGAAGAATTATATGCATACACACACAAACACCACTATGACAGCAGTGGATAATTGCCAGACTAGCTGGAGTACTCAGAGAAACTCAACGTCTGACAGTGCTTTTAAACCCTCTTTCACAAAAAGTGGTCATAACCCCAAACCCGGTCTGAGCCAACGTGACACCTGAAGTGGTGTACTCAACCCCCCCCCCAATTTCCCCTTCCCAAAACACATTTTCCTCCAGCAGCATTGGAGAAAGGGGTGCGCTGCCACTGCCCTGATCCTCTTTCAACTTGCTCCTAGGGAGAGGGAAGAGGATCAGAGAGCCAAGTGAAGCAGCTTGGTAGGTGGTAGGCTAGAGCGGGTGGCGGGCAAATGCTGGGTACAGGGCACCCCTTGTCAATTCATTGCCCCCTTTCAACTTGCCACTTGAAATGGCTGCTTCAGTTGGCCTCATCACTAGGCCAGCCCTGCAAAACCCGGGTGAATGCTCAGAAATCATTCATACATGGCTTCCAACAATATGTTTCAGCTCATGACCCTGACAGACCTGAGATAATTCATACTTCTTTTCCTAGCTGAAAGTAGAATACAAGAGGGGGGTTGGTGCGGACAATACTCCAACAAGCCCAGTCCAATCACATGGGGAGGAGCACAAGTATGTACGTATGTAAGCCACCGTGGCTCTGTTCCAATTATTACAAGGTATTATTATGGATTATTATCCAGGGCAGCAGGATGATGCCTTGGATGGGGGAGGGGAGAGATGTGCACACGCATAGTGCTCCCAACACACTGAACTGGGTCAGTTGGGGTATCACCTGAACTGTCCTAGTGGCCTTTTGCACCCATTTTTCAGTGATCTCTTCAAATTGTTAATTCCGCAGTCAAGCAGTATTCTGCACTGTGTTCAAAGGTGTCATAATATCATTGTTAATGTTTCTTCTTTCTTACCGAAGCATTAAGTTAAGATTGCTTAACAAACAAAAAAGAGCAGTAGATTTTTTTGCATCAATATAAAAGTCAGCGGCTCAAAGGTAGTGCCACATGGGTGGGCAGCAACATCTTAAAATAAATCCCCCCAATGCTAGCACAGTGGCAATTATACTGCCTATGTATTAAGGACGTGTAACCCCACCCTATCCCTGGAAAAAGAAATGTACGCTTATCCAAACACTTGATTCCCCTTGAAATTCTTCTGATAGTTTGCCCAATGAGGGGCCTTCACAATTATGTTAGATGGAGCTTTAATTGAAATTGAGTAGCAGCAAGGCTACTGAGAAGTAATGCTGAAAAGTTCAGGCCCTAGCCTAACTGTCCCAGAATCAGGATCAGGACATGACATCACTATGCACAAAGTCATTGTCACAGCCAGAGGCGACAGGTGCCGGGAGGGCGTGTGGGGGCGGGGCCAGTGTCGCATCGACGCACCCCCCCCCCCCCGCCCGTTTTGTTCTCATTTCGGAGCCAAACCGGCTCCAGGGAGGGAAGGAGGGCCCAGACACGACACTGCTCTTTGGGAGAGGGTGTGTTCCCCCGCCCTCAATCTTGCCGCCCGCCCGCGATCGAGTGCCTGGAGCTCCTGCTCCACGCGCTCCACCGTGATTCCGCCGCTGGTCACAGCATCTTGCATCGGCAACACCTTACCTTGACCAACTCTGGTTTTTTCAATTAATCCATGCTTGCTTCTTCGGACACCTTTTAGTCCTGTGATAGGAACCACTCTCACGGCGACAGCATTAGAATGGGTCAGTATGAAATACATCTGGAATGCTCAGAAGAACACAAAAGGAGATGGAAGTACATTATGAGTATACCAGCTTGGTAGGAAAGCAGTTATTGCTTTGCTGAGAAAGCAGTGAATTTCCTGCTTTCGGGGAATGTTGACTCCACCAAGAGTATTACTATTGGAAAAAATACAGTCACAGCTGTCTTTTCACCAAAAGTACAGATGTTAGGGTGACCAAAGCAGCTGCAGCACAGTCTTGATAAACAAGGGCAGAATTGTTTTATCTGTATTGTAACCAACATGGAAGTTTGAAGTTATTGCCTGTGGTTCTGCTTTGGATAACCACAGATACTAGCGCGCACAGCTGCTACCTCATCTCAAGGAATTTCTACAGACCACTGGTTTTAGTAAGAACTTTATTTCTTCATTCCAACTTTACATGGCTGAAAATCCCATAACTCTCAAATCGTTGCAACATGGAATTATACGATCTCAGATCTCAGACTTCCATGGTTGGCAATTACAGACAAAGATTGGATAGGCACCACGGAATTAAAAGCCATGTAGAAAATGAAAATATATTTGTGTTAAAAACAAATGGTAGAACCAGGAAATGTCTTAAAACGTCGAAGCTGATTAAAAACGTCTCATTGGAAAGTAAAGAGCTTCGTATCTTTTAAAAGCAGAAAAGACCTTCCACAGGAAAAACTAACTGGAAAGTACAGTGCTTCGTATCTTTTAAAAGCATAAATGACCTTCCACAAAAAACATACAAGCCAACCTCCACATACAGGGGGGGCGCCATATCAGCGGGGGATACGTTCCAGCCCCCACCGTGGATACCTGAAACCGCGGAAAGGGGCGAACACCCCCTCCGTGGTTTTCAGAGGCCCCCCCACGCCCCTCCGCGGGCCAGTGCGCCCCGTGGGCCAGAGGGCCCCCCACACCCTTCACAGCCCCCTGTTTTTTTCCTCAAAAGTCCCGAGTGTAAAGCTTCCTCACCAACAAGACTTCGGTGCTAGAGAGTCTCAGCAACAACTTTGCTGAGAGGTTGCTGAGACTCTCTAGCACCGAAATCTTGTTGGTCAGGCTTGCAAAGAACCTCACACTCACTAACGTCACTGCAGGGGTGGCGGAGCTCCAAGTTCCGCCGGGCTCTGATCCTCCGTTACACGACGGGAGAAGGCGGCCCCGCCCCCTCGCCTTTGGAGCCATTCTGACCGACAAAAGCACTTGCTTTCGTCGGCCGGAATGGCTCCAAAGGCGAGAGGGCGGGGCTACCTTCTCCCGTCGTGTAACGGAGGGTCAGAGCCCGGCGGAACTTGGAGCTCCGCCCCCCCTGCAGTGACGCCAGTGCTCACACTCGGGACTTTTGAAGAAAAAAACAAAGGTTTCTCCTAAAAGTAAGTGCCTGGGGGGCTGTGGAGGGTGCGTGGGGGATTCCTCAACCGTGGATAACTGAAACCGCGGATGAGGAATCCATGGATACGGGGGCCCCCCTGTATACTAAAAAGGTAAAACATTTAAAAACACCCGTTAAAAACAAAAATAAGAGTCTCAACTTTTCATTCAAGTCCTGGAACTTCTTCAGGAGATAAAAGCATTTACTCATTTACTTTCCAATGAGACGTTTTTAAATACGTTCGTAGGTTATCACGACGTGACCAAATCTCCGAATTAAAAATCCGCATATCGCCGGGTAAACTCCATCATTTATGAAACTTTCATAACTTTCATGAGTTTACCCGGCGAGTTTAATCAGCTTCAACGTTTTAAGACATTTCCTGGTTCTACCATTTGTTTTTAACACAAATATATTTTCATTTTTTAATCCCGTGCCTATCCAAGCTTTGTCTGTAACATGGAATTAGTTTCCAGGATAGCCCAGGATAGCCCCAAACCTCACAGTTTGCAAGAACTATTAAGATTGCCAATCACTGTAACATCATTACATCTGCAGCAGTGCATAAGCAAAGGGGCTACAGGGCCAATTTATTTGAGGGCGCAATCCTATTCTAAATTCGGCCGGCGGAACGAGCAGTCCGCTGGCCGAAGATGTCGCAAAAGTACCGTAAAGCACTTTCGCGATGACTCGAGAGCAGGGAAGGCCGGCACAAGGCCGGCCTGCCCTGCTCCGCCACCTGGACCGTCTCCCGCCCTCCGCCAGTAAAGATTATTTTGCCTTTTTTTTCTTACTCGCTATTATATAGCGAGGCCTGAAAACTTTCCTGTTTAAGGAGGCCTTCTGAATCCTTGCCTTTTTTAACATCCTGCACAGGTGGGGTGCTGCTGCTTTTTAATGCTTTTTTATGCTTCTGTTTTAATTGTAATTTGATGTGTTTTTATTAATTTTAGATGATGTTTTTACTAGCTTTTGTGGATTGTTTTTTACTGTTTTAAATGTGATTATTTGTATCCCATGTTGTAAGCCGCCTTGGGTCCCTTCGGGGAGAAAGGCGGGGTAAAAATATTGCAAATAAATAAATAAATAAATATTAGTTTCCATGTACAGTAAGTCAACATGCTCTGAGGTGAACAAATATGAAACAAGAAAGAAGCAAAATATCCACATGGATCAGTTACAATTGCAAGATCCCCCTGCCTTTGGAACAAAAAATGAAATATACATGAGACTTGCCTTACCATGAAGTGGACCACCTAGCCTAGCACCCCTCTCATGGATGGCTGCAGCCAGAGAGGGAAGGTGAAATGACACCACGTTGCTTTTCCTTCCGAATAGAAATGGAAGGAAATAAATGGAAGGAAAGGGAAAAGATTTGAAAGAAGTAAGGAATTGGGAGTGTGATTTTAAAAGAACGGCAAGGGAAGAGGCAACATTTGAGGTTCCAGGCAGCAAAACAGCTTGGGTCAGCATGGAAAATGCAAATGACATGAACTCAGAGAAATTGGTTTTAACTTATGTAAGTATTCGTTCATGGCAGCACGTCACCACAAAGTATTGCTGACCTTGGCATCTTATGAGGTCTTGAGGAGAGAGGCCACTGTCTTCATTGTGGCATATGGAGCTGAAACCATTGTTCAGGCTCCATCTATGACGATTGTCTGTGGCATGAACATGTTGTAAGGGCAGTAACTTTTTAAACCCTACAAATAACAAAACAAAAAAGGAGTGTCAATTGTAGCCAATGGCTTCACCCAACCAGCTGCTGAGCACTATGCAAATAACAAGGCTTCCTCTCCTTGATGAATGGGGACTTGTTTAAGATCCAATGTGCAAGCACAGTTCAGAGTGGCTGTAGCATTTGATGTAAAGTCATCAAAAAAGCAAGTTTGCAGGTTCACAGTTACTGCAATGTCCTCTGAGATGTTTCCCCTTAATTTTAGTCCAGTAGATCGTGGCTCAAACCTTTAAAAGGATGCAGAAGTATTCATACCAGACAAAACCCACTCATTTGAAGGAATATATGTGCAATTTTAAAATGCTCAAAAAAGGAATCCAATACAGTCAGACCTTTTTATTCACAGTTTTTTCCATCCACAGATTTGACTCAACACAGGTGGCAAAACTGTGGAAGAGGGAGTCTGACCGCATCACATTACCTCATTTTTCAGCCGCGTCCTGTGCACATCCAAACCTTTGAAAAAGGAAAAAAAACGCAAGCTGGGAATCTGTTGGGGGCCTGCCAGCTGCTTCCCGGCATGTTTAAACTGCTGAAAAAAGAAAAAATGCAACCAGGAGTCTCTGGCGCCATTTACAGGTTGCTTCCGGTAGCGGTTTTTCTTTTTTTCAGTCAGTTTAAACAAATTCAGGAGGAGGGAAGTGCCAAAGATGCTGGGAAAAAAGGTAATGTGGCCACCACTCCCCACCCCAGTTTTCATATAACACTGATTTTTTTTTATTATTCACTGGGGTTCCGGGAACAGAACACCAGTGGATAAAAAGGTCCAACTGTACTTTTATTGCACTAAAAGTCTTCACATACTTTGAATGCTTATTCTTAGTATTTGACTATTCTGTAGCATTGTCACAGAAATTTCCATTGGATCAGATTAGGCTGGTGCACAGATACTATTACTTTTTCCTCTATAATACACACTTTCTTTCTCAGAGCCCTTTTTATCATAAATTGTTGACTCCAAGAATCTACACATTTGTGTGCTGTTTTCACTTCACTGATCTTTTTGGAATATTAATTCAGCCCCTATCTGCATTATTCAAATTAAGCCATGAATAATACATGCACATGCACTCGCCAATGTTACAACTTTTCTCTAAGCCTGAAGATTTTTCAATAACTACAGTACATGTTGCCATTAGTCTGTCAAATGTATTACAATTATTTACACCATAAAACAATTCGAATCCTACACACTTTTAAAGTACACCAAGAGTTTTCCAGTCCCTTTCTGATAACAGCAGCTATAATATAATACAGTAGCAGAAAAGTAAATTACAGACAAGAAAAAAAGAATCATTTCCATGCTAATGGGGTGAGCTGCATGACACTGTTAGCATCCTCTCAGAGAGCCAATAGATATTATTTAAGAAACTCACTTCTTAGAATAAAGGTGTATATTAAAATTACAGATGGAAAGGCTTCTAGCCAGCTAAAAATATCTATTTCTCTTTTAATAAAATTGCTTATATTTGACAAGATGACCCAGAACGAGACTAATGATCAGCCAAAGTAAAGCAACTTTCTACCTCAATGGACCATCTAAGATCTTTTTCATTTGAAAACCTTTTAACTTTCCCCTGTAAGAATGTTCCTGAAATGCATTAAACAAAAGTTGAATGTCTCTCAGAATGACAATAGACGACAGTTTTCTTTACTGCAAGAGAATGAAATCTTTCCTTTTCTTTACTGCATTTCCTTGATACCTTATTCTGGAAGAAGCTTCTAGAAAATGTCAGCAAAAGAAACCTGTTGTGATTGGAGATATCTGAAGGAGAAAAGCATCAAATTTGTTGTTTCGGCTACTTGGCTTGTGTTCTTTGGGCTTATATTTCTCTCTGCATGGTTTTACCACAACAAGTCATATTGAACTAGTGAACTATTAAGCACAAATGATTTTCACAAAGCAGGTTTATAAAATATGTTAAGCCTCATTTCCTAAAGAGAGAAAGAGATGTACCACTGGTTTTAAATGCGATATACCAGACTTTAAAACGGGCAGCCCAAGAGTTTTCTACCAAAATCTCCATGTGGCAATATACAAGCACAGCTTCTGCTACATCCCGCAGGGGATTTTTGGCTCCCGGGTAAGCCCCAGCAGGTCAACTTGGACCTGTGCCAGCGATATCGCTGGTGCAAGTCCACATTGATCTGTGCAGGTGGATCAAGCTCGGGAAGGGGCTTGGGATTTGGCGTGTGCTGCAACATTTTATTTATTTATTATGGTATTTCTATACCGCCTTTTCTTTACAGACTCAAGGTGGTTTACATTGGCAGGCAATTCTAAACCCCCCTTTTTTCAAATGGAGTTTTTACAAATATTGTCTATGAGAACGTAGAACCCTCAATTCCCAGATGTTTCCTTTCAAAGTGCAGCCATGTCCTGGCTGTGCTTCTGCCTTCCAAGCTTTTCGCAGCAGCTGCAGGTCTCCCTGAGTAAGTTCTCAAGGTGTTCTCCATCTTGCCAGGTGACTCCTATGCATTCCACACATTCCACACTTACAGTGCCTTCGCAAGATCCGTCAGCAGCAGTGGTCCCCCTTCCAAAGGATGACCAGGGCTGAAAATGCTTAGCTTTCTTCAGGCAGGGCAATAACTCAACCTCCAGGCCACATCTCATGCCCTTTGACTGTGTCCAGCTTTGCTGGATTTTCTTAAATTTGCCAAAGGGTAAGAAACCCAAACCTTCCTTGCAGGGAAATAACACAACCTGGAACATCCAAGGTCATATACTCGTACCTTGAATGTTTGCCAGGAACTGGCAACTTTTAATATTTTCACCATCTAAAATAGTAGTTATGTCTAGTTATGGGGGAGTTGTTTTTCCCAATAATCACAACTACTTGTCTTCCACATGCTACCTGACATTCTCAGTTCAACACAATGACATGTTCTCTCTCTTCCCTTGCAGGTCTACTGCTGTGGATATTACCATTCCTCTTTTTAGAGTATATTTGTAATGGGGTTGTTGTTCTTTGTTAAAGTATTACATCAAGAGCACATTCATTGTTATCTATTACTTCCTGGAACCTGCTGCCTAATATATCCCATGGCAATATTTTCACTGTACCAAGTTCTACATACTGTTTTCATCAGCATTAATATTGGGTCATCTGTAATTTATCTGATGACTTCATGCCTTTTAGTTAGCTCTCTTTTATCATATATTTCCTTACACTAAAGGTCATACTGTCAATACTGGTGAAACTGAAAACCAGATTTCTGAATCCATGTTTGTGATGATATTTCCAACCTCCTTACTCTATAGTCAGAGGCTAAAATGTCAACAGTTGAAACATGGAGCAAAAGCTCTCTTTCAGAGACTCACCAAATGGCAAACAGGAAATATTGTTTCTAACATGGGAAGTGGAGTGCGAACTTCTGAATATGTTGTACAATGTACAATGCAGAAAATTACACTTTTCGTTCAAATTCATAGATCCTATATATACAGATATCTAATCCAAATGATGCAGAAGTGAAATGGACCGATTTCTCTTCCTGCATACTGAGCGTTTCCCTATCCGAAAATAATGGTTTCCCATTTATATCACACACGGTCAAGAAGCCACCTTCTCCCAAAAGCTACTGGAGGCAGAAGCATCGTGGGGGGGAGGATGGGCCCACAGGTGGCACATGGGGGGCGAAAAAGCGTCGGTGGTTGACAACCCCACCATATGGATGGCAGGGGCGGTGGCACGAAAAATAGGTGGGTGGTGGCGAAAGTTTGGCTCGCTCGCCTGGGAAGTCTTTGGCAGCGGCGGCAGCGGCAATGTCACTCCCGGTGGTGACGTCACAGGGGGTGGCATTTAGTATCCCCCCCGCACGCAGGGTGCCGCGACATCACTGACTGGGGGAATGTCACAGACCAGGGCCTTCAGCAGTCAGGCCCAGGCACTTTCCTTCTTGTACTCATAGGGCAGCTCTCAGGAAGAAGGAATTATTGGCATCCTTGCAGCACTACAGTGCCAGCTGCATGATGGCCAACCAAGGTTTTGCTTCTCATCAGTCCCATCACATCAGGTGAGCTTGGAAATCGAAAGGGGCCTGGCGGACCCTATATAACTGATGCCTCAGACTTGATTCTGTAGTGTGAGCAATTTCATCTTGACGATTAGCCTGACAGATTCCACTCCCTTTCATCTCCTTTCCACTTAGGCTGCCATCTTTGAGAACCTGATTACATATCTGCCTGGTCTTTGCAGCGGAATTTGTCTTTTGCTTGACCTGCCCATGTACCTCCTCTGTCTCATCATCATCACCCCCTCTACTGAGTAGTGCAGCCATTGCTGTTTGATAAAGATGCTCTCAAAGAGAATTACAGACTCATGTGTATAAAATGTTGCATGGCTTCACCTATACAACAGGCCACCACATTTGCCGTTCTGCAACATGTTCTACCCACAATCCATTACAGACATGTTTGAGAAATACAATGTTAAGTGCTTATTTAGCTATTGTACCAAAGGAAGACATGAGCCACTCTGAAGTTCAAGAAAGAGCTGAATTTGTGAAACCTTTATTATCTTGCTCATTTCTTCTGTTTAATTGACCAAATCTATCTGGAGGGAGTACATTAAAAATGACAGTACATTTGCTTTATGTAGGACAGAACTGTACCCTTTCACATCTATAGCTTGAGGTACAGTTGACAGGTTTAATTATTCCCAGTTTCAGTCTCTCTCATTAGTTTACATTCAGCTCAGGATGCATTATGACAGGTAAATTGCTCGACACACTTTATTAGTTCCAGAATGGTTACTTCCAACACCAGCCACATGAAAATAAAAATAATTTCAAGACTAACATCCACAGGTGTGCAGTGTCTTTGTTTTCCAACTAGTATTTACAGTCTACCATACTGGTCTTACATTTAAAGCTACAATTAATTTGGAATACCATACATTTTGGTCAAGGCCTTGAACCTCCCAGGGGTTCCCTAGCTGGGAGGGCAATGTGGATTGGAGCCCCTGCACACCTATTTATATTGGAAATGTACAAGCCCCCACTGGCGTCACTGCAGGGGGGCGGAGCTCTACATTCCGCCATGGCTCCGACCCCCCGTTACACCTGAGCGCGAACCAGCCCCGCCCCCTCGCTTTCGGAACCATTCAAGGCAGTGAATGGCTATTGAATGGTTCAATAGCCTTGAATGGTTCCAAAGGCGAGGGGGCGGGGCCGCTTCGCGCTCTGGTGTAACAGAGGGTCAGAGCCGCGGCGGAACTTAGAGCTCCGCCCCCCCCCTGCAGTGATGCCACTGCAAGCCCCAATCATGCAATCAGGTCTGTTCTTTATTTGGCCCTTAGTGGAGGGAAAAAGGATATCTTGTTGAATAAAGAACTCTTCTTGTGTGTATGCTGTGCTCCTGCATTTCATTCTTTTCTGAAACAGAAGGAAAAACTCAATAATATAACATGTCAGCATAACTTCCTGTATCATTAAACATTAAAGTGTCAGAAATATTATATGTGATGTCACTGAATTAACCTGAATGTGTCTCATTCCACTACGTTTGACTTTCACATGAGTAGATTTAACAAATGCAACATTTTCAATCATCTGTTACATCTTGTAGAAGGCGTCTTGCTGACACCGGGGAAACTGTTATGACCCCTTGCAAGATGTAAGACAATTTTCTTCCCACCAGGATATATTGAACAATTTATTCTCAGCTGTAATATGATTGTGTCTCTGAATTTCTATGGCATTCACCTGAAATCAGAAAGTTATGCTCTAATAATTTAAACTGCAATTATCATTTTTCTAATATAAATCGAAAGAATGTACACCTTTCCATGGGTTTTTGTGTGTTTTTCCATTTCTTTCCCCTTTTTTGGGTTCAACTCTGGGGAACACTTCAGAGTGTAATTATTTTGTAGGACACTTGAACATTTTCACTGCTTAAGAAAGGCTCGGTTGCTGTATCTCATTCTATGTTAGCTATGCGGAGCATCGCCACAGTGTACATTCATTAAAAGCTGATGTAGTTATGCATTTTATAATTAACCTCATTACGGTTCATCAAGTTTAAAATTCTAATTTTTCTCCCACATCCACATTTCTAAAGTGCACCACTATATTCTGTTTAGATCCATCAGTCTCAAAATGTGAAATTGACCTACTCCAAAATTGCACAAGAAAGACTTGCCAGGGGAGGCGTGACAATCACATCCCTGCTCAATGTTCTATATAGCTGGTCATCTTCTATATAGATGGGCAACGATAGGATAAGCGACACATTTTCCATAGTGAATGATGTGCAAGTTGGACCGATCTTTGCCTCTTGACAAATTGTGTTGTTGCCTAATAGGAAAATTCCATCCTTTCCATAAGCTTTTTGTATTCCTGGAATTCTCCTCCTGGTAGAACTTGTGTGACTTGACCACATGGCTCCTGGGGATCTGACACCTAGTCCTAGCTGAAGGAAAAATTGTGCCTTTAGTGCCACTGAAATTCTGTGTGCCCCCCCCGTCGTATTTACTGCTACTTTTCAAACAGCCAATGATCCCCGCACCCCCACTGTCCCCTCTGCCTTACCAGTAAACAAAAGAGGCTGCAGGGACTGCAGATGAACCCAGAGACCGAGCATGCAGCAAATAATACAAAGAGGCCAGGGTGCATGGCAGGGGTTGTTTAAATCCCCCTCCAGTCCCGCCCCCTTATTGTTCCCAATTGGGGCTAGGGGCTCCGTCTCGCGAGGCCTGGGGAGCCCATGCAAATTGGCAATCCCTCGCGATGGCCGGGGATCGGAATTCAAAACTAAGAGCAGCAAAGAGAACAAGAAAAGGTACCGGGGGATTCCTTTCACACAGCCCACCCACCAGAGTAAGTCCACCATGAATCTTGAGGGGGCCCACAGAAAACAGTTTGCCAAGAGAAAAGTGGAGTAGCAGCAGTGGAAACAGGTGGAGACAACTGATTTCTGGTGGGTCCTGCAGAGCCTTCAGTGAAAACACAGGAGATGGAAAGAGCAGATAACTAATTGCCTCAAGCCCTGAGGCTATTCAAAAATCAGATAGCTGCTAATTGCCCTGCAAGAAGCTGAGCTCCTGCAGTTTGCAAGCTTGTGTAAATATATAGAGAGAAATGTTTGAGCTTCTTTTTTCTGGTGTGTGTTTTTCCAAGTCCGTCAATGACAGGTAGTGGGGGCAGGTGAAGGCTGGATGGGCACATAACTAAGCCCATCAAGCCTTGAAGCTATTAGAGTTGCCTCATTATGCAAATGAATAAATAAAAATATTTCTTTCTAGATCACCTTTTTAAAGTCTCGTAAAGCTGGTGGGTCCCGATAGAGTGTCATTTTAAAAAGTGGGTCCTGGTGCTAAAACGTTTGGGAACCATTGGCCCAGAGTAACATACACTCTTCTTAACTCCATTAATTTAGAGGCTGTTGGTTTCTTTTACCTCATTTCCTCTAATATATATATATAGGTCAAAATCTAAACAATCCATGCATAACCACTCTTAATCCCACAGTCTTGATCTACCCTGCAGTTAACAACTCCGCCAAGACTTCCTTGAAAAATCACTCGTTGACTCATATATTTCAAACTTTAGCAGTGTATGTGAAACCCATAGCTCAGTGTCATATTTAACTTCAATCGGTGACCTTTCAGTTTCGCCTTAGTCACTGCCGGAAACACTTGGGAACTCTAAGTCCATTCTTTTCTTACGCTCGGAATTTATCACCCCAAACTTTATGACACTTAAATTAGTGGAGGGGGGTAGATCTGAAAATGAAATGGAAAATAAGGCCAGCTTTGTGTATAATTTGAAGTGGTCTCACTCCGTGATTGATTCCCAGCAGCTCTTTCCACTGCCTGTCTTGCAGGTTTGCATTTGACAGGGCCCAAATGTAATGCCGTAATTAATGACACCAAATATTGAAACCGACGGGAACCAAAAGACACTGCCTATAAAAATAGTAGCCTCTCAAGTGTTTAAAGGCCTTAAGATGACACACACAGTAGCATAGCTATTGTGAAGCAGCAGGGGCAACTCGACCCAAGGGCCAGGGGTATGTACAACTTTGTGGTAGCTACACTACCACGGAGGCGGGCGGTGATCAGCTGCCCTTCGGGAAAAAAGTGGCTGTGAAAAAGTGCCCTCTCCATCTCCACATGCCCCCTCCTTGCCCCCTTCTCCAGCCTCCGTCTGCGCACCCCCCTGCCAGAAGCTACTGCTGCCGCAACCGCTTTGATCAATCACAGTGGCATCTCCTTGGAAGTTGCCGCTGTGATCGATCAAAGAGGTTGCAGCGGCTACTGTCACCTCCTTGCAGTGGCAGTGGGTGCTAAGCGAGAGGTACCTGTCACTTGCAAGGGAGACTGGCACAAGCCGTGGGGGGGGGGCAGAAGCCACCGCAACCACTTTGATTGATCACTGTGGGGCATCGAAGAAGATGCCGCTGCAATCGATCAAAGCAGTTGCGGTGGTGGCGGCTTCTGGCACCCCCTGCAGCTTTGTCACCCCCCTCACAGTAAGGAGGGGTGGTACAAGCTGCGGGGGTACTGCTGCTTATTGGTGCTACAGACCCCAGTAACACTACTGGACACATATATTCAGAATGAAGTAATGCACAACTAAGAAGTTCAGAAACCTACTCAGCTAAGAACGTTTCTCTGAGGAATACAAAGCCCAAGTCAAAATCCAGTAAATATTGAAAACAACAATGCAATCCTATGCGTGACTGCTCAGAAGTACTCCCCATCGAGTTCAATGGGACTAACTACCAGCTATGGGTGTATAGGATTGCAGCCCAAGTCAGTGGCAAAAAAAAAAAAAATGATTCTGGTTTAAATGGCTTGTGGATTTAAAAAAATGAAATGTTACAAAAACACAGACATTTGTCATACGGTATATAGAGAGCGAGACCTCTCTCTTAGAAATCTGATTAAAGAAGATCACATCATTTGAATGCTGACATCATTCTTCTATTCATTCTCCCACATCTGTGATTTGCATAAAACACAATCTGCTTTTCCAGCAGAAATGAAACAGAAAATAGAAGACTCTGTTTATATGATTATTTGTATTGGAAAAACTCTACTATTATTTCAAACTACGACAAGGCTAGGGCAGATCAAAGCAAATAATAGTTATCGCATGAAGTCAGGTGATTATGGTACAATTTCCATACGTTTTCTTGTACTGTCTTCTTTTCCCGTAATAATTCACGGACTCCCATCATAAGAACATAAGAACAGAAGAGGAGCCCTGCTGGATCAGGCCAAAGGCCCATCTAGTCCAGCTCAATTTTAGTGCATGTCCCCTGGTTCTGGTGTTGTGTGAGATGCAGCCTTACACTGCAGTCTTACTCCTGGAGTTCCTGTGTCATTTCTCACTTACTCTGATCACCCATTTGAAACTTCTGTAATGTACGTTGTAAAATTATTGCGGTTCTCTTCCCATGGTATGTCCCAAGCATCAGGTGTTGAATGGTATCCTGTCTCTGGACATGTAAGTTCCATTTAGCTATCTTGGTTAATAGCTGTTAGTGGTCCATGAATTTATTCAAAGGATTAATCTTCATCTTCTAACAGATGAGTAGAATGTGCCCGCTTTCATCCATTATTGTTTACTTCTAAGAAACAACCTCCTCTTTAAGCTACAGAACACAATCCTGTGCTCTGCCAGATAATATAGGGGAATTACTATAAACATCCCAAAGTGCTTTAAAATTAGAGATGTAAAGTGTTTATACACATGCACAGAATATGCAGATCCTTTAGTGGCTTTTCAAAAAGCATCAGCATAAAGATGTTTAAAAAATCTTCAGTCTAATATGAGAGTTAAAGTGCTTCCCATTTTCATTCGTGCGAAAAAGCACGGAAACGGGGAGTGAAGATTGTCATCTTAAATTCCGTGCTATGTAAGCAGTAAGGTTATAGACTCATATGTTTTGCTGATTTTACAAATTGGGTTCCCTGTACCCACACTTTGCCTTAATCCTTCAGCTCGACATTGGGCTGTGAAGAGATACATCCAGGCAGAAATTCAACGGGTGAAGATTCTCCAATCATTTGCTAGAGATTGCAAATCTCCACTTAGCTATGAAGTTCACTGGGCGACCTCGTGCCAGTTACTGTCTCTCAGCCAAACCAACTTCATTGGGTTCTTGTGAGGATTCAAAAATGGAAGAACACCACACTGAGGTTCCTAAAGGAAGGGCAGGGATAGCATTTCATTTATTCAGATGGAAATGCAGGTTATAAATTGTTTAAATAAAGAAATATTTAAAAACAATCGAAAGTTTTCTTCATGGCTTGTTACAAAGTAAAGAGATCGCGGATATCCGGGTTTCAAAGCCATGTAAAAATGATAAAAACACGTCAAAACAGGTCTAAAAAACAATGTTTAAAATGATTTAAAAGATTAAAAACACTCTTAAAAACGGTCTTTAAAAACAAGTCACGTATTCCTTACAAATCACTACGTTTCATCCGCAGTCTGCAGACATCTTCAGGTGAACAGCAAAACAGTCTGTCATTTTTAAACATTGTTTTTAGACCAGTTTTGACGTGTTTTTATCATTTTTACATGGCTTTTAAACTCGGATATTCGAGATCTCTTTACAAATAAATATTTTCCTTATTATCCCTGCCTCCGCCCTCTTCCTGACCTTTTTCTTCCTCTGTGTCTCCCAGTTGTGACGCTATCTAGAACTGGGGTGTCAAACATTTACCCATCCCTGCGATAATCAAGTCAGTGTGAGAGGCAAGAAGGAGGCAGGGAGGAATAGGGCAGGGAGGGGGAGAAATGGGGCAGAGATCAGAGCAGGAAAACAGGTGAATTGAGGCCGGAAAAGGGGTGATATCAGCAGCAGTGGCACCGCCAATATCCTATCCCTCCTCCCAGTTTAGAGTCTCCTTCCCAGGTCCACTTGGACTTGTGTCAGGTATATATGGACCCAGTGGGGCAGCGAGGGCTTACCCAGGGGCAAGGGAACAAGTACATCACTACACGGGGAGTTAGGTAGGATTGGGCTGTTAGATTAACTCAGGGTTCAATCCTATCCAACTTTCCAACACCAATGGAGCCACAACACACCCCTGAGGTAAGGGAACAAGTGCTCTCTTACCTTGGGAAGGCCTCTGTGGCTCCCCCCTCCCACTGCAGGATGCAGCGCATGCCCTGTTGGCATGGCTGCATCAGCGCTAGAAAGATGGATAGGATTGGGCCCAAACTCTGATCATTACTGACATGGTTTGTCCATCTTCCTAGCAATGACAGATGCTCTTCCTGACCACACAAGGCTCTTCCCTCTTGGGAGTTCCCTCTTTAATAACATAAGAACATAAGAAGAGCCCTGCTGGATCAGGCCAAAGGCCCATCTAGTCCAGCTTCCTGTATCTCACAGTGGCCCCACCAGATGCCTCAGGGAGTACATAGCCAACAAGACAACCTATTTGTTTCCTGTTGTCACTCCCTTGCACCTGGCACAGAGAAAACCTACTTCTAAAGCCAGGAGGTTGCTTATGGCTTGTAACCTGTGATGGTCTTTTCCTCCATGAATCTATCCAAACCCCTTTTAAAGGCATCTAGGCCAGGTGCCATCACCACATTTGTAAGCATCAGGCTCTACTAAAGGATTATGACCAATATTTCTAAAGGTATTAGATCCAAAGGAAGAGAGTGTTTGAAATAGTATAAACTTATAGTATAAACTTAGTTGCTTTTTCAGGGAAGAAATATCTCTCTCTCTCTCTCTCTCTCTCTCTCTCTCTGTAAAATGATATTTTAATATTTAGTAGATATCAAGTGATGCTACATTTGTAGCTACTGCTACCTTTTAACGGTGTGAAGCAGCCTCAGCCAAATCTGAGGAAATTCCATCATTATAGAAGTCCCTAGAGGACAAAATCTCCTCTAAGTGGAACTTAAAAGGAACATAAGTATACGAACATCAGAGGCATTTTTTTTATTTATTATATATTCTCTGACAGTGGAAAATTGACTTGCTAAGCATGCAAAATAGAATTACTTACTAAGTGACACTATTTAAATCCAGCCTGTGAAAGGAATACTGTGGAAAGATATAAATGAGGATTCCTCCTTATTCAATATAAACGTTATGAGGTCTTCTTGCCAAGAAAAAGCCAATCGTATGCACTTTCCATTGCAGCCTGCTATTTTCTAAAACAGAATATTAACAATATACATCAATTAAGGGAATTACATAATTCCTGTTTGAGCATTGGCAGACCTTGTAATATGCTAAACCTTCGACGAGGCCCATCAACTTTGATTGCAATGTTACAGTGGAGAGTTCCCCCTGCTAGCTAATTAGCTTCATTCACACAGTCACCTTTCATCCAGGCAGGCGGAAATGGGTATGAGATGTGTTTTGAACCCTTTCAAATGCTCAGGGGCGTATTCTTGTAATATAAACAAACAATGCTCATCGCCTGTCCAGTACAGCCAATTTAGTTAATGGACTGCTCTTCAACCAGACAGAGCAGAAATAGCGCTGAATGCAGTCATTCTTAATTACCTGTAATTTTATACCTTTTCCCCTATAATTAAAGATTTTGACTCTGTATGCTGTATGTTTCCATTTGCTTATACAGTATTTTGAAGGCATTAAACTTCCCATCTGAGTAAAGAATCCTGCAAAATAGAGAAGAAATCAAGTGACAATGCCATTTTGTTTTAAGTACCTGAAGGAATGGTGTGTGTGTGTGTGTGTGTGTGTGTGTGTGTGTGTGTGTGTGTGTGTGTGTGTGTGGTGTAAGGTGCTGTGCCGCAACTTGCAAACGGGTATAATGCAGTCTTTCTCACTCCCACTTGTGTTGCCTTCACCGCCGGCATGGCTCCAGAGGCTAGTGGGAGGGGCCACGTTACACCAGTTTGCAAGGCGTGGCACCGCGCCTTACACCACTTATGGTGCCGCATCCCCTCCAGCAACACCACTGCTAGGATGCAATATACCTTGCCAATGCTTAAACAGCTGCACTGGCTTCATTTCTGGGCATAGTTCAAAGGACCAGTGCTTACCTTCAAAGCCCTCCATAGCTTGGAACTTGGGTACCTGAAGTATCACCTTCTCCAATATGAGCCTACCCATGCACTGAGAGTGTCTTCAGAGGCCCATCTCCAGGAGTCCCAAGACCTGAAGTGAGGAGATGGCAACTGAGTGATGCAGCCTTCACAGAACATTCTCCCCAACAAGACTCACCTGACATCTTCCTGCTCATTCTTTCAGCTCTGGATGAAATAAAAAAACTTTTGATTTTAATCTGCAACCAAAATGGGTTTCAAGTGCCACTGTTTGTTTACTATTTTATTTGTGTACTTGTTTTATGGTTTCTTGCGTCACCCTGTAATGTTTTTATATTACAGGTTGGGATAGAAATGGATAAAGTAAATAAAATAGGAGTGGCAAACATACACTCAGACAGATCACTTCTGGAATGGCAGTGCTGGCCCAGATCAGTCCAGGTAACAGAGACCAAACTGAGATGGATGATTACTCTCTGAAAATACCCTTCAGAGACATTTCTTTTGCAATTTTTTTCCTAAACCACCTTTATGAAATTGCTGAAATAATTGGGGAAGGTTCAAGCAAATGTCCCTAATTCACATCATCTTAACAAAAACATATCATTCATATTCATTTAATTAATTTGTCCTGATATTCCTAGTTATGGATGCGGTTGAGTTCAGGAGTGTGAGTGTGTGTGTGTGTGTGTGAAAGAGAGAGAAACTATTGCATTATTCTGTAAGCTAACATTATTGCCTTAATCAAGATGTAATTTTTTTTGAAAGCTCCAAAAGTCTAATCTCAAATGAAGAATTGAGAAGTGCCCCCCCATTAAAAATGTTAAACTCAAAGTCGTAAATTTTTCCAGTTGGAATGCATGCAAACTATCACTTCAGCTTTTCTACCCTTCACACCACTTTCATTGTAAATCCCTGACCATTTCTTCCATCAGAAGAGTCTATCTAGTAGTGTATAGCACAAGACCTATAGGAGGAGGGGCTGCTCTACATCTATGTTTTGTACTAATATATGGCTGGGAAAAACGTTAAATGGCACAAGCCACAGTAGACACACACACACACACACACACACACACACACAAGGGATCCAAACATCCTTCTCTATGTAACCAGATGCTTCTATGAGCACACAAGGGCTTACACAACCTCTTGCAGTATTTCAGTTATTGCCTCAGAGGGGCAGTTTCAAGCAGCCTCTGTAAGGCGACCCCCGTATCAAGCACCCATTAGACTGAGGTATGTTATCCCCCAAATGATTCAACATAATGGAGACAAATGATTCCAGACAGATGGGCTTTGTGTCTTCTGAAAGCCAATCCTCACTACAAGACAAATCTTGTGTGAACAGAGAGATTTCTAATAGCTTTACCTCTGCCCCTCACAGTATGACTCCATTGCCCTGGTCCATAAGGAAAGCGTGGAGAACATTAACCTCCAGTCTGATTTCTCATCAAAAACAGATGAGCACCGACAGCAAAATAAACAGCCAGAACCTTCTTGCCACAGATGGAGCAAAGGTGAGGAATTCATGTGGGGTGAGCATGTCTCAGGCAAAGGAAACAATTATTTCTTTTCCCCACATCCCACTTCTTCGTACCTCATTATTTGCTTTTAACATCAACAATGACCCTCCAAAAGCAGTTCAGCGGAACGATAAACATTATTTACTAAATAGGGATGGCAACTGAATCTTAAGAGAATCTGAGAGAAAGTAGGGGAAGCACAGAGGAAGGGGTTGTCTTGTCTGTACGTTTTACAGCGCCATCCTGTGCAACTCTTGCACTGGTGTAACAGTAGATGTTACATGGCTAAGCCTCTGGAAGTTATTTGTTTCTCGAATCAATTCAAAATTCTGACTTTCCCCTTAAATTTCCTGGCAATCTGGGATCAAGATACCTGAAGACTGTGCCTCCTCCCTGTTTGTTTGTTTGTTTGTTTGAATATATTTATAAACTGCTTTTCTTACATTCAAAGCGGTGTACAACAAAACATACAAAACAAAACAAGTAACACATCATTAAAAACCTGTTAAAACTGTCCACAATTAAAATTAAATAATATAATTACAATTAAGAGGGTACAGAGCAGATTAAAAGTAAAAAACCAAACATATAGCATTAGCAGAAGTAAAAAGGGTCCCAAAAGCGTATCCCCCCCCCCAAAGCTCAGCATCCCTCCCCCATTGCCATCCAAAGTTCAGGACCTTTTGGGTGATACAAAGGCAGGACCTTTAGGAAGGGTTGTGGAATGTGCTTCCTAAATAGGTCTGCTCTTCACTATTTAACATTCACATTGGTGAAAGCACAACTTTTTTAGAAAGACTTGAAAACCTGATAATTTAATTATTAGTAGATTTTACTGTTGCTGCTTTGATTGTTGCAGGATATGGCATTGCTGTGATTTTAAACAGGCCTTTTTCATTCTTTTCTAGTGTCAATTTCCATCTTAGATATCATTTTTGAAAAAAAGGCTATAAATATTTCAATAAATGATTACCTTGTTAAAATATCCTCAATATATCCATACAGACAGCTGTAACATACATTTGAAGTATGTAATCAAGAAATTAGTTAAACACATTTTATTGACTAAAAAAAAAACAATCTACTCACATAACTAATTGATTTGGCTTTTGGGATACCTGTTTCACTACTATGCAACCTGTTTGCTTTTTCAGCATCTCTGTAACTAGAGAGAATGCTGGATACATTTGAGGACAGAACATATACAATGTAATTTAAAGATCTACATAGAAAGCAAAACTTGGCTTCATTAGAAGTTATCGATCTGGTTTGAAAATTACTACTCAGACACTCTCAAAAAGAAAATAAAAATTAGTTCCTTCAGTACGTAGTCCCCCCCCCAAAAAAAGAAAGAAATTTAAGGAATGGTTTTCAAAATGAGAAGTTGAATTTGCCCATAGTGAGAGGTTCAAATAAAGCTCCGTGATTCCTAGGAGTATGATAAAAAAAAAAGTGCATGAGCCAGCAGATGGTGAGTGGATGTCTCCAGTTTTTCATTCCCTTTAACAGAATCTGGCTTATTTCCCCTTGTATGAAAACCTTATTTTTAGCAAGTTCACTTTGGGGCTTTGGATAACTTCATGAAATCGATCTGACTAATAATCAACTAGCAAGGCTCTGTTATAAGTTACTGATCTGGCTGTTGCACTTCATTTCCTATGGCAGTCAAAGATGACATTTGCAGCCTGTCCTGGATTTAAAAATGACCCTGATCATCCCACATTGTCAGCGCAATCCTGTGTAACCTTGCACTGGTGTAACAGCAGATGCACTAGTGTAACAGCAGATGCACCAGTTTAAGTGCAATTACACTGGCATAAGTGCACTTACACTGGTGCATCTACTCTTACACCGATGCAAGGTTACACAGGATTGCGCTGTGAGAGCAGTAGTGACTTCCTCTTAGCTTGCCAGCTTCCCTGTGCATACAAAACCCCACAGCTGCCCAATCAAAAAAGAGTTATTTTTGGCAATCACTGATGAGCCCATGTATGTCTGTCACAGGTGATACATTCCCCATGCACACACTCAAAGATTGCTCATGGGAAACCTCTGCATATATTGAAACACACACAGACATTCACACAATTTCAGTTGTCAGTTCAACTGATGACCTTTTTTCAATATGTGCAGATGTTTTCTCTCAGCTTGCACAGAATGTGAGTGAAGCAAACCAGTTGTGTGAGCCAATCACCATGAGCCCTGGATGAATGATATGTACATGAATCAACCATTCACCATGTCCATTTACCATGGGAATGATCTGCATAGACCTGCATGCAAACATCATCAATTCAGCTGATATTGTGAATGTGAGGAAAGAAATTATATACCTACCCTGATTTGATTGAGGACAATTTGGTCCCATCAAAGCCCTTGGACAACATCACTTTTTAATTCAAGCTTTAAATAGTAGTATGAAGGAATGGAAGAGCATGAACTGTTTACGTTTTAGTTGTTTATAAAATGTTACTGTTTTTCTGAGGATGTCTCTAATATTGGGGGCGAAACGTCAAGAACTGTAATATGTAATCTATTAACTGTTTTATATTTATTAAATGACAGATTTTCCTGGCACAATGGAAGTTTTAAATTCAGTCATCTGGCCTAGTCATGAAAACTTAAGGACTTACCTACCCTGATTATTTTTCCAAATCATCAAGCATAGAATGGCTTTGAAAGGAGGTCCTTTCCTCATACCTTTTATAAGGACATTTTGTAGGAGATTTTTATAGTGTTTTACCATATGGGCCTTCTTACCTATCCTTGAGTGCAATCCTCACACTCCAGCCGGCGACGGAGCGAGTGTTCCATTGCAGGAGACGTTGCGAATGTGTCATAAAGCACATCCACGATGACTCAGGTGCAAGGAAGGCCGGTGCAGAGGCCGACCTCCCTTGCTCCATTGGCGGAGCACCCGTGCGGCCGCTGGACCTGGTAAGCCTGGATCCGGCGGGCGCGGGGGGCATTTCGCCGGGCAAGGGAGGGGGCCATTGACCTAGCTGGCCCAGGATCCCTGGACTTGGCCGTATCCCTGGCCCCACCTGGCCGGCTAGGCCATTACATGGCCTCCTCTGACTTCCGCCAGCTATTTAGCTGGTGAAAATCTGAGGAGGCCGATAGGGCCTGCTCCGATTTACACCTGGGGAAGGGGATGAGCGTCCCCTTCCCCAAGTAGACCTCTGGCCCAGCGGCAGCATGGTCACCGGTGCACAGGATCCGGCGGAAGGCCCTGGGCCGCTGGCCAGATCCTTACAGTGGACTGTGCTGCTTTTGACATCACAGAATAATTGCAAAAGAAATACTTACGACAGCTAAAATAAAATGTAAGCCATTCCTAAATGTGGAACTTTGTCTCAAACTTTGTGCTCAAGCCACAACTTTAGCGCAGTCAACTTGAATTAAAAAGTGATGTTGTCCAAGGGCTTTGATGGGACCAAATTGTCCTCAATCAAAGTGCTTTACTTTAAGTGAAATGTGGTTTGGGCTGTTTGAGAGTGTATTGATTGAAAGCTTTTCAGTTTTCTGTTTTCAGATGGATTTGTCCATTCTCTTTGGGGGTCTTAACAGCTTTCTTTGTCCTGAGAAATGGCGCCTCATAACCGTCATTCTGATGCCCATTGACTATGACATCGAAATGCAGTAAGGTCAAGCAGGGCTCTCGCCTTTTTGGCAAAGAAAAGCGCATCATGTGTTGGTACTGCTTGTCCATTAACTGCAGCTAGCAGTAGGATCCTCCTGCACAGTTGTGGGGGCTTTAGATCGTTGCCATACTGTCCATGACATTGGTACAGAATCAACTAGTTATTTCCAGGGAATCATTTGACACTCTGTTAATGTTTAATACTGATTATATAGTATCTTGGCTACATACCAACACTTTGCAGAAGACTAAACGACATAAAATATTTCATATTTCCCAGAGCAAAAAAATTATATACCACAGCATATGCTTGGTAATTTCCCAACGTTGCCTGTATGTCAGTACAGTACATGCATACAGCACTCTTGTGGCACTGAAGTCAAGGTTACAGTGTCAGAGCTTTGCTTCTGCTTCTGCTGATCTGACTTTTTTTCCCCCAATAATTTCTAATTTCATAATGGAAGACCGTACAAGTCACGTTTCCAGAATTTCCTGCAAGTGATGCACTGAATACTTAACAGTCATTGACTTTTGGAGAAAGCTGAAGGTTAGATCTTGGCTCTCTCTCTTTTGTATGGATCAGATGTCGCCTTATGGTCAAAATCTTCCTTGAATTTAGGAGCCCCCCCTGCTGGTACAGCTGCACCAAAAAAAGGGTGCACTTTATCCAGTGTGTGTGTGGGGGGGGGGGAAGAGATCAGGAGGCTTCAATGGCGAAAGGGGATCTAAATCCCCTTATACTTCTGTAAGCCTCCCACTCTGCAATGGGTCTCTTCGGACCTGTGCTAGCTATTTCACTAGCGCTAGTCCAAGGAAAGGGGATGGGGAGGCTGCAGGAAAGGGGGATAGGATCCAGCGTGTGCCATTGCCGCTGGATCCACCCCCTCCCGCAGCCTCATCACCCCCTCATTTTGCCCCCTCCACCACCTCCCACAGACGTACCTGCTCCGGCGGGTGGCAGGAGAACTGACAACACGTGGGAAGGCCTTTCCAACAGTGACCCCAGCAGTGCGCTACTCAGCGTGCTGCCGGAGTGCGTTTTATGACTGGTGGTGACTAGTTTACGGCAGTCAGCACCAGCAGAAGAGGCACTCTGACAATGGCCGGCCCAGATGGGATTGGGCCATAACTGTGTATCTCCCCACTCCTTTATCCCAAAGGTACAGAACAGCTTAGAACATACCTAAAATGCATAAATAAAACAAGGAACAAAAACATTTCTATTAAAGCATTCCATATAAAACTCATGCAAGCCCAATTCTTCTTCATTCTCTCCTGTCCCAGGTTCCCACACAATACTCTGCATTAGAAGCCACATCATGATCTTCAGTAGAGCTTTAAGCACTGTCACATCGAGGTGCTTATGTTCTTCTTCCCTTCCTTTTCCCATTCTCTCTAGTTCAGCAGGTCAGATGTTCCCTTTTCTTGATGAATACTTTCCTTGAAGGCAAACACTATGATTTGTGACATGGTGAAACTTAGTTTAATTTTTTTTTGTTGCAACTGACAAGCTTCATTTTGTACTATCAGCATTATTCTTTGAGACACGGGCACCATAAGAGACTGTAATACAGAAGCCCTGTAATCAATTCTGGTTACAGAGTCCTTGCTCTCATTAATTATTTGTTAATACAGCATGTGATTATATTAGCCCCATTTGCTACAGCATCACCCTGGGAGCCTAGGTTCAGCATTTCTTCATTAAGAAAGCCTAATATCTCAACAGGAGAAAATGCTGCATTTGTAAATACCTTGGAAAGCCAGACTGAGAGCTACTGAAAATGATATAGTCAGGCCATAATTTCATATTAACTATCAGCATTCCACAAAGAAAGCACTTACTGTATGGAATGCAGTACCACGTTTATACAAATGGCCTGATGTTTAATGTCATCATTTCTCATTCTTATTGCTAGTAAACAGGTATGTGAACTTTAGGTTGAAAAATGATTAATAATAATAATAATAATAATAAGCATCATCATCATCATCATCAGGTGTTTGGACAGAAATGTTATGTAATAGACAGCATTGCAAGACAATATGGATGTGCATAATTAGAACTGTACTTGCACCTAGAGTTAAGAAAATCTAGAGTCACAATGCTAGGTTTTCATAAGTCAACTTCTAGGCTGCTGCAAGCCACACAGTAGTCATTCTTGTGGTGGGGTGGATCAGGCAGGGCTCTCTCAAAAGCTGCTTATATATGCATTTTTTTAGGGGTAACTTGCATGGTCCCCTATTTAAAATGGTGCCCAGCAAGGCTATGCTTTGTGGGTCACTTTGGCTGATGTGGGGCGTCTAGTATTCCACACCCTGCCTAAGCAAATCCTTTCATCTGCCATCTGCCTTGTGAATATTCTGGCAGCAACCATAGGTAAGGCATATGTTTAGGACAATTTATTGATCAAAAGGACAATGCAAAAGGGAGCCGTTGCTCCCTAGAGCAGCTGGAATGGTAGCTGAATAAAACACTTTGCATAACATTTTGAATGTGCAAAGTGCTTCACAGGTTTCATTGTGATGGAATCCTTACAACAACCCTGTAAGGCAGTATTTCTCAAACTGTGGGTCGCGGCCTGATTTCTGGTGAGTCCCACAGAGTCTCCAATGAAAACATGGGTGATGGAAAGATCAGATAAGTAGAGCTCCTGCAGTTTGCAAGTTTGTGTAAATATAGGGAGAGAAATATTTTATATAGTGTTTCCCCCCCCCCAAGTCTGTCAGTGACAGGTATTTTAGGGGCAGGTGAAGGCTGGGTCATGCAACTAAGTCCCTCAAGTCTTGAGGCTATTCATTAGGGCTGCCTCCTTAAGAGAAATTGATTGACGGTTTGTTTGTTTTTTGCAAATAAATAAATAAAACATTACTTGTAAATAAATAAATATTTTATTTCTTTCTAGATCACCTTTGTTTTAAAGTCTCATAAAGCTAGGTGGGTCCAGATAGAGTGTCATTTTAAAATGTGGGTCCCGTTGCTAAAACGTTTGGGAACCACTGCTGTAAGGTATTATTGTTCCCATATCCCAGCTAGGAATTGCGGTGTCCTATTTATGAATGGCTATAGAGGCTTCTGTTCCTCTGGCTGTCTCGTATCTCGGGGCAAAATGAAGGTTACCGGCATTATTTTCAGATTTTTATTATGATAAAGCATTTTCTATGTGCTAGTCCAGCTACCACCCATTAAATCAATGCAGAAAGAAAACTTTCACTCTTTTAGCACTTTGTGACATGAACTATCATCTAGTATGCACATAACTGCAGACAGTAAAGCAGCACTGAAGAAAATTATGCAAGGTCATGTATTTATTTTTGAATATTTACTAGGGGGAAAAAAACCTCTGTACTTACCATAAAACATACTTCAAACCATTTGTGGCAGATTTTCTTCATGCTTGACCTTTTCCAGTCCATCGCTGGTTTTGGCTAGTGCTACTGTAGAGACTACCAATTATGTAGCATCCACAACACACTGCCATTTCATTTCACAAAAGAGGCCTTTTCCTTGCAGCCTTTAAGAATGTCATAGATTCTGGTGACTGAAATATATTTTTCCAATACTTACGTAGTTACATATGTGATGCCTGGTACCAATAAAATTCTGCCTTTTCTTTTTTTCTTTTTTTCATTCTGCTTTGTCTGATGGAAAGTTTCTGTCCCCAGGAATGTTTTGGAGAAAGAAGTGTGTGTTCAACGAAATAGGCAATATGGGATTAAAAGCCATGTATTTTTCTTAAAAGGAACAATAAAAACTTTTAAAACAAGACCCGATGTTGCAGCTTTTTTTCTCTACTCCAAACACATATCCATTTTAAAAGTACACAAAGGAACAGCCAAAGTGACAGCCAAGATAAAAGTTTTTGTTTCCTTGCAAAGTCAACGTTTCCTCCTAATTTCCTAGGACATTGTCAAGACAGGCACAGTACAGGTTACTGTTAGATGACAGGTTCCTTGGAAAGCAAACTGCAGCTGTTTTATGAGTTCCCTAGATGAGTTGATTGCAAACCAGAAGCAGCTGTTTCGCCTGATGTTTACCTTTCTCCGTTGTTCTCCTGCTTGTTCGTTTCTTTATTGAGTATAGGTCCCCTTTCACGCTACAAAGAAGTGTGTGTAGAAAAGGTGGCGTTCGGTTAGGGTGAGATATGTACATGGCTTTTTTCCAGGAAAGATGTATCAGGAGATTCTCTCAAACGTCTAGTACCCTGCTTTCAGTTCTTTCCTGAAAAAGCCTTGTACATTTTCCACTTCCCCAGAAATGACAGATGCCCTCCCAGTGCCTGGAGCGAGGGCGGGGCCTGCATCACGTCACGTCGACGCGCCCCCTCCCACTGGTTTTGAAGTCATTTCGGAGCCATACAAGCTCCAGGGAGGGAGGGCAAAAACGAGGCGGCGCATTGCGACAGTAAGTGATCCCCCTGCGCCAAGTGCGCCCCCCCGCCCCGCCCCCACGCCTGGAGCAGCTCCACGCGCTCCGCACGAGTTCCACCCCTGCACTTACCTGTGTAGAAAAAAACTATGTTGAAACCAGCATAGATTGAGTATGAAAATCAACAGTGTTTGTGCCAGAACCAGAAAGAAGCCCTGGCCAGCTGACAAACTACTCAAGAGAGATCCAGACACTTCCGATGTAATCCTGAGACTGATGTAGATTTCTTGGGTGATCTTAGGTAAGCCATATACATTCTGTGACTGTGTAGGATGATCTTGGCAACAGACACTGTGACCATGACACTGTGAAAGAATGAACACGTCTGACATGTTGACAACAGCGTAAAGGGCTCCAAGAATACCAGTAGGTGACTTGCTAGAATGCAGTCCCACTCCCACCAGGATCTCAGATATAACTTATATAACCAACATGAGTCATGCTTTTTGCAGTTTATTCCAAGAACAAGAGATTACTGTTGGCAAAATCTGCTGTACTCATTTTGATTTGGGAGGTGGGGAGTTATGAATGAGAAAGCCAAAGACCTAAAAATAAGCATATTGGTTTCCCCATTACATTTTTGTGAATTGCTTGTAAGCAACATATTTTAAATGAATGGTTGCTAAGTTCTGTGAGTGATGTGAGCATTATGGATGATGCACATTTCAGCAGTCATAGACTAGTAAACTAGATGAGAAAAGATGGTCTTCTAGACTGTAGTGTTTTGTTGGTGCTGAGCTCCTGTCCAAACCCCATGCCGGAAAAATGCTATGCCATTGACAGCCCTGGTATAGGTGGCAGTAACTTCACAGGGAACAATGGAGAAGAGAAAATAGCACCTCCTATTGCTCCCTGCCCCACCCACTGTCCAACTACTTTTGGTGAATGCCAGGGGCTCTAACCATTGCTACTGCTGGCCAAACATTCATATGAATCCCTTTTGATTTTCAGGGCTGAACCATTGCCACAGGAGGCTGAACAGGGGTCCTGCTGCCCCCTGCCCCACTACAGAGTTCCACTCTAACTCACTGAGCAGAGTTCCACCCTTGTTATCTCTTTGTTAGTAGATACTGGGGCAATGGGGCCTCCCTGTTCTCAGGGTCTTCACATGGAGTGAGGGCTCCAAGGGGGGGCATTCTCCTATGGTCATGAGCCCCCCTTTTCTGCTGCCATGGTGAACAATAGACAGTTGCAGAGAGACAAGGAGGGCAGCATACTGGCAGCCATGCTGGCATGTACCAGCAATGACATAAAGGGCAGTGGATGTGTGTGGGTACGGCTAGATGGACAGGCTATTGCAGAAGGTACCCTGTGTCACAGCTCAATGCAGTGCTCCCTCTGATAGGTCCATGACATGTGCTACAGCTTCCCAGCCAGGTATGCCTGATGGCAATGATACAAGGTGTTAAATGCCGGGTAAGGTGTTCTTTGCCTGTCTCCTGTTATGGCTGGGTGATTAGAGAGCAGCTCTGTGGAGTAGCCAGTTTGCTTCCCCCTTTTATTTTGTCTCTGCCATGGGTGTTTCTGACCAGTCATGCAAAAGGTGAGTGCTTTGCTGGTTAGGGCAAGTCCTTTGCCTGGGCTCAAATCCATCTTGCCTGGATCTTCCCTCTAAGGAGGGAACAATTCGGAGAATAAGCATATTAATGATTTGCGAAATTCTACCCATGCGTACACCACACATTTGCTTTTGAAAACAAAGTCCCCAAAATGCAACGTCCAACAGAAATAATAGGACAAATGTTTGCATTCCTCTAGCACAAATGAAGGTCTGAAACAAAATTTATCAGCTGTGAATGGAAATCAGTCAAATATCTTTATTTTCATTCTAACAGAGGAAAGCGTTTAAAGAATTAAAGAGGCTGAGGCTCTTCATTTATTCTCAAAGAAATTGAGCAATTATTATCAGCTGTGATTATGCTGCACCACTGATTAAGCTGTTACAAGAATGCTACAGTGTAACTCATATTTCTATTGGAAATGTATTCAATCAACAACTGGATATATCAGAAGTACAGTATTTATATGCAACATTAATGCAAAATAAACGTATGTTCATTGAATTATGAAATCAATAATACTCAAGGAGAGAAAAGGACTTAATAAAAGATGCAATTTTATTTTTTGAGAAGAATGGACAACAGGTTTTCTTGGACAAGGAATACAATACAAACAAAGGTCTGCCAATCTAAAATGCCCAGATATGTATTCCATCTTAGCTGTAATGATGAACTATATGGCTGGTTTCAGATTTTCACAGCCCAACATTAATTTTAAGGTCATACGTATTCCTGAAAAATCAGATCTCCTGAAAACAGATTAATGGCACAATCCTTTCCGCCAAACTCACTTTCCACTGTCGTAAATGGTGCAGTACCGCTGTACATGGCAAGCCACTGCCAAGTGCAAAGGAGCCACCAGTGGAAATCACTGTCGGGTCCCCACGCAAGCCAACAGCCCACATAGGCTGCACTAGAGCAGGTAAGATGGCTGCAGGGGTGGGCTGTGGGCGGTTCAGGGGTGAGGAGTGGGGCAAACCAGAGGGCGGTTTGAGGATCTCAGTGGCAGTCATGCACGCTGGATCCTATCCCTCCTTTCCTGGCCCGAAACTGTCCCCTACCTCTCCTTGGACGTACGCCAGCAAAATAGCTGGTGTGCGTCAGGAAAGACCCATAGGTGACCAGAAGGCCTATCAAGAGGTAAGTTAAACAGTTTTTTACTTACCTCTCATTGGCATTCTGGTCGCCCTCCCACCACAGCATGCAATGTGTGCTGTGTTGGTGAGGCTACATGTTATGGAGTAACAGGGGGTAGGACTGGGCTGTAAAACATTTAATAGGCAAAATAACACACTTTCAGTGCAATCCTATCTTCGGCTGGCACTGCGGCCTCGGCGCTGGCGTAGGGGGTCACAAACGTACCGTAAAGCACGTTTGTGGCACCTGGCAAGTAGGTGGCGCTGACACAGAGGCCTGAACTGCCCGCCTGCCAAAGAGGCCACAGGACAGCACCATGGAGTGGGTATGTCTTGCTCCGAGCGGCACTGGGGCTGGTGGCTGGTGGCTGGTGCGGGAGGGTGCGTAATAGGGTGGGGGGAGGGCAGAGGGGGCGGATCAAGCCTGGGACGAGGTGGAATCAGCGTCCTCATTGGACGCCATATCCTATCCACCCTCCCATGCCTCCAAGCCCGACACGGGGCTTCTCAGTTCAGTGTCGCCAAATTAGGTGGTGCTGACCCAAGTAGTCCCAAGTGGAGGATGGGGAGTAACTCAAGGTAAAGGGACAAATGTCGCCTTACTCCGAGGAGACCTCCAGACCGCTCCTCTCCAGCACAAGATACAGCTTGGGTCTGGTGCCCATGCTGCACTGGTGCTAGATAGGATTGGGCTGTCCATTTCATTCTAAATAGGTTAGTAGGATAGATACGAAGGTTCAAGCACCATAGAGCTTCTGAGAAGCTGAAATTTCAAATCAACACACAATTACTTCAGAACAAGTGATGCACCAATTCTTGTGATTACATTAAATCTCAGTTCGGGGTTACAGTGATACTAAAACAATCTGCTTGAATGAGTTCCATTAGTTGAGCTATGCCATCAATCTCTTACTTCATGTTCATCCTAGATGCAGAACCATGTCCATATAGATCATTCCTTACTGTGAAGCGGCTTGCGGTCTGGAGGCAGCTCAGGATGTAACTTCTGCCAGCGCTCTGGAGGCCAGAGGATGTGGGTAGCACGCGCATGTAAAAGTCCAAGAGTGACCTGGAATGGTAATCAAAATACAGGTGTAATAAAATGTAAGAAGAAATGGCTTTGGGAAATGATGGCATATGGCATTTTTATAAATGTGTGAGCTAATGATATTTATTGAGATAGAGCTCTGTATCTGCTGCTAAGATTAAATTCTTCATTGGCGGGGAAATTAATTACCACCAGCCACTCACATTTTCAGCCATCTGTCTAAAATGAGGCAATACATCTAAATCCACCACATGTACCATGGAAAGGACTGATGTTGGCAAGCTTGGTGATAGTGGTGATGATGATGAAGGAAAATAGGACTCCGCACCAAACTATATAATGTTTTAATAGCTTGTCCTGTACTGGGAAAAAAGAGACTATCTCAATCAAGAATCTGTAAGGATTACCACTTGTAACAATTTCCTCTCAAGACATATATCACAATCCAGAGTGTTGTGTACACTGTTTTCTGCACGTGGGACTGCTGCATGTACAGGTTTCCCCATTACTGTCAGTTGAGGGAGCAGCTCTCTGCACACAAAGCACATGGATTTGCTTTTATCTTCTAAATGAATCAGAAAGGCCTCCTTGGTGGGTGTGCTGCATGCATAAATCAGAGCTTCTGTGCCTGCAGCAAACTGCTAAGTCAGAGGCATGTGCAGAGTCGGGAAGGCCAATCTGCAGTCATCCACAGTTGCAGTGACTGTAGGCATGGCATTTTCACGTACTTCTAGTGGCATTGCCAATTGGTGGCCAACTGGTGGTGGAAGCCAGTAGACACTTATGGCAGAAGAGATTCAAAGGGATCAGTAAGCAGCCCGAAATGTATCCAGTAGGAGACAGCAGCTTGAAATTTTAGTAGGCCTGAGACAAACATTCTCAGCTTAATATGGCTGCCTCAGCATTGAGAGAGAGAGAGAGAGAGAGAGAGAGAGAGAGAGAGAGAGAGAGAGAGACGAACACCCCCTCTCCCCCATTTATTTGCAGAGGAACAAATTTCAGGCTTTGCTGGACCATCACCAGAGATGCAGCAGTGTTTACATGTTTACACAGACAGTTGCTGGCTGCCAGCCACACTTTTTTTGTTAACACCGAAGCTCCAATCAGAGCAGTGCTATGTCATCATGTAGCATCATGCGAGGATAGATGAAGTCAAAAAATTATTGCTGCCTGCACCAAAAGTCGTGCTGCAATCCAGGTGAAAGGCACTGTCCCAGTCCCCAAATTTCCCCGCACACATGTTCCTACCTGTGAAGGGGGTAGCAAAGCAGGAGGAAGGAGACATTTCATCTTAGCCCCCATATTTACTACGACATGTGCAAGTGTGGCTCCCTCATATTTCTTTTTCTTAGGAATTTGAATAAATGGCATTTGACATTGAAACATGGTTGGACCACCCGTGATGCCAGGTGAAGTGGCTGCTTTGAGCAGTGGGTTGTGGGAGGTGGCAATTTGCCCGGCACAATGCACCTGCCACCCACCCAGGGCCAGGCCTGAGTTTAACTGTGATCTTGAACTCATCGAAAGTTTCCACATCCCATGCATTTATGCCTTCGTCCAACATGCACCAAACCTGTGAGCCCATTACCACAATTCTTTTCCCTCATCAGCTTAATAAGGAAACAAAAGGTCAACTTGATGTAGCAACTGTGGTGGAATATTTAGAAGCTCTGTTCCCAAGGGGAAAACTACAACTTGAAGTCAATTCAGATATGCAGGAAATTCAGGGTTGGTTTACACTAGTCAAAAACACACACTGATATCTCAGGAGCACACGGGGCACAATGGGCTCACAGTCAGCTACATTCATTAGGAGACACATTTTGTGACATATTTTCAACAATGCTTTTAACGTTGTTTGTTCCAAATTGGTGTGTCCTGATACTGGTGCCTTTTAGGAATTGATGCTAAGTTTTAATGCTGTTACAGTATATTTCTTTGGTATCACCATATTGATATAATGCATTTTAACGGTTTGGGGGCACAAAAGAGGTGCTTAAATTCTAACATATTTAAATACACCTGAGACCATGTCGGCTGCCTGTTTTTGATGCTCTGCTTTTACACAAACGGCTGTGACGATGTACACGATTTCTGTGTAGTTCCCCTCCCTTCAGGTAACAGGCCATGAGCCCATTGGTGTCCCTTTCTACTTCTGAGTCATTCATTGAAGGAAGGAAGTCAATTCGTATTAACCTGCACTCTCAGAAATGGGGTCCAACTCACAGGAGTAGCAACTATGAGTTGGGGAAAAAAGATCATTGTAGCCAATCTGAAATTAGCCTCTCATTCCAAGCAAAATCAAACTTGAGAAATGTCGGATTTCTTGTTCATCATCTTCCCCTAGCAAGTTAAAAGCTGCAGCGTTTGTTTTTTTTTGTTTGTTTTGTTTTTGGTGAAAGAACTATTATTGGCAAATTTTCACCTCATTTTCCACAGGGGATGCATATGTTACATTGCCTATTATGCCACAGTCAGAACTCATTCCAATCAAATTATGTTGGGGTTGAAAGTATTTTATCTTTGAGATTCCATCCTCTTTGCATGTGCCTGTTATATTACACTAACTCTCCGGGCAGATTTGCCTCCGGGTCCTCTAGCTGGCATCAGTTGTGTTTGCTTAGAAACTTTCAGTTCTTCCAACTGATTCTATATTTAGCTGATAAATGACAGCATAAATATTGGCTTCAGGAATAACAAAACCTTAAATGTGACACTTCACAAATTGGTTTTATTTTGATAAATTCAAAGAATTCATAGTGCACTCTGGCATCGCCTGATGTCATGATGGCCAAGTGCTGCATACATACAATGGCCAGGATCTAGAAGTGCTTCCAAGGCAGAATAATAAAAAAAGAACTTTGCATAAGGAAAATCAAGCGGCAGTCATGTAATCTATTCTACAGCAGAAGCCTATTTTACATCTCAAATTGTGCATTTCATTTCTGCAAGGATTGCACATTTATTTGCAGAACGTTTGGAATACTTTTCCACTCATAGCCTTCTGGATCTCGACCAAAATATTGCTACTGTCACTAGGTATCAGATATGGAGATCTAAGCGAAGATTCCTGGTATATGCATCATCACAATATACGCAAAACACAGTTGAAATGCTAGACTTTTCCTGAAATAAAAGTGACATTCACAGAAATGTCACAGGCTTGAAGAAAAAAAATCAAGTGTCAATGGAAATTATTACATATGCAATGAATAGCCACAGTTTTCAGTTCCTAAGGCAAACTTATTTATAGGGAAGTATATGGGCCAAATACAAGAGCACATAAATGCATGCTCCAGAGGTGAGCTTCCAACTGGAAGTGCCTCTTTTTCATAGGAAAATTTCATAGGAAGTTGCCTTGTACTGAATCAGACCATTGGTACGTCAGTACTGTCAACACAGATTGGGAGTGGCTTTCAAACGTTTCAGTCAGGAATTTTTCTCTGCCCTCCCTGGAGATACCAGAGATTGAACCTCCAACCTTCTGGGTAGAAAGTATGTGCTCTACCATGCAGCCACGACCCTTCCCCATTAATATTTTTAAGAGGTTTATCCAGTAGCGTCACTAGGACGCGTGTCACCCTGGGGAAGGGGGCGCACGTCACCCTAGTGACGCTATATATTGCGGCGCAGGGGGGCGACCCGGCTCCCCTCCGCGTCGCACTCCGGACACTCCGAGGCCGGCCCGGGAGCCGGTCTCGGAGCGTCTGACCCCGTCGGTGCTCCAGGGCCTTCTGAAAGAAGGCCCATGCACCGCGTTTATCCAGGTATTTTCTGGATTTTCGCGCATGCGCAAAGACCGTTTTGAGGGCTTTTTGCCCTCAAAACGGTCTGCGCATGCGCGAAAATCCGGAAAATACCCGGATAAACGCGCTGCCTGGGCCTTCTTTCAGAAGGCCCTGGAGCGCCGACAGGGTCGGACGCTCCGAGACCGGCTCCAGGGCCGGCCTCGGAGCGTCCGAAGGGTGGCGTCACCCGGGGGCGCCCCGCCCCACCCGCCCTGCTCCAGAGACGCCTGTGGGTTTATCCCCTCTCTCTCTCCTCCAGCAGAAATCAAACTAGCAACCTCAGGACCTGGAAAAAGAATTGTCCAGGGGCCATTAAGGCACTCTCTGAGTAGACCCATGCAGGTCAGAACAAGGGTGTGCAGGAAAGGGGACATTTATTATTCCCCTGAGGGCTGTTAAAACCTTAGCTTCCTGCTGAAGAGGGGATTTGTCCCTGAAGTGGCAATTTCACTTCCGGAGCAAATCACCCCTTCAAGCAAGGTGACATTCAGGTTAAAACAGTGCATGGGGGCTTGGGGGGAGAACAAACTTCCTCCTCCCAACATGCCCCACCCTGTGTAGCTGTTTTTAAAAAGGAAGTGCTTCAAGTTGGAAGCCAGAGAGTGAAACAGGGAAAACAAGAATAAAACATAAGAACATAAGAAGAGCCCTGCTGGATCAGGCCAAAGACCCATCTAGTCCAGCTTCCTGTCAGGACAAAACAAAACAGCTATTGGCTGGCTCGGAGGAAGAAACAGGAAGGAGTGGGTCCGGGAGCGAGAAAATAAACCCCACTATGCCCTGCCCACACTCCCAATTACTAGTAATCAGAAGGGGCGGTTACAGCCCCCTCCCATGTGTTCATGGCACGGCCTAGCAAAGACTGAACCCTGCCCTGAGGGCACGGTTCGGAATTCAGGCCCTGCTTGAAGAGGAGCTGCAACCAGCTCAAACTGGGCTGCCCTATAAGGGAGGGGGGAATGACTTGAAAATGATATCCTTTATTTGAAATAAAGGATACCATTTTCAAGTCGTTGTCCCCAGAGGCGAATCTAGGGCGGAGCAAGCGGAGCACCCGCTCCGGGCGCCATTGCCTGAAGGGCGCCCCGCTGCTCCGCCCGCGAGTCGGACTTGGACTCGAGTCTCCGAGTCGGACTCGAGTCTCCGAGTCCAACTCGGACTCGGAGACTCGAGTCCGACTCGGACTCTCGAGTCCGAGTCGGGCCGGCCCCCTCAATCGGGAGAGCCGGCTGGGGACGTCTTCCCCGGCCGGCTGCCCGGGGCCTTCTAAGGAAGGCCCGCTGCGCATTTTTTTGCGCATGCTCAGACTGTTACTGAGGGAAATGGGCAGCCCTTTTCCCTCAGTAACAGTCTGAGCATGCGCAAATAATTGCGCAGCGGGCCTTCCTTAGAAGGCCCCGGGCAGCCGGCCGGGGAAGACGTCCCCAGCCGGCTCTCCCGATTGGGGGGGTCCCGCCGGGTCGCCCCCTCCCGGAGCGCGCCTCTCCCTCCCGGAGCGCGCCCCCCCTCCGGAGCGATATTTAATTATAGGGGCGCCTACCCCCCCGGTGCTCCGGGCACCAAGGGGGGCGGTTATGCCTCTGGTTGTCCCCCCTTTCAAATATTTATAACATCAGTCATCGTCATAACTGGGGGAGGATGCCCACTTACAGCAAGATATGAACAACAGTGCAATGAACCCTCCCTGCTGCCGTGTCCAAATAAGTTTAGAAACAGAAGATGGAGGGGAAAGCCTTGTGTAGGGGATACTTCAGTAGGTCCAATCTGCACCAGACCCCATTTGTGGCCAGAGAATGTTGCCAAACATCTGGAAGACATTCAGCAACATAATCCAGTTCCACCAAATTATTTCCAGTGCAGATGTGGATGAATTTGTCCATCAAGAGGGAGAAAAAAGTAAGAGTTAATGATTGGAATAAAAAATACATTATTAAAATATGTTCTCCACGTATTCATGTTTGATGTTTGAAAACTAAAAAAAAGACAAAAACCTGCCAAATGGTCCTAATTTGAAAAAAAAACAACATATTTTCAGTTAGGCAAAGGATTGCCTTATTTTGAAAGGTCTTAGCATAAGTCTCCAGAATCTATATATTTGAGTATTTCTTATGGATGTTAATGTGCCAGAGCTAACTTGAGGGCCACAGTACAAATGCCATGCACCTCAATGAGGAGATCATGTTTTAGAGCTGGGTCATTTTTATATGCTTTTAGATCTGAAGTCTTTGACGGTTGTATGGAATTTCTAAAAACTGTGAGTTGTTTTCTCAGAAAAAGTCTATCCCTATTAAAGGCCCTATTTTTGATCACTCCTGTTTTTCACAGTTAATCTCAGGCACTGGGTAGGCTTGATGCTGTCAGTCATTCCTATTCTTCAATGTTAGGTTGAAATCAAGAACGGGTAGTTCAGAATTTTATGCAAACAGACACCAACCACCCCCCTAGGAATATCTCTAGCTAATTCTCATGATTTAATTTCTCAGGAGTCATGTGCATGCACCAATCTCTTTCTATTCTACATAATCAAATCACTGAAGTTGAAGTGGCCTGTATCTAATTCAATATTTTGCAGCTTGATTAAACAGGTGTTGAATTACTTGAATATAATTTGGTTAGTTAACAATGCACACTATTGATACTAGATCATTTCTGTCGCTAGACTTATATGTTGGTTTCCATGAAATTCTAAAATGTAAGCATTATGGCTGTGCCCAAGTTCTGGGCTGATCAGCACTCCAATCCTAAACATTTTCTATATGTTCCTAACTCCCCCTCCCCATACAATATGGTCTGAGCTAGTGCAATGGTTTGTATGCACCATCCAAAACAAGCCTTCTAACTTGTTTTCCTGTGTGTGATGTAAAAACCACCGTATGATCCCCTTGTTCTTAAATGTATCAGGTAAAGAGGAAGTTGCTACATTATTGAAGAGTACCTATTTCCTGCAGGGTTTCTTGTTTGAGATGCTAACTATTGCTGATTGAAACAATATGTGGAAGTACCTGAGAAGCACGTTTCCTTTCCTCTTATTTGAAGCTGCAAAAGAATGAGGTGGCATGACCACAAAAATCACGTACACATGAAAGGGGAGACATTAGTGTGCCCAGGGAAACCAGAAAATGTTTCAAGAGACAATGTAATGGAAATTCAACCCAATTTAAGAATGCCCAAGAAATTAAGAGCAATATAGAAACCAACATCCGAATGTGGAAAACATGTAGCTTGTACTTTGGCTATAGCAATAGCAAAATGCATTTGCAATGAAAACCTGCTGGGTCAAATTAGGTAGTTTGTCTTTAAGAACGGCTATTACAATGGATTATGATATTCAACTGTAGGTGCAAAACCGTTTTATAGAGAATTATCTGCCCATGTTACTCTTTAAAAAATAATCCATAGTTTAACTGATGGTAAACCTGTTTGCTTTGAAATTTTATTTGTTGAACAATGCCAAAACTAGACTTGTGTTACAGTAAAATACCAAGGGAACTGTATAAAGTACTGTTTCTTCATGTGGGTCTGACACAGCCATTTGCAGAGAGACTAACAACTTGTCCTTCACCATTCCTAAGAAAATTTACAGCCTGTAAATCTCTGTTTTCAGACTTTGGGAATTGAGAGGGGGATACCCAAATATGGAATCTCTCCTGCAGACCTCATATCACTCCTCAAAGTCAGAACCCACTTTATATTTGGGGGGACCTGGTACTTGCCAACTTCATTAGCAGAACTAGATAAAACTTTGTCATGAGTGAGTTCATTATAAAATCTACTTTCATACACATGTGCCTGGCTTCTACAGCTACTTCCTTTGACCAGAGAGAAAGATTTGGTAATGTGTTCATCATAACGAGAAATATATTCCCCCTCTCTCCACATTTGCTCTGGACATAACTCACAGTAAACAGATTTATTTCTGAAATATCTGGAAAATTAATCTGAACTTTGAATTAAGTTCATATGAGACTCCTAGCCTCCCCCCACGCCCCGCCCCCTTAAGGGTAGACCGCTCCCGTCCCGGAAGACGATCTGGTAAGCCCGTTAAGAGTCCAGTAGGTAAGCAGAGTGGACAAGTGATCAGCCATGTAAAATCTAAAGCTTTTATGGTCAGCAACAATATAGCACGAACACAGCATTTCTTTGGGATTAAAGGCCATACAAAAGTATACAATGAAAACAATTTAAAAACGCATTTAATACTGCAACATTTCATTCAATCCCATGAACATTTCCAAGCAGAAGAAATAGAGCCAGCCGGCAAAAGATGTTAACATGCCGGCTGGCTCTGTTTCTTCTGCTTGAAAAAGTTCATGGGAATGAACGAAACGTTGCAGTATTAAATGAGTTTTTAAATTGTTTTCATTGTATACTTTTGTATGGCCTTTAATCCCAAAGAAATGCTACGTTCGTGCTATATTGATCAGCCATGGTTACTCTTCTTTCTCTCCGTGGTGGTCAATCAGTGTGTGCTGCTATTGCTCCACCCCTTCTTTCCATCCAGGCCAAGTGGAAGGAGATGAGGGGCAGAGAGTGGTACAACAACAGCGTCAACTTAATCTTAAATGGTAAAGGGAGAGACACAGGAAGTAAGGTAAGGAAGAGAGCAGAGGGAGTGTCGCATCAAGGGGAAGCAAAGGGATGAGTGGGAGAATGAGGGACCCTGAAGCCTGGGGGGGGGGCTCCCACCGAGTCCTGGCAAATGTTCAAACTGTGCCAGCTTCAGCCCCTAAACAAAATGGTGGCTGTGACACAACAACTAAAGTGGGTCTCAACCCATCATTGGCCTAGAGAACTGTGGCAGCATCAGGATTTTGCTAGAAATACTGTGATTATACCACAGTATTTTTGGCTCTGTATACATACTCTCCTTTCACTCATTTTCCTCCTTACTGTGTTAAAGAAGCAATCTGGGAACTAAAAGCCATGTGAAATTTCACAGTGTTTGGGACAAAAACATGCAGCAAATATCACCGATCTCCTCTAATTTACATGGAACAGACTAATGTGAGAAAAACACTGACTTTACTTTAAAAATTAAAAAGGGTTTTGTTGATCTTGAATGACTTTCTCCGTACTGCTGTTCCCGCTAGCTGCCGTATAGTTTGCCAAGATCAGACTACACAATGAGAACACACGGCAGCTGTATTTGTTTTGGTTTTATTTCTCTTTCCCCATAGACAGTGGCATTTACAGTAGCTATAAAGAATGATTAACTATAAAATAATACATTCCATTAATTTTGTAACATCCTCTCAAGAGTTATTCAGGTGGTCATGGCATCAACTTCCAGAAGGGTAGCTATGCTAAGTCTGTTACAGACAAAACAACAAGGAGTCTTGTAATACCACAAAGACGAACACAGTCCTGTCAGAAGAAGCTTTCATGGACTTCACCTGATGCATGGTCGGTCCCTTGGCTGAATAGTGAATAGGAAAAAAATTACTGAATAGGGAAAATAGGAAAATATTAGTGAATAGCGGAAAAAAATACCGTAGTTCCTATCTCAATACCTTAATTAACTCAGCAGAGCCAGAAAGACTACGTATCTATTATCCCTGTTATGAATTGTCATTGTACTTTCCCTAATAAGGGTGAATGACTGTGTTTCTTCCACTTCATTGCCCTCTGAGAGTCCACCTTTAACAATTTATATTCTCTTTCTTTACCCGCCCATCCATACACACCCACCTGCCAACTGAAGGTAACGCATCATGCATCTGATGAAGTGGACTGTAGTTCATGAAAGCTTCTTTTTAAAGAAAATTGTTACTCTTTAAGCCGTATTGCAAGACTCTTTGTTGTTAAGGTCATGGTAGCAACTCCCAGCTGCTTATACTAGAACAATTTGCTTTCCGCAGACACAAAAGAGCTCCATAGTTACTGTGGCTGTACAAGGCGTCTAGTTACTAGTAGTATCTGCTCAACATCTCAGCATAAGCCGAATTCTGGAAGAGTAAAGAAGACCTTCGTGAAATAATATAACGCACCTTGTGCATTATAACAGGGGGATAACAAGGGGAGCACGTAACGTACAGTACAGACAATTTATTATATTTTACTAAACTTCCAGATGGGGCATTTGCTCAAGATTGAAATGATTTGCTGCAACCTTAAATTCTGGAAATACAAACATCCCTCCCCCCCCCCGAGTTGTGCCCCGCCCCCACCGGTGCAGGCCACATCCTGCGTAGGATGCAGCGGCCAGCTGTTTAGGCCGGTTGGTGCACTGTATGCAGGACTGGGCTGCCCCACTAGTACAGCTAGGCTACAATCTTATGCAAACTTAACTGGGAGTAAGACCATTAAACTCAAGTCTAAGTAGACATGTATAGGATTGCACTGCTACTTATATATTAAAAGAACCTGATGTTTCATTATTATTAGAACTGCATCTCCAGTAATAAAACAAACCTAAGTTTCATTCCATCAATTGCATAAGTGTTAGTTTTGCGAGCAAATCCTTAATTTTGTGCTTGAAAGCTTGCTAGCATCAGTGTTAGGAGTATGCAGATTACAGAGCTGAAAAAGTGTTACATAAAGTACTTTTGCAAAGATTGTCAATTAGACACAATCACTGAATCAGAGTCTCCAATTTCTGATTACACTGGAAATCATGCATTAAGTATCACTGTAGATAAATGATAATTTCAGCCTTCTCCCTAGGAGTCCATTTCCATTATGATTTTATGGAGTATTCTGTAATATTTTCAGATATAATTTTAATCTTGACTCTCTCTTAGGGTGCATCCATGATAGGACTGTGTGGAGGTCCTAGCGTGCCTCCTGCCTCATGGAGAGAGTCCAATTGCCAATCTCTCAGTTTCCTCTCCTTTTTAATTTGTCCTTCTGCATTAGGAAAAGGAAAATTCACACACATACACACACACACACATGACACAATCCTAATTCTTCAGGGGCCGGCGCTGTGGCCTCAGTGCTGGGTGTTGCAAATGTGCTGTAAAGTGCGTTGCGATACCCGGAGAGGAAGCAGCGCTGGCAGGAGGTCCTGTGCCATCCTGCCAGCGCTGAAAGGCCCTCCGTGCACCGGAGCAGGTAAAGCCATTCTGAGTGGTGCAGAGGCTGGGGGAGGGCGGGGTGGGTAGATCGGGCCTGGGAGGGGGATGGGACCGGTGTCCTTGTTGGACAGCGTATCCTATCCTCCCTCCCAGGCCTTGGGCCCTGACACGGGGCTGTTCGGTTCTATGACAGCTAAAGAGCTAGTGGAGAACCGAGTAGTCCTATTACGGTGACTGGAGGTTTACCCAGGGAAAGCGGGCAACTGCCCGTTTACCCCGAGTAGACCTCCAGCCAGGCCCTTCCCCAGATAGGATTCAGCGTGGCCCACGCTAAACACCCTACACCGGGGGAAGGATAGGATTGTGCCGACACACACAGACACAAAGGGGACCCTAGCTGCACTTTCCTTCAGCTTCACCTTGGAGTTGACAAAACCTTTGAGGTGCATTATGGGGGACAGGACATTGCAGAGCGGTACTGCAAGCAGGAAACAGTGTTATCAATAGACCCTTCCTATCTCCAAGTGACTCAATCGTGCTTGCTTTTGTCCACAATTGTGGATATTGCACTACTGTCCCACATATAAAAGCCAGATTTTCTGCATTCCCAGAAGACACAAATGATACACATAAAATATGGGAGAGCAACAATTTGATGACATCTTGTAAAATGATGACATTGTAAAATGGGCAATGCACATACATGCATTTGGGTCTCCTCAAATGCACACCGGCAATTTTGCAGGCGTACATCTGAGAGGCCCATGTAAGGCCCAACAGGCCCGGGAAGGGGGATAGCATTCAGCGGAGGAGGCCGCCACCATGGTATGACAGCTACATACACTGGCTCAAACAGAGCATGTCTCCCAAAATGACTCCTCCCATCTAAGATATGCTCCTAATTTAACTAGCTAACCTATTTCCTATATTTTCCAGATCCATGCAGTTTTTGCTTAGGCTGTTAACTCTTCCCTGTGTCTGTCATAAGTGACTGTTATCCTATAGCAGGGGTGGCCAAACTGCGGCTCCTGAGCCACATGCGGCTCTTTGACGCTTAATGTGCGGCTCTCGGAAATATGTTGGCTGAGCTCTTTTTTCCATCACACAGTATAAAAAGGTAAATAAGAAATTTTCAAGTTTTATAATTATTTACCAGGTATAAACTGAGAGTTCACTGGATTAAAACATAAGTTTATTGTTCATGATGAGTAAATATATTTAAGAATTTAAATGCTTCTTAAATATTGTGGCTCTCAAACATCTGAAGTTTATTGTATGTGGCTCTTACATTAAGCAAGTTTGGCCACCCCTGTTATATAGTGTGGTTCTTGTGAATGTTTAGGATCCTCATATCCTCTTAATAATTAAGTAAATAAAATATTGTGGTCTAAGGAACCACCATTGGCCGAAACATTCTATTTAAAATGTTATTTATCATCTTCTAACACCACTGAGCTCAAACACACAGCCACCACATATGTAAGAAATCACCTTTGTTCCCATTACAATTCCAACATCTTCCTTCCCTTGTTCAATATATCTTATGTATTTTCCAGAGGTTAAGGTGCGACTGAAGAAACATCTTGTAGCAATTATCTTGCAACAGCAAAGAGATGGAAAAGTTTGCCCCTTCACTAAAGACATATTTCCAAACTGATTCTATTACTACTTGCTGCAGATCTCTATTCCTCTTACTGTTGTGAAGGAATGCATATACATTCTTCTTCCCCTCCCCTCTCGGCGAACAACTCTAAATAACTGGATTAAATGCACAACAAAAAGCTTGGCGCACACATGTGCTGACCTGTACCTCAATTCAATGAACTCATTGAATTACCATGGGCAGATTACTAAAACTCATGGAATGGGGAATTAAGTTTTTTTTTTTTTACTGTGTCTCTCTGCCAGTAAATATAACAGATACAGAAACCTTTATTGGCACCAAATATAACTTTTTTTCTTTTCTTTTCCTCCTGCCCCTTTTATGATCAACAGACCATTAGTCTTTAACTACGTCGACAAATGGATTTCTAAATTTCCAATTTGCAAACATTCTGATAATTGGCATGATATATCTCTATTCTGATATATAAAACAGTTTGTGTATTTTGCCATCAGGTTGGTTGCCTATCTGTAGAAATACAGATGGTCTGAACACAGAGGTCTGGAAAGAGGAAAAATGATTGAGTAGAGACTTCCAAAAAGTTGGCCGTGTGTGTGTGTGTGTGTGTGTGTGTGTGTGTGTGTGTGTGTGTGTGTCCTTCGACACTGGACACCTCTGAACCAGACACCAGTTATGTCATCATTGGGTCACTGAGGTGACTGATCAGAAGCTGCAGGTACTTTAAACCAGCTACTAGAAACCTATTGGGTAGATCTCTTAAACCAGGAAATCTGATGACTATATGGGGGATAGACCCTTCATTCTGCTTATATAATGTCCAAAATCTGTGGCAGTTTCTCTACACGGGATGCGAGGATCTGTGTAGGGGAAACACATTTTTCCTTGGTCCAGGGGCCCAATGTGAGCTGCAAACCCATTACTATGATGAAAAAAATGTGGCTCAATTATGCAAATTAATTTTCCCAGGATGGAGTGTCAGACCTTGTAAACTTTGCTGAAGCAAATCAATCAGAACCAATGCTGGAACAGAACAAATAACAGTTTGAACAGTAAGCTGTCAGCCCAGGCCCTCCTCTAGAACAGGGGAAGAAAGAGAGCGTGACTACTTATACAAATAACTCTAGGACATGTCATTCGAGAGGCAGAGAGAAGTGTGTCACCCCATGTGAAATGCTTTATGAAAAACTACAGGTCTCAGAGTTCCTTTGCTTCTGCAGCAACTTCCCCTGCACAGATGAGGAGGAGCCAACAGGATCTGGCAATAGGATGTAGGTGCAAGCACCAAAATAATCAGAGATATTGAGATAAATTGGAGCCAGATTTACAGGCTTCAGAACATACGTGAATAATGTTAGGGCTCTCTAGTCCCCAGAGTACACAACAGAATCCAGATACTATTTTAAAAAAGAAAAAGAAACCTACGGTAACTCTAGAATACAGAGACAGGGCAAAGCATCTAAAAACATTTGTCACTCGTGCATAATGTAATATAATACATGCCATATTGTTATGTCTGGCTATAAATAGAAATTGAGCAGACAGAACATAAGGCGCTTAAACAAAGAGAACTACAAGAAGTGAAAGGACACCTAATCAGTCTTCCAAGTTTTCACAACAGCCAAGTTCTTTTGTGGAGGTTGGGCAGAGGGCATGTGTTACAAGAATGTACCAGACCCAGAGAAAAATGTAGGTACTGTACAGATCCAGTTAACTTCTGTTTCCTCATTGAACAGAAAAAAAGGTGAGACACACGCAGCCAATAAATCTGCCTCCATCATTCTTATCTCTGTAATTCAGCAATCTTTTACCTTTCTTCTCTGGAATTTGATAAGCTTGTACCCTCATGCAGGAGATATTACATTTTTAAGTACAGTATCATAATCATAATAAAGCATCGCAACTGTACTACTATATGAACCCAACTTCCATGGTTTGAATCGATAATGTCACATGTTTTATGGCCCAATCCTATCCTGGGATATGCTGGCGGACCACAAGATCCACCAGTGTATCCCAAGGTCCACCATTGAAGCCACCTCTCTGATGGTCTGTGGAGCGCAGCGCTGGAGTAAAGTCTGGGAGGGTGCACACTGTGGCTCACACCCTGCATCGGAAATGTCAAAACTAGTCTTGAGGAGGGCATTCATGGATATCCCTCAACAGAGGCAACAGCGGTCATTGGCTTCTGATGGGTGTCCTAGCTAGCCAATGCCTGCTGTTGCCTCTGTTGAGGAATGTCCATGAATGTCCTCCTCAAGACTTGTTTTGACATTTCCGATGCAGGGTGTGAGCCACAGCAGCATCATTCCCACATTTCTGGGGCAATATCAAAAACCACAGTTTATATAGCAGGAGCCTACAATGCGGTTTCAGAGCTTCTGATTCTTAAAGACTTTAATGGTCACCTTCCAATCCAGAATCTCTTAATGTGTCAAGTTGCGAACTGGCTGCTGTCATATTTCAGACTATAATTTGCTGAACATCACTGTTGGTGTTGGTTTATCACGAGAGTCCTATGACAATGAACCCCTCTTTTTAACAACGCACCGGCAGGGAAGGGTGAACAAAAAGTTAAAAAGAGAGAGACATCTGCAAGGTGCCATGTGAGAGAGATGTGTAAACAATCTCAAGCTCATAAATAATGGATGGCCGGCTCCTCAAGCAGCATCTGAATTCTCCATCAGGCGACGACTGGTGCTGCTTTATGCCCGGTGTGTTGTCCTGACTAATAAACAAGCTGACATCTTTGCTCTTTATTAACTGGCTCACTCAACCACAGAAGTTGATTACAGCGAGCTGAAACTTGTCAGCTCTAGACCTCCCCACTCTACTCTCCACACATGTCCTCTTTGCTCGCTCCCCAGGCTCTGTCAGCCTTTTCAAAATTGGGGAGCAAGCCAATGGGAAGAGGGCAATGACTTCTGGTATGTTGTTCGGGGCCTTGACGGGAGGGGCTGACCAAGGCCACAATCCTATGCACACTTGCCTGAGAGTGAAGGCTGAGCTACATTACACACAGAGGCTCTGCCGCCGCCTCTGCCTCTGCCTCTGCACTTGGAGCGAGGGAGTGTCTTCCCGCCTGTTGCCCCTCCTGTTGTCCTGCCTTCTTAAGAAGGTGATTGGAGGTAGTTCTGATTGGCATGCAGCCACTCTCCCCCCTCTCCTATGATTGGTAGGCTGCAGTAGCTCCGCGAACCGCCCCCTAGCTCTGCGAACACGCCCCCTCAAAAGTAAGATTCCAGCTTGAGGTACGCGCCGGCAGTGCGGAGGTCGCAGCGGCTCCGCTTGCTTCAAAAATGATGTCAGAAGCTCCGCAACGCGTGTAATGTAGCTCAGCCTTAAGTCCCATTGAAAACAGCAGCATAACTAGAGGGGGTGTGTACTAAGTGGCGTAAGATGCTACAACTCACCGTGTAAGCGGCCCTTCCCACTCACTGTTGGAGCCATTCCAGGCAGTATCGGCAATGCGCAGGTGCTCACCGAACCAAACAGAGTCTCCTGCGCATTGTCGTCATTGCCCAGAATGGCTCCGATGGCAAGTGGGAGGGGCTGCTTACACGGTGAGTTGCAGCATCTTGCACCACTTAGCACACGGGTTCCCCTCTAGCTACGCTACTGATTGAACACGTAGACATGCATAGGATTGGGCGGCAACAGTGCAAGTGACCAGGCAGGCAGTAGAGACAGCTGGCAGGTGTAACTCCCTGTGGGGCAACTCCCGCCACCGCACCACCAGAGGCAGCCACTTCACTCTAGGAACTAAAGCGAATGAGGAGAATGCAAACTGTGTCTAAAGCCATAACGTCCTATTTTTTTTTTGTCCTGCTCTCATATTGTAGAATCTTTACCTCATTAACTTTCTTTTAAATCTAACTTTACTTTAAAAAATAATTGAACAGGATGTATAGGGGATTTAAAAATGCAACTGTCAAACATTCCAGCACTTACCATAAGGATGCAGACATGAACAAGACTTAATAGCACTCAGTACTCGGAGATAAGCTCACCAGATGACTTCATTGTGGTGTCACATTTTGTTTCTGATGAGGGCTATTATTTCCAGGGGCTATAACAATAACAATACTGCAAGCTGCCAAATCTTATCAGGGAAACATGAAAGCCTTAAGGAGTACAGAGAGAGAGAGAGAGAGAGAGAGAGAGAGAGAGAGAGAGAGAGAGAGAGAGAGAGATGCACAAATGTCACTAGTTTATGTGGAAATGTTGTATGTATACCCATCTTTTCTGAATTAACTTGTGTAGTTCCCAGGCTTGGGGGGGAGGGGAAAGTGGGGGAAGAAGCAAGCTGGTTTACTTCACAGTTTTTTCACCTTTGAGGCATTTTTAAAGCATTCTTAAAGTATCCTCAGTGCTGTACAATATTTTATTTTTGCCAGAAAACAAGAACAAGAACCTTATATTAGTCACATGGATGAAGATATGGTCAAAGTTGGTTCAGTGATCTAATGCCTAATGGTCTAAGTTGGTTTAGTAATCCATTGATCTCAGTACACCGACGGGCAGAAGCTCTCCAGGATTTCAGACAGGGGTCTCTCACAGCCCTTGTTGGAGAAGCCAAGGGTGGAATTGGAGACCTTCTGTATGCAAACCAAATGCCCTACCACTGAGCTACTAGGAGGAAACACATGGAAAGAATGGGGAAGCTTCTTCTTAATAGGGGTGTACACTTGCTTCAGAAAGAACCACACTCCAAACCACATCACTCCACTTCGAAGCAAGCCCTAAATGAAGCTGGCTCACTCCAAAGTTCTCCAAGCTGAAGCAAAGCCACTTAAAGCAGCTTTGGATGGTTGGCTGCTTCCCTCCCCCCTTCTTTTCTTTGTTTCTAACAGCCCGGAGCTTTTGCTTCCATATATGCAAGGTAGCTTCCAAGCAGTTGGGCAGCAGGAAGAGGGGGTCAAGCTAAGAACAGTGTGATTGACAGCTCTCAGCTATCAGTGAGGCACATATCAGCTGTACGCAGCAGCATCACTGGGCCGTCCGGCACCTGGGGCGGGGATGATATGACGATGCCGTCACACACACCCTGCTTCCAGAATGGCTCCAATTTGGAGGCAAGGACGAGCAGCACGCCACTTGCTGCTCTGAGCATTTGAGCAGCAAGCACTGTACACACACCATGGAGAGTGCTGCGCACCCTCGGAACACTGCGGGGGGGGGCAGTCTGCTCCCACCCTGTGCTAGCAACGCCTCTGGCTGCACAAAAGCTATTAATGGATGTTTCCTTCCTGTTCCTTTTAGCGTGATTCATGGGAGGGAACTATGAAAATGAGAAACAGAGGAGTTGGGCTAACTAGTTTCTCTGCCCTTTGTGAGTTCTTTCTTTGAGTGAATGTTTAACGGAGGTTTTGTTGTGTACTTTAAATTAATAAATGTCTTCCCATTCCATTGTTCTTAAATCATCCATCCCTCTGCATCAATATTACATTATTTCTTGTGGGTGTGATTCATTTATATTTTTCTCCTTTAGCTTGTTTCTGTTGAAAGAGCAACAGGATGCAAGCTACTGTAAATCTGTATGCTAACAATGGGTGTGATATTTATGTGTTCATCCCCACCAGTAGGGGGAGCAGTTACCTTTTTCAATTCCTAGTTTCAAGGCTTGTGGGTTGCTCTCTCCTACTTTGATTAAACTTCTCATTAGCTTATTTTCCTGCTTTGCTGTTTTATGTCTCCCTGTCCAAGCCGCAATGAACAGTTGCTTCTCCTGTCTCATTTTGCAGTGTGTATATAAAGTACTACGTGTAACTCAGCTCCACTGTGAATGAGTTGTGTGTTTTTTTCCACAGCTCTGCTAAGAGTTTCGAGGATGTATTCTCAACCGTAGCTAGTATTTTTATTTTCTCCTGCAGAAGTATTCGTTCAGATCCTTCTCTTTCATTGCAGCATTAAAAGAAAATGATAACACCCCTGGGTGGATTAGTGAGGCAAGGTTATGGGGTTTTTGAAATTGCAGTGACCTTGACCGGGCTAAAATCTGTTTCCAAACACAATTCATTAAATACCATTATACTACATGACAATACCAGAAGAAGGGGGTCTGCAAATAGTAAAGCCAAACTCCCTTGAGGAAGCCAAATATAATGAAGCAGAGACAGTCTAAACAGCACATTTGCTAAAGCCAGACATGTAATTTGAAAATCCTGTGCTTGGGAAACTATATGGGTCAGCAGTAGAGCTCAGTTCACCTCATCACTGACACCAGAGAGGTGCTGGAAGAGGTGCTGGTTTCTGTACCACAAGTCAGAGTAACTAATATAATAAATCTCTGTACAAGAAGCAAAAGGAAAATACTGCTTACAGGTAATTTTGTCGTAAACATTCCACCGAAGGCTAAATAAATCATTGCCTGTAACAAACACCTCAAAATATCGTTTCTATAGATGAGCTGCACTGCCATTAATAATTTCTACAAAAATGTCTTAAGAGTTCCTGGAATGACAGATAAATGCTCAGGAGTCCTCCTACTGGCTGTTCTGTCAAGACATCACTACAAAAGTTGACGCGGCTGGCACAGCATGGGTTTCATGCCAGCAATGCAGACAAAGATGCCAGCTGGATACCAAGATAGGTGCCAAGGCCATTTATATAATTTGATTTAGCTCTCGTTTTCCACATTTAGTTATGCCAGACAGTAGAATCTTCTTATACTTGAGTAAATTTGTTTTCTTTCTGATCCCAAAGCAACACTTTCTTATTGAATTGAAACCTTGGGGGGGGGGGGCTAAGTGACAAAATGTGAGACTGACCCAAGTAAGTTGAGGACTGAGAACAAGAATGATGACAGGCTACAAAACTGCAGTTCTCACTGACTGAGGTAATAGAAATGTTTTGGGGCGACACCACTACAGATTGTTGGTGGGAAATCATGTGATTGGATATTCCTTCAAACAAACAAAAAAACCCGCGAACCTTTACCCGTGAACCTTAGAAACCAGAAGAAAAAAAAAACCCTACACATAGAAAACTAGCATGCCAGGGAGAAGGTTAGGGCTGCATGTCATGTCAGTTCTTTTCTGTATTTTCTTTTTCTTTTTTTCTTTTTTCTTTTGTTATGGAGGAACATTCAATGATGTGAGCCACACACCATACAATCTGTAGTGGTAAAGTCCAAAGACAGGTTTAACACTTAGTGAGAAATAGGCCTATATGGTATAAACACAAAACAAAACACAGGGCTGTTATTGAAAACATCATTCCCTCCACCTTCCCCTGTAACGTGCAGTACCTCCTGATTCGATTTAATCAGGCTGAGCATTTCCCCTTTCCAAAAAAGGAAACTTTTTTCCTGCCACTATACAGGGTTGATTTCAGCAACGACCACACATTTCTTTCTCATAACTAGTTGGCCCGGGCCACTCATAAGACTGGGTGAAGTGGCTGCTTCAAGTGGCAGGCCGGAGGGTGGGGTGGTGGCAATTGGCAAATGTGGGAAGGGGTGACCAGTGCCTGCCCGCCCCCTGCCCGCCCAGCTGCCCTGATCCACTTCTTCCTTTCTCTCCTTAAATACATTTCCAGAAGACCTGTGCATTACTTGCAAATTTTTAGATCAAGACGGAATGATTAAGCGGAGAGCATATTATGCTTTCTGAATTTCTTTATGCTTCTTGCTCAAAGACTACACTTTCTCTAAACATAGCCCCTAATGAGGAGATATCTGTGGAACAAACCAAAATTAGAACTGGTAGAACACTAACTTTTCTCTCTCCATTAATTCTCTCTCTACTGCAAGTGGTGACGTGGCACGATAGTATCGTAAAATAGTCTTGTTTCGAGGGTAATGACAATATATCTGTTTATGAATATTTTTATAACACATTTAAGAGTATGCCAGCAGAGTCTTTGATTTAATTTTCATCTTTTTTCTCATTCTAGATACATTGGTTAGTTGGAACTGAATGAAAAAGCATTTACTGTGCAATTTTAAACTGAAGTGACAGTATGATGAAATCAGGAAATGTCTAAGATGAATGAAGGGGCAATTTTACTCTTATGTTATTATTTTTAGCTAGTTTCCAATATCCTTTACCCAAATGAAAAGTTATTAACATCAACATGATTTTATTTCCAGACAGCTATGTTTGATGGAAAAGGAGTCTGTGGAGGCTATATGTTTGGAAGGAAAAAACAGAAACAGTACAGTTATAAAAGCTGATCACAAACATTCAGGGTTTGTTCTAAATGTTTTTCCCCCAGTGCACAAGAAGCTCGTGTATCCTCCCCACCCGACACCCCCACTCCATAAGCACCTCCCAAACGTTTTAGATTAAGAACATAAGAAGAGCCTTGCTGGATCAGGCCAAAAAACTAAAAGAAAACAATGAAAGAGGGCAGGGAAAATGAGAATTAATAGTGAAAAGGAAGGAAGGAAGGAAGGAAGGAAGGAAGGAAGGAAGGAAGGAAGGAAGGAAGGAAGGAAGGAAGGAAGGAAGGAAGGAAGGAGATTATTTTCAGTTGAGCTACAGCTACAGTTGAGGGCTGAGCATAACTGTCGTCAAGGGACCCCCTTCCTTGATGATCTGGTGACTGGAATTTATCATCTGTGACAAGATGGTTGTTTTTCTGCAAAATACACTGAAGATTCCTTCGTTATAGACATAGTATGCTAAGGATAACAGGCTCAAGGCTGTCACAGAATAGAGGTCCCTCAAACAATGGCTGCTCCAAAACTACATGGCTGTTTCCCTTTAATCAACTTTAGCTGCACATCTGTTGTAAGGACAGTGGCGTCACTAGGGCGCGTGCTGCCACATAGCGGGGCGCGCGCGTCACCCTAGTGACCCCCCGGACACACCCCCTTTTAGAAATCTTTGGCATGGCCGTTAGGCCGCACCACGATTGGGGGGCGCCCGACGGGCGCTGCCCCGAGCGCCCCCTTAATGTTGCAGCTGGCTCGGGGACGTCTTCCCCGGCCGACTGTCCGGGGCCTTCTGAGGAAGGCCCGCTGCGCGAACGTTATTTATAACGTTTTTTGCGCATGCACAGACCGTTCCTGAGGGAAAAGGGCAGCCCTTTTCCCTCAGGAATGGTCTGCGCATGTGCTAAAAACGTTATAAATAACGTTCGCGCAGCGGGCCTTCCTCAGAAGGCCCTGGTGCGTCGGCCGGGGAAGACGTCTCTGGAGCTGGCTCCCGGTCTCGGAAGGCCCCTCCAAGGCCAGGAGCCGGCTCCGGGGACGTTGGAGGCGACGCGCGCAGGGGAGGTGATGCGCGTCACACGCGTGCGTGCACGTGTCACCCCAATGCGCGCGTCACCCCCAGCGGCCCGCTATAGTCGCTTCACTATAGCGACACCAGTGTGTAAGGACTTAGGAGCAATCAATCCATACTCTACAATAGGGAGAGCAGGTCTGGCTTTAACACAGAAAGATCTACTTTATTTACAGGATAAAACATTTGGGAATAATGACACCAGGAATTGGTGGAGAATCTTTTAGAAGCTAGATACATTGCCAAAAGGAGAGGAGATAATATGCTAGGTGTAGAGCATGTTTCAAGTTTTTTGACACAAGAAAATTGTTTTCAAAGAGTGCTCAAATGTCTCCTATTTCAAAAGAATGTAGGACTATTTACAAGAACGAGACAATTCAAAAACATTTGGAATGCTCACAGTGCTCCGTTTCTGCAAAAAAAACAAAACACCAAAAACCTGTTTCTGCAAAAAAAAAACCTTTTGTTAAGTTAGCACCTGTGTTTTCCTATAACAGTGAAAATAGGTGGGACTGATATGGACTTTCAGTATTAGACTCCAAATGCCCACAAATAATTTCCACATTATACTGTGGAAGGTTACCTGCAAGAACCTCACTCACATGGTGCCTTCTCAGACTTCTTCATGAAGAGGGCTAGGAAGTGCTGGGGCACTAGGATTGCGTACACATGTGATCTCCCCCCTGCTAACTATAAGATAACTATCAGTTACAATGTTCCTCTCAGTTACAATGTCCCATCTTACCCAGGGTAGTTCCAGCAGCTTGTAGGATTAAGCACATATGTTCTACCATTGTTGCATTTGTGCACCATTTAAAATGTTGTGTTTCAGGGGACCTCCAACTGTAGTTCTGAAAAGGTCCATCCTTACATTGTTCACAGCTCACATTTCAGATCTTTTGGTGGAAGCATTTTTTTTAAAAAAAAAATCCTGCATTGAAAAATTGGTGGGCAAATGCACCTGTGGTTAGAAATGGCTGAGGATAAGCTGTTACTTTTTCTATCCTTTCTGGCTGATGTACTTACAATTTTCAGTAAGTACCAGAAGAAGGTTCAAGGAGGCGGGATTGCCATTCTCAATATAGAGAAGGTGACAACGTTGATAAAAATTAAAGCTATTGGCATTGAAAGAATAGTATTTGTTTGGTAGGTGGGTCAAGGCTGAAGTTCTTACACAGCCATGCAACAACAGTAATGCTGAAATGGCTTCAGCGGGCAACAAAACACATGAACAGACATGTTCTCTTGTTTTCTCTTGTGAATCAGTGCTTTGAAGCTGATGCTGATCATGAAGACTTTTGCCACTTTGCAGCAAACCTGGAAGCACTTCACAAAGTGCTAGGTACAGACCTCGATCTGGTAAGACTCTCACTAGAATATGACCTGACAATATTGATGATGCTTGCAAGGTGTCATTGCTCCATTTGCATTATCCAAAGGATATAGAAAAATGGCCATGCTCATGGCATGTCTTTGAGCAGTTAACGGCCCAATCCTATCCAGGGCTAGCCCAGAGTGTGCTGATGTAGCCTCCACTGCGTGCTATGGGTCAGTCGGGGACCAGGCAGAGGCAGATAGTGTATACTTTATTGTAAGTATACAATAAAGAACTTGTATACTTACCTACTCCTCTGCGCCATGATCCCCAATGGGCCTAAGATCCACACCAATTCTTTTGCAAGCATAAATTCGAGTAGGTCCAAAAGGGGCATGTCATGCATAGGTTAGTGGTGCAACTGCTGCTGCCAATATCCATCTCTGGCCTGCCCTTGACATGCCCCCCAGCCTGGCCCAATCCTCCCCTGGAACACCTCCCCCCCTCCAACATACCTGCTCTGGCAGGGGCTTGCACAATGGCCCCAGCCCATGGCATGCTGACAAAGCATGAGTTCCATCAGCACAAGTCCCGGATAAAATTGGACCATAGTGCTCATATAACCACTGTTAAATATTTCATCAGCCACAAGTGCCATGTATAATTTAATTATTTTAAAATTTTATATCCCCCACTTTTCCCTCCCACTCAGGAGGCAGCTAACAAAATTAAAAACTACAATAAAAATCACAGAAGTAGACCAGGCATTTGGTGTATTTGCATGCCTCCCTCTTTCTCTGCTTCTTCTCCATCAGAGGACAGTAGCTGTTAAAATGGAGGAGGGAGAAAGAGGGCAAAGTCGAGCTGAAACAGGGCAGGCGCCTGATGTCTTTGCCTGCCTCCCTGCTCCTATACAAGAGTACAGAACCGTAGATGTCGCTAAAGCAAAAGAGCAGATGTGGTTTTGAGGAATCCTCAGAGGCTTGCACACAACATTGCCCATCCCGCCCGGTCTCAGCTGGTGACAATTCAACCATCTTGAAACAAAGGAGAGTTTGACATCATCAGTATAATGTGAGAGGGGGTACGGCATATTACTTTTGTGTGTTTGTACTGCTATGCAAGATTGAAGGCAAAAGGAGAAGGGGAAGGCAAAGGATGAGATGGTTAGACAGCATCACCGATGCAACGAACATGAAAATGAGCGAACTCAGTAAGATAGTGGAGGACAGGAAGGCCTGGCGGGATATGGTTCATGGGATCATGAAGGGTCGGACACGACTTAACGACTGAACAACAACAACAACACTGCTATGCAGACGATACCACCCTAATGGCAGAAAGTGAAGAAGAACTAAAGAGCCTCTTGATGAGAGTGAAAGAGGAGAGTGCAAAAGTTGGCTTGAAACTCAACATTAATAAAACTAAGATCATGGCATCTGGTCCCATCAATTCCTGGCAAATAGAAGGGGCAGAAATGGAAGCAGTAACAGATTTTATTTTTTTGGGTTCCAAGATCACTGCAGACGGAGACTGCAGCCATGAAATTAAAAGACGCTTACTCCTTGGAAGGAAAGCTATGGCAAATTTAGATAGCATAATAAAAAGCAGAGATTTCACCATGCCAACAAAAGTTCGCATACTCAGGGCGATGGTGTTCCCAGTAGTAATGTATGGTTGCGAGAGTTGGACCATAAGGAAGGCTGAGCACCGAAGAATAGATGCTTTCGAACTGTGGTGCTGGAGAAGACTCCTGAGAGTCCCTTGGACTGCTAGGAGATCAAATCAGTCAATCCTAAATGAAATCAACCCTGACTGTTCCCTGGAAGGACAGGTACTGAGGCTGAAACTCAAATATTTTGGCCACCTAATGCGAAGAGAGGACTCTCTGGAGAAGACTCTGATGCTGGGAAAGACTGAAGGCAAAAGGAGAAGGGGAAGGCAAAGGATGAGATGGTTAGACAGCATCACCGATGCAACGAACATGAAAATGAGCGAACTCAGGAAGATAGTGGAGGACAGGAAGGCCTGGCGGGATATGGTTCATGGGATCACGAAGGGTCAGACACGACTTAACGACTGAACAACAACAACTGCTATGTAACTGTTGCAGAGATACTGTCTATATGCAGAGTTCAGTATGAGTTCATAAATGCTTTTGACTACTCAAGTTGTGGTCCTAACAATGTCCTGTTAGTATAAGGTTATGAGGATCGAAAGAGAACAGCGAGCATTTTTCTCTTCTATTCATTTTTGTCACCTACTTCTTTTCAGAAACAAACCTATTCCCTATTAAACCCCACATTTCCAACTACACAAAAACGTTGTTCCCATTGCACAAGCTTCAGCCCATTGCACAAACTGTGTTCAGCTGCATGTTATATAAACCTGCGAACATTATTTAGAAAACTAGCAGATCCAAAACACAGATGGCACAGTATTAAATGACAGGTCTAAGATTGTAGGAAAAACAGAGACGGAAGAGAGGAACTTAGTATCAAACCGTGTAATACACAGTAGCCGAATATGGTAACTCTTTTCTAACAAGAAAGGCCACACCAGGAAGAAGCAACTAGAAATGACCGACAGGGCAAGTATATTCTCTCTCTCTCTCTCTCTCTCTCTCTCTCTCTCTCTCTCTCTCTCTCACACACACACACACACACACACACACACACACATACACACACACACCCCTCCACTCTCAATCCATTCCTTCCAAAGTGACTTTTCCTGTTCAAAAATGTCCCTCAGGCTACCATTACATTCATTTGCAAGAAATCTGTAGTTCAACATTAAGCATGATAGTTTTGCATGACTAGAACTTTGATTCTCATTTCTTTTGGCCTCTGAGTCTATGACTGCTTTTATATGGTACTTATATACCTCAGGCTTTCAACTCAGCAGTAGTAATCTAAAGCATAGTCCATTGTCTTTAGAGCCAATTTCTAGGACCACGTGCGGACACCACCTTTACTTCAATTCCTAAGCTGTTTAGAGAGGCACCATCTTAAGGATTTTTGGGAAAACGTCCATTTACTAAAACGTGACAGTTCATTAAGGTAAGGGGAACTTTAAAACTGTTGAGCTGATTCACTAAATTCAATCTATGCAATTTCTTGGAAAACAAATCAAGGTTACACATATGCCCTGGGCCAAGGAAAATGCTTGTGATATGGTGACCTTGTCAACTAACTAGGGACCCCCAGAGAAGTGAGCTTATTGACCCCAGCGAGTGACTCCAGAGCTGAACTAACTCTGCCTTGGGGCTAGTGTTGCTTGCCATGACCATTTGGGCTATGACCAGGTCAAGTATTTGCGTTTCTATACCTGAATACAAAAGTAACTTGGCTCCATTTCCAAGCCTGATGCTCAACTATGGGGTGCATGAACCTGACCTCCCAATATTACATCATGGATGCTAGGAATAGAATGATTTGCTTTACTTCATAGGAGTTACTTTGAGCAACAGTCCAGATTGTGGGAAAATATATACACACCCTTTGATGCCGGTTCTTCGGGCTGGTTTTTTAATGGATACAACTACACTGAATACTCACACCTTTGCTGCAGTGATTTAAACACTGCTAGACAGTCCTCGGGCATGACTGTTTGGCAGCTGCCTGCACTCCTGACTGGGTGGTATAGCCACAATTAGAAATGTGTGAAGTGCCTCTGAATAAAGCAACTTTTCTTCATGTGTATGTGTGGTGAAAATCCCTGATTTGTTTCCCTATTTTTGGAGCCTTCCCACTCCACCCTGAGGTTTCTGTGAAATCTCAGCCTTCTAACGAGGCTGCTGTGTTCTCCAGATACTGGGTTGCTTTCCTGAAATCCTCCTGAAATCAGTGCCATGGCAAGCCCAGATGGTCAGACAGGTGGTTTTGTAAATTTGCTGTCTTCCCATCTGGCTTCCCAAGAACAACAGGTCCTTGTCAGCCCACCTGCTGGGCTTGGCATGCAGCAGCTGATTGGACATCCAAGCCCACCTGACCAGATCAAAGGGTAGGTAGGAATGCCCAGGTGGTCATAAGCCATCCAATCAGATGGACCTATGATGCCATCAACCCTCATTTTTTCAGAAGATGCACAAATCTGCTTAGGTGTTAATGAAAGCAGCCTTAGAGCATTCCTTTTGCTCTACAAAAGTTGCAGTTCACTCACCATATGAGTGTGGAACCACATGCGCAACTAGAGAAGTGCTCAGCCATTTGCAATTTGGTTTATTTTCAGATGGTCCTTTAACCTCCATGCCAACTTTTTCCAGCAGTTCCAACTAACCTCACGACAGTGAGGGGCATGCATAGTAACCTCAGTGGGTTATTTTTCCTTTCAGTGACTCCACTGGAGTCAACATGACCCACACTTTGGGAAACCCTGAGCTTTTAACTGTTTAGAGACCCACTGCCAATACGACATGCAAAATCATTTGCTTCCCTTGCTACTTTGTCGCACCCCTGGCTCTTCTCTTTCAGAAACTCTGAGTTAACACATACATATTACATAATCGTCCACAACCGCAATGCTACGCATATTTACTTGCGGGTTAAACCGCTGAACCATAAGCTGTCGATCGAAAGGTCGGCAGTTCAATTCCCGGGATGGGGTGAGCGCTCGTTGCTTGGCCGGCTCCTGCCAACCTAGCAGTTCCAAAGCATGTCAATGCGAGTAGATAAATAGGTACCGCTTGCGGGAAGGTAAACAGCGCTCCATGTTCCAGCTGCATGCTACGCGCTGCGGCAAGGAGAGTCATGCCGGCCACATGACCACGGAGGCGTCTTTGGACAACGCTGGCTCTTCGGCTTTGAAACGGAGACGAGCACCACACCCTAGAGTCGGACACAACTGGACTTAATTGTCAGGGGATACCTTTACCTTTACCTTAAACATCATTGAACTCAGGGGAACTGAAATCTGAGTAAATATGATTAGGACTGTGCTGTAAAGCAGCAATCCTAAACTCACTTACTAGGCAATAAAAGTCATTGAACTTTGTGGGATTGACTTCTGAGAAAACATGCAGAGGATTGGGCTGCGAGAATCACACTGTTTTTGCATATTCATCAGGTACATATCCACACAGCTAAAGAAAGAATGAGCAACAGAAACCAACCCAAAGCTCCGGATTTATGAGTGTTCTAATACCCTAATGGCAGAAAGTGAAGAAGAACTAAAGAGCCTCTTGATGAGAGTGAAAGAGGAGAGTGCAAAAGTTGGCTTGAAACTCAACATTAATAAAACTTAGATCACGACATCTGGTCCCATCAATTCCTGGCAAATAGAAGGGGCAGAAATGGAAGATTTTACTTTTTGGGGTCCCAAGATCACTGCAGACAGAGACAGCAGCCATGAAATTAAAAGACGCTTACTCCTTGGAAGGAAAGTTATAGCAAACTTAAACAGCATAATAAAAAGCAGAGATATCACCATGCCAACAAAAGTTTGCATAGTCAGGGCGATGGTGTTCCCAGTAGCAATGTATGGTTACGACAGTTGGACCATAAGGAAGGCTGAGCGCCAAAGAATAGATGTTTTCGAACTGTGGTGCTGGAGAAGACTCCTGAGAGTCCCTTGGACTGCTAGGAGATCAAATTAGTCAATCCTAAATGAAATCAACCCTGACTGTTCCCTGGAAGGACAGGTACTGAGGCTGAAGCTCAAATATTTTGGCCACCTAATGCGAAGAGAGGACTCTCTGGAGAAGACTCTGATGCTGGGAAAGGAGAAGGGGAAGGCAAAGGATGAGATGGTTAGACAGCATCACCGATGCAACGAACATGAAAATGAGCAAACTCGGGAAGATAGTGGAGGACAGGAAGGCCTGGCGGGATATGGTTCATGGGATCACGAAGGGTCGGAAACGACTTAACAACTGAACAACAACAATACCCTTGTGCCCAGGCTATGATTCACTTTGTCTAACTCTATAAAGTGTTATTTTATTTTTTGAATATTCACTTGTACTAATTAATGGAGGAAAACAAGCTATGCACTAACAGAGTCCAATTGCTAGAGCTTTCTTTCTTGTCAAGAAGCATTTCTTGAATCATACAGCTATGCTTATTAATTTCAATACCATTACATTTTACTTAAATTCAACTTATGTACTTAAGTTGAAATCTTAGACTGGGATGTTTAATCAGTTGTGCTCTTACAGCATACATAAAACTCGCGGATATTAATACCTATGAGCAAGGTCGCTGCATTAATGTTTAAATGGAATTGTTAGATCCAGACTTGGTACTAGAAAAGTATAAAAGAGTTGTGCAGTATTCTTCCAATAAACATTACCAACATATTTTCTTAGAGCCTAGATGTTAGAATGCGACATATCATATTAATTTTGCTGTAGACGGAAAGTAGTAGCCATTAAGCAGGAAAATACATAAAACAGCGTGCCAGGCGTTTTATTAAGCACTGTAAAAACAAGCACATTTTATTTTTATATTCAAATTGTTATACAAAACCTAATAAATGATTTTCCCTTTTCAGTTGAGGCTGCTTGGAGTGTTGCTTGTTAAAGGAAAGGTAACTAAACAAAAATGAAATGTCCCAGACTTAGTGCCCATAACATTTGTTTATAGAGCTACAGTATAGTGTCCATTTAGAGAACAGAAAAAGGCAAACATTGCCACTCTTAAACATTTGTATTGCCTTAAAGCTGATTTTTAAAATCTGTTATAATAATAATTATAATGTTTATATTTTTATATATGGACATAGAGCATCTCTGCCGATATGCTGATATTTTTCAGTGATAACATTCAGACAGATATCTTTATCCAGTTCTAGGTCTTGAAGGAAGCTTTTATGCTTTAACAGCAGGCTGTTATGGTCCAGTAATAACGTATGCTGTGAGTGGGAAGTACGGTGAGCAAAAACAGCTTGCTTAGACCACGTCTTGCTCCTGCCCTCTGCCACCAAGTCGAATTTCATTATATGGCTGCCTAGAGGACACTACCTTGGGAAACCTCTTGCTTAGGATCCAGCCTCCGAGCCATTACTGGTTCGAGTGGGGCTTGCTACTAGGCATAGGGAGGGAACTCAAAAGCACTCAGAAACCAAAGGAGATCAACAAGAATAAACAGGTACTCGAAAATTTGAAAAAGTTTCGATCAAGCAGATTATTGAAGGAAAAACAGTTTTAACACATTTTTTTGTAAAAAAAAAAAAAATCCATAAGAGCCTATGAGATTAAAAAATAAACAGGGAGGTCATGAAGCCATGGAGGTCGGAAGCCCTTACTCCGCCACTTCCGGGACCCAGTCCCACTGGTAGAAGTACGTCCTGCACGTCAGTGCAGGGGTGGGGACGGGGGGCTGGGCGGCGAGGGGGCGGCCATTGGCCGAACTGGGCTGGGAGGAGGCGGGGATATTGGTAGCGTGCTCGTACCCCGCTGCCCGGGATGTATGCCAGCTCTAGAGCCGACGTACATCTGAAGAGACCCATTGGGCCTGGACAGCCCTACACCGGGGAAGGGGACAAACATGGCCTGGGAAAGGTGTTAGATACAGCCCTTTAGGCTGGCCACACATAGGGTCGGGCTGCTCCTTCTGAATAGACATGCATAGGATTGCACTATTATTCATGTAAAAAAAATGAATCAACTCAATGAAAAACCAATTATGAATAGTGTGTTTTTCCAGTGTAGATATGATAGCTACTCAGTTCTGATAGTTTGTTAAGTTAGGTTGAGGTCTGACCCCAAGGCATACAGTTATACTTCATTCAAAGTATGATACATTCCTTTATGACTACAGCAGCAAACAGGGTGGTAGCAACAGAGAAAGACTAATTAGCAATGTTGCTAATATGTTGCTCTTTAACTCATGTAATTCGCATGGTAAAATCATTTTAACAGCACATCATTTGTATTTATACTTATTCACATGTAAAGCCTAACTTTCAATGATCATTTATTTGTTTCGTCCATTACATGAGGCAGGGATTAAGATTGACTGCACCAGGTCATACTCTAGCAAACCCTGTAAGGGCTAATGGTTTGACATATACAGTACCTATTTCATACTCTTCTGCTTACCAACCCTGTATACGGGCATTTTTTCCCCCCATATTCTTCAGCACTAATTGGCTAGGCTGGAGATAATTAGGTCACCAAAAAGTAATACAGTATGGCTTAGGATGCTGAACTGCTGCAGGCATTAAAAGTTATATTTTAAGCAATAAATACTGCAAATGAAAACTAAACCATTACAGTAGTATGCTTATATAGATACAAGAATGTGACGAAGCCTGCATATTACAGCATATCAGCAGTATTTCCCAGGCTTGATTGGAGAAGCTGTAAGGTAATCAGATGAGTTGCAAATGAAACTGTATCCCAGTAGATGAAACTGAACACTGACATAACAGATTGCCTTTAAAGGAACAGACCTTATAGCTTCATTCAGTGGTTCCCAAACTAGGAGACGTGGCTCCCAGGGGAGCCACAGAAATCACTCAGGGGAGCCGCAAATTGCCATGGAATCCTCTCGGAAAACAGTGCAATGTCAATTGGCAGGCATCAACATAATGTAAGGGCCTTGAGACACCTCTCATCTTGGGGGAGTTTACTCTGCCCCCCTGAGCGCTCCAGGCGACGCTTGTTCTTTGGGCCAGCTGATTGGCTGGCCCTGTCACGTGGGGCGGGCGCGCGACTGAGGGAAACGGCCGGCGTTATTGCAGGCCCCTCAGTCGGCACCCGGACGGCAAACCCTGCCCGCCCTCCCGGACATAGACTGGGATTAGCTGGTTGCCTTTTAGGGGCAAGGTAGGATTTTTTGGCCGACAACCTGATTGGCTTAGGTTTGTTGGTTTTTTCGCCTACCTCAGGCTGTGTCTGGAAGATCGGTTCTTAACCAGTGGGTCACCTGGCAGGTGGCATGCGAGTAGGGGTAAGCAGGATGACGGGCTCGGCGTGCATCTTGAGGTTGGCAAAGTGAAGAGGTGAGCCAGGACTGCTCATGACGACACTTAACCGGGTCGGTGAGGCTGGCTGGCAAGCCCCTTGGCTGGAGCAAGTGGGGACCATCAATAGCCTGGCCAGTATGGGGCCTTAACTGCTCCGCTGTCTCGACCCTTAGGGGTTGGCAGTGATAGGTTCCCTTGAGCAGTGACCGAGGGGGCCTGGATGTTTACGCCATTCAAATTAGGGGAAAGTTAGACGGCTAGTGCCACATCCCCCAGTTAGTGCCCACATGCCTTGGGGGGCTGAGCTGCCCGAGTTAGTTCCCTCTGCAGGGTTGTTGTTGAGTTTAAATAAAGTGACTATATATCCAATACGAGTGTTGTCTGGTGTGCTCATTTGGGGGTGTAAAAGTAATGGGGAGCCGCAGTAAATGGTCACCAATGATCAAGGGAGCTGCAGGTCAAAAACGTTTGGGAAACACTGGCTTCATTCTCTAAGATTGTGAAAGCTGACTATAAACAAAGGCTCCTTCTCATATATGATTTTGTATTCACATACAGTTGAATGTACTTGACTCATGTCAGTTGAAATGGTGCATTTGCACACATATATCAAACGTACTGTATTTCTCAGCAAAAACACTGAAGATGGGAGACTTTCCTGGGGTATATTTTGTCATAAAACGATTGACATCTCACATACCATTCAGAACTGACACAGAGTGAGTTCTTGGATATCCATAACCAAATATAAATATCGCATGACAAGTGGCGACACCAGTGAACAAAGACAGTTTCAGTATTTTTTCATCTCATTTTTGGTTTGTTTAACTTTACTGCGTTATAACAAAGATGTGATCAGAAACTTTAGCATATTTCATCCTCATCAGGTAACCTGTACCTCACTATTGTTCCTCACAATTTTCCATCCCTCTTCTTCATCTCTGAAGTCCACTATTTAGCAAAGCAAATACACACCCAAATTTGCTCCCGCTATACTATGCTTGGACAAATTCGGCACTTGATTGTTATCTCATGTAGTATTTATTGATTGGTTTAAAGAATGTATACCCCGCCTTTCTCCCAACAAGGGCACTCAAGGCGGCTTACAACACAAACATCAAAATACATATATACACATTAAAATAATTAAAAACAATTAATTAAAACAATTTAACATAAACAACCCCAGTGGGTCACCTGAAGTACAGGTGAGTACAGGTTTAGTACAGGTCTCTGTTTGCCTATCTTGAATTCTGATCTTTAAGCACCTCTGCATACCAGATACGACATCTCTGTTGTTATTTATATGCAGTGGTGTAACAAGGGTGGTGCGAAGGCAAGTAGTTGTGCAAGACTCAGTTACATTGGAGTCAGCGGCCCCTCCCCCTTGCTGTTGGAGGCATTCCAGCAGCAACAGTGAGGGAGGGAGGGAGTGTCCTGCGTGTTGCCTTTGCTGCCAGAATGGCTCCAACAGCAAGGGGGAGGGGCCACTGACTCCAGTGTAATGGAGTCTTGCACAACTACTTGCCTTTGCACCACCCTTGTTACACCACTGTTTATATGATAAGCGACATGAAAGAGGCAAGCCAAAAAAACACCACTCCAAACCCATTTTATATCAGGGGGACTCTATTACTCTTCTTCAATTCATATCAGCCTCTTATCCAGCACTTGCGGGTAAGGGTATAAACTTGAAAATGACAGATGGCCTGGCTAAGGACTTCTTCCTCCAGATATGTATCATGGTGATACCTTCATGCTATCATCACCATATTAAAAGTGAAGACCATTTCTTTTCTACCCGCAGTGTTCACTTTTCCCTGTCAGAAGATCTGTGACTTTTACAGTGGCCTGAGGGGGAGAGATCCAACAGGTTTCAAAAATACAGCACAGAACCTTTATCTGGAAAAAAACGAGGTTGCTGTTAGTATATAGTGGGGTAATGTCATTAAATCTTGACATGCTGTGATACATGAACTACTGTGCACCTGGGAATACTGTATTGTTCTCGTACTTTTCATAAAACCCTGAGATAATTTTGTATGTTGCTATCAGGACAACAAATATACCGTATTGGTCTGAGTATAAGACTCACATTTTTCTCCCTAATTTAAGTTTTTAAACTAGGGGTGCGTCTTATAATCAGGCTGTTGCAATTTAATGCCAGTGATTTAATTAAAAATTTTTAATAGCACCAAACTTTAAGGGTGTGTCTTATAATCAGGTGCGTCTTATACTCGGGACAATACGGGGTAAATCACCGAAATATTACAAGGGTGCATTATGGGTGCTGAAGTCCCCTGCACCATACTTTGTCACAGTTCTCCGTCAAACAAGTTAAATGCTTTGTGCAGTCCAATACAAAAGCAGAATATAAAATTTTAAAAGAAAAAGGAGGAATCATAGCAGAGAGAGTTCCTGGAATCTAATTGGATGCAATGGAAAAGACCAAAAATTTCATAGTAGAGAATGTTTTCTTAGCCAAAAGGCCGAGAAGTGATTTCTGGGTTTTACACTGTGTGGTGTGCTGGGTTCAGTATTTGATGTTCTTTTATGTGTATGTGTATCTGTTATGCCAATAAAGATTATGAAACGACCAAAAATTTATCGGCATAATAGTTCTCTCTTCTGCCGACTTAAGTGGTTTTGTTTTTATCATACACTTTCACCTCAGTTCACTTTCAGAGTCAGTAGTTTTACTTCTTCCATTAATTAATTAAAATGTTTAGGCTGCCTTTTGGTCCCACTGAAGGGACTGCCACAGAAGCTTACAACATGTCAATAAAACAATATTTACAGCCCAATCCTAACTAACTCCCAGCGCAGCAATGCAGCGGCGCCAGCACAGTGCCCGCTGAATCCCGCAGGGAAGTTTCAGCCTCCGGAGGCCTCCTTGGGGTAAGGGAATATATGTAAGCCCCTGGCCAGGGGTAAGCCCCTGCTGGGTTGCCAGGTCTACTCGGAGCTGTGCCAGCTCCATATCTGGCGCTAATTTGCATGGACCCGTGAAGACCGATCAAGGCCGGGAAGGGGGGCGTTTGGATTCAGCAAACGCTGCTGTTTGCTGCTGAACCCGCCTCCTTCCTGGTCCCAATCCACCCTCCTCCCCATCATCACAGTCCCGTTCCGCACTCCCCTGACCTGTTCCACCAACCCCCTACATGTACTTAGCAGGCCAGAGGGTAAATTTGCTGACATGTGGAGCCAGCTGCTCACTGCTTGCAGCAGCAGCCAGGCCATATACTCTGGCGTGGCACCTTTTTCAACAGCCAGAAAGCAGTGTATGCCACCACCATACACTTGTTCCGGTGGCATATGGTGGCTATAGAATTGGGCTGTTAGTTGTTTTACAGTGCAATACGATACATGTTTACTCAGAAGTAAGTCCCATTGTATGCAATGGGGCTTACTCTCAGTCTCAGGTAAGTGTGTATGGATTGCAGCCTTAAAACATTTAAAACAATAATCAAAATAATCACAACAGAGCAGTGAGCAACATTACACACAACAGGCAAACAGAGAAACAGTTAAGGGGCTGCCACAGAGAAGGCCCTATCCCACATCTCCACCAACCATATCTCAATTAGCATAGGGTGCAAAGCAGGGTCTTCAAGGATGAACACAAAGTGCAAGCAGATCGATGTGGAGGAGACAGTCATTCATGTATGGAACAATAGCCCACTAGGTCACATATACGCTTACTTATTTGTTTACTATAATATCTATAACCTTATTTTTTTTTAACTAAAATTCTCCAGGGCAGTTAACAAAACACATTAAAAACAACAGTAACTCATAAAATCGAATCAAGTGACGCTTCAGTGATTTTGGCTCATTGTTTGTTCAATAGTCAATTTAGCAGGATATGTGTGGCTTTATAACATACATATTAGAAAGAAGTGCATCACTTGCTGAAAATAAAAATCAAAAAGCAAGAAGATATTTTCTTACGTGTGCTGCTTAGAAACTTACTATCATTTCTTAATTCTGTTCATTCTAGGCATCATTTTTTCCTCAAGCCTCCTATCCTCAAATCTTAAAGATATTCAGCAGCCATGCAAGATTAAGAAGGCTGTAGGAAATAAGATGAAAGAACAGTCTAAAGAAATACAGAGAAAACTGAAAAGTGCAACATAAGTAACAGGAACAATATTCTGTTCTGATTTTGTTAAAAGAAATCTTGCTTGGTACTCCATGGATATTATATATAATACATTACAGAAGATTTACTTGAGATAGACTTGACCTGTTAATTAGGCTTACCATCCATCCCGGAATTTCTGGTACGATCCCGGAATCCAGGCTCGGGTCCCAGAATCGTCCGGGAACATTCTGGGCCAGTTGGAAGCCTCCACCGCCGCCATTTTAAAAATGATTAAACTTACCTTTTTTCGGGTGTTGGCATCTTGGTTAGCGTGGGGCTGGATCATTTGAGGAAAAGGCAACAGGCCACATGAGAAGTGAGCAATGAAAATATGGACCCATGACAAAACCAGAAGCAGAATTACACAAAATAGGTAATAATATTGTAATAGGGACATTTGCACTATTTGGCCTAGCTCAAATAATTTGACTTTTATCAGCATAAGATTCGGGAGGAGCAATGCAGTGCACATCTAATCCTGCCAATATGCCTAAAATCCCTCCATGCTCAAATCCTAATTCAGGGTTGTATCCTGGCTATTCCCCTAGTTTATTCTTTACTTTAAAACACTGTTTTATGGCAGATCATACACTGAAAACAGCCTGAAACGTCTTTGAGGAAGGGGCAACATATGCATTATTTATTGCTTTTGTATTATTTTAAGTTGAAGTGTGACTTGCAAGCTGACAGTGTCCCCGAAAGCAAGCTGTCTGACAGTAATTTAAGGCAGCTTTTTCCTCCAAGAGCACACACAGTATAGCAACACATGAACCAATGAGCTTGTGCCATACGACGTTACAGGAATTATATACTCCGCAAATGGGAGATGTTTTCCCCACATTGAATGAATAGCTATGGGGTGCCTTGAAGGTTGCTATGCCTTGCTTCTTCCAGAAGTCTCTATGGGGTGCAAATTACATCTAGCAGTAGAGGACTGCTAAGCAGAAGTTAACGACAAAGTTCTTACCCTAGTATTGGAACCATTTTATTCATTTATTTCAAATATAATAATAGGACTTAATTATTTTATGATTTCATACCTGTCAACCTCTTTCTCGGACCTGCATATGTGCCAAATCTGCCCTTTTGTTTTTTGGGTGGGTTTTTGTTGTTGTTGTTGTTTTGCAAATGAACAGTTTTGTATTATTGTCAACATTTAAGCATAGGGTTCCAATTCTTTCAAAATTACATACTGAAAAGCCTTCTAAATCACAAAATGAATTCTACCTTTTCTACAGCGATGTTTTAAAATTCTCTGCACTTGATGTATGTGTTTCCGAGTACAATTTCATGGAAGTAAGGCACAGATTTAGACGGATGCCCACCATACATCTTGTGACTGAGATCTCAGTCGATCACATCTTCTCCAGCAGTAGTTCTTTTCTGAATAAAAGGGGTTGTTTTTTTAGTACTGCATACATGAACAGCAGTGATTTGCCCATAATTCTTCTGTCCTCTTGGATGTCCTACTCACTGCCTAGTAATAAACTTGTATTTAAATTAAGTCTGCACTAAAAAAAAAGAAATCATATTGTCTGGGACCCAAATGGCCTCACATGTTTTGGGGACTTTCAGACCTATTTCCTATCGCAACATTTTGCTTCCCAAAAAAGCCTACCTTGAAGGTCAGGGGACCTGCTAGAGAAGCATTTAATGTTTCACAAAAACTTCAGCCAGTGGGAACAATCAGTTAAAAATGTAAGTCAGGATAATCAAGATGTCTGTTACAATCTTGAAGATCACTCTTTTGTTTTAAAAATAAATGTTCTGTTCCTCATAGTTGCAATGAAAATCCTATAACTCATGATTGTGCCATGCAGCCTAATCAGTATTTATCAAGTGCAATCAATCACAGTAGCTGCATATAACCATCAGGGGCTTCTCTGGTAGACACAGGAAGGAAACCACCTAAAATGCAGAAAAATGGCATTGCACAGTACAGGCCAAAAGCAACGAGGAAGCTCAAATAGAGCCACGAAGGAGCACATACATACAATTCACGGAAAAGTCTTAAGCTGCAATCCTATGTACATTATTTACCTCAAGAGGCCAACTAAAGTATTTCAGATGGGGTGTCAGTCATTAAAGCAAACTGAGACCTAGTCACACTGTCACATATACAGTTACACTCTTAAAAAAAATAACTTCTGGTAGCTACATTTTTAGGACGTACAATTCTTGTGTCTGGGAGACCGACATATTTATGGAAAAGTCATTCAAGTAGTGATCAGATTCAGGACTTGCAATCTCCTCATCACAGCACCTGGCAGATGGCCAGAGCACTCAGATCACAAGAACTCTTCTTGCCTGACCAGAAACGAAATGCCAGAATGGTGAAAGTTCTAAAGACACAAGTTGTAGTCTTTACATGAATCCTATAAAGCAAACGTTTCCCAAAATATTTCGACCTGCGGCTCCCTTAACCATTGGCGACCATTGGTCGCAGCTCCCCATTACACTGTGTTGATGCCTGCCAATTGGCATTGCACTGTTTTCCAAGAGGATTCCGTGGCACTCCATGGCTCCCATGGCTGGTTTTCATGGCTCCCATGGGAGCCACACCTCCCAGTTTGGAAACCACTAAAGGCTGATGCACGATGAGGAAGATTACGACATGAAGCTGACGACACTTGTGTAATTTGCTACATCGTGACAGAAGTTACGATGTAGCAAAGTATCGTCACAAGGATAGGCAACACAATGGAAGCCAGCAATCAACATCAGAAAGTGAAAAGGGACACAGTTTAGGGGCAGGGGAGAAATAATATATTTCCATAGCACTAGACTTTGTGCTAGGTTTGACCAATTTAGAGGTAAACTGGGATACTACAGTCTATACCTACTGCAGTACAGAACGTGAAGACAGACATAGAGAATCAGAGCTAAAATATCATTATGTCCATATGCAAATTACACAAATGTATCAAATTGTACTCTATCTAGATGTTCAGTGGATTGGAAACATTTTTGGAAATATAACTAGGAATGTAGCTGAACATTTCAGAATCTACCATTAAAAAATAAATAAGCCCTGCCCCCAGTCAGGAGCTGCAAATCCCCATCATGCTTTCTTCTCAGTAGACAGTTGTGTCAGACACACAGCGGCCACTTGTCAAGCAATTTGCACCTTGGCATGCTATTCCAGTGTCTCACTGTGCTACTTCAGGTACTAGAGATGATGGCAGAATGTATGGTGTGTGCAATCTTGCCATCATTATGCAAAGGCAGAGAACAAAAAAATGCTGCATAAATTAACACCAGATAAACACTTCCAAAAAAACTGCCAAAAGTCTGACTATTTGGAAATAGCTGAATGAAACAACATAAGCTAGGCTCCAAATGTTAAGGAAGCAGTCACAGAAAAGAAAAATGACAAGTCCAATCTTGGCCCCAAATTGGAGTGGGGGGGCAAAGCCCTTCAGTAGGTCTCCTATGGGTCCATCCTCTTGATAGGGCACTGGGCTGTCACCACTGTCACAGGGGTGAGCCTGCTCAGGTAGGCACTGGCGTCACTAGGACGCGCGACACCCCAAGGCGGGGTAACGCGCGTCACCCGTGACGCCCCCGAGTTTCGCCCCTTCGCGTCGCGGGGGTGCCCCCCCTTCGCGTCGCCCTCCGGACGCTCTCAGGCCGGCCCGGGAGCCGGCCTCGGAATGTCAGGAACGGCCGAAGCTCCAGGGCCTTCTGAAGGCCCAAGCGTCAATACGGGTATTTTTAGAGTTTTCGCGCATGCGCAGACCGGTTTCGTCTCTGCGCATGCGCGAAAACACTAAAAATACCCGTATTGACGCTTGGGTCTTCAGAAGGCCCTGGAGCGTCGACCGTTCCGGACGCTCCGAGGCCGGCTCCCGGGCCAGCCTGGGAGCGTCCTGAGGGCGACGGAGGTGGCTAGGGCGACGGAGGTGGCGCGCGCGGGGGTGCGTGCATCACCCCTTTGTGCGCGTCACCCGTAGCGACCCGCTACCCCCGCTACGCGGTAGCGACGCCAGTGCAGGTAGGTCTTCTGATGGGCATGGATCTGCAGCCCATGCCCGGCTTGGCTGACCCCTGACACCACGACTGGAAAAGCCAATCTAAACAATAATGGTTTATATTGACCCCCCCCCATTTAAGAAGCAACTAAAATATGAGTTATGTAGCTTTGAAGAGTGACTAAAGGAGAATATAGCAGTACACGATATCACAAAACATTTAGAGAAATGCAAATATAGAATAAATCTATGACTAGAGGTCACCCAATTAAATTAACACAGCAAGCACTGAAGCAAACAAAAGAAAATATCGCAAACAGTACACAGTGAATCTGTCAAACCCACAGTTAGGAATGATGGTCAACACTATAATTGGATTCAACGAGGGAAATTGGATTTGAGTGGATATCGGCAAAGGTGATCAAGGTTTGCGTGCTTCTGCTAGAGATGTCTCTAAAGGCTGATTCACACTAGCCCTTCCGTGCACGTTTGCTCTACTCTAGCGTCTGTACGTGCGTCTAGCAGTTCTCTGAACGTTTGCCCGCCTTCTTGAAGAAAGCGCAGCTGTGACTGGGTGAAGAGAAATGCGCTTCTCTGATTGGTGAGCTGCCTAGCACCGGGAGCATAAACGCTAGCTTAAACGCGAGCGCAGCAAAAAGATAAACCGAAACCATCTCTCCTGGCTGCGTCGTCAGCTCATGCTGCGTCTGACGCAAGCATGAAAAACGCACGAAAAGACCAAACGTTAAGCCAAAACGCGCACGGAAAGGGCTAGTGTGAATCAGCCTTAAGGGCTGCTTCACACTGCTAGGCAAGTAACCCCGCAGCTCCAGTTAAACCGTCTTCATGCCCAGAATCACATGAATCATTTCAAAGTTGGGACACAAAACTTGACAGAGCTCTGGTTTCAAACAATAAAACGTCTACGTGTTATATTGTTAGAGAGTGTACGCTCACCAATACCAGGTGATGAGAATGTCCTGGAGCTAGGCTCATACTTGCCTCCAATAAGTGGGACGTGGCAGCCCTATTAACAAAGAAATTTAGTCTGCCTGCATAACCAGTGAATGCTGAAACATCTCACTCCCTTATTGAAATAGGAGAACGAAACACAAGGTGCGTGGCATAGAGAGACATTCTTACAATGGTCCATGGGTCCCAAATGCATTGGATTCATAAGCTGCCATCCATCACATTGTCATACTAATGCTTGTTTTGTCAAAAGGTAGACTCTGAAGCACATGTTGTGCTATAATGAATGGAACCGAAGATGCAGCGTTAGAGGAGAGTGAGGACTTTGGCTCCCCTCTATACAGTACTTATTGGTATTCTTACCAGCACGTTAGTGAACTGCTGACAGACTTGGATTATATGTACTGCTCCCTGAGGCAGTGGGCTCGGTTTGCAGAACATATGCTTTTGCAAACAGGATTATCTCAAAGGAATTATCTCTAAGGACATCTAGTGTATCTACTGCCATCATTTGATTATTCTTCTGAACTCTCCATTTTCAGGATATTCACCGGAATCATAGTGCTGATCATAACAAACACCTACACTAAAAATTGAAGAAAGAAAGAAAGAAAGAAAGAAAGAAAGAAAGAAAGAAAGAAAGAAAGAAAGAAAGAAAGAAAGAAAGAAAGAAAGAAACCCACCACCACCACCTAGTATTTTCACTGGGCAAATGGAAAAGGATAATATTGGAAATATTTCTTTACAATATAATGTTTATTTATGGCTTTCACTCTCTGCAAAGAAAATGTTCACTTTGCTGCCATTTTTATAGTTTATTGTGGGTTTTATAACAGTACTAGTGGGGGAAAACCCCACAAACACTCATAATTCAAAAACAAAAGGACATGAAGATGATGGACACTACTATCAAATATTTCACTTGAAAATTCAAAACACTTCATACAGGACCTGTTTGTTTGCGAAAGTCGTAAAATTGAAAAAGCGGAGAATTCTTCCACATATGGCCATTTTCCTCTATAAACGTCAGGTCGATATGTTGATCTCTTTTCATGAGGTGCTTTCAATTTATCCCTCGAAAGGCTTTGAAACCACTCAACCAATTTGCACCAACAAGCCCAGGACATGCAGGCAATACTACTGAAGTTTAATGTGACAGAGGTTGCTCATGGACCTTGGATTTCATAATTAAAGGGTTCTCTGTTGCCAATAAGCAGTTAATTATGTGTCCCATGGCTTGCCAAGCCCTTCGGGATATCAGAGCAGCTGAGTCAGTGGCCAGCACTTAATTCACTTACAAGAACTACACAGCGTGAACAGGCCTATGCTGGTATTCGTATTAAGAATAGTTAAGATATTGCTTTTCAACAAAACAAGTTTTCAAAGCAGTTTACGTAGCAAAATGAAAGAGACATTTCTGTTCCCAAAGGGTTCGCTATCTATATGTAAAATACACAATGCTGAGACCACAATGTTTGACTGTTTAGTCAAGGAAAAGACTAGACTGTGTTGGCCTGAATAGGACAGTTGCTCTCCCCCTGATAAATCTAAGGGAACCACCACTTTTTAAGGGAAGCCCTTTGACCCATTTGGAAGGGCCGTGTCCATTGGTGAAAATTTCTTATTTACCTTTTATATTAATTGTGATGCAAAAAAGGAGTTCAGCTAACATATTTCGGAGAGCTGCACGTTAAAGAGCTGCATGTGGCTCAGGAGCCACAGTTTGGCCACCTCTGATATAGACAACCCAGAGAGAAGTTCACTCATATTTCATAGTACAGTGCAAATGTGCTCTTAGTTAGTGTATAACGTATTTGCATTTTATTCCCATCCTATCCTAAATGTTTGCTCCAGGAGTATTAACGTCACACTGACTTTGACTAATCCATCATATTGTACAGAGTCACACAGAAACCTAAACTGTGGGAATTCTTACTCGGTAATTACCCTTATTCTAACATATTCTAGACAAGTTGCCAGAAGGAACAACAACATATCTGAATCTTAACATGTAGAATGAACAGACTGACATGCTTCGAGAAGGGAACAATACCGAAGAAGTTGCGAATTTTTTTGCTTTGTCGTCATAGGTAAGAAAAAGTCCCACCAAACAACAGAACCCTAAAATGCATGAAAAATACTAATAAAATAACTGGAATGTATGCAATAATGTTAAGATACAAAACTGCTGCATTTTAGTGGACAGATTATCAACAGGCACCTACTAGTTATTCTGTGGAAATCTCTATCAGCCCAATCCTATCTGGGTACCCTGCAGTATGGGCTAGAAGTCTATGTTGCATCCTGTGCTTTATATAAAAGCCCTGCTCTTTATATAAATGCTGGGTAGAGGGAAGCTTCAGTTTGGATGAGGATGTAGGACAACATCTACAGTTTTAAAAGTCTGCTTGAGTTTCTGGAAGCAGGACCATTAAGTAATGATCTTTTCAGGATTGAAAACAGTACAACTGACATACAGTACAGTACACTGAACATTTGATGGATTTGTGATTTGTGTGTGTATAATTGCAGAGCTATCCTTAGCCTGTAGACACCTGAAAACTCTAACACAAACTTCAAGGGTCTGTGTTCTTGTCATGGTATGCTATGCACTATCCAGCAAGTCAGTAATTCTCTGCATTTACCACTTTGCAGAGTGGATACATACAGCGGGTAAAGAAAGAAAAAGTTTTTCATTTCTTACCTCTCCCAACCAGCCTGGTCCCCGGTTGGTGCACTAGATGCAGAAGATGCGCTGGTAGCTGTGCATCCAGCACACTGGCCCAGGATACGATCGGGCCATGGGCAGCCCGATCCTGCCTAAGATACGATGGCTGGCCAAAATGGCAGGCTGCTGCATCCTAGTCAGGATGTGGCCCGTGCCAGAGCGGCCGGGGCTCACCTCGAAGGAAGGGGATGTTCGTCCCCTTCCCCCAGTGTAAGCACCGGAGGCCCAAATGGGCTTCCTCAGATGTGTGCCAGCTTTTTAGCGCATCTAGGGAGGCCATGTAAGGCCAGCCTGGCCCAAGAAGGGGCTTGGGATAGCAGCACAAATGTTTTATATGTTCAAAAGGAAGGACATATTTGTGTCCTACATCATGGTATTCTGGAGGAATTTCAGTAACTCATCATCTTAACCACAGATGAAGACTACCGAGTTGAAATGTATATGACACAGATTAATGTTTCAGTTTTGTTATTAAGAGTCCAGAAGTGATTGCCCGCTTGGGGAACATATAACCTGTATTTATATTGTCTGTCAATATCTTCAGTCATTGATGTACGACATTACCTTTTTGAATGTATTTGTAGCTTAGGGACAGGTTATGACAGTAATTATAACAAGGTGCATTCTGTTTAGGATACTCAATATATTTTATTCTTTGTTTTAATAAAGTATGTTTACATTTTTTAAAAAACGTACAAGATTTTACATGAGCTCTCAGCAGACTAGGAGAGCTATTATTTCCACTTTCTCTCTTCCTCCTTTTTCTTTCTGTCTCAAACCACATTTCACTTACAAGTCACTCCACAAAACACTTCCTTAACTTCACTGCTTGCTAATATAGTGTTCACAAACCATAACCGGTTGCCCTATTTGGGGGCCTTTTACTCATTTTTCTGTAGTAGACCCCATTTAAAAAAAAAAGCCCTGGCCATTTTACTTGTTTTATTCACATTTCAGGTTATGCACATGGAGCGTCTTACAGCAATTCTCCCAGCTTAGTGAGAACCCTTCTCCTGGTCTGAGCTAGCGTCCCTGCCCTGGACACACAATTTAGGTTCCCACATTTATAAATGTGTGGAATAAGCTGGACTGAATAATGTGTGAAATAAGCTGGACTGAATAAGCTGGAGATATGTGTGAGAATAAGCTGGACTGAATTATGTCATCAGGTTCAAGAACCAGGTCATTCCCATGTATACCTTTGAATATCCTAGACAGTCCAATCCTTCTCCGGCATGGGCTGTGCAGTGTGGGCTCACCTGCGGTGGCCAGCACGGGTCGTGGTCAACAGTAAGCGGTGCCGACCTCTGCGCCGGCACCACTTACTCCTAAGGAGCTGCAAACATGCTTTACTGGTCTTCCGCCGGCCTAATTCTACGCTGGATTGGGCCATAAATGTATTTTTTTTCTTAAAAAGATGGACTTGGACAACACATGTAATACAAACACAATAAAATCTCAAGGCAAGACATTTAAAAGAACAATTATATGATCAAGCTAATCACTAAAAAACCCAAACCCTACTTAATTATCTTTCATGTTTACTTTTCCATTATTTCTTGTGAAGAGATTTTGTGTATCCATTTTAATCAACATTTTTATCCAGCTTGATTGCATGCAACAAAATTACCACCCTGTGTGTATGTTAATATCACCATAGTAACAGATTATATAAAACATAAACATAAGATTGAGATTTCAGCGCATGATCACCAATTGAGGGAAAAGAAGATGGTCTAAAGTGAGGAAGTTATTTCTCATTTTGGGAGATAGGAGTGGGAAATGTTACCAGGGCCGGCCGAAGACCTCCTGATGCCGCATGCTGCCCTCTTACCCAATGATGTGCCAGCTTCTGCTCCGCCCACTCTCTAAATGTTCTAGCTGAGCATTGTCCTGCCCTTCACATTTCCTCTTCCAATCTGTCCCCCTCTTCCTTTTCCAATCCATGGAATGGGAGGAGGAGGAACTGTGCAGACAGAGATGGACGCCACCCAACAACCTGCTGCTTGAGGTGATTGCTGCACTTGGTTTCATGAATGGGCTGGCCCTGAATGTTACACTAGACCAGGAGTTATGCATCTCAAGCCAAAGAACAGGTGTGACTGATGCTGTTGTCTAGTCCCTGTTACTCTCTCTATGTTTCTCCTTGCTCCCCCATAGGCAGCTGTCCCACAGGTGAAGACACCATGCTGATCTCAAGGGAAGCTGAAGTGACTTGTGTAAGCCCAGCTGCAGCACAGTGAGTTTGCTGACCTTCTTATTCCAGTCAGGCCCCTATGGCTTTGCAATCTCCCTGGCAGACAGTGAACCAACTGGTGCAACCAGACCTCAAAGACACCTGCTACTTGACTTTCTGTAGAATAACATGCAATGGGACAATAGCCCTGCTGGCAGGAGATGGTTGGCAACCCCACTTGTGTGTGCCTCTTCCAGATGCTTCTCTATCACTGAAACAGTTCAATAAAAATGTTGGCTGGTCACTTTATTAGCAGATAGGGATCCCTTCACTGTAGCTCCTGTAGGGGGTGGGGGTGCTGTGTTATCCTTCTGTCATGTTGTGTGTGTGCGTATTGTCCTTAGGGTACCTCCCCATGGTTAGTGGAGGTGTCTGTTGTATTGCCCATTCCCAGCGGCTAGCAGGGGGTAGTCCCCCAACGCTGGCCACTCATAGGCCATGCCCCTGGCCCCTGGTCATTTTGCCCTGGCGCTGCTTCTCTCTGACTGCCAGCATTGGGGCTGGGCGGATGTGGTGGTTGGCTACTTGGACATCACACGACACCAATCATGCACTGACGATGCACAGAAATAGCACCAACAACGCACGGACGTTGGGCCAACATTGTGTCAATGACATGTGATGTCAGGACGCTGCTCTGTGGATGACGGCCTATGTCAAGGTTTCCGTGGACGGTGATGGCATTGCTGGGCAGGGCTGTGTCAGCGTTACTGGGAGGACCGCACTGGCATTACTGGAAGGGCTGCACTGGTGTGGCATTGCCTGGCTGGGCTTAGAATATGGCTGGGCTGGGCTTAAGATATGATGGACATTGCGCTGACATCCATGTGGCATCCAAATAGTATTGGACCTATTTGTATTGGACAGATTTATTTTATTTTTTTCGTATCCAGATCTGGTGTTAGATGGATTAGGCGGCGCAATTCACCGTTACCAGGGTACGCCCAATTGTATTATTTCAACAGTCTTCGAGGAGGCTCCTTCTAACACAGATAAAATGCTGCAGCTTAAAATAGACCAATTTCTGGCTTTATTTATGCCCCTGCAGACAATGCTTTCTTCCCCTTCTTTGCACTTGTTCACATTTTGCACAGACATGTGTATAAGAAAAGATCGGCTTGACTCTGCCCACCTACCACACATTCATCAGTTACAAGGACACGACCCTTCTCCTCACCTGCCTGCCAACCAGCAGAACTTTCAGCTTTAAAGTCACTTCAGGGGAGAAAAAAGGAAGCTCTAATGACACATTAGCTTCTTTGGATTGGACCCTCAAGGTAGTTCAGACATATCATCACCTGTCCTTTGCTGTTCAGTATATAAATTGGCTTTTTGTTCCATTTTGTACTTTATCAAATTGATCAGCTCAAGATATTGTAGAAGTGAAGTTGCTGTAATCTGGGAAGCTTTTGGTTAAAAGCCCAGCCCAGCCGTGAACTCCCTGGATGAGCAGTCACTATCAACCTCAACTACCTTTGTCTGCAATACCCTACCTTGCAGGGTAGTTGTAAGATTATGGGGTAATATATATAACAGGGGTGGCCAAACTGTGGCTCCAAAGAGCAGGCTCTTTGACGTACAATGTGCGGCTCTTGGAAATATGTTGACTGAGCTCCTTTTTGCATCACAATATATAAAAGGTAAATAAGATTTTTTCAAGCTTTATCATTATTGATCAGGTATAAACTGAGAGTCCACTGGATTAAAACATAAGTTTAATGTTCATGGTGAGTAAATATATTTAAGAATTTACCGTATTTATCGGCGTGTAAGACACACCTTTTTGTCTAAATTTGTGACCCAAAATAGTAGGGAGCGTCTTATACGCCGATACTAAAAAAATCCCTTTCCCCCCTCCTGTTTTAAAGCATTTTCAGGCTTACCGAGTTTTTTTCCGGAGCCAGAGAGTTCCCTTATGCTTTCTTCCCTGACTAATCTATCCGATCTACAGCTGATTGTTGGGGTTAATTTATGCACGTGCATGAGTTGAGTTTCTCAGCAGCCAGCAGAGGGCGCTGTGCTCCTCAGTTCAGTTCAGCTGAGCTGCAGAGGGCGTGGTCCTCCCAGCTCTCCTCCTATGGTGAATGAATGCAGCTTGGGTAAGCTTCTGAACTGGGCCTAGTTGGGGAGACTTTGGAAACTGTGCATAGTAAGAGTGGGTGGGGTAAGAGTTGAGTCTGGGGTTTTTTTGTACTTGGGATTTATGTTTTTACTTTGGAAACTGTGCATGGGTGAGGTGGGGGAACAGAGTTGAGTCTGGGGGTTTTGCACTTGGGATTTATGTTGTTTACTTTGGAAACTGCATGGGTAGGTTGGGGGGGGGGAAAGAGTTGAGTTTGGGTTTTTTGTACTTGGGATTTATGTTCTTGTGCATTTTGTTCATGTGTCTTATTGCTGTGTGTTTTAAAAGAGATCCTGGTATTTTTGTGCAATTTATGTAAATTAGCTAATTAAGCGGCCAAGCGGCCAAGTGGCCCAAAAATGCTTTAAATCTTTTTTTCTTGAAACCCAGGGCCAAAAGGAAGGTGCATCTTATACGCCGGTGCGTCTAATACGCCGATAAATACGGTAAATGCTTCTTAAATATTGTGGCTCTCAAACACCTGAGGTTTATCATATGTGGCTCTTACATTAAGCAAGTTTGGCCACTCCTGATATATAATGTACTATGGCTGGAATTGCACATTTTGAATTACACACTAACCTGGTGTCATGGTATTACACTAGGGGATGTGTTACTAGGGAAGAAGGGGAGACCACAACGTAGTTTTAAGGCATCTTTCTGATTACTTTGCAAGTTAACGCCCGGCAACATAACTGTAAACGTCACACTGATATGCAATAAGAGGGTTATTTCAAGCTTAGAGGGGGAAGAAAAACAGGAAGCAAACAGAGAAAATAATTACTGTATACAGTCAGTGTCCAAGTTGAACAATCAAGGGTGCCTGTGTGCACGGACTTCTGACAACGCCAACCTAAACATATCCTTTTCTTCCTGATATTAATTTTGCAGTTTTCAAATATTTTAGTTTTTCTTTAATAATTACAGTAATAAAATGAAAGGATTTACACACACACACACACACACACACTACACAATTTAAAATATAAATCTAGTGTGCGGGGGGATGTTGTGTGTGTTGTTTTTTGGGTTGGTTTTTTTTATTTTTTGGTCTGTGCACACACTATAAGTATGTTTATGATCGGCCCTCTTCCGTCAGCAGCACAATTACTGGCTCATCTGGCAGCTGTCATAGAGCTTTCTATACGGACTCATCCGTCACATGCTAAGATAAGCTTCCTTTTTCCTAATACGATAGTTGCGATTTGTGAGATGATGTGATTATTGACTCTGAACGGAAAGCCCATTAGTCATGGTGGGACTGAGTTTCTTTCTACAACATTTCACTTTTCAAAAAGTACACCTTTGCGAGGTGAATGAACAGCTCAACAACAATCTGGGCTACTGTGTATATTCATTACGACTTCTTATTTTCATTGTCGTAAATTCAATTTACGTGTAACGCGAGGCTGCCAGTCAACGCAGTACACTGGTAGGGAAGTACGCAAAAGGGTTCAATGTCACAAAACGTCTGCAAAAGCAACAAGGAGTCTTGTGGCGCCTTAAAGAGGAACACATTTATTACTGCAATTGTGAGCTACAGCCCACTTCTTCCGATGCAAGGCAATACACACTATCTGTATAGTACCTCTCCCATTTCCTCTTCTGATATGTTCCCAGGTGCCAATTTCTATCCCGAATGTAATCTAGATCAACATTTGGAGTACCGTTAATGGGAAATTACTACAGACATGATTGCCAATATCTGTACTGCATTCGTTACATCTGCATATTCATTTGCAACGTTTTTGATTGGTTTTAGTGGGCTAATTAAGTCTTTATGCAAGCCTTAAGTCTATAAAGCCCTTGAAGCAATGTGACTGATTACTACTGTTTACTGTTAAAGGAGAGGGAAGAACAGAAGCTGCACTTAAGCCGATGGTACAAAATATTTGTGAGTAAAAACTGCATGTGCAAAAACAGTCAGGGCTTGTAATGGAAGTGAGAACGTGCAAATATCAGGTGTGCAGAACAGAAAAACCAGAGAAAATCTGATTGGGCAAGCAGGTGTCTGGGAGAAACATATAGTAGTAATAGTAATAGATACCTTTATTGGCATAAACACATCAAAAAAACAAACATAAACAAACAACCAGAAATCCCCCAACACATCCAATGACAACAACCACAATCGTGCAAAAAATTCTCCCCAAACTGTCCCACTATGAATCTATACATCAAAACTCATTTCCCGAGTAGCCACCACCAAAGAAGCAAAAGTTGCAACGTTATCAAGTCTCCCATCATCTTCTGTTGACAGAAGGGCTCGGAGAATATCTGCCTCCATCCAGCCCTGAAAACACGCCAGTATCAAGTTAAGGTGCTTCTGGCGGAAAGACTCGTGTAGAGAGCATGATAAAAAGATATGTGCAGATGTCTCCACACACTTCACGCCACATGAACAGAACCTTGCTGAAACAGGTATTCCTTTGTACCGACCCCATAACGAGGCAGAAGGGAGAGCGTTGCATGCACCTCGCCAGCATGAAAGCCCTTCTTGGCTGTGGGTTATGCAATTGATATAGATAAGTTGACAGCTTCCCAAACTTAATAGGCAGATGGAGATGCAATGGAGAGCACGTTGTATTCTGGTGCAGGAACATGGATGGAATTTCTCCTATGGGTTTTGTACAGTTACAGATGTGCATAGAATTACTTTTCCATCACAATATTATGCTGGCTATATTCAATGAGATCTTTGAGTTCATTTGAACCTTCATAAACCAAAGATTTAACCTTTCCTATAATATACAGTCTAGTAAGCTTGAGCATCCTTTTTTTTCTTCTTTATCTTCACAGTTCCACTCATTTGACCTGTGGAAAGGCCTTCAGCTACTTTCGATATTTAGAGTACTAATAATTGATGGCATCAGCATAAATTTAAGTACAGTACTGTACAGTTTTATATTTAAACAGGTATTATCTTTGTTTTCAATTTTCAAGGACAAGCAAAGTACTTTCCTTTCTTTCCCGCTAGTTCAGTAAAATCTCATGAAACTCACTTTATAATGCTTGTTATAATGTAATGCAGTGGTTCTCAAACTAGCGGGTCACGACCCAACAGGAAAACTGGAAGACGTCGCTACCCCCTTAGGGGAGTGGCAACGTGCAGTGTCGTCGGCGACATCCTGCCGCCGTGGGGGGAAAATGTTTTCTTTAAATTACTGAGGGTTGTGTCAGTCCTCGAGAGGGTGTGGGGAGGCCTGTGGCCCCCTCTGCGGGCCTTCCCGTGCTTTAGATCGGCTCCGCAAGGCGATTGTGACCCACTTCCAGTTTCAGATAAAAACCGGAAGTGGGTTGTAATCGCCTTGTGGAGCTGATGGCTTTAAAGTTTGAAACCAAAATCCTGAAACAAACTCAGAAGCTAATAGGAATTTTAGGGTCTTTTTCACTGTTAACCAGTCCTCCAGATACACTGGATTGGATCCAAACCCTTTCTTATGCAAGTGGAGGTCTCTCTCTCTCTCTCTCTCTCTCTCTCTCTCTCTCTCTCTCTCTCTCTCTCTCTCTCTCTCACACACACACACACACACACACACACACACACACACACACACACACACACACGATATTCAGCAATTCTCTCTCTCTCTCTCTCTCTCCCCCCTGCAACAATGTTATCTCTGTAGGGAAAAAAAAAGTGTGACTCTCACAGGCCAAAGTCCTCCATTCTCTTATACATTTGTCCAGTGTGGAATAAACTGCCCTGTCTCTGAATCTATCAGATGTTCCTGGAGAGACTAATCCTTATGTGGGAAAGTAATCTTTCTCAGACATCCTCATTCAAAGGGGCACTTTCACAGCAATCCATATGAATGTCAGCGGCAAAATGACACACCTGGTCCTTAACAATAGGCACATAATATAACCAGTACAGCTCCCATGACAGGTTATCTACCAAATTCAGACTGGAAACCAATTTTAATTTATCAAAATTTCCTGAAGGGTGAAAATTCCATTTACTGAGCACCTCTAGTTATCGTTTTGTATATGATACAGTGCTCTGTATGTGGTAGCTTGAAGACATGCAATCACATTGAGCCGAAGAACAAAAAGGAAGACAATGTGTGGAGCCAATGAGGAAAGAGGCTATTATTGCTTATGATTGTTTAACACTTGAGTAAACTTGTAGTGGGGCTACTATAGTGCAAAAGATAAAATATTTAAGTTAATTCTCTGAATAGCAAAGCAAGCATATAGTCAACCCTTACATTTTAAGCATTCTCAAAGGAATATGTTGGAGAAATCAAATTTGGGGTAATAGGAGAACTATCAATTGAATGTGAGCACTTAGCAACTAACAGACAAAATTTCCAATATTTATTTTTTATTTTTATTTTTCACATTTTTATACCACCCTTCCTCCAAGGAGCTCAGAGTGGTGTACATATTTCCTCCCCTCCTTTTTGTCCTCACAACAACCCTGTGAGGTAGGTGGGGCTGAGAGATAGTGACTGGCCCAAGGTCACCCAGGAAGCTTCGTGGCTGAGCGGGGATTTTGAACCTGGATCTTCCAGGTCTAAGTCCGACTCCCAAACCACTACACCATCCTGGCTTCCACTCTCTTTTTCTTATTATGTATATATATACAAATGCCACAATGCCGCACAGCCCACTGAACTCGCTGCATATAAGCATACTTAACTCTGTGTGGCCAAAGACCAGAAAATGAAACTTACTAGAATCCCAGAGTTTAGTAGGCTACTTAATAACATGCAGGGGAGAAAAGGGGAGAAAATTTAACAATTATTTCATTTCCAGAACTGAAGTACTGTAATAATATTGGAGTAGGGTGTGTGCATGCGTGATGCTTAGCCATCGGACTGGCTCACACATACAAATTCATTGCTCAATTACATCTATAGGGAGCTAATTTATTAGGGACAAATTGCACTCTTATTTAAGTACACTGTTGTTATGCCCACTTTATTATTATCATCATCAACAACAACAACTTCTTAAATTCAATTCATCAGTGAATTAATAGCCTGTTTTTTTGTACAAATGATTGAAGAGAATGGATTTGATCCATCATTAATTGTTAAATGATTGAAAACAATGGATTGATCCAAAGACACCTTGCACGAATAGAAGGGCACCTCCACTTGTACAAAATGCCTCCCTGATTTCTCCAGATTTCACCCGATTACTGTACTTCACATTCCTCATTCCCCACCATTCCAAAAGGGTTCCCAACCCTCAAGAGTGGATTTGTGGGAGCACAGAAGGTTGCAGTGGGGGAGAAGGGGACAAGAAAGCCCAACTGCATGAGCAGAACTCCGCTCATACTACTATGGATTCAACCGAATACTGTATTAAAATGAAGACCACTTTATTAAAATATACACCACTATATAATAGCAACAGTTGCACCTAATAATAGATCAAAAATGCCCATAATGTTCTTCATTATGCATTGCTTTGTGTACAAACCAACAAATTAAATTAGCAATCAAATGGGATTTCCTCTTAGACATAGACTGTCAGTTGCTAAAATTTAAAACAAGAATATTTGGACAATATGATTTGAACAGCAGAAAACCAAAACAAATTCAAAATACAAACGTTATGTAGCTCACAGAGGAAAACATCTCAAATTACATGTGTAGATAGTATATAAAAGATTAAAATGAAGTAGCAGTACAGTGCAAGCCAATCAGATTTAAAAAAAAAAAAGACCTGGCATGACTATTTTTTTTCCTTTGGAGTCACTGCCAACAAAATAAATAAATTTAAAAATCCTGCAATAGACTAGTTTTTCTTCATTTTCTTTTTCACACATGCTTTCTGTAAGATATACCGTAGTTTGACCCTGAGACAGAGTGCTAATAAGGAAAAAACAGAGAAGTATAGCTTACTTTTGCTGGATTGCAGCCACTTTATTTTTTGAAAAACAGAGACAGAGGCCCACTGACACTGTTTAAGGGGAAAATGCTCCATCTGAGAAGGGATTGGGACGTTTGCCATGGCTCATCTGCACACTTTCTTATATAGTCTGATCTAAATACATAGCTACAGTAGGTGGCATGAAACCTAGTCAGGGTGTTTTTTTAAAAAAAAAAATGGCTAAGTGAGAATCCAGACAGAAGAAATACTGTAGAAGAGACAGGGAGATTTCAGACTTGAAGCATGGGCCCAGGGGGAGAGGAGATTGTAGTGGGGGAAGAAGATTCAACAAGGGGCAAAGACTGCATTTGCATACATTCCAAGTTAAACTGAAAAACAAATGGTAGCATACTGTAGGCTGATGGTCAGCAGCGCAGCTGCCATTGGGCGGGGGGCCCACTGCACCGGGTGGCATGTGAGGTCTATTTGCCAGGAGCAACCACGGCACCAGTTTCCGGCACGAAGTGGGCCCTCCCACCTGCCCTCGCTCTCGTTAAGCTCCAAATGGAGCCTTTCCGGAAGCCAGGAGCAGGCGGTGCTATGTGGAGGGGTGGCACAATGTCACTGGAGGGGGGGCTAGTGACGCACCACTGTTGGTGGTGCTTATTATTTTCTGTTTTACATCTCACAACTACTATAGCAGCATTAGCAACATAGGACGGAGTGTCACAATTTGTGGGGGGGGGGAAATCAAAGGGATTTTATTATTCTCTCCTTTTTATTTGGACACCAGTCCCGTGACGTAGGTTAGGGCGAGAGTTGACAACTGGTCCAAGGTCACCACATGAGCTTCAGGGCCAAGGAGGATTTGACCCCAGGTCTCCCTGGTCGTAACGCAATGCTCTATTTTGCAACTTCGGCATCAATATCTAAATCTACATGCCAAATCAAACAGTTTGTAAGAAGCATTAGAGTCACAGGCAGGTCATTTTCCAGATCTCTGAGTGCTTTTGGAAAATATGACACAAGCCTCTAACTTGTTTGTGAAATGGTCATTATGGGATTGATCCTGAGAAATATTTAGCACCATTTCCATGCTGAATGCAAAGGTGGCACCAGGTCCATCTAAGGGCATACCTGGCTTGGCCAACACCCTAAGCCCAGTGAGGTAGACTTGAGTCTATTGACTCGGATTTGAGTCAGACTCAAGTCACTTCAATGACTTGACTAGGACTTGACTCGGCGATTGTAAAAGACTCGAAAGACTCAACTCGAGACTTGGAGCCTTTCACGACAAGTCGAATTTTATTCAAGTTTAAACACATTTTCCCCATTAAATAGATAGGGACTCACGACTCACAACCAAAAACTCGGGACTTGGGGGCAAAGATTTGGAACTTGACTTGAGACTTGGAGTCAGAGACTTGATCCACATCCCTGCCTAAGCCTCTCGCTACCAGTTGATGCTGCAGATTCCTCCCACCACTCCTCATTGGGGAGGGTGGAAGAAGCTGTCACCTACTGCCATCATCTATACATTTGGGGTGGGAGGGCAGTCCAGGGCTCCAGCAACCTGGCACCCACTTAACAGGATTGCTATAAACCAGATTTTTAAAAAATGGGGGGGGGGGAGAACAGTACTGTACTTTTTTAAAAGTTGGTTGGTTTACAACACACTTAAACCCATAGTGGGTAAACAAAGCTGACGTAGGTAGACTTGCCTGTAGTTCCACATTAACGGCCTGAGAAGTATCTTGTAAGTTAAATTAGAGCCTAGCCATTGGCCAGGAATAAAAATGAATTGTAACCTCACACCAACAAAGGAATTATGATAACATTACAGTCACGGTGTATGTCAGCATTCAGATCATACACAGGTAGAAAAGCACAGTTACATCAGGGTCAGTTATTTCCTTGCAGCAGCACTGATATGCTTTTAACATGAAACACAGACAGGTGGGGAAGAAAGATTACTGAAAGACAGCTTCTTTTTCTAGCATGCAGGGCAGTTAGAGGAACAGCAGATGCCTAGAGATGAAAATGTGATAGACAGCTATTTGCAAAGCTGGAAATTTAGCTAACCTTTCTTCAAAAGAAAATATCAGATGGACAGTTTGCTAGCCGCCATTGCCTTGCTCAGTGTTTAAAGAACAGATCACGTATGCAGTTTGTTTCGAAAATAATTAATTACTTTAATTAAAAAGACAAGAACTTGTTGTGATACAGTGTAGAGTTGAATAAAGTAGAACTGTAAAAATCAAAGCTGGAAAGAACGAAAAGGAGATCAAAGTCTACATCAGACAAAAGGGTCCACATCATTACTGATGCATTAAGACCATCACAGACCTGCCCAAACTGCCCAGGTGATAACTATGCAAGGTAAGAGCAGGTACACTGTAGAAAGTGGTCTGCAGAACCAAAACCTCCTATTGTCTGAAATGAGAGGGCCAAGCCATACCTTACAAGAAAGGGCAGCTGCCCTCCCCTTCCTTAGCACACTGAAGATGACAAGCTAATTGGTGTTGCGTCTGCTTCCTCACAAGAGAGCTGCTTGAATCAGCATATAAGATGGCTATGCTGTATCTCCAAAACTAGAGCTGATAGGGCAAAACGGATGCCAATTTTGGAATCAGTGTCCCAAATATTCCCAAGAATAGGTCTAACTTTTAAGGCACCAAACAGAGGTGTAGTAATGGGGGGTGGGGGCGGTCCGCCCCCAGGCAGCAGCAGGCCTGGGGGGGCAGCAACGGGGGGGGCAGCAACCAGCAAGGCAAGTGGCAGCTCTCACCTCGGGGATGCAAAACAGGCTGTCGTCGGCCCGATATGGCCGGGCCCGTGTTCCAGCCGGCTGTGTTTTTCAAATGACACGTCTGTGTGAGCGGTTGAGCTCCTCCATTTTTTGTACCACAATGGCGATCATCCTAGTCTCACAATCCTTCTGTGTGGGCACAAGATGCAAATGAATGGGAAAGTAACCAGCAAATTGCAACATTGCAGTTCTGCAGAAACAGCCTGGGAAATAAAAGGAGGAGGCTTTTACGCAGTAGCGTCGCCAGATATGGGACGGTGGTGCGGTGGGCCCCAGGGCGTAGGGGCGCCGAGGCTCTGGGGGGGGCACGGGCCTCCTTAAAAATTGATTTTCCCCTTTTTTTCTTTTTTCGGGGTATTTAAAGTGAAAAAACGGGATTTTTAACGTGTATGTATGCTTTGCAGGCACTTATCTTGTATAGGGGCCTTCCAGGACATTCCCGCGACGATCTTCCTGCGCCCGTGCACAGCTTCTCCCTGCGCCCGGGCGCGGACTCTGTACCGCCCCCAGCAGTGCTTTCCGGAGTTTGCGCATGCCAGAATGTCCCTGGAAACTCCGTGGGTCTGTGCATGCGCAAACTCCGGAAACCGCTGCTGGGGGCATTACAGAGTCCACACCCGGGCGCAGGGAGAAGCTGTGCCCGGGCGCAGGAAGAAGATCGTTGCGGGAACGTCCTAGAATGCCCCCTATACAAGATAAGTGCCTGCAAAGCATATATACACGTTAAAAACCCCGTTTTTACACTTTAAATACCCCGAAAAAAGAAAAAAACTCAAAAAAACCTGTCAAAAATAGGTTTCGAAACCGAAACCTAATTTTTTTGACAGTTCTATTGGGGGGGTGTCAGGGGGGCTGCCCCATTAGCGGGGGCGCCTGGCAACGCCACTGCTTTTACGTTTGTTCACAGACACAAATATAGAGAATGAGCAAACATTATTAATCAACACAGCCCTACGTAGCTGTCTCTTGAGTGGCAAGTCTATGAAATTGAAAATACAGATCCAATAGCTTAGTAAGCGGATGTAGAAGACAGAAGTGTTTTTCTTCTGCAGCTGCTTTTGTTGCTTTTAGCTAAACTCCATGCTAAGTAGAATTCAAAGATATGACACCCTCATTGTACTTGCAGTACAGTATGCAAATATAAATAACATAACCACAAATTGGTGAACAATTAATGAGATTCATTGTAGGGACATTTCATCACAGAACGCTATTTTCCTGTCAACCGAGACTTGATGCATTTAATTCTAAATGACACCACCTGCTCCCACCTCTAAGTGAAATGAAAAAAAGCCGCTATGGGGCATGTTGGGAATTAACGCGCAGTCTTCTTTTTCATCAAGCATCCCACCGTAATGCTGAAATGCCAACAATGCCCATAGAGCAAAAGTACCGTCCTCTGTTGACTATTCGTTTTTCATTGCTGTCATGTGCTGTGTTCAATACAAGGCTCTTTTTTAATCATCATCATAATATTTTTTTTAAACATCATTCATTTTTCACTGGCTGCTACACGATACGGGTTGCCAGCTACATGACACTAAGTCAAAACATAGCAGCCAAAGTTGCCTTCCAAACAAGACCTCATAGCACAGCAGGCTGTTGGAAACTGAACAGTTAGCTTGTCTCCATTTCATTTACAGACCTAGAAGGAGGGAGCTATGATTTGTGGAATTACAAAGAAGGTGTCAGAGACTTCCCAGGTGAGGAACGGCACCATGCTTGGAAGAGTTCATTAATATGGGTGCAGTCTGGCAGGAAGAAATGACAATGCTATTTTACTACTGGACATAACCTGTCAAGTCTGAGACAAGTCTGACAAGTTTGGTAGGTTTGAGCTAAAAAACTATGGGAGCTAAAGGGAGTGAAGTGTGCAGACCTGACCCAACCCAAAGCCAATTCCCTGGGGTCCCAGCCCCCCTCCTCCATGAACAGGCATCATATTTTCCCGGTTCCAAACCGGCACACACACACACACCCGGAATAACTGATTGATTTTTTGTGGGCCGAAATTTTTATTTTTATTTATTTATTTATTTGCTGCCACTTGCCTGTGCCGCCGCCGCCATTCCATTGCCACCATTGCCGCCGCAATCGCTATTGCCGCCCCCCTCTGGAGCAAGGCCAGCTGCATCCGGGCTGACCAGGACTCCTGCCCCCTCAAGCTGCCGCCATCGCTTTTAAAACATACCTTTTTTCGGCAGCGTCATTTTGGATCTCGCAAGATTTCGTGAGATCCAAGATGGCGCCGCCAGAAAGGTACATTTTAAAAGCAGCAGCGGAAGAGCCCGGAAAGCCCAAGACTAAACTGTGACTGGGCTCCGGAAACTGGGACAGTCCCCGGTTTTCCAGGATGAATAGTAAGCCTATTCATGAACAGTCTGCAGAGGAAGGAAAGAAAATGGCACTGCACTACTGTTCCTCATCCCTTCCTAACAGAAAAGGAAGGAAGGGGATTTGAAAAGAGGAACCAGATGTGGTAAGGGGGTGGAGGGGCGCCATTTGGTGCTACACTTCAGACAGCAAATGTTACAGGCAAGCAGGCACTGGAGGCATGGCCTAAGCTGTTTGGTTTGTGATAGTTTATGACAAGGAATGCATTTGAATATGCTCACATAGAGTAGTTAGCTTGGAAGAAGAAAAGACACTCTTTTGAGAACCAGACACTCTTCACCTCCCAACAGGTTCACTTTATCATAACAGGCAAGGGAAACATCGCTGAACTGATCATGCAAAAACGGTCTCACATGCTAACATCGAATTGTGAGGCCATTTTAAAATGTATTTCCACAAAGCCATTTGCATTGTCTTCATCCATATGATACACACACACACACCACCCATCCACGCACACACCTAGACATATTCTGTAGATAAGCTTAATGCGTCTTGTTGTTGTTGTTCAGTCGTTAAGTCGTGTCCGACCCTTCGTGATCCCATGAACCGTATCCCGCCAGGCCTTCCTGTCCTCCACTATCTTCCTGAGTTCGCTCATTTTCATGTTCGTTGCATCGGTGATGCTGTCTAACCATCTCCTCCTTGGCCTTCCCCTTCTCCTTTTGCCTTCAGTCTTTCCCAGCATCAGAGTCTTCTCCAGAGAGTCCTCTCTTCGCATTAGGTGGCCAAAATATTTGAGCCTCATCCTCAGTACTTGTCCTTCCAGGGAACAGTCAGGGTTGATTTCATTTAGGATTGACTGATTTGATCTCCTAGCAGTCCAAGGGACTCTCAGGAGTCTTCTCCAGCACCACAGTTCAAAAGCATCTATTCTTCGGCGCTCAGCCTTTCTTATGGTCCAACTCTCGCAACCATACATTGCTACTGGGAACACCATCGCCCTGATGGTGTCTAATGCGTCTTAGGCATTCCATTTTAGCAGAGCATGGTTTAGTCTTCCAGTTTTCCCCAGGTGCTTACTCATGAACCCAGCGTGATGTGCCACAACAATCAAATCTCTTTGCGTAGTGAACATGTAGCTTTGGAAACATTTGCAACCATTGTGAAATGTGTGGCCTCCAGAACAACACATTCCAGCGGAGCGGCTTTGAGATCCATATCATTTGATGGCATGGAATTAATCTGTGCAATGGGATGGTGGAGGAAGGAGATACAAAATAAAAACAATCTTGGGCACGAGCAATTTTCATGAGATTGAGGAAAGAACACCAAATAATTTTTTCCCATTCTGGCATCCAGCAACGTGGCAATTTAAGTCTTTTGAGGGAAAATGAGGTTTGGGTCATAAAATTGGGTTATTATGGGATATTTCAGAGCCACCTGGGGCTTGCTAGCAAGATGTGGATGTATGTGGACCACCAAAACCTGACATCTGCCCAGAGTCATTAATGATGCTGCTGCCAGGGATGTGACTAGAGTTTTAGAGGCAGAGGCGTCGCTGTGACGTGGCGTGGCGTGCGGGGGGCCCCAGGTGACGCGCGCACACGCTGCGCAGAAAGGTGACACGCGTACAGCGCGCGTCGCCTTCTCTGCGCACGCGCGCACGTGCGCATCGCCTGGGGGCCTCCCGCCCGCCTCGCCAGGCCGGGCGCCCCCTCAATCAGGAGAGCCGGCTCGGGGACGTCTTCCCCGGCCGGCTTCCCGGGGCCTTCTGAAGGCCCGCTGCACGAACGTTATTTATAACGTTCATTTGCGCATGGGCAGACTGTTATGAGGGAAAAGGCTGCCCAAGGTTAAGAGAGGGTGTGTGTCGGGGGGGAGTGCTCACTAGGGTGTCGCGCGCCCCCGCCCTGGGGCAGCGCGCACCCTTGTGACGCCTCTGTTTAGAGGTCAAAGGAATACTGAAGGAGAATGGGGAGACTACAGAGGGGCCAAATGGTTATTTAAGTAATTACTTTTCCTTCCTCTCCACCTCCGAGGAGATTCCCCCCCCTTTATCCTCACAACAACCCTGAGAGGTAGGTTAAGCTGAGAAAGAGCGACTGGCCCAAGATCACCCAGTGATGCTTCACAGCTGTGGTGGTTTGAACCTCAGTTTCCACAGCAGCATTGGTGCCAACGTGCTGGAGACCCCGGGGTAAAACCTGATCCTGGGCCCCTCTCAAGATTACTAGTGGTGGGCGATGACGATAGGTGGCAGCTTCTCCCATTCTCCACAGCAGCAAACTGGGAGGTTATGTTCTGCAGTGGTATCTTCTCCCCCACCCACCATTTGAGGGGAGGAGGAAGAGGAGCATCAGCATGTCCCACCCTTATTCCGTGATGAACAAGAGGATGGAAAGGAGAGAAGTAGAAGCAGTTTCCACTGCTACCGCCAGCTCCTCCCACACTTTATGCTATCTACTCGGGAGCACCCGTTAGAGGCCCACAATGCCAACAGTGTCCTCTGGGACATGCTCCCATTTGCAGATGGAGGTTATCCACAGGTCTGTTAACAGACTCATGTCACCACTGCCACCTGGGGGATTAACCACTGCCACGCTCTTGGGGATTAACTATGCTCCAGACATCCACCATTACCCTAAACCACATTCCTTTGTTCCCACTCACCCAAGAATTGACAAACAGGAGCCAACCCTGATAGAGCAGATCAGGAGCTTGGAAGGTTCTCTAGTAGAATGGCAAGTCTAAAACTCTAAACTTTGAAGGGGTGGGCAAGACCCCCTGAGTCAATTAGGACCCCCCTCCTTTCATAGAGATTGTAATTGCCCTGGTTTAGGAGCCCCGTTTCGAATAATTGCTTCACCCTGAACTTGAGTGATTTTCCCTGTGTTTGTTTAAGCGGTGCCTCATTAAAGCAACTCCAGTAAACCTCTGTTATCCATCCGGTTACCTTAACCTTGAGCCATGCCAATGCCCTTCTAGGGAGGTCAAAATACTCAGTGCTCTCATGCATCTTTCATCTCCCCATTAGCTGCATTTGGCTTGATCCTACATCATTAAGTCACTCAGTTCTCTGCCCCAACACTTTGAGCCCAATCCTATCCTTGCCCCCCCACATCCACATCCAAAATGGATGTGCTGTATCCAGCACCGGGGGGGGGGGATTGGGAGGCTTCAGAGGCAAAGGAGGATTTAAATCCTCTTACACCTCTGTAAGTCTCCCGATCCACAACAGGTCTCCTTGGATCTATGCTACCGAAATCACTGGCGCAGATCCGGGGAAAGGGGTCGGGGAGGCTGCTGAAAAGGGGGATAGGATGTGGCGCACCCCCATACTGTGGTCCTGATCTGGATCAGGGTCCCATGTGGCTGCTATTTACAAGTATAAAAACAAACACGTGGGCTCCGATCACCTAACATATGTATTGTTTAGTTTTACCCCAAGAGTCAATATTCAAGTTCTTTAGTGAAGAGGTGTGGGACAGATTTTGGACAGACAGCTTGAAGAATTCCTATCCCGGAGCCAGGTGGCTGAGACTTTATTTCTGCACTGAACAGGTTTCATTTCTAAGGAGTGGACAAAAATTAGAGCTATTAGGTGAAGTAGCTTGGAAAATTAGTCTAGGAATAAGCAATGTGTAATTTGAAGCAGAAGGATATGCAACCTCCTATTGCGTGCTGACAGTGGACAGAGCTGACTTGTAGCTGCTGCTTTCTACAGTTTTCTACCCTCCACACAGTGAGGCAAACTGTTCAACCAACAAGGCTTCTTAGAAGCCTCTGCTTGTAATAGATTAAGAGAAAAAGAGAGCCCAAGGACCACATTTTCCAAGAGCAATAGCTCATTAAGTTACACATACTGCAATACGCATACTCTAATAATTCTAAAATAATATCTTACCAAAACCTAATACAACTGATTAGCAGCTACTATAATGCTTGCAGAATATTAAAACCATCATAGTCATACCATCTTTTATGTCTTCATTACGAATATTCATATTGTCTGGTAGAGTAATATTTCAACAAGGGTTCTAATTAGTAAAAACATGTTACAGGGGAAAAATAGATTGGTATATTAAGACTGTCATGGAGATATCGAATGATCCAGCTAATCATAGTAACAGGCACGGAGGAATGATAAGAGTACAATTCATTCAAAGTTAAGCACCCTCAAGTCCTATTGATTTCAACTGGCAACTTTGGTGCACGCTTACATCTCTCCCTCTGAAATACCGTAAATGGGACTTAAAAGTGCTTATGTTTGGCTGGATCACACCCTAAGTCATGGGTGTCAAATATAAGGCCTGCAGGCTAGATCCGGTCTGCAGAAGCTCTTTGTCTGGCCCGTGTGATCATTTGGCCCTCCCTGTCAGCAGTACTGCTTCTGCTGAGGCTCTGGGAGGGAGAGAGATAGAAGGAGGCCTCAGAAGGCAAGGAACTCTACGGGGCAGACCAAGAGAGGGGTGAGAGAGGGAAATGCTGCCAAGCATTGCTTCTGCTGAAGTGTCACTTCACAGACCACCTCTCAGCTGCTGAGGCAAAGTGATTCCTCGGCAGAAGTGGCGCAGCTGAAAGGGCAGCCAGCATGATAATTGGGCTCTCCCATATCTTGAAAATATGATCAAGATTTCCATATTTTATCTTCTGTGATTTGCAGCTGAGTTCCTATGCAAGTACACAGTGCTTATTTCTGGCATCATCTGCTTAATGACATCATTTCCTGCTTAATGACAGCACTGCCAGACCTCAGCAGGCACCATGAATGCTATACAACTCACTGTATGAAATGATACCTTGCCCTACGTATTTACCAAAGATAGCTTGTAGGATATTTGCAGCACAATCCTGTGTAACTTTGCACCGGTGTAACAGCAGATGCACCGGCGTAAGTGCACTTACACCGGTGCATCTGCTGTTACACCAGTGCAAAGTTACACAGGATTGCGCTGTGCGGATGATAGACTTAGGGCACAATGCTATCCAACTTTCCAGTGCTGATGTAACCACAATTCAGCCCCAAAATAAAGAAACAAACGCTTCTTTATCTTGAGAAGGCCTCCGTTACTGCTGTCCTACCACAGGATGCAGCGCACACCCCATCAGCACTGGAAAGTTGGATACGACTGGGCTGAGTGCCAAAAAAAGTCTAGTGTTATCATTAAACTGTGGTTGCACAGTCTCTTGAGGGAGAGAAAATGTGCTGGCAGTACTTCTCTCTTAATGACGACTGCCAACCCATCGTACCACTGGCATATCAGCCATAGATCAACTATAGCGGCAACCCACACACAAAAATTGCAGAAAAGGCAGAGAAAGAAAACAGGAGAGAGGCATCATTAAGCCTGAGGAAATGGGCAAACTGTTGGCAATGGCTCATAATTTTCAAAATTGTGATCTTTAATCCTGTGGCTAAGATCCTGCCTTATGTCATGCAAAAGATGAAGAGCCTCTTCAGGAAAAATCTAAATGTGCTCACATTTGTTTGCTACACAAGCACGCTCACAGCACATACCCTGTGCACTATATTATCTAGCAGCCTAGAATTATTACTTTGCAGCAATTGAAAGACAGCTATTTCCAAAGGAAAACATGATCTATGCCATCCAGTGGATGAATGACGAGAGCAACTGAAAATGTGGGGACTTGTGAGAATCAGAAAAACACAGAAACATTGTAGAGCAGATCTAATGCAATCACAGCGTATTCCCAGGCTCTCTATTATTCCTTTCCAGTTGTTAATTCGCTTTCTCTTGCTCATTCCCATCACAAAAGGAATGTATCTTTTTCCTTACAGCAATTTTAAGTTTACATTCTGTAAAAAAGCAACACTGTCAAATATCTCACTTCCTGTAAACAGAAAAAATATTTGAAATCACACAATAAAACCAGTGTGCAATCCAACAAAATGAACTTTGCTTTTCAAAAGAAACAATGACAGTGTCTCACTAGAAAACAGGCATACCATCTATTAGAAATTTCATTTCCTCATTAGGTGTCCCTTGCAGAAGCCTCATTCATTTCCATGGAACTTGCACAAGAGATGCTCCCTATAGATTCAGACTTTGCCTTTGCCCTTGGAATCTTCAGCATATGATAGAATTTGTATGAAACAACAGAGGAAGATTGGAAAGAATGTCATGCTGGTATTAAGAAATAAGGCAATTAATCATCCCTGGGATTAAATGTTCTGCAGGCACTTGCCATACATAATTTTATCAGCTGCACTGCAACTACAGCACCTTCTAAATTTCACACTTCAGGGCAGAAAGTAACGCTGCTCTGTGGCTCTCTCCGAGTTCAGCTGAGCTGTATCTCTATCCTATACATAAAAAGCATTCCAGGTAATTTATTCTGATAATTAGAGAAATAACTGAAGATGAGTTTGGGTGGTTTTTCTAGCTCTGAGGACAGGCACGTGAAAATCGTGTTAGAGCATACAAAAAGATTGACTGAGGGGTGTTGACACCCCCTTCCCTGATTGCTATGATTATTCCATGCCACAAACACAGTCTACACTAGGAATGGTGTGGAGAAATGAATCCTATTCAGGATTGGGTAGGTGCATGGAGGGGTTAACGACAGCAGAATAGAGTTCCGCTGTCATAAAATGGCTTTTGGCGGCAGAGGCAGCATACTGCTGGTGGCCATTTTGCGTGAACTGCCACAACTGACGACAACACGGAAGGCCAGCTGCCAGACCAGGAAAGGCGAGTCCGATGGAGGTGGAATGGGCTGGGGAGGAATGGGGGAGTTCCTGGGTGGGGCAGGGGCGGGAAGGGAGGTGAACCAGGGCAGAATCAGTGGCACTTGCATGCGCCCATATCCTAGCCCTTCCCTCTCTCTTTCCACCACCATTACACACCTTAGACTTACACCGACAAAATAGCAGGCATAGTTCCGAGAAGTCCCATGGTGGCAGTGGAGGCTTTCCCAGGGTAAGTGAACAAAAGTACTCCAAGGAGACCTCTCCAACTGCCCCTCATGGATGCAGCACACACTCTGTTGGTGCAGCTGCATTGGCGGGCGGGGATTTACATAGGATTGGGCTGTAAGTAGCATTATCATAAGTAAACAGGAAGTGATAAAGGGTGATTCCCCTCATGCAAAAAAAAAAAAAAAAAAAGCTTTTCCACTCATGCATGGCAATGGTGAAAGCAAATATTCCTTTCGATGATCACAACTCATATCTAATGGGGTGCTGCTTCAGAGGGTCCCCAATTTTAGGATGGGGCAGCAAGGAGGCTGCCACTTAAATGAGACCTTTAAAGCCCCTCTGTGTAATTGTCCAGCTTTCTCTATTTCCATCCTGGTCAAAAACTCCTGATCTGGCTGATCTGCAGATTCAGTCATATAATTTGATCTTTTCTACATGCTTAAAACCCATTTCGACCCAAGGCCATATTTCCCCAGAACTGGGGCTAGGAGGGCGGGGGGCTGGCCAAGCACCCCCCGGACGTCATGTGACGTGTGACGTCACGTGACGTCAAACGACGCTGTCGCTCGAAAGCTGGAGCGCGGCGCCCGCCTGCAGCCATAACGGGCGGGCGGCGCTCCAGCTTTCGAGTCCGAGGTGAGCAACAGCGTCGTTGTCTAGGCAACGCGCAGCGCGCGCCCAGACCCTGTGGCTGCGGGGGCGCGCTGTGCGCGTTTGCCTAGACGACGAGGACGCTCTCCTCGGACTCAAAAGCTGGAGCGCCGCCCGCCCGTTATGGCTGAGGGCGGGTGCCGCGCTCCAGCTTTGAGTCCGAGGTGAGCGCCCCCCGGAAGCTCGGCGCCTGGGGCCCTGTACATCAGGGCCCCCTACGTTACTACGTCGCTGCTTTCAGGCGTTGCTCGAAGCACTCACTCGGGTCGAATGGGTTTAACCAGGGATGGAACCAAAAAGGAGGGCTGAGGAATACAAAGAGAAAGTGAGGTTTGTGGGAGAAGCTACATTATAAGAAACAGCTACATGGCATACATTGCCCAGCTATTTCAACATGTGGTAATACCTCCAATAATGCCACTCGTTTTAGCGCTGTTTTGCCACAGTGCTTTTCATCCTGGGTTGATTGACAGCAATTGTAGCCAATGGGAGCAGCTCATTCGAGCTAATCAGCATCACATTCTTTCAATGAAGTCTGCTAATAGCACTGTTCCAGACAGCTCTCAGATTTTCAGAAACAGATCTGCGGCATTAAATGGAAGTTTTATTGTACATGAGATACGTTAGAGATGTGTTAGAGATGTATATTATCTCTAGGGAACCAAGGGATCTTCCGCAAGGAAAACCAAGTCACAAAATTATTTCAATATACAGTACATAACATCACATCCACACACAAAAAATCAAAATACAACTACATTCAAAGTATTTCAAAACTTAGTATGTTCACAGCTCCATCTATCAGTTTACACAAAGTTTGTGAACTCACAATTTGACATGTTACTAGATAACGCATATATAAACTAATCCAAAACTGTTTTTGGATTAGTGATCTTTAAATGATCTTCTGATTTAAGGCAAACCTGCAGTTTTACCAATGCAATGACTTTTCACATGTTCTTTTCCTTTGGTCTATATTTGCTTTTCCACTTCTTGCAAAAGTACATAAAACAGGTCTCTGTAAATGGCAGCACCAACCATTGTTCTAAACCTTGATTGTAAATAAATAAATGGCTCTGCACAATGTATTTCTTACATGCAGTAAGTTTTCCACTAGTTAGTAAAAGGCAAGAATTACCCTCCTTAGCATGAACTCTCTAGGACCACAATTTAATTTTTAGTCAAGTTGAGCTGAAGAATATCATTTTATGATGGGAGTTTTGTATTTAAAATGTCATACCTGTAGAGAGTGAAAAGTACTCAAGTTGTTAAGAAAATCACAAGCCAGCTGTGTCAAATAGGTTTGTCAGAAATATGCTCAGCAATTTGGTAATGTGTCACTTTTGTATAAACTTCACAAACTTGTAGAGTTTTTCTTAGCATTGAATTAATAGTTACTGGTGTCCCATGCTAAATTATTCTGCGTAAGCCTCATGGGCCGCAATGAGTCTCCTCGGACCTACACTAGCAATTTTGCTAACATAAATCCTAGGAGAGAAAAGGGGCGGGAAGGCTACAGGGAAGGGGAATAGGATCCGGCGCAGGCCTTTCGTGACAGATCCTTCCCCTCCCGTGGCTTCCCGACCCCCATTACACCTCCTCCCAGCCCCCTCCCCCCTGCCTTCCCACTGGCTTACCTTTCCAGGCATGTGTCTGGACCTCCTCCAGCACGGCTGCGAAGGAGGAGGCCTTCCCGCCAGCGTCCCCAGCAGCGCACTGGTCAGCGCACTAGCAGGGAGGCATTTGGGACTGGCGCTGACTGCTTTATGGCAGTCAGTGCCAGTGTGGGAGGCGTGCCGCCATTGGGCGGTGCACATAGGATTGCGCTATCTCTTTCACTTTCCTAAATACACTAGATTTGGTCATAAATTAAGTGCAAGTCAAACAGCCAGATCCTAACTCCCTGTGTGGCGATGCAGAGGACCCAACATGGCTACCGATGCACCTCGCAGTGGAGTTTTGGCCTTCAGAGACCTCCTTGGGATAAAGGGAACATTTGTTTCAATGTAGAATGAAACATTTGTCTCCTTTCCCCAAGGTAAGCTCCTGCTGGCCCAGTGGGTCTACTTGGACTTGCACCATAGCTGGTGCAAGTCCGCATGGACCTGTGAAGGCGGATTAGGCTCAGGAAGGGGGTTAGGATTCAGTGGGTTCTGCTGAACCAGCCCCCTTCCCAGGTCCAATCTTCCCTCCCCCCTGCCCAGTGGCGCACGCTGCCCTAATGACCCCAGGCTCCACTTACCCCCAGGCCCCGCTGCTGCCGGCTCCGAGACATCCTCCTTAGCCGGCTGTCCTGGGCCTTCTGACGAAGGCCCAATACGTTAATACGTGCAGTTTTAGCTTTTTCGCGCATGCGCAGACCGTTAAACGTTCTGTGCAGGCCCGAAAAAGCTAATAAAAGACTCGTTGCCGCATTGGGCCTCGGCAGAAGGCCGCGGACCTCCGCCCGGGGTGGACACTCCGAGGCCTTCTCCTGGAGCGGAGGTGACGTGCCCACGCGCACGGGTACACGCGTCACCCTTTGCGCGTGTCACCCACCGGCGGTCTGTCCCCCCGCCATGCTCCAGTGACGCGTATGTCCCCGCCTCCGTCACCATAACAAGATGACCAAATAAAACGTTTGTCTAAACAGAAAGATCTTAAGGAGGTGACAAAAAGACAACAGAGAGAAAATATGTTGTCATACTGAGATAGCTCATTTCGACATGATTGTGAATTCTATTTTCTGTTGCTATTGTAAGAATCACTCTGCTTAAGAGCTACAAAGAAATCCATCTACACCATCTGATCTCCTATTTATTTCATGCAAAAATTCCGTGCAGTTGCTATCCAAATTTGAGTGTGGATACAGTATGGAAGGTTTAAAAGGTCAAGCTTGGACAGCTGAGTGGTTTTGCAGTTTTAGCAGGAGTTTGCTATACTCTTTAGCTATTGACATTTAAGACCAATTTTCCTCTTAATTTCTGTTCCACCTGATGTTCCCTGTAGATAAATCTTGCCAAGATGGTATTTGGATATTTTGCACTTATTACATGCAAGCCACTTGTTCATATCTAAGTAAAATTGGTTTTTGATATAAACAAGTAATGAATTAGTGCATGCTACATGGGCATAATTAGCTATTAAACTCCAGAATATTTTATAGACTTTTACTATGTTGGATGCATTTCTGAATATAAAAACAAAGGCAATTCTTCCCTGCAAAGTTTGAGGGTCAGGTTTGTTCTCAGTCATAGGGACTGAAGCCAATATTCTGTTCGGCACAGTGACTCTAATCATTCAGATAAAAGACAGAGAGTAAAACGTACACCAATTCATGCCATATGTACTGCCATTGGAAAAGTAGGGGCTACAATTACAATGGCGAGGCTCATAAGACTGCAATCATATGAACACTTTTGTGGGAGTAAGCTCCATAGAATACAGTGGGACTTAATTCTTAGAAGACATGCATAGAAATGCACTGCAGTTTCAACTTCACCAGCTACTTAGGACTCTGAAGGAAGAATATGCCATCCTCAGCTAAATGGGCTGAAGACTAACTTTGTAAGTAAAGCCGTGAATCAGGCAAAAGCGGAGGAAGGGATGGGGCAGGGAGGCGGACCGCCCCTGGGCAGCAGGTGGGAGGGCGACTTACTGGTGGCGGGGGCAACAAAATGGCGGCAAGATGGCAGCGGAGAACACGGCAGCATCGGCACTGCAGTCGGTGGCGACAAAGGTGGGAGAATGGCTCAGAGAAGGTAGGAGAAGCTTCCGCCACCTCCGTGCGGCCGTTTGTGCTGGCCCCACCCTCCCACCCAACCTCTGAGGGACAGTTGGCTCTGCTGACATCACTCAAGACGGGCCATGTGATGTAGCATCCGGCCATGATGTCACAGGGGGACGGCCTTGCTACGCCACTGGTATCAGGTACCTGATGAATAAGAATAAGAACAAAAGAAGAGTCTTGATGGATCAGGCCAAAGGCCCATCTAGTCCAGCTTCCTGTATCTCACAGACAGTGGCCACACCAGATGCCTCAGGGAGCACACAAGACAACAAGATATCTGTATCCTGTGGCCACTCCCTTGCACTTGGCATGCAGGCTGAAGCTAAGAGGGAGGCACCAATGCAAATACAGCCTGCAAATAAAAACATGACACATGACAGCCAAATTCCAGGATCTGGCATAGGCTTCTGATGTGTTTATGGGAATAGAGACACAGCTCAGAGGTAGAGCATCCGTTCAGCATGCAGAAGGTCCCAGGTTCAATCTCTGGCACCTCCAGGTAGATTAGGAAAGACTCCTGGCAGAGTGAAATCCCAGAGAGCTACAGCTTATTAGTAGGCTATACGGAACAATGACTTCATATAGGTAAGCTTTCTATACTCACCCAAAGTTTTGTAGTTTCTCACTTATTAACCGCGCAGTCCTGGGTAACTTAACACTCTGGCAAACTCCTCTCAGGCTATTAGGATGAGGCTGCACCACAGAGATGTTATTCCAGAGAAACCACTTCCAGAGGATAGCCGTATTAGTCTGCAGTAGCAAAACCATCAGAGAGTCTTGTCGAACCTTAAGGTTCAACTAAACATGTATTGTGGCCCCTTATAGGTTTTTATATTATTATTATTAACAACAACAACAACAACAACAACAACAACAACAACTAGCAACCAGGAAGTTGAGAAATGGAGTGGAAACACAGTGGGGAAGGGGGTTGGGGACTTGAATGCTTTGCTCCTGCTACAGTTCCACTTTTGTTCACACCATCCCCATGTGCTGCTTAAAATAGGAAAACAAAAGCTTCCATTGGCTTTCAATGGAAACTTTTTTTCAGTTTAAAATATGGGGATAAAATTAGAAGTGGAAGTGTGATGGGAGAAAGTCCAAAAGCCCCCCCCCCCCATGCTGCAGTTCTGCTCTGTTTTGTGCACCCAGCCACAGTTAAAAAAAAAAAAAAAAACACCATCACCAGATCACATTATGTGTTTAGTGTGTTGTGTGATTTGACCCTAAGATTAAGAAACGCTGCAATAAATGCGTGCCACAAGACTCTTTTATCCAGGAGAGAGAAAAACATGGGCTTTAAAACACCATTATCTTCATGGCACTGTCAGTGCCTCTTCAGTCTCCCCGTATTTATTGGAAAGTGCTGACAAAGATAAAGCCATCATAATTAAGTTTCAGCTTTATTCACCCCTGAATAGTTCTGCTGAGACGTCGTCTACTGAGATTTCTGAAAAACAGCTATTTCACACTGGGCACACAAGGAAGCTTAAATCAGCAATTAGGAAAGTCAGATGACACCAGCGCTTACAACTGTTTTTAGGAAGCGGTAAATAAGCTCATGTTGGCAAACCAGGAGCGTCATACAGAGTCATGTCGCTGATTTAAATCCGTTCAAAAGCATGAGACTGAAGTTGCCCCCACTTGCACAAAAGAATCTGTCCTTTATTATAAAGGTCACAAAATCCTGTCTTCTTGATGTTTATGTACATAATTCCAAAACAGGCACTCAGGTAATAGCTGAAAACTTGGTAAATGAGAATGTTGACCTTTTGTTCCCATAAACACAAGACAGATCATGTCAAGTATTCAATAAACTCTGAAACAGGCACCCATGTCCCCCCCCCAAGGGTAATTTGAAGACTTGTACATATGCTAGATCTCAGATATGCCTATATCATAACTCAGAATAAGGGTTTAACAGAGATTACTATAAAAATGCTGGAGATTTTTTTAAAAATACACTTTCAATCAAGTCAATGCTACGAGAAAGAATAGGAAAAATACATGCACAGAGAAGGAAAACCAAATAAAGCACTTCAAAGTGCCCAACAGGGTAGGGCCAATTCACATGTCATCCGAGTGGAATTGATGCCAGCGCTGCATGACTATGAATAGGCTTACCATCCGTCTGGAATGCCCGGGACCGTCCCGGGTTCCGGGCTCCGGTCCCGGGTCGGTCCCGGGCTTTCTGGGTCGGGTGGAAGCCTCCTCCTCCGCCGCTTACTGTACTCCCTCGTGCAGATTTCGGTGCCGCCATATTGGATCTCATGAAATTTCAAGTGAGATCCAAGATGGCCGCCAACAGGAAAAAAAAGTGCCTTTTGGCACTTTTCAAGCGGTGGCGGAGGCTCTGGGGGGAGCAGCAGGAGTCCTGTCAGCTCGGATGCAGCCGGCCAGGCTCCGAAGATGGCAGCAGCAACAGCAGCAGCAGAATGGCGGTGGACAACGAACAGAAGATGGCGGCAATGGCGGCAATGGCGGCGGAGGCTTCAACACAGGGCAACAGGAGTCCTGGCTGGCTCGGATGCAGCCGGTCAGACTCTGAAGATGGGCGGCAGCAGCAGAATGGCGGTGGATGACAAGAAGACGCAGCAATGGCGGTGGCGGCAGCAGAATGGCAGCAGTGGCGGGACAGGCCAGTTAATTAATTGTTTGTTTCTAGCAATAAATAAATAATTAAAATTTTCAGCCCATTTTTAAAAAAAAAAAAACATTTTATTTATTTATTTATTTAATTAAATTGATGGAGGTGTCCCGGTTTAGAACCAGGAAAATCTGGCAAGTTTAACTATGAAGCTTGAACTGGAAATCCATATCTGTATGCAAACGGATAATATGGTTAATTCCTCTGTTTACACTGCAGGCCCAAAGGGTCATTCCTGGCATAGGAGGCACCCCACCACATCATCCTCCATGCCATGTAATTTTCTGATAGAAATGCAGGGAACCAAACATGCAGAGGCTACACATACTCTGCAAGGGAAAGCTATGAACAGGTGACCTTATGTCACAGCAAAGTTCTATGCATCATGAACCTCAGCATTCTCCTCCTCTGGTTCAGCAGGATTATTTTGTCATAAAAGGAACTGAAGCCTTTGATTCAGGCTCCTTTTTACAAGATGGTTTTGAAGTGTACTAATTCTCACCTTCTGTGCGTTTTGAAGACCTCTTGCCTTGTTCCTGGTCCTCGGTATGCCTAATGGACAGCTAAACATTTTAACCACATATGCTCTTATTATGTCTTATTGATTTCAAGTGGATTTACTGAAGAAAGCACTACAGTCTTTAAAGACACCTCTTGCTGGAAACATACGAACTGGGCAAATTTTCTAAAGAGCAGAGTGGTTTGGGGAAAAATGATCTGGACTTCCTTACTGATGGTTTTCTGTGCCCCTACCAAAGTTTTTGTTAATATTCCACTTTTCCTTGATGGATACAACTGCTCTGAGGAATTCAGATTGCATCAAAATTTGAACATGGAAATACAACATTAACATTCAGATTCTGTCCCTAGCATTTAACCTTCACAGTGAGGTAAAATGATGGCTCAAGACTGAGACTTATCAACGCCAGGCCTCCATGCTTGTAATTACATGCCCTCAAATCAATTTATACTCAGGGGAAAAGGAGAAGAGACGCGAGACACAAGACATTCGTTAATAATGAATCACATTATCACACAATGTGATTCAATCACAAAAGGTCATTTAAAAAATGTGGAATATCAGATGCAAATACACAGAATTCTTAACAACAAAAAATCTAAGAAGCAACGTTTGGAGCGTTAGCCATGTTGAATTTCATTCAAAACAGTCCATTAAAAATCTTTAGTCTGCTGCAGCTTTTAAAACTAGAGCTGAGTCAAAGGTTCTCAGTCTAGTCCGTGGCGGCGCTCCAGGCGCCAGCTTGCACAGCCGCTCCATGGGCGAAGGGCGCCCTGATGTGCCCGACGCCCTGATGTGCCCGCCCCAGCCGGCCGTCAGTCTGAGGCTTCGGTGGCGCGCCCGGCCACCCCGCCGCGCGCACCCCGTATGACGTTACAGGCAAGGAGAGGAGCATCCCGTTTCTGCTGCCCCGTGCCGGCCCGACTTAGCCCGAGCCGAGATAGCTTAGCCCGACTTAGCCCGAGCCGAGGTAGCTTAGCCCGACTTAGCCCGGCCCGACTTAGCCCGAGCCCTGGTAGCTTAGCCCGAGCCGAGGTAGCCACCCCGCCACGCGCACCCCGTATGACGTCACAGGCAAGGAGAGGAGCATCCCGTTTCTGCTGCCCAGCGCCGGCCCGACTTAGCCCGAGCCGAGGTAGCTTTCTGGTGGTAAGTCGTCTTTTCTTGGGCAGGCGGCGGCAGCAGTAGCCGTGGCCTTTCTCCCGCCTCGGGTCTCTGCTGCCCAGCCTAGCGCTGCTTCGGGGCCACCCTGTGCAGAGTCCCGCCGAGTCCCTGGCCTAATTAACTGGCCTGTCCCGCCTCACGGCCGCGCCAATATTTCATTACAGGCAGGCAATTCGTCAGGGTGCCCAACGACCCCCCTTGCTCCAGGGGCCATTATGGATTGTTATGCCTCTGAGTAAAGCCCACCCTAAAGAAGGAACAGTCCACGGAAGATGAACAACATTCGTTCCTGGCTCCCAAGATTAGCCAGCCAAAGCTCAATGTGTTCCATCACCCATCGGACTCCTGCCAAGACTCACACTCCAGCAGTTGACCACTGCCTACCCTCAGAGCGACAGGAGCCTTGCTCTGCTCTGTGCTGTTGCTACCTATTCACTTGTCACTAAGGCAGGGATGAGGAGAATGAACAGCAGACTTCACTCACTTTGGCCTCTTCCACTGGGTGATGGTATGGATTAGGACTATAAGGAGGGCAGTGGTGAGGACGAGATGGCCCAATTCAAACCAGAAAACCTGGAATCAACATTGATCAAATAGCTAATGATAACACAGTTCTTACAGTGCTGATCACTTGGTAAGGTAAAGGTAAAGGTGTCCCTTGACATTTAAGTCCAGTCGTGTCCAACACTAGGGTGCGGTGCTCATCCCCGCTTCAAAGCCAAAAAGCCAGCGCTGCCCGAAGACGCTTCCGTGGTCATGTGGCCTGCATGACAACACGAAACACTGTTTACCTTCCCGCAAGTGATACCTATTTATCTACTTGCATTAACATGCTTTCGAACTGCTAGGTTGGCAGGAGCTGGGCCGAGCGACAAGAACTCACCCTGCCTCGGATTCGAACTGCCAACCTTTCGATCGACAACTTAACTGACTGCGACACCCTGTGGCCTGCTGATCACTTGGTAGAAGGCTGGACATAAAGACAACAGGTGGCTGAATTGAACCTGGTGATCATTTCCTCTTTCTTCACACACGTAATTGTGCACTACCACATATGAACATTATTTATGAGTCCCACCCAAAAAAAACTGGGTTATTTTTTTCACATAGAAGACAAAATGACACTTATGACAAATATAGAGTGTTAAAAGGGAAAAAAGGCCCATGCTGAATAGAGGTTGAAGACTGATAACTTGTTGTCCTCTCTCTTTTTGTGTCCTCTCTCTCTTGCACACACCTCTCCCCCCTCTCTTTGCCTTACTTCTTAGTTAGCCACTCTTGGTTTCTGAACCTAGCTTATTCAGAGCCTTAGAGCCATTTTGTTTCTCCCCCTTCTCTTCATGTACTTCCTCCCCCCCCCCTTCTCTCTCTGTCTCTCTTTCTCTCTCTTTCTCTATTACTACACCCAGTACTGCAATCACGGACAACTTCTCTCCAGGACAGGTAAGTATCACCCCTCAACATTTCAAAGGGAACCTGCTAATGTGAATGTTACTGTCTATTTCTATCTAAATTTCTTAGCTCTGCATATTGTGTATGATTGGTTTTTGTGTATGTATGCCTGAACTATCTAGTAAACTTTGAAAGTAACATACATGTGTCCTCAAGCTTATTTAAACAGAATTCTGGGAAGCTGGACTCCGGTATAGTTGGTCTAAGATCCTTGCTTTTTACCAGTTGCCATATTTAAAAGCTATTCCCCATAATAATACACTGAATTCTGGTAACAAGCCACAATGCAGCCCCGAGGTAAGAGAACAAAATTCCCTGTGACCATACGTATCACGGGGAGGGCGGACCGCCTGGGGGTGATGCGCGCAAAGGGTGATGCGCGGTCCTGCGCTCGCATTCGCGTGCGCACCCGTACGCCGCGCGCGTCACCTCCGCTCCAGGAGAAGACCTTGGAGCGTCTGCCCTGGGCGGAGGTCTGCGGCCTTCTGACGAGGCCCAATGCAGCGACGTCATATTTATTAGGTTTTTTGCGCCTGCGCAGAATGTTTGAGGGAAAAAGGGCAGCCCTTTGCCCTCAGAAACGTACTGCGCATGCACGAAAAAACCTAATAAATATGACGTCACCGCATTGAGCCTCATCAGAAGGCCCAGAACAGCCAGAGAGGAGCTGCCGGCTCTGGAGACATCCTCTCCGGTCGGCTGTTGCAGTAGTGCGGCAAATTGCAGGGGGTCATTAGGGCGGCACGTGCCCTAGTGACACCAGTGCCTGTGACTGTCCCCCCACACACAGGATGCAACACACACCCCGTTGGCGTAGCTACATCGGCTCTGGAAAGTTGGATAGGATAAGATTGGGCCCTTAGTAGACTAAATTGTCCCACTGATTTCATGACTAATTTTCTGTGGACAACTCAAGGAATATAAATGCTATATACAACAGCATCACTTCACAGGTCTAATGGGCAAATATATATTTTAAGAAACTTGATTTGCAACAAATCTGTTCCGGCAACAGGCAGAGACAAAGAGAAAAAATGAAGACAGATGAGATTTCCGATTCTGGAACAGCTTTTCTTTATGCAGACCCCGTAATGTTTCACTTTTTCTCCTCGTAACAGCCTTCGCATTCTACATGTACCATAAACATACTGACAAAAAGAAAGGAGGTGCCCAGAGATGTGAGCAAGAAACATTTGCTTCCTTGTTCAAAAGCCAAATCGAAGGTAATCCCCTTGACAGCTGCAGTGCAGATGGTTATCTCTGCACCATTTTGCCACATGCTAAACAGAAACTGGATACATTTGCAAACCAACAAAACAGCTGGTGAGTTTTAAAAAAACCTTGTGCACTTTATAGATTCAGAATTTTTAAAGTGCTGTTTAAATTTGTTTAAAAGGAAAATCAGGAGAACACAGAGGAACACATCTGATTTTCAAACAAGACACAATGAGCGTCCTTCATTTTTAACTTTAGATGTGGGGGCTTTTTCCATTAAAAATGATGAAAAATGCTAAAGGAAGAAAAATAATCGAAAGGTTTAGCTTTTGATGTAAGCCCAATACTAATGCTTATCTCAAATCACATTGAGGAAAAATGAGCTGAACGCATTTGCCTGCAGAAAAGGGGGTCTTAAAAGCATTTAATCTGTAAGCATCTGAGTTTTTATACTTTATTGAGAACACATGTTTTTCTACCACCCCAATCACAGGAATTGCTTACCGAGAGCCACACAACTGTATCTAGGGAGGGCACATATTAGCTTGTCCATTGTGAATGCATTCTCAGGTACAGCAGGGATGTATAGTGAAGAAAAAATACATGCCTAAACTGAGCCCACATCTTGGAGATTGGAAAGAATAACATTCTGAAGAAGAATGGTAGAAGCAGCCTTTATGATATCAATCTCAGTAACACAGTCAAATTGAAGTTGTCTTAATATATGAATGAAAGCTTTTCAGACTAGTTCTACAGGAAAAATGAATAAATATATACAGCGACATATTTAGAAAGGATTTTAAAGGACAGTCCAAGATGTGACATATGCTTTGTTTTGTAAATATTGATGCTTCTTGTGGTGACCCAGAGAAGTAATAATTTTCCCCATCTTGATGTCAACACATTGGCCTATTTCACCGGACAGTTATGAGATTTAATTATAATGTAGAGAACCACATGATATTGAAGGGAAAATATGCTATTGCTGTTGTTGGTTTGTTGCTGTTTTCTCTTATCAACAGTTTTTTTTGTCACTAAGAGTTTGGAAGAACTGGGAAAAATAAATGGCTTCCTTGATCCTAATTTGAAACAAGACTACACGTCTGCACAATTCACTTTTTTGAGTCATGCACCAGTTAAATGAGTCCCAGCCTAAATGTGTACTAGGTAAACCGTAAGACTTGAAGTCGATATGTCTGTGCTGCCCCAACCAGTTAAGGATGTGATGGTGCTTATCCTGCTCCCCCTCCATGAATGCCATTCTGTTTTTCATAATAGGGGGAGTCAGTTCAGAGGAAACCCTACTCCCATGTAATTATGAAAACCAGAATGGTGTGCAGGTTGGGGAAGTGGTATGTGCACACTCATGTCTGGGCATGGTCAGCTTGGCTATTATGTCCAAGCCATGCCATTGTAATCAAACAATCTGAAACCTAATTACCATAGGTAAGATGACTTGTAGCTTGGATTATAACTACCGGTACCTCAGCAAAGTGTCAACGTTTCGGCACTGTAACTCTTTGCAAATGATTAGGGTGATCAGGAGAGTCAGGATGGTGTAGTAGCGGTTCTGGTGTTGGATTTAGACTGGAAGATCTAGGTTCAAATCCCAGGTCAGCCATGAAGCTTCCTGGTGACCTTGGGCAAGTCCCTATCTCTCAGCCTAACCCACCTCACAGGGTTGTTGTAAGGACAAAAGGAGGGAAGGAACCATGTATACTACTTGGAGGAAAGGCAATATAAAAATGTGAAAACTAAACTAAATTAGCTAGCTGAACAGTAAAATGGATGGCATTTGGTTTTTCCTTTCCATTGGTGCTGCTGCTATCCCAGAGTCCATGCAACTCAAGTTCTACCCTATCTCCCATTACTGCTGTCACCACCACTGTACATTTTAAAGCTGTTGCAGAATGTCTCTGTTGTCCTAGCCCACCACCCTCCTCTCCCCCACATTACCTATTTTACTCAATTCCCTCTTTCTTTTGTAATCTGGAGAGTGGGAGGAGGAGGATGAATGGTGGAGACAGTGGTTGGTGTACCCCTGGGTATGTATTGGTACGTTGTATCAGGCACTGGGTGGTCTTGGACAGACCTGTGGTGATGTGGACTCATTTTTCCCATGCCATCCATGTGGGTTACATAAGACCTGAGTTCACTCTGAGACATATACATTGCAAATCAGGTCAGCTTATTATAGTCCATTCTTGTGCTTTGGGTTGCACTTACTCATACTTCCTTCTGAACTTGTGAGCCCGTTGGACAAACACCAGTGACATGATCTGTATATGTCTGTAAATTGTCTAGCACACTGAACTGGGTGCTGCATAAATAACAACAGTGTGGTGGTGTCATTTCACAAAGATTTATATATGCATCCTCACCTTCAGAAAACGAAGGACAAAAAAATAAAAGAGAAAAGCCAAAAACGCACTGAAGACCTTACTTTGTGACCAACAAAGATTAAATTAAGTAAAGAGAATATGGGTTATCTCAGTGTCTCAGAGGCCCTATCCTAATTCAATCATCGGACACCCAAGGTGGTTAACAAAGTCAAAATATAGTGATTAAAAAAAATCAAACATCACATGTCTTAAAATTAACACGTTTAAATAATTCAAATAAATAATTAAATTGATTCAAAGTTAAATATCCAGGGTTGCATCCTAGCCCAGTCTTCAGTGAATAGAAGGTACTTCTATGCACAGAAAGGAGGGAAAACAATCCCACTGATCTCTCTATAACCACAGAGCTCTTCACAATCTACAGAATCCTGCTCTGAAAGGTTCCCCAACCCTCCAATGCAGTTTTTCAGGAGGCACAGAAGGCTATTGGACCAAGAGGGCGAAGTTTATTTCCATGCACATCCTTCTGTGTGTACCCCTTAGGACAGAGATTTTCAACCAGTCTGCCACGGCATATTGATGTGCCACAGCACATTAGTGTGCCACAAATGGTCCACATGTGTGCCGTGGGAGTTTGGGGGTCATTATTTAGCAGGGCTATTGGGTGATGTGAGCCTCCTGCCAGCAGCGCAGTATGCCCTGTCAATTGCCCAAAAAAGATGGTGTGTCTTGACAATTTTAGCGCCTTGTCAATGTGCCATGAGAGGAAAAGGTTGAAAATCGCTGCCATAGGATAATACCCTTAGATAGCAGCAAATATCATGCACGTTATGGCAACTACATTGCCATAATTTCAAATGCCTTCTAGAATAGGAAGGTCTTCACTATCACCAGAAGGCCAACAGGCAGTCACTGGGGACTGTCACTGAAAAGGCCCTGCGATTCATGACCACTGGCCCTGCTTCGGGGGGGAGGGGGGGACACCTGAAGTAGAGCTTCTGATGAAATATCTGAGTGCTATTGTCGGCTTTTTCTGAAACAGGTGATACCTCATGTTCTCTGGGCTGAGGGAGCTATTGAGATCATCAGGGAACACAGGTGCAAAGAAATGCCATTGGGGAGTGATTTGAAGGTGTGTGCTGTTTAATTTACAAATAGGAGCTATCAGTATTAACCAATCCGCAACTGGGAGAGTTTCCAACAGCATACAAAGGTTTTTCATATCAGAGTAATTTGAATTAAAGCTTCATTCAGCTTTGAACAAAACAAAACTCAATTTCGGGGATGAAAACAACACTATCCGAATGAATAATTCAAAAGACTAAATGGCACAGAGAGATTAATATTTTAATGTTACTCTTGCGTTTTATCAAGATGGAACATTAAATTACATAATACATTTTGTTTCAAGAACTCAACCCTCCCCCCCCCACCTCTTACGTCCATTAGTGTGTATCTTTTTAAACAATTAATTTTAACCTATTTCAAAATACCGCACTAATGCTGCTGGCATGAGCAAATGCGAAGAGATTTATTTTGTACAGTACCCAATATACTCTATACAGAGTGTTCATTCTTCCACACAAAGGAATTTGATTTCTTCCTTACTTAATTCTGAATGCTTTAGGCCACAACTTTCCTTAATTCTGTTGACAGTGTCATAAAACAAAGTACGCAACAGCAGCCTGTTTTTTACTCACTTGGTATCCAAAGACAGACGTGTTAGCAGAAATTTAATTTAAAAATTTAATTTAACCCCTTTAACGTGTGTGTGTGGGGGGGGGGGGTGATGGAAGACCTGCACAGCGCAGCAACCAGACCTGGCTACCTTTGCTATATCAGGGGGAATAGGAGGAATTGTGTGGATATTGTGGCAGATTAGAAGAATGTTTGTTTCAGCTGATTGGGAGGGTTACAGTTGGGAAGAGAGATGGTTGCTTGGTGGATGGTCAGAAAGATCGCATAGAAAGAGTGTTACTGTTGACAGCTGAAGCCAGTTACATCCGGGGCTCTGTCGCTGTACTAATTAGATCCGGAAGTACGAGTATAAAAAAGGAGTTTCCTCCAATGTTGTAAGCAAACTTCTGATGATGCCCCTCATGAATGGGGTGAAACGTAAAGTTTTTTTAACATCTGGTTTATGTAAATAAAAGTATTTTATTAACGACGTAGTATACCCGGAAATATGTGGATTTGCAATTCGGAGATTTGGGCACGTCGTGACAGTCTACAAACGGCAAATAACTCTTTAGCACTCATTTTCATCAGATGGGCAGCATTCTTTTAAAGTACTGAAAATGGTTTATTTTCTGAAGAGCCATCTACAGGTGTTAGCAGGCTCTCTGGAGTGGGCAGGAAGATGCGAGGGTTAAAGAGTTCACAACGGAGGGGCATTGTAAAGGGCACTTTTCATGTACCTAGCAAGGTAGCAAGCAAAGCCAAGGCGTTTTTATTTTAAACACAGACTGTGTCTTGGACAAAGGGTGAAGGCTTCCCATTCACCACAACCGGGCTATGTAGTGCTCTCCACCACTCAGAAATCACTCGTGTTTTTTTTTTCCACATGAAAATCTGTGCGAGGGAAGAAGAGTTGCCTTTTACACAAAAGGGACTATAGCACCCTTTCCCCATGTTTGTCTCATGCAGGAGCAAACCAATTGGTATCAATACGACTAATTAGCATTTATATAGCACTTTCAAGCGTGCAAAGCATTTCCCATGTAGTACCTTGATGTAATCCTTCCTACAACCCTGTAAGGGAAGTATTATAACGCCATATTGCAGCTGGGAAGCTGAGGCTGCGAGGATGTGGCTTACCTAAGGTAATCTAGCAAGTTCATGGCAGAGATGAGCTTCGAACCACATAAGTCCTAATTCATTGCTCAGTCTCCCAGTTACTACATCACACCACAACAGGTGGAGGAACCATTGCTCAGTGAAAAATAAAGGATGCTTGGTAAGTAAAGGGAAGGGAAGATTCATCGCCTCTCCCACTCACCCGTCCTCCCCCCCCATCCATGGGGGGCATGTGTAGAAGTGACATTTGTGGGGATCTAGGTGGCATGGGGGCACATGCCACACTGGGTAGTGTGAATACTTTCCATGCACAAGGCCCAAAGTTCCTGGCATATCCAGGAAGGTCAGAAAGTCTACTGTTTGAGAGCCTCTGCCAGTCAGAGTAGCAACCCAATCCTATAGGGCTTTAACGCTGGCGGAATGCATGTTCTGCCAGCTTTAACTGCCTTACAGCAGTCGCGAAAGGTAGTCCGACAGTGAGAAGAGGTCCATGCTGTTGGAGCACTGGCCGGAAGGCCGCAGCTGCGCCGCACATGGCATGGCCCCATTGGGACCCTCCGAGACAGATAAGCTGGCAGGGGATACAGGACAAAGTGGGGGGGGGAGGCAGAACGGGGTTAGGAAAAGCATAATGAGGCTGTGAAGGGGGGAGGGTGGGAAGCAACAGGGGGTGAGGGATGGGCAGATTGGCTCCAGGAAGGGGGTAGGTTTGACAAGACTGTGCCTAGTGGGGTCTTGGTAGGATTTGTAGGCCAGAACTTCAGCAGATTTCAAGAGAAGGGAGTTTAGAGTCACTGAGGACATGGTTTGGATTGTTTTGTTCTTTCTAAAGAAACAATGCCCAAAGTATGTTCTCTATAAAGTCGGAAAGATGATGCAGTCCCTGCCCCAAGGGTGGCCAATATAAATTATGTATCACTAGTGCAGATCTAACAAAACTGAACATACAACAGAACCACATCCATAAAATATACATAATAGGTGCTCCAAAAGGTCAGATCTCCCACTGTTTGATTTTTGTTTGCTTCCCTATCAGCTCTCTTTTATTCCTGTTGTGCCTAGAGAAATATGACTGAAAGATCTAGCAGGAGACATGTCCTTTGAGTAAAAATTTAAATGGGCAGAGGGGAAGTCATTTACCACAAAAGGACTGGACTGGAGTTCCAGTGCATAGTGGAAAGGGGGAGTAACTGAGGAGAAAAAATTAACATTGGTTTAGAGAGGACTTTAAAAAACTGCAGGGAGGGAGAAATTACCACGCTAGCAATATGTAGCATAAAGAGCACAGCAATTTTGCATTGCTGATCAAGTACACCATTCTACAGTAATGGTATCAGAAATCCTGATCTCAAAACAGCAGCAACAAACTGCAGCAAAACAGCAGCAGCAAACAAGCAGTAAATATCACTGTGATGAACAGACCTGGGTACAGTCCCATTGTAACCTGGGTTTTAACACTAACAATCTCTACCTGGTTGCAGCAGAAGTTGAGAAGTGATCCTTGTTTTGAATGTCCAGGGGCAGCAAATTATGCGCTTTTTATAAGAAAATGTTATACATGCAAAATGGATTTACTGTGCAAAACTGGCAACAATGTAATAGTTTATAAGCATTTGAAGTCTGCATTTTTATGGAGTCGTATTGGCAACAATGCCAACGGGATGGGAAACATGATGGGAAATATTAGTACGTTCAGTTGAACGCACTGTGTGTGTAAGTGTATGCATGGTCAGTGGAGGGGCCAGGTCACTGGAGGCACTGGGCTCTGCCAACCTTACCTGCAAAGGGCAATGGCAGCAGGTGGCAGCTCCTCCCACCCTCCCTACTGAGGAATGGAGGGGCAACCTTTGGCAACTGGCTGCTACTGAGGGGTTTAGAGGGCCTAGGTGAGCCCTGAAACGGGTGAGGGCCCGTGGCCAGTGCACAACGTGGCCAACTCTTGATGCCACTCCTGTGCACTGTGGCTATCTCCTGCATGCATGTAAATCAGGGGCAAAGCCTACTGCCTTGATACTGCGCCCCCCCCCCCCATGCATGTAAAGGACATTTTTCATGTACCTAGCAAGGTCCTGTGCCTTAGTAGTATTCTCAAAGTTTAGCTCTATACCTTCTTCTGCCACTTCTAACCTTCTGGTTTGTAACCTGAACTTTTGGTGTAATTTTCAAGTAAGGTTTTTCAATTCACGATCACCTTTAACCAAGTTAATCTTCTTCTATTACCCCCTTTAGTATATTTGTAGAGTACTATCCCTTTTCCTCTCCTCTTGTTTGCCCCTAAACCAAATAGCCGATACACACTCAATGATCTATTCATCTAGTCCACTGTTCTTCAATCTTGGGGTCAGGACCCCAAAGGGGTTGCGAAGCCTCATTTGCGCACCCCCTTCTGAGCCACGCCAGAAGAGGTCAGAAGGGGGTGCGCGAACAAGGGGCGGCCTCGCTGGACCAAGTGGCTTCTTTTGCCCCTGCTGAAGCAGGAGGAGGAGCTTTGCGATCTCGCTGCCACCCTGTTCCGGGTTCTCCTTTGGAAAAGAGAAGCCGGAATGGGGCTGCAGCGAGATCACTGTGCCCTGCTGCCTCCTCCTGCTTCCACAGCTTTGCGATCTCACAGCTGCACTGTTCCAATGTCCCTTTTCTAAAGGAGAAGCTGGAACGAGGCTGCAGTGAGATTGCAAAGCCCCGCCACCCCCTCCTGTTTCCGGCTGCAATCTGGAAGTAATTGGCGGTGACAGGGTGATGTCACAGCCAATTACGTCCGCATCTGCGTGCTCGGGGGGGTGACGCCAAGAGTCGCCACCCCGGACACCAGGCAGGCTGGGTATACAACTGCATCTAGGGCCTTAAAGGTTAATGCCAGCTTCCTGAATTGAGAGACCAGGAACAAACCAACCGTCAATGAAGTTGCTAAAGGACTGGTGTGATACGAACCAATTTGCTGGTTCCAAATAAAACCTTTGGGGCTGCATTTCTCTCTCTCGCTCTCTCTCTCTACACACACACACACACACACACACACACACACAGTGATTACACAACACACACACACACACACACACACACACACACACACACACACACAGAGAGAGAGAGAGAGAGAGAGAGAGAGAGAGAGAGAGAGAGAGAGAGAGAGAGTATAAACGAGAACAATGCCAATTAATACGTAAGCAAGTTCGCATTTTGGCAGACTTCTCAAAGGTCTTTATTAATTCCGCCAACTAACCTCAGCCTAACATTCCTTGTCATAGCAAGATGCCTTCCAATTATGGTGCTGTTCTGTGCTGTTGCTATGAGCCTGCTGTTTAATGGGTGATGCAGTTTTTTTTTTCTCATACACTTTAACACAACCTTTGAATTCTCTTGGAATTTTCAGGGGCTGTAAAATACCTTGAATTATGGAAGGTGCCATACAAAAGCAAATTCTTTTCCTCTCCTTCTATATAAAACCTATAGTCTCTTTTCCTGTGTGCTAACAATGGCTGCTGTGTCTGACAGATGAAATGCCTTTTAAGAGACTCATCACGTGAGGGAGCCCTTTCAAATGCATCCAAGATTTCTCAGATGCTGTAAGAAAGGCAACTCCGAGTACGCTCACAGTTTACTTTAAATCAAGACATTGAGGATAAATGAGACTCCAGCTGAGAGCAGATTGTACACAATGATCAGCGATACATTTGGGCTTTATATAAGCCTGCCGTATAATATTCTGGTTTGAAAGCTGGCAGATAAAAATTTAGAAACACATTGCTTGCCGATAAATTACAATGCACTGTGTAATACTGACAGACAAAGCTTTTGGAAACAAAATCATCCATTTACTCTGAAGGAGTCTCTCAAGATTATGCAGGAAGATCTCGAAAGAAAGTGGTTGTTTCCAGAAGCCTGATGTTGCATTCCTTGTACCTGGATGAGCGATTCCCTGAGGACACATGACATGCGAGAATATTCATTCAATGTTGTACCACATAAGAACATAAGAAGAGCCCTGCTGGATCAGGCCAAAGGCCCATCTAGTCCAACTTCCTGTATCACAGTGGCCCCACCAGATGCCTCAGGGAGCACACAGACAACAAGATAACCTGTTTCCTGCTGCCACTCCCCTGCACCTGGCACAGAGAAAACCTACTTCTAAAACCAGTAGGTTGCTTATGGCTTGTAACCTGTGATGGTCTTTTCCTCCATGAATCTGTCCAAACCCCTTTTAAAGGCATCTAGGCCAGGTGCCCTCATCACATCTATAGTGGGTGTACAAGGGGAACCCGCGGCAAAACGTTGTCACTTATTCCCAGCCACGCTCCTATTATGGACTCCAACCATCCTCGAAAAGGGGCCTTGAGCACTTGTTTGGAGCTTGCACAGGACACTTCTCATCTTTCCCACCTTCCCCTGCTCTATGTGTTGTGCTATATAAGTGCCAAAGGGCACAGAATTGTGGCTGCCTTCCAGCCTTGAACCTGAGCATCGTATTGCTTAGAGATGGGAGGGACCAGAGCACGAAGAGGAGAGCTTTGGATAGGATTGTGTGGAAAATCATGTCTACCATCAACACCATTTACGGATTTACATATTGTTCCCTTAACCATGTAATCTGTAAGGCAAATTTAGTGACAACTCCTAGATGAATTTTGAATCATTTAATAAATGAAGAGGCGCTACACCAGGGGTTCCCAACCTGTGATACTAGTACCACAAATGGTACTTTGGCTGACTGCTGGTGGTACTGGGACCGCTGGACCCCCATTCCGACATGGCGCTTTTGGTGGTGCGGTTTTGCTCCCAAGAAGCTTCTGCCTTTGGCAGAGCCTCTCAGGAACGCTGAGAAGGGCCCTCCCAACTGCCCAGAGCCTCCTCCCTGCTTTTTCTGGTCTCTGAAAACCCGGAACTCACTGGTGATGATGTCGTCGCCAGTCACTTCCAGTGGTACTCAGAACGAGAGTGGTACTGGAGGTGGTACTCGGCCAGGAAGGGGCTGGGAACCCCTGCGCTACATCAATAGGCTTATCCCCGGACAGATGGAGTTGACTTTACAGTCTTTCCCTCTGTCATATGGCTTACAAACTAGATATAAGTGAGCTAGATCGTCTACCTCCACTGAATTACACACACATAGATGATCTTCATTGCTGTAAAAAGTATTGTGCTGTAGCAAGAATGACAAGAAATACAATCTCTCCACACACATCTTTTATCTTTCATTCAGAGTTTAAACTTGTTTTTCTACATTTTATTGGACACTTTACCCTTTTTATGGATATAATAATATAAACGCAGTCAACTCCATCAAATTGCTTGCGTTGTGAGCAGATTTATATTTTTGCCATTTTTGTTGTCAATGACCATTGTTTCTGTCAAGCTCTAACAGACCTTGAAATATCAGCCTTTAAATCAAATTTGAGAAACAGAAACAGGATTTGTTGTTCACTTATTCCTAATTTGTGATGTAATTTGAGGAAGTCTGTTTTCTCTTGATTCATTTATGGCCAATGAAGTGAATGTTCTGTAGAAGGCTTTGCAGAATGTTGTGGGAAAAACTGTTCCAAATGTTATCAGATACATTTAGAGATTGAGGCTAAGGGCTAGCAAAGTTCTGGAAAGAATTGCAACCCAATCCACCACCACCCATACAGCCACACCACCAGAGTGTGCGCTGAATCCTGCGGGGGGGGGGGGGAGTCATGGAAGTCTCCTCCATGTAAGGGATCATTTGTTCCCTTACCCAGGGGTAAACCTCTATTTACTCTCCATTAATTAACCCAAATAGATCTACTCGGACCTCCGCCAGGTGAGTAAGGGAGAATGAATGGGGGAAAAACGGGACAAAGTTATTGGTGCAAGTTGCTGCTGCTGCTGCTGCTGCTATCTGTTCCATTCCACCCCTCCCCACAATTCCTCCCCCTCCCCACCCCATTCCACTCACCCCTGCTGGCTTACTGGCTCTGGCAGGGGCAGTGGGGTCTGGCAGCGAGGCTGCAGTGCCGCTTCTTGTGGCGGTGCTCACAAAATGGCCATCAGTGGCACTCTGCATGCTCCATCAACAACCATTTTACAACTGCAGATTACTGTTCCGCTGCTCTAAAACTCTCTGTTCACTGGCTAGATATGTGTGTGTGCATATGTGTACATATGTGTGTGCGCGCACGATAGCATAAAGAGTTACATTAGCCAGATTAAAATATGACCATAAACCTCCCTTATTATTCTGGAGTACTCCACTGTTAAATTCTTTGGATTTTTCTCTAAAGCATCTGGGTTACTATTCCAGACCCAGAATGGAGAATTAAGCAGAACTAGAAGATGAAACACTAGGAAAAAAAATAGCTTGTGTGGACTAAAAATTGAGTCTTATTTGGACGATTCCTTCAGATTCAAGACAGCAGTTGGCAGTTATCAAATGATAAAATTAGTGAACTGGTTGGAATGACACTCCCACCTCAAATGTGTGGGGGAGGAACAAGGATGTGTGTATGTCTTCCACGGACGTCGCTGGAGCGTGGCGGGGGGCGGGCTGCCAGGGGTTGACGCGCGCCAGGGGTTGACGTGCGCACCTCCGTGCGCGTCACCTCCGTGACGCGTGTCGCCCTCCGAACGCTCTGAGGCCGGCCCGAGAGCCGGCCTCAGAGCATCCGGCCCCGCCGGCGCTCCAGGGCCTTCTGAAAGAAGGCCCAGTGCGTCAATACGGGTACTTTAACGGTTTTTGCGCATGCGCAGACCATTTTGAGGGCAAGAGGGCAGGCCCTTGCCCTCAAAACGGTCTCTGCGCATGCGCGAAAATTGTAAAAGTACCCGTATTGACGCAGTGCATGGGCCTCGCGGGGTGGGGGGGCACCAGGGGCAGGGTGCAGCCGGGTCGCCCCCCCAAAAAATCACGATTGTTCCTTTACTGGAACATACTCGGGGGTCACTAGGGTGACGCCCGCCCCCCCGCCTTGGGGTGACGCGCATCCTAGTGACGCCTCTGACGTCTTCCCTCACCCCCCATTGGTCATCCCAACTGTCCCTTAATGTGAAGGTGAAATATTACTTTCAAGTACTATTTCATCTATGAGTTCAGATGAAGTACACTGTGCAATTGGCCAGTGGCAGGACAGTGTGTGGGATGTGGAGAACGTGCATACCCATGCTCCTTCCCCAAGCACTTGAGCGAGCCAGTGGACTTACCATCTGACCCAGCTCAATCCTAGTCATGTTTGCAAGGATATTCATGACTGTGGATATCACAGTCACACAATGATTAAAACATCTGTCTGGGTTTTCCACAATAACCCTAACAATGAAAAACGTTTGCAAAGCTACATTGGGATACTCATTCTTCGCTTATCGTATAAGAAGAATTAAAAAAAATCAATCCCTGTATCATCTCCATGTATTCTTAAGAAATATTAAATAACATTAATAATCAAACATTCAAATGTATTTGACATGACATTACCATGAAGGATTTAGGCGCTCAAATTCATCATAGTAACACTGTAATCCATTGCACACTCACTTGGGTGTAAGTGTCATTGAACTCAATGGGACCTACTTCTGAGTAAACATGCACAGAATTGTAGTGCATAATTCTATTACCTACTGGTATTAGCTGAGCCAATGAGCTGGGCATTTATGAAAGAAAATTCCCCACGCTGAGAAAATTCAAATCATTAGTCTGAGTAATCTACAGCAATGCAGACTAAATGCAGACTGCAATTGAATGATGATTCTCTTAGGGCCCAATCCTATACTTACCTCCCACTGTCTGCACTCCTCTTCTGCTGGTGCTGACTGCCGTAAAGCAATCGAAGCTAGTCGTAAAAGGTGCTCCCGGCAGTGTGCTACTCAGCACACTGTCGTGGATGCTGGTGGGAAGGCCTGCACCTTTCCAGCGGCACCAGCAGATTTCCCAGAACCCACCAATCCAGGTAAGATCCAGAGTCCATCGATCCAGGCAGGGGAGGTAGAAAGGATGGCAGGAAGGTAGAACAGGGGCAGGGAGGGCATAACGGGGCAGTTATGGGGTCAGGGGGAATAGGCAGATCAGGTCCAGGAAGGGGGTGGGTTTGGCGGCAGCAGTGGCCGCTGAACCCTAACCCCCTTCCCAGACTCGATCCCACGGCATGGATCCATGTGAACTTGTGCCAGCTATTACAGGTATGAGTAGATCCCCCCTGCACCAACGAGGCTTACCCCCGAGTAAGGGAACAATTGTTCGCATTCCTAGAGGGGACTTCTGCATCTGCCCCCCTCACCTCAGGATGCAGCGGTAGCCATTTTGGTGCCGCTGCATTGGCAGGGAGGAAACAATAGGATTGCGCTGTTAACTGTTATTTCATTGTCTTTAGATGGCACCATAGAATCTTCAGTTTCACATTGCTCAGCACTGTCCCTTTGCACTCAGCATTTTCTTATTTGCTTAATGGCATCTTGTGCTCTCGAAAACAGCAGTACTATAACATTAACAATGGTGGGAATCTATATTGGCAAAGCTCTACATGAAAGAAAGCTATGTTACAGTAATTTTCCAGAAGGTTTTATGAGATGGCATTGCTGCACCTTTGAAATGTAAACAGTTCATTCCAGGAAAAATTAGTTCTGTCTACAAGTACAGGTAATTGAAGGTACCAAAGACAAGGGAGAAAGGTTCTTTTATCGTGAGAGTAAGAAAAGAGAAAGTTTACTCTTCTCCTTGGCAGAATTTCACTTGAAAAGACTTGTTACTTGGCCCTCTAGAGAAAGTCTCAATCTACATTTAAATGCATACATTTTCCAGTGATTCACAGGGGACTTCCACTATCAAAGTTTCATATAAAAACATAGAGACATTTCCCAGAGTTTTGAAAAGAGGAGGGGGAAAGCCTGTTAAATTTATGCCTTTAAAATGAAATTGTGCCAGCTTTCTGGGGACTAATTTAAAGTCTTCACAGAATAACCAGATTAAACAGCATTAGCGACAGATCATTCTTACTTCTTGTGTCTTACCCGGGGTCTGTATTTGCATGCATGCTTTTGATTTGAGACCGGAAGAGAAATGCTTCCATTTTGTCAAGTCGTCAGGTTCTTAGGGTTACAGCTTTCAACTATGATGAAGAGTTAGCAATATGGGCCCAGGTGTTTATAATCAATTGTGGGAGATGAGACAAATTGGTTTCTTTGGTTCATGTTCTTTGTGGTTCTAGAAAGTTGGTGTTGAAAGGGGTGTGTTGGGCTCAATTCAAGGCGCTTCAGTGAACTTTCAATGTCTGCATGGCTTGGGCTCCTCCAACCTGGCCTCTTTCCAGGCTGCCAGCTGAGATCTATTCAACAGGCACTGTTTGCTGCACTGTCTTTTTGGCAGGTCAAGACAGTTAAATGTAGGGTCTTTACAGTCATAGCCCCCAAACTCTGCAAGCTCCTTCCTGAAGGGTTAAGGAAATGTCTCTCTTCTAGGTTTCCAGAAAGGCAGCAAGAACTTCTGTCATAAACAGGCATTTAGGGTTCCACCCTCCTCCTTCCCTGTAGCTATTCCAACAAATAATTCATTTTATTTTTAGAATTTTCATGATTGTGCTTTTAGGATTCCATTTTTGTTGCAATAAAATGCTCTGCGCAATCTTGGAAAAGCGGAATATAAAGACTATAAACAATGATTATTCAGCTATTAGCCACTCTTCTCAAGAGGACAACCTAAGTAGACAGAGCTGGCCCAACTGGAAAGGTCTGTAGAATCTTAGAGATATAAATAAAAATTATTATAGGCATTATATCTCTATAGTAGAATGGAAAGCAATCAAAAGGTGCGCTTAAAAAATGCATGTAAGTTAATGGACCAAATGGATCTAAGCACATTTTACTGTGTGTATTTGACAAGACTAGAGTAGGTTACCCTAGCGCGGGGGCCCTTAGGCACGGGGCCCAATTGGGAGCAATTGGTCCAATTGGCTTAAAGCCGACCCTGCAAGTAGATGTGTCTGGACAGCCACCTTTGTCTGCCTGCCTCAGTGGCTCCAATACTACAAATGAGCCCGACTGTGAGGAAAACACTTGAAGTCACAAAAAAAATGAGAGGGGGCAGGTGGGGAAGGAGAGGGTCCTCCTTGCAGAAATTAACCCTCCATTGACTCCCAATGATTTGCAAACTCTACAGTCATGAGAGTAGATAAACATGGCTGTCTCTGTTGATGACTAACAGATGGCCCAACCATACACATTTTTTTAATTTAACAATTTAGCCTCTTCTTTTTTGCTGGGATGCATCTTATTCCACAAAGTGATTAGCAAGGAACAAAAGAATCAATCTAAAAACAGCTGAAGCCATGGCTCATGTTTCCTTAAGCTTCCAAAAGCACTTGCAAGTTTTAACCAACACTATTGAAACTACCATTTGCTCCATAAACCCAGCATAATGGGCTTTCCATGCTAAATTTTGTTATCTTTTCTACGGTGCTATTGCCAGGGATGTGGATCAAGTCTCTGGGTCCAAGTCTCGAGTCAAGTCTCAAGTCTCTGGGTCCAAGTCTCAAGTCAAGTCCCAATTCTTTGCCCCCAAGTCCCGAGTCTTTGGTTGCAAGTTGCGAGTCCCTATCTATTTAATGGGGAAAACAGGTTTAAACCTGAATAAAATTTGACTTGTCGTAAAAGGCTCCAAGTCTCGAGTCGAGCCTTTCGAATCTTCTACAATTGTTGAGTCAAGTCCGAATCAAGTCATTGAAGCGATTTGAGTCCGAGTCAATGGACTCATGTCCACATCACTGCCATCTAGTTTGAGTCTTTTACAATCGCCGAGTCAAGTCCGAGTCGAGTCAATGAAGCGACTTGAGTCCAAGTCAATGGACTCATGTCCACATCACTGCCATCTAGTTTGAGTCTTTTACAATCACCGAGTCAAGTCGAGTCAATGAAGTGACTTGAGTCCGACTCAAGTCAGAGTTAATAGACTCAAGTCTACCTCATTGGCTATTGCTTATTTTAGTCTAACTATCATCCTAGAGCCTCCCCATCGCCTGATGTACACATAGATCAGAAAAATGCTTTAGAAAGTACTGCCACAGTCTTTGCTATTTAAATTCTACTAGCCATGGTCTCACATATACAACTATAATAAAGGCACTAGATGGCTGGGCATGGAGGAGCTCGGTATGCTCAGGCTACAGAAGGAGAGATTAATAGGAACATGCTTTGAAATATTTTACAAGATCTTCAACTGAAAAGAGAGTGCTTGTGTGCCAACACACTCACATTGGTAAAAGCAAGACAGGTATAAAATAAGAACACAAACCTAAATATTTGCAGACAGCCATTTACTATAGCAGCAGTACAATACATATTTTTTTAAAAGAAATAAAACAGGACAGAGACACTTCAAGCAAAACAACCTAATGCGCTCATTCTCTATGGGCACAGAAGTAAAGTGCCATGCCACTTTAGATTGGCTGGTTTACTGTAAAAAGAATTTCAGTGTACTTTTGACCCCACTGAACACTGAACGAGATGTGAGTGAGCGTGGCAGGAAAGGAAGATGGATGAATTTGAATGAATCGTGATGTTTTCTGACAGCAACAGAAGCAGAATTTCGGGCTTAGAGAGGCATGACCAAAACATTTTGAAAGCTGCATAAACCTCAACAGTTCTGAAATGAATTCATTTACAGCTGGTATAACATTTAAGGTTTTACATGTATTTTTCTTTCAGAAAACAGCAGGCACTTGAACTATGGAAACCATTTTGTCTGAGTGGTCTGATTTTGTTAGATATTCTAGTCAGGCAAGTGAGTTTTTCCATTAGGACTATATCCCAAACTTAATATGCCAATAAAGGTATTTGTATTCATATATCCCAAACTTTGTTTCATCAAAGGATACAAAATATTCCAAAGTAGTGCCGGTGTTAAGGAGGCAACTGAACTGGACCTCCCCAAGCTAACCAGTGACCCGCCATCAGCAAATGGAGTGAGGAAATCTGCAATGGCTGATGAATGTAGAGGGATACTGGGAGTTGGCATGGGCAGCTGAGCCCCCCCCCCCCAAGTGGATGTGAATACTTCCCCGTCCCAAACATTTGGAAGGATATTCAAAGATTAAGGCAAGAGATGAACAATTCTGAAATTGTCCACTAATTAGCATGAAGGTTGGTGGTGGTGGCCATTCTGCTGACAAAATCTCACCAGCTAAGGAGAGTCTCAAGGTATTCTGAAGACAACAGACCACTAATACGCTTTAGTGAGTTGCGTCCATTGCATGATAATTGTCTGGATAGCCTTTTAAACACAGATAATCTGATGAAACAATTACATCAGGACCTCCATGAAATGATTCCATGGAGATTAAAAATCTATCCAAATGTCCTGGAGCTGAATTCCAAAAAAGGACATCATAGAAACTTAGGTAAAGGTAAAGGTGACCCCTGACAATTAAGTTCAGTCGTGTCCGACTCTAGGGTGTGGTGCTCATCCCCATTTCGAAGCCGAAGAGCCAGCGTTGTCCGAAGACACCTCCATGGTCATGTGGCCGGCATGACTCTCCTTGCCGCAGCGCGTAGCATGCGGCTGGAACACGGAGCACTGTTTACCTTCCCGCAAGCGGTACCTATTTAACTACTTGCATTAACATGCTTTGGAACTGCTAGGTTGGCAGGAGCTGGCCAAGCAACGAGAGCTCATCCCGTCGCGGATTCGAACTGCCAACCTTTCGATCGACAGCTCATGGTTCAGCGGATAGACTCAGGAAATGTTGCATTCCCTAGATAAACTTTTCACACTGAGGTGTTCACATGATTACTTTGACCGCCGCACTTTATATCAGAAATGGTCCTGCAAAACAGAAAAGCATACCTAACAATAATTCAATAAATACTGGAGGTTTTTTTCCTCAGAAAATACTGATTGAGTCGCAGTATAAAGAAAATCTAAAGCTATTCCTCCTGCAATCATGAATGGCCTCTTTATGAAACTGGTGTGTATGCCCAGGGATTCTTTGTTTAAAATCGTATTTGTTCTTTGAATGCCAGTTCTTAAGCTGTTGACATGGTTAATTCTAACAGTGTACCACATGCTTTAACAGTATTTGGCTCCTAACCCTTATGCCATTAAATGTACATTTTGGATACTGTGACATAACCCAGGTGATCCTTCACAAGATTTTGTGACCCAATTGACTCTGCCCCTATTACCGGCTTATGGACTGAGAGTGCTGATTGCATTAGTATTGATAATATGCTTGCTGACATTTCTCATTGCTGGAAAGGAAACCAGACGGAAGACAATTCATTACACTGGGTTGATGATCAAATCTGGGGATGTAGTTGAATTAAGTGATAGAACCTTACGCTATTTCCTGACCCTCAAATAGTAAAAAAAAAAAAAAGGTAGAAAATATAACCTAAGGTTCAAGGACATTTTAAATCATATATTACATTTTTTTCGTTAACGGCCATTACAGAAAATAATGTGTATTATTACGTTCTCTGTAATTGACTCCCACTCAGATGGAGCTTTACAAAGGGCTAAATTGTGATTAAGTACTGTACATTTTTAAAAAAAAAAAAAGGTGGATGAAATTGAAAGAGACTTTAAAGCTATGCCTTCAGCAAAGAAATATAATTGAAGTAATATATTTACATACAGTATGTCACAGATAATATCTCAAGTTCAATATTTTTCTGCATTGGATTCAGATATCTTAGTTAACAGCTGATTTGTGTTAAGACACTGATAGGTTCACAGTATACTGCAAGGTAGTGAGCTCTGAACACGAGATACCTGGTAGTAAGTCTTTCACACATATACATGTCTGTCACCATAGGGGGGAATTGGAACTTGCACCAACTGAACCTCTTTCCCAACCTCTAGACCAGGGGTTCTCAACCAGTGGTACTAGTATCATCAGTGGTACTTCAGCCAACTGCTGGTGGTACTCGGACTGCCGGACCACCAGAACCCCCCCTCCAATGCGGTGCTTTCAGCAGCACATTTTTGCACCTGAGAAGCTCCTGCCTTTGTCCGAGCCTCTCAGAAACGCTGAGAAGGGCCCTCCCACCCTCTCAGAGCCTCCTACCTGCGTTTTCTGGCCTCCAAAAACCCAGGAGTAACTGGCAATGATGTCATTGCTATGTCACTTCTGGTGGTACACAGCAGGAGAGTGGCGCTGGAGGTGGTACTAAGCTGGGAGGGGGTTGAGAACCCCTGCTCTAGACATTCATTTGAATGGTCTACTCAGACAACCTGGACAATTGTTTATTTTCCACATTTTTATACTGCCCTTCCTCCAAGGAGCTCAGGGTTGTATATAGTTCCTCACCTCCTTTTGTCCTCACAACAACCCTGATTTGAACCTGAATCTTCCAGGTTTCATCTCCCAAACCACTACACCATCCTGGCTCTCATCTATTTAGACCATCTGAAACCCTGAAGAGAGTCTAAAAGTACACAAGTTGTACCTGTGTGTGATCAGGAATCCTAAAAGGCAAATACCACCAGGCAAAGATTTAAAAAAAAAATCCCTGACCCTTGAGCATGTCAATGAACCCAGGCTTAATTGATGGTTGTATTTGGTTCTGCTAGATTTTTTTAATCATTGCGCGATGCTTCTGTTCTGCTGTCATTAACACTGGCTTTTATTGCATTTGATATTGTTTTTATAAATTTGGGAACTGCCTTGGGAATTTTTTTAACGGTGTATAAGTATTTTAAAAGAAATTAAATAAGGCACCTGATCGTGCGTACATTTCTATCTGCATTGAGACTGTTCCGGTCTTGGATGAATGAGTGGATGTTGGGAGAGAGAACGGTGTTTGTAATCCCAAGTCCTAGCCTCCCAAGTATGAAGAGTGATGTGTGAAGAGTGATGGTGATTGGCAGAAGAATGAATCTGAGCTTAGGAAGTCTCATATCACCAGACTCTGGAGAACCTGGACTCCAAAGTGGAACGCTCCAAAGACCTCACTTACCACACGCTGAAACGGCGAATGATGGCTCATATCTTTCTGATGGGGGAATCTGAATCAGCCCACCTGCCACTCAAGGCTTTTAGCTCTCTTAAGAACAGCTCTGGAGGAAGCAGAGGACAGTCTGTGGCCATCCCATAATGCCACAGTTCATGGCTCCAGGCAGAATGCCATCACTTTACATTTCCTGCTGTTGCAGTTGAGGGAAAACGTTCTCGCACTCGCAAGGCCTTCACAAAGCTCTGAACATTATCAGATTAACATCTGCCTTTCCTGGCAGTTATCCCAGGTCTTACAGAGCCTGTCTCTGCCACCTGGGACTGCCTTCCCACTACAGGATGACGCGTGCTCAAGGTGTATCCCCTCCATGATTTCCTTAACGCCCTGCAGAATCACAGACCAGCCAGAACAGGACACCATGTCGCTTAGATTGGTAGTGTTAATAGACAGTGTTTCCTGCAATTGCATGAGATTTTTAATAGGCAGGTCATAAGAACATAAGAAGAGCCCTGCTGGATCAGGCCTAAGGCCCATCTAGTCCAGCTTCCTGTACCACACAGTGGCCCCACCAGATGCCTCAGGGAGCACACAGCCAACAAGATAACCTGTTTCCTACTGCCACTCCCCTGCACCTGGCACAGAGAAAACCTACTTCTAAAACTAGGAGGTTGCTTATGGCTTGTAACCTGTGATGGTCTTTTCCTCCATGAATCTGTCCAAACCCCTTTTAAAGGCATCTAGGCCAGGTGCCATCACCACATCCTGTGGCAAGGAGTTCCACAGATGAATTATACGCGGGATAAAGAAATATTTTATTTTGTCCGTTCTAATTCTCCCTCCACTCAATTTTAGTGCATGTCCCCTGGTTCTGGTGGTGTGCAAGAGGGAGAAGAATTTCCCTCTATCCACTCTCTCCATCCCATGCATAATTTTATACACCTCAATCATGTCCCCCCTCAGGCGCATTTTTTCTAGGCTGAAAAGCCCCAGACGCTGTAGCCTTTCCTCATAAGGGAGGTGCTCCAGCCCACGAATCAATCTGGTTGCTCTTTTCTGCACCTTTTCCAATTCAACTATATCCTTTTTGAGGTGTGGTGACCAGAACTGGACACAATACTCCAGATGTGGCCTTACCATCGATTTGTACAAAGGCATAATGATATTGGGCGTTTTATTCTCAATCCCTTTTTAAATGATCCCGAGCATGGAATTGGCCTTCTTCATAGCCGCCACACACTGGGTCGACACTTTCATCGTCCTGTCCACCAGCACCCCAAGATCTGTCTCTCTTGATCCGTCACAGACAACTCAGAACCCATTAGTGTATATGTGAAATTTTGGTTTCTTTCCCCAATGTGCATCACTTTGCACTTACATTGAAGCACATCTGCCATTTTGCTTCCCATTTTCCCAGTTTGGAGAGATCCTTCTGGAGCTCTTCACAATCCCTGCTGGTCTTCACCACCCGGAAAAGTTTAGTGTCATCCGCAAACTTGGCCACCTCGCTGCTTATCCCCAACTCCAGGTCATTTATGAATAAGTTGAAAAGCACCAGTCCCAAGACCGATCCTTGGGGCACACCGCTTTTCACCTCTCGCCATTGTGAAAACTGCCCATTGACTTCCACTCGCTGTTTCCTGGTCTTCAACCAGTTCCTAATCCACAAGGGGACCTGCCCTCTTATTCCCTGACTGTAGAGTTTTCTCAGGAGCCTTTCATGAGGGACCGTGTCAAACGCCTTCTGAAAATCCAGATGTATACCGTATTGGTCTGAATATAAGACTCACTTTTTTCTCCTAATTTAAGTTTTTAAACTAGGGGTGCATCTTATAATCAGGCTGTTGCAATTTAATGCCAGTGATTTAATTACATTTTTTAATAGCACCAAACCTTAAGTCTTATAATCAGGTGCGTCTTATACTTGGGACAATACGGTAATATCCACAGGTTCTCCCGCATCCACATGCCTTTTGACCTTTTCAAAAAATTCTAACAGGTTTGTGAGGCAAGACTTCCCCTTGCAGAAGCCATGCTGACTCTCCCTCAGCAAACCTTGTTCTTCTATGTTTTATCTTTAATGAGACTTTCCACCATCTTCCCTGGAACAGATGTTAGGCTGACCGGCCTGTAGTTTCCCGGGTCCCTCCTCCTTCCTTTTTTAAAGATTGGCGTGACATTAGCTATCCTCCAATCCTCTGGCACAGTGGCCATTTTAAGGGACAAGTTGCATATTTGGGTCAAGAGGTCAGCAACTTCATTCTTGAGTTCCTTCAGAACTCTTGGGTGGATGCCATCCGGGCCTGGTGATTTATTGATCTTTATTTTGTCAATTAAGTCTGAGACGTCTTCTCTTTTAACCTCTATTTGACTTAAATCTTTAGTCAGGGGTGACCGTTCCAGCAGCAGTATTTGCCCAAGGTCTTCTGCTGTGAAGACAGATGCAAAGAACTCATTTAATTTCTCTGCAGTCTCCATGTCCCCTTTTATCACCCCTTTCTCTCCCTCACCATCCAGCGGACCAACCGTTTCCCTGGCAGGTTTCCTGCTTCTAACATATTTGAAGAAGCTTTTATTATTCCCTTTTATGTTGCCTGCCATACGTTCCTCAAAGTCTTTCTTGGCCTCCCGTATCATCTTTTTACATTTCTTTTGCCACAGTTTGTGCTCCTGTTTATTTTCCTCATTAGGGCAAGACTTCCATTTACGGAAGGAAGCTTCCTTGCCTTTTATAGCCCCCTTAACTGTTCTTGTTAGCCATGCCGGCACCCTCCTGGACTTAGTCGAGCCCTTACTCCTTTGTGGGATACACTCCCGCTGGGCCTCTATGACTGTTATTTTAAACAGCCTCCATGCACTCTGGAGCGATTGGACTCTTTTTACCTTCCCTTTCAGCTTTTTTTTAACTAGTCTCCTCATTTTGGGGAAATCAGCCCTTCGGAAGTCAAGGGTTTTGGTGTCAGATTTGCTCGGCACTCTCCCTCCGACATGCATGGCGAAACAGATCGCAGCATGGTCACTGTTCCCCAACAGTTCGGTAACATTTACATCTCCGACCAGATCTTGAGTGCCACACAATATCAAATCCAGAGTCACCTGTCCTCTGGTCGGCTCCGTGACTAGCTGCTCTAAGGCACAGTCATTTAGCATATCCAGAAATCCAGTCTCTCTTTCATGACCAGAGCATGAATTGACCCAGTCGATGTGAGGATAATTGAAGTCCCCCATGTCTACAACCCTGTCTCTCATTGACACCTCCCTGATTTGCTTCCTCATTTCAAGATCCCCTTCAGGTTTTTGATCTGGAGGACGGTAGCATGCCCCTACTATTACATCGCTCTTTGAGCCTAGTAATCTAACCCACAGTGATTCTATGGAGGAGTCAGAGCCCCCTCCAGCTCTACTCTGGTGGATTCTACCCCTTCTTTGACATAGATGGCCACCCCACTTCCAACACGCCCCTCTCTGTCCCTCCTATAGAGTTTATATCCTGGAATTGCAGTATCCCACTGGTTCTCCACATTCCACCAGGTTTCTGTTATACCTACTATATCAATGTTTTCCCTAGCCACCAAATATTCCAGTTCTCCCATCTTTGCCCGTAGACTTTGGGCATTTGCATAAAAGCACTTATATACCAGGTCACCCAAGAAGGGCTGCATGTTTGCACTTTTATCCCTGCAGCCTTCTGTCCTGCTAGACTGGCTGTCATGTCCCATCACGCTACCACTCCTAATTCTTACTCTGTTAGTACTTGACTGTTCCCAATCCTCTGCACCCTCATTCCCTAGGGATGAGGAGTCCCAAACCGGATGCCCCTCAGCTCCTGTTGGCTTTCCCCCAGGGGTCAGCCATCTCAAGCAAACACTGAGGTCACCATCTCAAGCACACTGGCAAATAATGAATGTTTTCAAATAGAAACTGAGGCAAGCATATTTAGCCGGCAATGCACTGATCGAATTTAGTCATGTAACACAATGATCCACACTTTTTGGTCTGTGATGACCATTACAAGAAGTTCAAACTGTTAATACATTCTAGATCAGGGGTTCCCAACCCCTTCCTGGCTGAGTACCACATCTGGTGCCACTCTCCTTCTGAGTATCACTGGAAGTGACCGGCAATGACCTCATCACCAGTTACTTCCGAGTCTTCAGAGGCCAGAAAAAGCAGGGAGGAGGCTCTGGGCAGGCGGGAGGGCCCTTCTCAGTGTTCCCAAGAGGTTCGGCCAGAAGCAGGAGCTTCTTGGGAGCAAAAAAACACGCCACCAAAAGCACCGCGTCAGAGCAGGGTTCCAGTGGTCCAGCGGTCTGAGTACCACCAGCAGTCGGCTGAAGTACCACTGGTGGTACTAGTACCACATGCTGGGAACCCCTGTTCTAGATCCCTTTTGTTTACTCCCAATGGATTGTTCACCATGCATACGTCCATTCTGTTCAGCTATGAGGCGATATATTCTTCTAAAGGACTGAAAAGGAAAACACTGCCTGTGCACTTCATATATATTCTATCTAGAGCAGCGTTTCTTAAAACAGAGCGGCGCTGCATGTCTACTAGTGAGTAGGTGACTGTTCCTTGATCCACTTTGAAGGGCAGGCTGAGAGGAACACAATGCCACCAGAATGGTCCCGATCCAATGAACGGACGTTGGAAGCATCTGATACTTCACAGGGGTTTGCCTACCCACCTGGGTGCAAGTTGGGTATTAGTAAAGTGAAACTTTTTTTAAAGTCTCATAAAGCTAGGTGGGTCACGACAGAGTGGTGTTTTTAAAAAGTGAGTCCTGGTGCTACAAAGTTTCGGAACCACTGAGCTAGAGAGTACATTTCCTCTCAAACCCATTTTAGTATGTCTTGATTGAACCATGTGAACAATTACCCTCAAGTATGAGATTTTAACACAGTTGTGGTGAAAATCTTTGATTTCCCCCTGGGTAGTTTTGACTATTTTTCACCTGTTTTGGACCTTCCTAGCTTCAGAGACTTCAATGATGTCTCCGTATTCTGAAGAGGCTGAGAGTCATTTAAAGTCAGTAGCCATATTTGACCAGCAGAGACGGAACTATGCCCCCACATGGGGGGGCGTCGACGTGACGCCCCCCATGTGTCGCCGCTAGTGCCACACCCCCTGGGGGTGTGACGTCATTTTCGTGTGCACACACAACGCCCTGCCATTTTGCAAGCCTTTTCAGAGCCAAATGGCTCCAGGGCAGGCGGGCGGGCCAAAACACAACACGAGAACGATCATCGGGAGCACCCAGAACGCATACCGGAGGCAAGTACAAATGTCTTTTCTGGTGGCTGTTTGCTGGTGGTCTTCTGCATCTTTTTTAGATTGTGAGCCCTTTGGGGACAGGGAGCCATTTAATCATTTGATTTTGTCTGTAAACCGCTTTGTGAACTTTTTGTTGAAAAGCGGTATATAAATACTGTTAATAATAATAATAAGTACACCACCCCTTGGGCCCTGCGCCCTGGGGCCCACCGCCCCAACTGCCCCCAGTGCCACGACACCTCTGTTGACCAGGGTGGTGTCAATCATGTGAGCATCCTCTCATCCATCTGATCAACAAACAAAACACTTGGTTTTGAGCCAGGTCACTGGACTATGAAGTCTGCCTGATTTCCAAGAGTGAGAAATTGAGGAACTTAGGTGGAAAGAGGGAAGAGCCTTCACGCGTGACCCGGAAATGGGTTGTTAAGCTTCAAAAAGCCCTGCAGAGGCTTGAAAACGGCGCAGTTGGCTTCTAAAGCGTTAAAAAAAACCACATTTTAAACTTTTTTCTTTTTACAGTGTTTTTAACGTGGACCCCACGGATCCAAGACCCGCGGTAAGTCAAATCCGTGGATCCCAAAAGGGTCCACTGTATGTTCAAATTGTCATATTCAAGTTCTCAGTATCATTTGTACTGAGAATGTACACAATGCTCTGATTTCATCTATAAACTGTCCTTAAGGTGATTTGGATGATTTCTGGAGTTGTATCACAATGTGGCAATAATTTGTGTGACTAGGGCTGCAATCCTGTACACACATACCCTGGAGTAATTCCCACTGAATTTAATAAGGCTCAGTTCTGAATAGATATGCATAGGATTGAGTTGTAGTTATGCTAAGTGGCCATATCCATCACAATGGTTAATGGGTGTCTTGGTGGTATAGACATATGGCGTACCTCTTGCACAACCAATCATGCTGTCAAAGAAAGGTCACCTAGCTTGAAACAAACTCAAGAAAGTGTGACTCAACAAGCCACAAATGACACAGCTGGTACTTGCTGCCACCTTATTTACCACCATATCCAATGTGTTCCAGCAAGGATGAATGGACGGATGAGAGTTTTCTCAGGAGTCACACTTCCATCACTGGTTTCCCCCTCCCCTTGTGCATGTGATCATCAGCATAATGGGGGGGGGAACCAGAACATAATGCTCCAGTCTCCACCCACTTCAGAGCATCATATTGGAAGAGTCTTGAATTATGGGCTGAATGCTTATGCTGCCATCACTTCCACCCCACTACCTAAGACTAGAAAGCATAGTGCTTTACTGTGCATGCGTCTGAATGTATATACCTGTACCTACAGCTTTGTTCACAACTTATAGTCATGTGCTGACTGAACATATGGAAGGGAGGCAGTGGGACTGCACTGACTGGCCCCATTCTCCCAACTTCACCCCCAACTGCTTCTTTCATCACAGGAACTATACAGTACGTGCAACTGGAAATCTCGACATGATCAGAGATCCTGCTTGTTTGCAGTTTATTCTCATCTTCAGCTCAACACACAGAGAGTAGGAGTGGAGCCAGGTGGTGCGATGCTGCCTCCCCCTCCACATGTTCAGTCCACGTGTGGAGAGAGGGTGAGAAAAAGATTCTATCCATACCAATGACATATACTAACTAAACAGATGTGACTAATGAAAGCACACATGTACATTTTGTTTGGAAAAAATAAGAAGCTTCTGCAGGTATTCTGACATAAATCATAGGCAGAGCAAGCACATGAGTGGGTCAGTGAAGTCTGCAAGGACAGGGAAAGGGATTGGGATTAGATAAGCCAACACTTTGTCCAGTAGCCTTTGGCAGCAATTGCAACGATTCCAGCTTATTCTCTGCAGAATCTTCCTTTGTTAAAACGAAAGCAGAGATATTCAGCCTAGATTTCTTCAGAAGTCCCCCAAATTTGTCCAATCATTTGACTAGAGACTCATTTTTTTTCCAAGAAAAGGTCCAATTTAAAGTCATGTACATTTTTCTAAATCACTTTGAGTTTTGCCTGCTTGGAAAACTCTCGATTTAGCTGGCAATTTACCTTTCACATTCCTGATATTCCCTTTTCAATTCAAACCAAATTGTTCACACTTTCCTGACTCCAAGTATTGCTGTTTTCTGCTGAACACAAGCCCCAGTTCATCCTATAAGCCACTACATTTCAGAGTGCATTCAGTGTTCTTTAACAGAATGCAGTTGAACAAACAGTCCTTAAGTCCTGACAATACAACAGCATAATCAAGATTTATTTATTTTTTCCTCAGAAAACGCTGAACTTCCAAGACCCACACAGCAATTCAAAAAAACAGAAATCCTTTCCCTTCAGTTCTCACTTGGGTTCCCTTAAGCTTTGTCTGGAAGAGGTCACAACCATACCAGAAAGGTCAGCAACAGAATCTGAAGACCTTTGGGCTAGAATATTTCTCTTATTATAGATGATTATAGAAGAATACTTTATCTTCTCCAGCCCAGTCAGGTTCTGGTACTCTTCATTAAAGATACTAAATCCTAAAGAAACCAGAGTGGCTTCACAAGGAGCTGTCTGAGGAGTTGGCACCTAAGAAGGCTGTGCATAGGAATTACCGTAGATGGAGCGGGGAAACTGACAAAGATGAATACAAACATATATAGCTGTTAAATGTAGGGAAAGAGTCAGGAAGGCTAGTGTTCAGACTGAGCTTAGGTTAATGAAGGAGATGAAGTAAAATGTGTTTTATGGTTATATTTGCCACAGGAGGAAGAACAAGGAAGCGGTGAATCTGCTATGTGGAGAAGACAGTGACATGCAAATGGTCAATGGAGAAAAGGTAGACCTATTCAACTCCCATTTTGCCTCTGCCTTCTCCTGCAAAAGAAACAACTGCATTCCATCTACTGAGAATGGAACAAAGGCGGGGGTGAGGAAGGTACAGTCTAACAGCACAATCCTGTAAATGGCCGGCCCCTGTATCCTAGGGCCATTGCGGCTTGCCGTGGGGCGGCCCAGGCTCACCTCGGGAGAAGGGGAAACTCGTCCTTTGGGAAGGTGCCCAAAAGTAACTTCGTACCCCCTGATAAAATTCATTTCAGAGACCCTGCATATGCCATCCTGAGCTCTTTGGAGAGGAAGGACAGGACACAGCTCTGAAAAATAATAGCTCTTGATTCCTATTCAACAACATAAAATAATAATGTTCCGCATTGTTTTGAGAATTTGATGTAGAACACTTTTACATGAAATTAAGTTGCCAATTTCATGTAAAAAATGTACAGTACTCATCTACTCCAAGTGTTTCCACAAATTATATTACCGTACTTAGAGTGCAACGCATAAACCACTTTAAGATGGTTTAGTTCAAATGACTTCAATAGTACCAAGATAGCCGCAACACTGGTATAGTTTGCAGACAGCATTGGTAATTTAATGGTCCGAGACCAACTCTGCAATAACACAGCAAACAGAACTAGGGATGTAGATGTCAGTGGAATATGAGCTCAGGGTCAAGTTTCATAAAGCACTTTTGGACTCTGAGCACAGGGGATGTGGAGGTGTGTAAAAGCTGCAGCAGAAGAGGTGAATATACAGGGAAATTTATGAAATTGGAGACTTCAAATCTGATTGATGTTTAAATGTAATATGGCTGTGTATTATAGACAACTTTTGCATCACTTGTTACATATGCATCTTTTGCATGCATATGTAACAAATGATAGTTATATGGCAAAAATATCCCCTTGGCACAGCCCCCTAGCACTACGCATAAAGCAATAACCCATGGTAAAAGTGAACCTATATCACCTCACCAAAACTGTGTATCGTATTATAACCCTACTATTTTCTCATTAAAGCAAAATGTAGTTTTGTGACATAAAAACTTGATAACAGCATTGGTTAACTTAAACGAAAGGAAAGCACTACCCTAGTCCTAATAATTGAAGCAAAATCACACCATGCATAATTTTTCTCCCTTCAATAACAAAAAAGGACAGACAGAGAAAGGAACGTGAGTGGTTCCCTTAATGGTTATTGGCTGCTGTTCAGCACAAAACAATTGTTTAAGTCATTATAAATAGCTACTATGCTTTTTGTTTTTTTCAAAATTAAGATTAAACCAGGCAATATCAAAGTAACTGCATTATAGTACATTGGGTACTTTGCATTGCACAAAGCCTTTCTTTAAATAATAAAATACAATAAGCCTGTTTTCCTCTAGTAAGCTGCAAAATAATTAACATCTAAATCTGTCATTGGCCACTTATAGTGTTCAGACATCCAAGTTTCTAATTCAGCCCACTTTTTATTGCATTATTGTTGCTTTGTCATTTCAATGGTATTATTATATTCATTCACCCAACCTAGAAAAAAAAGAAGTGAATCTCTCTCTCTCCACGCACACACACAGACAAACACACACAAAACTATAGCACTCAATCTTTCTTTATACTTTAAGCAACGAAACTCTAACACAAAATAACGGATTATATTTTGCCTTTTGCGGATTATACACGTTAGGGATACCATCAAGAAAATTTGAGATAACAGCCAAATAAACTGACCCTTGATGACAAGATTCTATCTAGGGAGTATGAGTTCATCTACATGTGGTCTTGACCAATGTTCCCTGTTAGGGGTTCATGCTGGTCCATGGACACCTTCGGCTCCTGTGCGGCATTGTGTCTGTGTCTCAACACCATCTCCAGATGCTTGGTGATGACATCATGCATCATCACCGAAGTTCTGGGTTGCTGAGCTCCAAGCTGTGTGGAGCTCAGTCAGCTGCGCGCCTGTGCTCTTGATTCTTGCCCATCTTAGCTAATTAAAGCCTTCACAAGGTGAATAATGCAGAATATTCAGAATACTGAATAATGCAGTGATGAGGTGACTCCTTACGAAAACCTTCATGGACTCCTCCGTGTTAACCAACTACTGGTCACGTTCTAATCTCTCCTTTTGGGGCAACTGAACGCATGGCAGCTCAGCTCCAAAGGGTCTTGGATGAAGCAGATTATCTGGCCCATCTCAATCTCTGGCTTTTATGAGATTGTTTTATTGTGTTTTATATTGTGAGACCATATGATGAAGACACTGGCGTCACTGGAGCGTGGCGGAGGGGGCGGGCCGCCAGGGGGTGACGCGCGTCATGGGGTGACGCGCACACCCCCTCGCGCGTCACCTCCGTGACGCGCGTCGCCCTCCGGACGCTCCGAGGCCGGCCCGGGAGCCGGCCTCGGAGCGTCCGACCCCGTCGACGCTCCAGGGCCTTCTGAAGGCCCAGGCAGCGCGTCAATCCGGGTATTTCCCGGATTTTCGCACATGCCCAGACCCGTTTTGAGGGCAAAAAGCCCTCAAAACGGGTCTGCGCATGTGCGAAAATCCGGAAAATACCCGGACTGACGCGCTGCCTGGGCCTTCTTTCAGAAGGCCCTGGAGCGCCGACGGGTTCGGACGCTCCGAGGCCGGCTCCCGGGCCGGCCTCAGAGCGTCCGGAGGGGGCGACGCGATGCAGGGGGGGGAGCCGGGTGGCCCCCTCCCCCCGCGCCTATAACGTCGCGCCCCTAGGGGGGGTGACGCGCATCCCCGCACTAGGGTGACGCGCGTCTAGTGACGCCCCTGGATGAAGAGCAAATAAATAACCTATGGTACTGCAACGCTTGTGAATAAATTAGTTCTCTTGTCTTCAGGTCATTCCCTTTCAATGTCTAAACAGACTTCCTGGATCTGTGAACAGCCATCACTGACGATGGATGGCTGCCTCCCTAAAAGTCCTTCCTCAAGACCTAATTCTCTTCAAAATACTCTCTTGAACCACCTCTACTGTAACTTCCATCCAATGGCAGTGGTCCTTTGATGCCCCCATCCTCACTTATCATTATCAGTCCCTCACCACTTCCCCACACATGTCCATCCAATGCAGATTATAAAACTATCCATACAGCTCTTAGCATGCCATTAGGACTAAATAAATGTCAAGACAAGACATACTAATAATACTCAAAGTCAACAGCCTCCTTGGGCAACAATTATTGCAGAATGACAGAACGTGTGTGCTTGTTAAAGTATCCATGGCAGGTTTCCCAAATTGGTAGCAAACAGGATGAGCAGTGACTCTCCCAAATATGCCAGTGAAGGAAGGAATTTTTGTTTGTGTAAGAGTTGTACAATAAAGCAAGAAATAAGCAGGCGAAGCATTCCTTCCATTTCTGCTGAAGGGGAGAAGCTGCCTGCCCCTCCTAAGCTTGACTCTTCCTTGGCAAAAGCCCCCACCCACCCCTTTGCCACATTATTACATTACATTTCTAAGAAACATACATAAGAGAAAACAAATGTGACTTACTGGGCCGAAAGCATTGCTGTCAAAGCTGTGTCCATGATGATCGCCCTCGACCCAGATATGGCCATGTGGGACTTTCACAAACTTCTTTTTGTAGCCTATGGTCCTAAAGACAGAGGTCATCATAGAGTGATTTGTGTTAAAAACTTAAAATAGATTTCAACCAAGAAAATAACTGAGAACTTTTCACAAAACATAAACACTCATGCCTCCAGTTTAGTTCTTTTTGTTGTTCACGGACACAGCCTAACCATTTAGAAACCTTCCTGGGATTTTTTGCACGTTTAAATGCAAGACTACAGTAGCACGTTTTGTCTTTGTAAAACGCTAGTTCCATGGCAAAAACAGACCCAAAGCTCTGCATCAGTATTTAGTTGTGCTTAGATTTCTGCAGCTCACCAGCCCCAAGTAACAGTCTTAACCCCCTTTCAAGGGCAAAGCAAGCTCATACTGGAGGAAGCCTTTTCTGCGAGAGTAAGACAGACTTGAAGTTCTGTGACATTCTGCTCCAAGCTTGTGCTGAACCAACGCACCAGTGTCAGCCCGGGAAGCGCTCCAGTGCTACAGGGATTGATGTTTGAATGAGACCAATTCAAAATCAGGATAAGCACCCTAGAAATGTATACATTTTGTTCTTGGAACTATGTTATTTTTATCATGATTCTCCATTACAAACTATGAAGCAGACCAGAAAGTGAAAATGCACATTTGTGTGTGTATGTGTGTGGGTGTGAGAGAGGGGGGCGGGAGGAGATGAAAATGCAGGAGCTTTGACCCACACAAAGAGCTCAGAGGTATTGAAAGCTCCACGAGTGCTGAGGTGCTCCCCAGTATCACAAGTATGATCTTGTGGGACAGTGGTGGATTTACATTTCGGGGGACCTGAAGCTTGAACTGTTATGGGGGCCCTTTTGCAACCAGCAACAAGGTCTGGGTAACCACTGTTATCTTCTTCAATGGGGTTTTGTTTCACAACAAGATCGTTTACAGCTAGCCTACATGATACTTTAATAAACTTTTAATTTTTATCTAAACTATTATTTTATATTGAATTGCACTATAATATATTATTAATATTATTATTTTTTTATAAAAAAACCCCTTCTCATACAGTAGATCCAAAAAAATTTAGCAATGTGGTCTAAAGTCACTTCTGCTTCTGGGACCCTTCCGGGATTAGGAGCCCAGAAGAAGAAGCTTCATTAGTTTCATAGTAGATCCACCCTTGTTTGTGGATTGAGGTGGCACTGAAAGGTCACCATTTATGATGAAGAGAAAGCTTCTAAAAGAAATATTGATAACAATTGAATTAACAGTATATATCTGTGCAAAAGAAGGAAAAATTTTTTTGGATAAGTGGCAATACTTTCTTAATTTGTGCACAATTAGCTCCTTCCAGATTGATGACTATCCCTTTTGCGGCTGCAACGGAAGCCTGTCAGATAATGATTACTGATGTACGCTATGTCCTTGGCAGAAGTTGTCAATCAGATTTTCATAATACAAACTACATCCTGAATGTCCAAACTAGAATTGCTCAGACTGTTTCCCTTGGTATACTGTGCCATACACCCTGTTACAAGAGATGCTCACAATGACATTTTTCAAGGGTACTATGTGGCTTACAGCGCAATCCTACTTACCTTGCGGGTGGCGGACCTAGCAATCCACTGCCCGGAATAGCCCAAAGTAGTTGCAAACGTGCCGTAAAGCACATTTGCGGACTACTTTAGAGCAGAGCAGCCGATGACTCCACTCACCGCCGGACCCAGGTAAGTGTGGATCTGGAGGTCAGGTGGGTCACTCGGCGGGTGGGGGAGGGACGGCGGAGCCGGGAGGACGGTTATAGGCCCAACCATCCCAGGCGGGGGCGGGGACATGGCATCCGCCATATCCCGGTCCCCGCCGGGCTCCATTGGGCAGCTGGGCCATTACCTCCTCCGACTTCCGCCAGCAAAATAGCTGCCGGATATCCGAGAAGACCTACCGGCCCCAGCCGCCGTTACACTCGGGGAAGGGGATGAGCGTCCCCTTCCTCGAGTTGACTTTCCACTGTGGGCTGCCTGCTGCAGGCAGCCCACAGTGCAGCACTGGGTCGGGTGGGCGGCCTCAGCCGCCCGCCCGATCTTTAAGTTGGATTGGGCTGTTAGTGGTTAAGATGTTGAACTGCAGACATGAAGGTCAGTAGGACTGCAGTTCAAGACCCGAGTGCCATGCAACAGAGTGAGCTCTCATCTCCTGTCCCAGCTCCTGCCAACCTAGCAGTTTGAAAACAAGAAATTGCAAGTAGATAAATACTGGAAGGTACCGCTGCGGCAGGAAGGTAACAGCACTCCGTTAGTCATGTCGGCCACATGACCACGGAAGCGTCTTTGGACAGCGCTGGCTCTTCGGTCTTAGAAACGGAGATGAGCACCACATCCTGGAGTCAGACACGACTGGCTTTCGAGCAGGGGAATACCTTTACCTACTATGTTTTACCAATACTTCAGAGGTGGCAGAATGAAGTAATGGTTTGCACCACTCCGTAATTTATGGAAGAGGCAAGAAATATCAGAAATGAAAAACCTGAGTTACAAAGGAGAAAAGAAAAGAAAAGAAAACCAATGACACTCTCCTTCCAACCTTGGCATTAGCCAACTGACATCCTCCTCTCAAGCCTGGCCACGTAGCACATCAGTCGGGGGGGGGAGTACAAATAGAATGAAAAGGGAATGTCTTCAATTCATAACTATTGCACAGTATCAATCCCCCCCCCCACACACACACACACACACACATGTTTTGCCCAAGAGGGATCAGTCTATCTGTCACAGTGGACATCACAGATTTATTGTTACGTGACTTTCTATATTTCAAGACCTTGTAACATCTGACTTTAGTAGAGAAACAGGAGATGTGCTATACAGCTTCAAAGAGAAGACACGCTACAGAACCTCGTGGGGAAAATATATGATGGTGGCTTATAAAACATTAAAAAGTAGGCATCTCTCCACTGAAACCTGTGCGTTAACAAAGCAAGCCTCTTCAGAGGTACTTCAGAGCTCCAGCCTACACACTCGCATGGTTCCAAGGCCAAACTTGTGCAAAGGTATCAAAATAATAAAATCCATACATACACACACCCTTTGGCTGAAATGCTCACATCTTATTTGGCCACAATCCTATGTGCACTTGTTTGTGATGAGTAAGCACTTTTGAACTCAGTGGGGCTTACTTCTGAGTAAACACGCAAAGGATTGATGGTTACTCACTCATGCAAGCTCATGTAAACCACGTGCATGTGGCATGTGCATTAGAATACCAGAGTTACAGAATAACTCAGACTCCACCAAAAACCACATGCATACACACCATGGAAACAGGATCCCAAAGCACGCTGCAGGGAGTCATAAGCCCATGGGTCGCTGCAGGATGCTGGAAGTGGGGAGCAGTGGAGGAAGAGGAGAAAACTGCCCAGCAGTGGTCTCCAAAAAAACCATTACAACAATCCTGGAACTAGTAGTCAGTAAGACCCAAGCTGCTATCAGGGTGGGGGAAGATGCTAGCCTTCAAGCAAAGACTCACATATCAGGAAATGCTGGAACATTTGGGCAATAGACCAGATGGCACTGAAGCCCGTGTGTGTGTGTGTGTGTGTGTGTGTGTGTGTGTGTGTGTGTGTGTGTGTGTGAGAAAGAGAGAGCGAGAGAGCGAGAGAGAGAGACAGACAGACAGACAGACAGACAGACAGACAGACAGACAGACAGACAGAGAAAAACGTTCCTCAAACGTTTTGGTCCCTGGAGCCCTTTACACTCCTCAGGGAGCCCTGCCAGCACATGTGCAGAGTCTCAGGGAACCCCAGAATGCAGGCGCATGAGCAGAGTGATGCAGCACTGAGCCCAACTCTGAATATTGATGGAGAGCCAGAACAGCAGGGGAATGAGGAAGGAGAGCCGTGAACATGGGAGGGGGAAGGAACAGACAAGCAAACTGGGCAGGGGGCAGATGGCTACTACTTATCGTACGCTCATTGAGCCCCTGAAGGAGTCTCAGGGAGCCCCAGGCCTCCTAGGAGCACACCATGAGCAACACTGTTTTAAATGATACATATGTACACAGATACATATGATACATATGTGGTGCTGGAAAAGACTCCTGAGTGGCTCTTGGACTGCAAGGAGATCAAATTAGTCAATCTGAAAGGAAATCAACCCTGACTGTTCCCTGGAAGGACAGATACTGAGGCTGAAGCTCAAATACTTTGGCCACCAAATGAGAAGGGAGCACTCACTGGAGAAGACCCTGATGCTGGGAAAGATTGAAGGTAAAAGAAGAAGGGGACGGCAAAGGTTGAGATGGTTAGATAGTGTTATGGAGGCAATGAACATGAAATTGAGCACACTTCGGAGGACGGTGGAAGACAGGAGGGCCTGGTGTGATGTGGGGTCCACAGGGTCATGAAGAGTTGGACTTGACTGTGCAACTGAACAACAACAACAATGTACACAGAGCGCAACACAAACAGTGCACTATATTAAACTTCAACTATTGTTAAAAATTACGCTGGATGTTTGCAATTCTACTCATGGTACCCTTTTTATAAATGTGACACACAGCTAAACTTCCCTGAAGATGTACACGTTATAGTTATCAAAACACAGCTGACACAATAGCAGCTGTTTTCTTTATTCTGTTAGGAATTCACATAGGAAACCGAGGGGGGAGGGGAGTGTATGCTTTCAGCAGTTGTCCTTTTCAGTATCAGTTTTAGAAAATGCTATGTGAAACCATTTTACATGAAATATTCAACCTGGAAGAACAGAGAACCTTCCCTTGTTTCTAGCCTGTCACATTAGGCATTGTACAAGTTGTAAAGTGGTCATTAGCATGATCAAAGCAAATACAGTGATGCCTCGCAAGACGAATGCCTCACGCAACGAAAAACCCGCAAGACGAAAGCGTTTTGTGAGTTTTTTGGTGACTCGCAAGACGAATTTTCTTGCGAAAAAATTTCGTCTTGCGAGACATCACTGCGAGGCATCCCCTCTCCGCGCCGGACGTGTCACCTCCCCACTTTGTCCTCCTCCGCTCCGTCTTTGGAAGAGATCCGCTCTCTAATGCAGGGGTCTCCAAATTGGCTGGTCAACTCACAATATTGCTGGCGGCAGAAGCCGCACCGCTCCATCGCGGCCACCCCACAGCCAGAAGAGGCAGACAACTACATCCCCCAGCAGCCTCTGGGCCCCTCCTGTCCTGAGCATTGCCGAGATCTGGGGGGGGAGAGACGCTCTTCCGTCTGCGGCCCAGTCTGGTGCCGGCAGCAGGGGAACGTTTCCAGTTTGTGGGGTTCGAGGTTCGTGTTGTGTGCAGGAGGTGCCTGGCGGGTTCCCAATGGGGGTCCCTCCCTGCCTGTTCCTCGCCCCCTGCCACTGCAGTCAGAGAGCTGGCGAAGGGGCAAAGACAGTCACCTGGCTGTGAAGGAGCCTCCCGGTATGCTTCGCTCCGGAGAGATCAGCTCTCTTTGTAAATAAATGTAATCCGCTGAGAAGCTGAGCTGTGGCTGGAGCCACGGAGCATCCGGCGTGGCGGGGGGGGTGACACGCAAGACAAAATTATTCGCAGGACGACACGACTCATGGAACGAATTAATTTCGTCTTGTGAGGTACCACTGTATATTATTCAAAACCTTTAACGAGGATTTTCCTCCTCCTCCCGGTCCTACATACATTTTAATCAGGTAGAGCAGGTGAGGATTCATGGCTCTGAAGACTTATTTGTAATTCACAGAGACTTAAGATGACCTGTACAACCTAAATTCTGTCTCCTTATGTACGTTAAATTCCATAATGAGTTGGATCCAAAGGACTGCATGACTAGTTCTTCATATCCAAAGGAGATTAACAGTGCAATTCTAGTGAATACTTGGGTGGTGGAATGAGCATTCCGCTGCCCGAAGCTGTCGGGAACATGCCATAAAGCACATTCGCAACGACTCGAGAGCAGGGAAGGCCGGCGCAAGGCCAGCCTCCCCTGCTCTGGTGCCGGAGCACCCTGACGTCCGCCGGACCCAGGTAGGTCAGGATTGAGTGGGCAGGGGGGCGGTTCGGCAGTAGCGGGAGGGTGCCCATAGGCCCAGCTGGTCCAGGAGGGGGTGGGGGATGGCCTTGGCCATATCTCGTCCCCCACCGGGCAGCTGGGCCGTTTCACAGCCTCCTCTGACTTCCACCAGCGATTTCGCTGGCGGAAATCCAAGGAGGCTGATCAGCCCGGGCGCCATTTACACTCGGAGAAGGGGACGATTGTTCCCTTCCCTAAGTATACCTCCGGCTGAGCGGCAGCCAGGCCACAGCGGAGCACAGGATCTGGCGGGCGGCCTGGGCCGCCCACTGGATCCTTATGTAGGATTGCTCTGTTAGACTGGGTTTCTAGAACAGCAGCCATTCCTTCCCCACCCTGCTGCCTAGCAAATCTAGTTTCAAACTGAGAAAAGTTTGAAAAGTAGTGTGTGGTATGACATGGGGATCTGCTACTTGAAAGGAAGAAACCCCAGATTCTGCTGGGCATGCCTAAACAGCTCTTTGGAGCCAAACTAGCATGTTCGGCTCCTCTAACCCCACATTACTGTTCTACAAAATGTTGCTTTTCCATATGTATTCCTTATCCATTATGAACAAATAAAATTTATGGGTTTAAAAGCCGTGTTAAGGTTGAAAACAATTAAAAACTACAACTCGAGTTTAAGAAGTTTAAAATGTTAAAACTGTTTAAACTCTAGTTGTAGCTTTTGATTGTTTTTAATTGTTTTTTTAAAACTTTAACATGGCTTTTAAACCTGTAAATTTTATTTGTTCAAAATGGATAATTGCTGGCCATGAAAACTTGAAATCTTATCTGTATTCCTGTCCTTCCTTACACCAATGGCATGCTATAAAATCAACATCATCCTCCCAAATCTGCTGCCTTTTCAGATATTGACAGCAACAGTGAATATGTGGTTTTCTTATATAAAAAAAGAGACAGTCACAAATATCTGTGGCAATCCCACTTAAAAACATTCCAAAATACAGTGTTTTGCCTCAATTTCACTTTTTCCAAAATTCTACATAACGTGATGCCGCCATTCTTTCTATATGACTTCTTTGATTTAAGAACACGCGACTACCCCAACAGTTTCATCCCCAAATGGCACAGGCAAGAAACATTATCAAATAGATACTCAAAATTGTCCCACTATTAATACCACTAGTACATGGAATTCAAGTCAATTTTAGAGCTGCATTCTTCTCATACATGTCTATTCATGTTCTTACCCTTGCGTTTCCCCAATCAAACCAAAGAACTCAGTAGAGTGTCAGACGAAATGTTGCTGACATTTTAAGGTGAGGACTTTGTTGTGCCCTGTAGGAGGGGAAAGGTGGAAAATGTAATGTAGGACAGGGGTTCTCAACCCCTTCCCAGCAGTGTACCACCTCCAGCATCACTCTCCTGCTGTGTACCACCGGAAATAACTGGAGATGACATCATTGCCAGTTACTTCCAAGATTTCAGATTTTCGTAGGCCAGAAAATGCAGGTAGGAGTGCTGAGTGGGTAGGAGGGCCCTTCTCAGTGTTCCCGAGAGACTCGGCCAAAGCAGGAGCGTCTTGGGAGCAAAAAAGCAGCGCCGAAAGTGCCGTGTCAGAGCGGGGTTCCGGTGGTCTGGCAGTCCGAGTACCACCAGCAGTTGGCCGAAGTATCACTGGTGGTACTAGTACCACTGGTTGAGAACCCCTGATGTAGGGCTCAGTTTTCCAAATCTGCTATAGCAGTGTTTCTCAAACTGTGGGTCGGGACCCACTTTGTGGGTCGCGACCTGATTTCTGGTGGGTCCCAGGTGATGGAAAGATCAGATAAGTAATTCCCACAAGCCCTGAGGCTATTCAAAAATCAGATTAGCTGCTAATTGCCCTTCAAAGAGCTGAACTCCTGAAGTTTGCAAGATAACTTCTAATTGCCCTGCAAACAGCAGAGCTTCTGCAGTTTGTAAGCTTGTGTAAATGCTGAATAGGGAGATAAATGTTTGAGCGTCTCGTAAAGCTAGGTGGGTCCCGATAGAATGTCATTTTAAAAAGTGGGTCCTGGTGCTAAAAAGTTTGAAAACCACTGTGCTATAGTATGGGAATGCCCTCCCATGTGACACAATAGTGTTGGCTCAGGGGGATACCACCGTATCAGATGGGTAGATCCGAATGAGAATTGCTTCAGTCAGGTGAGAGGTCAATGTCAAGGTGAGAGGTCAATGTCAAGGTTATTTTAGAAGGGTACTTCCAGTCCAGTCCAGAATGCTTCCAACTCAGCACAATACAATGAAGACCCAGTCCCTCCCTCCAGGGCTTGGCTGCAGGCAGCAGTCACAGATCTTCAGCCTCCGCCTTCCATCTTTTCTAGCCAAATCCACCATACGGTTTCAAGTTGCTTGCCATTGTGTTCAGGTTCCACCATGTATTTGTGAAATGGCGATGATTATTTATAATGAAAGATGTGGTGTGCTTTCATCCCAGGTATGGGTATACATCATTTTTTCCCCCCTTCCTTCCTGCTCTAGCTGTGGGCACAATGGGAGAAAAGCGGATAAGGAAGAGCAGCTTTAACGTTTAAGGATTTCTGAGCAAGGAAGGGGGGGCGACATCCAGTCGAGGAACTCAGGTTGACTGGAGATTCATGCCCTAAGGCTGGAGAATGCTCCACAGAAGTGGCTGTATAAGACTATGCAATGACCATTTGGTAGGGGGGAAAGAGGCACAGACACTGGGGACTATGCACATTGGGGCAAGAAATCAAAACGTCACCTACACGCTAATGGGTTCTGAGCTGTCTGTGACGGATCAGGAGAGAGATCTTGGGGTGCTGGTGGACAGGACGATGAAAGTGTCGACCCAGTGTGCGGCGGCTGTGAAGAAGGCCAATTCCATGTTCGGGATCATTAAAAAGGGGATTGAGAATAAAATGGCCAATATCATTATGCCTTTGTACGAATCAATGGTAAGGCCACATCTGGATTATTGCATCCAGTTCTGGTCACCACACCTCAAAAAGGCTATAGTGGAACTGGATAAGGTGCAGAAAAGAGCGACCAAAATGATTCGTGGGCTGGAGCACCTCCCTTATGAGGAAAGGCTACAGCGTTTGGGGCTTTTCAGTCTAGAAAAAAGGCGCCTGAGGGGGACATGATTGAGACGTTGGAAATTATGAATGGGATGGAGAGAGTGGATAGAGAGAAGTTCTTTTCCCTCTCACACAACACTAGAACTAATCCACTCAAATTGAGTGGATTCATACCCAAAGGACATCCACTCAAATTGAGTGGAGGGAGTATTAAAACAGACAAAAGAAAATATTTGTGTAATTCATTTGTGGAACTCCTTGCAATAGGATGTGGTGATGGCACCTGGCCTGGATGTCTTTAAAAGGGGATTGGACAGATTTATGGAGGAAAAGTCCGTCACAGCTTACAAGCCACAGCTTACAAGCCATGATGGGGATAAGCAACCTCCTGGTTGGAGGAGTAGGTTTTCTCTGGACCTACTCCAGGAGGAGTAGGTCCAGAGAACCTACTCTGGAGGGTTTTCTCTGTGCCAGGTGCAAGGGAGTGACAACAGGAAACAGGTATCTTGGGGTCTGTGTGCTCCCTGAGGCATCTGGTGGGGCCACTGTGAGATACAGGAAGCTGGACTAGATGGGCCTGATCCAACAAGGATCTTCTTACGGTCTTATGAGGAAAGGACTGGCTGCAGCAGTGCTCTCGGCTAAAGAGGAGTAGCCCAGAACATGGATGATAGAGGGCTACCCATTGACCCTCAGTTGTGCGACTGTATATCTGAAAAGGAAGAGTACAAAAGCAGACCCTGGAAATACTGTTGGCCTCTAAATGACTGCACCTACTGCATTACCCTTAAGCACTTTTGGGTTGTACAGAAATGATTTATGGCATGCTTTCAGATAGCTGCTAGAAAATTTAAACATCATTCGATCTACTCTACTAGACAGAAGTACCCCAAAAAAGTTCTTAAAAGCACGAATGCATTCTAAGGTCTCCATTCCTCCCATAAACGTAATGCTACTATTCAAATCATTAATGTAGGATGCATTACAGGCATCACATTTCTGAAAATAACATGGCCTTTGATGACTTAAATGGGCATTCTTCTTTGCATCTCAGAGATGGACCAAGTCATTTTGGTACCTGAATTAGAAAATCCAAATCGCAGCACTCACAATGGGAAAAAAACTATAACTACAAGTCGATTATCCCTTATCCAGACATCCGAAATCAAGACTATTCTGAAATCCAAACATTTTGGGGGCTATGACATTTTTCTTTAAACTTTTTCCAGCACCTGGCTGGCATAGCACAAGGCATGCTGGGGCACAAAATTATTAAAAATATTGTATAAAATTACCTTCAGGCTATGTGTATAAGGTGTATATGAGACAAATGAATTTCGTGTTTAGACTTGGTTCCCATCCCCAAGATATCTCATTATATTTATGCAAATATTCCGAAATCCAGACAAACCCAAAATCCAGACAACTTCCTGTCCCAAGCAGTCCGGATTCGGAATACTCAAGCGGTATAAACTAAACAATTGACAATTTGCTGCTTAAAAAATAAAAGATACTCTAAAATCTACCACCTAAGGCTGACAGTCTCTTCGTGCCTAATGGTAACATTAGCCATGCTGCGTCTCAGAAGTATGCACATGTTTGGCCAATACGCACCGCGTGCACATGCCGAGTTAAGTGCTAAAACTTTGCTCATTAGAAGCAAAGACAGAGATGACATGCAGATACAAGAGCCCTTTAGATTAAAGACTGCAAAGTCCTCAAAAGCCAGAAATGAAATGTGAATAGGAGATATGTTTGTAGTGGAAAAAGCAAAAATTGAAACAAATGAAAATAATAAAGAGGGGAAGAGCAAGATCAGAGAAAGGAGGAGATCTCTCCTTTCCCCTGGCTGGTTTTGAATCCGAAGGGAGCACTGGGTGTCCATTCACAATGACACTTCTTCAAATAGCTGACTGCAACCTTACCCTCAAATTGGCCCCACTGTTTAGAAAGAAAGCTAAACTTGATCCGAGTCCCTCATGAGTCATTAACATGACCATTGTCTGGTTCATAGCAAGCCTTGAGGCCAACAGACTTCAGAACCTTTGGCTTCTGTGAATCCCTGAGGCTGGCGCCTGATTTGCAAACCATGGTTTCCAGAGAGCCAGTATTACATCTGCCCTGGAACACAGTAGTATAGAGTGAACATTTTTAACATGAGCTTTAGGTTAACATGCTAAAATGTAATTTCTTTTTTGAATGAATCATACAAAGATTGCCCACAAGCCAGCCTGATCATTTGTAACCTTTGCTAACACAAATGACATATATAAAAAATTAAAACAAAATGGAACTTTGAGGGATCAATGGAGTTACATTACTCTGTCATTCTGAAGAGTGCTGAGGATTTTGAAATATAATTTCCTTAAAGCAAATCATTGCAAGATCACTGGAACTCAAAGATGGATATCTGTGCCCAGCTTAATGCTTTTATGTCTCAAATGATTTAAAAGTTAACAGATGCACTTATGGTTATGCTTTGCTGGGGGATAATTTCACTCTTGACATGTAGAAATTAGCTTTGCCTGGTATTCTAACCACCTGTCCACAAAAAGAGGAGAAATCTCCATTTTGGGGACCAGCTGTGATTGCCAACAAGAGTAACTGGGATCAGATATAATAAATGAGATATGATTAATCTTGACTTGACCTTGAAAGAACGGGGGAAAAAAACCTAGAAAACTTCAGCTGTCTCTGTACCATTGGATGCCATCTGGAGTTCAGAGAAATGTAAATGATTCTGTTTCTTCACCGAGCACTTAATAGAACAGAGACCAAAATGTTCAGCAACAAAAACTACATAAAGTGTAATAGTGGGGGGCTTCCCCCCCTAAACATTACTCTAGAAATACCTATGCAATACTCCACACACAGATCTGTTGATTTCAATCTGATTGTGTGTTGCATCTTTCAACACTTCTACCATTCCCTTCTTGGTGTTCTCCATTCCTTTCTGTTCTGTACCTGAACCACCCAATATGCACATTTTTCCACAATATGCGCATTATTATTATATTTCACAGTGTGCACATTATTTCACAATATGCACATTTTGCCTTCTTGCTCATCAATAGTGCTCCCAAGGTAGCTGCCAAGATCAATGACAACAATTTCAAATCACAAGCTGTGAGGTTCCCCGGGTGGGGGAGCCCGGAAGAGGGGTCGAGAGGGTGAGGTCACCCTCTAGTAGAGGTGGGGACACCTGCGAAGGGTCCAGTCCGGCAAATAAGGTGAGGGTTCCTGGTCAAGGCTGATGCCCAGGGGCTTATGCCTGAGCCTCAGATGGGGTGTCCATTCACAATGACACCGAGGACGCACACGCCCAATTGGGGGCTTTGACGTGATTGGCGGCTAATCAGGGGTGTTCTTCTCCCGACGAACAGCTGGGTGTGAGCCAGTTTGTTCTCCGTCATCGGGAGGCTCTCATGGCTCCATGCGGCCTGTCCTCGGAGGCCTGGACACAGGTGAAGGGGCAGGTAGAAGCGGCTGTTTCCCCTCTGCCTGGGGGAGCCCTGGGGGTCTGCCAGTGTCGGCCGAAGATCGGCCTGGAGTCTGAACGGCCGGCACTAGTCCGGGTGGGGCAGTCCCGGACCCAGCTCCAGGGCTGTCGCCACCCGGACACAAGCAATTAAAAGGAATAAAACAAGATCAATGCCAACAATTTCAAATCACAAGCAATCAAAAGGAATAAAACAACAGCAAAAGCAAGGTAAATGAGCACCAATGACAATTTGAAAATGACAAGCAGCCATCACATCCCCTAGTACAGAACAAAAACACATCACACTGGATTAAAAAGTAATACATGTTGCTTTAACTTGGCACCTAAAATCAAACAGAGAGGGGGCTACTCAAATTTCTTAAGGCAAGATATTCCATAATTTGGGTCCCACTACAGAGAAGGTCCTGTCCCTTGTGCACACCAGTCACACCTCACATGGAGGCAGGACAGGTAGCAAGGCTTCACTTGAAGGCCAAAGTGTGAGGACAGGATCAGTCAAGCGGAAATGGTCCTTCAGATATCCAGATCCCAAACCATTTATTTATTTAAAGAATTTGTATCCCACCATTCTCCCGACAGGGCAACCAAGGTGGCTTACAGAATTAAAAGCAATGTTAAAACAATTCAATACAATAAAACAGGGGTTCTCAACCTGTGGTACAGGTACCCCTAGGGGTACGCGGACCTCTTGCTGGGGGTACTCCAAGCCCTGCCCCTTATCTGCCCCATCAGCAGCTAATTAAGTGTTAATTAAAATGGATTTTAAATTGTAATTATTTTTTGAGCCCTTCTGTCTCTCTGATTTTGGTTTTGGGCTTATTTTTGAACTTTGGTAAATGTACTTTGGTGGGGTGGGGGAGGGAGGAGCTGATTTTGGGAAGTGTGACTTGGAGGAAAAAAGAGATCCTTGCATGTGTGTGTCTGTCTCTCTGTCTCTCCCTCACACACACACACACACACACACACACACACACACACACACACACACACACACACACACACACACAAACACAGGGAGGGAGAGAGAGTTAAGATATTTTTCACATTTAAAATTGTTTTAGTAATTTTTTATTTAATGAATAATTACCTAATTACTTAATCCAATTAATTAAGAGTTAATTAGCAGGGGGTACTTCAGAAAATTGGACCGTGATAGGGGGTACCCGGGCCTCCAAGGGTACCCCTGCAATAAAATAATGAAAAACAAAACAAGTAAAACAATTAAAACCAGACAAATACCTATGGGTCATATTTAGGACATTAAAGGTGAAATATTTAGGACATTATTTTTAGGACAAAGGTGAATATTTAGGACATTAAAGGTGAAATAGAGTACTTTGAATTGGGCTTGGAAACAGATTGGGACTCAACGGAACTAAGACAATCCATGTGTTATTGGATCACAGAAATGGGCTCCTGTCAGCAGTTTAGCTGCTGCATTTTGCTTCAAATGAGGTTTCTGGGCACCTTTCAAAGACAGCCCCACACCCAGCACATGACTATAGTCTAATCAGGAAATCATCAAGGGATGTGCATCTGTGGCTTCACCAACTGAACCTGTGCAAAACTGCGTCCATTCTCTGTCTAGATCACATCCTACTATGTCCAAGAGAGAGAAAGCAGCAGACCAGCAGCTCTGACAACGTCATAGAGGACAGACTGTGCAAGAGTGAAAAGGAGGAACCCACCTCCCCTGGCTGCACATAAATGCATCAGCCTACCCCTTGAACACACTTGTGAAACAACATCCCACAATCAGTTGCTGAAACAGCTTTATGTATATATTCTTGCAAATATATGTCTAAATATATCTCTAAAGAGCATGCATTTTAATTGATATACAGCAGGTGTGAAACAAAAGAGATTTTCACACAGTATCCAACTGATAGATGCTCATATAATGGTCGATTGTTAACAAGTGCACCGTTACAAACTTCCAAGATTGGACCACTGTCAGACCAGATAGCGCTTGTATGGCCTGTTATACTTACGCCATCCAAGATATCACCAAATCAAGCACACTTACAATGCTTCTGGGGGCAACCCAAACATTTGAAAATTGGTCTCCAAAGTCACTTTAACATAAAATATCTGCTTTGCATGCCGAGGCAATGTTGTCAAATGGGAAATAAGGGGGGGGGGGGACAGAAATGCTTCCTATGTTGCTTTTATACACATCTGTTTAGGTCACATCCAAGTTATTTTTCTCCAAATGCAAAGAACCTCTGCACTAACAGGTAAAGGTGTCCCTTGACATTTAAGTCCAGTCGTGTCCGACCCTAGGGTGAGGTGCTCATCCCCGTTTCGAAGCTAAAGAGCCTGCGCTGCCTGAAGACGGTTCCGTGGTCATGTGGCTGGCATGACAACACGGAACGCTGTTTACCTATTTATCAACTTGCATCAACATGCTTTCGAACTGCTAGGTTGGCAGGAGCTGGGTCGAGCGACGAGAGCTCACCCCGTCGCAGATTCGAACTGCCGATCTTCGAGTTTCGATCGACAGATCATGGTTCAGTGGTTTGTGCCACCAGTCAATCACCACAGCCTGCCTTGTTTGAATTTGGACACTACTGCTAGTCATCAATGTGTCCAAATGCACATTGGCAGAGGTATACCTTGGTGACGACGACATTCAGAATTGCTAAAACACTCTGGATAAGAAGGATAGGAAAACGACAAGATGATGGGTAAAACAGAAGACCAAGCTGTTTGCTGCCTTAAACGCCATGTGACCATCTCCTTAACCATTTCATTTTCCAAATTGAGTGGTCTCACTTCAGCCCCTTGAACCACAAAGAAATGCCCTAGAGGGGGGAGTTGTAATCAATCTCTCTATCACAACTCCTGGCATTATAATGTGATTGGGAGTGGCCCCTGGCTCTTGGTGTTACTGGACGGTCGGTTTCCACCTGCTGCTAACATATAACAAGTTATTTGAGGACAAGCAAAGGCTCCTTCCCTGCCTAGTTTTAGAAAGGCAGCAAAACCCATTTTATTTCCGTGTGCTTTTGAGGTGATGCAACTGTTCCCTGCGCCACTGTGATTTTTTTCTCTGATCTCAGTATTTTTTTTCTGCCGTTATTAAACCTTTTTTTCATTGGATGCTTTTAATTGGCATTGAAATTGTTTCCGAGCTGTATTTGTGTTCTGTTATACACTTTGGAAGTTTTTGCAGGGGGGCGGAAAGCCAGCATACAGGTTTTAAGATACTTTTGTGTAATGTGTGGTAGAAAGCAAGTCTCTGCACAAGCACTACATGTTCTCCATATATTTCCTGTACCGTATGAGAGACGGTAGTGTGCCTGGAAACGTGAAAAACACCCACCACTACCCAGGAACTGTGAATGACTGAGACTTCCGAATGGATGTTTACTGTGAGTCTCACACAGTGTCGTATTTGTTACTGTTTTTGCCTATTTTGATATTTCCTGAGTTGTCAGGATTACGTCAAGTAGTACTACATAAGTAATCAATCATTCAAACAGCTTTGTCTCATAAGAGACTGATCCAATGCCTTGGGTGGAGTTGCACTGTCTTCAGGAGAATATTAAAAAAGTATAAAAAGCACCTGAAAGGTCACTTCAGAGCATTATGTCTGCCCAACGCGTCTGACCAAACGTATGGAGAAAGGATTGGGACATCCGCCCACTCTCTCTCCCTCCTCTGGTGCACCTGCCCCACTCCAATATTCAATTTAAATATGGACATCATATTTACACATCGGTCCAAACACAGGGAGCCACGGTGGCTTAATGGTTAAGATGCTGAACTGCAGACCGGAAGGTAGGCAGGACAGCAGTTTGAGACCTGAGTGCCGCGTGACGGAGTGAGCTACTGTCTTCGGCTCCAGCTGCTGCCAACCTAGCAGTTTGAAAGCAAGAAATTAATAGGTACTGCCTCGGCGGGAAGGTAACAGCGTTCCATGCGCCTCGGTGTTGAGTCATGACCACATGACCACGGAAGCGGCCACATGACCACGGAAGCATCTTCGGAGAGCACTGCCTCTGGCTTTGAAACGGAGATGAGCACCGCCCCTAGAGTCAGTAACAACTAGCGAGGGGAGCCTTTACCTACAAAAATACAGGGCCCAATGCAACTGAACATTCTATACATCTGTATAGATTGAACATACAATTTGCAAAATTGAGCCTATGTGCACTCTCCAAAACATGATATACAGCTGTCAGTGTGGAATGGGACGAGCATGATCCTTTCCTGGCACATTCAATAGACCGTGTGGCATAAGTCAATACTGTTCTCCAGTGTGCAGTTGTTGCCCATGTCACAAAACCTCTGCATCCTTAGACCAGACTGAATACCTAATATCAGTTTGGCTGTGTTCCAATTTACTAGGATAATAATCAGCTAACAGCTGAATTAGAAGCCAAATACAGCAATGAATGATAATTAGAAGTATCTTATAGGATAGCAATTTTGCTAATAGGAAACAGTATGTACAATTAGTCAAATTCATAATCTCAAAACCCTTGAGGTTGTATATGCCATTTCCCATACTTGTATTGCGACGTATTGGGATGACAATGGTGTAATCAGAGTAAGCAGGTGTACAAGAATCTCAGCCAACTTCCCATTCTACTCCAAGTTGCTAATTTTTTTTTCTGCACAAGCACTGAGCCAAGCAAATTTATTCTAAATTCATTCTAATTTCATTCTGCTAATTTCCTATTTAATACCAAGACCTAAGGATCTAAGGGTGAAGATACACAGACGTTCTAAGTGTAGCTGAAGTTGTTTCTCTGCCCTGGAAACCAACTGCCTTTACCTGCAGTGAATGCATGTGAAAAAGCCTTCAACTACTCTTTGAAACCTATATCTTCCTTTCTAAGGCACACAAAAGTCGACAAAAACTTGCTAGCTGAGCTAGAAAGCAAAGGCAGCTTGTGGTTGATTTCTTTTCTCCCCCACCCTGCCTATGAAAGGGTGAATATATGAAACAGACCACTGGGGCTTCTAGCTCAGTATTGTCTATGGTGACTGACAGTGGATCTCTGAGGTTTTAGATGGGTCTTTCTCAGCCGTTCCTGGGGATGCCAGAAATTGAAACTAACTGGGACCTTCTACATGAAAGCAAGTGCTCTCCCACTTGTGGTCCCTCCCTCCCCCAGTTACATAAAGGAATTAAATGGCAATGATAATGTTCCTCTGGAGGAACAGGAAAAGTTACAACAAAGTGTGTGTGTGCGTGCGTGAGAGAGAACACCAAGAACAGAACATGAGGGGGAAAAGGCAACATTAGAGATCAAATCAGTCAATCCTAAATGAAATCAACCCTGACTGTTCCCTGGAAGGACAGGTACTGAGGCTGAAACTCAAATATTTTGGCCACCTAATGCGAAGAGAGGACTCTCTGGAGAAGACTCTGATGCTGGGAAAGATTGAAGGCAAAAGGAGAAGGGGAAGGCAAAGGATGAGATGGTTAGACAGCATCACCGATGCAACGAACATGAAAATGAGCGAACTCAGGAAGATAGTGGAGGACAGGAAGGCCTGGCAGGATGTGGTTCATGGGATCACGAAGGGTCGGACACGTCTTAACGACTGAACAGCAACAAGGGTCTTTATAACTCCAGCTCCATAGCAGCGGTCACTGGGTGGCAGTACCTGCCGTGGGATATTCTGCAGAAGTATCAACAATAAAGAGAGAGAGAGCCTATTCACATGAGGTGGTAACTGCAGAGAATGCAAAGGGGGAGCAGAATCATCCCCATTAGCCCCCATTTGAATGGAGCCAACATATGCAGGCAAGTTGCATGTGCATCACTCCACACAAAGATAATCCTTTCGAAAGGCAGCGTTGCTGATCACACTTACAGAGTCTACGTGCAACAGTAGTACACACATAGGCTACTGTTCAGATCTTCTGCTGAATGAATGGTGATCAAGGTGGGATCAGTAGATGGAATTCATTCCACTCCCCATCCCTACATACACTCTCTATAAATGTCATATTGATTGAACCAGCCTGGAGGGAAAGAGAGAGTGAAAGACCCAACCAACAGTGCAATCTGATGCCTCAGTGAGTTCCACTGAAGACACTGGGGACACTGCCAGGTAAGTGTGCATAGGATTCAAGGGTGGCATTGGAGGTCGGCCAAGTGGGGCACTAGTTCAAGGTCCATGTTCATAAGAGGGCCCTGTGGCCAGGCTGGTCCCTAAATTTTCAGAACTGGTGGTAGCTTCCAGTGTGTCATTGGGGGGGGTACCCTAGGGGATCCAGTGTAAGACATCAGGGCCCTCAGCAACCTGACGCTAACATTGATAGGTCTGCTTGTTTTTACAGGATAACATCCTGAAATAAATAAACCAGAGAGCCTTGGGGAATAGATGCAAAGAGATCATGGTTGTACTGAACAGCTTGTCAAAGGTCTTGCCCAGGAAACAAGAAGAGTGCTCCAGAAGGCAAATCTGAGAGCAGACTCCTAAACTAAGTTACAATTGCCACATGGGAGCCCCAGAAAACAAACACACACACACACACACACACACACACACACACACACACAGCTGACTACCTTTAGCTACCGAGAACTCTGCATCAAAGAAGGTTGGTACAAATGCAGAACTCGGTGCAGACACCATCAAATACAGATATTTGAATCTTTTTAACTTTAACCACCCTTCCTTTGATAATTCCATTGTCTCAAATTAGGATGGCCTCAGGCTTAATAGCATTTACTTTTCATTCCGACCTGTCATTGATTAAAGCTAGCTTTACGAGAATTACTTAGCCCTCTATAAAATTATTACGTTTGTTTTTGCCTGTAAAATATCCACTGAATTACGTGCTCCAGAAACGTTAAGGACCTTTGTTTTGAAAGCTGTTTTATCAATGTTATTGATCCAGTGGGATAAATCTATGTGCCAATATTTATCTTATTTATTAATAGCAGCTAAGTGATCTCAAGGGGGAAAACGTGTCAAATAATCTCTCAGGAAATTTCATTTGCAAACGAAACCTGCCATTTCTCAAGACTCTTTAAATCTTTCTCAGTGAACGGGACCAGTATTACGCTAGCGGCGGAAATGATCACAGGGTATCAGTAAAAAGGAAAAATAATGGAATAAAGAGAGGGGGGCAGGTTAAGATGAATGGGCCATAAGGATGGGACCCCAGGTGACAAATAAGTCAAGAGTGCCTCCCGAAGTCACCAGAATTGAGATAAATCATCTTATTTATTCCAGCAAAATGATGCTGGCACAGCATCTGATCATCAGAAAACGAAGTAAAGGAAGACCAGCCACAATGTTCTAATCCAAATGAACATTTGAGTTGCAGGTTTTAGATCTTACAGATATTTCCAGTTATTTTCAATTAGCCATGTGATATGCTGGCAGTGCATATAAGGAAGAGCCAGGGCTGGTCTTAGATTGGAGAGTCCTGGGTTCAAATCCATAAAGCTCTTTGGGTGGCCTTACACAAGTCACCGTTTCTCAGTTTATCAGTGTATTCATATCATGAGAATAACAACCCAATCCTGCCTAACTATAGGCCAGCGGAGTGAGTGCTCCGCCGGCCTAGGCGTTCGTTTTTATTGTAAGCCGCTTTGGGTCTCCCCTATGGGGGGGGAAAGCGGGGTATAAATTTAGTAAATAATAATACAATGACTGTAGTGAAAGTCTGTCTGAAATTTGTGGGTTTATTCTCATTTTGATTTGGTTTTCTGGTTCTTGGTTTGGCCTGTCAGCTGAGAGCAGCCTTTATGTTATCTCTGGTGAGTTCCTTTTAGGAAAAGTGTTTAGCTATGGAAGTTAGTCTTTGTTATTTTCTGTGTCCTGTCTGTGTGTATTGAATTGTTATGCCTTTAGAGTTGCAACTACGGTTGCTAAAAAAAACACCCCTATGCTCTGCATAGCCTAAACCCAAAAGAATAAATGTTTCTATGTTTCTAAACCAGAGTGTGTTCATTGAACTAAGCAGCTAAATCCTACTGCCTTACGCTGGTCACACGCTACCCCCTTGATCTGTTCTGTTGTTCTGGGGTCACTGGCTGCCCTTGGTCAGGGAGTCCAGTTGACCCATTCCCCTTAAGCACTCTGTACCCCTGTCGGCATCTGGGAGCTGGCTAGGGAAGGAGGTTCTGTCCCAGATGGTGGCAGTCTACCGTTATTTAGAGCAACCCCTGTGGTCCAGGAGTTGTATCTAATGTTCTGTTTTCTCACTCCTTGGTTAGGAGTTGTGTTCTTTAGAAGATTGAGTGGCTGAGGGGCTCATTCTCGGGGGTGCTGGCCTTGGCTTGTGCTAGACCTGGCTGGGGTGACCGCCTGAAGCTCTCTAAATCTTCACCCCCCCCATAAATCTCTTTGTGACAATGACTTCTGCAATAGAATGCTAAACAGGGGGTCTCCTGCCCTATTCCCAGCCAGCCCTTCAATGACCCAACCTCAGATACAGTCTAGAACTGCCTGGAACAGGACTAAGTCCATAGTTGCAGCCCAGGCCAGTGATGTAGCTGTGGACAGTGATGTTGGTGAGGACACTGCCTCAACAACCAGGCATTGATGTAGGTGAGAAGATGCATCAATCTGGGACCAAGACTCGTGGGGGGGAATCATATCAATGGAGAGGGTTCAGCACCACCTCTTATTAAGTGTCTGAACGATCAGGCTTCAAACCAAATGCACTTGTCACACGATCACCAAACATGTGAACAGTGAACAACTGTGGAAGAGCAAGACCATGGAGGCAAGTCCGGCCTCACATACATACATACATACATACACATACACACACACACACAGGCACCACAATTAGAGAATTGTGCTTTTTCCAGGGTGCCCAAATGCATATATACATTTTTAATAAATGTAATCATAAGGTGACTGTGAGGAAACTCCTTACACCTCCACCGGAGACAACGGACCGGGTAAGTCTTCGCTGACTATCTCAACTCCACTCAGCAAACGAACAACAGCTGCTGTGAGGGAAGAGAATGAGAGGAAGAGGGTGGAACCACCAGCTACAAAAAGGGCTGTAATGCTGAAGCCCTACAGTGAGCCACACTTCCGCACTCCTAGACAACAGCTGGATGAGCTACTGGCCAGAGGAAACACCCCAGAAAAGTATCCGCCGCCGACAGCAGAGGGTTGGGAAGAACTGAGAATCTTCCACCGCCCGGGCTTAGGAAGAGGCTACCAAACCAAGTAAGAGATACATATAGCTGACCAGACCACAGAGAGGTTGAAGATAAGTTGGTCCCACCTAAAGAAAGATTTAGGCGAGATTCCGTGTGAAAAGAACACCAGTCTGAGGGACGATTTCAATCCTCTTTAATATAAGAATGTATGCTTATAAATAAATAACTTCTACATAGTACTACCTTGGAGTGTCCGTGTCGTGAAATGTCGAATCTGGGATCTTATGATGTACCTCCTCCACCCTGGGCGCAAACCCCTTTAGCCGGGGACGTACAGTGACCTACTGGGGTTTGTTTGTTTTAATTGTTTTAATTACCTGTTTTATTTTTATTGTATTGTATTCTGTATTTTAACATGTTTTAATTGTAAGCCGCCTTGATTGCCCTTATCGAGAGAAAGGCGGGGTAAAAATTCTTTAAATAAAATAAATAAATAAATAAATAAATAAATAAATAAAAGGGTGCACACACAGGGACTGCACAAATACTCTAGAGAATGTACATAGGTTAAGAATGAGTTTTGCTGTCACAATTCTGCTCCAACCCCTACATGTTCATTATGCAGGTTGGTTGTATGAAAAGGACCAGAGGGCAAAGTTACCTCCTGCTCTGAACAATTAGATAACACCAGTTCTTCTACCATGGACTTACCCTATATACCAGTGATATGGAGTAAGCTGGGTGCAACTCTTGATCTGCGCTTCCTGGCCTATGGATCACATTCTTAATATTTGATTTACACGGTTTTTTAGCAACGAATAAAGAAAGCGTTATTTAAAAAAAAAACTAAAGGGAAGACTTTTCCAAATGACTCATACATATTATGATTATAAAATGGTTTGCTGTACCATTTGTTATATTCTTTTAAAAAAATCTCATCACACATCTTACATCTTGTAGACTCCATCCTTTTGTAAAGTTGTGTGTGTGTGTGTGTGTGTGTGTGTGTGTGTGTGCTTGGTGCGCATTTTCATTCTCTCCTTCACACACCATTTACTTTCTGTGACATCCACAGATCCATTTGATCTTTGGTGAGTGCTGCAAAAGGTGATACCTTTTTGTAGATCACTTTTTTGCGCTTTGCCTTTCATCATTGTCCTAGAAGTTTTAATGATGAAACATATAGATAGGGTATGGGTTTGCAGAAAGCTCGGCTCTCTTTTTTTTCCCCTATATAAATGGTCTGCAAAAAATGATAGTAACGATGTAAACTAAGTCTGGCAGCTCTGTTGAGCTAATGAAGGTTGTGCCAAAGAAGTGAAAAGTCAAGAGAGGTTATTTGATAAATCAATTGAAACGTAGGAGTTGTTAAAAAGAAGAATCACCCACAGTACTCTTTTCAATGTACTGATTCCACTCGAAGTTAGAAAGTCCTTATTTATTTTCTGTAACTCATCTCCACTCCCCTCAGCTTCATCTCACATTTTTTCTCATGTATGCAGCCCACACCCCAGAATGAAACCCAACTGGTGTTCCAACCCTGGCCCAGAAATGTCTTTTTCTTTACACTTTTCCAAACATCTGTTTTTCCTAGCTATGACATAATTTCAAGCTTCAACACCGCAGAACGGGGAAGCTCCCTTTGTTCTACTATTGTGCAGTCTCTTGAAAATTAAACAAACTGGGGGGGGGGGGCAGGAGGAATACCAAGCACCCATTATTTGCCTCATTATTCACCAAACTTGCTCCCCAACTCCCTTCCTTCAACCACTGAACCTTCTGCTTTCTTGCTTCCAAATGGCACCCAATTTCATCACAAAATGACACATAATAATAATAATATAAATATAAATATGTATAAATATAAATATAAATATACATTATTTATATACCGCCTTTCTTGGTCATTGGATTTCTCCTCTGACTTTAATTCAAAGGTGGTTTATATGGGCAGGATTTCTAAACCCCAAGGGGTTTCTACAATATAATAACGTTCTAATCTTTCGTAGAACCCTTCATTCTAGATGTTGCTTTCACAGTTCAGCTCTCTCTCTCTCTCTCTCTGGCGTTCGCCACACCACGCTTCAGCTGACAGGCAACTCTGACTGCCACTCAAGTGCAGGGTGGACTGCTCTGTTATTATTTCAAGGACCTGGATATGCTATGCTATGGACAGCTAACTGTTGAGCCACTTACTCCTATTCTCCATCCTTCAGGCTTATTTGAGCTCTGCTGGTTAAAGGATCGTTCATCCAGTTGCTGACTCTTGGATGTCATAATTTGACCCTTGCTAGGTTACTATCAAGGGCACTGTTCCATCTAAGCTGTGCAGGTACACAAATATAATAAAAGCCCCATGCATCTGACAAAAGTTGACGCCCACTTATCACAGGTTTTTATCTCTCTTCAGGTTGTTCTCTTATCACTCTCCCTTGGCAGAGACTGCTGAGGGAGAACCTGGCATTGCCTGCAGAACGCTGAAAGAATGCTTGGAACAGCCAGACCTGAGTGTAGATCACTGATAAAGCGATGCCTTTGTTGGCTTTGTTGAATTAGAGGGAACATTGACCAAAAACTCAAGACACTACCACATTTCCTCCCCCCACACACACACACACAAACTATAAGGCACAGGGGGAGTGGGACAGATTTCTATCGTACCTTTCTCCTCAGGGATTGAGGTGCACTATAATCTTTAGAAAAAACAAGCAGAATCGTATATTAAGCTATCAGACCTTAGTTGAAAGGGTGGACATAACCTTCAAAAAATGGTCAGATGAGTCCATGGACCAATAAGGTGATCTTACAATGCTGCAGACTGGAAAGATGGTTTAAGACAGTATCCTGGCAAATGTCAAGGGGAAAGGGTTTTCATAAGGGTGTGGCAGTCATAGAGAGGGCATAGGAGCTTCCCCTTGCCCCATTTAGGGCATGTATGCCAGGCAAACACTACCTACGCATATACACTTGAGTGTTTCTTTTTTCCAGCATAGAGGCAAATCAACATGTCAGAAAATGTGTGCGCATCACAATGCATGAAAGATGCATCTGTGTCTTCTGTGATATGGGAAGCTGCCCAGAGCATGTGAGAAGCCAACCTTAAGAAGAAGACCATGCCCAAGACCATACAAGTCCAAGGTTTTAATTGCTAATGAAAAGAAAACAAGAGAACTATACCTTTTCTATAGAAGAAAGAGGAGCAAATCAAATTCCCATTTTTGATTCAACTAATTTAAAAGGCTAATGAGCTTGCAGATTCAGCAAAGAAAAAAAGAGAATAGTCATATTTCTCCATTGTGCTTATTCTTTCACATCTAAACCTCTAATATTGCACTGATAATGCCACGTCTTGCAAGTTAAAATTATGAAATGTATTCTCCTTCCTATATTTGTTAGAAAGCACCATAAAAAAAATCCTATTTCATAATCAATTCACAGTAGCGATTACCACGCTGATTTTACTATTGTCCCTCAAAACTGCACAGTGGAAGAGTTCCCTTGAGATTTACGACCACTTCTGGGTTTTGCGAAAACTGGAAGTGGTCATAAATCGCCGCAGAGTGGCGATCTGAAGCTCGGAGAGGCTGCAGCCTCCCCAAACCATCCAGAGGGCTCCAGGACCCCGGGTAAGTCCGAAAATTGCATTAATATTTTGCGGCAGTGATCCCTGGGATTGCCGCCACTGTCGCCATGCTGTCTCCGCCCCTTAAAGGGGCAGAGGACAGCTTTTGGTTCCAATGGTGGGTCGCGATCCACCACTTTGAGAACCACTGGTGTAACCTTATTTCTCATTTTCAACTGCTTCATGCCCATGCTAAAGATTCTAGCTCACAAAATAAACTGTAAGTTTCATATATGATGCAATCCTAGCTCTAACTTGTCCCTTAAAGCCTTCAAAATGGTGGGCTCTTCACATGCTTTTCAGCAGAAACGAGGGTAAGATCAATGCAAGTGGGAAAAGGAGGACAGATTATCGAACAACCAAAAAAAGTGAATAAGATTGCCTTCTGAGAACTGCATACGGTCAACTAAAACATTGGGGAGCTGTGCCATTGATCTCCAAAGTGCAGTCTTGCTGCTACTGAAGTCAATAGCCAATGTCCCGTTGATTTTAATGGAGCAAGACTGCAAACAACATCATCAAAGCGATCAAGGACGACGACCAACACTTTGATGCATAAGTGTGAGGAAAGATACACAGCACAAACTAAAAGGTTTGGATTATAAGTACTGAAAGACTCCTACATTATCGACTGACAAGAAAACATAGGAAAAATACCAGGATGCAACTATAAAAGAGCACCTTCATTTCTAAGAAGTGGCAGCATCTGTGAATTTGAGTGTAAGGGAATAATTTGATCCTGTTTGCTAGATAAATAGGGCTTGTTCTGAGAACCTTGGTTAAAAAAATGCAGTCACAATCAAGTTTATCTGGCAACTATCTGAGGAATTCTAATTCCGAGAAGCTTCCACAATTGTAAGATGTTGTAAAATGACAATACTGTACACTTGTACTAAAGAATCTATTCACAAAGTAGCTGCACATTTTTTACTTGGCTTGCAGATAATACTGGGCTTTGAGAAAAGGCAAATTAACAGCATACATGTGAAAGAAATCCCTATTTAAACTACGTATATGAGAAATATTCCAAAGAGTTTTGCATAATCAGTTCTTCACTGAAACAGGCACTACTGAAAATTTCACTGTTTTTGTATGTTAGTTTTTGGCAACAGGCTTCTGTAAACATTTCTAGGTAAAGTATGTCACAGGTGCTTAGTTCCATGATTTCTCTACAGTTCTAATTAAAGTCATTAATGAAACGTTGGTATTGTCAAGCCTGACACTTAGTCTGAGCAAAGAACAGAGAGATCATAGTATACAACATCTGGTTCTAATTTCCAGCCAACTGTCTAAACATTTGGAGCAGCTGCAGTATACACACATTCAGATTTCCTCCTTCACACTCTATAATCCAGATTGAGACGGAAACTGAAGAGGACAGAAAGCCTCTCTTCAAGCATAGGCTCTTCATTAGGCTAACAGGGCTATTGAACCAACACTGAAAACAAAGCGTTTTTGCCATTCTTCCCGCTAGGAAACAAGGACAAATTCTGGCTTCCCACTAGCATCTATAAGCAATGGCAATTACAGAACCTTTTCCAGATGTTGCGGTTTTTTCTGGGTGAAGGATATTACAGCTGCAACTGAATCAGACAGAAAGCACAGCAGTAGGAAAAGCGTCAGTTCTGGTAGAATTACGGTTTATCACTCTCCACTGAGTCCACACATCCAAATTCAAGAGAAACAGCAGCCCTGTTCCTATCTCCAATATGTGTGTATTCACACAATGTGTAGAGGAGGTCAAGGACCATGTCCAGTAAACAGGGGTCAGCCAGGTTGGGTCCTGGTCAAGGATTCAAGCCTATAAGAGGACCCACATGGCTGGATTGACACCTGAATCCCCAATACCAATGGCAATGAGTGTGCCCAATGCATTATCAGGGGTCAGGTGGAAGGCATCATGGGGGAGGGTCCCACTTTCGGACTTTGCCCCAGGACCTCCAGCGACCTGGTGCCAGCACTGCAATGCTTCCAACTTTTGATCTCCATGTGTTCAGTCGAAGTCTGACTGTTGAAATCGAACTCGAAGTCCGGTCTGTGTACATAAGGCTGTATGTATTATATTCTTCCATGTAAGCAGGATAACTTGTGCAATCAGAGTTCCATATCACGCATACAGGTCCTATGCACATGTCCCTTTTATGCTTTCTGCTGAATAAGCAGAGGTTGTGAACAGGGTCAGTGGTACTATCCTTCTCTAGGTATTTTATTTATTTATTTATTTACAATATTCTTACCCCGCCTTTGTCCCCGAAGGGACCCAAGGTGGCTTATAACAGAAAATACAAATACAAAAAACAATCACTTTTTTAAAACAACAATAAATACAGTTAACTAAAATTAATAAAAACAACATCTAAAAAATGATAAAAGAGACCACTATTACAATTAAAAGCAAGAACATAAGAGCAGCAGTACCCCACCTGTACCAGCAAGATGTTAAAAAGATTGTGTGTGTCTATTTACAATATGAAGTATAGGACTACTGATTTCTCTTCAGCAACAGTTTCCTTGCTATAAGGAGGGTCACTGTACTATCTCTGAAGGTGGTAGCATTTGATGAGTTGGGCTCTAGCCCTTTAATGTTTATAACATAATAGGCTCGTTTGTAATAACATTGTAAGGAATTTTGCTTTTATTTGCTGACACTGCTATTCATTTATATTCTATGCAGCCCACCCTAGCCCACCCACCTAACCTGCTCTGGCGTGGGCTGGGTCCGTCGGTAGCGGGTGGCGGCCAGCTATTTGCCCTGGCGGCTCTGATGCTCTTGGCAGCAGCATGCCATTTGCAATGTTGCAGAGGCATTTAAGATGGCAAAACGTAAGTTTTGCCATCATAAATGCCCAATAGGATTGGGCCATAAATATGTGAACATGAACATATGGTTTATGGTTGCTTGCACTCCTCTCCACTTCCACTGTTATCTCCTCTCTGCACATTATAGATCGTGAGCCTATGAGGACAGGAATCTGCCTCCTCATTACTTGTAAAGTGCCGTGGACACCAATGACAATATAAAACAAAGTGCTCTCTCCTTATAGGCAAGGCCTGTCTTGCATCCTTCCCTGACACATGGACGGAAATAAGCCCTGAAGAAAGCCTGCAATTTTACACCAGCAAAGAAAGCGGCTGTTACTCTTGAGGAAATGGACCTTCTGCCTCAAAAGGCCCAGAGGATGAGGAAGGGCACCCAAGGAGGATTAGTGATATCCGCCTTCTGCCTCTACTTCAGTTTGATTTCTTTTACAAAGCATTTATCTGTATTAAATTATCATCTTCTTTAGTCATGTTTGTGTCTTCGATTGTGGATTATTTCCCAGAATCAAGGACTAAATAAGGTTTCCCTTTCAAAATTCACTTCCAGAGCAGTCCGAAAACAAGCCCTTGCTCTCGCAAATATGGGCACCTACAGAGTGCTTGATACAAAAATCTCCACTTAAATTCTCTCATGATTTTCTGTCAAAATCGGCCCACTGGTTGTCGTAACTATAAGTATTCACGGGTCTTTTTTTTTCCCCTCCTGACCTTTATCCTGTCAAATCAGACCTATATCTGCTGAGCGTTCTTTGAATTTGTGCACTTTTGACCTGAGAACTTCCAGAAATAGAGTACTTCAGAATCAAAAGTGCTGCTTAACCTAGGAGGATTCCAACATTTTTCCGACTTGACTACTTTGTCAATCCACCCCCCCCCTTTATGTGGTTTCCTGAAAGATAAAGCATTTGGGCACACTCCACTACTAAAGGCGCAGCTTACGGTTAAGACAAAACAACACAACACACTCATGACGTTGATCTTTGCTCTGAGACAAGGTAAGCTGGCCTTCTTCTTCACCTTCTCTTCCCCCAACTCAGTTGTGAGATTCCATATTACTCTGCTACTAATAATACTGAACCCTGCAAAGCAGTGGCACACATCAAACGGGAGATCTTTGAAGAAATCCGTTCAATCGGCTACAAAGGGGAAGGAGGCATTATCCTCCTAAATACCACCTCTGCATCCGGTAACCTCTCAGTATTGAGTGAATTGATCGCTCATTAAGCCAGGTGACTTCCTCCCTATTGGAATGGTTTGAGGGCTTAATACACCGACCCAGAGCTCTTTTGACATTAATTCATGGAGGAACTTTGGGAAGCGATCTTTTAAAGAACGTTTCCCATCCGTTTGATTGAAAACACACATGCGGGGCCCAATCCTGCTTTCATTAAGATCAATGGCATGCTTCCCGTTGACTTCAGTGAGAGCACGGCAATGTTCAGACCAAGCTTTTTTATTTCATGCCACGGCTGTGGAGAAAATGCAACGGAACAAAGGGACATGGCTCTCTTTATATATTATACGGTGTTTAATTGGGATTGTACCTGATGTGCCCCAGGACAACTGTTTCTACAGTCTTTTATACCTGCTCCTCTAAAAGAAAGGGGAGCCAGCGCATTGTACAAGCAAAGGCAATTGGGAAGGAAAGAAAGAAAAGGCACAAAGAGGTGCAGATCAGTTTTGAAATGATTGCAGCTTATGATCGCTCAGTCTCTGTTCCAGCCCAACCCCTATGAATTCACAATTATATATAAAGAGACCACTAACATCATCTTTACATTATCGGTGGATTTACAAATATACACAGTGAACGTGGGGCAGCAGACAGACACCCAGGTAGTCCATAAAGCAAAATCTGTTCCCCAAAGCAAACAGCATGCCTTTGCAAGCCTTCAATTATAGACCTCGCCTTCAAGCCAGCTGCAAGAATCACTCCTGTTTCTCCTATTGCCTACTTTCAAGCTGCCAAACTGCCTACCAGGGCCGGTCCAGTCATGAAGTGAACAATGCGGCTCGCATCAGGGTGGGTGGTGTAAGGAGCGGCGAATTCGGGGTGCTGCAGATATAAGCTGCACTAATTAGCTTCCTTACCTTCCTCTGTTACATGACTCTGTTCCCCAAACCTGGAAGTGCAGGACTTCCTGGTTTATTTAAAGGAACCTCGCTCTTTTTTTTTTTTTTTTTGGCATGGTCCCTTTAAAAAAACCAAGAAGTCCTGCACTTCCTGGTTTGGGGAACGGAGTCATGCAACAGAGGAAGGTAAGTATGTAAGGGGCTGTGGTGGAGGTAGCACCGGAGTCAGAACCGCTTGCACTGTACTTGCTGCCTGATTTTCCGTCTCACTCATGGGGCCAGGGGCAGCCCAAGATGATGTGACACCTGAGCCGGTAGCACCATATTCTGCCACCCTCCCTGCCAAATTCTGCTTCTCTGCCAGTGTGCACACCAGCACCACTCTGCACAATTACCAGCACCATAAACCCCACGTGAACAGCACCAGCCGTCCTGCATCAGTTCCTGCACCCACTGACCTTGTCTTCCTCCAGCACTGCTGCTTCTAAACTGGTGTCAGGGAAAAGCTTGGGAGAGGAAGCTCTCTTCCCCGCCGTCTAGAAGCAACAGCTCTGGAGAAGGTCACTCACTCACTCACTCACTCACTCACTCACTCACTCACTCACACACACACACACACACACACACACACACACACACCTTCAAGCTCACTCTCTACTCTTCTTTGATATTCTCAAAAAACAGCACTCCAACTTCCCACTTGATGTTTGAGAGACTATCAGCACACTCCTGTGGCTGCTCCTGGCACCGGAACAAGCATTCCAGTGCCGGGAAACATTGCAAACGTGCCGGAAAGCACGTTTGCGATGACTCGTGAGCAAGGGAAGCCGGCGCAGAGGCCGGTCTCCCTTCCTCCGGTGCCGGAGCGCCCCTGCAGCCGCCGACAAACCCAGGTAAGGATACAGCGGGGGCGGTTCAGCAGTAGAGGGAGGAGGGCCATTGGCTCAGCCAGCCCAGGAGGGGGCTGGGGCTGGGCTCAGCCATATCCCGTTCCGCGCCGGGCGGCTGGGCCGTTACACGGCTTCCTCCGACTTCAGCCAGTGATTTCGCTGGCGGAAATCCGAGGAGGCCGGTCGGGGTGGCCTGCGTTTACACTCGGGGAAAGGGATGAGCATTCCCTTCCCCGAGTAGACCTCTGGTCCGGCGGCAGCCTGACCGTCGGTGCTCAGGATCCGGTGGGCAGCCCTGGGCTGCCGGCCGGATCCTTAGGCGGGATTGTGCTGCCCATCTGTCGTCATCAAAGAGAGTGAATAGGATGCTCCTCTGTGTTAAAGGGTATTCCCTTGTGTTTGGAGTTCTAGAGGAACAGACTCTTTCCCCCACCTCTGAATATTCTGACACAATTCTCAGCTCTTGATTCCCCATGCTGAATGGCCTGAGGCTCTTCCTATTTCTCTGCTGGCTGGGGTAGCCATAGCCTTCCCTTACGCTCTTCACATCTCTTTCTCCAATGTCTTTCCCAGCCTCTTTTGAACCAGTGCTGGAATCTGAGTGGGAAGTTACCTGAAGGGGTCACAATTTGTTACCACGCTCACAAATATTCTTTCTCCAAGATAAGAAGAGGATGGGACAGAAGCCAGACATCACTGGGATTACTTTGGTCTTCTTGACACAACCTTTCAATTTCTGTTTAAAAGTCCTTGTATTTTGTTATTTTTTTCCATTTCTTTTTCTTCTACTCTACTGTCACCTGGTATTACTATATTATTATTATTATTATTATTATTATTATTACTGAAGCAAGTTTGCATGAGGGACAACACCCCAAAAATGGCTAATAGGAATGTAATTACTTAGAGTAATCAGTATCACTCACTTGGCAGAAGAACTTAAGGGCTGTTATAGGAGCCCATTTCCATAGCAACACACTCTGTAGCTTTACACAGTGAACTGCAAATGCAAGTTAATGCTGCACCTTCTATTAACTCTTGGCTCCTCTCAATGAAGAAAGAAATATACAGCTCTGTGTGTTAGGAAGCATCAACAACATGGAACAACGACGTATTACTGTTGAGCAGCTGTACTTAGCAGCCACGTTTACAAGACTGGAAGGACTTGACCCAGTTCAAGTTTTCTCTAAGCTTAATTATTACAATCAGTAAAGTGCCGCATATTACAGGAGGGAAAAAAAATCCAAGAGGAAACAAAACAAAAATTGGAGGATTGGGACTGGGAAGGGGGAGGAATCAGCCACGGTCTCCTACGCCATATCTTATCCCCCTTCCAGGGCCTGTTGGGCCTTACACGGGCATTTCAAATGTACGCCAGCAAAATAGCTGGCGTGCATTCAAGGAGGACCATTGGGGCGGCTGGCACATTACTCGGGGTAAAGAGACAAACGTCCCTTTACCCCAAAGGAGGCCGACGACTGTGCTGGAGCAGGCCCAATCCTGCTCAGGATGCAGTTGGGCGCCTTATGTGCACCGCCATGCCCTGCTAGACAGGAGTGGGCTGAAAATTGTCTGGTAACGTTCTGCTTTTTAGAAAGGAGTCAAGCAAACAGTCATGTAGACATTACTGAAATCTTCTTTTAATTAACCCTTTTAATGGAGATTTAAACATGGAAATAGCAAAATGAGTTTGTCTTAAAATGAAAAAGAAAATGCTGTTCCCCATGACCTCACTTTACAAAATGTGCACAATCTCTCCTAACTCCATCTTGGTTCTTTAGCTGGCATTCTACTAAACCACTTTTTTTTTTTTGGCCCTTTGCTTGCTTTGAGTAGATTTAGTGTTTCCAATCAAACATAAAACACCTATAATAAGCAGAGTGGTTTTATGTAGTTGGAACATATCCTTATCATCAAAACCCAACTAGCTCTCCCACAATGGCTTCTACATCTAGAATAGCTCTTTTGACATGACTCATCAGCGCTCAGTAAATGTGTGCAGCAGAAAATGAGATTGTGCCTGACATTTCTTCCCCTGACTTCCCTACAGTCACTTGACTTTGTGAGATAAAGCCTGTTTGAAACATCTATTGAGGACTGCATGCTTGGAGATTTCAGTCGAAGGATCGTGGATGACCTTTTCTTCTTCACTGCCACAACTATGCAATTTGCCTACTTCTTCACAAAGATACTGCAATACGTCACAAATGCTGTAGTAATGATTGCTAGTGGAGATTTCTAGAATCTCCACTAGCACATTGCCCAGTTCAATGGCCAACCGCAGGTCATCACCTATCACTACCTTTAAGGAATGGGTCAGGTCTTAAATTAAAGTTGTCATGGCCAGCGATAACATAGATCAAATCAGGAGTAATAACAGGATTAGTAGCCATGCTTAGAAGTGAAGAAGCCTTTATTGTTAAAATTACATTAAAACAATAACAGTGGCTTTCAGACAAAATCGGACAAAACGTCGACCTTTGAAGCCACTGTTATTGTTTTAATGTAATTTTAATAAAGGCTTCTTCACTTGTAAGCATGGCTACTAATCACATTATTACTCCTGATTCGATCTGGGTCAAGTCTTCTTTGTTGCCTGCAATGATGATGACAGAGATGCTAAAGCCTGGACAGAACTTTCAGGTGTGTTGATAAAGAGGACGAATAGCTATGGAAGTCAAAAACAGAACAGAACAAGAGGAAACCATCTGCCTTTTGCAAGGTTCCCAATTGGACATGTCATATTAGTCCATGGGGTAGGAATGTACTATTTAGACCCCCAGCTGAATGCATGGGAATCGGGAGTGGGAGTGGATCCGATCCTGATTCTCACTCCATGTGATCATGGCACATGGATATATCATGTGAAAATGTCTATTGTTAACCACTTTGAGCTGCATTTTTCAGGAAAGGTGAAATATAAATGAAGGAAGGAAGGAAGGAAGGAAGGAAGGAAGGAAGGAAGGAAGGAAGGAAGGAAGGAAGGGAGTCGTTGAATTCCTAACATCTAGCTTCCTAACATCCTCCACAACTGACCGATACTGATTTATGAAATCTCACCACAGGAGCCCATATCTCACCTACATTGAGAGACTGAAAAACAAAAGATTGTACATATTTCCTCCCCTCCTTTTTGTCCTCACAACAACCCTGTGAGGTAGGTGGGGCTGAGAGATAGTGACTGGCCCAAGGTCACCCAGGAAGCTTCGTGGCTGAGCGGGGATTTGAACCTGGAACAATACTTCTGTTCCAAAAAATACTTCACAAAGGAGCACCTTTAAAAAAAACCATTGTGTCCTCCCATAATTTATTTTACATTGTATGGAATGTATGATGGTTGCATGTGTTGTGTCACAAATCATGCGGTTTCTGCAATGTCCAGCTTCTCAAGAGATCACACGAGAAAGCCAACCTTTTAGCCAGCTACAATAGTACAAAATCCCAAACTCCAACCAATGACCAATATAAAGATTATGCCTTTACAATGTGCATATTGATTGTTGCAAATCATGCTACTGTCTGAGACGTCAACATAATTCTTAGCATTGGTATTCTAGTCTGATGGTTTTAGCCTGAGCATGAACAGGAAGGAGAGAGAGAGAGAAACAAAACATTGGGGTCTTTATAACTCCAACTCCATAGCAGCGGTCACTGGGTGGCAGTACCTGCCGTGGGATATTCTGCAGAAGTATCAACAATAAAGATGAGCAAACACATAAAAAGTGCTGAGACATGGATAACATTTGCATTGAGATGATAGACAGATAGAGCTAGACTATGAAGACAATTCTGCTTGAATAACTTAATGTAAAACACGCCTTGGTCTTCTCCTGGTTGCACTTCTCAATAACTGGATCGCTGCAGTTTCGAGAATGCAATTTGAAGAGCTAACAAAGAAAGCCCTGCAGACCAACCATAACTTGGGCTGTTTGCCACATGCACACTTCTCAGTGAGGAGTTGTCATGAATGATGGGCAGCAGACTTGCCTAACTAGTCCCAAAGAAGCATAGCAAGAGCATCATATGCCGAAAAGGGTAATTTCATATATACATTGTGACAGGCGCTCTGCACTTCCCTGTGGCATGGAAAGTGCCAGGGGTGCAATGTCACCCAGGGAGGGGAGATCATTGAAAATGTATGGTGTGTATATTTACCGATGTAACCAGTATTGTTGCTCGACAGGCCTTTATATATCTTTTTTTTTTATTTTAAGCGTGTGTGACACACACATGCACATGGTGCTAGGTGCCTGCCAGAAAAGCACATCTCAGATCATTAAAATGACTCAAACTGGACTGATGGCACCCTCAGATCCCACAGGCCAACAGGGAGGCCACATTTGTTAGTGCAATCACACACACACACACACACACACACACACACACACACACACACACACACACACACACACACACCAGACTTGGATGGAGCCTTGCCTTCTCCTTGAGAAATGCCGAGGGCAACCGCACCTCGCTTGCACAGCACATTTTGGCCTGTGAACAAAAGCCACCTCCAAGGAGTTCCCTGATGTGCAACAACGTAAGCTGTTAGCAACACAAAAGAAGAGATCCCAGCCCTAGCTATCCTCACCAACTCCAAATGCAATCAAGGAGCCATGCTAAGGAAGCAACTTCCCGCCTAAGCTAGCTAGCTACCAAACCCTTGGCCAGGTGCAAGCAGTGTCCCCTCTAAGGTGTGCAGCCGAGCAGCCATTCAGCTCCCTGCAGAGCTCCGTGCAGTACGGAGCTCAGCACCTTGGAAGTTCTGCGAGGATATGATGATGTCATCGGCAAACATCCAGAGGTGGTGTAACAACCAGTCATGACGCCACAGAGCTCCCGAAGGGGTCGACGCACCAGTGCAGACCTTTTAGGGGGAACAATGGGTGCGAGACCAATCAAATGAAAAAAAAGGTTCCTTCATGAGCTCATCCCACAAAAGGTCCTACAGAGCACTATGGGAGAAAAATATATATAAAGCTGGGTCACTTATCCCTTGCTCATTTGTCTGCTTGGCTGCCATTGTGTTCATGCATTTTACCTGCTGCTGCTGTGTGGAGCCACCCCCATTTCAGCTGCAATCCAAGGACCACTGTACCAATCGGTACCTTGGCAGCTCCCATTCCCTTCTCCTTTTCCACCTTTCCCCTTTCTCTTCCCCAAGCGCAACTGAAAGCTTCTGTGCCAGCACAGGCTAGACACACATCCTTCATGGGCTGCATCGCAATAAGCCACTTTGTCCCGGGAAAGCAGCTTTGACTCTCTGGCCCCGCTGTTAGTCTGGCCCTGCTGCCTTGTCCCTAGCTTGTGCAGCTTCCTTCAGAGCCCTCTTTCCACCCCTGAAACCCCACTTGGAAACAGGAGAATCAGTATCATAGCCCCAAGACTCCTGCAACTTAGAGCAGGCCATCCAGCAGAAACAGACTGGTAACCTTGACACAGCCTCACCACTGACCCACGAAACTCCACTTCATCATTCCTTGTCTCATATGCAGTAAAACTGACAACATGCTTAATGCATTTATCCACCCCTCTCTCTCTCCCCCTCCCTCGAGGATTCCTGGACACTCGTCGGAGCAGGTAGGATGGAGAAGGTGGGAGGGGGTGCAGGAGGGCGAAACAGGGGCGGAGGGGGTGTATCAGGGGCTGGGAGGCCGCGGGAGGGGGAGGACCCATCACGGAAGGCCCACGCCAGATCCTATCCCCCTTACCTGCAGCCTCTCTGCTCCTTTTTTGCCCTCGGATTTACACTAGCAAAATTGCTATTGTAGGTCAAAAGACTTACACAGGGGTAAGGGGATTAAACATCCCCTTGCCCTATGGAAGCCAACCGGTCTGTCCCCCCCAGGATGCAGCAGCTGCCATTTTGGCACCGCTACATCAGCGGGGGGTGTAAAACAGAGGATTAGGGTCTTAGAACTGCCTGATAGTACCTTGGTCATCAAGGAAGATTTATCGACGGAACCAGAATATTCAACGTTTTTGGGTGTGGGTGTGTGTCTTGTTTTAACATTCTCTAGTAATTACACAATGCAAGAATTTTATAATCTGTCATCTGATATTAAAATATCACCTAGCACGCTCAGGTTATGAAACCTCTCTGAAAGCTCTTTTTGCATACCTCCAGATTGTCATATCAGCTTGTCAAGGAGGTGGGGTTAGTTCCCTGTCTTGTCACCTTATTATAGGGAAAGGGAGCTGTTACTTTAAAAGGAAACATCTGACTGGCTATCTAGCTAAGTCTTACCTTGCCTAGATCTACAGGAGAGTAAGAACACCTCAGGTGCAAATAATTAGAGATGTGCTTGAGAGCTGAGTAGTAATCATGGCTCAGCAGAATTTGAGAATCATTCTATTGGTGGGATAATTCCAAGGGGTTAGACTTCAGAGCTATAAAGCTGGGTAGGAGTTTCCTTTGGGAATGTCAAGCTAGAGCTGATAAGCTTGAAGTTTAGAACTTGATCTTGGTGTTCTGGATGCATAACAACTGTTTGGGGAAACCAGAACAAGTTTGTATATATGATCTAGTTAGAGTTTATTGTTTTACTGTGCTGCCTTAGATTATGTAATTTGGTTGTGTTGAAGCTCTTCCTTTTATGGCTTTCTCTTTTGGTTAGAAGGTGGATGAGTTTTCATTTTTATGGAATTGCTTTTTAAATAAATGTTTCTTTATTCAATGCTAGTGGTATTTTCTTTGACCAGAAAAGCTATATATGGTCCCAAGGAACCCAACATGGTGGTGGATATTATTTGGCCTTAATAAGCTAATTGGTTTTTCTATTCTTTCTGTTGCCAGTGCTGAGCTGTAAAGTGGAGAGGCTTTGGCATAGGAAGAAGTGGGAGTTATTGCATCTGTGGGGTACAGATGGACCACGTTGTAGAGGGCTAAGGGGAGAACTACTTGGATTGGGAATGACATAGTAGTTGTCTAGATTCCCTGTAGTAGTATTGAATCTCCCCAGGAAGTAATTAGCCCTGGGACCAGCGTGACACAGCTGTTTTATTTGCTTAAATCTTCTGCAAGTCTTTTAGCAGAGAAACAATCAGAATGGATGGAAAAAATGCACTGTGCATTTCACACTGACAGCATCTTGATAAGGCAAAATATGAAATGTCCAAATTGACTTATTATCAGAGCTCAAGAAGTCACGGACAGCTCTCTTCAGAGCCAAACAGATGACATCAGTCATGATCAAATTTGCCCAACCGTAATTTGCTGAAATGACCTGAATTTGGGTTCTTAACAAATTGCTAGCAACACTAAACGCTGGTGGAACAAGTGCCACTAGCACCATCTGCTTTACCGCTGCTGTAAAAGTGTGTGAAGTAGCTCATGGCTGGAGTGCTGGTGGAAAGGTCAGAGCCTTACTGCATGCATTGGTGGATCACTAGCCACCCACCGAGGTAGGTAAGACAGTGAGGGAGGCAAGATGGGGTGGGAGAGGGTGGAACGGGGATGGGGGAGGCCGAACGAGACAGTGACGGGGGCTGGGGAAGGCCAGAATGGGGCAGCGATGGACAGGAGAAGGGCGGATTGGGTCTGGGAAGGGGGCAGGTTCAGTGGCAGCAGCGGCTGCCAAATCCTAGCCCCTTCCCCAGACCTGATTCCGCGGCACGAATTTCCTAGCAACTTCACTAGTGCAGGTCCTAGTAGACCCCCACGCTGCAGAGGCTTACCCCCAGGTAAGAGAACAACTGTTCCCTTACCCAGAAGAGACCTCCACAACCGCCCCCCCCATGGGATGCAGCGGTAGCCTTTTTGGTGCTGCTGCATTGGCGGGGAGGGGGAAAATAGATAGGATTGGGCTCTAAAGCTATTAGCAAAGTCTTAGCAAAACTTTGAATGGCCATAAACCATTAACTGAGATCCCAGTCCTATGTATGTAGGAAGCAGGTCCTATTGAGTTCAATGAGACATGCTCCCAGGTGAGTGTGCAAAGGAATGCAGCCTCATGGTGCAATCCTAAACGCACTTCCTAGTGAGTAAGCTCCTTTAACGCAGTGGGATTTACTTCTGAGAAAACATGCAAGGATTGCGCTGTGACTGTTTATTCCAGGCAGAAATGACACCAAAACAAGTTGTCAAATATACAGTATATGCCATCCACCAGTGCTACAGTGTTCTCCAACTCCCCCATCATATCAAGATAAATATTAGTAAGGTCATTTTTCAATCAAAGATCACACTTGATCTGCAATAACAGACATTGTCGCCACTTCACTCCTCCACCTGCTTTCAGAATACCAGAGGTCAAGTGGGAAAACTCTCCAAAACTAATTATTCCAAATGTGAAATGGTCAGACGTCAGCAGAAAGAAAGAAAAAAGAATGCTTGAAAATTGTGAAATATGGCATTGTTGGGTTCTTGTTCTCTCTCTCTTTTTTTTAAGAAACAGCACTTTCACCTTGCACGTTCCTTAGATAATTTTTGGTGGTACTAAAGGCTCACAGACATGTGCACTGAGCTGCAGTTAAGTTGCTATGGGAACTGTAATCCTTAATTTCCTAATTTATGTACATAATTTGTTAAATATAATGCTCTATTAACATCTTTTTTTAAAAAAAATAGGGTGTTTCTCTCGATCTCCAATAGTGCATGGGGCAACTTCAGTTACTGCAGATTTGAAGTACAAATAAATCATTATCATCGTAACAGTATCAAAAACAACAAAATAGGATAAGAAAGTATCTGTTCCCTACCCACTGTGTTTGATAAGCACTTCCCTGCTATAATTAACATATAAAAGGGGGAAGAGCCTATATTAAAGCTAAAACAAGGGAAAACTCACCTTAAATGCTCAATTTATAATTACTCTATAACTATAGAGCTGTCCCATGTTAACATCATAGGGGTAGGGGCAGGTAGGCATGTCTCTTGCCTAGACAAGTGTCTATAGATCAGAAGTTTCTGTTGTATGGTATCTAATTTGTAAGGAAGACTCTGAATTAGAACCCACGTAACGGCCCTGCGCTGCGAATCGCAGTGCGGGGATTTTATCCTGCCCTCCCTAGGGAGTCAGGAGAGATGAGCCACAGCAAGCCCGGCCTGTGATTGGCCGGGCCAGGTCACATGGGTTGGGCGTCGACTGATGAGATGATGCAGCATTGCTCGGCTTCAGTTGATGCCCGGGAAGCGAAGCCCCATCCCGCCCTCCCTTGGCATAGTCTGGGATTAGCCGGTTGCCCTTCGGGGGCCAGGTAGGATTTTTTGGCTTCCAATAGATTGGCACTAATTGGAGGTTTTTTCGCCTACCTCAGACTGTGTTCATAGGGATGAGGCTGTTAGCCAGTGGGTCACCTGCCAGGTGGTGTGCGGGTATGGGTAGGTAAGGCTTGATAGGGATCGGCATGCACCTTGAGCTCGGCAAGGTCAGGAGGTGAGCCAAGACCGCTCATCACGACACTTAACCCTTAACCCGGGTCGGTGAGGCTGAGTTGGCAAGCCTCCTGGCTGGAGCAGGTGAGGCCCATCAATGGCTTTGCTAGTATGGGCCTCAAAACCTGGTGCGCTGTCTCAGCCCTTCGGGGCTGGCGAGGCCCATCAATGGCTTGGCTAGTATGGGTCTCAAAACCTGCTCCGGTGTCTCAGCTCTTCAGGGTTGGCTGTGATAGGCTCCCCTGGGCTGTGTCCGGGGGGGCCTGGAGCCGGGGTGTTCGATGCCAAAACAAGCAGGGGGAGCAAGATGGCTAGGCCCATTTCCCCCGACCAGTGCCCGCACGCCGTTTGGGGGTGAGTTAGTTTACCTCCAGTGTTCCTCTGGGAACTGAATGTGTACTCTAAATTAGAACATAACACAGAACCCAATCCTATCCTTTTCATCCCCTGCCGATGCAGCAGTGCCGAAATGGCAGCCACTGTATCCTGTGCGGAAGGGGTGGGATAGGGAGTCTTCCACAGGGAAAGGGAATGCTTAATCCCCTTACTCCTGCATAAGTCTCATGGCCCGTAATGGGTCTCCTTGGACCTACACTAGCAAGTTTAGAATTGAGCTGCCAGAATCTTCTACATGTGCAGGGGAATTATCACAGCCACTCAGTCTCCTTGGCAGACACTGATGTGGAAAGTATTCTCTAAGGCAGGGGTTCTCAACCTGTGGTATGGGTACCCCTACACGGACCTCTTGCTGGGGGTACGCCAAGCCCTGCCCCTTATCTGCCCCATCATCAGCTAATTAAGTGTTAACATGGATTTTAAATTGTCATTATTTTCGGAGCCCTTCCATCTCTCTGATTTTGGTTTTGGGCTTTTTTTGTACTTTTGAAAATGTACTTTGGTGGGGTGGTGAGGGAGGAGCTGATTTTGGGAAGTGTGGCTTGGTGAAAAAAAGATATCCTTGTCTGTCTGTCTGTCTCACAGATTAATTACCTAATTAATTGATTAATCAGCAGTTAATTAGCAGGGGGTACTTCAGAAAATTGGACCGTGATAGGGGGTACCTGGGCTTCCAAAGGTTGAGAACCCCTGTTCTAAGGAAGATATTTTGAAAACTACTGTGATATACCATTGTGTATCAGCTACCTGTCCTATCAGTTTCTAACACCATTGCGTTTCAACTCTTAAATACTGAAAATTGTCAATGGTCAGATATCAAACAGTGAAATCAAATATTATTGGGTGTATATCCGAGAATTTAACATTAAAGTCCAGACACTATTCAACATCAACATTTGCAAAAGGTAATTTTGGAGAAGATTCTGGAGTCCAAATATATTTTAGTTCTTATTAGTATAGTACAGAGGTTCTCAACCTTTGGAAGCCCGGGTACCCCCTATCACGGTCCAATTTTCTGAAGTATCCCCTGCTAATTAACTGCTGCCAGCGGGTGGCGCAATGGGTTAAACTCCTGAACCATGAGCTGTCGATCGAAAGGTCGGCAGTTCGAATTCGCGACGGGGTGAGCTCTTGTTGCTTGGCCAGCTCCTGCCAACCTAGCAGTTCCAAAGCATGTTAATGCGAGTAGATAAATAGGAACCGCTTGCGGGAAGGTAAACAGCGCTCCGTGTTCCAGCCACATGCTACGCGCTGCAGCAAGGAGAGTCATGCCGGCCACATGACCACGGAGGCGTCTTTGGACAACGCTGGCTCTTCGGCTTTGAAATGGGGATGAGCACCACACCCTAGAGTCGGACACGACTGGACTTAATTGTCAGGGGTCACCTTTACCTTAATCAATTAATTAGGTAATTAATCTGTGAGAGAGACAGACTGACAGACAAGGATCTCTTTTTTTGCCAAGTCACACTTGCCCAAATCAGCTTCTCCCTCCCCACCCCACCAAAGTACATTTTCAAAAGTACAAAAAAAGGCCAAAAATAATTACAATTTAAAATGCATGTTAACAATTAGCTGCTGATGGGGCAGACAAGGGGCAGGGCTTGGCGTACCCCCAGCAAGAGGTCCGCGTACCCCTAGGGGTACCCGTACCACAGGTTGAGAACCTCTGGTATAGTACATACTCGGTTTTTTCCTTGGAGATGATCACACTTGATCTATCAAGCAACATTTTCAACAATCAACTGAAAATCACACACATACAAAAAAAATGCTTCAATTTTTTTGAAACAACCGGATGAAATGCTTTTCCTGGGCTTTTTTCACATACTTGTTGATCTGAGCAAATACTGATTTTTTTTCCTACAGGTACGTTCTTAGATTCTCACAACGTGTCCAGATTTTAGAGTTCAAAACAAACATTTTGCCAGGAAACTCCGTCGTATAATATAATTTTTTTATTATTATCTAATTATAATAAACCATATAATTATAACCATCAAATTATAAACCATCTAATTATAATAATATAATTATAACCATATAAACTATCTAATTATAATAATAACATTATATTATATGACGGAGTTTCCTGGCAGAATGTTTTTTTTCTACGTTTAAGAAAGTATTTGATCCAGTGAAGATTGTACTTCTTCCAACTTCTTTCACTTTGTTAAACTTTTTATTTTTGAATATTTCCATTAAATTCAAATACAAACTACAACAAAAACAAACTCTTAAAACACAGAGACAAGCTAAAACCAAACCAATCTCAGTGTACCTTTCAAGATAAAAATGTGAGAAAATTATTCCAATTATAAATAAAACTGAGCAAAATCATGTTGGCAGAACCTCTGGAAATACAGACAGAGAGATCCAAATTAGGATCCTTATTAGAGCTCCTAATACAGGAAAAAAATGTTTTAAAATTGACAGTTGAAAAGCTGCACTTGTGGGACATTTAGCCAACAGAATAAAGGGAGCCCCGGTTTTCATTATTGTTACAGGTAATATGCCTTGTGACATTAGAAAATGCCTGCCATGGTTGGATTTTTCAATAGCTTTTTTATATTGCTGCTTTTTTATATTGCTATTATATTATAGTAATTACATTTACCACCTGATTAGAACTTCTATGAAAAGACACCAGCGTCCCTTCAGTTGTAGGAACTGCTAAACTGAAACTCACCCACAGCTGAAAGGACTCCACAAGTACATTTTGTTCTGATGAAACAATGCCTTGCAGTGTTAGGATCCCTAGTTGGTTCGGTCCATATGAACATACAAAGTTGCCTTATACAGAGTTAGACCAGGCATTAATTAGGCTTACCATATTTCCCCGGTCTGAAACTGGGACCCTCCCCCCAAAACTAATTAAATAAATAATTTTGAAAATAAATAAATAATACAAATAAAAATGAATTAAAATTAGGTTTTTTTGTTTTGGGGGCACAAAGTGCTCCTTTTTGCCACGCGTAAGCGAGCTCGAACTTTTTAATTATTTATTTATTTTAACCGAGAAATAAATTTATTTATTTATTTATTTATAGAATTTTTACCCCGCCTTTCTCCCACCAGGGCAACCAAGGCGGCTTACAACAAAAATATTAAAATACATAAGTACATTTAAAATCAAGAATTAAAATAATTAAAAACAATTAAAACAAACAGCCCCAGTGGGTCATCCACATTTGTTAAAAGCAATTTGTAAAAAAGCCAGCCCACCATGTCAGACATCAAATGCTGATCTAAATAAAAATGTCTTGAGGCCCCGCCGAAAGGTCTCTAAGGAGGGAGCCGTTCTTAATTCCAGGGGGAGGGAATTCCATAATTGGGGCGCCACTGCCGAGAAGGCCCTATTCCGCGCCGCCATCCCCCTCACCTCCGTCAGTGGCGGCACGGTCAACAGGGCCCCCCCTGATGACCTCAGAGTACGGGTCGGATTATAAGGAAGGAGGCGGTCCCTCAAATACCCTGGACCCGAGCCGTAAAGGGCTTTAAAAGTCAAAACTAGCACTTTGAATTGTGCCCGGAAACGAACCGGCAGCCAGTGTAGCCGCTGAAGCAACGGTCCGACTGAGTCGAACCGACAGGCCCCAGCAACCACCCGGGCCGCCGCATTCTGCACTAGTTGCAGTTTCCGAACAGTCTTCAAAGGCAGCCCCACGTAGAGCGCATTGCAGTAATCTAGTCTAGATGTCACTAGAGCATGGGTCACCGTGGCCAGGTCTGCACGATCCAGGTACGGTCGCAGCTGGCGCACCAGCCGAAGCTGGGCAAAAGCCCCCCTGGCCACAGCCGCCACCTGGGAATCCAGGAGCAGCTGCGCATCCAGGAGGACCCCCAAGCTGCGGGCCTGCTCCTTCAGAGGGAGTACAACCCCATTCAGAGCAGGACGATGATCCAGTACCTGAGTCGTAGACTTCTGGACCAACAGAACCTCTGTCTTATCAGGATTTAATTTCAGCTTGTTAGCCCCCATCCAGCTCCCAACTGCCTCCAGACAACGATTCAGGACATCGACCGCCCCCTTGGAGTCAGGTGGAAAGGAGAGAAAGAGCTGGGTGTCATCCGCATACTGATGACTCCCTACCCCAAATCCCCGGATGACCTCTCCCAGCGGCTTCATATAGATATTAAACAGCATGGGGGATAGAATTGACCCTTGTGGCACCCCACACCTCAAGGGCAAGGGTGCCGAACAAGCATCCCCCAGCACCACCTTCTGGGATCTATCAGCCAGGAAGGAGCGGAACCACCTCAGAACGGTGCCTCCAAGCCCCAACCCAGCCAACCGACCCAGAAGGACACCATGGTCAATGGTGTCAAAAGCCGCCGAGAGGTCCAGCAGGACCAACAGGGACGCACTCCCCCTGTCCAGTCCCCGGCACTGTTTAAATAAATAAAAACAAAATAAATTTTGAAATACCGGTATATTTGGGGCCCGCCTTCCCACTACCGCTTCCGCTTGCCTGTCGTTTGCCCATTGTTTGCCTTGTCCGCCTGCCTTCCTGCCACAGCTGCTGCCACTTGCCTTGCCCGCTTGCCTTGCCCGCTTGCCGCCGCTGCCGCCACTTGCCCATTTGTTTGCCCTGCCACTTGCCGTGCCCACCCGCCTTCCCACTGCCACCGCCACTTGCCTTGCCCGCTCTGCCCACCTTGCCTCTGCTGCTTGCCCGCTTGCCTTGTCTTGCCGCCATGCCCCCGCTGCCATTTTAATATGTTAAATTTACCTTTTTTTCCAGGATCCGGCACCTTGGCTCGCGAAATCGCACAGGGAGGTGACGCTGGGGGTGACACACAGGGAGGGGGTGAAACACCCACTGCCCCCTCTCCCCCCCACTGCCGCCCGGTACAACCCAATTGCTGCTCGCGTCTTCCTTGGCCGCTTCTAACTAGGCCAGGGCAAGCAAGGCTGAAAGCGACGTTCTTCACATGCACACAACGCCACTTGAAGCCTTGCCCTCAGAAGGGCTGAACGAAGACTGATCGGGTCTTCGGCCCTTCTGAGGGCAAGGCTTCAAGTGGTGTTGTGCGCATGCGAAGAATGTCACTTTCAGCCTTGCTTGCCCTGGCCTAGTTAGAAGCGGCCGAATAAGACGCGAGCAGCAATTGGGTTGTACCAGGCGGCGGCGGCAGCATCATGGGGGTGACGCGCTGACCTCCTGCCCCTAGTGATGCACTGTCCTCCCACCAGGGGTGATGCGCCTCGTAGTGATGTCACTGGAACCACCTCAGCAAACATCCGCTAGAAAATACATTGTGCTGGGGTTGAAGAGGGACAGTTACTCTCCACATGCTAAATATAAGAGCACCATTTGAAAAACTGCCTCTTTGCTCAGTTAGCAGGGTGACACAGCAAGAACATTTTACATACTATATCTATCCATCCATTACATGCCTATAGCATTCTATGCTTAGTTCAGGAATCTGGTTTTAAGTTATAAACAATTTAGGTTTTGGGGGGGGGGATCCCTTTCACCGGTCAACCAACAAAGACCTCCTCTTGGTAGTGCCTTCCATTTTCCCAGCTGTGAAGTAGCTCAAGAGCCAGCCTTCTGCTCTGAAACTTCCTTCTTCCGGGGATTCAGTAGCCAATGGGAGCTTTTTTGCTGGGTACATACCGACTGGATTGGACCCCATGGTAGGGGGTTAAAGGCCCCCTAATCCTTACTGTGGTGCTGATCTGTGGAGGCCCACAATCCGTCTGCAATTGTTTAAAGAAAAACTAATGCCGTCAGAGCTAATAACACTTTAAATGGCAAGTGTTGTTTGGCCTGCCTAAGAATCTTCCAAAAATATTTGAGAACCTTTCTAGCTGAGCACATAATTTGTAGCTGGGAGAAGTGATTCTTTTGTGGCTGATGTTTAGAAAGGTCCATCACTAGAGGTGTTTGTTTTTGTTGATAACCGCATAACACACAAAACACCAGTTTTTCAACCTTTTCAAACCAAATAAAAACACAAAACACCACATTTTCAAACGGAATTGGAACCAAATCACCAACTCTTGACTAGCTGTGAAATGCATCTGATTGAAACAGATTACTTTTCCAGTTTGAAATACAATAATTGAATAGTTTGTTATTTTGGCATTGAAGACTGCAGTGTAATGATATTAAACCTGATATTGATGCTTAAGAATTCGCACCTGTAAATAAAAACACAAAACACCACATTTTGCATTTTAATTCAACAATTTTTCAAAAAAAAAAATCACCACCATTTTCAAACACCTCTACCCATCGCTTTTGAGGCAGCCATTTCGTAAGATGTAACACACTCACAAACAAAGAGATACTTGAATAGATTCGCTTGGAACACCCATAAAATCTAGAACAGACTCAATAACCTTCAAAGATCAACCATGAGATGTGCCTCGATGAAGCCAAAAACCAATTTAGGTTCTTTAGAGGACAATTCATTACAGTACAGTGACTTTTATGTGACTTTCTACTCACAAACGTGTTTATCCTTTCTAGCAACGGCTGAACTGGATAATTTGAAGGTAGCTCTCAAGCAGCAAATTTTGTAAATGGAAGTACTAAAGTCACCTATGAACAGGGTTTAACCAAGAGTTCATCCAATACTGATGGTATACAAAAAGTCAAGAGAGTACGAGGAAAATGAAAGAGATGAAGCCACTGAACTTAAAATGCAGAACCTTAAAGTGTGGTGTGGGGATATGAATCCATTTTTCCAAATACAGTGGTCCCAAAGAAAACAACACATCCAAATATCAACAGCTCAAGCAATAATGAATAGTCCTGAGTCCTGTGTCTCACAAAACTATTGCTGTGTAAGCTCCAATGAAATAGAATTGAAAATTAAAAAGTCCGAGGTCTCAGGCCGTTTATTAGGGTTAAAATAAGATGAAATCATTCCTAACGTTGCAATTCAGTAGACAAGTTAATATAAACATATGTGGAAAGAGAAGGAGAAATGGATGTTTCTTTGGAAACCAAGTCCTGGTCAGGCTATAGGTCCACAAAGGCTTATGCTGAAATAAATGTGTTAATCTTTAAGATACCTCACAGGACTCTGTTTGTTTTGTTGCTACAGGTTAACATGGCTGCCATGCTGGAAGTTCTTACTGGACAGTAGAAACAGTGAAGGAACGGTCAGAAGATGATGTATGTTGTATGTTCTGTTCCATCACACCCAGGCACCCTTTTTTAAAAAACAAAGAAAAGATAGCAGTAGACGTCATTTAGATCCCTAAGGCAGGGGTTCTCAACCAGCGGTACGGGTACCCCCTAGGGGTACGCGGACCTCTTGCTGGGGGTACGTCAAGTCCTGCCCCTTATCTGCCCCATCAACAGCTACTTAAGTGTTAATTAACATGGATTTTAAATTGTAATTATTTTCGGAGCCCTTCTGTCTCTCTGATTTTGGTTTGGGGCTTATTTTTGTACTTTGGAAAATGTACTTTGGTGGGGGAGGGAGGAGCTGATTTTGGGAAGTGTGACTTGGAGAAAAAAAGATCCTTGCATCTCTCTCTCTCTCTCTCTCTCTCTCTCTCTCTCTCTCTCTCTCTCTCTCACACACACACACACACACACACACACACACACACACACACACACACAGAGTTAAATAAGACATTTTTTCACATTTAAAATTGTTTTAGTACTAATTACCTAATGAATTGATTAATTCAAAAGGTTGAGAACCCCTGCCCTAAGGTATAGTCATTCTGTCTTCAAAACCGTTACATGTTGTGCCATATTGAGCAGGGAAGGTATGCTGGGACGCTACTAACTGTAGAAATCCTTCCATCAAAAGCAGAAGATAATGCTTGCTTGACCAAAAGCTTCATCTCAAACATTAATGCACTTTGAGATAATCTTTTTGAACAAGATTCTCTCTAAGCCCACCAATCTTGTCTTTTCAAAAACAGGCCAGCATGTCAGTTTTCTTTCCATTCTTAAAATTACGTTTGGAGTTGAGCTACCTTGCATCAGGTAAAAAACACTGGAATTTGGAAAACATCCTTCTTTTCTCCCTCACAATACTCTCCATTTCCCCCTCAATTCTTCAATCAACCCCCCCCTCAATCCTTCAATCAGAGGCGTAGCTAGGCAATTGTGCACCAGGGCCTATGGTATTTTGACACACACCCCTTAGTCCCAACAAACTCATTATATATAAGAGGAACGGACCTCCGGAGGCCCCCGTGGCACCCCCCAGAGGCCTGGCACCCAGGGTCCTGGGCCCCCTGCCCCCTCTTAGCTACGCCTCTGAGTTCAATGTCAGTGTTTTATGGGACTCTACTCAAGACGCCTGCTACTGTATGCTGGAAAAATGCTCACCAGGACTTCAGAGGTAGCAGCAAATGCCGTCTGTGAGGGGACGTGGTTCTCTTAGGATCACAAACCTTGTTTGAACACAATTCTCTTCACTAAGGGCCCAATCCTATCCAACTTTCTAGAGTCACAATGCAGCCCTGAGGCAAGGGAACAAACATTCCCTTACCCTGAGGAGGCCTCTGTGACTGCCTCCCCACCGCGCAGTGCATGCCCCATTGGCATGGCTGCATTGGCACTGGAACGTTGGATAGGGTTAGGTCCTCAGTTTCGTAATGACTGTGACAATGGGTTGCTCAATAAGTTGTTTGTGAGCAGAGAGGGGGAAAGGCATTGATCTTATGCATGCTCCCTCCCCATTCTCAAGTTGAATTCTTTTCAGTTGTTCTTCCTCAACCACACACTGATATGCAAATGTACATGATATGAGCCCAGCTGAGTGGAAGCAGAGGCATTCTAATATGGGGGGAGCAGGTGTGCTCCACCCCAGGTGCTGAGTGGGCGGGGGGCACGGCAGCCGGGCTCGGGGCTGCACAGAGCGGCGCGGCACCGGAGCCCTGCTGGCGCGCCCCTCTGAAGCAGCGCGCCCACTCAGCGCATCCCCGGCCCGAGGATAAGCCCTCCTCAGAGCGACCGCCCAGTTCGGCGGTCGAGGGCTTTCTGAGAGGGCCGAACGCGTTGCGCCGGCTATTATAGGGTTTGCGCATGTGCAAAACCTTTGAGGGCAAACGTTTGCCCTCAGAAAGGTTTTGTGCATGCGCCCGTTTGCCCTCAGAAAGGTTTTGCGCATGCGCAAACCCTATAATAGCCGGCGCGACGCGTTCGGCCCTCTCAGAAAGCCCTCGACCGCCGAACTGGGCTGTCGCTTTGAGGAGGGCTTATCCCCAGCCTCCGGAGCGGAGCCTCCGGAGGCCGGGGACGCGCCGAGTGGGTGCTCAGCTCCGAGTCCGGCTGCTTGGGGAGGCGCTCCAACCCCGCCCCCCCCAGGCGCCGGGAGGGCTGGGAATGCCACTGAGTGGAAGTGAATACTCCACTAAATATAACTGGAATGCCTATGATTAGGCTTACCAGATCTCCAACCGGGACAGAGTGCTAGACCTTTAGGAGAAGGAATGTGGGCAAGTGTAGCTTCTTAAATCTTGGAGCACTATCCTAGGCATGTCTACTCAGAAGCAAGCCCCATTGTGTTTACTGGCGCTTGCTTCTGAGTAGACATGCCCAGGATTGTGCTCTTAAGGTTTAACAAGCTACACCTGCCCACATTCACTCTGTCCTGGTTGAAGATCTAGTAAGCCGACCTATGATAATCTGGATATAAAATACCCTCTTCATGCAAGCTCTGAGTAATCTAAGTGAGAGGCAGAACCATTCAATGGGCTTTTGTTTCTCTCCCGTTTAGGCCACCAGTTGCCTTCACAGCACCACTTACGTTCACTTCATAAATGTGATTCATATTTTGAAAAGAACGAAAGAAAAACAGAAAGAAAAACAAACATGGATAACAAGCCACTGTTGCTCAGGAAAGCCGAAGCTATTGCCTATGTCCAAAAGAGTGAAGTGGAAATCACTAGCATAAAAGACAAGTTGTTGAAGGATAACAATGAAATGGTACACACATAAAAGGCCTGCAATTTCTTCTTTATCCTCCACAGACATTGTAGAAATATTACACAGTAATTCTAATTTGTTGTTGTTGTGTGTGTTTTAACTGCTTTGTTGCTGTGCATCTAGTACAGAAGTATTAACTGTCCATACAGAATGAATTGTAAAGGCTATTGTTAATCGCTATTGTTAGTCTCAGGGCCCCTGTAAAATCATTTGGACCTGCAACTGCACTGTTACCTGAAAATTAATTTTTAAAGTCTGATAAGCATTATAAATGGCTTCTTTTAAAACAGCATATTCATTTACCAAGTACTGATCATCCCCCCCCCCCCCAGGAGACATGTCAGCATATAGCAATCCTGTATGAGTCAAATGTTAGATATATGTAAGACTTTTTAAAAATCCATATTTTGTAAGAGCCCATTTTAGGGCCGACTCCATGGCAGTGATGGCAGCGAAGAAGGCGTTTTTCTCTGCTACCATTGCGTCTGCAAGCAGCCGACCAGCGGAGCTCTTTTGAGTTGTTCGGGATTTGCTCCACTCGACTCCTGTAGCGAGTGAGTTGGAGTGCTTGACGGACCACTGCAATGAGATCGCAGGGCACTTCATAGATAAAATCGCTCAGATTCACCACGACTTGGACTCTGGTTTAACAGTTCCAGAAGTTGTCCCTACGGCATCTGTCAGTTCCATCATTATGGATTCTTTTCACCTTATACAGCCTGAGGATGTGTACAGGGTTTTCTGTAGTTTGAGACCGTCTTCCTGCTCGCTTGACCCTTGCCCAGCTTGGTTAATACGATCTGCACGGGTTGGTCTGGCCGATTGGGTGGAACCTATTGTGAATTCAAATTTGTGGGAGGGACTAATGCCTAGCATCTTGAAGACCGCAATTGTGCGCCCCCTCCTGAAAAAACCATCTCTGGATTCCTCCAATTTAAATAACTATCGGCCAGTTTCCAATCTGCCCTTCTTGGGTAAGGTGATTGAGCGGGTGGTGGCGTCTCAGCTCCAAGGGATACTAGATGAAATGGAGTATCTGGACCCCTTTCAGTGTGGCTTCAGGCTGGGCTTTGGGACGGAGATAGCCTTGGTCGCCCTGCTGGATGATCTTCGCCGGGGACTGGATAGGGGGAGTGCATCCCTGCTGGTCCTTTTGGACCTCTAGGCGGCTTTCGATACCATCGACCATGGTATCCTTCTGGGTCGGCTGGCCAAGTTGAGACTTGGGGGCACTGCCTTGCAGTGGTTCCGTTCCTACTTGGCTGACAGGTCCCAGATGGTGATGCTGGGAGATGCCTGTTCGGCGCCCTGTCCTTTACAGTGTGGGGTGCCGCAGGGTTCTATTTTGTCTCCCATGTTTTTTAACATCTACATGAAACTGCTGGGGGCGATCATCCGGGGATTTGGAGTTGGGTGTCACCAATATGCCGATGACACCCAGCTCTATCTCTCCTTGCCGCCTCATTCCGGGGAGGCTGTGGAAGTCCTGGAGTTCTGTCTGGAGGCGGTTGGGGTCTGGATGAGGGCTAATAGGCAGAAAAGACAGAGGTCCTACTGGTCAGGAAAGCCTTGAGTCATCTGCCCACTCTGAATGGGGTTGCACTTCCCCTGCAGGAACGGGTGCGCAGTTTGGGAGTACTTCTGGACTCACAGCTCTCCCTGGAAAACCAGGTGATAGCTGTGGCCAGGGGTGCGTTTGCCCAGCTTCGGTTGGTGCGCCAGCTGCGGCCGTACTCGAGTTGATCAGACCTGACCACGGTGGTCCACGCCTTAGTAACTTCCAGACTGGATTACTGTAATGCGCTTTACGTGGGGCTGCCCTTGAAGACGGTTCGGAAGCTGCAATTAGTGCAGAATGCAGCGGCCCGGGTGGTTGCTGGAGCTAGGCGGTTTGACTCTGTTGAACCGCTGCTTCAGCGGCTGCACTGGCTGCCCATTTGTTTCTGGGCCCAATTCAAGGTGCTAGTAATGACCTTTAAAGCCCTTCACGGTTTGGGTCCAGGATATCTGAGGGACCGCCTTCTCCCATACATTCTGGCCCGCTCTCTTAGATCATCTGAGGGGGCTCTCCTGCGAGTGCCACCTCTATCTCAAGTTAGGGGAGTGGCAACAAGTGGGCGAGCCTTCTCTGCTGTGGCGCCACAACTGTCGAATTCCCTACCAGGGGATCTGAGAACTACCCCCTCCCTCATGACTTTTCGGCGAGGGCTCAAAACGTTTCTGTTTAGTCTTGCGTTTGGGTGATGGGTAGTTGTCTGCCTCCAGTGCCTCAGTATGTTCTGCCTTGCTGTTTTTCTGCTCCACATTGTTACCCCCCAGTAGATTTTATTGTTTTTTAATTTATGTTATGTATTGTTTTTAAATTTTGTATTTTAACTCTTGTAAGCCGCCTTGGGCATTTGCCTCGGCATAGGAAAAGGCGAGGTATAAATTTTTTAAATAAAATAAATAAATTTAGATAATTTGAAGCTGACAACACAGATATCTCCTACATAGCCATTCCAACAAGTGCTCCTATTTATTAAACAGCATATTCTTTTGCAATGTTTTCACGGGGGCCATAACACCTTCAAATCCTCTCCCACTGGAAGCTCATTTGGGACATGATTGAGACGTATAAAATTATGCATGGGATGGAGAGAGTGGTTAGAGGGAAATTCTTCTCCCTCTCACATAACACCAGAATCAGGGGACATGCACTAAAATTGAGTGGAGGGAGAGTTAGAATAGACAAAAGAAAATATTTCTTTACCCAGCGTGTAGTTCATCTGTGGAACTCCTTGCCACAGGATGTGGTGATGGCACCTGGCCTAGATGCCTTTAAAAGGGGTTTGGACAGATTCATGGAGGAAAAGACCATCACAGCTTACAAGCCATAAGCAACCTCCTGGTTTTAGAAGTGGGTTTTCTCTGTGCCAGGTGCAAGGGAGTGACAACAGGAAACAGGTTATCTTGTTGTCTTGTGCTCCCTGAGGCATCTGGTGGGGCCACTGTGTGATACAGGAAGCTGGACTAGATGGGCTTTTGGCCTGATCCAGCAGGGCTCTTATGTTCTTATGTCTCAAGACAGACCTGCACAAACTGAAGCTCTGTCTATGAATTCCTGATATTTGGGGTCTAGCTATGATATCTCAGTAAGTAAGAAAGACACACCATTCATAATGTTTAGAGAAAGAGCTACTGAGTGCGCTGCTGGAGCGCTTTTTACGATGACGCGGACTGCTTTATGGCTTTACTGCTTTATGGGAAGTCAGCTGGGAGGTATAGGATTGGGCCACCACGCTCTGAATTCAGACTAATCCTTTCTGAATCTGGCTAGAAATCAATTTTACTGTAGGCCAAACAAGAGTTTATGGCACATTTCTGGTCACGAAAACACTTCTAATATTAAATGTTGAAAGAAATGTGAGCTTTCCGGGCCAGAGAAAATCCATGCAGACATGGGGCCCTCCACACAGACAGTGGCCCTGGCCAGGAATCGGGTTTTTCTCTCAACAACTTTAAAGCAAAATGACTGATAAGAAAATGAGTTTAAGTGACGACTTGCTGTACATGAAACGGATTGAATATTGAAAAGCAGTGCTGTACAACTAAGTATTATGGTTTTGTGTTTGTTTCATTTTTGAGGCTGCTTTTTTGGCACTAGCCCCCAAAGCAATTTGCAAACAGTACATCAGATTATATAGAATACTAATACAATTAACTACCCAAGGACTGCACAAACGCAGAAAAATTCCATGGCTCTGATCCAGAGGCCTCTTGCATGAGTGGAAGGCACTTCTAATTGCGCAAGTCACTCTGCCCCCTTCAACTTGATTCCGTGGCTCCCTCCCCCTCCCCCTGACATAGGGAGCTTTAGGATTGCACAAGGGGATGCAGCAGAAGCAAAACGAGGTGGAAAAATCCCACTGCACGGGCCAAGTTCCACTCATGCTTTTCTGAATCCAACCCAACGTCGACATCGTAGAATGTCTGTTTTTATTTTCATTTTAGAAAGAGGATGCTAGCATTCTAAATCAAACCACACTTACAAATAGCTATTAAGGCTATAATTCTGAACCATTTACTCATGAGTAGTCCCACGAGTATTTTTTTCTGGCTCACTGCCAACGATTGCCCGCAATTTGATCAACGGTAATGCGCTCTAATTGTAACTGCTTAAGAAAGCAAAAGGAAGCAAATGGATATTACTCTGGAAACTGATCAAAGGATCAGCCTCTCTCATTAGAATTTTAAAAGTGTAGTAAGCTTTTAACGGAAATAACTCAGTCCTGTAAAATGCCGCATCAACGGATTGTGCAACAGATGACAAGGGGGACACCAGCAAAGAAGTGAGATATTTCCGGGCCTCTCGAGAAGTCGTTCTCCCCTCCTCCCCACCTGAAGAGACGAGGCCTGCGCCTTTGTAATTTTATTTCTCAATTTCCTTTTAACATTTTTTCACTGAAAAGAAGCAAATGAGAAAGAGGCCTAATCAGAGCTGCATGAACTGGAACCACTACCCAGTAGCATAGCTGGACTCACGCCAGTGGGGTAGTTGGCGGGGTGCCCCATCCACCCAACTATCAGAATACTGCCACTACTATCCCTGTCAGTTGCTGCTGCTGGTACAGTTGGGGCTAGGGTTGTCAGACTGGCGACCTAGAGAAATCAGCTTTTAAATCAGCCGATGTGGCTAGTGAAGTGGTATGAGAGGCTAGAGTTGCTCGGTGCCACTGAGCAACAGTTGAGAGGGAGATGCCTTCACATCCATACCAGTGGGCAACAAAAGAAAGCGAGAGAGTCCTGCAAGGGCTGGGTCCGAATCACATAGCAGTGCCCTGCATTCCTGCATAGCAGTTGTGCACTGGCATGGTGCTGACTCAGCCTCTGGGCTGATCTCCACTGCTGTCTTCCACTGCCCACTGATAAGGAGAGGGGACGGACACACACACCCTTCGATTGTTGCAGACAGCCAATTACCACCTCGCACCTCATCTGGGAATTCTCTTTCACTTTTATAGGGAACAAGAAGGGGGTGCAATTTTTTGAGGGGGAGGGGTAAAGATTCTAAGTCTGTAGCAAGGGGAGGAAGGTCAAGTGTGTGTCTCCACTAGCAGGTTTTCAAATAGTGTGATTTCTCTGTCTTTTTTAGTAATTTGTTTGGATTATATGTTTTGATCTGATTACGTACTGCATTATTTTGTTTTAACATCGCTCTGTTAGCTGCCATTAACAGTTATGGAAAAGCAGGATATACATTTTTTGTGTATCAATCAACCAATCAATAATCAACCAATCAATACAGAGAAATGTTATTCAGGTCTGTATTGAAATGCACACCATTGCTCTCCAATAGCCATGGCTACGTGTGCCTTGGAAAGGCAGGAATATCCATCGAATTTTGAACAGGTCTCATTTATCCATTGCATCTCAAGGAGTAATGAAGGAATGAAGAACTGGAGTCAAAACTGAGAAGCACATGACCTGCTCCGGTCGGAGTGATGCTTCTCCACATTCTTATTCTAGTAAATCAAAGAACAAGGATGCTGGTGTAAGGCCAGAAAAGTAGGACACTCAAGGCAAGCAATGTCTATGTGGCAGACAGTTTGTGAATGAGTCACCATATCAACAGCAGATTTGCCATACATAATTTAACTGCTGGTGCCATACATCTGCTAAAGAATGAGGATCACACACCTACATTATACAGGAAGCTTACCAAGTAATTCCATCAACCAGGGTGGTAGACCAGGTCTACTGGATGACATGGCAACTGTTGACCATGGCAGCAGTGAAAATGTATACAGTATTTATAAATTCCTACATTACGCTGATTGGCGGTTTCTTGCAGCAGCAGTAGCAATGTCCTCTTTAGATTTATCAGTATGGAAGAGATTTTAAACCATGTGGAAATTACTACTGCACGCTAAATTGGCCATGCATTTCTTTGAATATTCAGCAAGCGATACCAAGCAGCAAAGCACCAACCACATGCTTGAGCACCCAGCGCGAATGAACTGGGTGGGCTGGAGGCCTCAGAATCTGCTTAAGCATGCAATGCCATTTTCAACGTAATTAGTTATCTAATTGCAGAGCCAAGCCGAGTCGATGCATTTGTACATGCAATTAATTACCATTTACTTAAAAGCACTCAGTTGAAGTGCCTTGCTATTTATTTTCCCAAAACCATTTTGCCAAAGGACAGAAATGGCTTTTGAAATCAAGAGGAGAACTACGTTCGTAATGATGAAAATAGAGCATTTAAAGCCAAAAACCACTCCAAGTTAATTGGTCAAAATGACAAATGTTGTTTCAGGAAACACACCTTTGGCCACCTTAAGGCCTGGCTAATTACATCAGCTTATTCTTGTTACTAATGCAGGGCTTTTGTCTTCCTGCAAGGCATCAGATTGCTCGGTTCACTTGGTGCTCAAATCAAAGGCTGCTTAATCATCTCTATAAATACAGCATTCATATAGATTCCAATAATATATAGGGGGAAGTTATCTGAGACTGCCCACATTAACAGGATTTGTCCAAGCATAATTGTTAGAAGCAGTTGCGTTGCTAACAGGGATAGTTGGGGGGGGGGGCGTTGACGTGTTTTGCGTCATCGGCCCCTGCACTCCCAGAAGACTTCATTTGAAGACTTCCAAGAGCCAGGGTGAGTGGGAGGACCAAAGAAACACACCGATTTCAGCATATTTCAGCTCTGTGAAAAACTCCAAGGTTTCAGGTTTCAGCTCCAAAAACCTCACCACAGCTCCTCCTTGCAAGGAGACCACGGTTGTCACCCAGGGGCATTGGCTCCCCGGCCGTTATAGCAACGCCATTGGATAGAAAGATCATAATCTGCATGTATGATTATGGGCGCTAAAGCAGTGCACTTTCAAGATTGAACAATCCAAGGCTTCAAAGCTTTTTGCATCCTCAACACTGTTGACCAGATCCTCTAGAAGTATCTCGGCCGTGAGGCACACCAAAGCCGGTGAAGGTTTGCATGTCAAGTTATCTTCTCTTGTGCATGCAAATATCCTTGACCTATAAGGTTAGCAAAGCTGCAAAGGCACACAACGCAATGAGAGTACCCTATCCAGTGGCCTTTGCCTAAGATGCAACTAATCAGAGCCCACTATCAATATTTCAAAAAGTTGAAATTGTTTTGCAGGAGATGAGACAGCTTTCAAGCAATCAATGACGTTGTGGTCATGCGTGCGCGTGTATCAATTCGTGTCACAGCTTTTGCCTGATTTTGAAGATTCAAAGAACTAGTAAAGAAGTACAATTTATGGGTTTTCCAGCCATGTACTGTATATTTTTAAAAATTGAAGAAATAAAGATAGATAATTCACACAAACTTGCCAGAAGAAAATCCTTTTCTCAGCCGCAAGTACTGTCCGAGATAGCAGAGTTGTGTTCTTTAAAGGACTATCCAGTGCCGGCAAGCACTATTTCTAAAACTTCCGCTTGCACATCTGCACACCTGAACACAAAATATAACCCATGTATAATCACTCTGTCAGCGCAATCCTGACTAAGGATCTGGCCGGAGGACTAAGGCTGCCCGCCAGATCCTGTGCACGGGCTGCCCGGCGCGCGCCAGGCCAGAGGTCTACTCGGGAAAGGGGCCGCTCGTCCCCTTCCCTGAGTGTAAACCCGGGCCGGCCCTATCAGCCTCCTCGGATTTCCGCCAGCTAAATAGCTAGCGGAAGTAGAGGAGGGCGTGTAACAGCGTAGCTGGCCCGGCGGGAACTGGGATATGGCCGACGCCATCCCCCGCCCCCTCCTGGGCCAGCCAGGCCAATGGCCCCCTCCCTCGCCTGACCGGACCGCCCACATGGTCAGCGATGGAGCGCTTACCTTCCGCCATCCTCCGTGTGGAGATCCAGCACCGGAGTGAGGGAGGCCGGCCTTGCGCTGACCTCCCTTACTCCCGAGTCATCAAGAACGAGCTTTACAGCACGTTTGCGACTGCTTCCGGCGACAGAACGCTCGTTCCGTAGCTGGCACCAACGTCAGGATTGCACCTTGTGTCATGCATCTTATGTAGACAGACTCATATGCTAAAATATACCAGGGATTGACGCCTGCCATCTGCTTTCCTTAAAATAAATGTGCTTTGTGAATCAGCTTTGACCCATTTTCTTACAGAGCCCAAACACATATAGAACAAAAGTGGAACCTTGGTCAAATTAGCTTGTTGCTCTTGCCATTTAATGTTCTGCACTCTTTTCATGACTTGCGGACTTGAAAAGGTTGTCATTTTGCATTGTGAAGCCACTGTCCATTACAGCTCAAGTTTACACAGTCATATAATTACCGTGAAACCTTTTCAATCCATTACCAAAAACCATCAGCCCTACGTTATCCGATTTGACTTAATTCACAAAGCAATTCAATATGAAGCTTAAAATGGCTAGTTGCTTATTACGTTTACAGTGCAATCCTATCCAACTTACACCACTGGTGTTACCAGTGGGGGAGGGCAGGGCAGGAGGCTTTGGAGGGGAGAGGAGATTTAAATCCCCTTTGAATCCCCCTTTGGATACCCTTTCCGTTCTAGGGCTTCCCGTTCTTGCTGCACCGCTGGTTACACCAGTGGTGTAAGTTGGATAGGACTGCACTGTTAGTAGAATCGAAATGCTCTTAGATTAATAAAACGGGTGAGTGTCACATTCTTTGCTTTGTATTTTTATGTGAAAATCAGTTGGACAACATGTTACAGTGAAATGAAATGCACAAGATAATTAAACAGACGGCAAGCATATAAATCCTTTTGCTTGACTTGTTGCAACTATTTGGGGGTCCCATTAAAATGTCATTATGTGAATGCCAACCTAGCAGTTCCAAAGCATGTTAATGCGAGTAGATAAATAGGTACCGCTTGCGGGAAGGTAAACAGTGCTCCGTGTTCCAGTTGCATGCTATGCGCTGTGGCAAGGAGTGTCATGCCGGCCACATGACCACGGAGGCGTCTTCAGACAACGCTGGTTCTTCGGCTTTGAAATGGGGATGAGCACCACACCCTAGAGTCGGACACGACTGGACTTAATTGTCAGGGGTCACCTTAACCTTTTTATGTGAATGTTAGGCACCATATTTTCTCCACGCCACTGCAACTACCAGGAAAAGGTATCATTTTCTGCACATCATATTGCCACAAATTACATTTGTGCCATTGTGCCACTGGAACAACCTCATCTCATCCCACCCTCCAAGAAAAAGTGGCATAGAGAAAACTGCTTCATCTATGTGGCTGTCCACTACACACCATGTGGATTAGTCTTTATGTAGTGGGTTTTTAAACCTAATTCTATTACCAATGGGCATTGCATCAGCAATCACAGACCACTGCAATACATCCCTCTGCAATGGCGTCGCTACCGTCAAGCGACGTTAGCGGGCTGCTACGGGGTGACGCGCTCAAGGGGTGACGCGTGCACGTCACCTCTCCTGTGCACCTCGCCCCCGAAGACGTCCCCAGAACCGGCTCCGGAGACGTCTTCCCCGGCCGACGCACCAGGGCCTTCTGAGGAAGGTCCGCTGTGCGAATGTTATTTATAACGTTTTTTGCACATGTGCAGACCGTCCCTGAGGGAAAAGGGCTGCCCTTTTCCCTCAGGAACGGTCTGCACATGCGCTAAAAAACGTTATAAATAACGTTCGCGCAGCGGGCCTTCCTCAGAAGGCCCCGGACAGCCGGCCGGGGAAGATGTCCCCGAGCCGGCTGCAAAAATTAAGGGGGCGCCCGGAGCAGCGCCTCATCAGGCGCCCCCCCCAAATCGCAGCGCGGCCTACAGCCGCACCAAAGATTTCTAAGAGGGGGGTATAGGGGGAGGCGTCACTAGGGTGACGCGCGCCCCCCACTATGGGGCGATGCGCGCCCTAGTGACGCCACTGTCCCTCTGTTAATGGATGATTCAGTTATCGGGTCTCCTGCTAATATTGTAGGAGGGACAGGGTTAGAGTTGATGAACTGTGGATTCCCATGCATTGTTTTTCATGTACATTCTGATATACACAATGGCACAAATCTAAACCTGTCAGCCGCATGCCTGTCAAGATATCCCATCTGTTCTCAGGAAATGCATTCTTTAAGACACACAGCTACTAGTACTACTCATTAACAGTTAGATAGCACCAATCATGTGCTATACAGGACACACAAACAACCAGTCCCTAGTTCTATTCAGCCTGTTCTAAGGGTTTACGTCCCCCTCAGAGGAACAAGACAAGGAAAAGTAGCTATGTCATTGTAGCTTTGTAGTCAAATACGAATGAGAAGAAAAAGTTATTTCAGTCAAATGAAACTGGAATATGAGAATGGTAAAATGAGAATGGAAGAGAAGCTAAGCTCCATAGATAGCGAGAAGGCCAGATGAGTTTAGGCCTTAGTTAAATGAAAATACTACAGAAGAGAAAGTAAGGGGAGCTACCATTTGGCATGAGATCATTTTGCACAACTATTCTACCTAAGCCACTTGTACTGAATACAATCCAGCTGTTACTTGTACAATGTGGAACACATGCATTTTACAGTACATATCCCTCAGGTCACATCATTGCAGACTGAGACAGTAGCAGATTTGTAAACATCAGACTTCTTCAATTTCGTAAAATACTCACAGAAACGACAATCATCTAAAATAGAATTATTTGAATTTTACAAGGGCCAAAATGTTTCATCTGTGGTCTGGCTTCAGAAGTAAATCAAATCTATACGGGAGATGATAGTGGGAAGAAAACCAATTACCCTTACACCCCCCAGAATAAGCACACCAGACAACTGCACGATTTCAGTGGCGTCATATGACGCACGTCACCCCCCCACCACCATGTGCACCACCCAAAAATCGTGCCGCCGCCAAAGGACTCACACCCACTACCGCCAGTTCTGCGCATGATGCATCACCCTCCTCTGAGGGCGAGAGAAGGTCTCGTAGCGTCCTCCCGGGCCGGCGGTCCGACCCCTTGTGACTAGGCCCTACGCGGCATTTTTCACATTTTCATGCATGCGCACAACACTTCTGAGGGCAAGAGCTGCCCTCTTGCCCTGAGAAGCTTGTACGCATGCACGAAAATACGTAAAAATGCCGCATAGGGCCTCGTCACAAGGGGCTGGACCACCGGCCCGGGAGGACGCTCCGAGGCCTTCTCCCGGCCTTGGAGGGTGATGTGTGGAGCCGGCGGAAGCGGGGGTGATGTGCATCACCCCCCCAGTGGCCCGCCACTCCCGCCACGCTCGGATGACGCCACTGCACGATTTGGAGACTTGGTCACTTTACTTAAACTTACATCAAAGAGCTGCAGGGGAAACTTAACTATGGGATCTCAAACCACCCCAGGCTGCCCTTTTCCCTCAGGAAAAGCCCTTTCCCGCAGGATCTCAAACCACCCTTTCCCTCAGGATCTCAAACCACCCCAGGCGTACGGGCTCTAATTGGGGGAAACAGCATTAACTGTCTACCTCCCCCTGAACTTGTCTTGGCATAACATCCTGACTCCAGGCCCCCTTGGTCACTGCCCAAGGGAGCCTCTCACAGCCAACCCCTGAAGGGGTCGAGACAGCGAGGCAGTTTAGATTCCCATACTGGCCAGGCCATTGATGGGTTAACTTCCTCCAGCCTGGGGGTTTGCCAGCCAGCCTCACCGACCCGGTTAGGCGCCATGTGTGAAGGGTCCTGGCTCACCTCCAGACTGTTGCCGACCTCAAGATGCATGCCGAATCCCTAGCATTCTGCCTACCCATACCCGCCCGCCACCTGCCAGGTGACCCACTGGCTAAAATGGCCCGTCCCCTGGACACAGTCTAAGGTAGGCGAAAAAACCATCAGCATTTGTGCCAATTGGCTGATGGCCAAAAATTCCTACCTGGCCCCCAAGGGCGACCGGCTATTTCCAGACTATGACAAGGGAGGGTGGGAGGGGTTGCTTCCCGGGCAGCAACTGAGGAGCCGGGCGACGCCGCAGCGTTCCTCCGTCGCTGCCCGGCCACGTGACAACCTCAGCTGGCTGGGAGGACTCACAGTTGCACTGGGGCGCTCCGAGGGGGCAGGGTAAAGTCCCCGAGGTGCAAGGAGCGCTCCAGGACAAATACGGGTAGTAAAATTAATTATTACAGTTTTGGACAAAACATAATGAAGTAATCCACACTTCTATAGGTTTTTTTATTGTTTTAATTGTGTTTCTAAGGTGTTTTTAAATGTGCTTTTAAAGTGATAAATATATTATCTTACACATGGCTTTTAAACCCGTTTCTACAATTCGTTCTGTATACATCATTGCTGGCCATGAAAGTTTTTGATCTTATTGTTATTATTTAATATTTAATATTTAATATTTGTACACTATACTGTTTTTAAACAAAAATTCACAAAGCGGTTAGTATTGTACAACATAATTTTGTACAAAATAATGTCTCATTTTTTGCACAAAGGCCGCCCTTCCCATTAAGAAGAACCACACAAGGCTAAATAATCTTAGAAAGCATGCAAATGCTTTTCTGCCTGATAAGCCACCATAATTATTCTTTGATTATAAAAATCAAGACCTGCACCTGCTTTTCTAAGCACTGCCTTGTGAAGTGCAGATTTTTAAACCTGCCTCAGCTGGTTTATGTTTTGGTGTCACTCATGAACCTTCAGAACTACGTGATAAAAAGTGAAAGATCTTTAGAGACAAATATCTCAAGCAAATTTTCAACAAACATATCTATTTCTAAGAAATCCTTCATGCACTCAACTACTTTATATTAAAATCTGGCTCCTGAGAATAATCTGATCATCACTAGGGACAGCTATTTAATAGCAGATTGCTACAAAATGTAGCATATTACTATCATTAGTACCACCTGTAGTATTCCAGTGACTACATCAAAAACCATTTGAAACTGTGGCAGTTTGATCTACATACTTGTGCTTCAGGCATACCATACTAGCCTGTAAATCTGGTTTTGTTTTACTGTAGAATAAAATCAGTTTATAGAGAAATGAAATAAATAAAGAAGATGTTATTTTCCCATTATTACAAGGTTGTATTATAGAACTCCAGTTGTGCACAAAAGCAGCCTCTGGACACACAAGGATTATATTTCTAGCACATCCCTCTATATGTATAGATTATACTCCTTTTCGTTTTGGAGAATGGGCACAAAAGAGCAAGGCCATAGACTACACTTTGCAGCGGTCTTGCCAGGTGCAGTGTCACTTCCGGGTTCTCTCAGAGGAGGAGGCGGCGGGTTCATGATCTGGTCACCGCCTCCCTCGTTATTTCTCCTATGGAGGCTCAATGAGAGCCTCCAAAGGAAAAGGGTCAGCAGTCAGATTGCAAGACCGCTGAAAAACAAAGAGGAGGAGGAGGCGGCTTCGCGACCTCGCTTCCACCCCCGTTCTTTCTCCTTTGGAGGCTCAACAAGAGCCTCCAGGGGAGAGGGAATAGGGTGGGCAGCGGCCAAGTCGCAAGGCCACTGAAACATGAAGAGGCAGCAACTGGTGCTACCTCTACTTCTCCCATTGCCGCCATCTTGGCTGAGCCTCGGCACCCTCTTCTAGCCTGGCACTCGAGGCAAACCACCCCCTCTTGCTACACCACTGACACTTTGAATAATGTTTCAGCTATAGCCATGGGCTTGTGCCACTACTATTTTTGGGTTTGTGCTGAGGTATATATGTTCCTGATTAAATCACATTCTTTAGGGCTAGCAGCCCTATATGAAGTGGGGAGAGTAAATGTCTCCTTTCTTGTAGAGGCACCCAATACCGTCTGGACGTGTTTCAGTTCCTTACACCTGCAGAGTGTATACAAGCAACAGAAAAAAAAATCAAAGTATCTTAGCCCAAGAGACAAAGAAAAAACTGGGTAAAAATTCTGACCATTTTCATCAGTGGATTCTTATTTGATATTTAAGCTAATTACAAGATGTCCAAATCATTACTATCTTCACTTGTAATTGAAATGTTAAGTGCTTTGATACATTTACATATGAATAATTCTGTACTGCGAAACTGATACACTACATGATACAGTGTTCTTGTTCTTTCTTATCACCACAAAATGATCTACTTGTTTTCTTAATTACTTTGGACTTACATTAATACCACATGAATTGAGATATGGATATTTAACTGTTCAGATCTAAGAAATAATTGCACTGTAACATGCTGAATAAAAAGGCCGACACTGACATTCCATACAAATGATCTATTTTTGTGACTCGTTTTACCCTCGAGAGACAAAGTCTTCAACAGAGGTGTGAGTGTAAAGTTACGGATGTAGCAGAATAGTATTTGCCATGCTTGGCATTGAACAAAGGATTGACTTTGCCACCTCAACTGAGATGAGAACAAAGCTGTTCAGGAATAGTTAGCCAGTCTCACCAACCCTTTTGTACTCCATTAGTGAGATGAGAATGCTCCCTGCCTATTGGCCTTGCTAAAGTCTCTGAATTCTAAATCTGTATCTATATCCATATATCCCTGTGCCACATTGTTGGTCCTCTTTAGTCATAGAATTGGGGACAGATTGGTTGTTTTGTAACTTGCTAATGCAGATGCCTGACTTCTAGGTATTGAAGGCAGACACTCAACGTTTTGCACTGATTTAAAAAGAGGAATGCATATTTATTTATTTAAAGAATTTGTAGCCCGCCTTTCTCCCGAAGGCACTCAAGGCGGCTTACAACATATTAAAATACATATAAACAAATTTAAAACAATTAATTAAACACATTAAAATAATTAAAAACACTTGAGATATACTGTACCTCACAACGGAAGTGCAAAAGAGCATCTCATTAATTTTGGAGAGTAAGGCAAGGTATTCAGTGGCAACTTTAAAAGCTCAAAAACAGAGCAGAGTGCTTATTATTGACCCCTGCTAATTGGGCAAGAGGCACTTTTTCAATGGGTGCTCCTCTTATATTTAGCAGGGGAAGAGTAACTGCTCCCCTTTCACCCCAGCACAGTGTCTTTCTGGTGGCTGTTGCTGGTGGTGTTCTGCATCTTTTTTAGATTGTGAGCCCTTTTGGGACAGGGAATCATTTAATCATTTGATGTTGTCTGTAAACCGATTTGTGAACTTTTTGTTGAAAAGCGGTATATAAATAATAATATCCTGAGTTCCTCTCCTGTAAAATGGCTGCTGCAAGAGGCGGCAGGGGTCCCCATCCTTCGCCAGACCTGCCTGGATCCGCCAGAGCAGGTAAGGCAGTGGTGGAGGCAGGGAGGGGGCGAAATGGTGTGGGGAAGGGTAGATCCAGCGGTGATGGCGTGTGGTGGATCCTATCCTTTTTCTCTGCCCCCTTTCTCTCCTTGGACTTGCGCCAGCTAAAAAGCTTGTGCAGGTCCGAGGAGACCCATTGCAGAGCAGGAGGCATACGGAGGGATAAGGGAACCTTTCCTCTCGAAGCCTCCTGATCCACCCCCCTGCATACAGAGCATGCCTTTTCGGCACAGCTGCACCGGGGGGGGGGGAGGATAGGATAGGGCTCTCAGTTATTAATGCCAGGAACCAAAATTACCGTATTGTCCCGAGTATAAGACGCACCTGATTATAAGATGCACCCTTAAAGTTTGGTGCTATTAAAAAAAATTAATTAAATCACTGGCATTAAATTGCAACAGCCTGATTATAAGACGCACCCCTAGTTTAAAAACTTAAATTAGGAGAAAAAAGTGAGTCTTATACTCAGACCAATACGGTAATTCTTTTTTCAGAAAGGGGGGACAACAGGTAAGCCCTAATCTGAGGACCAGTCATCCATTCAATCATGAGATGTAACGTCAAAGCGAATCTAACTTTTTCTCACTGCTAACACTTCCTAGTATTGAGGGAAAAGTTCACTTGAAGAGACTACGTTAAATATAAATTGGCTTCCAGAAAGAATTTCAACAGAAAAACGTCTCTTCAGTGTAAGTGAAAATGTTTGATTCTCTACGCAAGATCCCACAGGGATCCAAATCCCATTTTCAGGGATAGCTTGCTGGGAACAGTACTGTGGTTGCAAAATATATCAATCCAAGGACACAAGGGCAACACGCAAAGAATTGAGATTGTTCAACTTCATTTGCTTTCATTGTATTGCCAACTGCTGTGACTGTCAGATGAAGACTTCAAGGTACTTGAAATCATCACATCAGCAACATTTCTCCCTTGCTCTGAAACAGAGTCGGCTTTCCAATCTGCATTTTTCTTAATCTAAAAAATAAACCACGTAGATTCATAATCAATACGCAACCACTGTCTTAAAGTTCTCATAATGAAAAGCAAGAGCAGCAATCTAGCAAGCACGGAAGTGGCACATGGCAAACAACTGTTGAAGTTCTCTCCCGTGCTGTTTCAAAGGCAGTTTGTGATATTGAACAGGAAGGTATTGAACAAGATGAGTGAAGGGAAAGTCTTAGATAATAGTCCGACATAATACAGAGTCACGTTGTTTTCTGGAGACTGGGACCAATGACTATCAGCCCAATCCTATGCTTACCTTATGTGGTGGAGCACGCGCTCTACCCACGTGCTGTCGCATAAGTGCCATAAAGGACATTGTGTGCTTTCAAGAAGCACCAGAGGGAAGGTCAGAACATTCCCGTCAGTGCCAGTGGATGGCGCAGTGCCCATCAGAGCTGGTGAGACCAGAGTAGGGGCGGGGCGAGACGAGGCGGGGAGGGGACATAATGGGGGCAGGGAGGCTGCAGGAGGGGATGTATTCGTTGCGGAAGGTGCACAGCAGATCTTATTCCCTCCAGCAGCAGCTTCTCCGCCCCCTTTCTCTCCTCAGACGTGCGCTAGCAAAATCACTAGCAAAATCACAGGGGGAGGGAATGGATAGGATTGGGCTGTATGTTTCTGAACTCGTCAGAGTTCTGTTTTGCATTCCAAATTTGGCATGAGCAGGAAATGCGCACATGTCCACTGAGCACATGCAGCATTTCCTGATACTGAAGGTGGATGAAGTCAGAGTTTGCATGCACCAGAGTTTATGGATTAAGATTATATGTATTTAAAACACATTTTATGGGCTCAATATACACTTTATAGACATACTAAAAATGTCAGCTGCTGTAAAATGTGTAGCACAGTTACTTTCTGTATAATTAAATGTACTGTGTTTCAGATGACTCGCCCAGCATTCTTTGTCACAGTTCTATAGGCATTTGTATCATATATTGTCATATGCTTTCTTTCTCCGTTCAACTGGTCCCCATTCCAGGTCAAGTAATACTATTCGATACTGCAAGAAGACAGAACTGAATCACTAGGAAGCAAAAAGAGACAGAAAGTATATCTTATGGAGGTTCTCATGGCTTGTTGTAGCTTGTGAAAAGATCGGATTTATGGGAATTCCAGCCATGTAACAGTTTTCAGAAGTAAAGTTTAATAAGCCAAATTGTCCCAGGAAATTCCTATCGACGAAAAACAATGCCTTTGATGTAAACCAAAGGAAACAACATCCAAGGATTATCCGAAGGACAAGCAAAAACCAATAGTCCTCTGCTGACGTTTCTCTCCTCTCTCGGAGTTTTCTCAAAGCAAACGGCCGTAGCCGTTAGATGTCCCGATCCCCAGCAAAGACACAGCATAGAATTAAATAGAGTTCGCTCCGCAGAGCGCGGGAAAGTTAATTGGTCAATTACAAGCGGAACTGTCAGTCTCCGGAGTGACCGGAGGTAACCTCTGCAGTGGAGGCTGCAGACGCGTCTTCTTTAAAAACGGAAACCAGATTTTGTTGACATAAATTAACTCTTGTTGATGGTTAAGGGGGTTCAGGGACCTCCTCTGAGTGATCGCAATTGCCTCCAAGTTTTTTCGTTGTTTATTTTTAGCCTCAGTGAATAAAGAACGGGTATCTTGAAAGGCAACAGAATGCCCAGTTTGAACTGCGTGCGCTGCTACTGCGGATTTCTCCTCTTGACCCAGTTTGGTAGCTCTCTAATGTTCTTGAAGTCAGACCCCTATCGGTCTTGTTGTCTGTCCCACATAAGTTCGAGTACAGTCGCCACACGGGATCTCGTAGATCTTCTAATCTAAAGCTTTGCAGTCGGCGAAATACAAACCATCTACCTGGCTAAGGTATGTCGATGATGTTTTTTGTGTGTGGGACCACGGGCTAACAGAACTGGACTAACAAAACTGTTTTTGGAGCATCTTAATGGTTTGTGTCCAGAAATTCAGTTCACCATGGAACTGGAAAAGGAAGGTGTGTTACCCTTTCTGGATGTCCAGGTTTCCAGGAAACAAGACCTTACCTTTGGCCACACAGTATATCGGAAACCCACACACACGGGAAGGTACTTACATCAGTACTCAAACCATCACCCCGCACAGAAGGACTCTTTGATTAATTCACTGGTCTATAGAGCCATCCATATCTGTGATTCACAATCATTAGCCAAAGAAAAATCCACCATTGTGAATATGTGGAAGATGAATGGGTACAAGGAACAGCAATTAACAAAAAGCCAGCTCACTATGGGACCAAGAGCTAATGTTGTTGAACAGCAAGCTCCAAAGACAAACGAACAGATATGGCTGTCCTTGCCTTATATACATGGCTTCACTGACAAGATAGCTCGGATCTTTAGGCAGTATGAAATTAAAACTCGTTTTTTCACCTACGGTGAAAATTGAACAATTATTGCGCAATCCCAAGGACAGTAGACCCCCCCCCTTGGCTAACCCGGGGGTCTACGAGATCCCATGTGGCGACTGTACTCGAACTTATGTGGGACAGACAACAAGACTGATAGGGGTCCGACTTCTGTGTTTATAGTAACAACTTTTTGTTTTCTTTTGTTTTCATTCATAACTCCTGGTACTTAAGTTACTTAAATTCAAGACTGGTGTTGAATATCTCCTTGAGAAATTTTGTGTTTTTATCCCAGAGAGACTGACAGCCCAATCTTACATGGTGTTGCATATGTGCAACTTCCGGACTGCCATCAGAGACCGTCTTCTCCCCACATGTGGCGGCGGGGAGAAGAAGGCCCTCCAACACCAGTAAGTTGTTGTGGTATGTGTAACAGGGAAGAATGGGGGGAGGGCCAGGGCCATGTCAGAGGTGGGAGGGGGTAGCTTCCAGCGAAGGCGACCTGCACCAAACATTATCCCCTCCAGTGCCAGCTGACACCCCCCCCCCTTTTGTCTCCTCAGACTCATGCCAGCTAAAGAGCTGGTGCAGACCCAATGCCATTCAAGGGGGTTATGGAGGGGCAAAGGAGAATATTTTCCCTTTTCCCCTCCCAAGCCTCATGATAGGGCTCCTCCCACCACAGCATGCAGCACAGCCTATTTTGGCATGGGCTGCATGCTATGGCGGGGGAAAGCATACAATTGGGCCCTAACGCTGTCTGATATTTACCATTGACTCCAAACTCTATGGGCTGGGACAGTGTTTCCTTCTTTAAAAGAATAATGGCCATGCTGGACACACTCTTGTGTGCTGTGTTCTTTACTCAATAAAACATAGAACTCCTATTTCGATCAGACTGCATACTTCTAAGGAGTCCCTGGTACTGGCACTGACGACGACCACCCCACAGAATACAGTGAGAGCCAATAAGACTGGCACGAAACCCGCTCTGCATATCTCTACTCAGAAATCCATTCCCCAGTATGTTGCTGGAGTAGGGAGAGGCAACTGGATTCACACCAGCCCTTTCCGTGCGTGTTTTGGCTTCTTTTCGTGCGTTTTTCATGCTTGCGTCTGACGCAGCATGAGCTTACGACACAGCCAGGAGAGATGGTTTCGTTTTATCTTTTTGCTGCGCTCGCGTTTAAGCTAGCGTTTATGCTCCCGGTGCTAGGCAGCTCACCAATCAGAGAAGCGCATTTCTCTTCACCAAATCACAGCTGCGCTTTCTTCAAGAAGGCGGGCAAACGTTCAGAGAACTGCTAGACGCACGTACAGACGCTAGAGTAGAGCAAACGTGCACGGAAGGGCTAGTGTGAATCAGCCTTTAGTCTCATCAGCCACCCTGGTGCTCAACAGTATTCTGGTGCAGGAGCCTCGACACAGGTCTATCCAACCCACTCCTTCCCAGCGTGAACAGCAAAGGTGCCATCAGGGCTCAATGCACCTTTGCTTATGACTCCTCGTTGCAAGTCAACAAGACCCAATCAAAAGGCAGTAGAAAGGTACACAAGGGGAAAGCTTTGCTAAATCTTCCACTGCTGTTCCCCCTGTGGATGGGTGAAAGTGTTTGTACCTCTCAGCAATCATGGGAATCAGTGAGCAGAGCCAATTTTTGTGTGTGGCCTTTTGGTCCTCCTTGGTTAATTCAAACTATTGGCCTTGGTAACGTGGAAATGAGTTGCTGGGAAAATGCAGATATAACTTGCAGAGCATACAGAACAAGGAGAAATGGCTATACTCATGCTAAAGGAACTATATTAAGGCAGAGGTAGATGGCATTACAACCTGCCAATTGGAAGCACTTGCACAGATGAATGCTCATGTGCACGCATGCGCCCACTGTCTGAGTTTTGTACTAAAAACGTCACTTATCAAACAGAGCACAGTGGGTTGCCTTTAAGCCTGCTATATCAGAATCCAAAGACTCCTATTTCTCAGGCACAGTCACATATATTAGTGTTGCACTTCCCCCGTCGTCAGGAGGGCTCAAAGAGTTAATTGTGCTGAAATAAATATTACCATAATGCCTAAGGATACAATTTTCTTACCTAGCTAGGAGAAGTTGGCAGCAAATATGCTGAACTTAAAATTGTAGAATAACTCATTAGGAAATATGCAGTAGCCATGGCAAGATTTACTACAAATACGCTAGAAGTGCTTTTAAAAATTAATATTATGCTGCTATGCTTCGTTTAATTAGCTTTCTTCTTCATTTACAAAGCATATCTGTCTCGTTTATGAACTTGGTCTCTCTTCTCTCCCTTGTAAACCTGTTTAATTAAAGTTTTAACAACTGTGTAAGGTTTAGAAACAGTAGAATGATTTTTATCACTCCAGACCCTCAATCCTCCTTTCCGCCATGCTTGTTCTGTACCTACATTACATTGGCAACAGGATAAAGGTGTGGCTCCAGGCGCTCGGGGGGGGCGGGGGCACGCGCGGAGCACTCAGCGTCCACGCTGGATTGGCCCTCCCTCCCTCCCTGGAGCCCATTCGGCTCCAAAATGAGCCGAAAACGGCGGGGCAAATTAAGCAGGGTGGGTTGCGTCGACGTGACGCTATGCAGGCCCCGCCCCCACGTGCCCGGGCGCCGGGAGGGCGCCTGTCATTTCTGGAGAGGACCTTCTCCCAGATCTCATTGCATTTCTTGTGTTTTGCTGGCACTTTCATTTTAATCTGTAAAGATAGTTCCATTAGTACTGAAATTCTGATTAACTCCCGCTTGATGCCAAAGTTATCTTCTAAAATTCGCAAAAAAAGGTCACCTTTTCTTTTAGCATATACCTATGTCTAATCTGTACATTGATTGCCTCATTCGCCAATATATTCTATCCTTTGAAAAATCCTATCTCTTATTAGCCTCTAATAGTAGGTCACTGCGCTTTGGTTTTCAATTATAGAAACTTCCATTAAAATCTGTTTCAGCATGTATCACTTGCCCTTCGTGGTATAAAGAAAGATTTAGCAGTAATTTATTTTTTTTGCTATATGCAAAATTGAAATCTGCTCACTACATATACTGCTTAGGATATACAGTAGTTGGAACTTCAACATTTTATTTTATTTTATATAGAGTTAATATCCTCTCTTATTGCAAAGTCAATAAAACAACAATTTGTTAAACATACACCTATAAAAACTAAACAACAAAAATGAACAGAAATGCTTGCAAGTACTAAAACTCCAACATCATCCCATCATGTTCTCAACTATGAAACACAGCTGATTGGTAAAAAAAATCCAAATATGTTGAGATTTGGACTTTGGGAAGTTTCTATATTCTACTGTTGATAGACAAGCACCAAAATTGCACCTATCTTTGTGCCCCTGGTATCATAATTGGTAACATAGATGGAAAAGAGATTCAGCCTTATGGCCCAATTCTATCCGGGCCGGGCGATGTCGGTGCACCTCTTCCGTTGGTGCCGACTGCCGTAAAGTCATAAAAGGCACTCTGGCAACGCACTCAATAGCATGCTCCCGGGAACAGTGGCAGGAAGGCTGGAGCCTTCCCACTGGCACCAGTGCATCCAAAGCTCTCCGCCACCAATGGTAAGGTGGCAGGGGAGGCGGTGTGGGAGGGTAGAATGGGGTCAGGGGAGGGTGAAACGACGCAGTGACAAGGGGCAGAACAGGGTGGCAACAGAGTGGAGGATGGGCGTATTGGGCCTGTGAAGGGGTGGGTTCAGCGGCAGTGGCCAAATCCTAACCCCCTTCCTGGAACTGATTCCATGGTACGGGTCCACGCAGACCTGCACCAGCTGTTTAGAGAGCAGGGAAGGGGCGGTTCAAGCCTGGTAGGGGGCAGGATTGGTGGCACTGGCACACGCCGAATCCTATGCCTCCTCCCATGCTTAGAAGCACGACATGAGGCTTCCTGGTTCTGTGCCAGCAAATTAGCAGTAGAAATCTTAAGTATCCCTGTTGCGCAGGCTGGTGCTTTACCCAGGGTAAGGGGACAAATGTCCCCTTACCTCAAGGAGACCTCCAACCTGCTCCTTCACGGAATAGGATGCAGCATGGGCCGCAGGGCCCTGCTGCATCATGCCCAGATAGGATTGGGCTGTGAATCTCCTAACCACCAAAGTGATACATTTCAAAAGCATATTAGTTCTAGTACAGTGTGAACCATCCAGACCCTCATGTTAAGAACCTTACATAATGGACAAGTAAATAAATAGGGTTGTTTTTTTTAATTGAACAATTTGCAGTTAATATATCTGCCAATATATATTTGCAAAGAAGGCCTCAGAATCACAGTGTTTTCATCTTCAAGGAAATTCTATATTGAAAGCTGCTATTATATACTGTATAATATTGTGTGGATGGCCCTAAGCAAGTCTCTCTTTTCCTCAGACCCCATAGGGTTGTTGTAAGACAATACTGGACTGAACTGGAGGGAGGGAGGGAGGATACAAATGGAACAATAATGACGAATACAACTGTTTACAGAAGACTGCAAAGTTGGTTAAACCAGACAGTGAAAAGAACAGTTGAAATAAACCCCCACATGTATACAAAAAACATGCACACACTTGTTATAATACATAGCTTGTTCTGGCACCTTATATATCATGGTCCAACTGTCTGTGATACATTACTATAGATTTTTGTGTCTTCAGTAACACTTGCGAGACAAATTAGTTTTAAAATATTTAATTCCTACTGATTCAATGGGCTTTTGAGTACCAACATTTCTTTTATGCAGTATTGACATTTTACTATCCCCCCTCCCCAACAAAGAACTATCAATTAAGTAGTCTGCATTAATATAATTTTTAAATGATTTTCTAGCAGAACAAACTCCTGCGCAAAGCAAATTTAGACTAGTTTTATCTTTCTTGTGTGTGTAGGCTTACCATCCGTCCCAGAAACTCCAAGACTGTCCTGGGTTCCAGTCCCAGATCTGTCCCGGGCTTTCTGGGCCCAGTGGAAGCCCCCACCGCTGCTGCTTTTAAAGTGAAAATACTCACCTTTTTTCCGGCGGCGCCATCTTGGATCTCGCAAAATCTCACGAGATCCAAGATGGTGGCGTCCAAATCTCATGAGGGCACCAGAGGCAGTGGTACCCTCATGAGATTTGGACGCCACCATCTTGGAACTTGCAAGATTTCGCAAGATCCAAGATGGCGCCACCAGAAAAAAGGTGAGTATTTTTACTTTAAAAGCGGCAGCGGCTTCAAAGGCAACGCAGCAGGAGTCCTGGCCAGCTCCGATGCAGCTGGCCAGGCTCCAGGATTGGCAGCAGCAGCAATAATGGCAGTGGCAATAATGGCGGCGGCGAAGCGGCAATGGCAGCGGCAGTGCAGCAATGGACCAGCGGTGGCAGCGACGCGGCAATGGCAACAATGGACCGGCAGCAGTGGGACAGGTATGTAAAGCAATTAATTAATTCATTAAAAATTAAATAAATAAGGACTTCCGGTTGGGAGGAATGGCTGGCTGACAGCTCTGTCGGTTGCTCTACACCGACGGAGCACGTCTGATGGACTTAATTACTCTACCCCTGGATTAAAAGGGTGTGCGATGAGATAAACCACATATCTTCGGATCGCTCCCATTACTTTCTCGGAGAGCGTAGGCTTTTCGAGTTTGTTTTGGTTTGAGCGTGGAAGAATTGGATCAACAACGAGCTCAAAAAATCAGCCGGAATGTAAGCCAAGCCCCCTCCCGCTTATACTTTTGCTTTGCTTATGCAAGTGGCGAGGAACTGCAATAAGAATTGAAGAAATAAGCTAAGATAACGAGTTAATTTAAGAATAGAAGATTTGTTGTGAAAAGGATATAATTTGGAAGGAAGATAATATACTACAGTGAAAATATTAAGCGAAAATACTAAGTAACTTGTTGGTACTTACGGAAGATTGAAGTAGTGAAGAAACACTTTGGGGAGATATCTATAAACTGTTTTAATGAGAGAAAGAGACTTGTTTTGCTTTTGAATTGTTTGTTTTGAATTCCTGTGGTTTGGAACTGTACAAAGACGGACAAACAATTTCCTTCCGGGCAGAAGGTCATCATCAAGGATTGAAAAAAGATTGAAAAATAATTATGTTGGTTGGTATTTGCCGACAGCACACATTTTAAGAAGTTGAGTCTTTGTTTTTGGTTTCAAAGAGAAGGAAAAGAAGTTGAACTGAGTAAGTGAAAGAGTGCCATTTGGTGAAAATTAGAAATATGGCTACAAGAAGAAGAGGGAATACATTAGAAAAAAAATCACCTCCAAAATCGCCTGGAACAGAAAGACCAACGGAAACACTGGAAGAATGCTTTAAAAGATGGGAAAATAAATTCGATGCAAAATTGGGAACTTTGCAAGAAGAATTTCAAAAGATGAAGGTGGAGCTGAAACAAGAAATATACCAGCTTGATGTAGCTGTGAAAGAAATAAAAGGTGATCTGCAAGAGATAAATATTAAGATGAAAACCCAGGAAGATAAAGTGATGCATTTTGAAATGGAGAGCTGCAAGATTCAAGATACGTTGGCGCTGGCTGAACAAGAGAGAAAACAGAGCTTCCTACGGTTTCGTGCAATTCCAGAACAACAAGCAGAAGATACAAGAGATAGAATGGTACACATTCTGTCAGAATTTCTACAAATAGAACGACATGAATTGGATCTGGATTTGGATAAGGCATATAGAATTAATACAAGATATGCAGTAGCAAAGAAAGTGCCAAGAGATATCTTGGTGCATTTTGTGAGGCAACGAACAAGAGATAAAGTTCTACAGCAACATGCTAAATCAAGACTCAAGGTAGAAGAAGCGCACATCATTGTGCTAAAGGAGATTCCGTTGAGAATTTTGCAGAAAAGGAAAAGTTATGCATTCCTGGTGGAGGTGCTGAAGAAACAGAAGATTGTCTTTAGGTGGGGAAAATTAGAAGGCGTGACTCTTAAACTGCATGGAAAAACCTATAGATTGGATACAATCCAGAAAGCAAAAGAGTTCCTGAGAAGATTCAAGGATGGAAGAGAAGAAGAAGAAGATGAAGGGATGGACAGTGCAATGGCAAGCTGTGAATAATAAAGATGGATTACAAATTTTTATCATGGAATATTAATGGAGCTAATGCTCCGCAAAAAAGAAAAAGAGTATTCCATTATTTGAAAAAACTTAACCAAGATGTGATATGCCTTCAAGAAACCCACATAAAAAAGGGAGATACAAAATTTTTGATTCAGAAAAATTTGGGAGAAGAATTTTTTTCAACCAATATTAAGAAGAAGAATGGGGTGGTTTTATATGTTAAAAAATATTTGAAGCCAGAATTAATATTTGCAGATGACAAAGGAAGAGGGGTGGCAGTGGAAGTAACACTAGATGGGATAAAAACGTTACTATTGGGGGTGTATACACCACATCAACAAAAAGGGGATTTTTTTAGATATTTGATGGATTTGTTGGCAAATTATTCTTATAGTAGTTTTTGCTTGTTGGGCGACTGGAATGGAGTTGTCTCCCCGCTGAGTGATAAAGGCTCCGAAAAAGAAATAAAACACAATCAAGGGAAATTACCTAAAAGTTTTTTTGAAATGGTGGAGACTTTAGGGGTCTTGGACATATGGAGACAGAAAAATGGGAGCTCTAAGGAGTTCACACATTATTCAGAGAGACATGGATCAAGTTCAAGAATTGATATGTTTTGGGTGTCAAAGGATATAGCTGTTAGAACTTCCAAAGCAGAGATTTTAACAAAATCTATTTCAGATCATAATCCGATATCGCTGGCTATAAGGAAGAAAATTAAAACTTATAGATGGAGACTGAATGAACTGTTATTACAGAAAGAAGAGATAATAGAAGAAGCTAAGAGTAAACTAAAAGACTTTTTTGAGTTAAATATGAATAAAGGAACAGAAGTAAGAATGGTTTGGGATGCAAGTAAAGCATTTATAAGAGGATATTTTATACAAAAAAATGCAGAATGGACTAAAAAGAGACAAATTAAGTTTCAAAAGATTGAAGAAGAGATGAAGAAGAAAGAACAAGAGTTGAGGAGGACACCTGGTGACAAAAACGTTTTACAACAAATTAAAATTTTACAGAGTCAACTATCCCTGATGATAACAAAAGAAATAGAAATTAAAATGAAGTATGCGAAACAAAGGTATTTTGAACATGCTAATAAACCAGGAAAATTTTTAGCTTATAAACTGAGGAAAGAAAGGGAGAAAAGAATTATTTCTAAGTTACAAGAGACAGATAAAATATGTACAGAACAAGAAGATATACAAAAATTAATTGTAAATTATTATACAAATTTATATAAAAGACAGAAGGTAGAACCAGCAAAAATAAAGGAATATTTGGTAAAGCAAAATTTACGAAAAGTCTTGGAAGATCAGAAATTAATTTTAAATGAAAGGATCATGCCTAGAGAAGTGGCAGATGCGATAAAGAGAGTTAAACTGAATAAGGCACCAGGTCCAGATGGTTTGACTGGGAGATTTTATAAATGTTTAGAAGATGTAATAAGTATCCCATTACAACAGACAATGAATGATATCTTACAAAATAGAAAAATGCCAGATTCATGGAAAGAGGCGAACATAACTTTGATACCAAAAGAAGGACAAGATTCAAGTAGTATAAAGAATTATAGACCTATATCTTTGCTTAACAATGATTATAAGATATTTACATCAATTTTAGCGGAGAGAATGAAGAAGATGTTGCAAAAATTCATACATGAAGATCAATGTGGTTTTCTACCAAAAAGACATTTGAGGGAAAATGTAAGAATTGTTGTGGATATGTTGGAATATTTTGACAAACATATAGATAAGCAATTAGCATTAATATTTATAGATGCTGAAAAAGCTTTTGATAATTTGAACTGGTCTTTTTTATTAGAAGTTTTACAAGAAATGGACTTCGGGGAAAACTTCAATAAATGGATAAATTCAATTTATGTGACACAAACTGTAAGAGTATTAGTGAATGGTGAGCTGACTAAGACATTTGAAATTCAAAAAGGTACGCGACAAGGATGTCCGTTATCACCATTGCTGTTTATATTGGTGTTAGAAGTTTTGAATAGAAATATTAGACAAGATGAAAGAATATATGGTGTGAAGATTAAGAAAGAAACATTCAAGTTAAGAGCCTTTGCAGACGACTTGGTACTAATGCTGGAAAATCCGTTAAAAGATATAGAGTTGTTGATGAGTAAATTAAAAGAATTTGGATCTCTTGCAGGATTTAAAGTTAATAAACAGAAGACAAAAATAGTGACTAAAAATATGAAGATTCAAGATCAACTGAAACTGATGAATAAAACAGGATTTAAGGTGGAAAAAAAAGTTAAATATCTTGGAATTGTATTGACGAGTATGAATTGTACATTATTTCAAAATAATTATGTTAAAGTATGGAATGAAATTAAGAAAGATCTGTTACGATGGGAAAGATTGAAATTGTCCTTACTAGGAAGGATATCGGTGATTAAGATGAATGTATTGCCAAAAATGATGTTCTTATTTCAAACGATACCAGTGATTATATCTGATGCACCATTTAAAGAATGGCAGAAAGACATTTCTAAATTTATTTGGCAAGGGAAAAAACCAAGGGTGAAATATAAGATTCTTCAAGATGCAAAAGAGAGAGGAGGATTAGGACTACCAGATCTGAAAGTATATTATGCAGCATGTTGTTTTGTGTGGTTGAAAGAGTGGGTGTATTTACAAAATAGAAGATTATTGGAGTTAGAAGGCTCTGACTTGAGATTTGGTTGGCATGGGTATTTGTGGTATGATAAAGTGAAAGCAAATTTAGAATTTAAAAATCATTATGTTAGACATGCATTATGGAGAATTTGGAATAGATATAAAATGAGATTTTATGAGAAAGTACCATTATGGGTTGCACCATATGAAGCACACTTTGGTGGAAGTAGCGTGCCAAAAGAGAAAGGACTACTGTACAGAAATTTATTAATTTTTTCACAAGGAGACTGTATAATGAAGTCAAGAGAAAAACTAATGGAAGAAGACTTTAATTGTCAATGGTTTGTATATGCTCAAATTTTGGAGAGATTTAAAGTGGACAAGAAGGCATATGGATTTGTAGAAGAAGAATCAATATTGGAGGCACAATTAAAATCTGAAGACCAGATAATTTCAAAAATGTATAAATTGCTTTTGAAGTTTGAAACAGAAGAAGAACAGGTTAAAGAATGTACGATTCATTGGGCGAAAAATTTAGGTCATGTTATTTTAATGGACCAATGGGAACAACTATGGTTAAAACAGTTGAAATTTACGTTAAATGTTAATATTAAAGAAAATATGTATAAAATGATATATAGATGGTATATAACCCCAAGCAAATTAGCAAAAATGTATGAGAAGGTGACGAATAGATGTTGGAAATGTAAAATGCAAGAAGGAACTTTTTACCATATGTGGTGGACATGCCCTCAAGCAAAGAAGTATTGGACTCAGATTCACAAACAGATTGAGTTGATTTTAAAGATTAAGATCCAAATGAAACCGGAAACATTTTTGTTGGGTATGTGGGAGGATCATGTAGGCGAAAAATTTCAAAACTTTGTTTTTATATATGATAGCTGCGGCAAGAATTTTATATGCACAATATTGGAAGAATTCGGAGATACCTTCGCTGGAAGATTGGTGGCTGAAAGTTCTGGATTATGCTGAAATGGATAAACTTACAATTTTAATTAAGGAAAAGTCAGTTAACTTTTTCGTGAATAATTGGAAACCATTTATTGACTTTTTAAGAGAGAGAGAGAGGAATGATGTGATGATATGCGGATTTAATGAATAGAATGTGGGTGTTGTTTTGGCTTAGTTGGAAATTGTATGTAGAAAATAGTGAATAGTATGCTAGTAGGATGTATTGCTTCGCGCTTGCTACAACTTTATGAAATATGTATTGTTTTTATGTTTTAATATATATATATATATATATATATATATATATATATATATATATATATATATATATATATATATATAAATTAAATAAATAAAAATTAATTATTTAGTTATTCAATTAATTTTTTTTTGGGGGGGGGTGTCCTGGTTTACAGCCGGGGAAATCTAGATTTGTGCAGGTAGAGACATGATTTCGCCTTGTTTATGCCTTATGAGATGGCTACAATTAGGCATGGTAGATGCATTACTTTTGAAGTCCAGAATGTAATAGGTTTTGCATGTGTGTGTATATTTTGCATGGTAGAGAGAAATGAAATCATGAATAGGTTTAAAAAAGTAAACTGTAGATTTGAAATTGGTATATAACCTAGAGAGGCAATTTGCCCGCAGACTGGAGTTTCAACAAGTTGAACTTGAGACTGTTTTGCTTATTGTAAAAGAAGGGGCAGTGCCTTATTTACATGAGTTAAATAGGACTGTGATGGAGCTCCATGCAGAAATTCCAGTGCTCTTTTGAGCGTTGGCAGAGTACACAATACAGTATCCACAAGGCACACAGACCATTTTCTGGCTCATACATAAAACTGGAATGGCTCCAATATGTGCAGAGTTGTTCATATCAGTACACCCCTAAATGTACACAGTATAATGAAAAGTGTGGTTTATAGCAGAATCTTAACAAGAGCTAGAATACCAACAGAATAAATGAGTACATGTTTTGAACAGAAGCGTGAAATTCTTACCATGAATTTCTGTTCTCCAGGACTCCCAGAGAGCATCCAGATTTTTGCTCTTTGGGCAAACCTTCCTCCTGGGTTGACAGGCAGGGCCAAACTTTGCAGCATCTACTCTTAGTGGAGAGGCATCCACACACACACACCCTGACATGGCTGGAAAAGCAGTAGATCCCTCTTAGCCACATCTAACCAATACATCCTTCAAAATCAAAAAAGCAGCCACAACAAATAGGAAACAAGTATTGAAAACACAGCTCCCACACTACGAGGAGCAAAACCAGAGAGGAGGTACGTTGGGACATCTGGAACCCCCTCCCCCCAGGAGTCCCCGACTACCTTCCCCACATATGTGGCTTAGGCAGAAGCCTAAAATAACAAAACCAGATGATCTGAAGGCAGAGGTGGGGAATGTCCTCTGGGATACCCAGAGAACAGAAAATACATGGCAAGAATTTCATTTTTCTCCTAGGACTCCCAGAGAGCATGCGGATTCTGTACTTTGGGGGATATACCAAAGCACTATAGCCTCCAGGGACAGCTTCAGGGAGCTGACAATTAGAACTCCAAAATCTGTTGTAATACCCTGTGCCCCAAAGCTGCGTCAGTGGATGAAAGCAGATCAATGTTATAATGGCTAGCAAAGATATGCACTGAAGATCAAGGAGCTGCCTTGCAAATCTCTCCAAGCAAAGTCCTGCCTCAAAAGGCAGCCAAAGTCACAACCACCAAAATGGAATGAGCTGCATTCCCCACGGGCAACTTCTTTTAACTTCTTTCATATGCCAAGGCAATGCAATCCCTCAACCACCTAGATATGTCAGCAGCCCGTGTCCCTTTGTCCGTATGTTTTGTCCTGAAAAGAACTGAACAAGTGCTCAGACTTGTGTAATGGTGCCAGCCTATCCAAACAGATTTGCACAAGCCTAGGAACGTCCGCGAATCCGCAATGGGGTGAGCTCTCGTTGCTTGGCCAGCTCCTGCCAACCTAGCAGTTCCAAAGCATGTCAATGCGAGTAGATAAATAGGTACCGCTTGCGGGAAGGCAAACAGCGCTCCGTGTTCCAGCTGCATGCTACGCGCTGCGGCAAGGAGAGTCATGCCGGCCACATGACCACGGAGGCGTCTTCGGACAATGCTGGCTCTTTGACTTTGAAATGGGAATGAGCACCACACCCTAGAGTCGGACACGACTGGACTTAATTGTCAGGGGTCACCTTTACCTTTACCTAGGAACATCCAGCCTGTGTCACCACATTTCCTGTGATCAGACAAAAGGACAGAATGACCAACTCCTGAGATAGATGGGAAACTGAATTGACCTTGGGCAAGAAAAAGGTCAGATCCAGACAGAGAACAACCTTGCCCTCGTGAAAAAGAAGCAGCTGAGATTCAGATCAGCCAACAGCGCTCCCAATTCCAAAACCTGCTAAACTACCATAACAGCCATCAAGAAGATCATTTCCAGAGTGAGTAACCTGAGGAAACAAGTAGCCATTGGTTTGAATGGTGACCCACATAAGTAGCCCTACCAGCGTCCCGGAATCGAGGCTGGCCTCGGCCGAGCCACTCCCAAGTACGCACCGCGGCTGCCCAATGGGGTTCTGGCTTCCGTTGCATCGTTGACTGGAAGTTCCGGAAGCCGGAACCCCATTGGGCAGCTGCGGTGCACACTTGGGAGTGGCTCGGGTCCTCCCTAGGCCGAAGCTAGCCTCGATTCCGGGACGCTGGTAGGGCTACCCATAAGGTCCGAAAGCACCACATTAAATCCCAGGTTGGAAATGTATGAACTATGGGCAGACTAAGGAGCAGGGATGTGGATTAAGTCTCTGACTCCAAGTCTTGAGTCAAGTCCCAAGTCTCTGGGTCCAAGTCTCAAGTCAAGTCCCAAGTCTTTGCCCCCAAGTCCCGAATCTTTGGTTGCGAGTTGTGAGTCCCTATCTATTTAATGGGGAAAACGGGTTTAAATCTGAATAAAATTGGACTTGTCGTAAAAGGCTCCAAGTCTTGAGTCAAGTCTTTCGAGTCTTTTACAATCGCCGAGTCAAGTCCAAGTCTTACCCGGGTCAATGTTAGAGTAGAAGAAATAGGATTTTATTTCTTATACAACTCATTCTAAAGACAATAAGCACATTTCTGCTTTTGGAATTCAAAAGTCTCGTATGCCTGAATGCGTACACATGATCTACAGAATCTTGTTAGTGAGATGCAGAGGAAACTCAGCTGCAGCTAGTTATGTGTCATTGTTTATTACATCGAATGCATTGTACATTCTTCCCAGAGTTTAAAATAATGAAACAGTCTACTCACAAGCTTAAAATGTGTTGGTTTTTATTCATTATATTGTTTTTCTTGCCCTCTGCTTTGCAACATGCAGCATTTTTACTTAGAAGTAAGTCCCACTGATTTTAATAGGACTTGCTCCCTGGTACGTCTGCCTATGACTGCAGCCTAAGGTATTTTAGAAGGTCAATTAAAAGTAGTGGCATGCCAAATTTGTACACATCTTTTCTACCAGGACTCCCAGAGGATGTTCAGATTCCTTATTTATTTATTTTAAATTTATTTTCCCACATTTTTATACCACTCTTCCTCCAAAGAGCTCAGGGTGGTAAACATAGTTCCTTTCCTCCTTTTGTCCTCACAACAACCCTTTGAGGTAGGTGAGGCTGAGAGGTAATGACTGGCCCAAGGTCACCCAGGAAGCTTCATGGCTGAGCAGGGATTTGAACCTGGATCATCCAGGTCTAAGTCCAACTCCCTAGAGGTGTCGCTGGAGGGGGGGCGGTACCGTAAGTTCCACGCCATCCTAGTCCCCATTTACAGAGGCAGAGGAGTGGGAAATACATTATTCTTGTAAAGTGGTTTTTTTTAACTTTAACCTAAGCTGTAACTGTACTATGACTGTATGTTCAAACATTGGCATTGTAGATGTTGTTCTGTCAATATGTGTAATTTGTGGGGAAAATAAAGAAAAGTACATATGTAGTTGGAACTGACTTTGAATCAAGCACTTAATAATATAGAATATAAAAAAGAAACTGGAACCAAAATCCCAGAGGAAAAAACGCCACACGTGTCTTTCATGCTAGTTACTTCATGTTTCAATCTATTAAAAACTGCTTTAAAAGAAAAAACTGCCTATCACATAATTTCTACCTTAGAGATTAAAACCGATATATTTTTGATGGGCAGTTGACTCTTATAGGGCTTTGAAGAATTAGACATCGTATGGCCTAATCCTATCCTTGCAATATACCAGTGAGGAGCGCTGTGCCGGTGTAAGGTCAGAAGGCTGCGCACAACCAGCAAATTGGTTACCAGTGGGGTTTTGTCAAGAGGGGGCAGATCAGGACGGGATGGGTTGGGGGTGGATTGCAGCAGCGACTGCTGTATCCTGAAACTCCGTCCAGCCTCAATCAGCCGCCCCCCCCCCCCAAGCAGGCTCCTCAGAGCTATGCCAGCAAAAGAGCTGGCATTGCTCTGAGAAGCCCAATCGGGGACCATTCTGCAGTCAACACAAAGGTAAGTGTTTTCCATTCTCTGTTGGCCTCAGCTGGTGCGTAGGATGCAGCGGCCAGTGAGCCAAGGCTTGCAGATAAGAGAAGCTGTGTCCAACGCTGCTCCCTGACGTCCTTCTAAATGGATATGTTGAGGCTGACCCTGGAACCCTCTGCATGCAAAGCAAATGTTCGACATCTGTGCTATGGGCCTTCCTCAAGTAGCAACATTAATACATAAATACGCTGGAGGAGGGTCAGAGGAGGGAAGCTATGATGGTGAGGGGGTACTCCCTCTTTTGTGGTTTTCAAGCAGAGGCCGGATGGCCACTTGTCAGCGATGCTTATAGCAGTTTCCTACACTGAGCAGGGGGCTGGACTAGATGACCTCCAAAGTACATTCCAGATCACACCCGGGAGGGGGACAGGCTCAGCAGAGGAGGCCTCCTCCAAATTCCAACCCTCATCCCGGGCTTGAAAGCCCGACATGGGGCTTCTGGGAGCTACGCCAGCCATTTTGTTAGCACACCTCTGAGTACATAGGGGCTGCTGGGGCTCAACATGGGGGAAGGGGACAATTGCCCCCTTATCTTGAGGAGACCTCCAGCTCCGCGCTAGATGCAACGGAGCCTGCCCCAGTGCCACTTCATCCGAGCATGGGGCTTTTAATAGGATTGGACTATCAATTTATAACACCACCTCTCCATTTACGATCCAGTCTCCAAATGAATTCATATTCTTTGATTGCAAGGGGAACTTTGATTGCCATTGGGTTCATTTCGCTCAACCATTAAAAAAAAATACTAGACATTTAATATTTGATTAATGTTCCACTAATTTCAGCACTCATCATTTGGCCTACAAAGTAGTGTACTCTATACAGCAAAACATTGATATTTCTACCCTATGTTCAGATTCAGAAATAGGTGAATATCTTTGTCTCATTATTCTTGTCTCAGTAAAATAAAAAAGGACTAGCACTGATATCCGTGTTAATAATACAGAGTACAATAATGACAGAATGTCACGGTTGTCTAGGAGACTGACACAAATTCTGCTGAAAAGATGCTATAGGGAGTCAGAGACAATGGTGTACAATACTTACTTGACAATGTCCCCTTCAAGAGCAATCACTCGTTTAATGATCTTCTGCTCTGGGTTTCTTGGAGATCTGGGGCGGGAAGGGAGAAAGGTTACTCAGTAATGTTCTTATTGTTTTAAGAAAATGAAGAGAAAATCAGCAATGAAATAAGAACTGCTTATGTCACATTCTGCTTGATGTAGCATCCATCCCTCTGCTCTTGCTGAAGTGTGCTGGGGATAATGGGGCAAGCAGGTGCTGGGGCAAGAGATGAATGTAAAGGCTAAGGCAATTCACCTGCTTTCCATTCCCAAATGCAGAGAATATTCAGCGGCAATCAAATTAGTGCCCTGTTATAGAAGATGCAGTGATGATTGCAGATGAATTCATATTGTACTTAAAGAGGAATTTATTGTTAAATGCCAACATAATAGCATACATAAACATCAATGTCAGTCACTTGCATTGGAAAATAAACTGAAAATTAGTGGGAAATTAAATCATCTGATGTAGCCAAAATCTTTTTTTTTCTTTTACAAAGTGGATTCCATATTGATTGGCAGGGAACATGATTTAAAATGCTAAAATACGATACTACTGCAGCAGCAGTTGTAAGTCTTGATGGCACACAAAACACCAGACAACATATCACATGGGGGAAGATCATGGGCATCCATGACTCTCCAACCCAGCAAGCTATACCATCACGCATAAGGTGTATTTGTGTTGCTCATCCAAATCGCCCCTCAATGTATGCATACAATATTACATTAAATTACTACATGCCCATGATCCTCCTACATGTGATTAAGAGATGAATGGGCTGGTGCAGGTCTAGAGAGACCCATTGGTGATCAGGAGGTTTATAGAGTAGTAAGGGAAAATATTTTCCCTTTCCCCTCCCAATTCACTCCCCCTGTCTGGAAGCAACCTTAGAGCAGTGAGAGGTTTCACAATTAGCCAACACAATGAATTCTATTCTACAAAATAATAGTTGATGGGCACAACAATCAACAGGATTAGATATTTGATGTTTCCTACTTGCTAAAAAGGGAAAGAGATAAGTTGATCAGACTGTTTTTACCCACCATTTACTGGAAATCACCTTCTTTTAGCAAAATTGCTTTTAGGCCACTTCGTGTATAGTTCATTTAAACTAATGAAAAGAGTCATCAAAATTTTAAGTGTATCCTTTCAAAATCCTTCTGTGGTTTTCCACTTTATTTTGAAGGTTCTTTTGAATTCCTCCTCCAAAGCACTTCCATTTAATTAGTGTATTCATTGTATAAAGTAACTACTGACCCCGTGGCTTAATTTACACCCATTTCGCAATAACCATAATGACCTTGAAGAAACATCATTCTCCATCCAATATTCAAAGACAATGTGGCTACTGCTCTGCCATTAGCGACACATATTTTTCTACCTGTAAAATAAGACACTGTAAAGTGAACCCTTTCATTAATTATTTTAAATGTTCCAATGTTCCAAACTAGAATATGGTCTTCTAACAATAGTATTTACTAAATTTAAATTAAATTGGGGTTTAATGACCGTGTCGGTCAGTTCTTAAAAGCACTAAACGTCTTAACGTTTTGCTCCGGAATTTGCATGGAGCTTCTTCAGAAGTGGATCAAAGGCATTCTCCGCCCCTTCACAGCTTCAGGCTGGAGCAGGGGTGCACAATTTGGAAGTAGGTAGGGGCCAAAATGAATAGACTAAACTTCTTTGGGGCCGCACGGGGGGAGGTATCAAGGAACCATGATGTCACTTCCTCAGGAAGTGACATCACGGGGTGTGTCCATGAGCCAGAAAATATCCGGAAAAGCAACATATTAATAAATAAAGATATTTACAGAATTAAAAATTCGGATTTGCCCTCCTGCCGCGAATCCGGGCCTCCTCCTCACACGGAGAAGTGACAGCGCCAACGGGACAAGCCCCAAAACCTCCTCTCCCATTGGCACACAAGAGGAGACACGGCTCTTCCGGCTACTGGCCGAATGCCAGGAGACTCTAGCTGATCGGCGGCGATCAAACGCCGGCTTCAGCAACGGCCTCAAAGCCTCCGGGCCAATGGGCTCGCAAGGCTCAGTGACTTCGTCCTTCTCGTTCAGGTCACCGAGCAAGAAGGCTGCACAGCTACGTGGCTGGAGTGAAGACATCGGAGATCCCTCAGCACTCTCTTCGTAAGCAACACGCACCAAGGGATCCCCGATTTCTTCGGGGGCCACCGGAAATGCTTTGGAGGGTCGCAAGTGGCCTGGGGGCCGCATGTTGTGCACCCCTGGGCTGGAGAGTTCTTGAGAGAGCTGTGAAAGGGCTTCCACTTCTGAAGAAGCTCCGTGCAAATTCTGGGGCGAAATTTTAAGACGTTTAGTGCTTTTAAGAACTGACCGACACGGTCAATAAACCCTATTTAATTTAAATTTAGTAAATATGGACCATGAATCGCTAAGACAGTAATATTTACATTGGTATTCCAATTCAACACATATAATTGGGAAAAGTAATTCTAGCACCACACTGAGATTGCAGCTTACCCCATCACTGATCATCCAGCACTAAAATGCTATACCAAAAATGGAACTACTCCAAAGAAAAGGTATTAGTTTTATTCTAAAACCAGCCCTGGCTTTTCTTCAAAAACAAATTAGCATGGTCCTAGTTTTGATTTGTCAAGGAAGGAGCCAACTGAGGGGAGTAGCACCTAGTATTTAGGGCTCACACGCCCCTTCTTGTTTTCCGCTTTCCCTTTTTACTGGGTCAGGTGCGAACTGGTAGTTCTATCCACTGGATGTATGTATTAATCCGTTCACGTTCATGACTGTAAATATACAGAAATAAAATGGAGCCATGTCTCCAAACTCTCGCCATTTGATGACACATATATGAGATAATACCCTTCTATTGTGAGTCAATTAATCCTGAATAAATAATGCCCCTAACAGAGTAAAATTCCCAACTTGCTCAAAAAAAGGCGTGTTGTTGAAAAGACTGAGAAAATCCACTCATTTACCACACTTTAACCCCCTGCTCTTCCTTCTACGCTTGGCTTATTTTCCCTTTTCAAGAAAACTTAAATGTAACAAATAGCTGCCTTGGGAGTTTCTGTGGAGGCCAAAGGGTGGGGTAAAAAAAAAAATCTCCAAAATAAAATAATAGTTGTCACCTTCCTAGTATTGTTTGTACAGTATATTCCATTGATTATCTCGCTCTTTCTGGTCTTCTACTCCACTTCAACCATCATACATGTCAACTGAGATGATTGTCTCAGGTGGTGGATGTGCAGAAGTACCCACCTCTTCCCACTCCCTGCATTTGAAAAGGAAGAGGGAAATGGAGTAAACGAGGAAATGTGGAGGAAAAGAGAGTGAATGGACAGTGTTTGGGCCAGGCCCATGACAGGGCACTAAGGAGAGAGAACTTAGAGTAGATAAGAACCAAGAGGCCCTGCTAGACATTTGGCTCTTATGACCAGAACATTGTGACCAGGGCCTATGGGGGGGGGGTAAAGAGAGTAAATTGTACTTGGGTTCAGGGTCAAAACAGGGGCCCAGGAGCCAAAGGAGGGGCCCCAGAAATTTCCTGGGATCTCAGCTGGCCTCATGGAGAGTGAATGGTGGCTGGGCCAGGTCTACCAGGCGGGTAGACCTGGACGTCGCATCAGGAAGCCTGGTAGACTTGGGCTCCGGAGACTTTTCCAGCTATTGCTGCCCTCCCCCACCCTGTTTTGCCCCCTCCACCTTTGAGAAGGGTCCCAAAAGAAACTTTGTACCCCCTGATAAAATTCCTCTCAGAGGCCCCCCTGATTGTGACAGCAGAGGATCGTTTGCACCCAGTCCTGCCCACTCCACTTCCAGAACACCAGTTTACCACATTCTGCTCACAATGTCACTGATCAATGAGATGAAATTGCAAAGATTAGGTTAAAACTGGCCCTGAGAAGCTATTTAAGAGCTGAACTTGTCTAAGTATATTGAATGGGGACCATTCAACCCAGTTGCCGTGAACAATTTCCCCAAAGCTCATTAACATTTTATTAATCATTATACTTTTATAGTAGCACCACCGCTTTTCTGGTTTGGGATACTTTCATCCTTCTCTTCATTTGCTAAGTCTTTTTCACCCCCTTACCATCTGCTTTCTAATAGCCGCCTAAAGCAATTTGTGCTTGGGAGGCTGGAAGTGAGAAGTTACTAGACTTTTCTACATACAGGTGCCTGTTAGGGTCTAGCTATAGATCCCAGCTATGCAAAGGAGGGCAGTTGCTTCATTTTCACTCTCCAAAGGGATTTAGGAAATACCTTCAAACACTAAATGAGCCCGTATCCTGCTGGGCATGCAGTCTTCTGTACCAATAAAAGAGAAACTAACCCAGAGCTCCTGGATAATGGTCAGATACGATAGTTGGATCCAACAGTGAAGCAAATGCAATTATATTTTTCAACGTACATTAGTACTTTACTATCTGAAGTACAAATAAATTAGATTTCTGTTCCATCACAAGTCAGTCTAAATTATGACTACATCATAAAAGCAAGTTCTCTTTCAAAGGGCACCTGGAGTTTATGGGTATATGCAAGAAACAAAGAGAGACTGTTTCATACTATTAACTCATTATCGGGAATCATACAATGCAATTTGAGAAAAAGATTAGGCTAACATGTTCAAGAGAACATCTCCTCCCCCGCTACGCTCCACCATGACATCCAAGATCAATCAGGAAGTTCTTCTCAACATTTCAGTCCATATCCCAATATAAACACCATTAATAAGTAACTTAAATAACTTAAATAACTAAGATCATGGCATCGGGTCCCATCAATTCCTGGCAAATAGAAGGGGCAGAAATGGAAGCAGTAACAGATTTTACTTTTTTGGGTTCCAAGATCACTGCAGACGGAGACAGCAGCCATGAAATTAAAAGACGCTTACTCCTTGGAAGGAAAGCTATGGCAAACTTACATAGCATAATAAAAAGCAGAGATATCACCATGCCAACAAAAGTTCGTATAATCAGGGCAATGGTGTTCCCAGTAGCAATGTATGGTTGTGAGAGTTGGACCATAAGGAAGGCTGAGTGCCGAAGAATAGATGCTTTCGAACTGTGGTGCTGGAGAAGACTCCTGAGAGTCCCTTGGACTGCTAGGAGATCAAATCGGTCAATCCTAAATGAAATCAACCCTGACTGTTCCCTGGAAGGACAGATACTGAGGCTGAAACTCAAATATTTTGGCCACCTAATGCGAAGAGAGGACTCTGGAGAAGACTCTAATACTGGGAAAGATTGAAGGCAAAAGGAGAAGGGGAAGGCAAAGGATGAGATGGTTAGACAGCATCACCGATGCAACGAACATGAAAATGAGCGAACTCAGGAAGATAGTGGAGGACAGGAAGGCCTGGCGGGATATGGTTCATGGGATCATGGGACACGACTTAACAACAACAAAATATCACAGAAAGGCATTCCTAGTGGCTATTTCAAAACTACTGTTCTTCCATTCCACAGAGATTCACCTAACAGCTCAATCCTATGCATGTCTACTCAGAACTGAGTCCCACTGTAGCCAATGGGGCTTGCTTGCTCCCAGGTAAGTGCAGATAGGATTGCAGCTCAAGTGTCTAATGGCCCAATCTTGTTGGCCCCTGACCAGAGGAACATGTGTCCCGCTGGTGGCGACTACTGAAAAACTGCCGTAAAGCTTGATCCGGCAGCATGCTAAGTAGTGTGCTGCCAGAGCCTTCCCATGTGTGTTGGGGGATCGCTGGCCACCCGCTGGAGCATGTAAGCCAGTGGGGGAGGCAGAAGGTGCAGGGGACGGTGGAATGGGACGAGGAGGGGGCAAAACTGGGCAAGGTGGGGGAAGAACCGGGGTGGGGAGGCTGCAAGACGGGTTGGATCTGGCGGCGATAGGACGCACTGGATCCTATCCCCTGCCCCCTTTCTCCCCTCAGACTTACACCAGCTTAAATTGCTGTCACTGGTCCGAGGAGACCCACTGCAGAGCGGGAGGCTTTCAAAGGTGTAAGGGGATTTAAATCCCCTTTCGTCTCCAAAGCCTCCCAATCCCCCCCCCAAGCTGGATACAGCAATGCCCTTTTTGGCATGGCTGCACCAGCGCAGGGGGGGGGATAGGATTGGGCTGTAAGTCTAAGTGTGATCTCCTTGAGAAATGTTATAAGGCCCTTTCAAGTGGGCTGGGTTCTAGCTGTCTGGGTTAAGCTGTATACAAGAGAGTAACAACTCTGCATAGATTTCATACATTTTAAGTTGCTTTAATTGGACATTTTATGTACCTGCATTTTAACCCACTGCAATCTCAGAGTCACCTGATTGTAATGACTTTGAAAGGTTGCAGTGGGTTAATGGAGTTGCGCCAGCATCTGTTCTATGTCCAAACCGTGCATGTGAAGTGTCCAAGGGGGGTTATGCAGATGTCCATCCTGCATCCGTCGGCATAGGGCAAGTTACACTGGCATAAGAGCGCTTACACCGGGGGATCTACTGTTACCCTTAATCAGCAACACATAATTGTTAGCATTAGATTTAGTAAAAACGTTTCGTAACAAATATACTACACAGACTCATGCAACAAAAAGTACTGTTGACTCCACTGGTCTCTAATGATGCTGGTCAATGTTAATTATTCTGACAATGCTAATTGTTGGAAATGTGAAGAACCAGATGCTACCCTGACCTACATGCATTAAAATTGCAAAATTGTCCGTAGCTTCTGGACAAAAGTCAAACACCAAATCAACCCGATTCTACAAACTCTTTGTGAATGATCTTTTGTTCATTTAATAAGAGCAGTCGCCTGGGCTTTAAACAAATCGCAGGCAATCTGGATTAGATGCAGCCCTACTGGCTACAAAGACATTCCTAAAGGAAAGCTCACACACCGCCAAATATCAAAGTCTAGGTTAGAGATCTTCTAGATTTAACATCTCAGTGATGAGTGACATATTAATAAATGCATATATTAAATGTTGATGTCTTTTTAGAATATTTTTACATATTTGAATATTTTGATATTGACGAGTCTTAATACAGTATGTGCATATCTTATGTATTATTATTATTATTATTATTAAAGAATTTGTAGCCCGCCTTTCTCCCGAAGGCACTCAAGGCGGCTTACAACATATTAAAATACATATAAACAACTTTAAAACAATTAAACACTTTAAAATAATTAAAAACACTTGAGATTAAAGTGTTCTGTATGTGTTCTCCCCTCCTATCCCTATCCCCATACCCTGATTCTCCTCATTCCCATTTTGTTGCTAAGTCAGAACCGAGGCAAATTCTGATTTGGTCAAAACACTTCACCCACAAACCAAGATCTGTCACTGATGAGAAGCAAGAAAGGAATCTCAGAACACATGAGGAAGAAAAGGGAGGGGTGCATGCAAGCACAAGACATTTCTTTTTAAACAAGCCCTCTGAGTTACTGCCCAGCCTAACCCTTTTAGTGGTCCAGCCCCTTTTTTATAAGAGGTTTTTATTGTACCTTTTGTACTGTTTTTTTTCGATTGTATTAATGTCTTTTAAGTGTTTTATATTTTATCATATTGATGTTTTTTAAGAGTTTTATATTATCTATTTTATGATTATGTATTATTTTTATTGTAAGCTGCTTTGGGTCCCCCCTATGGAGGGAAAAGCAGGTTATAAATCCAATTATTATTATAATCAGCAACAAACCAGAGTTCTGTCTAAACTGACATAGTGAACTTTTGGACACACATTTAATAATATCCCTATTGTTTGTTAAAATATCCTACTGGTGTTTTTTTTTAATCAATAAAATTACTTTTTAGTTCAAAAATAAACAAAATAGTCTGTAATGTCACCAGACATAATACAGTGAAACCTTGGATTGTGAGTAACTTGGTTTGCAAGTGCTTTGCAAGAAGAGCAAAATTGTTTTCTAAATTTTGACTTGATAAACGAGCACGGTCTTGCAATACAAGTACATTGTGTTCTCCAAGAGATCTCTCCGTGTGTTTGCAGAGGAACAATAGCGTCTCCTGGGCAACAAACTGCCCTCCCCCCATCCCCTTCTCATGATGTCCCTGCTGTTTCTCTGCAAAACCCTTGCTCATTAACAATCTGTTCTCCCTCTGCAAGAGGCTCCATTTGTGCAGAATAGCTCAGACGTTTGCATTGCAACTTCTGTAGAGCAAATGTCTGAGCTATTCTCTGTGATAGTCTGCAAAGGAAGAACTGTGCCTCCCAGTCTCGGCTCATTAAGCTTTCCTCCTCCCCCCTGCAGGCTGCCCTTGCATACCTCATTAACAAGTTGTTCTCCCCCTCCCCCATCTGCCTCTTGCAAAGACGTTTACTCTGCAGAACAAGGCTCAGGTTCTGCAGATCAGACTTTGCTAAGGGGAGGGGAGGAGGAAGGGGGAGAACAGCTTAATGAGCTAGTTTGCAAGAGCAAAGGAGGGGGGAGGGCAGCTTCTTAATTAGCTGAGCCCAGGAGATAATGCAGACACACACAAAGATCTCTTGCAGAATAACGAATCATCTGAGTTTCCATTATTTCTTATGGGAAAATTTGCTTTGATATACGAGTGCTTTGGATTACAAGCATGTTTCTGGAACCAATTATGCTCGAAATCCAAGGTTTTACTGTACTACAAATAATGGCAGACAGTGAATTTCTTCAATTGCTTTCGAATTCCCTCCATGCTGCACATTAGAAAATGGATTGAGCCTTAATGAATGCTGATTCAGTGAACCATGCGAAATATCCCCACAATTTCCCATAGACATCGCAGGAACACAGAATTTCCTTTAACCGAGCGGGGAATTATGCCAACTGGTTGAGTGTAAGCTTCAGCGATGCTTGACGAGTGCAGCTTTTCCAGTGACAACTATGCAATAATTGGTATATTTAACAACACTCGGCAAACTATTTTTGTCATGTTAGTAATTTGTCAATTCTGTTCCGTAATGAGATGCTGTGAAGTTTAAGCTGATTTTCTAACTCCAGAAGAAGAAAAAAGAAAACAAACAAAAAACACCCTACCCTAAACTCATTTCTACAAAATGGAAACAAGTAATGTTCTAAATGTAAACATTACACCCTGAGGCTGAAGAAAACTAGACAGTCGAGCACCATCCAAATCCAGAACGGGCCAAATGGAACAATGCTCTCCATCGATTTACTATCACACAACCACCACCACAAAGTGCAATGGCTTTGAATTAGGTTGAAATTCAATTGAATCTCTGCCTCCCATACTTTCCTGGTACATCATGTGCTTAGATCTATAATGGGAACTGAATTCATGTTTCCCCCTTTTATCTGCAACTACAAAGCCTCCGTACAGTTGAAACAGGGACACAACTAAGAAAAATACCAACCTGAGCAAGAAGCCTATATCCTCTAGCAGAGGGCAATCCTAGGCTATTGTTCCTAATTACATTATCCTCTAACTTCCTCCTTGAACTAATTTCCTCTAGTGCTTCAGTGCCTTTAGTGTGCTAACTAACCCTCCCTGCCTTGAGTCAGCTGTAGCATTTCCTCTAAAGCTCTCATCTTCAAGAGAGGAAGGGTCATTTTCAAAGCTGTTTCGCATCAGAGAAGCTACGGGGAAAAAAAAGAAGCAGCAGCAGTAGTTAAGGTGCTGCTTTTTCACTGCTTTCAGACTACAGCATGTGTTTCAGCTGTATGATCTTCGTTTTAGAAATCTGAGAAAATGACTTGCCCTGCTTACACAAACTGGGACATAAGATACCCATAGGCAGTTCATGACAGCAGTGATCATCATCAATATATTTATATTCTAGTAGTGCAGGTAAACTTCAACACAGTCAAGGTTTGCAAGATGCAACAGAAATGCATTAAATGAGGAGCAAGCTCTCTGTTACCTAAAACATGGGGTTTATCCTTGCATTTTTCTTTTCTTTTTTAATGTATATTTTTATTGAATGTTTCAATATAAACACAAATATACCACAGTTGAACTACGGGGCAGCAGGACAGGGAGGAGGGAAAGTCAGAAAGGTAGGGTAAATACAATGGGGACATTTCTGGCAAAGGAATCCATTTCCTGTACATCACTGAATGTAATGGCAATTGTTGTTGTTCAGTCGTTAAGTCGTGTCCGACCCTTCATGATCCCATGAACCATATCCCACCAGGCCTTCCTGTCCTCCACTATCTTCCTGAGTTCGCTCATTTTCATGTTCGTTGCATCGGTGATGATGTCTAACCATCTCATCCTTGGCCTTCCCCTTCTCCTTTTGCCTTCAATCTTTCCCAGCATCAGAGTCTTCTCCAGAGAGTCCTCTCTTCGCATTAGGTGGCCAAAATATTTGAGCTTCAGCCTCAGTATCTGTCCTTCCAGGGAACAGTCAGGGTTGATTTCATTTAGGATTGACTGATTTGATCTCCTAGCAGTCCAAGGGACTCTCAGGAGTCTTCTCCAGCACCACAGTTCGAAAGCATCTATTCTTCGGCGCTCAGCCTTCCTTATGGTCCAACTCTCGCAACCATACATTGCTGCTGGGAATACCATCGCCCTGACTATGCGAACTTTTGTTGGCATGGTGATATCTCTGCTTTTTATTATGCTGTCTAAGTTTGCCATAGCTTTCCTTCCAAGGAGTAAGCGTCTTTTAATTTCATGGCTGCTGTACCTGTCTGCAGTGATTTTGGAAAGTAAAATCTGTTACTGCTTCCATTTCTGCCCCTTCTGTTTGCCAGGAATTGATGGGCCCAGATGCCATGATCTTAGTTTTATTAATGTTGAGTTTCAAGCCAACTTTTGCACTCTCCTCTTTCACCCTCATCAAGAGGCTCTTTAGTTCTTCTTCACTTTCTGCCATTAGGGTGGTATCGTCTGCATATCTGAGGTTGTTGATATTTCTCCCGGCAATCTTGATTCCGGCTTGTGATTCATTCAGCCCTACATTTCTCATAATGTACTCTGCATATAAGTTAATTAAGCAGGGTGACAATATACAGCCTTGCCGTACTCCCTTCCCAATTTTGAACCAGTAGGTTGTTGCATGGCCGGTCCGAACTGTTGCTTCTTGACCCGCATACAGGTTTCTCAGGAGACAGGTAAGATGGTCTGGTACCCCATCTCTTTAAGAATTTGCCACAGTTTGTTGTGATCCACACAATCAAAGGCTTTTGCGTAGTCAATGAAGCAGAAGTAGGTGTTTTTTTGGAACTCTTGTGCTTTCTCCATGATCCAGCGCATGTTGGCAATTTGATCTCTAGTTCCTCTGCCTCTTCGAAACCCAGCTTGTACTTCCGGTAGTTCTCGGTCCACGTACTGCTGAAGCCTAGCTTGTAGGATTTTGAGCATAACCTTGCTAGCATGTGAAATGAGTGCAATTGTACGGTAGTTTGAACACTCTTTGGCACTGCCCTTCTTTGGAATTGGAACGTAAACTGACCTTTTCCAATCCTTTGGCCACTGCTGAGTTTTCCAAATTTGTTGGCATATTGAGTGCAGCACTTTCACAGCATCATCATTTAGGATTTTAAGTAGCTCAGCTGGGATATTATCATCTCTGCTAGCTTTGTTGTTAGTAATGCTACCTAAGGCCCACTTGACTTCACTCTCTAGGATGCCCGGCTCTGGGTCAGTGACCACACCAGCGTGGTCATCAGGAACATTCAGATCTTTCTTGTATAGTTCTTCTGTGTATTCTTGCCATCTCTTCTTAATCTCTTCTGCTTCTGTTAGGTCCCTGCCTTTTTTGTCCTTTATCATGCCCATCTTTGCACAAAACGTTCCCTTGATATCTCCAGTTTTCTTGAAGAGATCTCTAGTCCTCCCCATTCTGTTGTTTTCCTCGATTTCCTTGCATTGTTCATTTAAGAAGGCCTTCTTATCTCTCCTTGCTGTTCTCTGGAAATCTGCATTCAGTTGTTTATATCTTTCCCTTTCACCCTTGCTTTTCGCATTCCTTCTTTCCACAGCTATTTGACAGCCACTTTGCTTTCTTGCATTTCTTTTTCTTTGGGATGGTTTTTGTTGCTGCCTCCTGTACAATGTTACGAACTTCCGTCCATAGTTCTTCAGGCACTCTGTCTACCAGGTCTAATGCCCTAAATCTATTCTTCACCTCCACTGTATACTCATAAGGGATATGATTTAGGTCATATCTGACTGGTCTAGTGGTGTTCCCTACATTCTTCAATTTAAGCCTGAATTTTGCAATAAGAAGCTCATGATCTGAGCCACAGTCAGCTCCAGGTCTTGTTTTTACTGACTGTATAGAGAGAGCTTCTCCATCTTTGGCTGCAAAGCACATAATCTATCTGGTTTCGGTATTGACCATTGACGTCCATGTGTAGAGTCGCCTCTTGTGTTGTTGGAAAAGAGTGTTTGCTATGACCAGCGTGTTCTCTTGACAGAACTCTGTTAGCCTTTGCCCTGCTTCATTTTGCGCTCCAAGGCCAAATTTGCCTGTTGTTCCGTTTACTTCTTCATTTCCTACTTTAGCATTCCAGTCTCCTATGATGTAAAGGACATCTTTTTTGGGTGCTAGTTCTAGAAGGTGTTGTAGGTCTTCATAGAACCGGTCAACTTCATCTTCTTCGGCATCAGTAGTTGGGGCATACACTTGGATTACTGTAATGTTGAATGGTTTGCCTTGGATTCGAACTGAAATCATTCTGTTGTTTTTGAGGTTGCACCCCAGTACTGCCTTTCCCACTCTTTTATTCACTATGAGGGCTACTCCATTTCTTCTAAGGGATTCATGCCCACAGTAGTAGATATGATGGTCACCTGACTTAAATTCTCCCATGCCCGTCCATTTTAGTTCACTGATTCCCAAGATGTCAATGTTTAATCTTATCATCTCATTTTTGACCACATCCAGCTTGCCTTGATTCATAGACCTCACATTCCATGTTCCTAAGCAGTATTGCTCTTTGCAGCATTGGATTTTCCTTTCAACCTCAGACACATCCACAGCTGAACGTCCTATTGGCAATAGTAATGGCAATAGTAGTGACATAAACCCCGTCAACCCCCTAAGAGACCCCAGCATTCAATGGGAGGCAATAACATTGCACAGCCAGCCACCAAACCAGTCATTGACTATCTAGACTCCAGCAGACAGAAAGAACGGAAACCATACTGCAATCCCCAAAACTCAACCCTCTTGGCAAAAAACAAAGCCTTCTCAATCCTAGCGCCTGCACTCCTGCCTGAACCAAAAACAGATTACAGCATCTGTTAATTGGGTGGGGGGCAGATTGGTTGGTTTGGGGTTATAATTTCTCCATGGAGTTTGGAGGTCAAATGCTGGGTGTTAAAATAGGCTCAAGAGAGGTCAGAAATTTCCTTCAGAAGGTGGGTTTGAGAGTCATTATAGCAAAGGCGGCTTTGGAAAGGGAGGCTAGAAAGGATCTCAAGTAGCTGCAGCGGGAAAGACCATTGCGGTAGGTCAAGTTATTTCCCTTGTAGAAATTCTCTGCAAGCCCAATCATGCTTTGTAGTCATGTTTCCTAGAAGTAGGAGCCTGCCGGCCTAAGATTACTTACAGCCCAATCCTATCCAAAGCCCCACACTGGGATGCAGCGGTGCTCAGGCCAGGCTTTGCTGTATCCAGTGCGGGACTGGAGGTCTCCTCGAGGGAAGGGGACAATGGTAGCCCGTGAGGCTACTCAGAGGCCTGCCAGCTAAATGGCCGGTGCAGCTCCGAGCAGCCCCTTGTCAGGCTTCCAAGCCTGGGACGGGGGATAGGATTCGGCAAAGGCCTCCTTCCTGGGCCTGATTCACCCTCCTCCCCACCATCCCCCTGCCTCCCCGCCGTCTGGGGGTTCACCCGGTGTGAACCACACCCCCTATGTACCCCACGTGACGCCCCTGGTTTAGCCTATAAATGCTTCCAATCCCTCCTCAAATCCTCTCAATTGACAAAATGAATAATTGCTTATCTTCTTTTATTTTCAATAGAACATTCTTTGGAATCAATTCTTGAAGTGAATCTTATGTAATTCACATTTCATAAAATTATGTATATAAAGTCAATCACGTCAACCCAATTTTTTCCCCAAGCAGAAGTGGTTGTTTTTATTTCCATCGTGCTTGCATGACCAATTCACATTTTCACATTATAGATAGTTAAAGAAATCAAATGCAAGTACAGTGACAAATACAATTTATAGATTCCCATCTAGATGACTGGAAGTGCAATCTTGTGCATGCTTACTTGAAAGTAGGTCCAACTGACTTCAGTAGGGATACTCCCTAGTAAGTGTGTTTAGGATTGCAGTCTAAAGATACCTGCAAATTCACATCCTGATTAGAGGTCCGGCGACGGAATGAGCATTCCGTCGCCGGAAAACGTAGCAAACATGCCGTAAGGCACATTTGCAACTACTTGCGAGTAAGGGAGGCAGGTGCGAGGCCAGCGCGAGGCCGGCTGCCCTCACTCCGTCATCGGGACGTCCATGCGTCCACTGGAGGAAGGTAAGGCTCTGGCGGCGGCCGCATTGGCGGTCCGGGCAGCGACGGAGGGGGCCATTGACCGAGGCGGCCCGGGAGGGGGCGGGGATGGCGTCTGCCATATTCCCGTCCCCAGGAGGAAATTCGAGGAGGCCGACTGGGCCTGCCCTGGTTTACACCCGGGTAAGGGGACAAACGTCCCCTTACCCAAGTAGACCTCTGTGCCGCAGCAGCACGGCCCAGAACGGGGATAGGATTTGGCGGGCGGCCCTGGGCCGCCGGCCGGATCCTTATGGTGGATTTTGCCCTAAATCACTTCAGTGCACTAACTGGTAAGCAGCAGAACAATGTGACTAGTCAATCTGAAACCCTGAAAGTAGTTGCAAAGCCTGCAATATCTTGCAACGTCTACTGAATTAAAATCTAATTTTAATTAGTTCCTAGGCTTTCAGTCTAATCATTTTGAAGTTAGATGACTTGCTGTGTAGAATGCAGGCTGTGTAATTGCTACAGTTCTGTGTATTTGACCTTTTCCCTGTTAACAATGAGATTCAATTAATTATTTGCTGTTCCTGTAGGTCAGTTGACCTCACCTCCACCTCTTTCTAAAAGGGTTGTGCAGCTTGATCACCTTAACCTTTGCCTTGGATGTATTCAGAATTACATTCCTGATAAATATTAAGCTACCACTGTCTATCAAACTCTCTTACAAACTGTGATATCGGAACCTCTTAGATTGTACATTAAGTTAGGGAACTACAATCACAAGCTGAATATGCTGACGCGGATCTAATTATCTTTTTAAAAGAATTCTCCAGCATATGGATCATCACAAGTGACTGAACATTTAAAAGTATTTCATTGCTGAATGTATCGTTCTAATCATTGATCCCAAGACACCATAAAACTGTACAAATGTGTGTGGTTTTTGTTTAACCAACTCACAGCCCAATCCTCCACAAGTTGCAGCGGCTGGCCTAAATAGCCTGTCGGTGCATCCTGCACAGGATACGGCCCACCCCGGCGCAGCTGGGACTCACCAGGGGTCCCATGGATAGCACACAACCAGGGAGGCTGTGTAAGGCCAGCCTGGTCCGGGAAGGGGATATCGGCGCAGCCGAGAGCCAATACCCTCTCCCAAGCCGAGCCGGCCAACGGTTTTCAGCGAAAACCAGAAGTGGGCTTCAGAACATGATCACCGCCACTGTTTAGTGCCTTGGGGAAGCTGCAGAGGCAGCAGCAGGCCCCCCCAGACCCTTCAGGAAGTGCGCAGGACAACCCACTATGTTTTGGGGGCGAGAGCAATCCTGGAGTGCTGTCGTCGCCGTTCTTACTGGCCACCCCCCTTAAGGGGATATCAACCAATAACTGCCACTTCCAGAACTTCCATTCATGACCCACCACTTTAAGAACCCCTGCTTAATGCTATTTTTCATCCAATTCTTTAAAAAGAGTTCAGGGTGCTCTAAATCATTTGTTTCTCTTTTTTATTTATTTTATTTTATTTATTTAAAGAATTTATATCCCGCCTTTCTCCCAGCGAGGGCACTCAAGGCGGGCACTCTTCAAACAACCCTGTGTAACATCTGAGATACAACTGGCCCAAGATCACCTAAGTAATTTTGGTTGACTGGGAAATTTGATGGCAGGTGGGTCTCTCTCATGAAAGTCCAACACTAACCACTGCACCATATTAAAGCTCTTCGAACAGCTCCCTTGAAAGTGCAGTTGCTCACTGCCAAAGTCACTCTCACTGATACATAAGAAGGGGGGCTGCAATCCTATACACGTTTACCTGGGTGTAAGTTCCACTGAACACAATGGGGCTTACTTCTGAGAAGACATGTGCAGCACTGGGCTGTAAGTCAAAGAACATGATATTTTGCCTTGTGATGAGGCTCCATGACTTGACACGTCAGCAGTCAAGAAGAGGCAATTGTCTATGTTTCCACCACCCACTTCAACACAGGTATGTTTTAAAAGTCTGAGATATTAACCATGCCAGTGTCATGCCATGATCACAATGGGGCACTCCGTGAACATTTATACAATCTGCTCACCTTTGGAGTCTGTGCCTGGGCCAAATAATTTTGTGTTGATGTAAAACTCCTTTGTGCTTTGCTCTGCTCTTACACTTCTGTCCTAGGATACCATCCAGGTGGCCGACAGGAGCAGACGTTTGTGGGAATGCTACAAATACAGGCTCTGGCCATGATGGCCTTTCCAGGAGCAGAAGAAGTGTAATATTTCCACTCTTCAAACAGTGTCTTAATGTTTTTTAAAGCTTTATGGAAAACCCTAATGGTCTGAATGAGGGAGGACACGATGCGCTTACTTGGAAGATGAAGGAGGAGCCTGCGGGAACAGCTACACCACACGCAGTTGGAAAATGGAGACACCATCCTATCCCCGCCAGTAGAAAAGAGCAACATCTTCCTTTATTTCCTTGAGGATGAAATAGCAAAGGGCTTTATGCTGTAACTGTCCCACATACTGTATTGGTCTGAGTATAAGACTCACTTTTTTCTCCTAATTTAAGTTTTTAAACTAGGGGTGCGTCTTATAATCAGGCTGTTGCAATTTAATGCCAGTGATTTAATTAATTTTTTTTAATAGCACCACACTTTAAGGGTGCGTCTTATAATCAGGTGTGTCTTATACTCGGGACAATACGGTATTTTCCAATCGAAGGCTCCAAACAACAGCACACACAATTAAAGACTAAGCCTTGCCTTCCAAACAGCAGTTTTTGGCAAGACTTAAATTATGTTTGCGGTCTTAACAAAGACACTTTTATTGAACGAACCATCAACTGCAAATGTGTGCTCATTATAGCAAGATTATAATATATGAACTCGGGAAGAGAAAAACTCTCACAGAAGACCAACAAGCATGAATGAAGAGGGGCGGGCTTATAAAAGAGGTGTCATTGATAGGTCAAGAAACTAAAAGCTTAATTATGCATGGAATTCCCATTTTTATGGAACAGGAAGCACAATGGGGAAATAGTGAGCAGACTGCTGGCTTATACAGTATATTGAGAAAGAAATGCTAAAAGAGATATTTTAAAAGCACACATTACTAGGGTACATTAAGAGGGACAGAACCAGTTTTGGCCCTGTGAAGGATGGGCTGTCACAGTTAAGCTACTGTTTCTACAGGATCAGATAGTACCCTGTCAAATTCATACCAGGTTAATGTCACCCTTAACCATATACATTTGCAGTTGGTCCCAATCGGTGTATTTACCAGGTCCATAGTTATTGTGCAACAGCTAACAAGACTACAAGCTCAATCCTATCCACACACACCCAGATGCAGCAGTGCCAAAAAAAATGGGTGCGCTGTATCCTGCAAGGGGGGGGGGCAGATTGAGAGGCTTCAGCAAGGAAAGGGGATTTAAATCCCTTTACCCCTGCATGTCTACTGACCCACAATAGGTCTCCTGGACTTCCACTAGCAATTTTGCTAGCACAAGTCTGAAGAAAGCAAGAGGGTGGGGAGGCTGCTGCTGCTGGAGGAGATAGGGTCCGGCACGTGCCTTCGCCAATGGATCCACCCCCTTCCGCAACCTCCCCGCCCCATCACACCCCCTCTCTGCCCTGTTTTGCCTCCTCCCTGCCCCTGCCTCTGCCTTACTTGCAGGTGTAAGGCAACTCCACTGATGATTCTGGAGTGCTTCCACTCACATGGCAGAGCTTCTAAAATGGCCACCAGCGGAGCGCTGCACGCTCTGTCGGCAGCCATTTTGCAACAGCAGAAGTGCTTTCCACTGTCACAAAGGGCTCCGTGCGCCCGCAGTGCGCTGAATAAGCTTGGGCTGTAATAGACATTTGTACATCAATTCCTCATGTGTGTCCAATTCTTTTTAAAAATCCACCACCACATTTTGTGGCAAAGAATTCATGTGGTAAATATGCATTACATGAAGAATGTACAGCAACTAGCAACCAGTATAGTCCTACAAGGGAAAAATCATTCTTACCTCATTCTACGTATTACAATAAACAGTACAAAATTTGCTGCAATGCGCTTCCAGTTGTCAAGCTACATCCACCATGTGAACACCTGCCAAGTGCAAGGAAAATCGCATGGAGAATATCTGACAGAAGCAGAAGGTGTATGAACTAGCCCAACTAATAAATGAAATGAAGGCAATCCTGCTTAAGGATGCGCCGGGCAGCCCAGGCCGCCCACTGGATCCTGTGCTCCGCCGCAGGCAGGCTCCCACTCGGCCAGAGGTCTACTTGGGGAAGGGGACACTCTTCCCCTTCCCAGAGTGTAAATGGCGCTGGGGCCGATCAGCCTCCTCAGATTTCCACCAGTGAAATTGCTGGCGGAAGTCAGAGGAGGCCGTGTAACGGCCCAGCCGCTCAGCGGGGACGGGATATGGCCGAAGCCATCCCTACCCCCTCCCCGAATGGCTGAGTCAATGGTCCTCCTCCCGCTACCGCCGGACCGCCCCCCGGGCTCTAGAATCTTACCTGGGTCTGGCGGCGGTCCTTTGGGCACTCTGGCAGCGGAGTAGCTTTACGGCATGTTTGCAACTACTTAGGGTGGTGGAACACTCGTTCCACCGCCCTAGACTTACGCTGGATTGCGCCATAAGAGTCTTTTGAGGATGTGCTGGAAAATCAAGAATGTAAATTCAGACAGAGAAATATTTAGGAAATGTGTTGTCTTGTTCTCCAATACTGGTAGGAAACAAACATTGCCAACCGCTAATTTTTCCAAGTTCAATTTCTGCACTTCCAAGGATGTCAACTTATAACCTGATAACAAGATACAATTCCCCAAAGACAATATTGTTGTTTCACCTTTGTAATGGAACAATGCCAGTGCAAAAACACACAATATTGCTTTCTAAAAAAAAAATCTTCTGAAGTCAACAAACATTTAACCCCACAAATACTTTGCTCGTGATGATTCTTCCACCTAATAACCCACAGCATTTTAAAGCAATACAGAACAAAATCATAAAAGAGTAAGTTTCAACACATGTTCTGGTGCTAGTCTTTCTTCAGGGGAACACACCTCCAAAACACACACACACACACACACACACACACACACAAATATTGTTGTAAATATTATGACAATGACCATATTGTAAATGGTAGCAAATAGTTGTTGTTTTTACCTTGGCTTTAACTTTATTGTACACAATAAAGCATTTTAGTCATTTGAGGAGAAAAACACATGCAGGCTGTCCTACTGACAATGTGTTAGCAGAAATGGACTCCTGAAAGCACTGATATATATTTATAGTTAAAGGCGTCTCACATCCACAACAATGCCTTACAAGAAAAAGAACCATTATTTTTACAAGATTTAGGTGTACACCTCAAAATGGTGTTTGTTAGTGGCACAAGGACTTCTGAAAATGCAATGAGAAGGTGAATTTGGGGAGCCAATGTGACATTGAACAAGTTACATTACACTTTAAATTTTACAGTGGTTAAAAATATTGCCTCTTTCATGACTGGGATGTTCAGGCAGAGATTGTAAAATATGTTGACAGTCAGTTGATGTGATGGTCTTTTGCAATACACAATGGCTTGGATCCATAGAACAGTAAACAGAAGGAGAAAATGGGTTAAGTTGCAAACAGCCCTTCCCTTAGAGCAGTGATTCTCAAACTTGTCCATCTCCCAGCACACTGACAAAGCGCTACAATTGTCAAGGCACACCATCAGTTTTCTGACAATTGACAAGGCACACTGTGCTGCTGGCGAGGGTGGGGCTCACATCCTCCAATGGCCCTACTAATAAATGGCCCTCCCCCAAACTCCCGCAGCACACCTGTGGACCATTTGCGACACATCAATGTGCCGCGGCACACTGGTTGAAAATTGCTGCCTTAGAGGAAGCGGTTTCTGCTACTGGAAGGATCTCTTTGCTATAAGTAACCGCTATAAGTAACCCAGGTAAAGCAGTTCAGAACAATTTGGCCTTTGGCATACCAGAATTATGACTTCTTTTTTCAAACCAAAACAGTATACCACCAAGACGAATGAAAAAACAAACGAACCCCACACAAAATGCGCTTCTTTTTCTTTAATTAAAAACAAAGAAAGTAATTTTCAAATTCCCAAGAGAAGAAAATATTGGTGGGAGTGAAAATTACCAGAGAAGAGAAAAAAATCACATACAGATCTTTCACACTCTCTGTTTAGATAGCTCTGACCTTTTCTCCTCCCTCAAGAAATATAGTAATATCCACTCCCAAATAAAAACTGGTGATTTACGTGCACAAAGATTATACAATATATGCAGGAGTGTTTTGAGGTACTGACTTCATCATTCTGGGTCCATATCTACAGGCAGCTTTTGCACATATCCTCCATATGAATCATCAAGACTGAAAGAACGACCATCATTTACATCATCCCTTAAAGCTCAATGCAGCGATGGAGTCAACAAATGAGTCCACTGAGTGAAAGTATGAAAGAGGGATCTATATGTCTGTTTCAGTGAACATACTGTGTAAGTGGGACATTTCAATGCTTGATTTGTTTCTTGCTCACTAATATGACGTCCTTTATCTGCTACATATGAAGTCCTTTATCTGCTGCAAGCACAATGTGGTATATTCAACATAGTCTAGAGCAGAGGTGGCCAACCCACGGCACGCGTGCCACAGAGTGGTACGGCAAGGTCCGTCAGGTGGCACGCCTAGATAAGCTCTTCGCGGGCCACGGGAAATCCTCCGTGCCCGCTCTTTCGTGTTTCTTCCTGCCTCTCTTCTCATTCTGCTGGCTCGATCTTTCTCATTCTGCTGGCTTGCGCGCTCATTCGCTCCTGGCTGAACGCCAGGAGCCTGCAGGCAGCGCTTTGAACGCCGCCAATCAGCTGTGTCTCCTGGAGTTCAGCCAAGAGCCAGCGCGCACGCGTGTTGGTCCTGGGAGGCTAAATAGGCGCGAAGGATCTTTTCGCGCCTATTTAGCAGCAGCAGACGGGACTCTGTAGCTGGCAGCAGACGTTCTCAGTCCCTCATTGCCTCTTCAGTACCGCTGCGTGGGATCAAAGAGGTATCTCCGCTGCCCGTTGGAGTGGAACGAACCGGCGTTGGAGTCCCTCGGAGCTTCCTCTATCCCTCCACGAGGGATCAAAGGAGTCTCATCACCGCTCACTGGAGCGGAACCGCTGCCGCCGCTTTCCATGGACGCCGAGGCCTGCTTGCTCAGAGCAGGGCCTCGCACGTCCTCGTCCTCTTCCTTCGCATCCCCAGCGCCGCCCAGAGCTGTCGAGGTCCGCAGCCAGCAGAGCAGCCCAGCCCAGCAGCAGCCCACAACATCTTCTAGTCGTCCGCAGCAGGCAGCAAAAGCAAGAAAAAAAGGTCAGAGACAGTCAGGGGGGGGGGCGAACGGGGGTAGGTGGGTGAACGGGGATAGGGCTTGCCTGTGCCTGCTTGCCTTCTCCTGTTTCTATGTGGGGGGGGGGGATGATGTGAAGTGTTTCCGTGTGTGTGTGCGTGAGAGAGAGAGAGAGAACTTGCCTGGCTTTTATTGTTTCAATGGATGATGCAGCCTGTGTGAAGTGTTTCCGTGTTTCCGTGTTTCCGTGTGTGAGTGAGTGAGAGAGAGAGAGAGATCCTCCACAGCCAGGGGCAGCTTGCCTGGCTTTTATTGTTTCAATGGATGATGCAGCCTGTGTGAAGTGTTCCGTGCGTGTGTGTGTGTGAGAGAGAGAGAGAGAGAGAGATCCTCCACAGCCAGGGGCAGCTTGCCTGGCTTTTATTGTTTCAATGGATGATGCAGCCCGTGTGAAGTGTTTCGGTGTGTGTGTGTGTGTGTGTGTGTGTGTGTGTGTGTGTGTGAGAGAGAGAGAGAGAGAGAGAGAGAGTGAGTGAGTGAGTGAGTGAGTGTGTGTGAGAGAGAGAGAGGGGGGGAGGGAGGGAGGGAGAGATCCTCCACAGCCAGGGGCAGCTTGCCTGGCTTTTATTGTTTCAATGGATGATGCAGCCTGTGTGAAGTGTTTCTGTTGTGTGTGTGTGTGTGTGTGTGTGTGTGTGTGTGTGTGTGTGTGTGTGTGCGCGCGCTCTAAGAATGATATAATAATAAACCTTAAGTAACTGATGGTGATTCTGTTTTTATTTAAACATGGTTATTTAATAAAATAAAAACACGACTATTTATTATTTATTTATTTACTTTATTTATTTATTTTTGTGGCACGCCCAAGATTCAAAAAAACTAAAAGTGGCACATGTCATAAAAAGGTTGGCCACCACTGGTCTAGAGCAATGGTTCTCAAACTTTCCAGTCTCTGGAGCCCTTTACACGCTTACAGCCCAATCCTACCTAACTTTCCCTGCACTGATGCAGCGGTGCCAGCACAGGCTATGCTTCATCCTGCGGGGGAATTTAGGATGTGGGAGGTCCCCTTGCCCTTAGAAAAGCTTCAGCCCCCACAATGGCTCTACATATCTCTGGCGCAAGTCCGCGTACACACATGTTGGTGGATCGGGTCCAAGAAGGGGTTAGGATATGGCATGCGCCAGCACCGCTGAGCCCACTCCCTCCCAGGCCCAATCCATTCACCCCTGCCCCTGTTGCTGCCCCCACCCTGTTCTGCCCCCTCCCCACCCTCCCCCACCTTGCGCTACTCAGCGCGGAGCTTACCTGCTCCGGAAAGCATTGCTCCTTCTGCCAGCGCAAGCGGGAGTTAGATGCTCTCTTAGTAAAGCCAATGCTTTTAGGTTTTTGCACCAGGGCTGGAGTCTGTGTCCATGTTTCTGTGAAACTGGAACCCAGCAGCTCTGTCAGAAACCTGCAGTCCTAGATAAAGAACATGCCCAAACCAAAAGTCTAAAGAGCACAATAAGAATCAAATCAGATCCCCCACAACAACTTTAATATTCTATCTTGATTTATATACTTGAAAGGTTAGAAAGTATGAGTTGGTCCTGTGAAGAACATGGTAAAATCACTGCCTAGGTCTGACACCATCTTGTAGGCCAGAAGCCATTTTGAAGCAGCTGTGGGAAAGCTGCTGGTGGGAATCACTGCTGATGCAACAGGTGGAACATTGTTCCCTTACCTGGGGTAAGCTTTCGCGGCGTGGAGGTTCTACTCGGACCTGTGCTAGCTAAATAGCTGATGCAGGTCCGCATGGACCCACACCACAGGGTCAGGTCCAGGAAAAGAGTTAGGGTCTGGGAAGGGAGTTAGGATTCTGCGGCCACTCAAGCTGCCAAACCTGCCCCCTTCCCCGACCAAATCCATCCTTCCCCTTCCCCCTCCCCGCCCAGTTTTGCCTCCTCTCCACCCTCATTCTGCTTTCCCGCTGACGTACCTGCTCCATCAGCAGACGATGTGGGTGCAAAGGCTCTAGCCTTCCTGCAAGCATCCCCAGCAGCATGCTACTGAGCGTGCTGCCAGAGCGCCTTTTATGATGGCACTGATTGCTTTACGGCAGCCAGCACCAGTGGAAGAGGCGCTAGAGCATCAGTACAGGATTGGGCCGTGGGAGTAGTTAAACATGTGAGACAGGGGTGCATATGAATGGTTAAAGACCCAAGATCGTGACAGGTCACTCATTACAAAACTCAGGACCAGGGACCATAGTCGTAACGTTAGAGAAATAGAAAATACTGAGTAACTCAGCCAACAAGAAGAACAACATACTGTCTTGTAGAGAAGGATGAAAGCAATTGAAAGTGAATGTGTGGTAAGTACATCGCTAGAAAGATCAGGATTCTTGGCTCATCTGTCTTATTATTATCTAAACAATCTCAAGTCCTCTCTCTCCCACATATGACCGCATACCTACTCCTTGACTATCTGATTTTGTAAGAGTCCGACTTCCTTATGGTCTGGGCTACTACCTAATAATACTGCAATGAAAAAGGACACTACAGCAATCTGGGGGAATGAATGAGAGGAGTGAAAAAAAAAAACAGCAAGGAAAATGAATGGACTATTCAGCTTGTGAGGGTTTTCAGAAATACTGTACAAATAATGCAATTATAACTATTGGGGAGAGAACAGAATCGACCATCTCGGCGGTATATCCTCTTTCCTCCAAGTCATTATCCATTTGTCCTAAAAAACGCTTCTTACAGTTTCTCTCTCTTCAATTGTGCCAGATTGAGATGAGAATTTACTCTTCATTGGGCTCAGAAGCAACAAGGTCCCCTGAACCCCTTAAAACAAGTACAAAGAAAGGCCCCAAATCATTCATGTGGGACGCGGCTCCTCTCCCCACACAGCTGGCACTGTCACAAATCACTCCACTTTCACTACCTCCACTTTTCCTGGGAGACAACTGCTACAGGAAGACAACACCTGCTACCTCCCCAGTTTGGTTTGTTGAGACAAATGTGTTCTCTGTCTGGAATAATAAATGTTTTCTTTTAGCGCTTGCACTTTTCCTTCGTGGAAATGGCATGGGGAATTCAACATAAGAGGGAAAAGTTAAAAGACCTAATTTGGCACATTTTGTGCCATCTCCAGTTAAAAGAAAAAAGTATTCGATAAGATCCCATCAAAGCTGTTGCTAAAATTTCTGCGAGGATTAATGTATACATCCACTCAGCAAGCACTGGAACACCTGCAACAAAATTAAGTACTGTATCTCCCGTTTCAAAACCTCGGAGGATTTGCTCATTTCTGCTCCTTGAAATCCCTGTGTTTTGAAGAAGAAAAACACGGAATTGTTGAAGCCGCAGCCCCTTCTTAATAATCTGGTCTACCATACATTAATTTGCCTTCTTAACTGTTCACAGGTCTCAGGCTGAAGGCAAGAATGTAACTTGAAATGAAGGTCAATAGTCTCAAAGAAAATCGTCTGAAACAAATAGAACTATTGTAATTAGAGCATGCTATCCAGGTCACTAGTTTGAATCCAGTCCAGCTGAAGAGAATGAGAAAAGCAGGGGCATCTGATGGTCGGCTTATGCATCTTTGCAAAAGTGGTTAAAGGTCTAGCATCAGGGGTTCTCAACCCCTTCCTGGTCAAGTACCACCTCCAGCGCCACTCTCCTGCTGTGTACCACCGGAAGTGACTGGCGATGACATCATTCTTCTGATATTTTCAGGTTACTTCTGGGTTTTCAGGTTTTCGGAGGCCAGAAAACACAGGTAGGAGGCTCTGGGCCTCCTGGGGAGGGTCCTTCTCAGCAATTCCAAGAGGCTTGGTCAAAGGCAGGAGCCTCTCGGGAGCGAAAACGCACCACGTCAGAGCGGAGTTCCAGCAGTCTTAGTACCGCCAGCAGTCGGCCAAGGTACCACTGGTGGTACTAGTACCACTAATTGAGAACCCTGGTCTAGCTTTCTATAGATAGAAATCCAAACTATCATTAAACTATGACTTGAGGCCCAATCCTACACACACTGGCAAACAGGATGCAGGGCCACCAGTGCAGCTGGTTGGGAGAGGTAAATAAAGAAAAAATATGTTTACCTCTCTGGCTGCTGCCTGGTCCCCTATGGGCCTACTCAAGTCTACACCAGCTCTTTTGCCAGCATTGACCAGTACTGCTGCAGGGGCCGTGTCGGGCCAGGACAGGGATATAGGATTCGGCAACTACCAGTTCCACCAAGATCTGCCTCCATCCTGCTCCAATCGTCCCGTCCCAGCCCGTGACGATTCCCACCCTAATCCACCCCCACCGCCAGCAAAACAGCACCAGCAGTCAATCTGTGAGCTGCTGCTGGTGTGCATCCTTCCAAACTTTGCACCAGCGGCAGCACTCCACAGACCGGCAGCCACGACAGCATACCATGCAGATAGAATTGTGTCATAAAAGTACAAGCCTATATGTTTACTCGGAAGTAAGTTCCATTGTGTTCAAGGGGGCCATACTCTCATGTAAGTGGATAGAGAATTGCAGTCTAAGGATACCATTCCTTGGAACTACACTAGCGGGCTCCCAGTACATTACAAGGATTTCATTATAGCAGAGGTCTAGCTGCACATGCTTTCAATGCTTGTTTTGATTTTCTAAAGAATGTAGATATGAATTTTCTGGAGAAAAGTTACACAGCTTGAGCACACAATACAGATTTTGTGGACAAGTAAAGAATTTCTACTTTTTTCCTCATGCTAACAATGTTAGGTGGAATGAATACTGTACAGACATTTGTTGTGTAAAAGGCATAATTTAAGAGATGGCTGAAAAAGCTTGCATGATACCGGCACTCAATTAGGATTCCTTCATACACAGGAGAAGAAGAAAAGAAAACACCATACATTGAGTACTACTATATCACCATGGACACAAGGAAGTCTTGAAAGCAAAACCCATTTTTAAAATTTGAGATCACGACCTGCAAAATGTGTAAGGCATATGGAAATAAAAACACACAGCTCTTGAATCCCTTAAAATTGCCTCCTGTATTCCCTCTGACCAGAAATACTGCTCCCAATCATGGGCCCTGTGGGGATTCCCACTTGACACCTCAAGCAACAAGAAACAACTGAGAAAGGCAGGTGAACGTCTGCTCTTCCCTGCCATATTGCCAACAGGGATGTGTGGCGCAGGCGCGATAGGTGATGCAACCCCGCCCTCCCCTCATAGTTCACAGAAAGAGCCGCAGCCTAACTGTGAGTTTGCGCACAAGTGCACTGCCCGCTTACTCGGGTACAAGCAGGTAGTGCATGTATGCCACCGCATGGTTAGGCTGCGGCTCTTTTCTGTGAACTACGAGGGGGCAGAGTTGCCTCACCTGCCGTGCCCGCATCACACGACCCTGGTGGCCAAGGTGTAATTGCGGAAAGAGTGAGGCCTAGTTTGTGCAATGCAGCAGTCACAGGTGTTACTGGGGGGAAAACGAGGGGGGGGAGTGTGACCGTGGTGAAGGAAAGTGGTAATTAACCCACACCGCTACAATAGTGGTAACGCTTGTGTTGTCCGGGCTCTCCCCACCCCCGGGGTCTTGTGTATGTGGGGTGACACACATGCGCGCACACACACACACAGCCCAGGCATGGACTGATGGGATGACACCCCTTCCTCAACCCTTGATAGTGATGAGGAAGCACTTATTTAATTTATTTATTACTTTATTTAAATAATTTTTATCCCGCCTTTTTCCCGATAAGGGCAATCAAGGCAACTTCCAATATCATTCCTCTCATTTTCCCCTATGTGATCAGGTTAAGAAGGAGAACATACTCCATGGAGGACACTTCTCTTTCAGTGCTCCACCTGCTGGAGGACTGAGGGAGAGGCATCCTGTAAGATTGTTCTTTTTTCTTTCCTCAACTTGGTTGCAGAAAGATTTGTGAGGGGGGCAGGACAAGTTTCATGCGGAGAGGTTTTGGCTGACCTCAGAACGTGAAGATTATGTAGGAAAAGGATACAGAAAGAAAAGTATAGGACTATTGAGAGAAGAAAATAAGGAAATCAGGGCCTCCAGGGAACACAGGGTCTCCACGGACTTATAGCCCCAAATCTTAAGTATCATAGAAAAATCTCTTCAAATAGGATGTTATATTCACAATGTATAATGATTCATTGCACAAACCTATTTTTAGATGTACATATAAGTAATATATTTTGACAACAGGCTCTGGAAGGACTATATACACATTTTTCAGGCAACAGCAAACTAAGTTATATTATTGATGTGAACACATTGAAGATGCAAAATCATCACATATGTATACACATGAGTTCACTTGTCCACATCCTTAATTTGACATATTTGACTCAATCAGCTGATTGAGGTCAATGGTGTGCTGAAACTGCTTAGTGTATTAGCACTGAAGCTGTTCTAAACTCTAAAAACCACTAAAAACAACAAGTGAAAACAGGAAAAGAAACTTTTTTCAATGTCTGTTAACTTCTGGTGAGAAATACTCCAGATTCTTTTACCACATCCAAATACCACTTGGCCTGAGTCTCAACCAAGTTACTTGGTTCAATTTCCTATACTATTTTTGACATGGTTAAACCACCGTGGTTTTGCCAACTGAAAGGTAACCTTCCTCCACTGTGAGATCTGATATTGTCGACATCCCAGTCACCCAATAAAAATGAAAAGTTTTCCAGGGTAAGATAAAAAACAACCCATTTTACCACAAAGAAACATATCCAGAAGAAACATTCAAAATGTGAATGGGACATGGTAAGTCAGTCACCACACAATGTCATTACCACATCAAAAAACAGACACCAAGAATAATTTATGGCACCCTATAATCACATTGTGGAGCACAGTCTCATGAAATAGCAGTGGTGTCGTCAGCGGTGGGGGCCTTGGGGCGGTGGGCCCCCAGGTGGCTGGATTGCACCCCAGGCAGCAGGCAGACAGGGGGTGCAACGGCGGCTGGCAGCAGCATGGATCATCCCGTTCGCCGGGGCGAGCGAGAGAGCCGTCGTCGTGTCTGGCCCTCTCGCCCGCCCTGCGCCTCTGAGTGAGCAATAACGGCTGCTGCCATTACATCACTTCTGGCACGGTGGGGGCGATCATAGGAACGCTACTGTCAAATAAGATGCCTTCATTAGTGGCCAAACTGGTGTTCCAGTAACTATTAAAGATTAATTTCAAATGAAGCTTGCACATTTTCAGGTTGCACATTTGTGGGGATTCCTTAATGCAATAAATGTGATTAAATACATTGCATTCATCCAAGGATGGCATCAGGGGGTCGGCTAGCCAAGAACCGATGCCCAAAGCCCACCCAAAAGAGCCAATCCCAGAACCCCCAACAGTGATAGCAGCAATAGCACCCAATAGCATTCAGCAACCTGGTTTTGCCACTACATTTATGACAAGCACAGGTGTTGCCACATAGCGCAAAATCTCAACTATTGTTTGGAAAGATAGTGTGTTTAACAACCTCATTGACGACATACTGCAAAATGCAGTCTTTTAGTGTATATTTCAGCTCTTTGAACGATGACTTGTATTTATGGGTAGAATGCATTACCATTCAATTTCAGCCTGCCAAGAAGAGATGCTTAGTTATTATCAGCAATATGTCATAACATTTTTGAAATAAACTCACATGCTAAGCAATACCAATATATGAAACATATATATGGATTTATGTAAGGATATAGCTCACTACAGTACTACATCTTTAATTTCCATTTTATTAATGTCGTCAGTGTTTCATTGTATATAACCATTTATTGGATAACTTTAATAAATCACTCAAACCTTTGTTTGTATGGAACATTATCCAAATGTATTACAATTCTGCTGCATCTATCAAGGCATTAATGATTAAGAGTACTGTCAAGCATAATATTACTTTAATATTAATTTGGATTGTCAACTTCATAGTGATTATATGCATGTTGTCCTTGTTTGTCCCTTGAATTCAGTCCCTGGAGTTAGAGTAACTTGGCTAGTATCCAGCTGCAAAACACTGTTCAAAAAGCATCATTCCCTTAGTGAATAGTCATTACATCAGAAAAGAAATATACTGTGCAAGTCAATGTAAAACAACTTGTAGTTATTTGCATTTTAACCCAACCTTATTGTTACCCTTCAATGTTGGGTTATTTTTCCAGATATATTGGTACCGTCCTTAATTTATTAACAAATCAAAGCCAATAACTCGACAAACCACACCACTCAAATAATTTATACCAGCGTTTCTCAAAGTCCTCCCCACGAGTTGGGGAGGTTGTAAGTATTGGCGGGTGCAGGGTGACAGCGCTCCCGGGACTGTGCCGCTGCCGGGGAGAAAACAGTTATGTTTAACTTGCTGAGGGTTGTGCCGGCCCTCGGGAGAGTGCAGGGAGGCCCACGGCCCCCTCTGCAGGCCTCCCTGCGCTTCAGATTGGCTCTCCAAGGCAATTGCGACCCACTTCCGGCCCCAATGGAGAGACTTACAAGGAGGCAGTGGGAAACAGAGAGCATGAGCTGATACAAATCCTCCCTTGCACTGCCACTCAGAACTATAGAGGCAGCAGTGAAGGAGAAGTGTCACCTATTCACTGCCCAGTTAGCTTTTCCTGCCAGGTACACTGTCAGTGCCCAACAGGGAAAGTTAACCAAGAACTGGGCAGGTGTTGCCACCTTTGCTGCCACTGCTGTAGAAGCAGGCAGCTGTCAGCAACTTGAGTCCATCTGCTGTCCGATTCGCAGGCATTATAGGGGGAGATGTCATATGCATGCACTTTCCAAAGCACAGAGGAATGCACCATGAAGGTGCCCTTCCAGGGCTCTTTACTCAGCCCTGAGACCCAGTGGTGTAACTAGAGTGGAGTGGAGGCAAGTAGTTCTGCAAGACTCCGTTACACCGGAGTCAGCGGCCCCTCCCCCTTGCTGTTGGAGCCATTCTGGCAGCAACAGCAACATGCAGGACACTCCCCTGTTGGCTCCAACACCAAAGAGGAGGGGCTGCTGACTCTGGTGTAATGGAGTCTTGCAGAACTACTTGCCTCTGCTCCACTCTAGTTACACCACTGCTGAGACCCACCATTCATTGGAGCTCCACTGGTTACAGTGCAGTTTACCTCACTACACAAATGTACACTGAAGATGTGTAGGTGTTCACTTTCAACGCTAGAAAAGTAAAGTATATCCTGCACGAGATGGCAAATCTGGGTCACAAATAGCCTTCTTGGGGATGCTCAGATCTTCCAGTACATGTTTTCTGTTTTTTTTTCCCCCCTCTGGCCAAAGCTCTCCAGACTAATGTCAAATGCCACACTTGAAGTTCGCCTGAGAATCAAGGGTGACTTGTTAGAAATGTGGAGTGCAGGAGAAGAACACAAATGTGCTACTTTGTGCACTGTGCTCTTGAACAGAAAGGCAACAGTGGCCTACAAATACAAGCACTCCTATCATCCCAAAAGATGGTGTCTGGAGTAATTTCAAAATGCAATCACATAAACTACATGGAACGGAGGGTATTGTAATGAGTTTTGGGATTGCTGGATTACAACGTGGTGGTTGTTTTCGTTTTCCCAGATGAATTATGTGTAAACCCAAAAGCCTGCCTATTCTTTTTCCAAAGCCGATCCAACCAACAAAAAATGGTCTGACCTATTTTGTAGAAAACGATGGGCTAGAAAATAACCACGAGTATTTCATCTCAATGAATATTAATCTGGATGGGAGTTTTAAAACATGAGTGCAAGCAGCAGGGTTCCACCTTTTTTTTCCCCGGCAGTAAAGGAAGCAAGCAAAAGCTGAAAGATTCAGAGTCTCTCCTTTCCTTTAAAATTAAATGAGTGTCTTCACAAAATTATCTTCCGTCTCTAAATCCAAAGACAATCCTTTGCAATTGTGAGCATTAGGAAAAGGATAATAATCCATGACGCAGAGTAATGAGCAGAGGAAGAGTGAGACAGGCATTGTTGTTGTTGTTGTTCAGTCGTTAAGTCGTGTCCGACCCTTCGTGATCCCATGAGCCATATCCCGCCAGGCCTTCCTGTCCTCCACTATCTTCCTGAGTTCGCTCATTTTCATGTTCATGTCTCATGTTTCATGAGACAGGCATTAGCCATAGCTAGAAAGGTGGGGAAAGGAATGCAGAAGGAAAGCCTAGCCTTTACTGACACACAACATAAATAAATAAACCCTGGGGTGCTGACACACGTGGCATCTGGTTAGTACATAGATTATATCTCATACCTCTGAACTCGGCTCGACCCTTCTTGTGAGTCATTATCGAACACAGATATCGTGGAAGGCACAACATTGAGTGAGGGATCGATAAATCTTTGTAAGCAGAGGCTTTTATACACTGAACTGCTAATGCCACACATTAGCATGTGTCATTTCCAAAACACTAAAATATCAATTAGGGAACCAGACAGCTTATCAGCAAACAGATAGGGTTGACTTTCAGTAAGAAGCAACATGGGGGGAAAATATGCAGTAAAGCTGGAAGGCTGTGACATGGTACAGATGTAATCAATTCCAACCAATCAATTCCTTAGCCATAGCTAAGGGATCAAGAGGGGATTCCATGCTTCCTTATCCTTCCCTCTCTTGTCTGAATTTCCTCTTTCCCTTCCATCGTCAGCTTTATACACGGTGTAGTGTAGTACACTAATACACCTGTGTTAACTAGGGTTTCCAAACTAGTAAGGCTAAGATCGGTGCAGATGTATCACTACACCATAGTTAATTAACACAGACAAAGACAAGGTTACAGTAGAAGATGAACCCACAGTCCACTCCCAACCTCTTAACCATGGTTAAGAGATCAGCAGCATTATATCTGCATTAAATGTTTATTGCAATGAAGGGTTACGTGGCGTTTGCTATTTTGCAATCTAGCATGCAGCTCCGTTGCCCACAATTTAAACTTATTTTGTAATCTGCTTCTGTATTTCCTACAGCCAACAAAGAGTAGATGATGTTGCCTGTAGAGATTTCTTGCATGGAACGCTCGTTACTTTAAGCAGTGAAACTCATGCTCTAATGCAATATTTACTTATTTGTGCTTCTACTCTGGAGCTGGAAATTTGATTTCATAGACTCATTAAACTGCAGGGTACCCAATCTGCAGAAGCCACAGAGTTTTCTGGCAAGTCTTTCAGCTGCCAGCAGTGCTACAGTTTCCTCTTTTGAATGACAGATAAAAAAGCATGAAACATTATTGCATATGATGGCTATTGCTTTCAAACTTTCCCAAATTTCATTCTCACTGCCATTTAAAGCTGATGATTAGATAAAATGGGTTCCTATTGGGTCAATATCTTGCAAGCTCTTTGTTTTCATGTGCTTCGTGTTAACAAGACTTTTGTATGGCTTGGTTTTTGCCTCTTCATATAAATCACATTACACTTCTGTCCAGATTCATTTTATATGTTTAGACCAGGCTGATTTATAGGTGAAATTTATGAGAATAAAAGAGATGGAAGCCTTTTAATATCTATGGCGAGTTAATGATGTATCCAGTGTACGACTGAAAGCACAAGATACATTATACGGTATATAATGGGGAACCTCCGTGGGGAACCTCCAGCCCGCGGGCCGTTTAAGGACCCCGAGGCCATCTGGTCTAGCCCGCCGAGACCCGTCGGTCTCTAGAGGCTCCACGCTCACCTCCTAGGCCGCGGCCGGCTCCGTGCGTCACCTCAGCGCCTCCTCTTGGCCGGAGGCTCGGCCCCTTCTGACGAGGCCCTCGGCGGTGTTTCCGCACACGCGCACAACGCCGCTGAGGGCAAAAGGCTGCCCACTTGCCCTCAGCGGCGTTGTGCGCATGTGCGAAAACGCTGCTTTCAGAAGGGGCCGAGCCACCGGCCAAGGAAGAGGCGCCAAGGTGACGTGTGGAGCAGGCGGCGGCCTCGGAGGTGAGCGCGGATATTGTGTAATTACGAAAACTGTACATGTAACCATCGATCATATCATCTCCAATGCCCCGGAACCACAGTTACTGCTTCTGAAAACTTGAGCTTTACAATAGTCACTGGTTAGTATGGTTAGTGGATGGGCGACGGTGGGTTAATGGTTAAGATGCTGAACTGCAGACCGGAAGGTCGGTAGGACAGAAGTTCGAGACCCTGGTGCCATGTGAAGGAGTGAGCTCCCGTCTCCTGTCCCACCTCCTCCCAACCTAACAGTTCGAAAGCAAGAAATTGCAAGTAGATAAATAGGTACCGCTGCGGCGGGAAGGTGATAGCGCTCCATTAGTCATGCCAGCCTCATGACCATGGAAGTGTCTTCGGACAGCGCTGGCTCTACGGCCTTAGACACAGAAATGAGCACTGCACCCTAGAGTCGAACAAGACTGGCTTTCGAGCAGGGGATACCTTCACCTTTACTAGCATGGTTAGTATTCAAGTTAGTAACTATCAGACACAGAAATATCAAGTACAGTAGATTAATTCCATGAAAAAAAATTAACTTTCTGCAAGTTGTACCGGTAACTGACAGGATTTTAATAGCAGCTAATTACAGCTAATTAATAAATCAAAATTCATACTTTTAGTCAATCTTGTAGAGTGAAATGTGCTGCCAAAAAGCACTGTATAGAGATAAGTAGCAGGTAGAATCACCAGCCTCACACCATCATCGTAGCAGCTGAATTCCTTACACTAGATAGCGAACCACAAAACAATGGTTTAGATGTGAGATGACCATAGAAAAATACAGGGCTGTGGTAGATACACCCCATTCTAACTTGTCAACCTAGAGAAGGAACGTTCTCTGTTTGGAAAGAGCAGTGAAGACAAATCTGAACATCTAAAGGAAATTCTGGTTTGAAATCAGAATTTCACTCAGAGGGTTGTACCCCATGTTTCGGTAGTTATGACTAACAAATCCAGAATTTGTTGATGCAATCCAGAATTTCCAGATGTCTACATAAACCATGACCAAAATGCATATTGACATATACAATGCTTAGTATCTTTAAATGATATCCTCTTCTAGGATGGTTCAGTGATCAGCCAATGGAACTACAGCGGTATAAATTAACTCAACATTTCTCAGCAGTTGTAGGATTCCATTTTGCTTCATAATCAACGATTAAAAGACTGTGAATCTACAGATTTACATAATTAAGGCTGCAATCCTATTCACACTTACCTGGGAGTAAGATCCATTGAACATAATGAGGCTTACTTCTGAGTAGACATGCATAGGATTGTGCTATACGTGATATGTATTATTAATAAGTAATAAAACATATTTATTATTAACTTCGTATTACTATACGGTAGTTTAAAGTGATAAGAACTATACAGAGAGCTCATAAGCTACGACAAACAAAACCAAGGAAAAAGAAAATGGAAGAAGAAACAGAAACAAACAACAATCACATTTAGACACAACACTTTAGCTACTTGGGCTTTAACAGCTGCTAACTTATAGTATGTCAACCATGTCTGACAGAAAGTCTAGTAAATAATATAGGCGGGACCATATCTTTCTATAAATGTATGATTTCGCACATGACTATTTATGACATTTTTCATTATGTGCATGAACAAGCATATGTGGTCTCAGACAAAACTGAAAATATGACAGCAATCATAAATATTTTGACACAACAGATTAGGTTCTTCCCCCCCTCCCCATTTACATTCTACTAAAAATCCATTGAGAGTAGACAGATGCTTAGGCACTAGTCCTCAATCATTTTGATAATGGAGCTATTTTCAGTTTCTTTAATGAAATCTGCCTTACTGGAGTTGGAGTCAAGACTTTGGATAGATGGCAGGATAAACTAGCAGTCACCCATCACATACTCTCCAAAAGTACCAGTTAAAGGGTACAAGTTTAATGAATGGGTACTAAACAGTACTAGAGCATAACCTGAAATGTAACCACTGTGCTAGAAAAAAGCTTCCCCCCCCCCTTTGGTATCATATCAGACAAGTTTGTTAGTATAAACCAAAATTCTAACTGTTCCACTATTTCGGGAATGGATCTGTGAAAACACTGAAACACATACAGTGCATTAGTTTGTATGTGATGGAGAAATGCTACGTTTTGCACATGTCTGTGGCTACCCGTCATACTCTGCACCTACAGATTTCTCATCACACTTGCTCAGTGCCTCACTCTGATGAGCAACTATTTCTCATCATGTGAGATAATTGCACCTATTTCACCTGATTGATGCTGGAAGATATACCGAGATGTACCAAGTGAACAAATACTCAGGCATGGAACCTTTCATTTCAAACCAACACCTGCGCTCTCTTTTGTGACATCTCAGTCCACTGCTCACAATAAAGCAAATGTTTAATGGCTTTCAAACGTCTGCATGGGGGTAATGGAGAGGATGGATATAATTAAAAGCTATTGGCTCAAGGCTTCTAACTTGCATGCTGTTCAAACCTTACATTACTGTGCTCAATCAGGTATGAACATGCTATGAAGTATCACAACTTCTACATAACCACAGAGATAAACAGTGACTAAGCAAGCAGTGGTCCTATAACAGGGGGAAAACAACAATGAAAACATTTTTTTTCAAAAAGAAGCCGCCTTCATTCATTCCACAGGCAGCCTTTGCAATTCCTTTTGTGACTGAAAGTTTAAGCAAACAAGAAGCAGGCTAACTGACACGACAAATTTGCTGCTGATCTAGATTCTCATTGCAACGGTTTCTGTAACCAGAATATGAACAAGCAATCTAAGCTGCCCACCCCACTTCTGGCTAGGATGCAAAAAACTAATTTAGACACACCCAAGGGATTGAACATGCTCCGGGAGATTGGGCACTTTTTTGATTTGCACAACAAACCTCATGCCACATCACAGATCGCTTTCGAAAGCCCTTTTCGTTTCAAAAGAGGTACACTATATTGCCTTAAAGACTGCTTTTTGAGGAACGCCAGCCCCATGTTCCATGAGTGTGGAAATCACGTGGTGCTCTGAGTTAATACCTGTTTGGAATTCACATACCAGCACCTGTTAATAAGTGCATATGGAACATGCTATACCTTGCTGAGGATAGCACCTCAAAGGCTACTATCAGACTCAGCCCAAATCCTACACCCACCCACCCCATGGGTGAAGCATGTGGTTACTGGACTCCCTAACCTTTCCCTCCTCTGGGGCATGAAGCACAACTAAACCAGTCATGCCGCCCCACCTTCACCTCCCCTCCTCCTCCTGAGAGCCTGACCAAGAGCGCACTCTTGGCAGGCAATCTTTTGGCCTGCCCGTTATAGCCCTTACAGGGGTGTATTAACCCATGGCCGGGCCCCTAGGCTTTCAGGTATTTCGGGCCCCCTCCAACATTTCAATCTTTCACCCCAGTATAGCTTTCCGGGACATTGACAGGCAACGCAGGGCGCTGTCCCTGTGGGGCCCCTAGGCTGAAGCCTAGTCAGCTTTATGGAAAATACACCCCTACCCTCACTGGCTCCCTTGACAATCCCATTAGCCCACTGCCCAAATCTGCCACTTCATGAGTGGCTGACCACTACTACTGATAGAATCTGAATCCAGGCTTGAAGGAAGTTGCAAGATGAAATAGCTGGCGGAACTAAAAGACAAAATCACTTGAGAAGCTGACAAGAACCCCTAACACACACCTTCAGAATTCCTAACGTACCTCCAGCAGGGCACTTCTGGTTAAGCACGATTGCAAATGTCTGAAATGTGGCAAAAATCCATGGACAAAGCAAGTACATTTTCAAGTGTCAAGTAAAGTATCTTTGGAGAGTATCTTTTTTGAAAGCGAGAATCTTTTGAGAGCTGGTGTAACACAGTAGCTAAGAGACTAACAGCACAATCCAATGCATGTCTACACAAAAGTAAGCCCCACTCTGCTCAATTGGGCTTACTCCCAGGAAAGGGTGAGGTTCGGACCTGGGGAAATCCTTATTTGCCATTTAGGACGAAACCCTAATGGGAGTTTCGGCCCAAATGGCAGATAAGGATTTCCCCAGGTCCGAATCTCACCTCTGCCATGAAATAAGTAGACGGCCTTAAACACACCACTCGCTACAATATGGGGGTAATGCTACTTACTCAGCTTAAATGGCTCCTTTAAGATAACAAGATAATACAAATGAAGAACTTTGAAAACTCAAAAAAAAAATGCTATACAAACGTTAAGTGCTATTATTTTTAGGCTTACCAGATCTCCAACCGGGACAGAGTGCTAGACCTTTATTTATTTATTTATTTAAAAAATTTATATCCCGCCTTATCCCATGCCGAGGCAAATGCCCAAGGCGGCTTACAACAAAAATTAAAAACAGTTTAAAATACAGAAAGTTTAAATACATAATTTAAAAACAATAAAAACAATAATATCAATAAAAACCACTGGGGGGGCAACAGTAGGGAGCACAAAAGCAGCATGGCAGAGCATCTTGAGACACAGGAGGCAGGCTACAACCCATCACCCAAACGCGAGACGAAACAAAAATGTTTTGAGCCCTCGCCGAAAAGTCATGAGGGAGGGGGTGGTTCTCAGATCCCCTGGAAGGGAGTTCCACAGTTGTGGCGCCACAGCGGAGAAAGCCCGCCCACGTGTTACCACTCCCCTAACTTGCGATAGAGGTGGTACACGCAGGAGAGCCCCCTCAGATGACCTAAGAGAGCGGGCCGGAATATATGGGAGAAGGAGGTCCCTCAGATATCCTGGACCCAAATCGTGAAGGGCTTTAAAGGTCATTACCAGCACCTTGAATTGGGCTCGGAAACGAATGGGCAGCCAGTGCAGCCGCTGAAGCAGCGGCTCAACAGAGTCAAACCGCCTAGCTCCAGCTACCACCCGGGCCGCCGCATTCTGCACTAATTGCAGCTTCCGAACTGTCTTCAAGGGCAGCCCCACGTAGAGCGCATTGCAGTAATCCAGTCTTGAAGTCACTAAGGCGTGGACCACCGTGGTCAGGTCCGATCGACTCAAGTACGGCCGCAGCTGGCGCACCAGCCGAAGCTGGGCAAACGCACCCCTGGCCACAGCCGCCACCTGGCTTTCCAGGGAGAGCTGTGAATCCAGAAGTACTCCCAAGCTGCGCACCTGTTCCTGCAGGGGGAGTGCAACCCCATTCAGAACAGGCAGATGACTCAGTACCTGCATCGAAGCTTTCCTGACCAGTAGGACCTCTGTCTTTTCTGGATTCAATCTCAACCTATTAGCCCTCATCCAGACCCCAACCGCCTCCAGGCAGCGCTCTAGGACTTCCACAGCCTCCCTGGAGCGAGATGGCAAGGAGAGGTAGAGTTGGGTGTCATCAGCATATTGGTGACACCCAACTCCAAATCCCCGGACGATCTCTCCCAACGGTTTCATGTAGATGTTGAAAAGCATGGGAGACAGAATAGAACCCTGTGGCACCCCACACTGTAAAGGGCAGGGCGCCGAACAGGCATCTCCCAGCATCACCATCTGGGACCTGTCAGCCAAGTAGGAACGGAACCACTGCAAAGCAGTGCCCCATAGTCCCAACTCGGCCAATCGGCCCAGAAGGATACCATGGTCAATGGTATCGAAAGCCGCTGAGAGGTCCAAAAGGACCAGCAGGGATGCACTCCCCCTGTCCAGTCCTCGGCGAAGATCATCCAGCAGGGCGACCAAGGCTGTCTCCGTCCCAAAGCCCCGCCTGAAGCCAGACTGAAAAGGGTCCAGATACTCCGTTTCATCTAGTATCCCCTGGAGCTGAGACGCCACCACCCGCTCAATCACCTTACCCAAAAAAGGCAGATTGGAAACTGGCCGATAGTTATTTAAACTGGAGGAATCCAGAGATGGTTTTTTCAGGAGGGGACGCACAATTGCAGTCTTCAGGATGCTAGGCATCACTCCCTCCCGCAAAGATGAATTCACAATAGGTTCCACCCAGTCGGCCAGCCCAACCCGCGCAGATCGTAATAGCCAAGCTGGGCAAGGGTCAAGCAGGCACGAAGATGATCTCAAACTACAGAGGACCCTATCCACATCCTCAGGCTGTATAAGGTGAAAAGAATCCAAAACGATGGAATTGACAGATGCCGTAGGGACAACTTCTGGAACTGTTAAACCAGAGTCCAAGTCGTGGCGAATCTGAGCGATTTTATCTGCAAAGTGCCGTGCGATCTCATTGCAGCGGTCCGTCGAACACTCCAACTCACTTGCTACAGGAGCCGAGTGGAGCAGATCCCGGACAACTCGAAAGAGCTCCGCTGGCCGGCTACTCGCAGACGCAATGGTGGCAAGAAAAACGCCTTCTTCGCTGCCATCACCGCCACGGAGTAGGCCCTGAAATGGGCTCTAGCCCGTGTTCGGTCAGATTCATCACAAGTTTTCCTCCACCGTCGCTCTAGGCGTCTGCCCAGTCGTTTCATTGCCTGCAGCTCCTCAGTAAACCAAGGAGCCGCCTTGGCTCGACGACAAGGCCGTGGCCGTTCGGGAGCGATCTGATCCAAGGCTCTAGCTGCCTCCCCATACCACAGGGCAGCCAGAGCATCAGATGAATCACTGAACCGGGAAGCTGGGAATTCCCCCAGAGCCCTCAGGAAACCATCCGGATCCATCAGTCTCCGAGGGCGGACCATACAATTCGGTCTCCCAGCTCTGCAGGGGTGATTAAACGTTGCCAGTCTAAAACTCACCAGATAGTGATCCGTCCAAGACAGAGGAGTGATCTTAATCTCCTCCATGGGCAGATCACCATCCCCATACCCACCAGTGAACACCAAGTCCAATGTGTGCCCCGCACCATGTGTTGGGTCCTTGATCCATTGAGACAGGCCCATGGTCGCCATGGCGGCCATGAAGTCCTGAGCCGCCGCTGTCACAGGGGCCTCGGCATGAACATTGAAGTCCCCCAGCACTAACAGGCGTGGGGACTCCAGTGCCACCGCCGAGATCACCCTGGTCAGCTCAGGTAGGGAAGCCGATGGGCAACCAGGTGGACGGTACACCAACAGCAATCCCATCCTGTCTCGCCCCTGTAGCACGATGCGGAGACACTCAAACCCGGTACACTGTGGGACAGGGTATCCGGTGAGGGAGATGTAATCTCGATAGACCACAGCAACACCACCCCCTCGCCCCTGTAGCCGCGGCTGCTGCATCACCCGGTATCCCGGCGGACACAGCTGGGAAAGGTTCACACCCCCAGCCGCATCCAACCAGGTCTCCGTGATGCAAGCCAGGTCGGCACCCTCCTCCAGGATTAAATCCCGAATGAGGGAGATCTTGTTATTAACCGACCTGGCGTTTAATAGCAGCAGTTTAAGGCCACAGGGGTTTCTCCCAGGCGTTCCCCAGGCTCCGGGGTTGGGGGAAGGCCTAGAAAGAGGGATGGTCTGCCTATGACCATCCCACCTTCTCCTGGAACGGCCAGGCCAGCCCCCACCGCCATATCGCCCACGGCCCGTTACACTTTTTATGGTGGCGCCACTACTCCCTCGAACATCCCAACACATCTTTAGGAGAAGGAATGTGGGCAGGTGTAGCTTGATAAACCTTAGAGCACAATCCTAGGCATGTCTACTCAGAAGCAAGCACCACTAAACACAATGGGACTTGCGGGTAAGCCTAATTATTTTCCCAGAAGATACTGCAGTATCAATAGCAGGAAGTCTGCCACGCAGTTTCCACAGCCCATGTTGTTTTCCTGTTATAGTACGTTTACAGCCCAATCCTGTCTAGGGCCACCACAGCATGCAAAAGCATGCCGTGCTGGATCCTAGGCAAGATTGGGCCAGTGCTGGCAGAACTGGAGCACAACTCGGGAAAAAACTATGGGATGACAACCAGCATGGGCTCCAGGTCTTGGGAACCTACAGATTATCAACACAGCTAACACCCCCAAATCCACAACTAATTGGCTTTTTTTTTTTTACATGATACCATCTCAGGAGTTTAGTGATTTATTTAAAATATTTATATCCTTTTATATCCCCCCCCCAAGGGGGCATCCTAAGCAACTAACAATCAATTACAATCAAATATAAAGGGGCACAAAACAAATAAATGACAATCAATTCAAAACAATCCATCTAACAAAATGCAGAGCCAGTAGGAAAAAAAAAAGGAACCAAACCAAGAACCCATTCTCACAAAGCAGGACTAAACTTTAAAGTCTTGATTCATGTGGGTTTTCTGCTGCTGGCAGAATGTTGGCAATTTGACTTCTTGTGGCTGGGAGTTCCACATACTGGGTGCCACTACATAAAAGGCCCTCTTGTGTCAGCTCCAATGAAACATCTGTGGCTGGCAGACCACATGAGATGGAGCGTGAACAAGGAGAGAGACAAGATAGTGACAGAACAGAGGACTGAAGGGGCTTATATGTTACAGGTTAATCGCTACTCAATAGAATGAGCATCGCTGAGTTTTATGTTTGCATGTGGAAGAGTCAGGTTTACATCTTTACCGCCACAAAGTTCACCTGAGTGACTAACCTGCACTACAAATCTACTGCACCAATAATATTTGGATTCGTGTTAAGCCAGCCCATACCCTCAGGGAAGAGGCCTAGCTAAATGAATGAATTAAATAAACCTTCTTGCTCCTTCTCGTAGCTGCAATGAACCAGGATTCTTATTCTATCCAAGGACTGCTGGACAATGAGAACTGAATGATAGTTACAGGTAAGGGATTATCAATAGGCTCCTCAGCAAAAATAATCTCCATAAATAAATCTACACTGTAAAATATGTTTGGAACAAACAATGCACCCAGAAGGCAAGCTAGAATCCTACGGTGTTGTCATGCAATGCAGCTAGCACTGAGCACTAAATTACATACAAGCCCAGAGCTTTGTTTGTGCTCTGCCATGCTGCTTCAAGGCAACATTTTTACTTCAAATGTATTTTCTCATTTGCATAGTAAATTAAGAAATAAAATCTCTGAGTCTCTGTATCCCCACTATTAAATCAACTAGCCACCGGCTTATTTTCAATTGAGCTCTAATTGGACAGATACAGTTTTAACTATCTCAGCACGCTGGCAGACTCCCTAGAGAAACAGTCCGAGCATTTCCAGTGAAAAAGAAAGAGGAAAGATTAGGACTGTGCATTTGAACATGCTTTTAGCATAGCAGGCAGCGTGGTAATCATGCACAGGTCCAAGCTCCGGCTGCTACTGGTTGAAACCTTTGCGTTTGTTAGAAATGATCTAATGTTCTTGCATCATGATATGCGACTGTGTCCATTAAGCCGACAGTAGGCTCAGCAGCACTCTTTAATGCAGTCATGTTCTATTCTCATTGGACTCTCATACTGGCAAGACGGCAACATTACAAAATAATTTTTAAAAAGACCTGCCACCATTGCATATTGCATATCTATGACTCTTACGGACCAACCATATTCAGATGCTGTGCCAATGGTGCGTGGATGCTGGCGCAATGTCCATCACAGCCAAAGTCTGCCCTGGCACCACCATGGTGCACCACGACGGTGCACCAATGCCAGTGCAACAAGGGCCAAATGCCAAGCCTGTCCTGGAAAAACAACACTGGCTCAGACCTTCCCAGTAACACCCCCAGCATCCATAGAAACACCAACACAGTCTGTTATCCATGGAGTGGCAACCTGCTGGCAGTGCGCCACTGCCGTGACATCGGCGCATCATCCATGTGACATACATGTGTCATCAGTGTGATGTCCATGGAGCCAATCACCACACCCTATTAGCCCCAACATTGGCGGCCAGTGAGGCGCCACCAGAGTGGGGGCAGGGGACAGAGGCATATGCAGGGCCATGAGTGGTCAATGCTGGGGAGACACTCTCCCTGCCAACCACTAGGAATAAGCAACACAGCAGCAGGCACCACCCCAACCATGCAGAGACACCCCAAGGTCATTATAACCAAAACACACACACAACATGACACAAGGACGCCACAACATCCCCACCTCCTACAGGGGTTACAGTGGCATCAGCAGCAAAGGGGCAAAAGCAAAGCACTACTAGGCGCCCCTGCACCCTTGGTTCAAGTTCCCTCATCCTATTCACACAAAACACACACATCCAAGGAATACCTTTTTGAGCAGAACAGCACAAGCATACATATAGCTCCCTTGGAAGATGGCAGCCACATGCAACAAACACACATGCCTCTCTCCATGGTAAGGGTTCAGGTCTGTATGGCAACATCCACCTGCTGGAAAGAGCCGTCATGCCATGGGAGGGACTGGAGCAAATCGCAAGAGGAGCCTCAACAGCACTCAGGCAAAGGATGGTGCTGGTAGCTCACTGCACAAAGAAATAGGCTGGGAGCCAGGCAAGGTGTGTTTGAACCCAGCCAAGACACTTGTTCTAACCCCAAGGCACTCACCTTTTGCATGACTGGCCAGAAACAACCTTGGCAGGGATAAAAGAAGAGCAGGAGGCAGGTTTAGAACCCACACCAGCTACTCCACAAAGCTGCTCTCTAACCACCCAGCCATGCACCTCATCCAGCATTTAACACCTTACATCACTGCAAACAGGCACACCTGATTGGGAAGCTGTAGCACATGGACCTATCAGATGGAACACTGCATAGGTCAGTCACTGGGCTGTCATGTAACACAGAATGCACTGGGGCAAGCCTGGGGAAGGGAGGGGGAAAGTCCAGTGACCCCGAAGAGGCTGTAGGAGCGCAATATTGCTCTCTACAGCCCTGAAAACGGAGCAGTTTGCCAGCGAAAGGTAAGAAAACACTGTTTTTAACTCTCTTTTTTTTCTTTTTAACTTTTTACAGTGGACCCCCTATCTGCACTAAAGTGATTTCACTTCACACAGATCCTCACTATCTGCGGAGATGTCAGAAGTGATGCCCTGCAGATAGCGAGGTCCAACTGTATTTGCTTACTACGTTTATAACCCACCTTCCTTCCTTCCATCCATCATAAAGAGACAAACATGAGGTTCTCAGGTGGTTTCCCATCCCAGGAAAAGATAAAATATCTATTATTTCCATTTATAAAGGTCTTGTTTCTGAAGAGGGAAATGCGTGGGTGATTTTTGTTTGTTTTGTTTCTTAACTACAACAACGTTTTAGCCAAGAAGCTTGTGTTTTTTTTACAGTCCAGGTAGTTAATTAATATCTTGCTGAGCTATGAAGCCTGAACAATGGTATGCCTCTGACAGTATATGAAAAAAATAATACTGATATATAGAAAGAAAAATGGCTAACCCAATGTGAAGTTCCTTCCCCAAATTCAAATGTTTGGGTTATATGCAAAGGTTCACTATCTCGATGGAAACAGCTTCCTCTAGTCTAGAGCAAAACTCCATTCAGAGAAAACCCACTTGGAGGAGGGGAACCTTTGGATAACTCCCTTTTTAAAAATTGTCTTATTCTAATGTAATTGGCAGCTTGCTACTTTATATGGATAATTATTTGCTACATTAAAAATACACTTAATTATACAATAGCTCATTGAAAAAAATTATAAATTAATTCCATAAATCTCTCTCATAATTTAAAATGCCCTTAGTATTATTATACAGATTACAAACATTTAATTCAAGAATCAAATTGTACTCCCCAATTAATAAATTGCACTTAGTAATTTCAGAGAGCTTGCATTAGCATGATCCTGATATTACTAGACTGTTAAAGCAACATCTTCAAAATATTTAGATTTATATACTGTATAGACTCTGCCATGGCAAAATTGCATTTTTAACTTGGTTCCAAAGAGAGTCCGACGACAAGCTTATTTTTATTGCTTGGACATCAACCTACTTGCAAAACTGGTTTTAAAACAGGGTACTGGAAAGAAAGAGTGGACTCAAAGGGCCCAATCCTATCCAACATTCCAGTGCCGATGCAGCCATGCCAACGAGGTGCGCATTGCATTCTGTGGGGAGGGGGGGACAGAAATGGAGGCCTCCTCAAGGTAAGGGGACGATTGTTCCTTTACCTCAGGGTTGCATTGTAGCTGTATCGGTGCTGGAAAGTTGGATAAGATCGGGCCCAAAATTTGCCCCAAATTTCTAAGGTTTATCTAATGGATTTTCAGACTGCTTAAACCAGTAGGGACCTGCAATAATTCACAGCGCATGGAGGGAAAAGGAAGCTACTTTCCAGTCCTCCCCCTTTGCCTTTTGTCCCACCTAGTCCACAACTTTCCATAGTGCTCATGATTGGGCGTCCAAGAGTGATCCAGCTGCCAGCACCACAGCAATATGATAGAAATCCTGTTCAAATTGGGTGATCCCCAGCTTGAGCTGGGATGCTCCAAAATCAGTAGGTTCCCTTTTGAATCATCTCCACTGTTCCTGTTCATGACAGGAATTCTCTAGCTTGAGTGGAACTGCATGGGGAATAGAAACAATTCCTACAGGGGAAGGGAGGAAGGCTGCGTTCTCCCTATGTTAAGGTAAAGGTGACCTCTGACAATTAAGTCCAGTCGTGTCCGACTCTAGGGTGTGGTGCTCATCCCCATTTCAAAGCCGAAGAGCCAGCGTTGTCCGAAGACGCCTCCATGGTCATGTGGCCGGCATGACTCTCCTTGCCGCAGCGCGTAGCATGCGGCTGGAACATGGAGCGCTGTTTACCTTCCTGCAAGCGGTACCTATTTATCTACTCGCATTGACATGCTTTGGAACTGCTAGGTTGGCAGGAGCTGGCCAAGCAACGAGAGCTCACCCCATCGCGGATTCGAACTGCCGACCTTTCGATCGACAGCTCATGGTTCAGTGGTTTAACCCACTGCGCCACCCGCTGGCCTTCTCCCTATGTTAGGAATGTCTAAATATGCCTAGCAGGCAAAATAATAGCAATAATACTCTCCCTTTCAGGAAGCCACAGTTCTGTATCTTCTAGCAAACACATTGGAATGGAAAGCAACAGAACGTAACCATGCCCCACAGTCTATGCTAAAATAATTACCAGGACTATCTCTTAGAAGCAAAGAATTCTCACAGAACACATTTTGCAAAAACTACATTCAAAGTGTACATTCTCTCAGTTCCATTGTTGAGCCACATTAATGTATACAGTTTCCATATACAACGGTCACGTGACAACAATTATGACAAGTTAGTTGCCCATTGAACATGAAGCAATGGATTAACAGTTGTCATTGAAGCATTTAATTTGTTTTTATGCTTGTCAGATCTAGGTTTGATCAAAGGAGGCTAAAAACAAAGACCAGTAAAATCCATGGCCCATTGAACAGTTATTCAAATGTCAGCTTACTTCTCTTGTTTAGTTTGACAATTTGGAGCTATAACAATGAAGCAATGATAAAATAACAGGGTTCTTTTGTTGACGCAAATGTTGCCATACACTTTGAAGGGAGGGTATGTTCCCACACAGACTCTACCACATAGCATAGCAACTTAGTTCCCTTAGAGATGAAGATAACAAAACGAAGTAGAAATGATTCACATGGTTAAAGGTGGGGACAACTTATGCCCCACAGCCACGCTGAATTTTACTTTTTGCCCTTCATCAGACAAAAAAAAAAAGACATGTATGCAAAATAAATCCCATTGAGTTCAATGTAACTCTCTACCTTGTGTGTGCCACTTGCTAGGTTACCAAAGAGATTGAGATGCAACAAAATTAGCTCAAAACGTAACATATTTACACAGTGGTGGAGTGGCAAATTTTGAACTGCAGAAGCTCATCATGCCAACTTGCAAATAGTCACACACCACCTAGTGACAAAAAACAACAACAATGACAACCCCTCCCCCAACTTTACAGTTTTTCATTAGTGTTCTCTTGCTACTTATTTCTACTTTAAAACGTGCTACAATTCACTTAAAGATGTAGTTCATTTCATCTTGGAGAAGTTCTCTTCTGGCAGTTTCCAATGCTCTTTTAAAGCAGTTCTACCTCCTGAAATAGGTAGGGACGGAAAGATTTCCTGTAGGGAGCGGAAATGGAGGGTTAAAACTACCACCTTGGCTTTTCCTACTTTCTCTGGGAGCAGCCTATGAAAAGAAGCTTCTTTTAGAGTCTTGGATTAGGAACTCAATTATTTCAAGCTTATTGAGGGAACATAAGAACATAAGAAGAGCCCTGCTGGATCAGGCCAAAGGCCCATCTAGTCCAGCTTCCTGTATCACACAGTGGCCCCACCAGATGCCTCAGGGAGCACACAGCCAACAAGATAACCTGTTTCCTGCTGCCACTCCCCTGCACCTGGCACAGAGAAAACCTACTTCTAAAACCAGGAGGTTGCTTATGGCTTGTAACCTGTGATGGTCTTTTCCTCCATGAATCTGTCCAAACCCCTTTTAAAGGCATCTAAAGCCAGGTGCCGTCACCACATCCTGTGTGTGTGTGGGGGGGGGGGGGGGAGAATTCAGTTCCTTTCTGAAACTTTCCATTTTGAAGCTACAGTAGGTTGCACATTTTCTAAAAATACCCCAAAAGTATTACAGTGCTAATCTATGCATGTTTACTCAGAAGTTAAACTGTGTTCCGTAGGGGGGCTTACTCCAGGTAAGGATTGTAGTTCTCACATAGGATTGTAGCCTTAATCCTGTAGGAGAAATGCTGGTGCTGCAGTCTGTCCACCCCCACAACTGTACCTTTTACACTTCCAATGAAAATACATTCATTCATATATAAAGGACAGCAAAAACGTTTCTACTGTATTCTAGAATGAGGCCATGTTTCAGGACATGTGATTTTGAATACGAGTTCAGTCTAAATACTGAAGGTATTGGTATACAATTGAAAAAAAAAGTTTTATGAAAGAATAGTTTCCTATGTGTTTGTGATCTTATCTGCCACTGTGCAAGTCATGGAATTTCACGTCTACATCCTATCACAAGCAAACTATTGCACATGGAAATGTTCAAGAGAAAACAATCTTGCATAAATCAAATAACGAAGATTAATTTTCTTTTTTCTATTAAAATCCAAGGGACATTCTGTATCTGTCAGGCTGGAAACAGGAAGGAATCATGGGATTCTGGAAAGGCAGAGAGACAGGCTGGGTGATCAATTTCATCACAAAAGGGTTTAAGCTACTTTCAGTGACAAATGTAGCCAAATTGATTTACGACTCCCCAGACTTGAGATGAGGGCCCTTGTGCAAAAGAATACAATAGAAGGGTTCTTCTAATTTCAGACTTGCAAGAAGGTAGCGTTGCTTAGCCGTGACTGTTCCCTTGACACATTAATGAGATAATGTACCCAGCGCACTCTGAACACTCTGACGCTCCATATCATTTTAAAGTATCATTAGCATCCAAACCCAATCTAGCTCCACCTGGGTGAAAACCTGTGGTGTGATGGCCACTTAAAAAGGTAGCAGCTCTAAATGGCTGGAGTGCTAGTCAGAGACGTCGTCAAGGGGGGGTGGGGGCCCCAGGGCCCCAGGGCGGGGGCGCAGAGGCTGGGCAGGGGGGCCGCAGACCCCTTAACTTTCATTTTTTTTACTTTCCTTTTTCCGGTTTTTTTTCTCATTTTTTTTCTTTTTCGCGGGCAGCTGCCGCCTCCCTGCTGCTTCCCAGGGCTGCAGCTGCCTCGCGCGCACGCGCCCCCCAGGGTGTGTGTGTGTGCGCTTTTGGGCACTTTTTGGGGCGCAGGCAGCTTCTTCTGGGGGCTTGCAGCATGTTCTCATCCCTGGCAGGAAGTTCCGGAGGCGCCATCTTGGATGGGTGGGACTCTCTAGGACTCTCCTCTCTATGGTCCTAGAGCAGGGGTGGGGAACCTCCGGCCCACGGGACGATCCGGTCCGGCCCACACTGGACCGGCCTGATCCGGCCCGCGACCGGAGGCTCCGCCACCGCCCGCCGCTGCCTCTGTCTTCCCGCGCCGCTTCCTTGTAAAATCGCCCTTCCTGGACCTGTGCAGAGCGCGATGCCGGCCAAGAGGGCAATCTTGGCCTCAGCTGCGCTCTGCGCAGGTCCAGGAAGGCCGATTTTAAAAGGAGGAGGCGCCGAGGTGACGCGTCACCTTGGCGCCTACTCCTTCTGAAAGCGGCCTTTTTGTACCTGCGCAGATCGCCGCTGAGCCGAGTGGCGATCTGCGCATGTATAGAAAGGCCGTTTTGAAATTGAGGCAGCGTGGGAAGGCGGCAGTGGCGGCGGCCCGGAGCCCGGTAAGTTGGAGAGTGGAGGGAGGGGGCTCTGGGAGGGCTGGCTGGCTGGGAGGCAGGCGGGCTGGGGGGCTGGGGGGAGGGCTGGGAGGGGGGCTGGCGGGCGGGCTGGCTGGCGGGCTGGAAGGCGGGCTGGCTGGGAGGGGGGCTGGCTGGCTGGCTGGCTGGGAGGGGGGCGGGCGGGCGGGCGGGCTGGGAACTGAGCGAGCGTGAGCGGTGGGTGGGTGGGAGGGAGCTGAGCGAGCGCGAGAGCGCGAGCGGAGGACGCTGTAAATTCGCGGGGGGTCAAATTTGCGGGGGGGCAAAAATTTTGGCCAACCTTACGGGCGGCCCGCAGCCAATTTTCCCCATGGGAAAATGGCCCCCCACCCCAAAAAGGTTCCCTACCCCTGTCCTAGAGAGATTCAAGATGGCTCCAACGGAACTTCCTGCCAGGGAATATGCTGCAAGTCCCGGAAAGAAGCTGAGAAGCTGAGAGCGCCCCGCAGAGACAAGATAAGTGCCCAAAAAGCACACACATGCCCCTGCGCCCCTCCTAGAATGCCCTTAGCCCCTGTCAAAGTTAAAAAGAAACCCGGAACCCCCGGAAAAACCTTTGATCTTTGATCAAAGATCAAAGGTTCTTTGATCACAGATCAAAGGTTCTTTGATCACAGATCAAAGGTTTGATTATTTGATTAGACATCAAAGGGGTGGCGGAAGGACTGAGCCCCCCCCCCCGAAAATGGGCTGAGTCCCTCTCTGGTGCTAGTCACCTGTAGTCTCTGACCACAGTGTATTGCAAACAGTGAGTGCCATGCTCCTGCAACCGTCTGGAAATTCAAACAGTGTGTGGGCAATAATAGGCTCTTTGATGCAGAGCTAGGGGCTATGCCGCTATACAGTTGCCAAGTTCTCTATACAGCTAAAGTCTCCATATGGCAAGTTTTTATACAGTGGTCGTCACACAATGTGTTCATATGAAGCGGTATTAGAAAGGAATAGGCGCTAGGGTGGGAATGGATCTAAAAGCTCCCTACCAAGGACAGAAGGAACTTCCTCCAATGGGAAGAGCTCTTCCATCAAAAAACGACTCCTATGGGACAAAGGGAATGTGTGGATCCAATCCAGTATTTCTGGTTTCATAATGCTCTTGCATACATATTATATTTTCCTCTGCAACTGGATTCTTTGAAGTGCCCTAGAGTGAGGCATCCTGTTCCAATGGGAGATCTCAGGTCAAGATAATTAAGCTTTAAAAAAAAAATCTAAATTTGGGATGCAATTGAACTTCATTAAAATGGTACTAACTCTGTGTCTTGCACAAGTGAGTCATCATAATTATCTTTTTACAAATACATTCCTTCCAAATAGCATGTACCTTTCACGTATCATGAAGTGGTATAAGAATGAGTTTGAATAATAAGAGCAGATTGACTAGATTTCTGTAATCAAGTTCCATGCTTTCTTGGGGTCATATAAAACTAATTGAATTTAAATGGGGGGGTGAGTGGAAGGCGGGGGCGGGGTGAGTGGAAGGCGGGGGCGGGGTGAGTGGAAGAACTGAAACTAGAATATAAAACTTTGCTTAAACCATTTTTTCCAATTTAAAATTAAGCCAAATGCTTCATTATCCTGATGTGCGTAGTTTTTTTTTTCTCTCACCTCTTCAATGTTGGCTGGCAGAGGCCATCTTTTACCATGATTCATTGACTGGCCGGACTCTTGAATGTAGGAACAGACCAATTAAAGCCCAAACAATCAAAGCTTATGAACTGAAATTAAAGATAGTACACAGCAAAGGTTGAAGCTAACACAGGAAAATTGAATCATATTTTAAATGAGCATACAATGGAGAGGTAATTTAGAGATTTCTGGAGCCAAATTTTCACACATCAAGCATCTCAGTGTGTGCCTTGGCTCCACTGTAGAATGTCAAAATATCTGCCAACTCTAGTTCTTTTCATAGTAGATTATCAATGACAGGGATGCAATAAAACTTCTGAATCCTTCCTACGGCCCTCTAAGTTTTGATTCATTCTGATGGATTTAATCTCAAATGTCACAAAGTTTTCAGTTCTTCACTGAAGATCCATAAACAGAGTTATTGATAGCTACAAAGCAATAAGGCTGCAAGAACTCAGTGGCTGAAACAAGCCGTCCAGTTACTAAATTCTCTTTCAAATTAAAATATACAAAACAGCAGCAAATTTCAAAGGCTTGATTGAAAACTGTATGCTGAAATTCCTTTTATTCTTACTCAAAGATAGCTTGACAGCCCAATCCTATCCTTTCCCCCCTCTAAGTAGTGTGCTGTTGGAGTGCCTTTTATGACTGGCACTGACCGCTTTACGGCAGATGAACTCTTACATGCATATGCCAAATGCGTGAAGCGGGGAGTAAGTGCAGTGAGGGGTTTACCTAAACAGCCCTCTTATGTAATGGGGGGGGGGGTTTACAGTTTGGGAGGAAAAATCATCTCTCTTTTTATTTTATTTTTACTAAGGAAAGCCTTTTATTAAGGAGAAACACTCACTATCTCTCACCCTCACCTACCTCACAGGGTTGTTGTGAGGAAAGAGAGTAGAAACCATGTACACCACCCTGAGCTGTTTGTCATTATAGGTTCATAATATTGTCATTCCTTGGCGGAAGGGAGGCATAAAAATGTGAAAACTAAAATAAATTCTCTTGCATTCCCCTCAGGGCACACAGATCTTTTAAGTATTAAAAGTATAGGAATCCTCTCCACTTTTCATCTGCAAAATCACCTTGCACATAACAGAATGGCACAATAAATATACTCTATCAATTAACTATAATGCATTATGATAAAGTCGATACCCTACTGTATAAGTGAATCTGGACACTCATCTAGTAGTGGCATGTCAAAATGTAGCTGAAAATCTAGCAAGAGTTGAGACTTAAGAAACCTGGATCTAAATCCTATCTATCTATACCATGGACTCACCTGCCAAGTCAAACTCTCTGCTAGTTTCAGTTTTGCGTCTGGAAAAGGGAGTTGTTCCAGAATGAAAGAGATTCGTCCTGAATCTTTTGCTCTCACTTTGTAAAGCAGATCCCCCACCCCACCCCGTGTTGTCTATACTTCCCATATCACCCCTCTCCCTGCATCTGCTGAAGCAGCCTCCTTTCTGCAAAAGGATACACTACATTTGTGAGTGTTTAAGGAGTGCCACAGAACTCTGTTGTTTTTGCTAGGTGATTGCTTTAGGGATATTTCATTTGGGTGATTTAAAGAGGAGCTGGAATTGTTGGAACAAAATGAAATCATCAGGGCTGGCTGTGTATTTACGGCTGGGATGGGGCCATCAAAAACTGTTAAGCGAATTTATTTCAGCAGTGTAAAGTGGTCTTATGCTATTACACTGCTGTAGTAAACTGAAAAGCAATTCTGACATTTTAGATAAGGCTCTTACCTATAATGACAAACAGTATTAAAACAGGTAGTCAAAATGAAACCGGCATCGGTTTCCCAGTTGTGAACATGATCGTATCAATAAGATTGCATAGCTTCCACTGCAGTGCTACAACCTTTCTTTCTGGCTACATCAAAAGAAGTTCAAGTGTTATAATCTGTGGCGTCACTGCAGCGTGGCGGGGGGTGGCACACGGGGTGACGCGCCTGGAGGCGCCTGGAGAGGGTGACGTGCCGGGAGTCCCGGCACATCACTCACCCCCCCCGGTAGTCACCCCATCCCGGCGCGTCACCCCAGGAGCCAGCAGGCTGAGCCACGTCTTCCTCGGTGGCTCGGCTGCTTCTAAATAGGCCAGCCGGCATGACTTCGAGCGGCATGCACACAACAGCGCTTGAAGCCTTGCCCTCAGAAGGGCCAAACAAAGACCCAATTGGGTCTTCGGCCCTTCTGAGGGCAAGGCTTCGAGCGGCATTGTGCGCTTGCGCCGCTCGAAACCTTGCTTTACCTATTTAGTAGTGGATGGGTGACACGTCTGGGGGGTGGATGATGCGCCTGGGGGGTTGATGCGCCAGGGGGTGTGGGGGGTGATGCGCCAAGCCGGCTGACCCCACACGGGGTGACGCACCAGCTCATGCTGGATAATGGCTACATATGCTGTAAAAAATAAAGGGAGACTGTACTGAAAACATGATGTTCTGAGAACAAGCACACACAAATCACCTCTCCATATGACACGAAAGCAACACCAAATGATTCAAAAAGCATACTTTGTATTTCAGCAGAACTACTGCAAAAAGCCCTTGAACAAACAAAAGACAATTATGAATAGCGATTTCAGATATCATAGTCCTTGGCTCAGAAACCCATCACTCTACATTGCAATGCCACATTAATAATAGTATGTTGAGTAGCCAGGCTCAAAGTCGGGAAATTTTCAATTATGAAAATACAAAATGTACGTTTGTTCCATGCGGCTTATGCCGGCGTTTTGAAAAATCCGTGCGCTGTAGAAATGCCTGAATATCGAAGTTGGAGCTGGAGGGATACAGAATGTTTGGTGCTGCTTGAGGATTTCATATCTGTTTCCTTCTTTCAGATGCGATTTCACTTGGTTCCAAACTGACGCAGGATAATCACACAAAAGTGCTCGTAATAATTGTGCGCTTTTGGGAAGGACTTAAAAAAACAAACAAATAGAATCCCTGAATGGCTTGACCTGCACCTACTTTGGAGCAAAGATGGCAAACTGTCGTCTTTGGTCAGATACAGCCCTGAAACAATTCTGATTGGCCGGGGGGGGGGGGAGTTTTACTGAAGATATGGTTAGAATTTTGCCTGCACTTTCACTCATAAGGAAAATAATATTCTCAAAAGTTGTGAGAAACTTTAACGTTACATCGTCGTCAGGATTTCATTCAAAACACTTCACCACTCTCTGCTGGCCTTCTGTCATCAACTGAAGATATTTTTAATATATATATATAAAGGGCTCTGATTTGCTGTGACTTTTATTTTTCTATCCCAAACTTCCTCAAAAATCTCAGGGTGTTCTAAAGGTTATCTCCCTCCAATTTTATATTTACAACAGCCCTGTGAGGTGGATTAAGCTGAGAGAGAGAGACGGGCCCAGCGAGCTCCTCCAGGTCTCCTCACTCCTAATCCAATAACAGTAAGCACCACACCACTGTCTCTCTGATAACTAGACTTAAAAAAATTGGTTCATGAGGTTGGTCAGCTGTCTCTGTTTGCCTGCTTTAAAAGGTTGTTATTTGCAGGCATGTTTCTTTTTTTAAAGTGTGGGAGCATGCACAAGCCATATCCCCCGCTTGTAGTCTGAAGTGGTATAATCCATTTAACCACTTCAGCAGTCTTAACAGCTTATTCTCACTTCCTTCTTTTGCATGTGTAGACCTATCCTTTGCTATAGCAGCTGAGGAAAGAGATCAGCACAATTAACAGTTGAAGAATAAGAATGAGAGTCACTGTCCCTATCAAAGACAAGCAACATGAAGCTTTTTTTCTTTTCTTTTTTTTGACCCTCTTACTATAGGGTCACATTCTAGAAGTTTCCTAATATAAAATCCCACTATAGTTCATGCTTGCTTTCTCTCTCAAACTGGCCTGAAAAAAAAGTGCCCTCTCTATTGGGAAACGATCGGTTGGGAACATCTACTAAAAACGGCTATGGAATTAGAAGCTTGTTTACTATCATCAGAACACTGGAGAATCATCAGCAACTTGTTTATAACAGCTGCAGGAAGACAATAGTACAGGTGGTTTTGCACAAATACCGTATTGTCCTGAGTATAAGACGCCCCTGATTATAAGTCGCACCCTTAACGTTTGGTGCTATTTTTTAAAAAATAAAATTTTAACTTATAGAAAATATACACATTAGTAGAACAGTAAAACAATTTTAAAATAGTTAGAGTCTACTGTAATCAATTAATTAATTAGCTAATTAAAAGTTTAAAAATAAAAAGTATTAAAACAATTTTAAATGTGAAAAAATGTCTTGTTTAACTGTGTGTGTGTGTGTGTGTGTGTGTGTGTGTGTGTGTGTGTGTGTGTGTGTGTGTGTGTGTGAGTGGAAGGTCCAACACAAAATCAGAGATCCCAAGGTGGAGGATCCTGAGGATCCTCCACCTTGGGTCTCTCTCCCAAGTCTAGCAGAGCATTTAAACAGAGAGGCACTTACAATCCAAGAAATGTGGCTGCTGCTGTGTCCCCCCCCCCTTCATACTTTCCCATGGAACTTCTATGTCCCCCCCCCCTTTTATACTTCTGGAACTGGAAGAGCGGAAACATTTAAAAACAAAGCTCTCCATAAAGTTCTTCACCATGAAAGCCTGGCTTGGAAAGAGATCGAAGGGGGGGGGGGAAGAGACAAAAAGAGAAGATGCACGTTTGTTAATCCTCCTTGGCTGGCTCAGGCTAGGGAAGATGTGCACGCCTGCACATGTGCAGAAAGGGGGCTGAGAGTGCAGGAGAAAGGAGAAGTGATGGGAAGCCTGGCTTGGAAAGGACCCCGGGGGGGCTGAAGTGGGGGAGAATCAGAGGACAGACGAATCGCACCAGAACTCTCAAAGGCATGGGCTGGCCATGCAGCGTGGAAAGGCTGGTGTGGAATGCGAAGTGTAAGTGGCGGGGGCAAGAGTCCTCCTGCACTCCCCATGAGGTGTCCCCATGAGCATCCTGCCCCTTCTCCAGTTTCCCCTGTTAACTCTTTCACGTCTCTTCCTTAGCCTTCCTCCCTCTCCTTGCCGGCTGAAGCCAAAAGCTGCTGCTTCTGTCTTGAGAAGGAAGGGCGGGCAATCAGGCTGGGATGAGCGAGCGAGGGGAGAGGTGGAGAAGTGCTGGTTTTAGAAGTAGGTTTTTTCTGTACCAGGTGCAGGGGAGTGGCAGCAGGAAACAGGTTGTCTTGTTGGCTGTGTGCTCCCTGAGGCATCTGGTGGGGCCACTGTGTGATACAGGTAGCTGGACTAGATGGGCTTTTGGCCTGATCCAGCAGGGCTCTTCTTATGTTCTTATGCTCTGTCTGGGGAGTGGACGCTTTTCCACATTTCTCCACAAACTTGCTTTTTCAAAAGAAAGCTGAGCGTGTTTGCCCATTGTGGATACATGAGATCAAGTTCTCTGTGTACTCTCCCCCCTGCTCGCTTTGGGGTGGGGTGGTCAGCAGGAAGCGCACGGAAGACGCTGTGGCTGAAGCTCTGCATGCACAAGTGCTTGGGAAGGAGACACTTTCTCTCCCACTTTCTCTCTCCTTTCCAGTTCAGACCCTGCCTACCAGCAACTGAGATGCTGCTTCTGTCTGCTTTTTCTTAACCCACCGCTGGCCAGGCTCATTTCTGTGTGTCGCCCCTTGCATGCAGTTAATGCCAGCATGCAGATGTCTGATATATACACACCCTCCCTGCGAGCGGCAGGGGCGCGCTGAGGCTCCAAGCACAGACGCTCTTTCCCTCCGGAGCGCGGGGAGGAGCCTGCCAGGTCCCGGCTTGTTTTGCAGAGTTGATACACCGCCGGCGGCAGCTGTACAGAGATCCTCCACTGCTGTTTCTCCCTACTCCCATTGGAAGCCTTTCCCGAGAGCTGTGCACCAGCCCAATTGCAAGAGTGCGAGTATACGACGCACCCCTAGTTAAAAAAGTTACATTAGGGGAAAAAAGTGTGTCGTATACTCGGAACAATACGGTAGCTGTGCTACAGGAAAAGAAATGAAGCTAGAAGATAGGAACATTTAGCAGCAGGGCCAGCTAGGAGTAGGACAAGTGGGGCATTGGCTGGGGGACCAAGACCAGTGGTGTTCGTGGAAGGGGTGCGGCACCGTAGGACTTGCAAGGTGCTGCACCGCACCTTGCAAATTGGTGAAACTCTGCCAGAGCCATTTCGGCGGCAAAGGCAATGCGCAGGCAACGGCTTCGTAAGTTGCATTAGCCATCGGAATGGCTCTGGCGGCAAGTGGGAGGGGCGCGTTACACTGGTTTGCAAAGCACGGTGCAGCACCTTGCACGACTTACGGTGCCGCACCCCCTCCAAAACGCCACTGACCAGGACCCTTGACCAACTCAAGGCCTTCATGGAAAAAAAATTGTCATCACAGTGTGGTTGCTGAGAAGCACTCTACGACACTGTTGCTACCTCCATAGCCAAGGTAAACCTCTCCCAAGCTCTTGTGGGGGGGTTACGTTAGCAACAATAGTGGCCTAAGGCAGCAGTTGTGCTACTGGTGCCATCTGTCTTTATTCATATCGCCAATCCACTATCCCTAATGTCACAAGTGATGCAACCATGGGGGTGGGCATATTGAATTATAGGTAAACAAAATTTGGCAGACAGCAGTGCAGTTGTCTCATCATTCTGTTAAGGGGGACCCATAATATCACTTGACCAAAGGCCCACACAAACTTGATGCAAACACTGGTTATCTGCCTCAGAACGGATACACACTTCTGAAGGCAGGGTCAAGGTGTATATCGAACTCCATGTTCTAGAAGAAGGTACACTGGACATTTTCTCTTCTAAATCCATGCGCCAAATGGAACATGTGTTCTGTAGCAAGCCACAGCCCTTTCGTTTGTGTGATTTTCTCAGGTTCTAGGTGATGGCTGGGATGCAATTAGTTTATCAAACCTCCATGTTGAAATGGCCACCACCAATCAAGGGGATACGAACATTCTCCTCCCCCACAGAAGAGCAGTTCTTCACAATCACTTCATTCATCATTACTGTCCAGACACCAGAAACATTCACTAGCCTTCTGAAACTCATGAAAATTTCATGAGAGGCAATGAGCACAGAATGAGATGCTTTGTATCTTTTAAAATATTGTGCAGAGGTAGAGAAGTATTAAGGAAACAACAACAAAAATTGTAAACATCCATCCACAAAGAAGCATTATTAATACTTCTCCATATTTCTCATCATAATACACAATTTAGCATAACTGCAGAGCACAGGTTGCTTGCTCCAGGCAGTGATCAAGCATACATCATTTAGAAACATAAATGCTAATAAGAGGCCATGTGTGCATATATTTTTTTCTATGGATATGTGAAAGAAGAGGCACATGATGATGCCTTTATTTACTTCAAAAAACAACCCAAGAGCTAACACTGTTTCCTTGAACTCTGGTGTAAAACGACACATGTAGATCAATCCTACACCCATTTAACCAGAAATAGTTCTCAGAATGTTCAATGGGACTTACTCCCAAATAAATGTGCACAGAACTGCAGTGTGCAGAACAGCAGCCACACGTTTAATATATAAATATGGTGCAGTGGGTTAAACCGTTGAACCATGAGCTGTCGATCGAAAGGTCGGCAGTTCAAATCCGTGATGGGGTGAGCTCTCGTTGCTTGGTCAGCTCCTGCCAACCTAGCAGTTCCAAAGCATGTTAATGCGAGTAGATAAATAGGTACTGCTTGCGGGAAGGTAAACAGCGCTCCGTGTTCCAGCCGCATGCTACGCACTGTGGCAAGGAGAGTCAGGCCGGCCACATGACCACGGAGGCGTCTTCGGACAACGCTGGCTCTTCGGCTTTGAAATGGGGATGAGCACCACACCCTAGAGTCGGACACGACTGGACTTAATTGTCAGGGGTCACCTTTACCTTTACGCACCTTCAGTGTAGATATGCAACATTTTGGCTGGACAATTAACATTTTAGACCTTCATTCAGATTCTTATTGCATACGAAGAAAGCACGTGTACAAAACTCAGTGCATGACAACTGAGGCCACGTTTCTGAATGTCATACACTTGTACCACATTCTCACAGGTGGCACTGGCATTAGGGGTCAGCCAGGTTGGGCTTTAGTCAAGAGCCCATGTGCTCCTCCTCATGGCCCATAGCTGACTGCCGATGCCCTCCAAGTCTGAGAGTCTAGAGTTGCGAGTCAAGACACAACTCAAGCTTTTGATGGGCCTCTAGGACAGGGAGGGAGGCAGAGGCTGCAGTACAGAGGCCAATGCAACCAGGGATGTTTCCAAGCAGCAGGACTTCTCCTTCTGGTCTCTGAGGCAAGGAGGGATTGCTCTTCCTCCCTCCCTTTTTCCCCCAGAGGCCAATGCAGTCAGGCTGACAGCCAGCGAGTCTACGGGAAAGGTAGGGTAGAAAGAATACCTATCTGCCAGACAGTCAAATCATCACCACTACCCTGCTCTCACACTCCAGCCCTAGTGTAGGTAATTGGGGGGAGGGGAGAGAGAGAACAACTAGCAACACTGATCCAGCAAATTGACCCTTCTGCCTTCCACCTCATCCTTCCCACTGCTGCTCTCGTCCCCAGAGGATAAAGGCAGTAGCACATGCATATGGGACACTAAACTGGCCACTGGCTGAGAGCCCTGGACACCCTGGTGCACATGCTACATGTATGCCTTCACACTAAATGTGAGGATCACATATGGTTAGGCTTACCATCGTCCCGGAATCAAGGCTGGCTTCGGCCTAGAGCGGATCGGAGCCACTCCCAAGAGTGCACCGCGGCTGCCCAATGCGGGCCACGGGTTCTGCAGCTTCCAGTAAACGAGACGACCACATAGGGCAGCCGCGGTGCACACTTGGGAGCGGCTCGGGTCCGCTCTAGGCCGAAGCCAGCCTTGATTCCGGGACGATGGTAAGCCTATATATGATGTACCCAGTTGACCTGTCACTGTGCCAGCATGCTATAAAGGGGCACTGCAAGACGGAGAGAATCTCAGTCCTTACCAAATGTCATAGACATTCCAGGACATACTGTGAAATCTGGAACAGGAAGGAGCCACACTGAAGTTGTGGGTCAAGGAAGCCACTGCAGTGCCAATCACTTCTCATCGAAACCTTTACAACCTTTGATGCACCACACAGGGAGCATCCAGGGCTCCAGATCCTAAAACTATCTGTATGGTGTTGATTGTGCCCTCCCTAGTCCCAGGTGGGGGAGGGTGCAGAGAAAGGCCTACTCCGCGTTGCAGTGCAGTGGGCCCTCCTCATCCACGGGTTAGCCATCCACAGATGCAAGTAGGAGTCCCACGGGGGGGGGACATCACAATAACTTATTTTTCAGCTGCACCGGGCCAGCCGCCTTTTCTCGTCTCCCAAACTGCTGCAAGCAGTAAAAAAAACACAGTCAAAAGCGACTTCCGGTTTCACATCACGACTGGAAGTCTCTTTTGATCACATTTTTTTTACTGCTAGCAGCAGTTTGGGCTACTTAGAAGGCACATGGGAGTTGAGAAGTGGTTTAATAAGTAGACATGTCTGCTGTTTAAGATTAAGGTGATCATTGGTACTTTTTTTGGCTAAAATCATCTTAACACTGGATTTTATTTTAAAAGACGTTTTATTTTATTTGTGGGTAGACCAGCCTATGGAGTTCCAGTAAAGTAGACACAAACTAAAGTGGACACACATTAGAATTAACAGCCTACTAAGCAGTATGGCAAACTTATAGAGAGAGAGTGCTTCAAAAGCTTGATTCAGAACTAATGTCAAGTCTCGTTCAATTAGGCCTTATTTGACAAATCTCCTTTGATGGGATTATAAACAAAATGCAATCTACTCCCTCTTTATGGCACCACATTGGCCACTTCTCCAAAATGAAGACATGTAAAAGCACGGCTCCCAATTAGTTTCAATCCCATTGTCAACCATTTCCCATTTGCAACTGCCCTGTTGGAGAATGGAGTCATTTACATTTTTCCCCTTTGCATTTAAAAGCTAATTGTGGCTTCTTGCTCCCTGTTCAGGTGTTGTGTCATGTCTGCTCTCAGGGGATACTGATTTAAAAAAAAAACCAGTCACATTTAATCCTTAAAACAAAGTTTCCTTCTTTGTCTATTATTGCAAGGCAAAGTAATGTTGACAGGAGGATCAAACCATTTGCCCTCAGATGCCATTATGAATGGATAAAGAAGGCAAAAAGGTGCAATTTAGATTAGATTATTGGGCGGCTAGCAGACTACTCTGGTGCCAATTTCAGAAGGCTTGCCTATTTACATATAAATAGTTAGGATATTCCAAAACAGCCAGTTTGTGAAAGCACTGCATCAGTAGTTCAGTAAAAGGAGGATTAGGTGCAACTCAGTTTAATAGAAAAACAATTACAATAAACATGCATCTAACAAATGAAAGTTAGAAAGAAAATCATTATAAAATCGTTTTTTATTACGGAAAAAAGAACAATGGATTTTGGGGAAAAGCAATCCTACATCACTCTCATCTGGCTTAATAAATGGATAGAACTCTAGATTTTTGCTTAAAGCCTAAATGGTTTTTAACAGATCTATCTGTGCTTGACAAAATGCAGAGGCATCCACGTCCCAAAGAGATATAATCAAATATGCAAAATGAGCTTGATTTAGAGAAGGAAAAAAACTCTTAGATAACAAGGAGTAATGGGCATGCCAAACCAGGAATCAATCATGTAGTCACTTTTGGAATGTCTAAACCATAAACAGGATCAAAGATTCATTTAAACTAGCTGCTTGAAGGTGCCAGATATTAGAAAATATGGTGAACAAAATACTCCAAGGCATCAGCCATAAGAATTATTTTGCATGATTCAGTTAAAGCATTAACACTGTTAGAACAGTGATAATCCGAGTCCTTGCCTTTAGAAAGAATAAAGTCAGAGGCCATAACACTAACTGCTTCATTTGGGCCCAAAAGCTACTTTTTAAACAGCTTTTACTTCCTCTGCTTCATCATTCTGAAAAAGCTCTGGCTCACCTCCACATACAGCTTCTCGGCACGGCACCCGGCCTTCCAAAGTGAGTGCTTTCAGTAGCCTCCTGTGCTGAACTGGCTGATTAATGTAGTTCGTGACATGAGAGACACCACTAATGTTTTCACTTCAACTTGAGTGACTGTTTTTAGGCATTCAATGCTTGACAAATTATCAAAAGTGCTTTGGTCACATCCACTCCTAAAATCTTGAGTTCATGTTTTTATAAAACTGGTCCCCATGAATGACACCGCCTGGGAGGAGAGAAGAGCTTTCACAGAGTCTTGGAAATGGCATTGTTTGCCTGAGAGAAAGTAGGAACGGAGATTTGGGGGCTTTTAACTTTTTAAAGTGTTTCTACAGTGGACCCCCATATTTGCGGGCAGACCCCTGTATCTGCGGATTCTTGGTATCTGTGGGGGTGTGTGTCTGGAATGGAATCCCCGCGGATGCCAAGGTCCGATGATATACAGGTGATGCTACACATGATGTGGCCTTTTTTGAGTTTAAAAATAGACACTAGAGTGGAAGGTGTCAAATTGGCTTGGGAAAAAGGCACTCAGGGAGGGGCACTTAATTCTTGTCTCTTGCTTGTTACCCAATTGAAACACCCACCATTACCCTGAAGCTATTGGGGGGGAGGAGAGAAAGGACCTATATTGTGCCTTGTCTTTTTTTACTAAGAAGGCTTCAGTCTAGACTTACCATAAGTCCCGGAATGCCCGGGACCCTCCTGGGAGTTATGGCGCCATCCCGGATTCCGCCTCCGCTGCCGCCACCATTTAAAATTAACTTACCTTTTTCCGGGCGCCGACATCTTGGCTCGCAAAATCTAGCGAGATCCAAGATGTCGGTGCCCAAATCTCGTGAGGGCATGATGCCCTCACGAGATTTGGGAGCCGACATCTTGGATCTCACAAGATTTCGCAAGCCAAGATGCCTACACCTAGGTTAGCTTCTTCAAAATGGCGGCGGCGACGAGGAGTGGGTGAGCGAGCCGGCCGAGCCGGTGAAAGCCCCTTGCCGGCTCACCCTCCGAGCCGGCTCAGCCGCTCTTGCCGCTCCGAGCTCGGACTGGCGAGAGCGGGCGAGCTGGAGAGCGGGCAAGCCGGCAAGAGCCCCTCGCCGGCTTGCCCTCCGAGCTGGCTCACCCACTTTTGCTGCTCCGAGCTGGCTTGGAGGGCGAGCTCGGGCTCGCTCACTCTCGCCGCTACGAGCTCGGAGTGACGAGAGCGGCCGAGCCGGCTTGGAGCAGCGAGAGCGGGCAAGCCGGGTGAGCACGGCCTCAAGCCGAGGCTCGCGCGGACCCAGCCGACGAGGAAGGAGGAGGAGCAGCAGCACGGCGGTGACGGGCAATGATGGCAGTGGGATTCAGGAGGTAAGTCAATTTAATTTTATTTTAATCTAAAAATAAATAATTATGTATTTTTAAATTTTATTTATTTATTTATTTATTTATTTAATTCATGGCTTAAATAAATAACTAAAGAATTCTCCCGCGCTTTGCGCCCCGTTGGTATTTATTTATTTATTTATTTATTTATTTATTTATTTATTTGCTTGGGGAAGGTGTCCCGGTTTAAGGTCAGGAAAATATGGTAAGCCTACTTCAGGCCAATGGGAGGTGGGTGTTATTTAGGGTGGGGAAATGGTTCAGGGGTCAGGGTAAAAACATGTTGGTTCTAAAAGGTTCAAAAAGTCAGGTACCCAGGTCTTTGTATGGGTTACTTCATTCCTCATACAATGTCAGTAAGCTTATTTTCCACGCAGACATGCCAGAAAGCAGCACAAGGAAAAAGAGCAAACCTTTACTTGTGTTTGCAAATAAATCACTGATTATTACTTTCCAAATGCACTGCATACAGCGCCACGAAAATACTTTGCCAGCTGTAATGGGACTATTATTCCTAGTATTTCAATAGTTGTAAACAGAGCTGCTTTCTTGTCACTCTCCAATTTGCTAATATTACTAACGTGCTATAAACTGACAGAAGACAAAAACAGCAAACCAATCGTTGGGAAATTATTCTGAGTGCAGACTTCCTTTGTCTGTTAATTACACAAATTAGATTTCACAGAAATTAGATTCCTCGTTTTAGATCACCAGTCCATGTGGGTTGCCGTGTTGCAAAGTAGCTTGCTTGTGGCCGCATTCAGAAACCAGGGAGAAGATGCAGCGGCCTGGCAATGAGCAAGAGAAGCGGCTACGGGATGAGAGAGAGAGCCTGGTAACGGGGCAAAGAGGCACCTTTTCATTGGTGGTTCTTTCACACTCAGCAGAGGGAGAGCAACTGTCCCTATTCATTTCAGCATAGCATCTCTCTGAGCAGCTGTTGCTGGTGTCTCCCTTGTGTTTCTTTGGAGCAGGGATTTGGATCAAGTCTCTGACTCCAAGTCTCAAGTCAAGTCTCTGGGTCTAAGTCTCAAGTCAAGTCCCAAGTCTCCGGGTCCATCTCAAGTCAAGTCCGAAGTCTCCGGGTCAAAGTCTCAAGTCAAGTCCCAATTCTTTGCCCCCAAGTCTTGAGTCTTTGGTTGCAAGTCCCTATCTATTTAATGGGGAAAATGGGTTTAAACCTGAATAAAATTCGACTTGTAAAAGGCTCCAAGTCTCGAGTCGAATTTTTTACAATCGCCGAATCAAGTCATTGACACGACTTGAGTCCAACTCGAGTCTGAGTTAATAGACTCAAGTCTACACCACTGCTTTGGAGATTGTGAGCCTCATCTTCTCATTCCTTTTCCTACGTCAACCCTTCTAATAACTTTTTCTACTGCTGTTGAAAAGCAGTACAGCAAGTCCTCACTTAAAGTTGTTGATAGGTTCTTGGAAACTGCGACTTTAAGTGAAACGACTTATAACAAAATCAATTTTACCGTAGGCTAATTGATATACGTAAGCAAGAGTTCACTGCATATTTCTGGTCACAAAAATATTGCCAAACTTATAAATAAAAATCCAAAACACTTCTAATATTAAACACTGAAATACAGTTAGTGTGAGCTTTCCAGGCTAGAGAAAACCCACACAGACATAGGGAGAACATTCAGACTCCACACAGACAGTGGCACTGGCCGGGAATCAATTTTTTTCTTCAACAAATTTAAACGAAATGACTTATAACAAAATGACTTTAAGTGAAGACTTGCTGTACATAAATCTTCTTAATTATAAATGCAGTGAGTTAGCAGCCTAGAATCTAGACCTGGAGTGCAAGACTCCCTCCCTCTTCCCGTGTGGGAATGCCTGCTGCTTTCTCCGCACGGGAATGGCTCCGACAGTGAGGGGGCGGGGCCGCCTCCTGCTCGCTCGGTAAACGGGACTAGGACGGAGCAAAACGTACGGCCCCGCCCCTACCGGAGCGACGCCTCTGCTACATTACACCTTAAAAACACTTTATTGAAGTGTAAGCTTTTGTGGACTACCGCCCACTACATCAGATGCTTGCTTGCTTAATTATTTGTTTGTTCATTTATGAATATGTTATTTATTTAGATGTTTATTTAAGGCAGTGGTTCCCTACCTTTTTAGCACTGGGACCCCCTTTTGTAGAATGACAATCTGTCGGGACCCCCCCCCCCCCAAGAAATAGGACTGGAAGTGATGTTATTGTTTTACTAAATAATTCTGTTTAATAAACCACACTTAAAAATAAATCACATTTTTTTAAGTTGTAATAAGCAGCCCCATTTGGGGCGTGGGGGTGAAGTGAGCTAATATTAACAGAGATGCTAAAAGGCAAGCAGAAAGTAACACAAGATGAGCAAACAAGCCCCAAGAAAGCATCAGACTTTCTCTGCAGTGGTGGTGGGGAGGAGTGAGTCGCCAGCTTGGGTGTGGCTATCAGCCAACATTCCGCAATCCCCCAGAAACAGCTTCACGTCCCCCTTGGGGGTCCTGACCCCCAGGTTGGGAACCACTGATTCAGGGAATTCCAAATGACCGTGATTTTGTACTACTGAACAAATGATCCTTTGTTCTGGATTTGTTTGGATCAATTCGTCTCGAGTCAAAAGTTGTGATACTGTCTGCTGGAACCTGACCACCACTGCTGATGAGACTCGCAGACCTTCTACAAAATCCAACACCTCACCTCTGATACAGAATCTGCCTCACATAACCACCTTTCTAAACCAGACAAGCCATCATCTCAACAATCTCCAATCAGAAGGATACTGAAACGAAGATGAGTGTTCTTTGGAGAAACGTTCCATCGGTGTGCCATTTAGCCAAGATTCTCCTACTACAAGTATTTGAATGCCTGCTTTGGCATTCTATGGAATGGAAGGCCATCTTCCAATCTCTGTCTAAAGGCAACTATATTCCATTTTATCACCGTAGCCCTTTCCTTCCTTTCCAACCTGTGAATCCTTCCTTCTCCTTTGTTCCCTCCGCCCCTGATATCTCAGTATGTTGCCATGGAAAAGCCAGTGTGAACTGAACAGGAACAAAAGGCGCATGTCTGCAATCTGAAATAAGAGACAATCAAAGACAAGAACATCTTTAAGACATCACCTTGAAAAAGAAATTTGAGAGTTTGTTTTTTAAAGCACATATTTTCTAAGAGCTCTGGTATTTTTCGCTAGAAATAGGAATCAGCAATTGAAAAACAGCTTCAGCTAAGAGTTCCCTCATGAAAATCAAAAGGTCAGCTTGGAAGCTGCAGTCCTCATTGTGTTCCTTTAAAGAATTTCACTTGAGAGAGAAAAGTCTTTCCACACTTGAGCCTATTTATTACCAGCTACTACACATTGTAACAATTATGCTCATTCACTATTGCATCACAGTAGTGGAAGTGATGAGCACTTTTTGACAACTAGATTTTGAAAAGGGATTTTGCTCCAATTTTGCCTCTGCCACTCAGAAGATCAGAACAACTGCTGCAATATTACTTGCAGGGTGCTGAAACTTACATCGCCTTTTCCCCCACGTGACACAGGCAATGAGCATCAGATTTCAAATTATTTAGTCTATCATTCCATGTGCACTTTGATACACACATGGTTCTCCTGTGTGCATAGGAGTCATCATCAATCATTTCAATGGAGGGAGCAAGTCCAGGGATACAGAGAATCACCTGCAGATTGACTTCCCTTCTTGCAATGAAATGGATAGAGAAGCCCCCACAGGAAGTGTACAAGTGTACTAAGTGTATATCATATTTTAAGTACCTCTGGAGAGGACCACAATCTTGTACATCATAATTTAACTTCACTGCAACATCTGGATACCACACGTAATGCAATTTATGGGTCGTGCAGGCAATACTGTGACTGGGGCCCCAATCCTATCCAACTTTCCAACACCGATGCAGCCACAACGCATCCTCGAAATAAGGGAACAAAAGCTCCCTTACCTTGAGGTGGCCTCTGTGACTGCCCCCCCTCACCCACTGCAGGATGCAGCTCACACCCTGTTGGTACAGCTGCATCAGTTCTGGAAATCTGAATAGGATTGGGCCCTTTGTCATTCTTGTTCTTACTAACAATAGAAGAGAAGGCAACAGGATGAAAACATAGCACTATTTCATCATATTCTCTGGGGAAGATGATTACTCTCTCATGAAACTACTGCAGCAACAAGCAAATCATTTAATTTGTAAAAACAGGATAAATGAGCAATCTTGAGCAGACCTGGATCTCTCCGGCAAACAGAAATGAGATATCGAATCCTCCACTTCTAGGTCACTGCTTGGAAGTCAGCACAGGTCATTAGTACAGTAGTCAATGATCCGGCTAAATGTACAGCAGACACGTTGGCTAACTGCACAGGAAGGACAAAAGGAATAGAATCCCCACTGTTTCTAAGGAATCCCCATCTTGAAACACTGGGGTTGTCTCTTTGCTCTTATGCATGCCTTATGGCCCAATCCTACCCCCCAACACACTGACATAGCACACGCTGCATCCAGTGGTGGGGGCAGAGCAGTCTTAACTGCATCGTGGGCCCCCGGGCACCAACGCGATTGTGACCCACTTCCGGTTTTCTGACAAAACCGGACGTGGGTTGTGATTGCGTCGGAGAACCTTCCTGAGGTGCGGGGAGACCTGCAGAGGGATCTGCAGGCTCCCTGCACCCCCAGGAGGAATAGCACACCTCTCAGGGAGATTTAAAAAAGCACAGCCGTGGCAGCGCAAAAAAGCACCTTTTAAAACACTTTTTCCCGAGGCGGTGGCATGATGGGGGCCCCTGACCTCGAGGGACCCTGGGCAACTGCCCAGCGTGTCCAATGGAAAAGACGGCCCTGTGGTGGGGGGCAATCAGGAGGCCTGCTTGTCTCTAGGTAGGCCTTCTGATGGCTTTTGGGTCTCCTTGGAGCCATGCCTGCTATGCAGCAGATGCCATAAGTCCAAGGAGAGAAAGGGGGTGGGGTGGACTGAAAAACGGGGGATAAGATCCAGCATGCGCTTTTGCTGCTGAGATCCACCCCCTCCAGCCTTCTCCCTGCCCTCCCCACTCCCTGTCCCAGAATGCCCCTGAACCTTTCCCCCTTACCACCAAGTGCACCACCCCTGCATCTACATGATTACATTGGACCAGAACATCTGATCCATCCATAAGCATGTAGTTTAAGTGCTACTTTAAAGGAATATTGAAATAGTGCAATTAGAGGCCGATTTGGACCTTCTGATTAGCCCCATGTGATTACGGTATGTTGGGGGGAGGAACAGTGTGCTAGGCAAGGGTCGAGTGGCATGCTAGCTTCTCTTCATGCAATGGACTGACACTCGAACAGTATTTGTCTGAACTGAATCCATCTCAGAAAAGAATGGAACGTAAAGAAGATAGACTCCAAAGTATGTGGCATGCCATGGTATGGTATTTTTCCAGGTTCTGCAGTGTAATATACTTCTCCCAGTTTGACTAGGCAGGGCTGCACCAGCTACTCTAGGCCACTTCAGTTGATCACAGGAGTTTAGTCTTTAGCTGTGCCATTCAAGGTTTTCTCAAAAGCACAACAGTAGCTTCCAAAATACAAAATAGTAGCTTCCAAAATACAGTTCTAAACTGCAGTCTTGGTTTTGCTTCCTAACAGGCATGGAGAGTATTTGAAGAAGTACCTGCCGATTTTGAAACTCAAGTGCGATCTGGAAAGGTTCTCAAAGTACAACATATACCCTGAAGTTAACAAAAGAAGGGAATCTGCTAGCAGTGCCTCTTAAAGAAAGATACGAGACTTAAGAAGGAGCTATATCCAAGTGTCAAAAATTACAGCAGTGCTTTTGTTTTTTCTTAGCAAGTGCCCAAGAACACTTATACAGCGCATGGAGATCAAGTTATTATTACAGCACACATGTGTTCATCTAATCAGGGTACTTCCTGATGGGAGAGCTGAACTGATGAACCTCAGCCAAGAGAGATGAATGAAGACATCAGAAACACTTTATACCAGTGTTTCTCAAATTGTGGGTCCTGTGGGTTGGGACCCACTTGGTGGGTCATGACCTGATTTCTGGTGGGTCCTAGGTGATGGAAAGATCAGGTAAGTAATTGCCATAAGCCCTGAAGTCATTAAAAAATCAGATACCGTATTTTTTGCACTATAAGACGCACTTTCCCCCAAAAAAACATAGGAGGGAAAAGCGTGCGTCCTAGTGATTTTCGGCCGAACTGAACATTGGGGAGGCCTGCAGAGGCTCGCGCAGGCCTCCCCGAAGCCCCCACAGGCCTCCCCGAAGCGCCCCCAAGCCCAGGTAAGTAAAAATCTTTTTCTCTCTATTTTATGCTCCATAGGATGCATGTGTCCTATGGACCGATGCGTCCTATGGAGCGTAAAATACGGTAGCTACTTATTGCCCTGCAGAGCTGAGCTCTTGCAGTTTGCAAACTAGCTGCTAATTACCCTACAAGCAGCTGAGCTCTTTACTTATAAATAAATAATATTTATTTATTTATAGATCACATTTTTTTTAAACTCTTGTAAAGCTAGGTGGGTCCCGATATACTGTCATTTAAAAAAGTGGGTCCCGGTGCTAAAACGTTTGAGAACCACTGCTTTATACAAATACTTGTTAGCCTTGACATACTTGAGAGTGGTCTTTTGGAGATTGCAAAGCCAACGCGCTGTGCAACTGTGCATTTACAAATTATGGGGGAAAGGAAAAACAAATGACCAGCTGATATTTGGAAATATATTGGAAATTACACAGCAAGTTGCAGCACCTTATACCTGAAAGTTGGTAAGGAAAAAAAACCCTTCAGAAATAGAAGTACAGGTTGATTACTCCTTATCTGGACATCTGAAATCCAAACTACTCCTAAATCCAGACATTTTGGGGGCTATGACTTTTTTAAAAAACTTTTTCCAGCACTGGGCTGGCATAGCGCAAGGCATGCTGGGGCACAACATTATTTAAAAAATTGTATAAAATGACCTTCAGGCTATGTGTATAAGGTGTATATGAGACATAAATGAATTTCATGTTTAGATATGGGTTCCATCCCCAAGATATCTCACTATATTTATACAAATATTCCAAAATCCAGACAAATCCGAAATCCAGACAACTTCCCGGATAAAGTCCGGATAAAGGATACTCAACCTGTATTCTAATGATGCAAATCTTCATGCTCTGGAGTTTTAGGATAACAATTATTGAGTTTGCTACTGAATAGTCCTCTGATTTCAGTTATGCTACTTTGATGGAAGTAGCTTAAGGTTCACGAAAACAGGAAGCGCCTGAAGATCGCCGTTTTTTGACGATCCGAAGATCAGGGAGGTCTGCAGAGGGTTACGCAGGCCTCTCCGAAGCTCCCCCAAGCCCCGGTAAGTGCAGAAACGGAGGTTTCGGCGGCAGCAGTGGTGATCCCTGGATCACCGCCACTGCTGGCCCCGCCCCTGCAAACATTCAAAGACTGAGCAACACTGATGTAGAGTATATATCAGAAAAAGCATTTTTCACTGATGCTCATGTAGGATCCGTAGCACTTGAACTCGCCCTTAAGCTGAAATTCTGTATATTCAGAGTGTAACTGAGAGAGTGGTGTGTGCTTCAGAACATAGGTGAGTAGGATCAAAATGTTCATCACTGATATGAATGAATGGGTTTCATTCAAATTGTTATGGGCAGCCCAATCCTATCCGGCTGCTAGGCCAGCATAGGACAACTACGTTGGCCCAGTTGTGCCGGCCCCAGGCTGGCGCAGAGGCCTACTGTGGCCCCTGCGGGCTGGATCCAGATGGCGTGCGATGCAGGTAAGCCATGGATGGGCTGTGAGATGGAAGGGGGGAGGGCATGCCAGGGGAGTTCTGGGGTGGGGGGCCGGCAGGGGGTGGGTGGATCGGGCCCAGGAGGGAGCAGGATCGGTGGCAGTAGCGTATATAACTCTCCCAGAACATTTCTCCTGACACGGGCCTCCTTGATTTGCGTTGCCAAAATGGCAGGTGCAGATCCGAGGAGACCTGTTGCGGAGACTGGAGCTTTACCCGGGGGTAAGGGAACCAAAGTTCCTTTATCTCAAGGAGACCTCCAACCCTGCCTGCTCTGCTCAGGATACAGCATTGCCAGCACCGGCATAGCTGGATCGTTGAGCAGAACGTAGGATAGGATTGTGCCCTGAGATATTCAAGCTTCGGTGGGGATGGAATGTTTTCTTAAAGCAAGTCTCATTTTCACAAGTGATGCTGAGGGTATCTTGCCCCTAAATCAGGCAGTTTTTGAACTGGTTGATATGGATGACTTGCAAACAACCATTTTTAATTTGAGTGGTAGTGCTTGGAAGTGTAGCTATTTAATGCAACATTATCCAACCTCCACAAAATGGGCTGCCCCATTCTGATCCAGCACTCTGTCTCTTAGCCACTACGCTAAGCAATTCTCAAATGATGAATGAGTGATATCCTGATATACAGTATATTGCATAAATATACTCAGGATATCTAAATTTTATATTGCTTTTCATTTCATAATAAATATGCCTATAACACACCAAATTGTCAAGACACAACAAAGAGCTTGTGCCACAGTTGAGAAGATATCTAGTGTACAGCGGAGACAGTAACGTTACCTAGGCTCACTAAGAAAACCTAGTTCGTTACCAAGGAAAACACTAATTACAGTTTTGAAGTCATTATGCTGCCCAACGGCGTGCTGACTTCTAGATGCTTTAAAGGACTGGTTACAATTGCATACGGAATGAACCATTTTTACAAAGACTTGCATTTTCAAGATAAATAGAATAAGAATAATTACACTTGTGTCAGTAGTCTACATTTTTGTTTTGTTTTTAAAAGCATGTTTTAACTAGTTCACCTATTATATATAAAACAAAACTTGTCCAAGGAACTTGCCTGGAACAAAAATGGTATGTAAAACAGCAGCATTAACATATCAGAGAAAAGAATACAGGGGAACAAGAACAGGCAGTTTCGAACTGGGAGATCTCAAGTTGTAATTGAGGCCAAGAGCAGAAGCCATTAATTTCCCCACAGTGCTTTGGACAGCTTTAAAGCCCACTTCAGATGCATTAGTTGGATATCATTTTCTGTTCCAGAAGGAATAAGATGAAATCAAGGCAGCTTCATAGTAAATGAATCCTACAGTTATGTTTTGTGAAGGGTCATTTTAATTTCAGGGTCTTTTATTACACAGCAAGGTAACTGACTGGAGTGTGAAATAACATTTACAGCGTAAACAAACTCTGATTTCTTCTTCTCAGCACCTTAAGAAACGGTTCAAGCATTTGCTTCTTGGAGGCTGAAGAATTGTTTAGATTATTCAATTTTGTGCGTGCGCGCATTATATACAACCCTTTATCAATGTATGTTCAATTACATTGCTAAGTGATTTGTGCTGAACTCGGTTTCACTGCTTTTTCCTATCACCACGGCTACTACAGTATCTGGAAAAGGAGACAGATATACTCAATGGTAGCGCAGTGTTGCATCAGCTTCCTGGGCTCCAGTGAACCCTGAAAGCCCCTGGAAAATGGTGTGAGCTGAATGGGACCTGCCCGATCCCAACCTAGCTCCAAATAGCAGAGCACACTTAGGTAACACCAAGACAGCACAAGATTCGTGATGGGATCTCCCACATGTTTTGGAGAGGGGAGTTAAAAGCAGCCTGAAGGGTGGGCAAGTATGCAACATGGCACTGGGAGTTTCATGCTTTTCTCTTGCACCGTTTTCCCAATTATAATTGCCACCGCAAAGGTACTACTTGCCCAGCAAGGCAAAATATATAGATATACCCATATGGACATACTTCCAGGGTTCTAGAAAAAGCATCTAGAAAAAATGCTCAGAAAAACTCAAGAGTTTTTTTTTAAAAAAACAATCGTTCTCCAATAACACTGGGAACGTTGGCACGCCTGGGGGAGCTCCCCACCAGACCTCGCCATCATCTCCTCTTCTGATGCAAACTCACCCTCACTTAGAAATAAGTCCTGTTCCTGTGCTGGAGGCTTACCCCTGGGTACGGGAACAAATGTTCCCGGATAAGGAGACCTCTGGGACTGCCCCTCCACTATAGAATGCAATATGGGCTCTGGTGGTGCAGCTGCATCGATGGGGAGGGAGGAGGATAGGACCCCTTATAAGGCCTTAGTAAGCCTCTCCCTCTTAGCATCAGTCTTCCCCATCTGCACATGATAATAATACTTTGCAGAATTCTTATCAGGATTACAATAAGACAATACATGAATACTCAAAAGCACCATACAAATGCTAAGAGTTATGTGTATATGAAACACTGAACTTTTGAAATGTGCTCTCTGTAATAGGAATTTATATTTTTCTGGGGATCTACCAAATGTTGATAGGTGATAGATATCATCTTCAAATATATCTCCACATCCTCTTCTGGAGCACAGGGATAAATGCCATGCCCCCCCCCCACACACACACACATTCTCTGTCTGATATACCCACTTTGTTCAGCCTAAAGCGGTTTTTTAACATAGCAAGGTGAATGTCGCACATATTCTATACAAATTAAATTCTGTCATGTCGACGTGACTAGCTGTAACTACCGGATATGTATTTTTGCTTTTGGATGGTTGCTGGAGTTGTGAAAGTAGGCATGACCGTCTCTTTAGAATGCAAAACCGAAATGTAGATTTTATTTTTATTTATTTATTTGTGCGAAATAGAGAATGCAAAGTTTTGCATGAATGATTTACAAGTGGATGTTTTTTTTAAAAAGCAAAGATCCATATAAACACATTTGAAATGCATTAACCTGTATTGAATGAATGCATATAAAACACTTTCTGCTCAAATAAGCGTATGTGACTAAAATGTTGGTGTATTTGGCCATACCAATTTCGTTTGGACAGGATTGCCTTTAAATGTGCAGCCAGGAGATGAAACTTTCTGCTGGGACTCAGATTTCTCTTGTAATTGAATCAGCTAAAAATTTGCTACTCATTAGATATTCTCTCCGTTTCTGTCATTTCAAGATCTAATACAGGTGGCAAAAAAATGGCCTGGTAAGGTAGTACTTATGTAGCGTATTCCTGAATCATTTCAGAAGTGGGGTGATGCCATGACTCAGTGCAAAATATATCTGCTTGGAATGCAGAATGTCCCAGGTTCAATCCCTCATATCTCCAAGCAAGACTGGGAAAGATCCTACTGTCAGTGAATGTAGCCAATGCTGACCTAGACGGATCAATGGCTTGACACGGTTTACGCAGCTAGCCTATGTAGGTGTTTAAAAATGAGGGCCATGATCAAGCACATTCTTTCCAAGGAAATGTTTTTTTTTCCCCTCAAACAGCAGCCTCTCAGGCCATCTCCCAAACTGTCTGAGAAAAACAGAAGGACTTTTCAAAAAGAGGTCTCTGGGGCAATGGGGCAATGGGTCAATGGGGCAAACAATGACAGGGGGGCAGGAAGGGCACCATGCTGCCAGCCACACTGGCTAGTGCCAGCAATGAAGCAACAGGCCGCATGGGGTGTGTGTGTGGAGAGATAGGTGGGCCACTGCAGGAGGCGCCCTGTATCACATGCCAGCTCAGGGATTGGCCCATACACTCTTCCCTCTGATTGGACCATGTGCTATGGCCTCCTAGACTGGTGTGCCTTTTTGCAGTGATGCAAGGTGTTAAACTCTGGATGAAGTGTACATTGCTTATCTTCTGCTGTGGCTGAGTGGCTCCAGCTTTGTGGAGTAGCTGGGGTGAGTAGCCTCCCCCTCTTCTTTTGTTCCTGCTATGGGCGTTTCTGGCCAGTCATATAAATGGTGAGTGCCTTGCTAGTTAGGGTGCATATTTATTTTTATTTATTTATTTATTTTTTCACATTTTTATACCGCCCTTCCTCCAAGGAGCTCAGAGTGGTGTACATATTTCCTCCCCTCCTTTTTTTTTGTCCTCACATCAACCCTGTGAGGTAGGTGGGGCTGAGAGATAGTGACTGGCCCAAGGTCACCCAGGAAGCTTCATGGCTGAGCGGGGATTTGAACCTGGATCTTCCAGGTCTAAGTCCGACTCCCAAACCACATTGGACTGGGCTCCCATCCTGTGACTCTGTGCAGTGAGCAGGGACATGTGTTGCAGGGGCAGCAGGTGAGGCAGAACTGTCCTGTCGTGGTCCGCGGAAAATAACCGCAGCCGAACCCTAAGATTGCATGCATGTACCACCTGCTTCCCTTGTGACCTGTCCCAGTTCATCCCCTGGCATAAGGGCTCCTTCCAGCTGGTGGACACCCCTACTCAGACTCGAATCCTTGCCACATGTTTGCTTCACGGAGCTACCTTCTTCCAAGGGAGCTACGGTATCTTTCGACCCTTGCTCTGGTCTGCTGAAATACGTATTCCTTGCATGTGTGTGCGAGTGGGATAAGGGGGCCAATGGTGCAAGGACATAAGAGCAAGGACCAATGATGCAAGGATATGCCACTGATGTGCTGATGTCAGGATGCTGCTAAATGGGTGATGGGCTGTGTTGGGGCTTCCATGGATGCTGTTGGCATTGCTGAGAAGGTCTGTGCCAGTGTTATTGGGAGAACAGCACTGGTGTGGCGCTGCCAGGACAGGCTTATCATATGATATGACTGACCCTGCAACGCCGCCTCTGCACCATCAGCATTGCATCCGAATAGGATTGTACTGTAAGTAGCAGTTTAGATCTTTGTTCAGCCTTCCAGTATTGACACATTTATGCATTCATTTTTTTACTGAATGGGTGATGTGAAATACATGGATTTGCTGAACAAAACAGAGAATGGGTGGTTTCTTGTTATACAGGCCAAGGAAGATCTACCTGTGCATTTCACAAGAAAGAAATGAGGATCCTTTTGATTCTTCCAAAAGGACTAATTTATACTCTTTTCATAAAATGTCACTGAAGGGTTGCATTTTGTGAGAATACACTGTAAAATACTCTAGATTGTGAGGTGTGACCTCTGTCCAACTCAATTGAGTTAGCAGATACGAAACACAGGGCAGTTGAGTTGTATTGTCCTTGCTGTCATGCTGCCTTCCAGGTTTAATTTGCCTCTTTGCTCCAGCATTATAAAAGATAGCGCGGTTGGGAGTCTCCCAGCCTTGAAAATAATAAAAAGGCAAAGATTGAATTGAGTTGTCAGACCAAAGAAAGTAAAACATTCTACAGTGAAAGCAGCCAATAATTAAGGGGATGGTCTACGAAAGTGGGAAAGTAGTGGCCAGTTGAACAAAAAGGAAATAACAATATTTCTAAAATCAAAAAGGTGACAAATCTAAAAGCCTACTTAAAAACAAAACATGGTACAGGTCATACTATTCAAGACAAATTTCTGCTATGATAACATTTCACAAAATTCGTAGAACTTGTTTTACACAGGTTACAAGAGACTCGTATGAGGCCCAAACGAAACACACAGCTATTCTGTAGGAAAATACAACTGTTGGCCCAATCCTGTCCAAGCCATTTGTGGCAGCGCTCCTAAAATAGCCCCCCGGTGGCACGCTTCGCACACCATCAAAATCCATTTTACAACAGCGGAACTGTGTTCCACTGCCATAAATGCCTCTGCGCATTTGTAAATGCCTATCCAGGACTGTGCCAGTATGCAGAGGAATTTAATGTAAAATTTATCTGTTGTAAAATAGGTTTTGACGTGCATTTTAGGAGCACAGCGGCAAAAGGTGGCAGTGTGGAAGGCCAGCCACTGGACCCAGACAGGTAAATCAGATGGAGGCGGGGTGGGGGTGTCAAACAAGGAGAGTAGAGGGCAGAACAGGGATGAGACGGAGGCAGACAGAGGCCGGGAAGGGGGTGGTATCAAAGGTAGCGCCGTTGCCAATATCCTATTCCCCTTCCCGGCCTCGATCTGCCTTCCCAAGTCCACTTGGACTTGCACCAGCAAAGTAGCTGTCACAGATCCGAGTAGATCCATGCAGGTGGTGGAGGATTACTCCTGGGTAAGTTGAACAAATGTTCCCTTACCAGAAGAGAACTCTTGGGCCTGAAACTCCCCCACAGGATGCCGAGCATGCCCTGTTGGTGCAGCTGCATCAACACAGGGTGAGTTAGGTAGGATTTGGCTGCCCAAGTCACATCCATGTGTTTCAGCTCAAAGAGGATTTATGACCACACAGTCACTGCAATATAGGGCTTTCTCTGGGGAAATCCCGCACCATGCGATTGGGTCCGGGAAGAGGGTTAGGATTCAGCAGCCTCTGCTGCCATTGAACCCACTCCCTCTCCAGACCTGATTTTCCCATCCCCCACCCCTCCCTGCCCCATTTCACCCCCTCCCCGCCCCGTTCCACCATCCCCCACCCCTTCTGCCTCTCCCGCTGACATACCTGCTCCTGCGAGCGGCAGGAGATGCGGCGTCACAGGCGGGAAGGTGCAGGATTTCCTGCCGGTCTTCCTGGCAGAGCACCTCTTATGACTAGCGCTGACTACTTTACCGCAGGAAGCGCCACTACGCCAGCAGACGACATCAGATGATGTCGGCCAGTAAGTTGGATTATTGGGCTCTTAGAAGCTTTAAGAAAAAGGACACTGAGTAGGTAATCAAGTTGATCTTCTTGTTAGCAGATTTGTACCTTACGGTACAATTCCTAGTGTTTTGTCAGTACTTATTTAATGTAGTAAACAGTGTGACTTTTACTACTCCCCTGGGGAGATTATTTCACAGTTTAATGCAACCATTCTCAGAAAGATTTTTTCTAATATTCTCCTTTTTCCAGCCTAACCAACTTCCATTCATTACTTTTAATTGTTCCCCTCCAGCAGCCCATTTAACACTAAGTATTTTCCATTGTGTTTAAACTGTAGCTATTTCTCTCAGTAACATTTGAACCAAATTCTAAACATTTATAGTTAAGAGTGATGGACTTTTTTCTTGTGACCTCCCTCCTCCATTTTCTACACTTTTAAGGAAGTGTTATAAAATCCAATCCCAACATTGGCGGCACTACACAGTATCATTGCTACACGAGCAGCAAACATGTGAAATATGGACACCATACATACACAGCAAATATGGACACCATACATACACAGCAAATATGGACACCATACATATACAGCATCTTTAAACCAACATGCATCTGCATCCAGGAACCCTGGCTCAGGCAAGTTTTTCAGATGCACACAGGTTTTTCTATACACCCATGAATGATGTCCTTGCTCCATGCTTCCTACAGCAATCATAATAAGTGAAGCTGATCAAAGAAGTTTAGACTTTGGGCTGAATAGTACTATGGTTGCCTGTTGCACAATTTGAAGTCGTAAACAGACCTATTTTAGAAGTTGTACTATACAGCATGCAACTGTAAAAGAGTCTCAGAAGCTTATTATACAGGTTATACTGTATGTATAACTGTCCTTGCAGACACAGAGGGTTGCCCACTGGGAAGGTGGGCAGCAAGGCAGAAGAGCCTTATCTTTGCAGAAAAAAAAATCACTTGCCCCCAAACACTATGCTTCTTTCATACCACCAAGGAACATCACCAGCTGAAGAGGGTAGCACACATCTGCTAGCTCTGAGCAAACAAGCAAATTGTGTTTGCTGAAGCCAAGAGAACACAGCTTGCTTAGCCTCATGCAACATGCCTCCGAGTCTTTTCGCCTGCTAGCTTCATGGAACTCCAAGCAGGAAGGGTCTTATTGTCATGTGGTAGCTACATCCTAAATTCTTAGGCGTCAGTTGCCTATTGGGTACTCTTCGCCAATTGCTCCCCAACTAACAAATCAGGAAGAGAACCAGTTCCCAACCCGTTCCTGACCGAGTACCACCTCCGGCGCCGCTCTCCTTCTGAGTACCACCGGAAGTGACTGGCGATGATATCATCATCGGTTACTTCCAGTTTTTCAGAGGCCAGAAAATGCAGGTAAGAGGCTCTGGGCAGGTGGGAGGGCCCTTCTCAGCATTCCCAAGAGGCTCAGCCAAAGGCAGGAGCTTTGTGGGAGCAAAAACGCGCCACCAAAAGTGACGCATCGGAGTGACGGTCCAGTGGTCCGAGTACCACCAGCAGTTGGGCGAAGTACCACTGGTGGTACTAGTACTACAGGTTGGGGACCCCTGGTGTAGACGAAGGGGAAGGAAATATAGAAGAGGTTGGTAGCAAGGGAGAAAAGGAGATGGGAGTTCAGAGGGAGAAATGGGATGTTTGAGGAGTGGAATAAAGGAAGATAAGTGGAATTGAGAGGGAGGAAGGTGAGGATGAAGAGTGAGGAATAGGGGCAGGAAGGTAAGCAGGAGGCAATGAAGTCGGAGACAGGAAAAGGACACTTTGTCCCTTGCACCACATTCAACCATATATTATTATTATTATTATTATTATTATTATTAATAATAATAATAATAATAATATTATATTAATAATATAATAATAATCATCCCCATTTCAAAGCCGAAGAGCCAGCGTTGTCCGAAGACGCCTCCGTGGTCATGTGGCCGGCGGCATGACTTTCCTTGCCGCAGCGCGTAGCATGCGGCTGGAACACGGAGCGCTGTTTACCTTCCTGCAAGCGGTACCTATTTATCTACTCACATTAGCATGCTTTGGAACTGCTAGGTTGGCAGGAGCTGGCCAAGCAACGTGAGCTCACCCCGTTGCGGATTCGAACTGCCAACCTTTCGGATTGACAGCTCATGGTTCAGCGGTTTAACCCACTGCGCCACCCGCTGGCTGCACAATTTTATACTTGGAGCCCAATCCTACCCAACTTTCCAGCACCGATGCAGCCGTGCCAACGGGGCATGTGCTGCATCCTGCGGTGGGGGGGGGGCAGTCACGGAGGCCTCCTCAAGGTAAGGGAACATTTGTTCCCTTACCGCAGGGCCCCAAGTCATTTTCAGACATCTGCTGCATACTGTTTCCCTCATGTTTGGCCACAAAAGCCATTACATTGATGGCAGAATTCTCATGGCTTGGGAATTGCAAAGAGCAGTGTGGGACAAGCATTGTGCCTTAGTTACACTTGATCAGTCAACAGAAACTGGAGACAGTTGTTGGAAACCTTGAAAGGTTTGATGAATCAGTTTGAATAAATACCCAAAACTTTGCATGCAGTAGTAACGTTTTATCCAGCCTCCTGTGATATGGAAATCAGGATAAGAAAACAACACAGTCATTTACAGAGTAATAATGGCTTGGTCTGAAATATGAGAAAGCTTTGTGTGCTTTTGGTACCTGCAATTTTAGTCCTAATGGAAACCAAGAACGTTTTAATATATTTCTTTTAAATTACCATTACAAAAAATAAAAAATAGAGGGAGGAAAAAAAGCTACAACACATTATTTGTCTTTAAAAGCTGTTAATGTTCATTTTTACTTGACCATGGCTGAAATCTCTTCATGATTTTTACTACTTTGCTTCTTCAAACATTTTGTCAGGCTGAATCTAAAAGAGTTAATAATGAAAGTTCTGTCAATTTACCACAGTGCTAAAAATTATTACACCAATATTAGATTATAATGAGTTCTGAGAGGCATGCATATGTAGACTGCCTTGATTTTAATTTATTTTTTATTAAAGTTACTAATATATGTGAATTACAAAAAAAAATACAACTACAGCAGGAGATAATAATTATAAAATATAATAGTACTGTTCTTAATAAGTCAGAAAAACAGACATTTCTCAAATAGATCAGTGAAGATCTCCACCCCCAAAACAGTCAATGACTGGTCAAAAATGAATGTCTTCCATGTCAATACTTATAGGGTGAATGGACATAATTCGAAGACTTTGACACCAAATCCCAGATAAAGCAATGGTGGGAAGCCCTCAGTCTACACTACAACCAACGAGATGGAGATGTAGATCTCCAACCAACGAGATCTATAGTAGCCATAGTGGAAAACTGAACTTCAGCTTGAAGGTTGGTCGTATCCACATCTTGGAGCTGGAGAAATCAGTTTGTGAGCTCTCAGGGAGGATGATGGCTGAGATATTTCTACAATCTCCCAAGATGGTACAGACCACCACTATGTCCAACTCAAGTGAGGAGTCCAAATATGCCATTTTCGGCATTGACATTATAGGGGATTGAGACCAATCCACAGAAAGCTCATTTGTAAGCATCAAAGTCTGAGCCACTGACATGGACCATGTTGAGGCAGGAGCCTAAGGATGTTTTTCCACAGACTGGAGTCCACACTGTGATGCTTTGCCTTCTTTTTAGGGGATATTTGATAGTGATGGTAACGGTATCCCCTGCTCGAAAGCCAGTCGTGTCCGACTCTAGGGTGTGGTGCTCATCTCCGTTTCTAAGGCCAAAGAGCTAGCGCTGTCCGAAGACGCTTCCGTGGTCATGTGGCTGGTGACCTTCCTGCCGCAGCGGTACCTATTTAGCTACTTGCAATTTCTTGCTTTCGAACTGCTAGGTTGGGAGGAGCTGGGATAGGAGACGGGAGCTTACTCTGTCATGCAGCAGTCGGGTCTCGAACTGCTGTCCTACCGACCTTCCAGTCTGCAGTTCAGCGTCTTAACCACTAAGCCATTGTAGCATCACAGGCGGCACTATTGATAGGGATAGTGATTCCCAAATGGGACTGATGATGTTTACAAGGAGAAACATTCCTAACAATGATGTTAAAGCAGTGTCGAAAAGGCACTGTGAGAATGGGCATTCTTCCCATCCTCAAGGTACTTACTGGGCAGGGGATTTTCCCACTAGAGAGCAGGGACAAAAACAGTCAACAAAGCTCTGGCAGCTTCTCAGTTTGGCTCTGTACATGTGTGGAATTCCACTATATGTGATTGTATAGAAACCAGGAAGAAGCAGTTACAAATAAAATTCATTGTTCAATACATGTGCCTGTTTTAAATCCTTTGCAATATCTTAAAAATAAATCCGTTTAAATATCAGTGCCATGTTCCATGTCCTCATATACCAATATGAAAGTAGAGGAGATTCCGCCCTTTTCAAATAACTCCAAAAGCAGTTTGGTGACTGTCAAAAGGTTAGTTTCCATTTCTGGATGTGCCTGCAGAATGATGTCTTTAAGATAATGTTGCAGGATAAGCTTAGGTCAGCAAGAAATAAATATCTTGTAATGACCTCGGTGACTGCAATAATGGTCATTCAAAAACCATGAATGATTGGATGAGCCCAAAAGATGCGATAAAAATCTGCAAGTCTTGCAGCACACCGCCAACAGTCATCATGGTCAGATTACAAATTTGTCCTAATCTAGAGGGCGTAAAATACCACTAGGTCTGTATTTAATTAAGAGAAGTTCTATTTGGATTTTTAATCAGTTGAATATTAAAGCCAGGTCGCTGTCAAACACTTCTAATCAGTTCTACTGTGGAGAGCTTTACTTTCTCTCTCAGAGAGTTTGCCATTACTTACATACTGAATAATGAACCACCCCAACACCTTTCCCAATCTGCCAAGGTCTTTAAAAAGAACAGACCATTGTGTCTCATTTTCACCGACAGCTAAGAGCTACTCTGGCAAGAAGACTCTGGCTGGAGGTACAAAAACAGAGAAGCAGCAATTATTCATCTTCCTACCCCAAGGGCAGAGGCCATCAAAGAAGAGATCATGATCCATACAGTAATAATGCGTTGCCTTTATGATCCTAAACTCTCAAGCCCTTCACATACAGTATTTTTACAACAGTTTAAAACTGAGCCAATGCTATTATCTTTCCATTATAAATGGGTGTAGAGGCCGAGGATGAAAGCAAGTGGTTTACCTATGGCTATCATGTGACTTGAAGCTAACTTCTGTACCTTGGATTTCTAGCTTATTTGTTTTTCCGGACTGCTTTTTAAGACATGTATAACATGCTCACGGGGAAAATCTATTTTGTGTGTAGGCGTCGAGGGCAGTGGCCAATGGTACAACTCGGTGGAATAGCATACAAAGAGGAGGGAGATAAGGTTGAAGGTGCAACGATAATTTTAATTGTGGGGATAATAATACAATAACAGGGGGGGACGGATCAAAAATAAGGTGCAATGCAATATGTTCACAAGCAGTTTCTAGATAAAAAGAAAGAGGAGGTAATCCTTACGAGGAAAAAGGGGTACATAATCAATCATGGTGCCCTTCTGGGACGGGTTGGGTTTCTTGCAGTGATTCCACTCTTACTTGGCTGATAGGTCCCAGATGCAACCACACTTTGGTCCCCAGAAGTGCTTTTTAAAAACTGCTGACCCAGTGGGTTCTGTTTCTGGAAGTAACGTTCTCCTAGAGCAGCTTTGAGAAAGCAGTTGTGGGGGTGAACACAGAGGCGTTGTTAGGGGGGACAGGGGCCCCAGGGTGGCGGGGCAGCACACAGCGGGGGGTGTACTTGTCCCCAGAGTCATCATCGCCGGGTCGCACTCTCCGGCGCTTTTTTCATCGTCTTTGTTCTTGCTGCGAAATGAGCCCGCCCACCCGCCCTGGAGCCATTTGGTTCCAAAGTGCTCCCAAAAGCGGCAGGGGTGTTTCCCCTCCACGCCGTGGCCGAAATTTGGCAGTGGCATGCAAAAATGTCAACCCCCAGGGGGCGAGGCTTGGGGTATAGGAACGCCACTGGGTGAACACAGGTATGGAAAAGCCCCCCCCCCTCTCTCTGCTGTGCTTTAAACGTTCCCCCTCTACTTTATAGGATTCCATACAACCTGGGGCATCACCTCTAATTTCAGTTCAAGGAGAGAGTTGGATTTTATACAAAACCTTTGCATCCGACTTCAATGAGGAGGAGAGCAGCCACAGGCACACTGCCACAATTGACACAAACAACGATGTTTCATCTTCGCTGTGCGACTCTGAATGCTGCTGACAAGCAAAAGAAACCTGCTTTAAACCTGAATTTTTCTTGTCCAAGGACGGCCACTAGTTCAGCAGCACGGTTCAGCAGCACAGATGATGGAATTTAGGCAGGTGCCAACTTCTCAACTTCCTGCTGCACTCTGACATGACAAGCGGTCGCTACTGAACCTCACTTCTACACATAATAGTTCAAGGTACAGGAGTACTTTAAGAACTTAGGAAAAGTTTTCTCCCCTAAGACTATTTCCTGAGGACCGTGTCACGTGTGTATCTAATCCACGAGTCCCTGCATCAAAGAGGTTATATAGAGAAGTGTGACTGGGCGATATTTTTTTGACCTGTTTCCAGTGATTGAACGTAAGAGCATAAGACGAGCCCTGCTGGATCAGGCCAAAGGCCCATCTAGTCCATCTTCCTGTATCTCACAGTGGCCCCACCAGATGCCTCAGGGAGCACACAAGACAACAAGATACCTGTATCCTGTCGCCACACCCTTGCAGCTGGCAATAAGAGATAGCCTATTACTAAAACCAGGAGGTTGCTTATTCCCATCATGGGGAGGTATTTGGAGACTGTATTGTAAAGGTCCAACAGACTGTGTTTGCCTGCTGATGTCAGGACTGGCCCATTCATGAGGCCAACTGAAGCAGTCGCCTCAGGCAGCAGATTGGTGGAGGGTGCCTATCTACGTCCTCCTATTTGCCCCACCTGCTCCTCCTCCTCCTCCCATTCCCTGGATTGGAAAAGGAAGAGGGGGACAGAGAAGAAAAGGAGAGGAAAGTGCTGAGCTAGAACTTTGGAGAGTGGGAGGAGCAGAGGCTGGCACATCGTCCGGTAAGGGGGCCGCATTTGGCATGCTGCCTCAGGTGTCAGCAGGTCTTAGGCTAGCCCTGGTTTATATATAAAGCCATTCTCTTTTCCCACTAAAGTGAACTGGCTATTGCTAAACACAGTCCTGTGGATAATTTTACATAGATGCATTCAGCTATTGCTTCTCCCCCCCCCCCCAAGACGATACAGCTGTACTCTTAAGATCTAATGTCTCCTTCCTAATGGAGGATGTCATTCAACTCTAAGACACTTTCTTGCTTTTCTAAGAAAAAGAGCAATTAAAAAATAACCCCATGGATATACAAGTTTATGTTTGCAAGTTGTACTACTTCTGCAAACATTTATGTCTTTTAAAGATTTATCACTCAGTCTGGTGTGTACAGATAGATATACAGACCACATGCCTCAAGCTAATTCAGATTTCAGATATTTACAAATTAAATCACAGCAAAGTTTAGCCATTGCCAGAAATCTGTCTCTCCCATCCATTACAGCATAAATCCTGCTGTTTCTGAACAAATATGGATCTGCAAACTCCATTTTAACATAAATGACACCAGATAAACGACATGAAAAGCAAAGCAAAGTAGATTGCATTGCAAAACATAACTATCTGAGATCAGAAATTAGTATCTGGCTTTTGTGTGTGTGCGTTTTGTTTCCTTTCATAACCTTGTCATACTTGGTTTCAAACTGACCACCTGAGAAGTTAACAGAGGCAGGGAATTCTTCTGCTGTGGGGATAGAACATACACGTAGTCCTTTGGGACAAGATCCAGGTGTGTGAAAAAAAGTACAAATTGCTCATGCTTCCTCACACATTTCTCCAAATCGGATCAACTCTAGAACACTAACAGCCCAATCCTACCTAACCTTCTGAACACCGATGCAGTGAAGCAGAAGCAGAGAAGGGAGGGGTGGGGGGGCGGCAAAACGGGCAGCTGGGAGGTGTCAATAGCACCGTTTCAGCGGTGGGAAGAACAGGCGGCAGCGGTGGAGATGGCGATTGTTTTGGCCTGTCGGCAGCGGCGGTGACGTCACTTCCAGCGGTGACGTCACTTGAGGGCCGCATAGCGATGCCTCTGCAGTGAGGTCTACTGAGAAAGGACACATTTTTATTTCTTTTTCCCCCCTATAATAACAGAGCAAATCTGGAGCCTTCTACAGCCATATGCTACCTCTTCTCATCATCCAGTCAAGTCCTCTCTAGGGACAGCAATAATTAGAAAGGTTGGGAAAAGTCAAATTGCTGGAGATTCTCTTAATATCCCTTCTATTATGCTATGTTTTGGAGCAATTCCACACTTAATTCTGCAGTAGGTTAAATACCTTGTGACTGGACCTTTCAGGGTTTTTAACGTTATTTGTCTGAGCAGTGTAGTTCACACACTTGCAAACTAAACACTTAATTATGATTAAAGCTTATCCTGACCAAAAAGCTGAGTTTTATATGAGTACTGGAGCAAGACTCTGAGAGAAGGTGCCAGAATTTCATTCATAAGTGACAGAACAGCTTTTTCTTTGTTCAAAAGTGAATGTGTTAATAGTCAATGTGAACAGCACCAAAACCAAACCATATGCTGTATCTCGAATAATTTTGCTCCTCAAATAGATCTCTCTTAAACATTCAGGAGCTCTTCCTGCAATTCAGAAATAAAATCTAAACATGTTCAAATCGGTTTGTTCCTGTGTCTTATTGGGAATATATCGAGTACTCTCCCTAAGGAGGTTTACCTGGTAAAGGTCAAGGTATCCCCTGCTCGAAAGCTAGTCGTGTCCGACTCTAGGGTGTGGTGCTCATTTCCGTTTCTAAGGCCGAAGAGGCCGCCCGGCATGACTAACGGAACGCTGTTACCTTCCCGCCGCAGCCGTACCTATTTATCTACTTGCAATTTCTTGCTTTCGAACTGCTAGGTACCTACTCTTGTGTCTTTTTGTCATTAGGTGAAGATATTTTTTATTTTCCCAGACCCTTTTCAAATACCAGTTGAATTATTTTTAACCTGCCCTTGCCTGATGTTGCTGTGTTTTATTCTGCCTTTGTGTAAGGCACCAGTGGTCTCAAACCAGAGAGACTAGCAGCAAGGCTCAGGCACCTTTCCAGGGCCCCTCACATGGGCACTTGGCTACCCTAAGCCACCCACCCAAGCCAGCCAGCCAAGAAATCATGTGATCTGGGAAGTCAATGGAGTCCCCTCCTGATCCTATATAAGAACTCCTTTGGGTATAAGCCCCCCCCCCCGACTTTGAGCTACTCATCCCTAGAAGGTGCCAAACAGACTCTGGCCTTGCTCCCTGTTCTGCTTCACCCTCCTGTCACCTCAATCCAGAACATCCCCTCCTCCTCATACTGCAGAAGAGTCTGCTATGATAATATTCCACAGCAGTCTGTGCTTTTTGACATTTATGTACACTGCAACAATCTTCAGCTTTACTAGCATCTGTAATTACAGATACTATAAAGATTGCTCACTCAGATTCACAGAACTGGTTTGGAACAAAGCATCGAAGAAGAACTGAAAGTCAGATACTGCATTAAAAGGCAGTTGTTAAAAAAGGGGTCGTAATCTCTGTTCCCGGTAGTTTAGAAGTGAGTGGAGGTTTTTGCTTGGAGTTCTGAGGAGTGGGAGAGTGTGGAAAGTTTCAGGATGGTGATTGCAGGGACAATATCTCCCCATTCGTTTGTTGCCACAGAATAGAAAGGACTCCAGCAGTTGCCAGGGTAGCAAGGGTGGAGGCTCAGGGGGTGAAAAACTAGGCTTACCATCTGTCCCGGAAAAACCGGAACTGGCCGTCACTGGGTCAGTCCCGGTTTTCTGGGTCTGCCACTGTGCCACTGCTTCAACAAATTAAATTTTTTTCGGCACTGTCATCTTGGATCTCGCAAAAATCTCACGAGATCCAAGATGGTGGTACCCAAATCTCACAAGATTTGGGCTCCGACATATTGGATCTTGCGAGATTTCACTAGATCCAAGATGGTGGCGCCGAGGAAAACCTTTTAAATTGTGGAAGCGGCGGCAGCTTGAGGGGGCAGTCGGAGTCTTGGCTGGCCCGAATGCAGCCGGCCAGGCTCCAGAGTTGCACCGGCGGCAGCAGCAGCAGCAGCTTGAGGACCCAGGGCAGTCGAAGTCCTGTCCGGCCCAAGTGCAGCCGGCCAGGAGAGAAGGCGGAGGGAAGGAGGACAGTGACAGCAAGGCAAGTGGCAGTGGCAAAATGACCATAAATAAATAAATAAATAAAATTTTCAGGCTCCCTTTGGGCGGCAACTGGGCACTTTGCACCGCAGTACTTCAGGACAAAGATTAATTAATTAATCGGGGGGGGGGGGGCGGTTGAGAACCGGGAAAATATGGTAAGCCTATGAAAAACACCCTTGGGACTTCTCCAACAGTAGCAGTGTTCATGTACTGCCTTTGAAACTTTTTTTCAAAGACCCTGATGTGAGAAGCAGAGTCAGACTCAGGAGGAGGCAGGCTGACCAATTTGTCTAGGCCCCGGCATAAGTACCAGTCTATCTGCACCAGATGTAGATGAATAAAAGAAACTAACAACACAATCCTATCCAGCACCGGCGCTAGGCCCATGCTGTATCCAGTGCTGTAGAAGAGCAGGTTGGAGGGTCTCCTCAGAGTAAGGGGACGTCCATCCCCTTATCACGGGTAACGCCCTAGTCTCCGCTATGGGAGATTTCTCTTGCTGTTATATTTTATTTATTTATTTTATTTATAGAATTTTTACCCCGCCTTTCTCCCACCAGGGCAACCAAGGCGGCTTACAACAAAAATATTAAAATACATAAGTACATTTAAAATCAAGAATTAAAATAATTAAAAACAATTAAAACAAACAGCCCCAGTGGGTCATCCACATTTGTTAAAAGCAATTTGTAAAAAAGCCAGCCCACCATGTCAGACATCAAATGCTGATCTAAATAAAAATGTCTTGAGGCCCCGCCGAAAGGTCTCTAAGGAGGAAGCCGTTCTTAATTCCAGGGGGAGGGAATTCCATAATTGGGGCGCCACTGCCGAGTGCAAGTATATAACAAGTGCATCACAGCAAGATCCTTATGTTATTTAACCAGTGCATCACAACAAGATCCTGCACCTCAAAATTTAACCACTATAGCACCGAAGAGAAGTGCCACCATCAAACAGGCAGTGGCAAAAATGATAAGCCAAAGGTGGTTTCCAAGAACCTTTTACCCCCTCAAGCTCCAGCATATTTTGAGGGGAAATGTCCTCCTTGGAGAACTTCCAGCTGAGTCCTATACTGAACAATGTTCTGAAATCTCCTACCATTAACTCCAGTTGGCCTATGTGCTCCCCTCCCACCACATTTGTTGGAGTCAGACAAGTTTCCATAAATATCATTCTCGTATCTTCTTCAAATTGGGAAGAGAAAGCTTAATAGAACCAACGAACTAACTGAGCCTGCAGCAGTGATTACTAAACTCCAGTCAGAAGAGTATAATAAGCATGTTTTGCTGTTCCACCTGTTGCCAAGCTTTCGAGGCCTGCAGTTCTATGTTAGGAAATTAAATGCCTGAAAGCTTGAAGTAGCACACATGGTCTGTGTTTTCATTTAGTTCTTTCAGGAGAAAGTATACAAGAAGAAACCACAATCTTCTGTTTGGATCTCCAGAATCAGTAAAGAATATAAGAGGGGGGGGGGGAATCTTGTAATGTGCTCTGCACAAGAACGTCTAGGAAAATGTTACGGAATAACAACTAGGAGTCTGTGCTGAAAGAAAGGGGTAGGAAATCATTGATGGCAAACAGAGCAGCAAGGTACATTTGCCCAGTGACTCACTAGCCTAGTGCAAAGAGAGGCATCTTTCAGCTCATTCCATGGCAACGTAGCCGATCTAGAATGGTTTTTGTAGCAATGGAATACTCTGTGTGGGGAGAGGGATGTATGAACTGTCCATCTGTTCAGCTTTAAATTAAGCATTTATAGGGCTCCGGTATCCATGTGGGATGAGTTCCAGGCCCCCCCACAGATACTTGAAAACCATGGATAGGGGCAAAACACACACACCCGTCCCCCCTGTGCCCTTGTCTTTATTTATTTAGTGTTGGCACTACGCCAGCGTGGGTCTTGCTCAAACAGGATGATATAAGTAGCAGCATGCCGCTTATAGCATAGAGCCTGAATGATTCTAGCAAGCAACCTTGGTGCTAGAGAGGTTTCGAAAGTTAGCAGGAAGCAATTTCTGCTTCCTGTTAATGTTCAGAGCCTCTCTAGCACTGAGGGTCCTTGCTAGAATCATTCAAGCTCTGTGCTATAAGCAGCATGCTGCTGCTTATAGCATCCTGTTTAAGCAAGACCCATGCTGGCTTGGTGCTAATGCTAAAGAAATAAATTAAGGGCGCAGGGGTACAGATCCTGGATCCGCGGATAAGTGAATTCACAGATACCACCCCCCTGTATTTTGATAGAAGTCCTAGTACAAAGGGCAGTAACCCAGATGATCCCTCTATAGAAAAATATCAAATGAGAAATAACATCCGTTTTGTCTGAATTCTGTCAAATTCAAAAGTTTTTACGGTATCTTTAAACAAGTTGCTTCAGCTGTCACTGTCCCAGAGTATTCCTAGCTGAGACCTTTTGCTATCATTTACTTAGAGAAGCAGCAACAGCAGCAGTTTGTGGATTCAGAAGATGACTTTAAAGAACATCTCCCCCAACCCAGGACCTCCCTTTTCTTTCGACACTTTGTGGGGAAGCAGAGCAAAGATTTGACACCATCAGCAGCACCTGGTACTTAAAACCAGAGGCTTCTTTCTCAAACTACAAGAATTATTTTAGACCAGCACAATAGCAATATTCAGAACATATCTCTTCCAATGCCTGGATACACTTTATGAGATTTGTCATTGTTAGGCAAAATCAGTGACCCATATATTTGAGTTTATTATGGTGAACGACCTACTACGGTTGGTGCATTATACCAATATTGTTAAACACATCATTTTATTCATCTTATGCCCTTAGTAGAAAACACTTTCCACATACCATTCACCTGTCTTCCAATCACCTCTAACTCAATCCACTAACCACGAACGCCCCTCTAATGACATGGGATACACAGAGCCACAGTGTCATGGTGTCCCTTCAAGAAAGTGAGAACGAGAAGAGAGAGAGAGAGAGAGAGAGAGAGAGAGAGAGAGAGAGAGAGAGAGAGAGAGAGAGAGAGAGAGAGGCACCAAGAACAGAACATGAGGGGAAAAGGCAACATTGGGGTCTTTATAACTCCAGCTCCATAGCAGCGGTCACTGGGTGGCAGTACCTGCCGTGGGATATTCTGCAGAAGTATCAACAATAAAGATGAGCAAACACCTAAAAAGTGCTGAGACATGGATAACATTTGCATTGGGATGATAGACAGATAGAGCTAGACTATGAAGACAATTCTGCTTGAATAACTTAATGTAAAACACGCCTTGGTCTTCTCCTGGTTGCACTTCTCAATATCTGGATCGCTGCAGTTTCGAGAATGCAATTTGAAGAGCTAACAAAGAAAGCCCTGCAGACCAACCATAACTTGGGCTGTTTGCCACATGCACACTTCTCAGTGAGGAGCTGTCATGAATGATGGGCAGCAGACTTGCCTAACTAGTCCCAAAGAAGCATAGCAAGAGCATCATATGCCGAAAAGGGTAATTTCATATATACATTGTGACAGGCGCTCTGCACTTCCCTGTGGCATGGAAAGTGCCAGGGGTGCAATGTCACCCAGGTTCTGACTTCCATGGGAGGGGAGATCGACCTACTTTATTATGGTGTACTTCATAATGCACTTCAACCAACCTACTTTGGTTGAAGTGCATTATGCCGATATTGATAAACACATCATTTTATTAGTAGTAGAAAATGCTTTCCACATACCATTAACCTGTCTTCCAATCATCTCTAACTCAATCCACTAACGCCCCTCTAATGACATGGGATACACAGAGCCACAGTGTCATGGTCCCTTCAAGATTTTCAGTAAAGACAAAAGGAGATAATGCTGTGTTTAAAATCCTGGAGGAATATGCATGCAAATACAAGACAACAATGGGCAGGCCAATTCTATCCCCCACCAGCCTGCGTGATTCAGTGGTGCCAACAAAATCCTGTCTTTATGCAATGGTGAGAGCGACCAGACAGTCCAGGAGAGGTAGGTAAACATTTTTACTTACCTTCCCGTAAGCTGCCTGGCCACCAATGGTTTTCCTTGGACTTATCCCAGCTATTTAGCTGGCATAAGTCCAAAGAGCCTCAGGGGTGTTGGGCTCGGAAAACAGGATAAGATCTTGGCGAACACTGCTGCTGCCACAGAGATCCACCCCATCCCCCAAATCTCAACCCTCGTCCCTGCTTAGCTTTTTCAGGAAAGGCAACAGCTCAGCCTCCAGACCACTTCCTGCCCATGATGGGCAGCCCAATCCTATTAAAAGACCAATGCATAGATGCAGCAGCGCCGGGGCAGGCTCCACTGCATCCAGCGTGGGGCCATAGGTCTCCTCGAACCCCAGCAGCCCCTATGGGGCTACTCGGAGGCGTGCCAGCGAAATGGCTGATGCAGCTCTGAGAAGTGGGACGGGGGCTAGGATTCATCAGAGGCCTCCTCCACCCAGTCCGCCCTCTCCCCACTCTGAAACGCCTCCTCCCCATCACCCTCCCCATGTCGGCTGGTGGAGAGCTTACCTGCCTCCAGCAGGCATAGCTCCTTCACCGACGGATACCTGCCGGCGCTGGCCTCCATGCCAGCGGGACAGGCTTCCGCACTGTCGCAACATGCTTTACGGCACGTTTGCAACAGTACGGAGCCCAGTCCCACTGGCGAAGGCTGGCATAGGATTGGGCTCACATTCTCATCGTATTTTCATTAAAAAGAGGATGACCACAGAAATCAGAATATCACTCTATGACCAGTGCACATGCATCTACAGTGTATATGCCCCATGTCAATTTCTCCTTGGCCAGTCTTGTGAATGATCCCTTACACCAAATTTCTGGTTTGGAAAAGGTCAACTTCCAGAAAAAAACTCTCTTCTCCATACAACATTGTAAACAAGAAAGGAAATTGTGCATTTTGTATTGGGAATTTTTTTTACAGTCTTTCCTGTATATTATACCTATAAATTATACCTATATAATTTCCGTACCGGCCAATTCTGTAAAACATTATTTCATATACATTTCATATCCTCTGAGGAAAATAGTAAATAAAAACGTTTTTATTTTATTCCTTTTACTCCATTCCATTAAAGTATTCTTTATTTTCAAATTCTTATTTCCTCCAAGCTTCCTATTTTACTATTAAAGGTTTTGGCATAGGCTAATAGCAAATGAATTTAGTAAAGTCCTTGTAGTTAAACTGCTGGCTATAAACCAAATAGAAAACTATTTCGTATTAAATGCAGTACTATTGTTGGAGATGTGAGTTTTTGAAATATATTTACCAACCAGGACATTTAAAACATACTGTAAACCACATAAGATAGCAACATTCCATATTAGGATTTTTCTTCTTTAAATGTTGCAAATATATTTACAGAATCAAAGCCTTAAAGAATCAAAGCCAAATTCAGGAAGTCCTTGACAGAATGGAATACTGGGCTGAAATGAATAAGATGAATAACTTCAACAGGGACAAATGCAAGGTTCTGCACTCAGGAAAAAAAATAACCAAAGACGCAAGTCTAGAATGAGAGATACCTGGGCTTGACAGTACAACATGCAAGAGGGATCTTGGAGCTTCCATGGATCACAAGATGAATATGAGTCAGCTATGTGATGCAGCTGCAAGGAAGGCTAAAGCAATGTTAGCCTGTATTGGTAGAACTGTAGCTTCCAAGTCACGAGAAATAGTGGTTCCACTTTACTGCGCATCGGTCAGATCTCATCTGGAGTACTGTGTCCAGTTCTGGGCACCTCACTTTAAGAAAGAAGTGGCCAAACTGGAGCAGGTTCAGAGAAGAGCAACGAGGATGATCGACTAAGCCCTACGAGGAAAGGCTGAGGGAATGACGGGCTGTCACATGGAAGAAGGAACAAATGTGTTCCCCACTGCCCCCTCTCTCCCTCTTGCCACCACTCCAGAAATCTTGGTGCTTTAGAGGTTAGCAGTAGGAGATATGAAGCGACCTTGCATGCTAAAAAACAACACTACTGCAGTAGAGGTTTGAGCGACCTCTGGTGTTAAAACACAAAACACAAAACTGCAGCACGTGAACACGGAACACATTTATTCCTTGAAGATCATGGTGAACTTCTCAGAGAACATTCACATATTTGAAACCAGAAACTACAAACATGAATATATTCAGAGAGAGAACGGAGGTCAAAAACTTTCATCAACATAATTTGGCGAAGGATAGAATACGGAGAATTTCATCACCATTCCTATCCTGATGTATGCTGGCCATCTTGCCAACATTGACATGTTTGGCGGAACACGTGAAAGGAGCTATATACACATAGGACTCCTCCATGCAATCAGGCACCTCCATTGCCCCAGGATTCTTGATCATGTGGCAGAACTGTATGTATGTAGGTCCACCAAACTCATAGTCATTGGAAGGCTGGCCATCAGACATGTCCACAACAGGGTGGGGGCAGCAATTATTTCCTGCTTTCCCATGCATATGCATGTGCGTGTGCGTGAGAAATGTATACACGCTGTTATATAAAGAGCAGTCATGTGCATATGAACCTTCTGAGCTCAAGTACTTTCTTACTGCTTTGTGACCACGACAACGTTATCTGAACTCACGTTTTACTTTGTCTTAGTAGTCCAGTTCCTACCAAACCATGTAAGGAAGTCCAATATCAAATCATCAAATAAAAAAGCAAGCTAATATACCTAAAAAAAAAATTGCACTCTCTCTACAAAATTAGAGCAGTGCTGTTCTAATACAATTCAACAACTGAAACATTCAACAGCACTTTCCGTGCATCATGTTTTTTCATCAACCAGCTGCAGCTATTTGTTTTCTATTTTTGCAGAAAGGTGGGCTTTAGCATTTTCATATGTTTCATTACTTTGATGAAATTTATTCGTGCTGGTAGCTGTCATAAAACACCGCAGTAGTCAGCTTCATCTTAACGGAGATTTTGCAAGCTATTTGCTAAGAACTGTAACATGAGCTCAACTGAGCATATATCTTAGCCTTATGCAAAACTAAATGAATATTCAGCCATCCTATGATGCTTCTGGTTTTTTATCAGCTATGCATCCCTCTCTATGGCCCATCTGAGGCCATTTCTCATCACGATCCTAATCATCTTTACTTCAGCTTGTTCAATCAGCCTGAAAAGCCAAAATTGCATGTCTTTGAAAAAAATTAAGCATGTGAACATATGAACCTGCCTAATATTAATTCATTGGTCCATTATTAATTCATTGGTCCATTCATGGATATGAATTCATTAATTCAGATCAGATCATTGGTCCATCTAGGCCAATTTTGTCTGCACTGCCTGGCAGTGGCTCTCTAGGATCTTTGTACTTAGCTGCCCAATCCTATCCCCCACCATTGGTGCTGATGCAGCCGCACTGCTGGAGCACACACTGCATCCAATGATGGTGATCAGGAGGCATGACAGGGGTAAGTAAAAATATTTTTACTTATCTCTGCATAGACCCCGCTGACAGCCTATGGGTCTCCTCGGACCCACACCAGCTATGTAGCTGGCATGAGTCCAAGGATAGAAATGGGCTGGGCTAAGCTGAAAACTTGGGGATAAGATCTGGCATGCACATTTGCCACTGAGATCCTTCCCCTCTAGCCAACTTCCTGCCCTCTGCCTTTCCCTTCCCCACTTCAGAACAACCTCAAACTCCTCCCCCCCCCCGCCAACTTACTGGTACATGTGGAGACTCCCGGAGCAGCTGCTGTGCATTCCGTGCCTTCCGTGGCAGCAGCCCAGAAGTGCACAACAGCAGCCTTGCTTTTGTGCTGCTGAAAAGTGCCCTGTGCTGCCAGAACACAAGTTCTGTGGCGACCACAGGATTGGACCCTAAGTCACTGTTCTAAAATTGTATTCAGAAGGGAAAAAAAAGTTTGGTGTCATTTGCAGAACTACAGAAAGTCTGTTTAATATACTGTTGCTCAGATAACCCACATATTACAAGAAAGTAATATTTGGTTTTATTATTTGTTTGTTAATACACATCTTTTTCACATACTTCTTGAAAGGTCAATGCTGTTTATTGTGGGAAATGTAATGTGAACTTTATGAAGTATTATCTTAACATTGATTCTGACATGAATTTTTAAAGATTTCTTCTGAAGAACTACATACTCAAAACTTGTTGGGACATGCTTTACTGCTAAAACTGCTTCCTGCATTCATTAAATCACTCTGTGCAATTATGAGGGAAAGAACAATGGGATTTTTTCTACTTTATAAGATGCCAGCTTTTCCTATCTTCGCAGCAATTCAGAGTTGCCCAGTAGTTTGGTGTAACGGATTGAGCTTTACAAATTGTGCATTATTTTTCTTTATGAGATGAACCTAAACATCTTCTCTGGCAGGTTTCCTGCTTCTAACACATTTGAAGAAGCTTTTATTATTCCCTTTAATGTTTCTGGCCATATGTTCCTCAAAGTTTTTCTTGGCCTCCCGTATCATTTTTTTTACATTTCTTTTGCCACAGTTTGTGCTCCTGTTTATTTTCCTCATTAGAGCAAGACTTCCATTTACGGAAGGAAGCTTCCTTGCCTTTTATAGCCTCTTTAACTGTGCTTGTTAGCCATGCCGGCACCCTCTTGGACTTAGTCGAGCCCTTCCTCCTTTGTGGGATACACTCCCGCTGGGCCTCTATTACTGTTGTTTTAAACAGCCTCCATGCACTCTGGAGAGATTGGATTCTTTTTACCTTCCCTTTCAGCTTCTTTCTAACTAGTGTCCTCATATTAGGGAAATCGGCTCTTCGGAAGTCAAGGGTTTTCGTGTCAGATTTGCTTGGCACTCTCCCCCCGACATGCATGGCGAAACAGATCGCAGCATGGTCACTGTTCCCCAATGGCACTGTAACATTTACCTCCCTGACCAGGTTCTGAGTACCACACAATATCAAATCTAGAGTCGCCTGTCCTCTGGTTGGCTCTGTGACTACCTGCTCTAAGGCACAGTCATTTAGCATACCCAAAAATCTAGCCTCTCTTTCATGACCAGAGCTTGAATTGACCCAGTCGATATGAGGATAATTGAAGTCCCCCATGATCACACTGACATCTCTCTGATTTGTTTCCCCATCTCAAGGTCCCCTTCAGGTTTTTGATCTGGGGTACGATAACATACCCCCACTATTACATCGCTCCTTGAGCCTGGTAATTTAACCCACAGTGATTCTATGGTAGAGTTTGACCCCACCCCCCTTCAATCTCTACTCTGTTAGATTCTACCCCTTCTTTGACATAGATGGCCACCCCACCTCCAACACGTCCCTCTCTGTCCTTCCTATAGAGTTTGTAGCCTGGGATTGCGGTATCCCACTGGTTCTCCGCATTCCACCAGGTTTCCGTTATGCCCACTGTGTAAATTGTTATATAATTGGTTGATAGAATACAGTACAGATAATTCAACACAGTTTGTTTCATTACATTCTGCATTAAATTACCTTTCCAATGATTTATAACTTTACGGTATTATTTCTAAATACAAAATTTCCAAAAGTTTTCCACAATTGTGGCCACTAGTGGTGTCACTCCCCCCAGAGGGCGTCACCTGGTGCGGTCTGCACCCCCCATGCCCCCTAGTGATGCCACTGAGTCACACATCTATGCAATATCACACCTAGACCTACCTTGCCTTCAGCAAGGTAGTGGTACTATGTACCCTCACTTCACAACCGCAACCCATTTCATATACCACCAAACCCATTTTCTTCCTAACTACAAAGAACCATTGATGGTTCCATTGATGGTTCCATTAATGGTTCCATTATGGTCCACAAAGACCATTATTCAGCAACGTCTGATGAATTTCATCAAGTGGAAGTTCCATATGCCAGTGTATTTTGCCATTTCACTGAGAACACAAAAACATACAGCAGCACATATTGTCAGGTCTTGGAAACACAAGGACAGGCTGCGGTTGTGGGTCGAGTTTGGATACAGGAAGATGACAAGGATCAAACAACAGCCAGGGCAGATGAAATGGTGAAGACAGGCTGTGTGTGGATACTTAGGCAGACAGATCAAGATCGGAACAGCCTGAAATGGGGAAGAATGAGGATGGTCAAGTACCAGAAGGTGTAGATCAGAAGCAAAAGTGGCCAAGGTTGGAGAGGCAGTCAAAGTTTGAGGCAAGACAAGTCAGTGTAGCCACTCTGTACAATTTCTCAACCTGTGTCATGGCCTCGCTCCCAGAAGCAGCTTAGAATCATAGCCTGAGTAAGAAGAACCAGCTGGACTGATGCTGGACCAGTGTCAGGTCCTGACACTGGACTGGATTGCAGCCCATCATCCAAGAGTCCCTGGAACAAGGACTCCCAGAATGTGTATACCCTTTGAGTTCAACTCCCCTGCCTGAAGAACCAGCCCCATCCATCTCTAGAAACTTGCACTCCCCCACACCTGTTCACCAGCATGAACAATGAGTTTGGGGGGGGGGGAACTCCTGAAGAGGAGACTCCAAGCCAGAGGGCTGTCCCTTCAGACAGCAGGGGTGGAGCCTGGGTGGTTGAGACCAGGCCTCAGAACATGTAAGGGTCAGCTGAGCTCTGGATCCTAGGAGACTCGGATCTCTCCATGGTCCTGGGCCTCCAAGCCTTGCCTTGGAGACCTGCTGGAGGAGAGGACAAGACAGACTTTGGAACCCAGCCTAGTTCTTATACAGGGACAGTAAGTCACCTGCTTCATCATGAACTGAATGTCGCCAGTTTCCCTTTCCTGACACTGTCAGAGACATGCTGTGGAGCAGAAAGGTTCAGACCAGCTAGTCCTTCCCCCTTTAAGCTTTCCTAGTGGTCCAGGAGAGTAAAATACAGGAGACTGACTGCTGAGACCCTGGTTCACAGTGCAGAGAGAGAGAGAGAGAGAGAGAGAGAGAGAGAGAGAGAGAGAGAGAGAGAGAGAGAGAGAGAGATTAATATTTACACACTTGGCTTTTTGTGCAGCTGCTATCATATTCATCTCTCACCTGGTCCTTAGCTGCAGAAGTTTCAACTGTGTAAAATAGAAACAGATGCTCAAGATCAAAGTCTACTGTATATATAGAGCTAGTTTAATAGACTGCCCTGCTATTTTAAAACAACAAATCATCATGGCGAAATCAGCAGGAAAAGAACCACTAATGAGCCTTAAACATAATTGTCTGCATTATAAAAGTGATTTTGCCTTGCAAGCAAAACTAGAACACCTTTAAAACATCCTTGAAAATAATCCAAATGGAAAATTAAAATATTTCTCTCCTTTAAATACATGTAAGTATCAGTTCAAATGTTCCTGCATGAACAGTACCTGTAAATCAAGCAAATGCTTTAAAATATAGATGGCGAGATTCTAAAATCTTAATCCTCTAATGCAAGTGCATTTGAATTGGTTTAATTATTTACCCCTCCAATTATGCAGTCCAAAGCAATCAACCAAGACGAACCACTTATGTAGTAACTTAATAAGTGCATAATCTGAATTTCATATATCCAATTACTCCACAAGATTTTTTTCCCAAAAAACCTCATGAACTATATATATTATGTAGGAAGCAGGGATGTGTGGTGCAGGTGTGGCAGGTAAAGCAATTCCACCCCCTCATAGTTCATGGGGAAAAGCCACAGCCTAGTCATGAGATTGCATGCACATGCTACCCACTTACTTGGGTATAAGTCGTAGCACCCGCGTGCAATCTAAGTTAGGCTGTGTGGCTCTTTTCCATGAACTACAAGAGGCCGAGGTTTCCTCACCTACCACACACCCACACCGCACGTCCCTCTTAGGAAGATACTATGTACATATGTGAGGTTTGCTTGTGTGATCTAGTAATGGCTGCCTGAATGCAGGATGCTCTGAAGCAGAGCCCTGCGTATTCTGCAGTAGACGCATGAAGCATTCCTGCATGTGAGCTTCCTCATTCTGTTCAATGGAAGAGCAACTTCCTTGGGCATGCAAAGTATGCTCTTTATGCAAATATGTGGGAAAGGGACCACTGAACAAGAAAGTTCAAATTACACACACACACACACACACACACACACACACACACACACACACACACACACACACTTTTAAGATTACATGTCTTTTGACAACACTTTTGACAACACACTTTTGACAGCCCAATCCTATCCTTCCCCCCCCCCCCGCTGGTGCAGCTGTGCCCAAAACGGGCACGCTGTATCCAGTGAGGGGGTGGCTAGCAATCCATGTAGCTAGCAATGTTGTAAATATAGAAATATTTAAGATCAGCGCACTTCTTTAGTATACTAAGTATTAAAACACTTATTAATATAAAAACATAACAGACACTTTAGTAGTCTTTTAATAGTTGAAACGATGAGTTGTATCCAAATTCTGTCTTCTGCTCATGGAATAACTTTAGATTGTACAAAAAGGAGGGGATTTTTGTCAATCCCCCATTGCCCTCTCCAGCTTCCTATACCTCCCAAAGAATGTATACCTGAAGGCTACATGGTATGCAGAACAGAATGGTATGTTCCACTGGGGGTGGGAGTGGAGAGGGAAGGGGGAGCAGTGAAGATCACCTTCCCTTGCACAAATGCAAGTTCTTCTGCAAATAGAAAACAAAGATGCATATGCATTTTAGGAGGGAAACTATATTAGCTCCCCATGGAAAGTGCCAGAACTCAGTGGTAGAACACAAACTTTTCAAGCACAAGATCCAAGGGACAATACTTCTAAATGTAGATTTGTTGTATGCAAAAGCAAGCAACTTGCAGCACATTCCTATGCATGTCTACTCAGAAGTAAGTCCCATTAAATTCAATGGAACTGATTCCCAGGTAAGTGTGTATAGAGTTATAGCCTTGTAGTATGTTACTATCAATCTCACTTGAAGAAGCCACTGTAGGCAGTCAATGGAAACTCCAAATGCTGTTATTACATATGATTGCCAATACGCTGGAGAGAATAAATAGGAATTAAGTTTTATTTGATTCCACTAGAGGGTGGCCTCTCTAAAGCAGGGTTTCATCAGTGAATGTGTAGAGTGAATCCAAGCCTTTTATGGATTTGACCTGTTGATAACCAAATTTTATATGCTTTTATTCTCCACATTGCACCTTTTAAAATGTAAAATAAATACATCCGTAAATAAGATTTTCTAACACATTTATTTCATAAAGTAATAGAATGCAGGATACACTTTGTGCTAAGTATGTCTCTCTTTTTTGCGTGCCCAAAATTTGGGATGTTTTAAGACTATGTTGGCAACAGGTTACAGTTGTCTTGAAAGCAAGAAAAGGAGGCAGCCAAAAAAAGTTGATTTTGCCCATGAATTCACAGTCCAAGAAGCCCACAAGATCTATCCTCCGAAGTGTACAAATGTCAGGAGGAACAAAGCTAGGATTGTGTTTGGTGGTGTGTTGATAACCAGTTCCACCCATAGATCCCTTGCTTAGTGACTCTGATTCAGATGGTTAAAAGGTCTCTCTCTCTCTCTCTCTCTCTCTCTCTCTCTCTCTCTCACACACACACACACACACACACACACACACACACACACACACAGGACGGTGTAAGATTAGTAAGTCTATCACAACCTTGCAGCAGCACAACAGCAACACGACTTTTCACCAATGATCTGAAGTGACGGGAGGAGATGAGAGGCACTGTCGCTTGGGGAGAAATGTGCCCAGATGCGACGCCTCCTTGCTTTGAACGGCGTCCCTACTGTCTTTGCACACCCACACATCCAATATACAGAGGCTGAACCGCGCGCCCCAGAGAGGATGCCCGGAAGCGGCGCGAGGGTCGCTCCCTCCGTTTATCCGTAGCCCAAGCAGCAATGTCATCTAACAGACAGGCGGCCTCAGCCAACCAGGCGGGAGCAGCTGCGAGCGCGACGTCTTGGCACTCTAAAGCGATTGGCTCCTCTCTGGGGAGTGGAGGGTGTTCAGTTATTAATGACCGCTGAGCAGGCAGCACCATGTCAGTGTGACAACTGATCGGGGGAACGATGCACCGCTAACTAACCACCATGGAAACCAGGAGAAAGAAGAAGGAAAGCTAGCAGGCGCCTCGCTTTCTGCCCCCGCCTCCCTTCCTCTGGATTGCGCACCTCCGACAGCCAGCCAGCCAGCCAGCCAGCCAGCCAGCCAGCCAGCCAGCCAGCCAGCCAGCCAGCCTCAGAGCTCTGCTGAAAGTAAAGGATCTCAGCCAGCAGCACACAGAGATTCCCTCCTCTTACAGGATATACAGAGACAACCACCACGCACGATATCTCTGCCTGCATCTCTCCCTGGGCATCAGCATCACTATGTGGTTACCTGAACTAAGGAATCCAATTATGCAGGACTGTTCCGGGACTGAAACTACTCTTGGAGGGTAAGTGGCTTGTTTACCTTAAGTTGTGTTCTGTGCTCTTTGCGGCTTATGTATTTCTTCCCCTTCTTTCGTTTCAATTCCAACAGACTTTTTTCCCCCTCCTCATCCTCCATATTTTATTCTTTTTGGAGAGAAATACAAAGGAGCCCCTGTTTGCTCCGAACCACCCAGGACCTCCACCAAATCCTCACTGATTTTTTTTTTTACCCCAAGGCTCTCAGATGGTTGGCTTTACTGTAGGAGAAAGAGCAGAGAAAGGTTTTAATAGTCTGATTCTCCGTCCCTCCAGTGCAAAATCAAAGCACACCGTTTCTGTGTGCTTGAAAACCAATTACATGAGATACTGGACAGCCTTTTTAACCTCCCCTCCAGTAGCTGGATTACAACAAATGCCATTGTGTGTCACATCGGGACCTAACAGCCACGGAGCACGAAGGCTGAATGAGAATATCACAAACAGTTATTGAATTTCTGCCAGACTGCATTTTAAAGACTGTAGCAAATGACTTCCTCTCACTCACTCCCACACACTCTCACTGACACATAGCACAACCCACACACACACACACACACACACCCCTGACAGAAAGGCCAGTACAAATGTCTGGTTACTAATGCAGCTGGAACTAACACACATGCAAGGTAGAAAGATGGCATTAGCCAGAAGAGTTTTCATCATCTATGGTAAATAGAAGGACCATCACACAATGCCTCTGGGTGCATTCATCACTGGGGAATACTGCTTGTTTGGATTCTTTGTTGCATACCCTGGCTTTGCTGGTTCTCCTCTTACAGAAAAACTCAGAAATGTTTCCTAGTGGTGGGGGGAGGGAGGCGGAGAGAGAGGAAGCCCTGGGCTTACAGTAGTTTTGCCTAGCACTATCATTTGGAATGATCAGAATCATATGCTTGGAAATGCAGGAAGCCTATCAAATAATAGGTAATGGACATAGGCTTACGCTGTGTGTGTGTGTGTGTGTGTGTGTGTGTGTGTGTGTGTGTGTGTGTGTGTGTGTGTGTGTGTGTGTGTGTGTGTGTGTTGCAATAATGTAACATGTGCAAAACGTTGTTATATTCCTTAGCTTGAAAAGAAAGTCAAAAGTATATGCGAGTTGCATTAATATGAGCTAGGTGAAGAACTATCATTTTGCAGCCAGGAAAGTGTAGATGAGAGAGGACGAGCCACAAGGGAACAGCAGTTGAATACAAAGAGCGTTTAAGGAAAATATAGACCTTACAGAATGTGTGGATTCAGTGTACAGGTTATAAAAGCCACGGAGGAGTCCCACGCCTGCTCCCATGGCTTCTTCTCTCCTTCCCACCTCAAAGCATCAGAAGGAACCTGCCCCCTTTGCCAAAGCAGTTATTTTCCTAGACAACTCCAGCCTAAAAGTTCATCTTGGTTCTGCAGTGTACAATGCGAGGAAAACACCAAAAGGACAAGCCATATTCTTCATGCTTGTCACTTCCCTCATAAATATGTCAGGAAGTAGGGAGCTTAACAATATGTTTGGGGAGAAGTCAATTAATTCAGTTGACCTTTCTCAAATGATGGCAATAAAGCAGCTCTGTCAATATGCCACAGCATTTGATTTTCCCTCAGATAATGAATGAGTTTAAGGTGACGTTTTCTTTTCAGATTGCACAAGGAAAGGTGCTGAAGCACTAACCTCCTGCTATTGGCAAGCTTGCTTGTCATTCTTCAGAAGCTGCCTGAAATCGTTAATATACAATTTTAAAAAAAATCACCAAACTGGATTGATCATGCAGTAGTAAAACAAATGTTGCCAATTTAAATCTACCATCTCAGGCACATTTTAATACCTACAAGAAGTCCTGCATCCTTCTGCTTTCAGCTCATGCAAATATGTTACATACTGCAGTAATGAAATAAATCATACCGCATTTTTTGTGATGTATTTTAGTGCATTGCTTGCATGAAAGCAGGGTCAAAGGATTTTTTTTCCACATGAACATACCGACACACACCCAGGACCTTCTGCAACTTGTTTTTGTGCAATCAATAACATTCCAAGCTATTTTTGATTAACCCATGCTATGCTGTGTTCGACATGTACAATGTGCAAATGCTGTGAAGGTATGTCACAGAGCCTGTCACAAAATGCAGCTTTGTGAAAATCATTCCTGCGAGAGGAGCAAAGCAGTCATACCTATGCATGTCCAAAGTAACAAGCAAGGTAGATTTACCAATGAACATATTGAAATTGTACCAGTGATCCTGTCTTTTTGGCAAATGTTCTCAAGAACCTGCTGGGTTCCTGGGTCCGGGATAATCTTATGTTTAAAAGTGTGATACTTGCCTGCAAAACCTAGAAGTTTTATTTTTTTTTCAAGGGTGTTCAACACTGTAATGTTATCGAAGTGGAATACCCCGGAATATGTGCTTACGCTTTGGGAGCAGAGGAACCAAGTTCATTTTAAAAAAAAGTATTACACAGCTTATACTAGGTATCATTTATACCTTCTTAATAACAAGTTTATGGAGACACTGGTGTGCTGAGAACCATGCTGTAATATTTTGTTGCAAAGAAAAAAAAGATAGAGCTCATTGTCGGAAGAGCAAATATATTTTGTTAGAACTGCATGTTGTTGTTCAGTCGTTAAGTCGTGTCCGGCCCTTCGTGATCCCATGAACCATATCCCGCCAGGCCTTCCTATCCTCCACCATCTTCCTGAGTTCGCTCATTTTCATGTTCGTTGCATCGGTGATGCTGTCTAACCATCTCATCCTTTGCCTTCCCCTTCTCCTTTTGCCTTCAATCTTTCCCAGCATCAGAGTCTTCTCCAGAGAGTCCTCTCTTCACATTAAGTGGCCAAAATATTTGAGTTTCAGCCTTAGTACCTGTCCTTCCAGGGAACAGTCAGGGTTGATTTCATTTAGGATTGACTGATTTGATCTCTGCATACTGAACTCAAATACACCAGTAGGAATGCAATCCAGCTTTCAATGAAGTCAACGGTAGAACTTCTATTGATTTTAATGGACTTAGATTGCACTCAATGGTAGCAGAAAATACTGGAGGTAAGGGGAGGGAGGGTATGAAAGAGAGCAAGTGGTACCATTTTTCACTTGCCAATAAGCCACTAATTTTTCATCAGACACATGGATGGAATGGTGAGATTCACTGCAGTTCCAGCTGCTCTTTCCAAGCTAGTTCCCTGCTTGTACACTGAACATTAATTATCTTACGTCAAAAGGACTACAACTTTCTAACTTAGTTTGCACATAACAGCTTCCTCCATAGCTAACCAGTGATAACTAATGTAACAGAAAAAGGTATGGCAAACTTGGAGTTAAAGAAAAAAAGATTTATTTATTTTTATGTGGTACCTAAAAAAATATATGGCTTCTGGGGTTACTTTTAGATAGTAATAATGCAGGTTTACCAGTAATTTTGTGAATTTCATCTAATGGTACATTCTAGTGATGAAAAACAAATACACAAAAACAAAACAATTAAGTATTGTCAAACACAAACTCCTTTCTCTGAAAATGACAATAAAAATTGGCACAACCATAGAATTCTTTATACAGAGAAAGAGAGAGCATGAACTAGTTTTGATTATAATTTATAATGTTTTTGTAATATTCATCCAGGATTACACCTTAATCTGTGACAGAAACCACAACGAATTTTATTTTGTGGATAATATAGAACCCAATTACCAAATCTGAGAGGAAGTTATAATCAGTCATTAAAAATGTAGTGTACAGGCAAACATTCCATTATAATGCAGGAAGAAAAAGTGCTGGTTTGTGCCACTTTAAAAGCCATGTTAGCTATGTTAACTTCGCAAGGAGACCAGCATTGCTTTTTGTAAGGTTTGCTAACTGAGAACAGCTGTTACATTGGGTCAAAAATAAGATGCCAATCTGGTGCATCCTCCTTAGGCTACAGTAGGAGCGCCTCTCATCCTTTCAGGACAAATAATTATTCTCAACATAATCTCAGTCATGGTGTAGTACAACCAGTGGCATATTGCCACAGTTTCTAGGGTTATACCACAGAGGCAGCTCAAACCTCACCATTGACATAACAGAGCCTTTTAGAATTGGTACCTTCCCCTTCAAGAGAGTGTTCAGGTCTGTCCAGGTGGGCACAATATAAACTGCCAAGACTAAAATAAGGCAAACAATGCAGCATGTATCTGTTCACAACCTACCCCAATACTCAGCTATCCATGACCTGGATCTTCTGGTACACCTTCACCAAAAATGATACGTACTCTGAGCAAAGTAGACAAGACGTGGACCTCTTGATTCCTTTTTTGTTCCAAAAAGCATTCTGGAGGTGATTTGTAGACTGAATGCTTCTGAGTATAAAACAATAGCCTGCTTCTACATAGAAAACTACATGTCATAAAAAGGATTGTAGCTGAGCCTTCTTCGGATACACCAGTTTCAGAACCAGAATATGCATTGCCCCCTTGCAGCCCACCTAGCTTCCTATCCATTGTGTACATATTAACAGATACAGTATATGTACGTGTGACTAAATTCATATTCTCATTGGCTGGGTTAGGGTCAGCCAAAAGTCCCCAAAGCTCTAATAAGGTAGAGTAATGCACTCGGCAGTAGCTATGATGTCTTTGCCTAGTTCTGCCTCACACTTTCAGCCAGGTTTTGCAATGCATGGGGAAAGTTACTTTTGTCCCCAGGTGAGGCAGTTGCTTTTGAGAAAAACTGGAATGAAGCTTTTCCTCTAATGCAGAACCACCAGTTGCCATTACTGGGAATATATTTTCTCAGTTCAAAACGTCACTACTTAATAAAGTGAAATTATTTATCAGACTTGATTTTCTTCCTTCTGCAAGTGTGATTAAATAAATTGCCTCCCTTCCCCCTTCCGTAGTCCATGGTGTTTTGTATATACCGTATTGGTCTGAGTATAAGACTCACTTTTTTCTCCTAATTTAAGTTTTTAAACTAGGGGTGCGTCTTATAATCAGGCTGTTGCAATTTAATGCCAGTGATTTAATTAATTTTTTTTAATAGCACCAAACTTTAAGGGTGCATCTTATCAGGTGCGTCTTATACTCGGGACAATACGGGTATATGTGGCTCCAAATCTTAATATATGGAACAGTTTAAACTTGGCCTATCATCCTTCCAGAACTGAAATCTGCCAGTGACTTTTGCCTTGGCAGTAAAAGACTATCAAATAAGCACATGTTCGTGCCCTCACACACAAAAATTCAATGAGGACTAGAAATACATGTAAAGGCATTGAATATGAGCTTTACACTCATAGTTCTCAAAGTGTAAGGCACTTCACTATAGAAAGGCATGCACTGCTGCCAGATTCCTCTGCCAATATGCATCCTGGGCAGGACAAGAGACGCTGTGCCAGACTCCTCGTGCCAACTCCTAGCTCTAGATTAGAAGGAGTTGTTTTCTTCACTAAGGACATTGAACTTCCACACTAATCTAAACTAAGTCCTGGCTATGGTATATTCCGGAGCTTGTCCTTCAGTTAATGCTGCACAAAGTAATTTACGCCACAAACACACTGAGTAGGTAAAAGCCCCACTGGAGACAATTGGACTTACTTAGGAGTAAACCAGCATAGAATTTTGTTGTACATCTAGATGAGTGGTTCTCAAATGTTTTAGCACTGGGACCCACTTTTTAAAATGACACTCGTTCGGGACCCACCTAGCTTTACGAGGTGCTCAAACATTTATCTTCCTATATTTACACAAGCTTACAAACTGCAGGAGCTCAGCTGTTTGCAGGGTAATTAGCAGCTATCTTGAAAACTGCAGGAGCTCTGCTCTTTGAAGGGCAATGAGCAGCTATCTGATTTTTGAATAGCCTCAGGGCTTGTGGCAATTTCTTATCTGATCTTTCCATCACCTGGGACCCACCAGAAATCAGGTCGTGACCCACCAAGTGGGTCCCGACCCACAGTTTGAGAAACATTGATCTAGATATTTTTCAAGTTCACAGTTCTGCTCAGAGGTGCGTTTTTACCCCACAAACTACTGCTATATCGTTCTGCATGACCATACATCAACGTATTATGTCCTTGTGAATATATAAGGCAGATCACTGTCATAGAGAGACAGATATATAGAGATAGAACAGTTTTATTGGATAAAAACTGGTTATCAGTATCCTAAAAAAGCAACAGGTTTCCACTTGTGTCATTCCCCCCCCCCCCCTTACATACTTAGCCTGGAGAAAAGAAGGCTGAGGGGGAGAGATGATAGCGCTCTTCAAATACTTGAAGAGATGTTACATGGAAGCTGGCAAATATTTGTTCTCTGCTGCCCCAGAGAGTAAGACTAGATCTAATGGGCTTAAGATGCTGGAGGAGAGATTTCGGTCAAATATCAGGAAAAATTTCTTAGTGCTAAGAACGTTTGACAATGAAGGGGAGTGGTGGGTTCTCCCTCGCTGCAGATCTTCAAGCAGAGGCTTGACAGACACCTTTTGGAGATGCTCTTGAGAAGATTTTCCTGCTTCAGGCAAAGGGATGTCTATAACTTGAAGCACTTCTTGAATTTACTGGGGGGAAAAACAGGTGTAAAGCCATGACAAAAAAGTTTAAAATGGTACTAATAAAAAATGAGGAAACTAATTAAAAACGAGGGTACTAAAATATTAGTACCATTTTAAACTTTTTTTTGCCATGGCTTTACAGCCTTTTTTCTGGTAAATTTTAAGAATTATTGCAGGCCATGAAAACCTTAAATCGTTTTTGATCTTGAAGCACCTTTCCAACTTTATGATTCTATGATTAAACAACATAAACTGGAATTAGCTGTACCTCCAATACATCTGGTATAAAAGGAACGTATTGTCTCACGTTATACAATTTGCCTGGAATAGCTTAAGCCAAGTCATTAAACTATAAATGCCTGGAGAGATTTAACTCGTGTCTGGAGCTACCTATGGAAGAGGTAACTATCAGATGATAATATTTCAACACAATGGTATTGTTGAACAAGGTCTAAGCCCCAGCTCAGACACATGCAGCCAAATCCTACCCAGGGCTTAGGCTTATGGATCTCGCAATCCATCAACCTAAGTTCTGGACTGATAGTGGGAAAAACGCTCTGCCATTTGGCGGGCCACAGCCTCCAGGTTAAATGGCTGGAGACCACACATGGGCAACAGTTGCCCTCTGAACTTCCTCTATCTCTCATTGTCACTGGTAAATTGGGGTTTGGGGAAGGATTGTGGGTGGATCGGGGTGGGGAGTGGGCCAGGCCTGGGGCAAGAGGGGGACAATCTCAGCAAGCAGTGGCACACGCTGAAATTGTATCCTCTCTTCCCAGCCTAGACCCGCTCCCAGGAGTCTCCTTGGACTTATGCCAACAACATGCTGGCATAGATCCAAGGAGACCTATTGGAAGCCAGGTGGCCTACAGGGAGGTAAATAAAGAAGATTTTTATTTACCTCTCCTGGGCGCTCTCTCTCTCAGACACACACACACACACACACACACACACACACACACACACAGAGCATCGTCAGCAACATTGCATGAACTGGGCTGGCGGGGGATAGGATTTTGCCCCCAGTGGCTCCCATGTGATGAATGTGGGACCTCCAATGGACATGTGATCTAGCAAGAATTGTTCAGAGGTGGCCATTTATGAACCACCACTACCTCCACATGGGCCCTATATAAGTGCTGCCATGATCAGCAACTTGAAAAAGGGTCGACAGAATTCTGCAGACGACAGTGACTATACATCCAAGTGACAGGTTACAGGCTCATGTACCGTTCATAGAATCTGTGTCATGTTGTAGACTCACAGGTGGTCCTACATACACTCACAGATGATCATGTGGGGCCACTGAGCATCTGAACTGGGCCCAAGATCTTCTGACCTACACATGGCTTACCAAGCAACAGTTTTTAGGTAGTGTTTGAAGGGAAGAAAAGCCATTCTCCAAGAGAATTAGCACTGATGTAGAAAGCCTAAATTGTGCACAATGCACATTATTAGCATCAGTAGTTATTCACCAAAAAGTTATCAATTAAACTTGATTCTGGCAAAAATCTACTGACTTGTATGGTCTTGCATCAGGAAAGTAATTCCTCTCTAGTATTTATCTCAAGCAGGGCAACAGCTTTGGAAAACGTATCTGTGGATCTGTTACAATCATGTTAGCTAAAAAGAAACCACTTACCACCATCCCTTGCTGCTTAAAAATCTCTATTTAAACACAGTAAAGTTGAATTAAATGCTAAAGAAGGAGAAAGCATTTCAAAATGCCTACTATTTACTTGCATTATCCCAGGAGTCTTTTCCAGGAAGGTTCTTGTCAAGTGAATTACTGCTGTGCAAGAAAATACATTACAATCTACAAAACATTTTGCAAGAAAAAAGGGTTGAATTATCAGTTTTAAGTTTGGCTGCGGAGAGAATTCCCTGGATATCTGGCTACCTGCATGAAGAAAAAAAATGACTGTTTGCACAGTTCTGTATCAAGGGGCTGGGCAACTTTTCGCAATGGCTTGCTGAATAAATTAGAGGCTCACAGCATGCAGCTTACATATGAACAACTACCAAAAATATCCACTGGGAATTGCTTCACTACTCCACTTAGAATTGAAAGCCACAACAGTGTAGGAAGTGTCAGAGAAGGGAAAGTTGAAAGAATTCCTTTGAGCACCAATAACAGGCAGGCAGCAGGATAGTATTAGGATCAACTTCAAGGGCTAACAGAGGATGTGCACCAACACTTAGCAAGACTGAAGAAAAGTGCAAAATGAGACTTAGGGCACAATCCTAACCAGCCTCCGGGTCGGCATAGCACACGCTGCACCGGTGCTAGCCATCGCAAAAGTGCCGTAAAGCACTTTGCAGTGGCACAGCAGTTGCCAGCACAAGCAAGGCCCGTGCCAGCCTGCATGCCGGCAGAAGGAGCCGTGTGTGCCAGACATGGTGAGTTCTGCACCGAGCGGTGCAAGAGTTGGGGGAGGGCAGAGAAATGTGTAATGGGTCAGGGGAGGGTGGTGACGGGGCCGGGGGTGGGTGGATCGAGCCCAAGAGGGGATCGGGATCTGCAGCAGCAGTGCATACTGCATGCTATCCCCCTTCCTGGTCCTGGTCCGCCAACACGGGCGCACATGGACTTGCGCCAGCCATATGGCTCACCCAGGTCCGAGTAGACCCATTTTTACAAATGTCCCCTTACCCCAAGGAGACCTGCCACCTGCTAAATTCTCCCCCGGGATGCAGCACAGCCCACGATGGCCCCACTGTATCAGTGTGGGGGAATTTGCACTGGATTGGGATGTTACTTTGGAATGCAGGATTCCTGCTTGGTACCAGTTGAATGGGCTACTGGTTCATTCCCAGGCACAATTAAATGCCCAATCATTGCCCGTATACCCTAAGCCTAAACAGACATGACAGAAGAAGGTGTTAAGGGTTAGAAGAGACCACAATTTATTTGTACATTGCAATAGAGCCTGTGCAGCAGGAACAAACTGTCCTAAGACTCCAGTCCCTTAGAGTGGGCTCCTACCTTGGATATGACAACTGCCACTGCCTATTCCTCCCTCAGGTGTTTCCTCCTGGACTCAAAGCCAGAGGCGTCGTCTGATATGGGGCGGTGGGGCGGTGGGCCCCAGGGCGTAGGGGCGGAGAGGCTCGGGGGGCGGGAGCCTCCCCAAGTTCCGTGTTTTTTTCCCTTTTTTCGGCGATTTTTCGCCGATTTTAAGTAAAAAAAAAAAAGCAGGTATTTAAAAAAGTATGTATGCTTTGCCGGAACTAACTTGAATAGGACGTTCCCTCGACGATCTTCCTGCTCCCGGGCGCCCGTGAGCGGGACTCTGTACCGCCCCCAGCAGCACTTTCCGTAGTTTGCGCATGCGCAGACCCACGGAGTCTCCAGGGACATTCTGGGCATTCGCAAACTCCCTGGAGCGTCCCTGGAGACGCCGTGGGTCTGCGCACGCGCGGTACAGAGTCCCGCGGCCGGGCGCACGGAGGAGCTCCGCCCAGGAGCAGGAAGAACATCGTCGAGGGAACGTCCTATTCAAGTTAGTGCCGGCAAAGCATACATACTTTTTTAAATACCCGCTTTTTTTTTACTTAAAATCGGCGAAAATAAAAAAGAAAAAAGGCAATAAAACTGTCAAAAATAGGTTTCAATTTTTGACAGTTTTATTGGGGGGCGTTGCGTTTTCCGCCCCAGATGGGGGGCGCCTGGCAACGCCACTGCTCAAAGCCATAGATAATCTCTTGACAACCTAAGCTTCTTTATGTTTTCCCCTGTAAATAAGGAGTCAGTGTTGTTCTGGATGGCATTGCCTACCGCAAGCTTCTGAAGGGTGACTTCTGGGGTTGACTTTGCAGGCATTGAACACTTTGACTTTGAACAAAGGGATCTCCAACCAGTTGACTTTGAACAAAGGGATCTCCAACCAGCATCCAAGCCACAAAGCCCTCTGAGATTGGTTTCGGACTGTTTAACCCAGGAGTATAAAACATAAGGTCTGCGAGCCGGATACGGCCCATGGAAGCTCTTTATCCAGCCCACATGATAATCAGGCTTTCTCAGCACCGCCCTTTCAGCAGCACCACTTCTGCTGAGACTCTGGGAGGGAGAGACGAAAGGATGCCCGAGAAGGCAAGGACAATTATGGGGGAAGGGACAATTCAAGAGGAGTGAGGAAGACGCTTCCGAGGCACTGGGAGAGCCCAATGATCATGCAGGCCATCTTTCAGCAGCACCGCTTCTGCCGAGGCATCACTTCGCAGCTCAGGTGTTCTGAGAAGTGATGTCTCGGCGGAAGCGGTGCAGCTGAAAGGGCGGCCTACGTGATAATTGGGCTCTCCTCCCATATCTTGAAAATATGATCAAAATTTGCATATTTGCTCCTCTGTCATTTGCAACTAAGGACGTTCCCATATTCCAGCTGCCCTGCAAATCTTTAATGCGAGAACTACCCTGCAGCACCTTTATGGCATCCCCATTTGGATGGCGGCCTTTGACAGATCGGTTGAGAGGGTACAGGCATCATTTTTGTATAAGATGTTTGGAGTACCTCACTGTGTCCCCTATGGGGCTCTCCTTTATGAAGCGGGCCAGCATAGGTTGGAGGCTTTAGCCTGGCTACGTTTTTATAAATTTTGGGTGAGGATCTGTTATCATGCGGAACAGGATGTTCTCCTTAAGAACTTGCTAGCGAAGTCCTATCATTCCCCGGGGCTCTCTCTTTTTTAGTTACGAAATTACAGACTATGGGGATAGCAGTTGATTCTGTAGGCTTATTATCATCTGCCCAGGCGCTCAGACTTCTAAAAAGCGAAGCTTTTTGAACTAATGATGCAACTAATTGCGTGAGAACAAAGTGCTTCTATCTGGCCATCATCTGCTTAACTATGTCACTTCCGGCCCTCAGTAGGCACCATTAATGCTATTTGGCCCACTGCATGAAACGAGTTTGGCACCCCTGGTTTAACCAATCTGCTAGCCTCAGGGTATACACATCCCTATTATTTATCCTGAACCTACACTGTATCTGCAGGTTTGACTGACCTGGTTCGATTACCTCACCCTCTCAAACTGTATGGAGGAGGCGAAAAAAGCCGCACAATGGCAAATCAGGTAGAAAGCAAAAAAAAAAAGGATACTTGGCCCGATACAGCAGGCAGCTAGTCTCAGACTACTCTCCTTGGTGGGTGGGCAGGACAACTCCTGATGCCAGAGAACTGAAGCATCAATGGAACTTACTTCTGAGTAGGCATGCACAGGATTGCACTATAACAAACTTATGAGTACAATTCTATGCACGCTGACTTGGGAATGAGTCCTACTGAGCAGACTTGGAAGTCAGTCTGCGAAGTCAGTCCCAATATGTTTAATAGGACTTATTCCCAGGAAAGTGAGCACAGGATTGCAACTTTAGAAGGGCATGTTTACCTAGAATTAAGTCCTCCTGTTTTCCGCGGGGCTTACTTGCAGGTACGTATGCATAGGATTGCAGCAGTAATAATCATGTATAAATCAAACACAAGGCCCTTCCTCAAATAAGGACACACAAGTCTATCTTTAACATATGAACACTTGAGGTGGTTGAAGTGCTCAGTGGGTCTTCCACTTCCATAGGGCCTGGTGGAATGCCAAGGCAAAAATATTTAATCCCAAATATAGATTTTTTTTTTTCCACAGTACATACTGTTAGAGGATATACAGTATATTTGCCAGACGGGAGTATTTAACCTGGATTGTTTTTGTTCATATCAGACTCATGCTAGCTAGAGTGTCAGATGCCTGACAAGTCAAATCTGGAAGAGATTTTATTCTTAACAGCTAGACAGCTCTTGCCCAGTACTGATTGCTAGCACAGCCTAATTTACAACGTAGTCTGCTGTTTTTCATCTACCCACAATCTAACGACTCCCTGGAAAATAGCTTCTGCGCGACAGCTCTTTTCTAGAGACAGATGTAAGGTGAAAGAAAGAAGAGGAGTTTGGCAAGTTCGTGACTCAGTAAAAACCATGCCATTATTCAACCCTTTCCTTCTGCCTAGTCTAGCACCCTGAAGGAATTCTCCTATTAGGGGAATTCCTTGATTCCCTTCGGGGAGAAAGGCGGGATATAAATATTGTAAATAGCCGCCTTGGGCATAGCCGCCTTGGGCATTTGCCTCGGCATAGGATAAGGCGGGATATAAATTTTTTAAATAATAAATAAATAAATAAATAAATAAATATTAGCACACTATTTTTTTTCCCCAGAGGACCACCAGAACCTTAAAAAAAAGTCTAACAGATATATCCCATTACTCATCCCCCACACATCAGCCAATCCAATCTGGAGCCCATCTCATAGGACCATTCATTTGTAGAGGAGCACAAAGCCACCCTTATCACATTGACCCGGAATGAGATGGATTGGCAGGATCTCCCAAACCCATAAAGGCACACACAAACTAACTGAGGAGGGACCAGTGTGATGCCTACACAACCATAGTAGTCCATAGTTGACCCGGCAGTCTTAGGACCTACTTTGTATGCCAGGGCTCAGCTTGGAATGTGTGTATTCATTAGGGAGGAGCAGAGTGTTCGCAACAAGCCCCCAAAACTGGAGGGGAGGTTTGAAAATTAACTACTGGTTTAGAGAAGGCCTTTTTGCACTGTGAAAACTATGACTATGAAAATCCTACGAGGCACGATTAATTAAGAAGAGACTCTGAAAGGAAAGAAAGATGGCAATGGCAACACGCATTTGAGAGAGGCAGAATTAATAATGAAGTGTAGTGAAGGAAAAGTTGTGTTACAAAGGAACAAACGTCAAAATTTGCCATGATACATATATTGCTCGTACACAATGATTCTTAAGTCAGATGCTGATTTCAACTGGATTTTGAAGCAAGCCTGCAGCCTGAACGTGTCTTCATTTCAAGGATGAGTCTGAACCAGAGGCTTAGACCTAGAACTACTCTTAAGTATCAGAAGCCCTTAAAAACAATGGTAAAAACAGAAGACATCTGAGCATGTACAGAGTATTTCCTCTCCACAGACACAACACAACTAGTTTGTGAGACATTGGTGCTAAGCACTATTTGGGAAAAGGACGTATGACTTCTGGGGAGGTGCAGCACTTTCTTTCTTTCTTTCTTTCTTTCTTTCTTTCTTTCTTTCTTTCTTTCTTTCTTTCTTTCTTTCTTTCTTTCTTTCCTAGCACCAATTGCAACAGTTTTATATGGCTTTTAAAAGTTATACTTCCCACTCATTTAGAAAGTTTACTCAAATGCAAAGCAACAGGGGCAGGGAGAGTGTGTGAGGTGCATATAGGAGAGAGAAGATGTTCATTCTGCCATTGCAATTGTCAAGTTACATAGCAAAGTCTGAGCTGGGCAGTGCAGGAGAGCCTGTCAAAAAGGAATTCTTCACAGAAAGCAGAACGACAGCACATTACTTCTTTGGAGAGCAGGATAAGATAAGCTACTTGATCCCTATAACTGCAGATCTAAAGTCCATGTTCCCCTGTTCCCCCCAAAACTATAACCATTTATGAAATCTTCTAAAGCCTTCTTGATCTTCTTAAACCTTTGCCTCTTCTTCATAGGCAAGCTAACTCGGACCAAAAGCCAGATATAGTCCTAAGCACCTAAAGCTTTTTAGAATACTGTGTAAAACTCTCCTCAGGCAAATGTGTCACAGAAAACAGACCAGGCTTGCCAACCTAACGTGCATATTTTTAACAGGTACATAGGTACTCATTTTTAGACAAATGTTTTGTTTTCTCATCAGCCTAATTCAGATACAGGTACTACTATGGGAACCATGTCCACAGTTAACCCTTTCCCCCCCTGCCATGTGCTAATGGAAAACATAACTGCCACCTATGTTAAGGAATGTTAAACTGTTCAGATATTACATTCTGCAACATGCCTTTTACTACAGAAAAAAAGTATATACAGTACTTGCAATATGCACAAACAGGTAAGATCAGCCCAGATTGTAGTATAAACAACCTTGAGAACATTCTCAGCGCAATCCTATCCAACTTACACCACCAGTGTAACCAGCGGTGCAGCGAAAACGGGAGGCCCCAGAATGGAAAGGGGATTCAAATCACCTTTGAATCCCCCTTTGGAGGGGATTTGAATCCCCTTTCCATTCTGGGGCCTCCCCCATTCTCACTGCACCGCTGGTTACACTGGTGGTGCAAGCTGGATAGGATTGCGCTGTCTGACTTGCAACTAATATAGTGGCCACAGTTCAGACTCACTAGCCACAGCTGAAATTGCACAGATGGCTGCCTCTGAGGGATGCATTGCTCCAGCTGTGTGGGAGCTGCTTTTCCATGGATGCCATTCCACATTTAAATTACCTTACATGTGGGTAGGGACCAAGTGCATGGCTTTTGCCATAAATCCACACTATAAGGTGTAAGTGCCATGTGACCTGCCTCTACCACATGATTAGGCCATTTAAATGCTAACCTAACCACACGGGAATCGCTCACGGGACAGCAGATCCCACATAGCCCCTGTCATCATGTGGGTGATTTTCTCTACCACAAGTGAGATTGCTTTGGACTCTGGTATCACCAAGTTAATTTAACCATATTATGGATTCCCTATTAATCCATATTCTGAATTCCCATATTATGAAATTGCCCTTTTAAACATCTTTCCGTGTTTCCGCTAATTGTGTTGGTTTCTCTTTCCCCATTAACAACACTTTAATGTAGTTCTGTGACGAAGCTAATTACTAGGGAATTTTAGACTGAGACGAGGAAGAAAGCAATTACCATTAAAACTTTGGTAGTAGACAAAGCTGCCCAACAACACTTTCACAGGTAGCCTTGAGAACTGCAATTATTGGACTGGACACTACCTTTAGTAGTTGTCAATAGCATCCCTCCCACTGATTCCATTACATGAAATAAGCCTTCCTTTTTCATTCCTCTATTGGTTGTTATATCACATTTCCCTCCCAACAAGAGTTCAGAAATTTGGCCTGATTTCAGCTTGCTGGATCAAATTTTTAAAGAATAAGGAACACTTCAGAGTTGGGATGGACCAAATATCTGTCTACCTAATAGCTAGTTGGTCGTTTTCCATCATGCCTGGAGATATGAACCTGGAGGCTATGAGATGGCAAAAGACTGGAGCAAAGAGTGGCCCCACTCTTTTTTGCCAAGTACCGTAACATGGTCTTTTGGTAGTAATGAAATTGGAATCAGCTACCTAGGGAGACTGTGGAGCCTCTTTTCTTGAAAGTTTTTAAAGAGGTTGATATCCAACCTCCTCTCCAAGCTCAGTGGAATTATGGACTAGCTGATCAATTGTTTGTCTTCTCATCCTCATTTTAAGAGGGACGTCTGTTATATTCTGTGGAACTGTGAGTCTGTCAGAATGAGAAAGAAGCCTTTAAAATAAGGAACAAGAAATCTTACAAAAAAAAACTCTGTACAAAAGAATAATTCATATGGGTTTTATGTTTGTAGTTACATCATTGCACTCTCTGTGGAATCTGTTCATATCCAACCTGCACCAATGACAATAAAGTCATCATTACAACACTCCTCTGCTACTTGGAAAGAGTGTGTTGGTCATGCTCAATGAAAGTACGACAACACAGTATCAAATTCAGGGATCTGTATGTGAACAAATCCCTGGCGCTTTCATGGGTACAGCATAGATTCATACAACTCCACATATTGCCTGGGACATGTGAAAGTACCCTTAATAAATGTTGCTCCTTGTGTGACCTGGTTGACCCAATCAGGCTGGCACAGTAAGAATGTGAGTTGAACAGCTATGGGGCATGGTTTAGTGGCTGTGAGATGGCTGTACCACGAACACAACTTAATTCGCATTTATGCTGTCACCACAAAGCTTATTTGGATTTTAGCAACTGACTGTGAATTCTGAAGCACTTTCTGGTCACAACTCTAACAAGGTCACTCTAGCTCAAGTTAAGCGCTCAAGTAATAGTTCTGCAATTCTAGCTGCTTCCATTGACTTAGCCTGATGAATGCAGCAAAACGGTTGGCTATGAGGTGATCATCCTTCTTTATTTGGGCACACCAATGAAAAGACATAAAGATGCCACCTTTCCCATTCTGCAGCTGAGTCTTGGGAATGCAAGGAGCTCAGGCAACCAAAATGATTCGTGGGCTGGGGCACCTCCCTTATGAGGAAAGGCTACAGCATTTGGGGCTCTTCAGTCTAGAAAAAAAGGTGCCTGAGGGGGACGTGATTGAGACGTATAGAATTATGCATGGGATAGAGAAAGTGAATAGAGGGAAGTTCTTTTCCCTCTCGTACAACACCAGAACCAGGGGACATGCACTAAAATTGAGTGGAGGGAGAGTCAGAACAGACAAAATAAAATATTTCTTCACCCAGTGTGTAATTAATCTGTGGAACTCCTTGCCACAGGATGTGGTGATGTCACCTGGTCTAGATTCCTTTAAAAGGGGATTGGATAGATTCATGGAGGAAAAGTCCATCACAAGTTACAAGCCATAAGCAACCTCCTGGTTTCAGAAGTACCGTGGGTTTTCTCTGTGTGCCATGTGCAAGGGAGTGGCAACAGGATACAGATATCTTGTTGTCTTGTGTGCTCCCTGAGGCACCTGGTGAGGCCACTGTGAGATACAGGAAGCTGGACTAGATGGGCCTTTGGCCTGATCCAGCAGGACTCTTCTTATGTTCTTATGTTATGTTCTTAACTGAGCCCTGGCTAACGTTAAGTCCTGACTTTCTGCACCCATTCGTCTGGGAACACAATTCAGCTGTTCAGAACTCTGTAGTCAAATCTCTTGTTAAAAACAGGATTCCAGATTAATGAGAACATGGAGTTAAACATATCTATCTCTGAGCGCCAGGAAAGAGAATTTCAAAATGCAATGCTCTGCAGGATTCTTGCAATCATCTGGTCTTCAGTTAATCAGCTTCTGGATAATTGGATGTTGATTAAATGGGGCTGTACTAAACATTTACCCACTGTCGTGAAAAAATAACTGCAAAAAGTCAGCAAATGGAATAACCTAGTGTCAGGGAAGGAGAACTAGCTTCCTTGATATTCAATCATGTGTTAGCCATGGGGGAAAAAATCATGAGGAATTAAACTCATCTTTCATAATAAGTACTGTACACAGGAAACCAGAAACACTATCTATATTGGTAGCACCTTCATGCTTAGATTTGGGGACTGAATATTGGTTTCTTGCTTCCATTTCATACTAGATGTTTTATTGCAATGTGGCCGAGAGTATTTTAATTGCAAACACAAATGTGTACACAACAAGTTTCACATTTGAATTTTCATGAAACATCTTATTATCACTTGTTTTCAAAACTGACTGAAAGCCCAGCCCGACTCATACGCTGAACTTGTGTATTCAGTTGTCCAAATATCATACAGTAGTGAAAACATATTTGGACCTCAGCAACAATTTTCTCACGTGGCATAGTTACCCTTAGTAGTCACATTCATAGATTTCCCAGGGGGGGCAAAAAAAAAAAAAGAAAGAAAGAAAAAGAAAAACCAAGAACAAACACAAAACCATTAGAGTTGGGAGATTCTTGACATATATTACAGAGTACCATTTTTTTTCCTCTTTCTGATCAAGGACTTCAGTTTCTCTGCTGAAAAACATACGAAGCTGTCAGGTCCAGGTTCGGCCAAGTTCCTAAGAGCAAGGCATGGCGCATGCACGGCAAAAGCGAGGCAAGGGGGTGCAATGGCAACAAGGCAGTTCTGTAGAACGGAACAGAAAGAGCAGACAACTGCTGTGGCTGAGATCAGAGAACAAGCCTGACTTGGAGGCTTTTGTAAAGACCGTCATGTGACCAGATTGAAGCCAGTCTGATCTTTGCTGGCCTGGCTAGTTACCCTGTTGTTCCCTTTTTTAAGCTAGATTTATTTTTATTTTTTTCCGGGGGTGCTCTGGCTTAGGCTGTGTTTGACTTCCCTTAGCTCCGAGTTCAGGACCCGCTGCAGTCTACAAGGACAGAGTGCAGCAGGAAACTCCGAGCTCATCAGTACCCCTTACCAAAATACAACAGGTTTGTTTGAGTTGTTACTTTGTGACTACTCCAAAGGAATGGCACAATGATCCTGGTTTTGCAGGGGACGGCAGCAGCAGGACAGCAGTGTCTGCTCGTTTTTCACTTGTTGCAGAATTGTTGCAGGTTCTCTAATGTTTACTGCCCTGTCCTACTGATTCCTAAGTTAGGAGTGGGTAACAGGAAAAGAATAAGTACAGTACTGTATCCATGCAGGTTCATGAAGGCTTGCCTTCCATTGTAAAATTAGCACAGTAGGATTCCATATTGCAAAGGCAAGGCTCATCTCTGTGCTGGCCTTTGCATCTCTGTTTGCAACATTTGCGAGTTTTGCTAAAGCAGTCAATAAATTGATGCTGCTTTGCATGTTAATGTGTCCCAAGCCTGCAATGAGCTTCAGGACGGGTGGATCAGCGAGAGAACCTTGCCAATTGAAACGGAATCTTTGTGCCAAGTAGGTTTCTCAACTGGAGCGATTGCCAACGTTGAGAGTCATCGAGTTTGCTTTTGCTTCTACAAGGATAATTGAAAGGATGTGAGAAGCACAAACAGTAAGAATGGACTGTGTTATAAAATAACATTAAACTGCTCATTAGAAGGAGATGCTCAAATCTCCTTTCTGCTTTGAGCATGAAAAACAAAGATTTTGTAAAAAGGAGTTAAAAGTAGCATAAATGCAGCAAATTTAGAAACCGTGGAATGGAAGTACTGTTTAATTTGCAAAAGGAAGTACAGTATTCCAGAATTCCTGTCTGGTTAATGCCCTGAAGATCCTGCTTCATAAAAGAGTGTGAAGTGGCTATGATAACTACACAATTTCAGAGGCAATCTCCTGTCCTACTAGTCTACATGTCTGGCAGAGAAAATAGTCCCAAATAATATATGACGTGTGAGGCACAGGATACAGAACCCAACAATGACTTGAATGACACACATTCCAGCAGGTCCCAATGCTAGCAAGCCTGACTCAAACTAAGAATTGAGATCAGCGCCAGCTTTAGGTTTCTGGAGGGCCCACCTGCTGTCTACCCCAGGGGCGTAACTAGGGTGGGGCCTGACAGGCAGCTGCCCCGGGTGCAACGCCAGGGGAAGGTGCAACTCTCAGGCTCTACCTCCTAGTAATGGCTGTCGTCACGTTCGGTTCTGAACTCTCTGAGCGGAACACGAGGGCAGCCATTTGCCTGCTGCCTCCGCAAGCCACCTCTTCTTCTCACAATCATGAAGAGAAGGAGCAGAACATGGAGGCAGCAGGCGATCTGTAGCCCTCGCATTCCACTTGGGAGCGCTCTGAGCAGAATGCAAGGGCAGCCAATAGTGCCCAAGCCCGGAAGTGATGTCACTAAGTGACATCACTTTCAGGGTCACAGCATACTCCCTTGCCCCAGGCAGCACGGGAGCATGTTACACTGCTGGTCTACCCCCTCCTTCCACACCAGAGAAAGCTTCAATGACAGCAGCTACTCAGAGATATCTTCCCTAGAGATTTCCTATATTACAGTCCGAGGCTTGCCAGCTAACAGCTGATGCGTCTTGCTTACTCCTGCACACAAGTACTATTATGAGGGAATGCCAAATCTCACTCAAGAGCACCTCTTCTGTCCTCTAACAGACTGTTGCTGTGATAGTACTGTTCTGTCTAATCAGTGTTATCACAGTATGTATTTGGGGTACACATTTATGCAGGGGGTGCACCAGGACTCCATCTATGCACCCCCTTTGCCTCTTAACAGACCAACACTCTTAAAATTACTGTTGCAATTGCAGCACTGGCTAAACTCAGTTGTGAATTGGTTGTGCATCCTTCATTAAACTGTGAATTTCAATTGCATTAAAGTTAGCTCACAGAAAGAGGAAATGTCGCTCTCCCTCTGCTGAAACCTTCCTGCCCTAAAATCATCTTGCAGCCATCTTTGTTCTTCAACTGAATTTTATTTGTATGGAAAGCAAGCACTTTTCATAAAAATACATTTTTATATATATAAAATATTAACTCAACAAGGGACAACATGCCCATAGCAGAAGTTAAAACCAAGTACAAACAATTCAGACATTAAACCCTCCTTTACTGGATCGTGATTATAATAATTAAAAATGACAGCACAGTTCCCAGCATGAACCATGAAAATTCTTCTGAAAAAGTCAGCCAAGACATGCATTCATCCAAGCAAAATAGCTTTAATTTCTTTTGAGTAAATGTTGGTTCCTCTCTCTGTGTTAATTACACTTCCTGTAGATAGAAGAGAGAATAACATCTATTATATGTCCATGATCCAGCAGCCTTTGAAACGTCTTGGCACAGCTACAGAGATTTTTCACTGGAGTACCATAAGTAATAAACCCTCACTGGGGCTCAGCATTCAGCTACTAGGCTGTCTCCACCATCTCTCTGTTTTGCTCACTCAGCCCTAGTCTGTCTCATTAATTCATACAACTGTTTTACAACATACAATGAACATAAGATACTGAGTGGCAGATTCACATGGGGATTCCCTCCGTACGTAAGTGCAAAATAAGAAGGACCAGAAGCAGTACCAGGGAAAAGGATGTTGTGGGATAGGGTTTCTTTCACCAACATTACAGTGTCCGTGTGAGGAATGTAGCCCCACAACATAAATATTTCCCACTCTTGCAATGCAGGCTGCAAACAATTACTACGCGGCCTGTGGGCTGAAAAGAGCAGAAGGACTCCTAAAAAGCTGCCATGCACAACAAGTACACATTGGCAACACAATCCTAACAAAATCCCCCCCCCCACCAAAGCAGCTGTGCCAATGGAGTGTGCGTTATATCCTGCAAGGGGGTCAGTCCGGAGGCCTCCTTGAGATAAGGGAACTTTTTGACCTTTACCCTGGAGCAAGCCTCCACTGCCCCAATGAGTCTCCTCGGTTCTGTGCCAGTTATTTTGCTGGTGCAAGTCCGAGGAGAGTAAGGGAGAGGGAAGAGAGAGGGGTTAGGACCTGACTGCTGAAGTTCACCTCTCCCTCATGCCCGTCCCCATCCCTACCCAGAAACTCCCCCTTTCCTTCCCTCGCTGCTCTGTTATGCTCACTCCCCCTGCCCCCCCCCCAGCTTACCTTCACTGCCGTAGGTAGCCAGCTGCAGCCTTTGACACTGCTGCCGTTTGCAGCAGCGGACCTAAAATGGCCACCGCCAGCACGCTGCACGTGCCGTCATATCGTTATTTACAACAGCAGAACTGTGTTCCACTGTCATAAAGGGCAACACAATCCTAGTTAAGACTAGGCTGTAAGATTCATAAAGTCAAAAAAATCAATCAGCTATCTGATTCTGTTTTAAATCATGCACACAGATTGGTCGTGCACCCCCAATACCAATGCTTACTCCCCAAATACACCAGCTGGGTTATACATTTATTTCTTACTTCGGCAGCAAGTCAGATATACAGTATTAGTTCCTATGCTAAGTGTTGACGCCCTTTAAACAGATTCTATTGAAGAACCAGGTGTGTGGCATGAGACAACAGACAGATTTGTGAAAGCCAAATCTTTAAATATGGCCTTTCTGATAGATAGGGAAATTCAGAAGTAAGAGTTGCAGCCCAGAGAGTATGTGGGCACATGTGAGAACTTGTGCATGGCCAGGACAAGGAAGAAGAGGGCGTCTTATTTCAGCAACTGCCTCCCATGCCTCATTGCAACCTGCTTTTCAAAGTCCTGAGTTTGAGCCAGACGATGTACTGGGGTAGCAGATTAAAAAAACCTTAAAACTCTGACCTAACTTCCTGATTTAAAGCAAGATCCTACATATTTATTTTAAAAAATTATACCCCACCTTTTCCTATGCCAAGGCAAATGCCCAAGGCAGCTTACAACAAGTTAACATACATACTTTAAAAACAATACATAAAGTAAATTTAAAAAAAAAACACTAACATCCACTGGGGGGGTGACAATGTAGAGCAAAACAACAGCAAGGCAGAACATACTGAGGCACTGGGGGCAGACAACAACCCATCACCCAAACGCAAGACGAAACAGAAACGTTTTGAGTCCCTGCTGAAAAGTCATGAGGGAGGGGGTGGTTCTCAGATCCCCTGGCAAAGAGTTCCTCAATTGTGGCGCCACAGCAGAGAAGGCTCGCCCACGAGCTGCCATTCCCCTAACTTGAGACAGAGGTGGCACTCGCAGGAGAGCCCCCTCAGATGACCTATATGCCAATCTTTATATGCCAACCTATATGCCTATATGACCTATATGCCAATCTTCAGTCACAGCACATAACCTGCCTACAGTTTCATTCCTAACATCCAAACTACGAAGTACACGCATGCAAACTGCACAAAATCAGCGCTTTAAATCCTGGCCAATTTACTGCCCCCACTCATAATAATGTAGGACAGTGTCATCGTTTTGATCTCTAAAGAAAAGTCTTGTGTATTCTTCAGATACAAAAGTCTAAGGATGTCCCAATGTTTACTCTTAAATACATTTAAAAATGATTAAATTCAAGCACTCAAATACCATTCTTTTCCATCCACAGGAAGTTGCAGACAATTCACATGAGTTTTACTTCTCTCACTTAACCACACCATCTGTTTCCTTGGCAACTACCACGTGTTACTCAGCTTGTCTCTGGGATTCAGAGCAGCATCAGGATGAAAGATGCCACTATATATGCTTGCCAGCATTTTGGAATGTTACCGGAACATGCAACATATTGACCTTTGCCAGAAGGGTTAATGATACTGACAGTAGAGAGATTCTCAACATCAGGTTTCATGTTTGAAATTCCACTTTGCCCAAGAGTAGGAGTGAATGGCAGAGAAACATGGAAAGGGATGTGCTTATCTGATCTAATAGGTTATTCTCACATTTTGTCCGGTATTTTTTGTGTCTGAGGGACAAGAAAAGCAAATAGACCATATAATATTTTTCTTTGAATATCTGGCAGACCTAATACATGGTTCCTGGTGCTCCTATGATTTGCATTGTCCTATGATGGTGCATTAATGTGATACAGAAAAAGAGCTTTGGTTGTAAACCAACATAATCATGCCCACACCCCATAGCCACCTGAAAGAAACTCAGTTAGCGCTTACCCCTAAATTGCTATTGTGCATCTTACCTGGGATTAATTTCCAGAGTCAAGGAAACCGGGGGTTCTCAAATGGTGGTACGTGTACCACCAGTGGTACTTTTGGTACCCTCAGATCGCTGGGACCCCCACAACCCCGCCAGAACCCCCGCAGCGCTGCATTTTCATTCCCAAGAGGCTCCTGCCTTTGACCAAGCCTCTTGGGAGCACTTAAAAACTACTTAACTGTGCACTTAACTGTGTTCTACAGCCTTCAGCACAGCCTCCGGCATCCGATAACCCAGAAGTAAGTAGCAATGATGTCATCACTGCTTACTTCCAGTGATACTTCGATGGAGGCTGGTGCCGGAGGTGGTACGTTGCCGGCCCAGAGTTGTGAACCCCTCGTGTATACCATTCTCTAGAAGACATGCATGTGAAATTGGTGAAAAGTGACAGTTAAACAGACTAGGCCTAAGAGAGGAAACCTTGTATGTATCATGCAGTTAATTACCCCCTGTGAAATAGGGTGTGTGTGTGTGTGTGTGTGTGTGTGTGTGTGTGTGTGTGTGTGTGTGTGTGTGTGTGTGTGTGTGTGTGTGTGTGTGTAAACTAGGAGACAAATATGGCGCGAAGCTCTAATCTCTGACCAGGACGCTGGGATTCTTAGTCCTATCTGCATTGGGGCTGGCTGCAATTATTCATTGCCTGAGGAGTGAAAGGGATTTTTAAGAGGCTCTCAGAGGCATCTTCTACAGCCAACCTAAAAGTAGGTTAGGTAACCTAAAATGAGGCTTCTGAGATGCCTCAGCTTCCTGAAGGGACGACTGAATCATTCATAGCCAGTAGCCATGTTTTCCTTCACTTTTGGTGTTTATTGTTTGTTTATTGTATATTGGAGAAAAATATACATGTTTACCATTTCTGTAAACGCGGATACCGGGGGGGAGGGAGGCTGTATTCCATCAGGAACATCCACATCACAAGTGCCAGTTACTTCTAACTATACTGTTGTTACATATCAAGCCATTATAGTCTGTGCTAGCAAAAACAACCAAGCCTTGTAACACCTTATAGACTAACAAATTTATTTCAGCATGAAGTTTCTGTGGACCATTTTGACAATGGTGTAATTATATTTAGGAGTACTTAATTCTCAATTTCTCTTTTAGGATTCTGTTGTATGCCTCCCTTATTCCCCCACCTGCCATATCTGACCTTCTTCTACTCTCATTTTGTTCATCATCTGTCATACTTTTGTTCTGTACAAAATTTTGAAATTTGAGTTGTAAAGATTACATTCCCCTTTGTCCTACTGTAACAATGAGGTGTGAACAGATGGACAAACTTCTGTTGCCTTCTGGATCCTCTTGGAAAAGGATAAGGGTGGAGAAGCAGCAACTACTCTGCCTACATAGCAACAATATGAGAAAGACATCTCTGATAGTCAACCGTTGGTGGAGGTTTAGGCAGACAAACATTCAAGTTTGAAATCACAATAGTAACATATATAGATACAGGGGGGCATATCCGCGGGGGATACGTTCCAGTCATCCCCCCGTGTATACTTGAAAACTGTGGATAGGGGCGAATATCCCCTGTGCCCCCCCCAGGCGGCCCCTGTGCCCCTTACCTTTTATTCTTGCTTAAACAGTTCTTGCTTAAACAGAATGCTATAAACAGCAGTGTGCTGCTTATAGCACAGAGCCAGAACAATTTTAGCAAGCAGCCTCGGTGCTACAGAGGCTCCGAATGTTAACAGGAAGCTGTTTCTGCTACAATTCTTCTACAATCATTCCGGCTCTGTGCTATAAGCAGCATGCTGCTGCTTATAGCGTTCTGTTTAATCAAGAAAGAAAGGTAAGGGGTATGGGGTGTGTAGATCCCAGATCTGCGGATAAGTGAATCCACAGATATCAGATCTGCGGATACCGGGGGGGGGGTGTATTCCATCAGGAACATCCACATCACCGGTGCCAGTTACTTCTAACTATACTGTTGTTACATATCAAACTGTAAAGATAGCCTTATGGTACTGAGTCAACAATGGACGGACCTTCCTGGCCATTCCGCAGATGGGTGTTATCTAGAGGCAGTACACAGGGTGAGAAGCCTTCCAACCCTAATGGCAGATGTGGAAACCAAGCCAAATTTGAAGAGAAGTCCAGTACATTTGGTTTACGAAGACCACCAAAACGTTACAGGTATCACTCCTTGTTTAGCACCATGCACTGACAGCAAAAGAGATAATAGTGAAACGGTACATGGCATTTGTCTTTAGGAAATGAACATTAAGTTCATATTTATATGCACAGAGATGGGGCTATATAAATAATAATAACACAGAAGCCCACTTTGCAAACATAAAGCATGCATCATCGTCAGGCTCAAACCTTTTTAAACACCCATCCCGAACCTAGAGCATTGTTTTCGCCTTAATCACTACAACATCATTGTGAATTACCTTTAGAAGTAGACGATTAAAGTATTATTCCAATATTTAATTTAATCAAACTGAAGAAATAGAGTGCAACACATACAAATAGCATGTTTGTACTCCCTTGGGCTACAATATACAGCAATCAATTCCAGAATAATTCGGGAAAATTTGTGTTGTGTTCATAAGAGAACAGCAAAGCATACATTCATTCTTTCATTCAACAATTCCATGAAGAATCATTTGCTTAATGGCATTTCTAATATGCTATGTATTTATTCAAACTACTTCTTTGTGTATGAGAAAGGAAAATAATTACCGTAGATGTGGATCCTAATATAATATAACCAAAAGGTAAGCTAGTGTATCACTCACAGTTTCTGCAAATTGAACTTAAAGTGCCTTTTTGTTCTTCACTTACCCAACTGGTTAAAATGCATTTTATTACAGCCTAAATCAAACGTTTTGAAATACAAATGGGAGGCATAAAGATGAAACACGCACCCATATCCTTTATGTAAAAACAAGAATACGTCAGTATTAATGCTGTATGAGATCACTTCAAGTAAATAGGGTTGCAAGTCTTTGAACCAGCTTCTGCAACTCATCAACTTGAGGTGCAGTCAAGATTAGGTGACAATGCTTATTTTCTTGGCAAAGAAATCTTTGTCTGCTGATTTCTGCAGCTCAAGCCAATGTTCAAGACACAGGAGGCTATTCTCAGTTAGTTAGAAACCCTATACAAGTACCATTGTTGATACAGATTGGCTACCCCTTAACCAGACATCCAAAATCCAGACATTTTGGGGCTATGACTTAAAAAAAAATACTTCTTCCAGCACCTGGCTGGCATAGCACAAGGCATGCTAGGGCACAAAATTATTAAAAAATATTGTATAAAATTACCTTCAGGCTATGTGTACAAGGTGTATATGAGACAAATGAATTTTGAGTTTTAACTTGGGTCCCATCCGCAAGATGTCTCATTATATTTATGCAAATATTCCAAAATCCAGACAATTTCCCGTCCCAAGCAATCCGGATAATGGATACTCAGCCTATAGAGGGTTTCCCAGATCAGCAACCCTGGTCTTGCAATTCTAGCCTACATTTAATTTGTTTTAGACATGTTTAATTTCATGTATGGTTATGGGCTGAATGTAAACATGCATCAATTCTTATCATTCTTGATTTTGTCCATCGTATGCTAAGAGCATAAGCTCAGTTGCCTGCAATGTCAGTGTAGGTAAAGTTTGTAATAAGAAGAGGATTTTCAAATTAAAGATGAATCATCGCTTTCTACAAGTTATGCTATGTAAGCATACCTGTTTATTTCTTGCGCCAGACCTATAAACAATTGTCAAGCAGAGTTACCTCAAAGTCTTCCAAAATGACTGGCCATTTGTCCGACGTTAATACTAGTCAATTTCTACAATTCAATCAGCCCTTAATATCATAAAGCTGAAGGGTGTTTGGTCATACCTACAGAAGCATACATGCAGTAGTGTAGTTGGACCAGCCGGTACCCGGGGCTGCCCCCACGTCATTGCCCCGCCCCCAATTCCTAAATGCTTCTGATTTGGAGCGGGAGGGCCAAACTTTGTTCTGCTCGCTGCTCCAATTGCTCGGAGCAGCGAACGCTGTGCACCTCCTGCAGACAGTGTGATACCCCCCTGGCTTGGCGCCCAGGACGGTGGGCCCCACTGCCCCCCCCCAGCCATGCCACTGCATACATGATGGGTGAGAGACGTTGAGCCAATCTGGGATCCAACTAAGAACAACAGTTTATTCCATCCGCTGGGCATTGCCGACTTCTCACAAAGTCTATAATCCAACAGCTCTTATATGCAGTATATATCCATGCACATGCACTAACACACAATTTACATGTAACAGATGCCTCATTTTCTTCTATCTTCAGGTAACTGGTGCCAGGAGATTCAGGACAGACAAAAGAAAGTACTTTTTCACAGAAAACAATTAGTTTATGGAATCTGTTGCCACAAGATATTATAAAGGCCATTAGATAATTTAATGGCTACTAGTTATGACGACTATGTGTTATTTATAGTGTTGACAAAACACCACTACATTTTCAGACGTAATGATAACATTACAGTTAGTATATTCTATCCCTTGCTCTTATGCACAGGCAGAGAAAGTTTTAGGGTCAGACACAGTCCATTTAGGATTATATATTCTCCTCTAATTCTGCAATTATTATTCACTAGTTTTTGAAAATGAAGCTTAATTTTAGTTGAAATTGCCTTATGTTTCAAACGTTCACTTATTTATTTAAAATATTTATATCTCGCCTCGCCCTCCCACAAGGGAAGCACTCAAGGTGGCTCGCAATATCTTGAAAAACACATTAAAATTCAACCAAGATAAAATCAATAATTAACAAACAAATCTCCCACATTAAACAGTACAAAGCACCAGAAGCCAGAAACAAAATCAAGACAACATAACTAAGAAATGACAGAACAGATCAACATATACCGGTAACTCTACGTTAAGACCCCAAAAAATGCTTTTTAGCCACCATTGGAACAGAAGCGATGGAGAAATGCTTTTAGCCACCATTGGAACAGATGCGATGGAGCTAACCTTACATCCGGGGCAAGGAGAGAAAGCCCCCTTATCTGCCACCATCAAATGCACCTCTGCCAGTGGTGGGACAAGTGGTTGATCTTAGGGGGCAGGCAGTTTCATTCAGGGGGGAGGCAGTGCTTCAAGGGTCCCAAGCCCTTTAGACTAGAGCAGGGGTTCCCAACCCCTTCCCGGCAAAGTACCTCCTCTGACGCCACTCTGCTTCTGAGTACCAGCGGAAGTGACTGGCAATGACATCATCGCCAGTTACTTCTGGGTTTTCAGCGGCCAAAAAACACAGGGAGGGGGCTCTGGGCAGGTGGGAGGGCTCTTTTCAGCATTCCTGAGAGGCTTGGCTAAAGGCAGGAGCCTCTTGGGAGCAAAAATGCACCACCAAAAGCTCTGCATCAAAGCGGGATTCTAGTGGTCCAGCAGTCGGCCGAAATACCACTGGTGGTACTAGTACCGCAGATTGGGAACCCCCAAACTAGAGCTTTAAAACCAGCACTTTGGAATTGCACCTGGAGACAGAATGGCAACAAATAAAGCAGAGGCACGATGTGCTCGCCATGCCTAATCATGCAGCAGCATTCTGTACTAAGGGCAGCCCCACATAGAGCTTTATTAGGTAGTACTGTAATTAGGTGTTACAGTAATCCAAACATGATGTAACTAGTGCATGGTCTACCGTAGTCAGGCCTGGTTGACTTAAGAGAGGACGCAGCAGCCTAAGCTGCACAAAAGGACCTTAGGGCCACAGCCAGCACCTTGGGTCACTCCAAACTGTGAGCCTGTGCCTTCAAGAGGAGTGCAAGCCCATGCAGAACAGCCTGACAATTCATGGCCTCGGTCTTTTACTCCCCCTTCTCACCCAAAAACATTTCTATGAGTTACTTTGTATTTGTTAAAATATTTCTAAACTGCATTTTAAATTAATGCTCCCAAATAAACCCTTCCAAGATAAAAGGACTATCTTTGAAAGTCATAAATGAAAACTGAATGTATGCTTAACCAGGACTTTGTATTTACAGGCTTTCAAAGGACAAAAATCATTTTAATTGGTGAGGTTCTGAAATAATAATCCTGATTATGAGTTTCTATAAATGCCATTCTTGCTCTGATTAAATGTCACAGGCACAGGCTTGTTATTTAAAAACCAGTGAGGCATAATTTGATAGCTATAATGAAACCTCCCAAAGATTGGTCTCTGAAACACTGTTCTCTTCACATCAAAGAACTTTCACGGCCTAATGTTCGTTCGCTTTACTTCGACAATTGGTATTTGCAGGAGAAAAGAAAATATGGGCCAATTTGCACCCCTGAACAGCCAGGGTTCCAGAGCATAGGGGGGTCTCCCTAGGGTCAGTGCTGGTCTCTGCAGGTAAGCCCTGTACACAGGGACAGCAGGGGGGATGTCCACAAAGCCCACCAGCACTGGGGTGCGTGGCTGGTCAGCACGCTCTCACCCCCCCTCGACCTGAGGACACTGCGCCCAGTATAATAATGTCCACCTAGGTCTCTTGACCAACTGAAATTTGAAATACATGTGGTCTGATGTTGTCAGGTTTATCTAAAGCTTGAACTGGAGATCTATGCAACCCCTTATAGTGAAACCATGCGAGGCTACAGACCGGAAGGAAAAGGAAAAGTATTCTCTTCGCACTGAAGCATCAGATAAGGCCTGGATATTTGCTTGTGTGTCTCCCCGGTCTTTGTATCTGCCTGCTAACAGTTTCCTTTCATCTTCTGCCCGCTTCTTTCCCAACTGTCCTGCTCTTTACTTGCTTTTCTGTCTGCATCTCTGCCCAGTCCCATTCCGGTGGGTTCTTTAGCTTGGGCACAGGCTTACAATCTACCTCACCTCTGGACTGCCCTTCCTAAGCTAGGGGACTAGTGCCAGTCCCGGCTCTGAATTCCAGTTCTGCTCCTGCCAAGAATCATATGCCCAGTACGCTTGACTGCCCGTGGTCCAGTGCTGATACTTCAGACTACCTAATAAAGACAGAAAAACATTTTTGAAGCAGTTACCCTTCATAATTCACTTGCTGCTTTTATGGTCTTATCAGTGCAACTTTTCGCATTTGTTCCTTGGCCTTTTCTTAAGCTTTCATTAATTTAACCCCTGTGACAATGAAAGAGTGGAGTGATGTTTACAGCATTGTATTCGTTTCATTCTGTTTGTTGACGACCTCTATATACAATGGCTAAAGAACCTCTCCTGTTCTCCATTTAATTCCTTCCAATCGCAGATACTTTAGAGCCACTTCATCAGGCTTGCCATATTACCTGGATCAGTGGTTTCTTTCACAGATTCCAGGCATCTCACTCAGTTCCGGTTTTGTCCCATTAGCTTGCCCAGATTGACAGCCTTCATTTATTTATTTATTTTTAAGTGAGTTTTCTCGGTGCTGAATCATAGGAGCCAAACTGTGCAGGCAGTATTCTGTGTGACTGTTCAGTGAGAAAAGCCTGCTCCCGCCTTCCATTCTTTTAGCCAATGAGAGACGGCACAGCTGGGACTGTCAGGCAAGGAAAGTAGTAATGATGGCATCCCTCTTTCCCTCTCACAAATGTGGCCCACAGAGCTAGGAAAAGATTATACTCAATGTTCAATTGTTTGAGGGTGGAACTTGCTGGTTCTTTCTATGAAGTTATTGGGATTTTTTGCGGCGGCGCGGGAGGGGGGGAGTGAGAGCTGCCCATAGAATACAATTAAGAAACCTGGTAATTTAGCATGGCTATGATTGGGCTGCAGTTTCCACCCCCCTCCAAAAGAAAAGATAACAGCAAAGACAGGAGTTTATTTTCTTTCCAGTTCAGGTCCCGTTTCACATTTTTAAAAGTGGTTTTGTTTTGTTAGTTTTTAGACACATTTGAAAGTATGTGTGTCCATGCAAGTTGAAGTCAGTGGAGTACAAGGTTTCTGCATGCAACTAGATTTGGCAGGGAAGGAATATGAGGGAGCAATTAAAGTAGAATGCCTTTTATTTCAACCTAAAGGGGGGGGTGATCATTGTGGGGGTGATTTTTGACTGGACGTTTAAACCAGTCTTAGCTGTACCTCTTCCTCAACATTAACAATGTACCACCTTGCAGGGCTATCGTAAGCTACTGTTCTCTTAATCCCCAGCACCTCAACTTGTTCGACTTTCCTTGGGTCCTGACTTCCTCATGCGATCTATACCCCCCACCGCTGCCTACAGCAGCTAGTAATGTAGGGTGGGAAGAAATACAGCACAATAAACTCCGGACCTTAGGAAAGCTCTTTGGCAGGACCTGTCATTTGTTCGTGGCCAGAATGAATCTGGCCTGGTAGGAACTGCTGCTGGTAGCTCTGAACTAGAAATATTAGGAAATATAGAGCTATGCTGTGACTCTACATTTCTTACCTCTATACAACTTGAATAGAAATAAGGAAATATCAATCAATACCTTTATTGGCATAAATCCATGGGCTTTCTCCCATGTGGCCCTGCGATGATGCGGGGTTGTTAATCCAAATCAACCAGTGGGAAAGTCTCATGCAGGTTCTCTCCCCACCAGCAACTGGACTTTCTTCTCAGGCAGCCCTACATTATCACAGGCCTGCCTGGGAGCAACAGTTCCTCCCTCTTCTATCCTTCAAGGGTAGGAATGGAGGAAGAAGAGAGAGGAGTGCCCCCACCCGTCCGTTAACACGGGAGCCAGAGAAAAGGGAAGCATGTGCACACAGGGTCTAGAATCAAGTCTTGCCTCAGGGACTGACTGGTGCACGCCGAATCCTGTCCCTGGCCAGTTCGCCCTTCACGGAGCTCCCGTATTTGTGCCAGCGAAATAGGTGGAGGAGATCTGAGGAGACCCGTTCAGGTGGCTTGGGATTTACCCAGGATTAGAGAATAAATGAATGTAAAGTTAGGTAAAATAAATGAATGTGAAGCCAGGATGGTGTAGTGGTTTGGGAGTCGGACTTAGACCTGGAAGATCCAGGTTCAAATCCCCGCTCAGCCACGAAGCTTCCTGGGTGACCTTGGGCCAGTCACTATCTCTCAGCCCCACCTACCTCACAGGGTTGTTGTGAGGACAAAAAGGAGGGGAGGAAATATGTACACCACTCTGAGTTCCTTGGAGGAAGGGCGGTATAAAAATGTGAAAGATAGATAAAGATAGGCAGGATTGGGCTGTCAGTTAATTACTGTTCCCGGGAATACATTTAATTGGTGTTTTCAGACATGTGAATACCATTTAAATCTTACGGAAAATAACTCAACCAGGAGGAAACAACAGTGGTACCCTGTCTTTGCTGTGAACAAAGTATAACAAGTTTTATCCTGTAGATCAGAGATGTCAAATAGTTTAAGTACATTTATAGACTGAGAAGATGACAGCTTCAGGTTTGGCAACATCATTTGTTTTGCCAATCATGTACAAAAATCAACTGAACATGCAATATCATTAATGAGGTGCTTAGTTGAGCAAAAACTATAATTAAAAATAAATACAAATCATTATTTCCTGTAATTAGATATGGCTATATCTCTACAAGCTGGTAATTTATGAGCATGCAAAAATCACTGCAGCTAATATAAAACACTACAGAGACCAGAACTTCAATTTTCTAGCTTTCACGAAAAGCATTCTAATGATTAATATCCGCTTTGCCAATTATCGTTTGTCAGTTCTAGTGTCCCACAACTGCCTTTGCAACAATCCAGATGTCTTAAGTAAATGTAAAAACACTCATTTATGTTTATTGCTCCATTGTGAATCCTTTGTATTATCCCTTCCACACCAAGGCCTCTCTCTACATTATTTTAGTAATTATGAAATAAATGTATCTTTAATGGATGGTTCACCAAAGTGTAAATACATCAAAACAGGCCTGGGCAAATCCAGGAACACTTTTGCTTCTGAGCATTTGTGTTTTGATGCAGTGACTGGAAATACGCTAAAAGGTCACATCTACAAACCTGTCACGATAGCAGGTTTCTCTTTTACATGCGCCGTGGGTTTTGATCAACATTTTCTGTCAGTCATATAGCCAAACATTCCCAAGGTTTGGCATCCAGGCAAAATATACTGTACAAAACAAGATTACCTTCCTAAACTATTTCTAAAAAGAGGTAGACTTTTGATAGAAACAACGAGGCCTCATTAAATAAACTGCTTTGTTTGAACACGGAGCAATCCAGTTTCAGCTCTGGATTTTGTGGGTGGCCTTGCTTGGGTATATGGTAGTTTGCTACCCGTCAAATGAAAGGAAGGATTGCCTATTTGACAGGGATCCTATAGGAAACAAATATTCCATAACGCTTTTGGACCAGTAATATGCTATTAAATATAATAGTGAAATTCTTACCTGTTTTTTTTTTTTTTGAAAAAACAGCTTGTGTGTGTGATGACATTCAAATGAGAATGTTGACAATCCCAACTCAGTTTTGTAAAAGTGAAAATAGTTCCACGTGTATTTCAAGCATTTATTAGTGAATGCTGACACGCACATTTAAGCAACTGTCAACATTTACTGGTGTATCTCAGGTTTTCGGCACTCGCAAAACATCCAAAATGCCAACACTCACCAAGTTTTGAAGATTCATCTGTGTGTAAATTGGTATATTCACAAAGCATTACTATGACCAAAAAACCCCCAATAAAATCAATAATTTATCTTGCGACCACTGCAGCTCAAATTCAGAACTGTGAATCATCTCCAACTACAGTTCAATGGGGTAGTGGGGGGGGGGAAGCATTAATGAAATCCATTATGCCAATTCCACATTTCTACAGAAAACCCTTGCTCTATTCCGAATCAGTTGAACTAGAATCTGAGAAGATCAGAAGCAGTGTTAGTATTTTTTTGGGAGTCATTCAAGTAAGGGAATATTTTTGAATGATTGCGCATTCCATATGCAAAACATACATAACTTATGAAAGGGGGGGGGGAAATAACTAAATGTCTAGGATTTGAAGCCAACCAAACATTAAGAATGCTGCCAATATAAAAAGAATGAATAGCACTTTAAATGAGTCCAATCAGATAAGTGCTGTGTGGGCAAAAGAGACGAATGGGACTGATGAATGGATAAGAGCAGTCCTGTATGTCTCCCATTGGATTCATTGGTACTTCTTCTGGCACTCCAGAAGCTCTACTACACATGTCAATGTCTCTGCCTGTTCTGTTCCTCTCCAGGCATTACCGTTAAAGAGGAGGCAGCACCTGCTTCCCCCCCCAGCCTAATCAGATGCAAAGCGACCTATGCACTTTCAGCTGCTAGCGCTCTATGGTGACTTACATGAGTCACGGAGGGAGAGCCATTTCCTGTGTAAGAGAATTACAGTAACTAACACAAATTAGACCTACAATGCTGGATGCATGCAGATATCACTTTCTGGGCAGTTCAGAAACAGAAGAACTTTAAACAGCAATTTGAGTGGGACACTGTGAGACCGGATCTCATTAACAGATCTGACAACAACATTTAGGGCTTGACTCACAACTGCAGCCATTCCCTCTAAAAATGGAAATGGCCCCGTTTGACTGAGCATTGTGTGTTCATGCTATTTTTAGCCATCCATTAATTGGTATGTTTACTTCTCACCTTTTAAGCAAGTGCTGCCAAGTGTGGGCTTCAGGAGTTCCCTTCTCCGCAGCTCATTCATTGTGCTCTCAGACTGGTTTCTGCCTGGAGCTTAAATAGCAGCACGGGAATTTGTGGAGGAGTTATCAGAAAGAGAACGACCCCCAGGGCATCCTATTTTGCTCGGTTTCCAATTTTGGAATCTCTTATTCTAAATAACTAAAATTCAGTACGCTTTTACCAAAACCAATGCAGTAGCCATATTGAGGGGTTTGTTGGTGAAGATATATGTTCCCAAATATGTTTGTGGCCAGGTTCTCATGCCCAGTGTTTACATGATCAAGCCTCTATGCAGTGAACTGAATAAGCCCGCGGATGGTAAGATCTGGTATTTCTACTTTCTCATAGTACATGGTAAATACCAAACCTTACCTATTGAAGTCCAGGGTGTATTTCGGGGGGGGGGGGGGAATCAGTTTTTGATGCATTATTACTTATTCATTTTTTAATCCCAACACACACACACACACACACACACACACACCACCCATATATGGTGGTGGTGGTGGTGGTGGTGGTGGTGGTGTGTGTGTGTGTGTGTGTGTCCTGAGCTACTTAGATATACAGTATATTAATATATAACTGAATTCATACACTGTATATAAGTGAATTCATATATAAGTGAATTCTCATTCCAAAGTGAATGAGAACAGGGCGTCAACCATGGCTGGTTCACATGTATTTCACTGGGTTTCTTTACACTTGATGATAAGCAGCTGAATGTACAAACTGAATCTATTAAACAAAGAAATAAAACAAAACAACATGTTTCAGGACATATGGAAGTTCTGTCTGTCTGTAGCTCACCATTAACATAAACAGATCGTAATTTGTTGCAGTCATCAGTTGAAAATGTATGTGTTTTCTATACAATAAATAAAAGTACATATTTTCATTATTGAAACAAATAGCCTTTCAAGAGTCAATATAGTGCAGTAGTGCAGCCTGTAGTGCAGGCTCTGGCTTAAAACCAATGTTTAAAACCAATCTGTAGCAACAACACAATAACAAAAATCAACACAAGCAGCATCCGTACATCTATCTATTTATACCCTTCCTCAAAGAATCTCAGGCATGACATGACATTCTCCATTCAATATTAACTAATCTTGCAGGGTAGAATCAGTTGAAGTATAGTGACTGGACCAGCATCATTAAGTGAGGGTCCAATCCTATCCAACTTTCCAGCGCCAATGTAGGTGCAATGCAGCCCCCAAGGTAAGGGAACAAACGTTTATTTACTTATTTATTTAGAAGATTTATATACAGTACCACCTTTCCCTAAGAATCTGGTGCTCAAGGTGGTTTACAAGAATGTAAAAACATAATAAAACATACATAAAAACAACACTTAAAATCAGAGTGACCTTGAGGAGGCTTCCGTGACTCTCCTCCCCCCCCCCCCGACGCAGCGCATGCCCCGTTGGCAATGCTGCATCAGTGCTGGAAAGTTGGATAGGATTGGGCCCTGAGTTTCACAGCTACCAAGAATTTGAATCTGCATCTCCTCAGTCCAAGTCCATCTATGTATCCTCAATCCATTGCAGCTCACCAGCTCTCTCATACACATTCAAAGATCCAGAAACAAATTCTCAATGGCTGCAATTTACAAACCAGCACTTTGCCACCACACAACAGAACTAGAATAAGTGAATGTAAATTGCAAACTGAATCTCTCTCCCATATTGAATTCCAACTTAATTGAATCGTTAGCAGACCTATATTATTGCATATTTCACTTTCTTTAATCAGGATAGTACCTGCCAAATATTTTTTCCCCTGCACATTATACATATCATTAAAGGTATGTGGCTAATCACAATTTACTTAGGGATACCTCCACAGCTAGAGAAACAAACATTTGCCCTCTCAAATAACCCTTAAGGGAAGTCTTCCTTTCACTGTTGCTCTTGCTAATGGTCAGTAATGTCTAATAGCTACAGGATCCAATTACAACCACACAGGTTTAAAAGGAAGAGTCAGAGAGAGGAAATCAGGCTTACTATTAGTAGTGCCAGAAGAACTAAAATAATAAGGCAACTATTTTTTTTCCTATCCAGTGTTTTCTATATAACTTCCCAGGGAGGGGGATTCTCAAAACTTGACCTAGGTAAAGGTAAAGGTATCCCTTGACAATTAAGTCCAGTCGTGTCAGACTCTAGGGAGCGGTGCTCATCTCCGTTTCAAAGCCGAAGAGCTAGCGCTGTCCGAAGACGTTTCCATGGTCATGTGGCCGGCATGACTCAACACCGAGGCGCATGGAACTCTGTTACCGTCCCGCTGACGTGGTACCTATTAATCTACTTGCAATTTCTTGCTTTTGAACAGCTAGGTTGGCAGGAGCCATCGCACAGATTCGAACTGCCGACCTTTCGATCGACAGCTCATGGTTCAGTGGTTTAACCCACTGCATTTATAAAGGTATCTAGATGCCTTATTGTTGATTTATTAGTTGTAGATATATTCCTGAACTATTTTTTCCACTACAGAAAGTCATTATCTCACTATTTGGTGTTTGTGTTACCTATCTTGTTACCCAAAGGTAGTGGGAGGAGGTGGTGGGCATCTGTTTGCCACTCCTCTGTTTGGGCCCCAATCCGCCACCTGATACAAATAGGCTAATTCACATCATGATAGGCCGCCCTTGTCTTAAGTGGTTTAAATACAAAACGCAGAGTAGCATTAGAGACCAATGTTTACAGAACAAGGTAGAAGTGTGTTGCAAGTTTTTTAAAAAATGAATCCAAGGATGCTAATTCCTATCGTTTTGGTTATTTTTAGATGAAGCATAGTCACAAATGTCTTCAGCTATAAGAAGCTTTTCATGACATACAAATTTTCTCAATTGTTTGCCTGTAATGGCCCCAAAAGAGAGCCTTTATTTTGTCTTACTTTCACACAAAACATTACAAGCCTTTGGCTTTCCCTGAGGCAACATCTAGCCCAGAGAGAAGAAGAGAAAGAAAAGATCACATACATGGTTGAGAAAGTGAAGTATTGTAACTATTCACTTACTTACTGTAAAATGTTTCAAGTACAAGCAAAGTCAAGGGAAAGGAGTGAATATAGCTCAATTACTTTTGTCTTACAAAGGTGAAATCCCTCCCTTATGCAAGAACTTCTCTCACTTCTGAAATCCCTCACTTCTGACTTTAGGGTAGAAGAGTCATATTTTTGAATGTTCTCCCCTGTATAAAACTACCACAATCTAGTGTATTAATCTATCAAAAAGAGACGTAGCATATTCCTCTTCCTTACAGATTGCATAAGTTTTGTACATAGGGGAGTATGCAAAAGTATTACTTCCACATATGCAGTATAAAAAGACGCTCAAGAGCACATAGAACATCAATGACCAGAGAGCACAGATTGCTACACTGCTGTGCAAGAACAGGATTGAGCACTATGCACTGCTGTGCATAGTGCTCCCACAAAGGAAATGTCACCCTCATGCCATCCTTCTTAGTCTAGTGGACATCCTTGCCCTTGGACATCCTTGCTCAGGATTGCTCTCAATCCTGTTCTTCCAATACAACTATTCTTTCCATCTCTCTCTCTCTCTCTCTCTCTCTCTCTCTCTCTCTCTCTCTCTCTCTCTCTCTCTCCAACATTATATCATGTTGACCAAGACTACTTTAAGTCAGATTTGGCTACCCTCGCTTTGAGCAAGGATTTCCAAGGGCTAGACCAGCGGTGGGGAACCTCAGGCCCATGGCCGTTTCCAGCCCCCGGGGCGATCCGGTCCGGCCCGGCCCGTGAGAGACCAGACCCAATTTAATCAGGTCCGGCCCGCGAAAGACTAGACCGGATGCTCCGGAGGCCCCGCGCTCACCTCGGCGCGACTCCTTCTGAAATCTGCTGTTCTGGACATGCGCAGATCGCTGCTGACGCCAAGAGATTGCCCTCTCTTGGCGTCAGCGGCGATCTGCGCATGTCCTGAACAGCCGATTTCAAAAGGAGTCGCGCCGAGGTGAGCGCGGGGCTGCCGGCAGCGGCCTCCTCCTCCCTCCTGGAGCCTGAAGGTAAGGAGAGCGATGGGGGGGGAGGAGAGTGATGGGGGGGAAGGAGAGCGATGGGGGGAACAGAGAACGATGGGGGGAGCGCGCATGCACGCGCACACAATAGCGGGGGCCCCAAGTTTGCAGTGGAGGGGCGCCAAAATTGCGGCCGGGGCCTGCGACACATTTCCCCCATGGGAAAATGGCCCTCCACCGTAAATAGGTTCCCCACCCTTGGGCTAGACTAAGAAGGATGGCTTGTGTGTGTGTGTGTGTGTGTGTGTGTGTGTGTGTGTGTGTGTGTGTGTGTGTGTGTGTGTGTGTGAGACATTTCCTTTGTGGGAACACTATGCAAAAAAGCAAGAGAGGGACTTTGTTAGGGTTGGGATACCAGTTGCTCATGAGCTCTGACTTGAGCTACGCCCAACGTGCCCCTCTCTCTAAGGGGCCTTGAATTTAAGAGGACAACTATTAAAAATAGGGGAGGTAGGCACTCACCACGAGTGATTAGAACAAACAAGTGTTTCACAAGATTACTTGGGCTGTCATATTCTTTGCCCATAATTATCCTGCGCTTCTCCCCAGATACTATATAATACCGTATTGTCCCGAGTATAAGACACACCTGATTATAAGACGCACCCTTAAAGTTTGGTGCTATTAAAAAAAATTAATTAAATCACTGGCATTAAATTGCAACAGCCTGATTATAAGACGCACCCCTAGTTTAAAAACTTAAATTAGGAGAAAAAAGTGAGTCTTATACTTATATAATTCAGTCTGTAGTACCAAATGCAGATAAGAAATCATATCCAAAGACTGATATGAAATCATTTAGATATGTTAGGCTCTGCATCAGTGATGTCTGTTTTCCCTCTGCATTAACATCCCTCTTCCATTTTGTGTTTTAACATGTTCTTATGCTCTTGTCCCTCCCACATGTAGTGCTTAAAAGGCTCGTGTAAAGTTGTTTTGATGGTTTTGCTGCGGTAAATATACTAGATTCTTTGTTGTATTGAGTAGCTTGAAGATCTGGGTCCTCAAAAACAAAAACAGTAACAGAAACCGTATATCATAGAATGAAAAACTAAAATGACACAGATATACTGGAAAAGCAACCATTCACAAGCCTAGGCGAAAGAACACTTAACCAATGTAATTGAATATTTGATTTTGTTCTTTAAGAAAAATATTGCTTTATAATAGCACAAGCCTACCTAACTTTCCCCACACCAATGCAGCGGTGCCAGCATGGGCTACACTACATTCTGCAGGGGAATTTAGGAGGCGGGAGGTCTACTCAAGGTAAGGGGACATTTTCCCCTTGCCCCAGGGAAAACCCCAGCCCCCACAATAGGTCTATTCAGATCTGCGCCTGCCATATGGCTGGAGCAAGTCCACCTTGACCTGTGTCGGTAGATTGGGCCCAAGAAGGGGGTTAGGATATGGCATGCCCCAGTGCCACCAATCCCGGCCCCTTTCCACCCCTGTGCTGCTCAGCACAGAACTTAACTTGTCTGGCATGCGGTCCGTCCTCTTTGCACTGGCACAAGTGGGAAGGCACAGGCCTTCCCACCGGTGCTTCTTTCTGGCGTGCCGTCGCAAACTGCTTTATGGCAGTTTTCCTATGGTCTGTGCCGTCGGAGCGTGCGCTCCACCGGCACAGAGGCACAATAGGATTGTGTCATAAATCTCTTTTTCTAGTTCAGATAAGCAAACTAGTGTTTTTGCTGCTGTTGCTTGTCTGTAATATTTTCTGATTCTGACACGGCAGCTGCAACAACAGAAATTATGGAATGCCTTTTTCAATGGTGTTTTCTTTGAGAGGTAGCTTTGTAAATACAGCTGTGTTTAGGGAATCCTCATCACCTTTAAACAGGCCCATGTGAAATGAACCATTTCCCTCATTATCAGGAGGGAATATTACGTACATTCCAACTGATGCATTTTTATAATTTTTTTTAAAAAAGCTTTTTGCTGGAGATAGATAGATATATTTCTAGTGCTTTGTTTTCCCTTCTCTAGCTCCAGCGATTAAAAATATATATATTCGGGTTTATCCTTTCCAGCTCAAATAAGAAAGACACACATCCCTGGAGAATCAAGGCATGAGTCATCAATGACAGCAAGAGACACAAGCCTAATTAAGGCATACCAATCATTGTCTACAAGAGAGATAATTAGTCTGCGAAGGGTCACGCAGTTAGAAAGTCCGGAAAATATTTGCTTCAAAACCAGCCAGTGTTGCTGTCATAGTTAACAAAGGATGCATTTTAACAAGGAAACATAACGGTTGCAAATTATTTTTTAATGAAGCTTACAAAAACAACATATTTATGCTAAAAGTTTTAGGGCAGAGTCCCCCGAGGCATGCCTGCTGTGCAAACTCAATTTTCTTCAATGGGGTTTACGCTGGGTTCCCATCGAACTAGTGCCTTCTAGTATTAATCAAAGGATATCACAATCTTTATTGTGTTGCTTCTTCAAAAACAGCCCTATAAAGCAGGGCCACTCTTATCCGCATTCTTTGGATGGGTTAACAGAGGCTGAAAGAAACAACGTCCAAGGCTACCATATGGCTAATACAGGACTTTCCCTTGGGGGCTCCCAGATCCTATTTCAGTGTTGTAGCTACTAGAATGACTACAGTATAAGTGTATCTGGGGTATGAATGGACACTCAAGATTTAAAAGATGGGCAGCACAATCCTGTCTAGCAGGATGCGGCAGCACACATAAGGCGCCCGCCGCATCCTATCCAGGATTGGGTCTGCCCTGGTGCAGCTGGTGGACTCCTCAGGGTAAAGAGACATTTGTCCCTTTACCCCAAGTAATGCGCCAGCCACTCCAATGGCGCTACTCAGATGTGTGCCAGCTATTTTGCTGCCACAAGTCCGACAAGTTATGGCACATTTGCGACAACCTAGACCAGTGGAGTGGTCGCTCCGCCAGTCTATTGTTAGACAGAATTGTGCTGTTAGACCGCAATCTATGAAAACACTATTTAAGTAACATAAAATTAAAGGTACATAGCAGCAGTAGCAAGTGCTGCTATATGTATCCAGCTTGAAATTGTTCTAAGCTGCCTTTCCAGAACCTTTTTCATAGTTTTTTTTAAAGGAAGAACAAGAAAAAGAGCCAGAAGACAGAAAACAGAAGTAAGCAAATGCAGAAGGGGAAAAAAAAGCTCAAGCAAAAATATGCCACTTATTACTGGAATTTACAGCGCAATCCGACTTAACTTTTATGCCGGTGTAACCAGCAGCGCAGCAAGAATGGGAGGCCCCAGAACGGAAAAGGGATTCAATTGAATTCCTCTTTTGGAGGGGATTTGAATCCCTTTTCCGTTCTGGGGCCTCCCGTTCTCGCTGCGCCGGTGGTTACACTGGCACAAAAGTTAAGTCGGATTGCGCTGTTAATCGTGTGTTAGAAACCCTTCACTTATTAGGACTGCATCCAAGGCACACATACTTGAGAGGATGTACAATACTATTAAACTTAGTGACTCTTCATTCCAAGTAACTAAGGATCAGAATACATGTCTTCAAACATAATTGTTAATTTCAGACTATAGCACTGTATTAGATACAGCCCTTTTCTGCACATATTTTTAAAGTGCAAATAAGTTTCTAACCTGATTTACTTTACTTTCTGCGGGTTCAGTTATTTTATATTACAATAAAAGCTGCATTAGCCACAATACATGGGGAATAGGGGACTCCGGTAGTCCCAATATGCCTGTTAATATGCCAGCTCCAGAGCCCCTTCTGCTCCCCCCCCTCCTTATCCGGCAGATAAGGAGGATCCACTTACCTGTGCCTCTCTGCTCTCCTTCCTTCTTCAGGAGGGCCCTCTAGGTACGGAGCCATTCCACTTCCTTCCTTAGGAGGCCCTCATGTGGAAACAAGTGAAACATCTCTGTCCCTACAGGCCCTTACAAAGGAAGGACAGTGGAGAGGCACCACAGAGGGGTCCCTATGAGGTCAGAGAGGGGAGAGGGCCCGAAGGTGGATGGCCTGCTTGCTTAATTAAGCAATCCACTCATTTAACTGGCATCCCGAGTTTGCCACTTAACTAAGCAACTTTTCCTGTCATTTCACTTAGTATCTACCAAATCCTGAAGTCTTGCTCAGCTTTCCCTTTCTTAAATGGAAGCTGAATACAATAGCACAGATTTTTGAAAATTGTCTTTATACAGAACGTAGCCCAGAACTGCTGCAAAAAAATAAAAATAAAAGTGAATAAATGTTTCCAACAAAAATGTCGAGACTATAACAGAAATGCAAACACAGAAACATCCTAGGTGCCTATTTTTAGTAGAGAACTTCTTCTTAAAAATATGATCAGCAGGGGTGGCAGTAGAGGTTGGGCGACTGCATGTGCCCATCAGAAGGTTCATCTGGCTGGGCCGCCTCCTGGTGGTAGTGCCCAATGCAACATTGGCTGGGTGGGGGCATGGTGGGGGATCTGCACAGGGCTTCGCCCCAGGGTCCCCAGCAGTCTGGCACTGGTATTAGTAATTGCTTAGACACGAAGAGACCTGTGTTGAATGAGTGATATTTCATCAACAACTAGAGAACAGATGTTATGATGTACAGGAGGCACATATACTGCAAGACAACCCATTCTTTGCTCCAGACCAGGGGTGGGGAACCTCCGACCCGCGGGCCGTTTACAGACCCTGAGGCCATCCGGTTCGGCCCACGCAAGACCGGTCCCGAGTCCATCAGGTCTGGCCCACGCGAGACCCAGACCCGTCGGTCTCCAGAGACCTGGCCATCTCCGGAGGCTCCGCGCTCACCTCAAGCCACTGCCGGCTCCGCGTATTACCTCGGTGCCTCCTCGGACGGTGGCTCAACCCCTTCTGAAAGTGGCATTTCCATACATGTGCACAATGCCGCTGAGGCCAAGAGACTGCCCTCTTGGCCTCAGCGGCATTGTGCACATGTGCGAGAACGCCGCTTTCAGAAGGGGTCAAGCAGCCAGCCAAGGAGGAGGCACTGAGGTGAGTGTGGAGCCTCCGGAGGCCAACGGGGGCTCCGTGCGACACCCCCGGAGACTGGGAGAGGACCTCGGCGCCTCCTCCTAGGCCAGCAGCTCGGCCCGTTCTGAAAGCGGCGTTTGAAACGCCGCTTTCAGAACGGGCCGAGCTGCCGGCCTAGGTCGGAGGAGCGATGCGGGGAGCCTGCGGCGGCCTCGAAGGTAAGGAGACCGATGGGGGAGTGTGCGCCAAAGAGGCGGGGGCAAATTTGCAGGGGGGGGTTGTCAAAATTTCGAACGGTCTAATGGCCAGCCTGCAACAAATTTTCCCCATGGGAAAATGGCCCTCCACCACAAATAGGTACCCCACCCCTGCTCCAGACTATGGTGGTCTCTGTGTCTGAGGCAACATTTTGCCCTAACTGAACTGCCTCACAGATCACAACCAGGATGGTTGTGTGGATGCCAGGATGGTGTAGTGGTTTGGGAGTCGGACGTAGACCTGGAAGATCCAGGTTCAAATCCCCGCTCAGCCACGAAGCTTCCTGGGTGACCTTGGGCCAGTCACTATCTCTCAGCCCCACCTACCTCACAGGGTTGTTGTGAGGACAAAAAGGAGGGGAGGAAATATGTACACCACTCTGAGCTCCTTGGAGGAAGGGTGGTATAAAAATGTGAAAAATAAAATAAAATAAAAATAAACCCATTTTAATATAATAAATAAAATAAAATAAAAATAAACCCAATGTTGCATGCAGATTTTCATGGCTGTGGGTAACTGACAAGGTTCTTAACTGTATGGGTTCTGCAGCCATGTCAATATAAAAGTAGAGAAATAAAATCCTTTACCGCTTTTGTTGTTTGTTTAGATTTCTTATATTGTGCAGGTGTTACATACACAGAAAAGGTTTTCTTACAATAACAACAACACGGGATCCTACTTCCCAAGCCGACGTTTCACTCCATTCACGGAGCTTTCTCAAGGCAATTTGGCAGTAAAAAACTGCTGGATGAAAAAGAATGTTACGGAGTGGTGACAGTTAAACATCAGTCTGTTGCTCAAAGTTAAAGGGACCCACTACTTTTGTCCTCAGAGTTATTCAACACTTATTACTTGGGTTATTTAAAATTGGCATCCATATCCTATTGGCATATGTCATTTCCTGCTGGCGGTTCAGTAACTTTGAAGATTTCGTCTGGGAAATCATTAGAGCCTCCAAATTTAATCTATGTTTTAATCTGGGTTCATGAAACAAGGCTCGTGCATGCTCAAACATTATCCTGTGTCCTGATTCTTTCGCGTGCAAAGCTACTGCTGATTTTTCTTCTTGCTTTGCATCTGTTGCTCTTTGATGTTCCCGTACCCGGACCCCTATTGGTCTTTTCGTTTGTCCCAGATAAACTTTCCCACATTCGCAGCCAATTTCATATACTCCGGGGTTAGATAACGCTGATCTGGGGTCCTTGGGATTGTGTAGCAGTTGCTCTATTTTCGTTGTTGGGCTGAAAATAGTTTTCACATCATATCTCTTAAAGATCTTGGCTATCTTATCAGTTGTACCCCTAATGAAGGGTAACGAAAGCCATGGCTGTTCTTTGTTTTCTGTCTGCTTCTCATTGTCACTTTCTCCAGGTGCCACAATGTGATTTTTCCTTGCTAACTGTTTCCTCCAACATTCGTCCACTTGTTTCTTTTTGTATCCGTTTGCCATCAGTGACCGTGTTAGAACTTGTTTTTCAGCTTCAAGAGATCGGTTGTCACAGACATGTATCGCTCTGTGAACTAAGGAATTAATCAACGAACCCTTCTGTGAGGGATGGTGGTTCGAGGCATGATTTAAGTACCTTCCAGTATGAGTAGGTTTGCGGTATACTGCATGTTCGTTTGGGCATGCAGTATACCGCAAACCTACTCATACTGGAAGGTACTTAAATCATGCCTCGAACCACCATCCCTCACAGAAGGGTTCGTTGATTAATTCCTTAGTTCACAGAGCGATACATGTCTGTGACAACCGATCTCTTGAAGCTGAAAAACAAGTTCTAACACGGTCACTGATGGCAAACGGATACAAAAAGAAACAAGTGGACGAATGTTGGAGGAAACAGTTAGCAAGGAAAAATCACATTGTGGCACCTGGAGAAAGTGACAATGAGAAGCAGACAGAAAACAAAGAACAGCCATGGCTTTCGTTACCCTTCATTAGGGGTACAACTGATAAGATAGCCAAGATCTTTAAGAGATATGATGTGAAAACTATTTTCAGCCCAACAACGAAAATAGAGCAACTGCTACACAATCCCAAGGACCCCAGACCAGCGTTATCTAACCCCGGAGTATATGAAATTGGCTGCGAATGTGGGAAAGTTTATCTGGGACAAACGAAAAGACCAATAGGGGTCCGGGTACGGGAACATCAAAGAGCAACAGATGCAAAGCAAGAAGAAAAATCAGCAGTAGCTTTGCACGCGAAAGAATCAGGACACAGGATAATGTTTGAGCATGCACGAGCCTTGTTTCATGAACCCAGATTAAAACATAGATTAAATTTGGAGGCTCTAATGATTTCCCAGACGAAATCTTCAAAGTTACTGAACCGCCAGCAGGAAATGACATATGCCAATAGGATATGGATGCCAATTTTAAATAACCCAAGTAATAAGTGTTGAATAACTCTGAGGACAAAAGTAGTGGGTCCCTTTAACTTTGAGCAACAGACTGATGTTTAACTGTCACCACTCCGTAACATTCTTTTTCATCCAGCAGTTTTTTACTGCCAAATTGCCTTGAGAAAGCTCCGTGAATGGAGTGAAACGTCGGCTTGGGAAGTAGGATCCCGTGTTGTTGTTATTGTAAGAAAACCTTTTCTGTGTATGTGACACCTGCACAATATAAAGAAATCTAAACAAACAACAAAAGCGGTAAAGGATTTTCTTTCTCTATTTTTACATTGACATGGCTGCAGAACCCATACAGTTAAGAACCTTGTCAAAAATAAACCCATTGGTTCAGCACATATGTGCTGAACCAAAAGCAGGTTATATTAAGAATCAAACCAGGAGAGACCAATTCTGGCTTCTCTCTCTTCTGATGCTACCATGTGACAACGAAATGAAACACAGGAACTGCATCTGTGTTGTATGTATATAAATATAGTCAAACAGCAGCAGTGTTTTGGTTAAGATTATATTTCAAGTGTTTTCAATGTTTATATAAATACAAACATATGAAGTTAGTAGCGTAGTGTAATCTAGCGAAGCCAGGAAGAATATTACCTTGGTAGAAAACCCTCTGTATTCTGAATAGCTGTGTATGAAGCCAGAAATGTCGTGAACACCAGACAGCATGGAAATGAGAAGCTTGATCATTCCCCAGCATGCCGGTTGTAGCTGGCAGGTAGTGAAGACCATAGAACGTCTTCGCCAGAGGCATATTAGCTTTTAACAAGAAATCTCCCAGCATACACTAAGATAACTGTGTTTCTCCTGTATATGCTTACCTTCTTACTGAGCATTAGAAAATGTGTGCAAAATGCCTATCTCATTAAAAATCATAAAGCATGTTCACGATCATGATTCCATACCGATATTTGCAACATTCAACGAGAAATGAAGTTTACTTCCCTCTTTCTCCAATTTTCAATGCAAAGTATCTATTTATAAGCATCTGAGCTTCATGCTGAACAGTTCAACACTGTTGGGTTCTCATGCTAAAGTGCACTGTATGCGTCTTTCTTCAAGGTTAGAAATTAATCACACATGCGTGAGTGAAAAATCAATACAACCAGTTGACATAAGCAAAGCCCACAATGACCTGTCAAAGCCAGCCAGAGTATTGTAGTATGCTTGGTATACAGCGCCAAAAATGAATGGCCATCTCCTGTTTAGTTAGTAGAGAATCAAGGTTGCATTTTCTGGACATTTTTCACAACTTGTTTGATATCAAACAGCTGTAATTGAATAGCAGAGCACATGGCTTTGTGCATTTGAGGTTATGTGCGCTTCAGTCGACAGCATTTCCTATTATGAATTTCTCCAGTCGTAGGGCTTTAAAGTTTGTGTCCTGACTTCCTTCACACATCATATGGCTTTGCAAAAGTAAATAAACCTTTAATTTCAATACGCTTACACATGCAAAGGATGAGAATGGTTATTTCAGTCAAAGATAAGGTGTTTAGATATCTGAATCTTGATTCTTATTCAGATATCTAAACACCTTATCTTTGAAATAACCATTCTCATCCTTGGCATGTGTAAGCGTATTGAAATTGTATTGAAACTAGAACTGGAGGTCATCTATGAAACTGATTGGCAGCAGATTCAGAAAAGGTGTACTTCTTTACACGATGTATTAGTAACTTGTGGAATTTGCTGGCATAAGGTATAGTGATGAACACTAGATCAGGAGGAGGATTAGACCAATTCATGGCAGACAGGTTTATGAATGACTATTATCTATGAAAGCTACTAGAATTTCCATGTTTGGAGACAGCGTACTGTACTTCTGTATACCAGAAGTCTCTCATCAAAGGTATCTGATGAGAGACTGTGGGCCATCTGGTCAACCCCCCCCCATAGCGTGCAGCGTGTGCTTCAGCGGCGGTACTGCATGCTATGGGCTGGCAGGGATAGGATTAGGCTATTAGTCCCTCTATAGCACTAGCCTAGCATTTGTAATTCCTCTAAGTCTTAAGGCTGATTCACACTAGCCCTTTCCGTGTGCGTTTTGGCTTAACGTTTGGTCTTTTCGTGCGTTTTTCATGCTTGCGTCAGACGCAGCATGACTCATGCTTACGACGCAGCCAGGAGAGATGGTTTCGGTTTATCTTTTTGCTGCGCTCGCGTTTAAGCTAGCGTTTATGCTCCCGGTGCTAGGCAGCTCACCAATCAGAGAAGCGCATTTCTCTTCACCCAATCACAGCTGCGCTTTCTTCAAGAAGGTGGGCAAACGTTCAGAAAACTGCTAGACGCACGTACAGACGCTAGAGTAGAGCAAACGTGCACGGAAGGGCTAGTGTGAATCAGCCTTTAGAGTCTAAGAGATTGTGCTCACAGAATCCCATGAAACCTTTTACGCAGCAAAGAGAAGGTCGGCGGAAGTCCTTCAAGACTCGACCCATTTGTAAGCCTTTTGTCAACAGCAGCATATCCAACAACAACAGGGACAGCAGGGCAGTAGGTAATGCAGCAGGTGGTAAAAATAATGCCAGTGTTTCATTAATATGCTGCCTTTACAGCAAGCCTGAAGTATACCAAATTTAATGGAACAGAATATATTTTGATTGTATTGTTTGTACCAGTGGTACTTTGCATTGCAAAGGAACTGGCCCATTGCCATAAAAAAAGACATTCAAAAACTTCAAAACAGCAGAATGTTTCTGCTGCATGTTTATCTGACACATTGTCTGTTCCTTTTATTTATATACTGTACTTTTTTAAAAAAACCTGCAACAAAAAAGTCCTTATGTAAAGAGAAAAAGAGTGGATCACTGAAATATATTTTGAATAGCGTACCTATGTGTGGCATCCTGACAAGTGTTTCTGTTGTCAGGATCTCACAGCACAAAGGCTGCAGCCACAGGGTACCATGGGCTGACTTGGAGGCAGTGCTGCCATTGCCCATGGGCCACACATTAATTTTGTGTGCTCCGCCATGGTCACTCATCAAATTGTGTTGGCAGGTTTTCGTGGCATTTCAAGCTGAACTTTGAAAAGCAACAGTAACCTCCAGAAGAACAACCAGCACATCTGTAACAGATATGTGTGAGCTTTAGGGTGACTCAAGCAATGGTTCTTAACCTTTTTGGGGTCACACATCCCTTTGAGAATATGCTGAAAGCTATGGACCCCCTCTCCAGAAAAAATGCACACAAACAGCAAACTAACAACAACAAAAAATGCTCCTGGTCCAAAGGCCCCCTGAAGCCCATTCATGGACCCCTTAGAGGTCTCTTAATGCAAAGTTAAGAACCCCTGGCCTAAAAGATAGCACCCATAACAAACAATAGACTACCCTTCACAATGCTAAGAGCATCGTGTCGCTCATAAAAGTCTTGTATAGCAAGTTTCAGAACTGTAAGCAACCATGCAGTGCAACCCTACTATGCATGTTTACTCCGAGGTACATCCCACTGTGTTCAATAGGATTTACTCCCATGTAAGTTTGCACAGGATTGCAGCCTAAGACATTTGACTAAAATCTTCAAATTGCTTGCACCAGAGTTATCCCACTGAAGTCAGTAAGGTAAGAAGCTCGAAGATGTTGGTCTTAGGGACTTTTAAAAAAAGGTTCATTATTAAGTAGTGGTTGAGTGTGAACCAGGCAATTCCATAGTTCAAATGTCACCAGAGACAAGTCGCTATTGCTCAGCCCCCCTCCCATCCGCAGCATGGTGATGACCTGCTGTAGGATTGCTGCAAGCATTTTTTCAATAATATCTAAAAAGAAGAGGAAAATGCAACTCACTACTGCGTGATACAGAATACAATGATTTAAAACAAGGGAAATATAGATGGCTCCAAGAAACATAATATGCCTCTCCTGCTGACTTCAGCAGTTCTCATTTAAGATAACATTTATCACTGGCAGAACACTTACTAGTTATCTGAAAGTTGTAAGTCAGTTTTACAGATAAGGACTCCATGCCAACAAATGAAGGGAAGGAGCCAAATCAGATGTTAGTTCAGACTTTTATATGCTCGACATCTTAGAAGCCAATTGCCAATGATGCCTTGTTTTTATGTCCATTTTTTCCCCTCTTAACCAGCAACATCTCAAAATACATTTATCAATGTCAATGAACCACTGACCTTATCTTACAGTTTGTAAACTGACTTGTTATTGCCTGAAGCAAAGGTAAGAGAGAGCAAGGTGGCATTTAGGGTGACTGATTCATCAGACATATACTAATATGCTATGTTTTAGTATATGGGGTGCTGTGAAATGAGCCGGCACAACTCAAATTACTACTGCAATTTATCATGTAACTTTAATTTGCAGAGTGGTTTACAGCTTGTGCTCACGTTTGCAAATACCCTAGCCAGGATCCATGAAACCCCACCAATATGTTCACATGCTCAGTGGGTGCACTGAAGTGCTGTTTCAGCGACAGTATCCCAAAACACATGTATGTGACTTTAAAAAAAAAAAGGCAGTTTCTGACACAGCATTGCAGAGGGCGGGTAGGCCTGCTGGTCTTTAAAAAAAAAGGTGCTGCTGAGTGATTGCGACTGTATGAAAAAACACAGTATGTCTATGGCTGGACTGGCTACTTGAACTCAGTCTTACACGGCCCAATCCTAAGCGCGCTGCCCAGTGGCGGTGCACCTCATGCTCTGGCGCTGACTGCCGTAAAGGACTCAGTGCTAGTCGCAATAGTCTCCTCAACAGTGCGCTGATCAGCGGACACGTACCGGGAAAGGTAAGCCGGCAGGAAGGCGGGGGGGAGGCCATGGAAGGGGAGGATCCATCATGGAAGGCCCGTGCCGGATCCTACCCCCTTCCCGGCAGCCTCCCCGCCCCTTTTCTCTCAGATTTATGCTAGCAAAATTGCTAGCCTAGGTCCGAAGAGACCCATTGCGGGCCATGAGGCTTACACAGGGGTAAGGGGATTAAACTTCCCCTTTCCCTGCAGAAGCCTTCTGGTCTCGTCTCGTCCCCCATCCCCGTACAGGATGCAGCGGCTGCCATTTTGGTGCCGTTGCATCAGTAGGGGGTGTAAAGGTTAGGATTGGGCTCTCAATATCATATCTCTATCCGTGATTCATACTAGCACTCAAGATAGCTTCTCATTAAGAAATAGTGTTTTTGCACAAAGCCAGCTTTGGTTGCTATGGATTTGGGGAGTATAACATAGCCCAAAATGCACATGCACAAATCTTGAATACTGGTGCGGATCATGGATTCTGCTCTATAAGGCTGTAATCACCCAATAATGATTAGTACCAAAAGTACTAAGCACTTGCTGGGAATAACGGACTGTCCTCAAATTCCTCATCCTTATTGGACTCAGGAAACATCAGTCGATTCAGGGTTAACATGCTAAAAGAGTTTGCATACAGTATGTTTGTCTGCTTCATCTTTGTGTTTTAAGTTAATATGGGGCAAGAACATGACACAATGACGTAGCCTGTGTACTCCCCAATGAACACGCGAAACAAGATATGGGAGAATGGGCCACTTTATTAAGGATTAAATACAGAGAGAGAAATTATTTCCCTGCAGCACTTAAGGCAAATGAGTAGAAGCACAGGAGGCTGCTCCACTCCAAGGGCACCAGACAGTTGTCTGACCCCCCAACCACTTGACTCCAAGCTGTGCCCCTTGCCAGGGCCACGCAAGCTTGTCACGGTCCGTCCCGCAGAGGGGGGGGGAAGGCAGCCGGACTGTGCAGAGTCACCCCAAGCCAGAGAGCATTTCAGGCAGCCCCTGTGATCCAGGCCAGAGACAACCTGGCCAGTTCCTTGCGCCAGTGAGCGACTGAGGAGTGGTGAGTGGGTTTCTGCCCTGCCTTTGCTGCCTCAGGGTGCACGCCAATAGCCGCTCTTGTGCCTTCGAGACAAACTGCAAATCTATAAGGTATATTGCTATGTAGGCATCACTTATTGTCTGAGATTCTAAGACTTGATGTTTCAAAATGCAAATGCTTATAATTTTGCATATTGCTTCCTCAATTACCACTGCACTGCCATTATATGTCAGGTGACAGTACTATAGACAGGCTTGGCAATTCAGAATTTTAGGATCAGTCTGCCAGGCTGTCTACATACAGTATGAAAAGCAATACAATATGTTATCACCTGAAATAATTAACATTTATGCTTACATTTTATAGCTTAAAGTACTAATTGTTATCTCTCTTTATATTGTAGGTCACTTTCCCTAACAAGAAAAAGGAAGGAAGCTCTCATGAAACCGAAAGTTACTACTACTATTTAATTGATCTGCTTCTTTTTTCTATGATGGGGATGGGCCTGCTCTTCACATACATTTCAGTATTTATCCATATGAAGAGAGGAGCATCATTCTCAAAATATGCCTCTCCTAACTGGACAAAGTGATTGCAAGGGTGCCACTTATTTCCAAGAAGGAGGGGGTTGTTGTTCTTCAGCATGCATCATTTGACAAATGCAAGTCTTTGTTTTATCAAATGACCAACGCTTATTGAACTTCAAAACTGTGATTGTGCAATTCTTAAGGGCCACTTACTTTTCTGGAACACTGAGCTAAGATGAAGGACATGCCACTCAAACTTCACTTTTTATTTGGCCTAACTATCACTGCACTTGTACAAGCTGTAGATAAGAAAGCAGACTGCCCACAGTCATGTACGTGTGAGACAAGACCATGGTTTACTCCAAGATCCATATATATGGAAGCTTCGACAGTAGACTGCAATGATGTAGGCCTTTCTACTTTCCCAACCAGGTTGCCTGCTGACACACAGGTTCTACTTCTACAGGCAAACAACATTGAAAAAATTGAATACTCATTAAACTTCCCAGTAAATCTTACTGGTTTGGATTTATCTCAGAACAGGTTATCCTCAGTGGCCAATATTGAACTTCAGAAGATGCCCCAGCTTCTCTCAGTGTACCTGGAAGAAAACAAGCTTACAGAGTTGCCTGACAAATGTCTTTCTGGGCTGAACAATCTCCAAGAGCTCTACATTAATCACAACCTGCTTTCTACAATTGCACCAGGAGCCTTCACAGGTCTTGATAATCTTCTGAGACTTCACCTCAATTCAAATAATCTGCAACTGATCAACAGTAAGTGGTTTGAAGCTATTGCTAATCTCGAGATTCTCATGATTGGAGAAAATCCAATCATTAGAATCGAAGACATGAACTTTAAGCCTCTTATCAATCTGCGCAGCCTGGTTTTAGCAGGCATAAATCTCACAGAAATACCAGATAATGCCTTGGCTGGCCTTGACAATTTGGAAAGCATCTCTTTTTATGACAACAGATTAGTTAAAGTGCCCCACACAGCTCTTCAGAAGGCTTCAAACCTTAAATTTTTGGATCTAAACAAGAACCCTATTAACAGAATACAAAGAGGGGATTTTAGTAATATGATACACCTCAAAGAATTGGGAATTAATAACATGCCTGAACTGATATCTATAGATAACCTAGCTGTTGACAACTTGCCAGACTTGAGAAAAATAGAAGCTACCAATAACCCTAGATTGTCATATATACATCCAAATGCATTTTACCGACTTCCCCGGCTGGAATCGCTCATGCTTAACAGTAACGCACTTAGCGCCCTGTACCGTAGTACGGTTGAGTCTTTGCCTAATCTCAAGGAAATCAGCATTCACAGCAACCCAATCCGATGTGACTGTGTTATACGATGGATTAATATGAATAAAACTAGCATTCGATTCATGGAGCCAGAGTCATTATTTTGCGTGGATCCTCCTGAACTTCAAGGCCAGAATGTGAGGAAGATTCACTTCAGGGAAATGATGGAAATCTGCCTTCCACTGATAGCTCCAGAAAGTTTTCCCTCAATCCTGAATTTAGAAACAGGCAGCTACATTTCCTTACATTGCAGAGCAACTGCGGAACCCGAACCCGAGGTGTACTGGATCACTCCATCAGGACAGAAGCTTTTACCCAACACTGTTTCTGATAAATATTATGTTCATTCAGAAGGAACACTCGATATCAATGATATAACCCAAAAAGAAAGTGGCCTATACACATGCATTGCAACAAATTTAGTTGGTGCAGATTTAAAATCCATTATGATTCACGTGGATGGCTCTTTCCCCCAGGATAACCACAAATCTTTGTCTATTAAAGTAGAAGATGTGCGATCTAATTCTGTACTACTGTCCTGGAAAGCAAATTCTAAAATAGTGAAATCTGCCATTCGATGGACTGCCTTTCCGAAAGATGGAACCTCTCTGGCTTCTCAGAGTGCTCGAATTCCATCCCATATAAAGGTCTATAATTTTACACATCTGGTCCCATCAACGGAATATACAATTTGCATGGACATCCCCACTGTCCAATTGGAGAACGCAAGACAATGCATCAATGTCACCACAAAAGTATTGGATCCAGCAATGACCAATTATGAGAAATGCAACATCATCACATTTCTCGCTTGCCTTGGTGCTCTTTTGGGATTCATTTGGGTAGTATATCTCTTCAGTTGCATCTCTCATGAAATGAACTGTGATGCAGGACACACCTATTTAAGGAATTACCTGACGAAACAATCCTTTTCATTCAGTGAGCTTTATCCTCCTCTAATCAATCTTTGGGATACTGGCAAAAATAAAAGCACAGCACTCGAAGTTAAAGCAACGATTATAGGGGTTCCAGCTAATGTGTCCTGAAATATCACTGTTACTGTACTCAGTGTTTCAGAATGGGGTGCAGAAGACTATAATTGTGCTAAATAAAAAGGCAAAAAAACTGCCTCTATAAAAGTCAAGATCTCGGACTTAGCTGATGATGGTGGCTACAAATAAGAATATTTACTGGTGTGGTATTTTTAAACACAAACACCAGTCTTTGAAGGGTATTGTGCCAACCAAATCATTTTCTAGGACTTTATAGTGTGACTTCTTATAATCTAAGAGGCGCTCAATACTGTCTAAATCTAAACAGTGCAAGTAGATGAGAACATTTTCTGTATTTGTTGTTTTTTTAATTACGTGTAGGAATAGTGGAACTGAGTAATACCCTCCTCTTGTGTTGTACGACACACATTAGCCACGACCTTTTGCAGTGACCAGATAAAACTAGAATTGACCGTGGTGTAATGAAATGGACACATTCTGTAGAGTAGACACAGTGAGTATGTGAAACTTTTTTATGAGAAAAAAATACATTTTTGATTACAATCAAAATAATTTGGATTACTTTCTTTCTAAAGAAACTCCTCTGGGATGTACTATGAGCTGTCGATCGAAAGGTTGGCAGTTCGAATCCACGACGGGGTGAGCTCTCGTTGCTTGGCCAGCTCCTGCTAACCTAGCAGTTCCAAAGCATGTTAATGCGAGTAGATAAATAGGTACCGCTTGCGGGAAGGTAAACAGCGCTCCGTGTTCCAGCTGCATGCTACGCGCTGCGGCAAGGAGAGTCATGCCGGGCACATGACCACGGAGGCGTCTTCGGACAACGCTGGCTCTTCGGCTTTGAAATGGGGATGAGCACCACACCCTAGAGTCGGACACGACTGGACTTAATTGTCAGGGGTCACCTTTACCTTTTACTACATACACACATCCTTTCCTGTGGAAATGCAGCCCTGATTGCTTATAACACATTTTACTTGTTTTTAGGCTGTGCAGCTGCAATAAAGCAGACAATAAAATGCTTTCCTAAGTATTCATCTATACGTTTAGAAAAAGTATGTGTTTCACTACTTGAACACCCAAAACAAATCTTCAAAATGATTGCAAAAACAACACCCCACTGAAACTACATTTAATTTATAATCCAAAAAAGCACTCAATTGTATTTAAGTGTTCTTACCTTGATCATCATTTCTGTAGTTTTTTAATGAGTTAATGTTCTGAAAACTTTATTTCATCCTCATGACAACCCAGTGAGCTGGCTCATGGTTTTGTACACTGAAAAATGACGCTAAGGGCTTATGATTTGGTGAAGCCTATCCAGCAGATATAGCCAAGTAAAAGTCTGAATCCAGGTGACCACATTTAAGTTCAACCCTCATTTCAACCCAAGTTCAACCCATATTTAACAGGCCAATATCATCTACACAGAGTGAGACTCACCACATGTGGTACCAATGAAAGTCACTGATTTGTGACTTTTAAAAGATGCTGTGAGCTTGTTCAAGAAATAACAATTGTTACCAAAGAACATTTTATGTAGGTCTATTCTGCAATCAAGTCGCACTTGTTTCAAAAGGAACAATCTGGAGCAGATTACATGGTTGATTCAAAACTCATTTGAATTAAAGCAAAAAGATTGTTGCTCAACTTACAGTAGAGTTCTGTCTCAAGATTAATCATCATGCTCATTAATTAACATTAATGCTAATGTTCATGAAGGAAACAGGTCTGAGGAGACATGGAAGGAATCTGTTGCTGAGTAGTCTCTTATTCCCAACTCTGACATTGCATTTAATGTAAGCATTCTGCCTGTCACATATATAGCATATATGGAATATTTGATCATCGTTCTAAGACTTGGTCTAGAATTGTGACAATTTCCCCTATTCCACAGGGAAATACTCCTCACCAGATGTAAAAAGCAATTTTGTGATTTGAAAGACAGTATGTTGAATTGTGCCCACTGAATTGTGCCTTCTGACAGTCTCAGATCTTACATGCAGCAAGATCCTAATTGCTAGTAAAGTGAAAAGGGAAAGCATACGTAGTGGTAACTGGAAGCATATGCCAACACAAAATCAAGAGGGCAGGACCTGAAAGGGGGGGGGGGAGCCATGTAAGCTGGAGACAGACTGCCAAGGCCCACTCACTGATACATAATTCCTTTAAGTTACGGTGGATAACAGTGATGTTTGGGGTAGAAAGTTAAAAACTTGTCTCAAACCCAACATTTAGGAGAGAAGTTTAAATTCATAAAATTTTAATAGCAAATCTGTGACTGAACATTTTCAATTTCCAAATCTATTTAGGAACCCGATACTTAGGAGGGGATTAACCATGAACATAAAAAATATATATCAGATCTAGATCTATAATACTGGGGGGAGAGGGAGATGCTGCTGCTGCTACATGGGTTAAATGTACAATCAAGATACCAGAAGCAACACTCCAGCTTCTGGTTGCAGATATAGAAGACAACAAGCATGGTCCAAAAGATCATAAAGGTACTAAGTTACATAAGAACATAAGAAGAGCCCTGCTGGATCAGGCCAAAAGCCCATCTAGTCCAGCTTCCTGTGTCACACAGTGGCCCCACCAGATGCCTCAGGGAGCACACGAGACAACAAGATACCTGTGTCCAGTCGCCACTCCCTTGCACCTGGCACAGAGAAAACCCACTTCTAAAAAAAAAAAAAAAAAAAAAAAACCAGGAGGTTGCTTATGGCTTGTAACCTGTGATGGTCTTTTCCTCCATGAATTTGTCCAAACCCCTATTAAAGGCATCTAGGCCAGGTGCCATCACCACATCCTGTGGCAAGGAGTTCCACAGATGAATCACACGCTGGGTAAAGAAATATTTTCTTTTGTCTATTCTAACTCTCCCTCCACTCAATTTTAGTGCGTGTTTTACAGCACATGATTTACAGCACAATCCTGTGCAAAAATATACCAGTGGAGTGAGGGCTCTGCTGGTGTCTGGTGTCATAAATGTGCCTGGCGAGTAAGCAACGCTGAGGTCGGCCCTGGAGAGGGGCAGGGATATTGGTGGTGCGCTCTGCCGATATCCTAAGCCCTGTCCCGGGCCTGGCCAGTCTAACACGGCCTCCCCAGATTTGCGCCGGGCGCACATCCTAGGCCATAGGAGGCAGCTGGGGCTGGCCCCTGGGGAAAGGGACAAGGTGTGCCCCAGCTCCGCCGGCGCTGACCTGATCCAGGCTAGGATCTGGCACAGTGTGCTTCTGCACGCTGCGGTGGCCCTAGTCAGGATTGGGCTGTTTGACCATTTTAACAAAATTAAAGAAGGAAATTATTTATCATACTGCATCAATTTTAGGTATAGAAATTACAAGTACGGTATGTATAATTTTGAGCACCGAGATCACCAGAAGTACAAATGTCATACAGCCATAGTGTCTTTTCTTATTGTTTCTGGAGGGTTTGTTATTCCTCAACTGCTGCACACTGTCCTTTTGTCATTAGTTGGCTAACACTAATAGCACAAACCCTTCCTTTGAACCTTTCATAATGAATAAGTTGCTTGCATATTGCCATTTTTGAATAATTCTTCACTTACAACAGGCAAGCTATTTTCATGTTGTAAGCAACAGTGAAGAATTAGTATATTTTATACCAAAAGGAAGGGAATAAAAATCCTAGTACTGATTCTAAAATATATGAAATCTGGATCTCTATGAATTCAATATGTTCCACTGAGCACACTCTTTACAAAGCTGATGAATCGCTATCACACACATGGCGACATTAGAATTTATCAGCCAGACACACTCATACATCACGAGAAATTTCAGCACTGAGGACAGAGCTTTTTGAGGCAGGCTATTTATCAAACACACACTACTTGAAATATGACCTATTATAATGCAGACACTGTATAGGTCAGTAAGAACTTGTTCATGTATCTTGTATGTTTGTCTTTGGAGCTGAAGTACATTTAAAACCTGCTACTGATAGAGCTCAGAGGTTAGAATTGTATTAGCTTCAAACAACCACAGTCAAGATCAATGATACAAAACAACCACACACAACACACACAGAATTAAAATAATAAATTATCCCTGCATCTGCTGGATAAAATCAGCCATTCTTATTCATTTTGCAATTTATTATAATTTACAATTCTCTTCAGAATATTTATTTGAGTAAATGAACCTGCTTGAATGATTCAATATGCTAGCTTTCACATAATGGATACTTGGCCAAATATGGATCCAACATATTCAAAATATCATGTGTTCTGGTGGTACATTTTGTATGCTGTTCCTATATGCCCCTAGAAGTTAACTGCGCCAATGGGTGCTGTCTGGATAAAAGAAAAGAAACCTCACAGATCATGATCAAAAGCAAAGCATAGTTCATTAATCTGCAATTTCAGTTTAGCACAAGCTACACAAACAAACAGGTGTCTAGAACAGGATGCTCTAAATTGTTGCTGTTTGATCATATTTTTGATCAAACACCAAAGAGTATTAATGAAAATACAATTTGTCAAACTGTAAGTTTGTTTCTTCATACATAATCTCTGTGATCACTTCCCCAGATTTATTCAATGGCTAGTATATACAGCAATGAAAATGAACTATATATTGCCAGGATAATTAGAAATTGTCACTCTCATTCATACCTTCACTGGTCCAAAACACAATGGGATGATCACTGTCATAATCCCTGTCACGTGGACTGCATTTGTTCCAGCAAGTTTACTTGCCTATGTAATTCAACCCAGGAAACAAACAAACAGCTTTGAGCACACACATTATTGGCCCATTCTCCAGGTATTGCTTTGCATTGCCAAAACGCTCTTTAGCACCAACAAAGGGTTTCCAATTTGGGGAGAAAAAAAAAGTATTCAACTGAGAAAGACAAATCCTTCCATGTCAACACAGCACATCACACGGTTTCATCTGTTCTCTATTACAAGCACAACAAAGTTAAATGGCAAATTTAGAATAGACAAAATACTGTATTTTTGCTCCATAAGACTCACCGGACCATAAGACGCATGTGTATTTTGGAGCGAAAAATAGGAGGAAAATGTCTTGCTTTAACAAGTTTTTGGGCTGCTTGGCCACTTACTGCGTTGTTATTTTGCAGCTCCAATCTTCATCCCATGTTGCCGGCTGCATTGCGGCCCTGCCGGGACTGCCCCCAGTCAGCAGCTCGAAGATGCTGCACCTTCGCTTGTTCTAACAGCAAGACGTGAGCCTCCCAGACGCTGAGAGCCTGGACGCGACCAGGAAGCTCTCCGCAAACATCGCAGTAACTGCGATGTTTGCGGAGAGCGTCCTGGTTATGTTCAGCGCCTGCACAAAGTTCCCAGGTGCTGGACACGACCAGGACGCTCTGCGCAAACATCGCAGTTACTATGTTTGCGCAGAGCGTCCTGGTCGTGTCCAGCGCCTGCGTGAAGTTCCCTGACGCTGTACGTGACTTCAAAGCCCTCGGATGTACTGTAACTCGGATGTTTCCGGAGGGCTTTGAAGTCGCGTCCAGCGTCAGGGAACTTTGCGCAGGCGCTGAATGCGACTGCAAGCTCAGCGCAAACATCGTAGTAACTGCGATGTTTACGCAGAGGTTCCTGGTCGTGTCCAGGCTCTCAGCGTCCGGGAGGCTCGCGTCTTGCTGTTAGAACAAGCAAAGGTGCAGCGTCTTCGAGCTGCTGACTGGGGGCAGTCCCGGTGGGGCTGCAATGCAGCCGGCAACGTGGGATGAAGATTGGAGCTGCAAAATAACGCGGTAAGCAGCCAAGCGGCCGAAAAACTTGTTAAAATGATCCGATTTTGGGCAACATTCGGTCCATAAGACACACAGACATGTCCCCCTATTTGGGGAGGGGAAGTGCGTCTTACGGAGCGAAAAACACGGTAGGTTTTATTTCAGGGAGAGAGGCCTGTTATAAAAAAAAATGTTTGACGTTGATTTAAGGATGTGAATTACATTCATAAACTATAGCCCGAATCTCAAAAAGAGTATTAACTGAACGTTAAGTCCCATTAAATTCAGTGGGCTTACTTTTGTGTAGACATGCATAGGATTGCGCTGCTACTGTTCCACCAGTACCAGAGTTAACCATTTCAAAAAAAGCAGTTTCTAGTTGTGCCAGTTGCAAAAGGCTAAAACAAAATTAGAGTTAATAGGCAATTGCAACAACATTTGTCTATGTAGGCTTCTAATAATCATGCATTTACATTCTGTTTGTGCATACCTACAAGCCCAAGTATGGGAGGATTCTGGATATGTCATAATGTGAAACTAATTCCCTGTTACCATGCTTCTGCTTCTCACCCAAACCAACCTAAACACTTCTACCTTGATCATGTATACTCAAAATTACTTGAGCAAAGAACCTGAAAGTAAGAAGTTACAATGTCATGTAGTCAATGTATGACACCAGCTTTTACCATATGCCAGGGGGGGGAAATGGTTGTATCAGTATTTCCTGAAGGACAAAAATGTGGAATAATGATGATAATGTCATTTGGATGCTATATTTACCATAGAAACACTGGGTTCACACATCATCAGGTGCTCCCTTTATGGAAGAGAAAGGTAACCCCTTTATGGACTAAGATTTGGGTAGTATGGGTAACGTAGCCATGTAAACCAAATGAACCGGCTTGAATAAAAACAAAGTTACAATACTGCTTGCGTCTTTCATTGTTCCGTTTCACAAAGCAGACAGAAATCTATTAAAATCCAAAGTCCAGTAGTTAGAGTTCCAACGTTTCGTTTCCTCTATCCAAATCTTTGTCCATAATTGCTGGCCATGAAAGTTTTCGTGCTAAAATGAAGTAACCCCTGTATCCTTGCTATGCAAAGAAAGAGCTTGTTCTCCCTGCTATCTGCTTGCTTTATTTTGTGTGCCTACCTGTCAGTGGTTAAAGAAAGGAGATAAAGAACTGCAGCTCAAAGATACTATTTAAGAGCTGTAGAGCACCCTTCCCAATTCCCATCATATTTACCGTGTATTGGGAACTGGGGAGCAGGACTAAAGCTTTTGGTTGTCTCTGCCAGCTGCTCTTCTTTATCTCCCTTCGACCGCTGCCAGGCAGACATACAAGAATAAGCAAGCAGATAGCAAGCAGAACAAGATCTAGCTCTTTCTTTGCATAGCAAGGATGCAGGTGTTACCTTTCTCTCTTCTGTCAGGGAAGACAGGATACATCAACCTACAGCACAATCCTGTCTAACTGCACCCTGAGATGCATCAGGGCTGGGGCAGCTTCTGCTACATCCAGAGTGCAGAGAAGTTGGCTGGGAGGTCACCTTGGGGAAACGTTTGTTCCCTGGTGTAAGCCCCAGCCGCTAGAGATGGGTCTCCTCGGAGGTGCGGCAGCTATTGCTGCCGCAAATCCGGGACGCCCGTGTAACAGCAGCCAGGTCTGGGAAGGGGATAGGATATGGCGGAGGCCTCCGATGATCCCACCCCTTCCCAGGCTTGGCCAGACAATCCCAACCACCCACCCCAGAATGCCCTGTTCTGCCCTCCCCATGCCCCTCCAGTGCCTGGCGGGGAACTCACTTTCCCCTGCGGGTGCAGCTGCAAATCTGCAGCGAGTAGATTGGTGCCGGCCTCAGTGTTGGTGCTGCCTACACGCGGGGTGCCGCATAGTGCTTTATTTATTTATTTATTTATTTATTTATTTATTTATAGAATTTATACCCCACCTTTCTCCCATAAGGGCAACCAAGGCGGCTTGGTTTGCTTTACGCAAACGTGGTCTAAAATGTAGACAGGATTGTGCTGCCTGTGTGTCATGTCGCTTCTTACTTAAGGTTCATTTTCATTCATCTTGTTTACAATAAAAATGAATTTGCTCATATATTACTTGGCAAGAAGCCAATCATACATTTTGGCACCTTACTCAACTCATTACCTAATAACCTCCGATGGTGGCAATTCATTGCACAGAGACTGCCAAGGGACTAGTTACTTCCTCATCTTTCCTGCTCTTGAAGCATAGCCATTTGGGGTCAACATGCTTGTTCCCTACCTTTCTAGCTAGAAGGTGGCAGTTTGGAAGCATTTTAACTGATAACATTCAATTTGGTTCCAGCTCTGTTATCCATCCATTAATTATTTCAGAAAATGCATAGGCTGCCCTTTAGCATTCCTACTGCCAGGGTGGCTAAGAAACATATACTAGATTTTAAACAATAAAGTAAACCAGTAAAAACAATATAAAAAAAGCTGCAGATACAAGACAGAACATCACAGCAGAAGATAATCTCAAACTCAGCCACAGTAAAAATTGCAGATTAAAAAACAACAAACTAAAAAAAGTCAACTGATTAATAGGTTTTCTATTTCCCATAGAAAATGGAAAGGTCTTCGTGTAGATTACTTGGGTGTTGCAAGAGACAGCAGCTGAAGCCTCCTCTGGAAGAAGCCCCGCCTACCGGGTAACACATTATGGGTAGGCCTGCCATATTTTGAAGCGCGTCCGAAATTTTTAATTATTTAATTAATTTCACCATTAAAAAATTAAATAAATTAACTTACCCCATCCGTCGTGCTGGTCGCTCTCGCGCTGCTCCTCATCCTCGCGCTGCTCCCCATCGAGCGGGCACCACAGGCAAGCAGGCTTTGTGGCCCGGTCTCCCACCGGCACCGCATGGAGCCGGTGGGAGACCGGGCGAACAACAGCCTGCAGCTGCCCGTGCCCCGCACGCCCCTGCTGGAGGCTCGCACGGCACGGGAAACTGCAGGCTGGCCCGGTCTCCCACCGGCTCCGAGCGGGGCCGGTGGGAGACCGGGCGAACGACAGCCTGCAGCTGCCTATGCCCCGTGCGCGCCTGCCGGAGGCTCACACGGCACGGGCAGCGGCAGGCTGGCCCGGTCTCCCACCGGCTCCATGCTGGTGAGAGAGCGGTCGGACAGCACCCACTCACCGCCATCTTCTTCGTTTTGAAGAACTTACCTGGGCGCTGGTATCATGGATCACAAAATCTCACGTGATCCAAGATGTCGGTGCCAAAATCTCGTGAGGGCATCATGCCCTCACAAGATTTTGGTGCCGACATCTTGGATCTCGTGAGATTTCGTGATCCATGATGCCGGAGCCCGGGTAAGTTCTTCAAAATGAAGAAGACGGCGACGGCGGCAGCAGCGCCATTCGAACCGGAAAACAGGCCCAGGACTTTCCTAGGAATGAAGGGCCGATTTCCGGGACTGTCCCGGTTTTTCCGGTACGGATGGCAGCCCTAATTATGGGCACAATCTTATCCTATGCTCTGCTCAGTGATCCAGCTGGATCCTGAGCAGAGTAGGGGGGGTGTTGGAGGTCTCCTCGAGGTAAGCAAACTTTTGTTTCCTTACCCCAGGTAAAGCCCCAGCCTCGCAAACGGGTCTCCATGGATCTGCACCTGCCATTTGGGTGGTGCAAATCAAGGAATCCTGTGTCGAGAGAAACGGGCCTGGGAAGGGGATAGGATACAGCATATGCCATTGATGCCAATCCCGCTCCCTTCCAGGCCAGATCCTCCCACCCTGTCCCCAAATGCCCTTGGAACGCCGTCCCCCTGCCCCAACCGGCCCAGCCACAGCTTACCTGTGCCACACACCAACTGGATCTGGCCTGAAGGGGCTGGCTCAACTGCCTTACGGCAGCTTTTGCAATGGTCCTGGGCCGATGCAGCCGTCCTACGCTGAGCTAGCGGCTGGATAGGATTGGGCTGTATGTAGCTTTTCTCATTAGGGTGGTGAATTTGAAGGACTTTGTTTCCGGACACACCCAGATAAGCCTCTGATAAGCCAGATAAGCGTCTGCTTTTGCCACTACATCTATAGAGACTGCAACTGCAGTGTGCTATCTTATTATTTTCATTTCTTCCTGCTATTCACAGACTGCTGCAAACTGTACAATTGCCACTGTAAAACTGTACATTTGACAGGTAAAATTAAGAGCTCAAGAAAAAAAATCCTCCTTTGAACTTTTAAAAATGAATACATTCCTTTCATCATAAAATGTGAACGTTTTTGAATACTTCATAGTTGTTGTCTGCAACATACAAACTCCTTTAAAAAAGCTTTTAAGCGAGACAGAAGGGGGGAAAAGGTTCCATTGCTAATTGTAAACTATTTAAAATCTGGATAGGATTACGGATGTGGGGGGAGGCTAATATTTACTATATATTAAGGATAGAGGCAAAGCGACAATCAACAAAGTTATAAAACATAAAATTACATCAATGGATGTGTCGGCCAACAGTAACGCCAAAAAAGCCCCAGATTAACAAGCAACAAATTAAAAGGCCTGGAGAAATAAAGACATATTTGCCTGGCAGCAAAAAGACATCAGAATAGACACCAGATAAGCCATCCTCAGGAGGGTCTTACAAAGGAGAGCACCATAAATAAAAAGGTTATTCTCTGGTCTCCACCCATATCACCTCTGAAGATGGGGTAATCTGAAGGACTTCTGATAAAACTCAGTGTATGGGCAGGTTCACGTGGAAGACGGCACTCCTTCAGTTATCCAGCACCTAAGCCATATATTATTTTTACATAAACGCCAGTGCTTTGAATTGTGTCTGGAAATGGACTGGCAAACAGAAAGCAGTTTCAAAAGCGCTGGGATATATTCCTACCAGCTGATCACAGTCAGAAATGTAGCAGCTATATTTTGAGCTAATGCAAGAAAAAAAGTCCTCCTTTGAACTTTTTCAAAGCTGCAATACGGGGATAATAATACTTACTTACAGGGTTGTTGTGACCCTGTAAATTGAACATAGAAAAAAATATACAGCAAAGTAAAACACAAATGACCAAGTATTGACCATGCAATATTATATATGAAATGTTCATGAACATTAATACCAATAAGAAAAAGAGAAAAGTTACACGAAGAACACTGAAATATTAGTGCATGCCCTTAACTACCATGATGTGGTTGAAGAAACCTAATTATTTTCCGCTTGCTATGTCTACCAATGCCAAGGAAGAAGGGTGATGACAATTTAAAAAAAAAAAAATCCCCACTTTGACAACTTGCTTTATAAATAGTATGAGAGAAAATTACGAGGCACAATGTTTTGCTATACAAAGCCATCTAAAAAGATAAATACCAATTAAAGTGTTTGACATTCATTGGATTGCTTTTTGTATCCATTAAAAGCCCTCCTGGGCTTTGGCTAACAAATGAACCATTCACGATCGGTACTAATGAGCATTTTTTAGTAATAACATTTCACTGAAGTTCCAGCCTTTCTGAACCAACTTCTTAAGAACCTAAGAAGAGCCCTGCTGGATCAGGCCAAAGGCCCATCTAGTCCAGTTTCCTGTATCTCACAGTGGCCCCACCAGGTGCCTCAGGGTACAGATCTTCCAAATATTCTACTTCTCTAGACAGATCTGGTTTGGTGATGCTATGTAGCAATTGTCCTCATGCTGTTCAAACTTCCAACAACAACATGTCCTTGCCGATTTGTCAGTAATAGCTTTTGGGAGTAATTATATATTATCTTCTGCACCTGAAGTTAGGGCAGAGGAACTCGAGGTCAATTAATGGACTACTGTGCCACCTTCATTCTTCCCTCTGCCCTAAATCTATTTCTCATGAATCCACAGTGGTAGGTAAGATTTTTTTTCTTCTTCCCAGGGAAAGATCCAGAGTCATTTCAGATATGGAAACAAGCTCATCTTACTAGGTTTCATGATGTTGTGAACAAACTGGGATATCTAAAGAAGAAGTACAAAGTGAAAGGATAGATCAGCACTTGCCCCGCTCTCAATATTTGTAGATTTATTTTATTTTATTTTATTTAAAAGATTTATACCCCACCTTTTCCTATGCCGAAGGCAAATGCCCAAGGTGGCTTACAACAAACATTAAAATACATAATTTAAAATAATGCATAAAATAAGTTTAAACAATACATACAGCGCTTACAGCACAATCCTGTGTAGGGTGCACCAGCTGCCCTAAACGGTGCCAATGGAGCTGGGACACACCTTGGGGGAAAAGGGATGTTGCCTTTCTATCCAGTGCGGGCTATCCAGTGAATTCATGGCAGAGGTAAGATTTGAATGGGAGATGCAAAGCTCAGTCTCTTTCACCAGTATGCTATGCCAGCTTACAAAACACAATTAAAACAACAAATAACTCACCAAACAACAAAACAAAGCCTAACAATTTAATATAATGTAAAATGAATGAGAAAAAGACCATGAACATGAGTACAGCTGAAAAGAGGCCAGATGGCCTCTTCCAGATCCCAAATTAGCTGATGTCCCTCTTAATGCTACAGTTTATGAGAGTAGAAAACAACCGCATCTGCCTCACCCTAGCATAGTTGCGGAGACTCATTCACCAGAATCAACTCAGGCTGAGCTCCAAATGCAGTGCTCTTTCACCTTCTGGGAATCTGAAAGCTCCTTAACCCAAAGAGCTGTGATGGTCCAAATTAGAAAAATAATAGCAAGTGACCATTGATGAACACTATCGAATCCAAGTCCTTTAAAGATCTCTGGAAAAGACTCTTGAGGCCATGCTTATAAGACTGTGCTGGATAATTGCAGACCAAGCTACTTTTTCAGAATGATACAATGGAGAATTAAAGGTAAGAACAATCCTTAATAGTAACTGATGCTAAGATTACAATCAGTGTCATGTTTGGAGTGTCTCCACTATAGAATTTATACTGAAATAATTGCTACTTAAAAAAAATAACTGCACACCTTTACTCTCTAACACAGGGGTGTCAAACTTGTTTCATGCAGTGGGCCAAACAGCATGCATGGCACCTATGGAGGGCCAGAAGTTAAGTCATTAAACAGGAACTGACAAGTGATTACCATAAATAAGCACATTTTTCTCTCAGGAACTTATTAGCTACAAATGGCAGAAGAGAAAATATGGGGGGCCCAACTATCAGCTGGGCCGCTCTTTTAGCAGTGCTGCTTCTGCTGAGGCATCACATTGCAGCTCAGCAGCTGAGAGGTGCTCTGCAAAGTGATGCCTCAGCAGAAGCAGCACTGCTGAAAGGGCAGCCTGTGTGATAATTCTCCCAGCACTTCGGCAGCTTCTCCCTTTCTCACCCACCTTGGTCTGCCCCATCCTCCATACCATTCCTTGCCTTCAGAGGCCATCTTCTGTCTTTCCCTCTCAGAGCCTCGGTAGAAGTGGTGCTGCTGAAAGGGAGGTACTGGGAGAGCCCAATTATCACACGGGCCACCCTTTCAGCCATGACACCTCGGGCAGAAGCAGCACTGCTGAAAGGGTGGCCTGCATGATACCGTATTGGCCTGAGTATAAGACTCACTTTTTTTTCCCCTAAGGCAAGTCTTTAAAGTAGGGGTGCGGCCTACAATCAAAGCCTAGCATTTTCTGCCTAGTGTTTACTGCAAAGCGCTTTCAAAGTCAAGCCTCTCTGAGTCTCTCCCAGTCTCTTTCAAAGGTAAAACCGGGCTTCTCTCTCTCTCTCTCTCTCTCTCTCTCTCTCTCTCTCTCTCTCTCTCTTTTGCCTCTTACAGTGCAATCCGACCCAACCTTTTTGCCATTGTAACCAGCGGCCCAGCGAGAACGGGAGCCCCCAGAACGGAAAAGGGATTCAAATCCCCTCCATAAGAGGAAGTCAAAGGGGATTTGAATCCCTTTTCCATTCTGGGGCCTCTCGTTCTTGCTGGGCCACTGGTTACAATGGCAAAAAAGTTGGGTTGGATTGTGCTGTTAATCACTTGCTAAATGGCCAAAACAATGATCTCTCAGCAGCCTCTACCCTCAAGAAGCATTTGAAAAAATTGACCCTTAAGTTCCAGCCCCAGCAGGGGCGTCACTAGACACGCGTCACCCTAGTGCGGGGACGCGCGTCACCCCCCCTAGGGGCGCGACGTTATAGGCGCGGGGGGAGGGGGCCACCCGGCTCCCCCCCCCGCATCGCGTCGCCCCCTCCGGACGCTCTGAGGCCGGCCCGGGAGCCGGCCTCGGAGCGTCCGAACTCGTCGGCGCTCCAGGGCCTTCTGAAAGAAGGCCCAGGCAGCGCGTCAATCCGGGTATTTTCCGGATTTTCGCGCATGCGCAGACCCGTTTTGAGGGCTTTTTGCCCTCAAAACGGGTCTGGGCATGCGCGAAAATCCGGGAAATACCCGGATTGACGCGCTGCCTGGGCCTTCAGAAGGCCCTGGAGCGTCGACGGGGTCGGACGCTCCGAGGCCGGCTCCCGGGCCGGCCTCGGAGCGTCCGGAGGGCGACGCGCGTCACGGAGGTGACGCGCGAGGGGGTGCGCGCGTCACCCCATGACGCGCGTCACCCCCTGGCGGCCCGCCCCCCCCGCCACGCTCCAGTGACGCCAGTGAGCCCCAGGACTCTGTGGAAACTAAGATATTTATTGATCTTGCAGTTTAAAAGTTGAGAGTGCAGTTTGAAAGTTGAGAGCAAGATAGGCTTACCATATCCAAAGGGGGACAGAGTGCCTACACCTTTAACCATTGTAAAAAGAGGGAATTTGGGCAGGTGTAGCTCATAATGGAAGGGTGCAACAAGCTGCACCTGCCCAAATTCCCTCTTTTTACAATGGTTAAAGGTGTAGGCACTCTGTCCCCCCTTTGGATATGGTAAGCCTAGAGCAAGAGCTCCTGCACAGGCTTATCATATCCAAAGGGGGACAGAGTGCCTACCTTTAGGCTGCAATTCTATGCACTCTTTCCTGGGAGTAAGCCCCATTGAATGCAATGGGACTTACTTCGGAGTAGACATGCATAGGATTGTGCTGTTAACCATTGAAATTTGGGCAGGTGCAGCTCATCATCATAGAAGGGTGCAACAAGCTGTACCTGCCCAAATTCTAAAGGATAAAGGTAGGCACTCTGTCCCCCTTTGGATCTGGGAAGGCTACTAATACTAGGGTGCCCAGATTCAATAAGGGACAGGGTGCCTATGCCTTTAACTGTACTAAAGCTGTACTGTTTTACTGTTCTACTAATGTGTATATTTAAGTTAAAAGGAGTTAAAAATGTATTTTTAAAAAAAAATAGCACCAAACTTTAAGGGTGCGACTTATAATCAGGAGCGTCCTATACTCGGGACAATACGGTAATTGGGTTCTCCCATCTGCATCTTTTCAGCAGTGCCACTTCTGTCAATGCATCACTTCGCAGCTCAGCAGCTGAGAACAGCTGATGGTGGTGCTGGGAGAGTCCAATTATCACAGGAGCCAGATAAAGAGCTTCCATGCGGCCATGGGTCTTACGTTTGACACCCCTGCTCTAACAGATCTTATTGCAAACTACAGTTTTCTTCCATAAAACAACCACATAATTTGGGAAGTTTATACAAACTATTGACAGCATACAAATAACTAACTCAGGCATCCTCTGTGGACACTTCTTGTGTAATGTCCTGTCAGGCTCTGTGAGGCTCAAAACAGGAAATCTGTGTGTCAGATCCTGACTTCCTAACTCTTGTGCCACTTCTGGTCAGAGGAAGGCACCGCAGATGGTTCAAACCAGGACAGTAGCAACATAACCCAGAATCCTCCTGGTCCTGGATATCAGATGACTCCTCAAGAGCCAATACCATGCCAATGCCTGCTATAAAGCGCACTTGATCTCAATAATGTATTACTAAGAAAGGCCAACCTTTTTGTTTCTTGACTTCCTGATACTTGTTTATTGCAGGTATTTCCAGCATGTGGACCTGAATTTCTGATATATCTAAAGCAGTGTTTCTCAAACTGTGGGTCGGGACCCACTTGATGGGTCGCGACCCGATTTCTGGTGGGTCCCAGGTGTTGGAAAAATTAGATAAGTAATTGTCACGAGCCCTGAGGCTGTTCAAAATCCATATAGCAGCTAATTGCCCTTCAAAGAGCTGAGCTACTGTGGTTGGCAAGATAGCTGCTAATTGCCCTGCAAACAGCTTGAGGCTATTCAGTAGGGCTGCCTCATGAGAAATGGATTGAGCTTTTTGCAAATAAATTAATAAAATATTTTATTAAGTCTCGTAAAGTCCCCTTTTTTAAGTCTCGTAAAGCTAGGTGGGTCCCGATAAAGTGTCATTTTAAAAAGTGGATCCTGGTACTTAAAAGGTTTGAGAACCACTGATCTAAAGAATGAACATGAACATCTCCACCAAGGGAAAGTATGCAGGTTGTAGTTATTATTATTATTAATTATTAATAGTATTTATATACCGCTTTTCAACAAAAAAAGTTCACAAAGCGGTTTACAGACAAAATCAAATGATTAAATGGCTCCCTGTCCCAAAAGGGCTCACAGTCTAAAAAAGACGCAGAATACCACCAGCAAAAAGCCACCAGAAAGGATTGGAGAAACCTCTACGCCAAGAGAGCTGCAGCATTTTTGACATATTTGTTTTAAAAGCGCAGGTGGGATGCAGCAGTTCTTCAAAGGGGAACATCTGAAGCAACCCGAAAGGTCTATTTTTATGAGAGCAGCTACACAGAACTGATTTATTTAGGTTAAAAAGACTCCTAGGAGACGACTTACAAGCAATAGTGTTTGAAACCATCAAAAATGTCCAGGAGGCAAAAATGCTCCAGAGCATGTGTGTATCCAGGGCAAATTACTTACTACTTGGAAGTGGGGTGAATTGAGAGGATTGTTGATAGGACTAGTAAGGAAATGAACAGTCATTGCCAAAGTGTAAATGTGGGCACATCTTTTTTAAAATATGCATTTTTATTCAGTTCTATTCTAGCCATTTGAAATTTTCTGCCTGAAACTGAACTGTGGATATTTAGGGCCTTATGACTCGCAAAATGCCTGATCCTGCAAAACTGAATGGTGAAGTTTCAACCTCAATTCAGCAACAGATCTATCTCAGACCTACATAAAAAGGTAAAGGTGACCCCTGACAATTAAGTCCAGTCGTGTCCGACTCTAGGGTGTGGTGCTCATCCTCATTTCAAAGCCCAAGAGCCAGCGTTGTCTGAAGACGCCTCCGTGGTCATGTGGCCGGCATGACTCTCCTTGCCGCAGCGCTTGGTTTTATTCAAAAGGATATAGAAAAGTGTAACCCAAAGAGGTTTTCCTATGCATATGGTCTGCATGTATGGACATGTATGCACCACAATTTGTGCCACACCAAGACTTCAACTCTCATTATTAGACTCTGTTGGAAAGCTTCCTCCCTCCCCCTTATCTTTCCTTACCTCCACTCTCCCTTACTTCTTGTTGTTTACAGTTTTATTAAAACTTACAACCCAGTCCTATTCTTTCCCCCTCCACCGCTGCCAAAATGGCTAATGCTGCATCCTGCAAGGGGTAAATTGTAGAGGTCTCCTCTGGGTGGGGGGACATTTGTTCTCTTAACCGAGAGTAAGCCTCCACAGCGCGGAGGGGTCTAATTCAGACCTGTGCTAGTGAATTTGTGGGAGTAGGTACGTGAGGACCTGCCACCACGAGATCAGCTCTGGGAAGGGGGCTAGGATGTGGCAACCACCACTGCTGCCAAACCTGCCCCCTTCCTGGGCCAATCTGTCCTCCCCCACCCTAATCACCAGGTGCAGAAAAGAGCGACCAGAATGATTTGTGGGCTGGAGCACCTCCCTTATGAGGAAAGGCTACAGCGTTTGGGGATTTTCAGTCTAGAAAAAAGGTGCCTGAGGGGGGACACGATTGAGACTTATAAAATTATGCATGGGATGGAGAGAGTGGATAGAGGGAAATTCTTCACCCTCTCGCACAACACCAGAACAAGGGGACACGCAGAAGCATCGCGGGGGTTGGTGTGGTGGGCCCCAGGATGTATGACTTGCCTGCTGTTGTCCCGTTGCTGTCTCCTCCGCTTTCGCCGAGCGGAAGTTGGGCCCTCCCGCCCTCCCTGGCGCTGTACGGCTCTGAAATGGCCTGGGAAACGGCGCTGGGGGACGTGGTCGGGGCCGCTTGACGTCACGCCCGCGGTCACGTGGGGGCGTAGCGTCTGCGGCCCCCCACATGGGTGCACAGCCGCATCTCTGCACTAAAATTGAGTGGAGGGAGAGTTAGAACGGACAAAATAAAATATTTCTTTACCCAGCGTGTAATTCATCTGTGGAACTCCTTGCCACAGGATGTGGTGATGGCACCTGGCCTAGATGCCTTTAAAAGGGGTTTGGACAGATTCATGGAGGAAAAGACCATCACAGGTTACAAGCCATAAGCAACCTCCTGGTTTTAGAAGTAGGTTTTCTCTGTGCCAGCCAGGTACAAGGGAGTGACAACAGGAAACAGGTTATCTTGTTGGCTTGCTGGCTTCCTGTATCACTGTGTGATACAGGAAGCTGGACTAGATGGGCCTTTGGCCTGATCCAGCAAGGCTCTTCTTATGTTCTTATGTTCATTCCACCACCACCCCCGTTCCTGTGGGTTGTGGGAAGCAGTGCTCCCTGTAAGCTCTGTGGCCACACAGCTGGAATTGAAGCTGCATGCAGCTTCCTTCCCAGCACTGTTGAGCCAAGTGATATCATCACCAAGTGCTTCAAAGCGTTATTACTATTATTAACATGAACCAACTCCATGGGTCATCGGACTGAGAGAAAAACGTTACAGTATTTAGGGTTGTGGTCAAAAACGTTTGGGACACATTGGGCTAGAGGAAGAGTACAAGCCACTTTTAGAACAATTGGAAGCTTAGTCAAGTGTCTGATGTCTAGCAGATATAGTGACAGGTCTGTTGTCCAACAAGTGTTAACTGTCTAAGCCTTGGTATACATGGGACATGACTAGTCCATCAGATCTGGACCTTCTAGGGTCCTGAAGAGGGTTCCTTAATGGCCGTGGTATTTGATAAATAGGTTGTGTGGCTGGTGACAAAAATCCATTCCAGGTGTTGAGGAGCAATAACACCTGCAACATGCTCACTAGGGGTATCAGCTCAATTACACGGAAAGCACCCCTGCTAATCCCAGTATCTATTGCTCTCCTAACTAGCTTAGTCTTCTCATGAGTGATCTTCTGTACGAATATCACCGATTGGAATGACTCCGCATTCATTGTGCAATCCTGCGCAAGAAGCCATCTGCCGAGCACACACTCTGCAGATACCAGATGTCATAAACACGCTGTAAAGTGTGTTTAACAGCCATTACTCCACCACCACCCGCCACCCACTGGTGCACGTAAGTCCTGCACCGGTCAGTGCAGGGGGAGGGCGAGCCGGGCGGTAAGGGAGGGCGACCGTTGGTCGGCCCGGGCCAGGAGGGGGCTGGGATATGGCGGCATGCACCACCGATATCCCACGTCCATTCCCAGCCCGCTGCCCCGGATGTACGCCAAATCCAGAGCTGATGTACATCAGAGGAGGTCCATTGGGGCCGGGCATCCCTATACCCAGGGAAGGGGACAAACATCCCCTTCTCCCGAGTAGTCCATGGGATGTGCTGGAGCAGCCTGGGAAAGGCACTGGATACTTTGCGCAGGATCGGGCTGCCCGTTGCCCTTTTCAGTTAGAGGAGGAGTGTGAGAGCTGCTTTTCCATAGCTTCATCCCATAGTGCTGCTGTAATATTCAAATGCCCAGTTCTGGATGGGTGGAAATTCCTTCCCGCATCATTATTGTTTGGCTGGCATTGGGGGCACCAACTGAGTGAGAAGCACCTGTGTGATTGGTCCCATCCAAATAGTGCCAGGCCTTTAAACATTGTAACACCTCCTTGTGATGAAGGCACAGTAAAGCAACTCCCACGCTGTTCCCGTAAGACACAAAAGAGGCCCATCAGCTAGGCTCAGAATTAGAGGGTCCTATTTTAAGATACAGTTCCCCAGACAACTGTGTCTTCATGTTTCATCAAAGGCATTTACAGGTTTCATTACTTAAGGCTCTATTTCATACCATTCAAAGATGCAACACGGCCTTCGGGATATGGTTGGACAAAGCTTCTATGGGGGATTTAAAAAGAAATGCCATACATACACAGAATACATTCTGTACACATTTATTTCTCTATTATAAATAAGAGGTCAGTTTCAGTGTAATTAACGTTCACCGGTCTGCTGCTCAGATTTTATCTATACTTAAATCAATTCAGGCTCAAGTACATTCCCATCAACTGTGAGGTAGGCTATTGTCTGGAGTTCACTGAAGGCATAAAGAAAGTTCACTGTTGAAGTTATGGTAATGAGGAAATTATTTCAGATGTAGGCAGCATAATTTAAAAAAAAAATTCTCCTACTGCACTTTAACTAAAAGGTATATGCAGGGCTGTGTAGGAAAGGTCAAATTACCGTGATTTTCCCCCACAATTCCTCCAAATCAAAACAACAGTTGGATAGCACTTTTAATACAAATAGCTCACAATTGCTGAGGCTGGATGGTCTCATTATTTCTGCAGAATAATAAAAGCCTTAAACGATGTTAACAATCGTCTCCTCTGTTATTTTAACTGAGCAAGATACAGTACACAGATATGCAAGCAAACGAACAGCTAATTGCATATAAATTTAAAGCTATCTGGTACTGGTATCCCTGTCCATTTAATTTAATTGCCATACATACTAAATGACAGCAGTGGCTGGCTAACAAACAAACTTCCAGAAGTTTGCATGATGCCCATTCCTCTTCACTGGAACACGGATCTTAGAAACTCAGATGGCTGCAAAAAAATGACTGGCCAACCATAGGAACATCACAAATGGAGTTATGGAGGAACACTGCCATAAATCCTACCACCACAAATAAGCCACATTTGTGCATGAGAGGAGAAAAATAAAGCACTGCGATATTGCAGCTGTTCACTGTAGAGTTAGTGCTGTGAACACACCAAGATACATTATGTATACATTAATTATCACAATACCACACAAGCAAAGCTGCAAAGCTAGGCATACTGTCTTGGGCTAACTCTCGCTGAACTTGGCAAGTCTGAATAATACACATAAGATTGTATTCTGAGTTATTCAAGACTTTGAAATTGTCAATAAACTAATCCAGGTCTTTAGGTTTCAACCATCAAGTGGTTGAATCTTGTTGTTGTTGTTCAGTCGTTAAGTCGTGTCCGACCCTTCGTGATCCCATGAACCACATCCCACCAGGTCTTCCTGTCCTCCACTATCTTCCTGAGTTCGCTCATTTTCATGTTTGTTGCATCGGTGATGCTGTCCAACCATCTCATCCTTTGCCTTCCCCTTCTCCTTTTGCCTTCAATCTTTCCCAGCATCAGAGTCTCCTCCAGAGAGTCCTCTCTTCGTGTTAGGTGGCCAAACTATTTGAGCTTCGGCCTCAGTACCTGTCCTTCCAGGGAACAGTCAGGGTTGATTTCCTTTAGGATTGACTGATTTGATCTCCTAGCAGTCCAAGGGACTCTCAGGAGTCTTCTCCAACACCACAGTTCGAAAGTATCTATTCTTTGGCGCTCAGCCTTCCTTATGGTCCAACTCTCGCAACCATACATTGCTACTGGGAACACCATCGCCCTGACTATACGAACTTTTGTTGGCATGGTGATATCTCTGCTTTTTATTATGCTATCTAAATTTGCCATAGCTTCCTTTCCAAGGAGTAAGCGTCTTTTAATTTAATGGCTGCTGTCTCCGTCTGCAGTGATCTTGGAACCCAGAAAAGTAAAATCTGTTACTGCTTCCATTTCTGCCCCTTCTATTTGCCAGGAATTGATGGGACCCGATGCCATGATCTTAGTTTTATTAATGTTGAGTTTCAAGCCAACTTTTGCACTCTCCTCTTTCACACTCATCAAGAGATTCATCCTTACAAATTTCCAATTCTTCATTTGCTTTGTTCTAAACTTGCCAATGAAAATGTCAGCAGATTCTTCTCTCATAAGTTAAAGGTTTAGATGCCACTATCTGGGATTGGACTCACCTCAGCCCACGGCAGCTCCCCACCCCCCACCCATCCAGCAGCAGCATGGACTCGGCAACCTCTGGCAGGCCTGCCTGACAGAGTCAGCGCTGCAAATCCCAAGACGGTGGGGGGGGGGGGCTGCACGACGACAGATGCGAGCAATGTGGCCCTGCCCAGGAGGGTGTCATCATCTGAGAGCATCTCATGCCCAGCACTGATGGGCCCCAGACAAGGCCAGAATCCCCGCTGATGAAAATGGGTGAACCCGAGTTGGACCCTGGCCATAGCAGGCATGTTTGGGGCACTTTTGGTGGAGGGAGAGAGGAGAGCTACGATGTGGGTGGGGCAGTTTATGGAGCCTAACGAGGCCCCAGGGAAAGAATAAAAGGGGAGTTCGTGATGAGGCCAGGGGAATGGTGGAGGAGGAGGAGGCAGATTCTGAGAGAGTCTTCTTTTCCCACTGCTGCAACACCACACCAGTGGGTGGAGAAGGGTGAGGTTAACCCCCTCCCTGCCCAGATTCTGAGGCTCCCCAGGGGAAGGCTTATAGGGTGCAGACCCATGGAGCAGCCACCAGTCAGGGTGTGGACTCAGCCACTTAGAGATTTTTCCCTCTAGCTGAAGTATGCTCAAATATACATTTAGAATATCATTAATAAAACCATTTAAATAAGAATTCTATATCTAGCCTTTATTGTATAAAAAGTAATATACACATCTCAGTGATCCAATGCCATAAAATCATATTTGTTTCCATGAATGACTGCTAATACCCACTCTACATGAATTGCTAAGTACAAGAGATATTTTCTTCCAACCACTCATCACATTTTAGCGAACATGGAGAGAGGAGGCAGAAGCAAGTTTATATTTCCTATTGCTTAAGTCAATTTCTTAGGGCTAAAAATCAGTTTCTGATTGTCTGGAAATATGTTACTGAGTGATTTATGCAGACAAATTCTTAGCTGGTTGCTTTGGTGGAATTGCTTATTCAATTCTTTAAAAAAAGAAAAGAAAAAGAATCCCCAACATTTTCACAGTCCTATGCAGCCAAAACAAATAATCACCAAGCATTACAATGGCTGCCCCTGCATAATACAGTATATTCGTTACCTAATCTCCCTTTTTGCTCCACGATAAAACTATACGTATGCATGTCCTGCACATTTACTTTGAAAGATTTGCTTTAAAATGCCTATATGCAACAATCAGCAGCTTCCTGACATTTAATAAGATAATTAAAACTATTTTCCTGTAAATAACCAATAAAGCTTCACAAGTAGTTTGAATGGTAAGATTTAAAATGGCAGCTTCATCCTGTACATAACAGGCCTCTAAATAAATAATGACTTCAGGCCCCCAACAATCAACTGCACACACATATTTTATCTGTGTGGGAACAGTTGATACATATTTTCAGGAACTGCGTATATTTCAGCTGGAATCAGGTCAACCAATATGGGAAAAGTCTTCCTCTGTGGTATAAGCAACATCGCACAACATTCTAGTCTAGAGGGTTTCAACTATGCAGGACAAAAAGAAAAGTCGTCTATATCAGAAACTTAGCTAATTAAAAAAACTGACTAGGGGAATGTCTTAAGATGGATCTCTAAGTAATCAAAATGCCATTTTTAGCTAAAGCTAATCCACAGATACAACAAGTACTTCAGCAGTTTATAACAGAAACTCACAATATGCAAAACTACTTGCTGCAATCCACTTCAGAGACGCACGTAAAAAAAAACAAAAAAACACACACATGGACTATCTGTGGAGTTACAGCAATTACAGTGATATTTTGGTAATGGGCAGCCCAATCCTAACCTGAGTAGGAACTGTGGGGCCGGGTGGCTCACACAATATCCAGTGCTGGCTAGGAGTAGGCTGGAGGTCTCTTTGGGGTCCACTTACCCCAGGTAATGTCCCTTTAAGGTAAAGGTGACCCCTGACAATTAAGTCCAGTCGTGTCCGACTCTAGGGTGTGGTGCTCATCTCCATTTCAGAGCCGAAGAGCCAGTGTTGTCCGAAGACACCTCCGTGGTCATGTGGCCGGCATGACTCTCCTTGCCGCAGCGCGTAGCATGCAGCTGGAACACAGAGCGCTGTTTACCTTCCCGCAAGCAGTACAATTGTCATCCCAGTTAAAGCCCCAACCTCTCAATTGGGCTACTTGGATCTACACGAGCTCATTCACGGGCACAGAACTGAGAAGCCCCATGTTGGGCTTCCAAGCCCAGAAGGGAAAATAGGATTCGGCGCCAATCCTGCCCCCCCCCCAGACCTGTTCTGCCTCGTCTCTGCCCTCTTCCCTCCCTGTTACATCCCCCAGCCCTTCCCAGTCCCTGCACTGCTCGGAACAGCTCTCACCTGCTCCACCGCACGGTCTGCTGGATTCAGCACTGGTGGGTGCTTACTCTCTGGGTGTTGTTACGCTCTAGGCCCGCGCAGCACATGCTATACCAGCCCAGTGGGGGGTGATAGGGTTGCGCCGTAAGTGTGAAAGGTTGAAGCTTGCTTATATATTTCCCCAAAATTCTTCGTTTTGTCTTATTTTTTTGCTACGACCAATTTCCTTTTCCTTAAAAAAAAAAAGCCTCATCTTTATTGTATAATTTCCGCAATCTCTTATTTACTAGGTGAGGCTATAGGCATGGGAGTGACAGATCAGGAGCCCAAAAAAAGAAAAAAAAAAGAAATTATAATTACCATACTTGGTATATTCTTAAGATAATAACTATTTAGTATGCATATAGGAAATAAAACATAATTTTGTTTCATCCAGATTATTAAAGGATCACTGTTAACTGGCAGCTTAATCCTATCCCCCGCCAGCCTGTAACATGTGGCACCACTGCCAGAGCGTCCCTGTATGCTATGTTGGGGGGGGGGGACAAGACGGCCCAGGAGAAGTAAGTAAAAGTATTTTTACTTGCCTCTCTGTAGGCTGCCTGGCCAGGCCAATGGGTCTCATATCAGAATTTCCTAGTACAGTATGAGGTTTTTTAACTAACACTATGTTAACCAATAACCTCGATTAACTGGCATCTCTGTCTGCCTAGCAGACAAAGATGCCAATTAGTCAAGTTTGTTGGTTAACAAGCAGCCCAGTGCTATCAAAAATCCCCCCCCCACTAGTCTCAAAAGGAAACCTCCATGTTTTCCCCTTGCCTGGGGGTAAGCCTCTGCAAACCAAATGGGTCTTCTAAGAACTGAGTCAGCAATTAGGCAGTGCAAGTCTGAGTGGATCTGGGAAGGCAGCTCGAGGCCGGGAAGGGGGATAAGACATTGGTGGCACCGCTGCTGCCAATACCAGCCTTGATCCACCCTCTTCCCCACCCCATTCTGTCCCCTCCCTGCCTTCCTCCCACCCCCCTGTGCTGACTTACTGGTGACGGGACTCATAGGAAGGGCACTGGTGCATGGCCACGGCAGCAGCCCGACTGCAAATGCATGTCGCCCTTTGCAACAGCTATAAAGTACACCACCAGAAGCGAGATCTAGCTGCGCAACAGGCCCATTAGTTTGTGCTGAGTCAGCCAACAAAGCCACTTGAGCCAATGGTACATTAGTACTGGGGCGAAGCAACATCTTGCTGCTGTTTCCACTTGTATTCTGTATTAACCATATTATCAGGACCAGCCCCCCCCATTTCATATCAAAAAGTTTCATTATTCTAAAACTTTGATACGAAAATGTCAGTTGACAAAAGGTAGATAATGAAAACTTCTTGGAAACCAAGCCAGATATCAGCCACAGTAGCAGCTCACAGAATCACTTACACTTACGGCGCAACCCTATCACCCCCCCACTGGGCTGGTATCTCAGGCAGATGTCTACATGCAGCCTGAACGTAACGGGAGACGCAAAAATGCAGTGTGTTTGAATTAATGTTCTCTTCTCTGAATTTTTTTAAAAAACCAATTTTCTGGTCTTAAAAATTTAAACAGATTTACTAGTTTGCCTTATAACACAAGTAAAAACATCCACTGGGTCAGCAGAGAGTCCCAAGTTATTTTTCTTCGTTGTCTTGACCCTATTAACACAGCTAACTTCTTTCACTTTCCAGCATTAGTTTTTTCCCAAGACATCTATATATTGAAAGGAAGAAATGTCCACTTGACAAAGGATTTACACTTCTAGGGTAGAAAAATTATCAACATATTTTGCCTTTTAGTGCAGATTTTAAAGATCCTTTAAAAAAAAAAGAGGAAAAAAAGTTGCTGTCATTGAGGAGATAGAAGTAAGGAGCTGGTTACTTGCAATGATTTCTTTTCTTCCACCTGAACTCTCCTCTTCCTTTTTGGCATGCTAAACTCATTTAGATGGAAGTCTAAATTCCCCCTGGCCCCATTAAATATGTTGCTAAGCAAAGAGTTCAGCAGCCGCTGTAAACAGGAGGCTTGGAGAGGAGCCAGCTTTGAAAGTTGAGGGTAGGTCAGTGCATTTTAAACCCTCACATCACTAGAGAAGAAAGCAGGCTTGCCAATGGCTTCAAAGTAAAGCCAGCTCCAATTTTTTCATATGCACTTCAGAAGAGAAAGAATTATTGATATCCACTATCATTGCAGTCTCTGACTTCAAGACCGTGCCCAGATGGATTCTGCACTGATTCACTGCACCCAAGCCCTCCCAATCATACGGCAGATCCAGGGAGTCGTGAGCCGTGAAATTCACATGCGAGAAGAACGGCGCAAAGCGGACACACAAAACCACATCGTCCCTTCTTTTCCCAGGAACAATTTTCCAGGCCTTTGGTTTGTTCTACGGTACCAAACCAGGAGCCTTGAAAACTCCTGCGTTGACATGCCCCTAAAGTGATCGAGCAGCCAGGCAGTGCAGAAAAGAGCAAACTTTCATGAAAGCATAGTGAGAAAGTATTTTCCAGCCATGAAAAATTGCTTTGTAGACTCTGCTGGGTCACTGCAGTTATATGTACAGGCTTCTTTTTCCCCACAGTCATTTTGTCATCTAGGTCTCAGATAAAATCTAGACAAAAAAAAAAAAGGAGGGGAGGAAATATGTACACCACTCTGAGCTCCTTGGAGGAAGGGCGGTATAAAAATGTGAAAAATAAAATAAAAAAAATAAAATGTTAAAGAGAAAACAGAATTTTATTACTGATACCTGCCTTTAACATATAGTACTATTTTATTTATGTATTAAATACAAACCTCACCTTTGATCAAAATGATCCACAAGTCCACAGTATAGATAGATAGAACCTTTATTGGCATAAAAAGTCTACTTATAACAACAACAGAAAAAAATGCAACCAGCAGGAGACCCCTTAGCCCTCTGGTTGTTGTCTCCAATTGCTTCTCCAGCCCCTGGGCAATGTAGCAGTTGGAGCAGAGTTCTTTTCAGGCAGGAGGGGAAAGCAAACTCCCTGTAGATGGCCGATGATGCCGGACAGGTTGATCTTCCTTATTCCACTACTCAAAACAAGTAATACAAACTTCATCCCATTCATCACCACAAAAATAAAAAATAAAAAAAATCATCCCCCCCCCCCGCGATACTTCTGAGTATGTGAAAAGCACCTTTCCTTCAAGTAATCACAGGAGTCCAGCAACAAAGGGGGCAAGCAGACATAAGTCACTTGTATGGGGCAGGAGGGGTTGCCTTTTCTCTGGCACCACGTGTGCTTGCTCCGTCTCCTCTATTTTTCCATGAATTCATCTGCAGGGGCTGAGGGCATGGCATTTTTAACCATCCACTTTAGGAAACACTCTGTTATAGAAGCCTGCTCATTTCCCAAGTATCTGCTCACACAACACACATGACAGTTTTGGAAGAAATTAAGGGCCATGTTTATTGAATGGTTGTTTGACAGCAATTGGTACATGCAGCTGGTCCTGTCTACGACCACCCTCAAGTGCAAGCAGCAACCCTGGCTCCAAACCCAGGATCACCTTACGGCTCACCCAGCTTCCTCATAGCCAACCCCTGTGAAAGGGTGTCAAGGAATCTGAATTGGTCTGCCTGCCCTTAACTGGACAGCCTCTAAGGCTGGCATTACAATTCAAGCGTGGAAGCCTCTGGAGACCAGTTCCAATTGTTCCCTCACAACTCTAGCTTGCCTAAGGGCAGACACCATTTCCCCCTATTTCTCCTCCCTGGGCTGCACTGACTGACCTGCCAGGCATGGACTCCCTAGTGCAGGGGTGCACAACTTGGAAGTAGGTGGGGGCCAAAATGAATAGGCCAAACTTCTTCGGGGCCGCACAGGTGGCGTGTCAAGAAACCGTGATGTCAGTTCCTCAGGAAGTGACATCACAGGGGCGTGTCCATGGGCGTGTCCATTTATTAATAAATAAATAAAGATATGGATGTCTTACTAATAAACAAGGCTTTTAGAACTGCCATACCAAAATTCCCAAACATAAACTGATGCCTTGGAACTGCCATGAGAAAATCAACAGAAATGATCTTCTCTCTCACAATTGATTTGTGTACAAAACCAAAGCAAGGGTATGAAGAAAATAACATTTATTATTGTCACTTATATATACACAACTTATCACAGTTATACTGGCCTCACAGATCTGTACAACACAACAGTGGGAGTCTTCTTGCCTCCAGATGTCCCACCACCAGGAAATCCTTTTAACCCCATCAAACAGAAGAGAAAACCAAGTCACCATTGTTGTGAGGATAAAATAAAATCACTGCATGCATGCTACCCCAAGCTCCTTGGACAAAGAGCAGGATACACATATATATGGTGAATAAAACATGCAATCAAGGGGGGGGGGGAGAGAACAGAGGTGTCTACTACATTTAAACCTACCAGCCTCGAATCACTGTAATGAGGCTGGAAACTCTTTCCCCACTAATCCAGCACGGAATGCTGGCTAGGTTACTGAGTGTTGAGAGGGAAATGCATTCTGCATACGAACAGAAGCCCCTTCACTGAGTTCTAACATGGGCTGAACGAGGGAATAAATTAAACCCCGGCCTCAGCCATCCTTCCCTTCATGCTTGCTGCCTTTCGCCTCCTGTCCATTCAGCCTTCCCCCCCCCAGCCTCCCCCCCGGCGCGTTCTATTCCTCTTTCTCGTGCCCAGCCAGAGTTCGCCCCTCACTCCAACTCCCCCTTCCCCTCAGGGGCGCGAGAAGCCCCAGCCGAGGGAATGCAGAGATTTCTCTCCTCCTCCCGCCCTCGCTGCTTGCTTGCACGGAAACAGAAGGGCAAAGTCTGGGCTGCCTGCAACCTGAAGGCGCTCGCTCTCAGTCTCTCCCTCCCACCTCTCCGCTCTTGTCTGTAGCTCTCCAAAGCACAACACAAACACAAGCACACACACACAGAGCCGCGCGCGGGTCGCGTCCGATGCCCCAAGTCCTCTAGTGGGCTCAGCAGCGATGCATAATAAAGGGAGTCCGCGCAGAGCCCAGCCGAGGGAATACAGAGATTTCTCTCCTCCTCCCGCCCTCGCTGCTTGCTGCCTTCAATGGAGCCCCGCCATGGCTGCAGCTGCCGCTGTTGGTAGTACCTCCAACAGCTCCAGCCGTCCTCTCTCCATTCAAACCAAAACACCCTCAACTGCTAATTTCTCCTTTTCACACACACACACACACACACACACACACACACACACACACACACACACACACAAGCTCTGGCAGGCAACAAGGGGGGGAGGAGAAGAAGAGTCGCTGTTCCTCTGTGTGAGAAAAGGCGGGGAGGAAAGGAGAGGAGACAACTGGGGTGGGGAGAAGTATATACGTTAAAAAAAAAAGTCTACAGAAGTTACCAAATATAGGCTGCATGTTTGGTTGAAAGCTTAACTTAACAGCGGCGTTCCGTGAGGCGAAGGAGAGACGCTGCCGAGCAGAAAGCGCTGCTATTGCTGCTGCCGCCACCAGCACATCAAGAGACGCTTGGTGCCTTTTGCCTCCTGTCCATTCAGCCTTCCCCCCACCAGCCTCCCCCCCCGCGCGTTTTATTCCTCTTTCTCGCGCCCAGCCAGAGTTCGCCCCTCACTCCAACTTGGTGCCTGCACGGAAACGGAAGGGCAAAGTCTGGGCTGGTGAGAGGAGCAGCAGCAGGCTTTCGCCGGGCAGGGGCGGCACAGGAGGCAGCTCATTCCGCTGCGCACGCGGCTCATTCGTCTCTTGGCTGAACGCCAGGAGACTCAGCTTATTGGCGGCGATCAAAGCGCCGCCTGGAGTCTCCTGGCTTTTGGCCAGGAGCCAAATGAGCACGTGTGCAGTGGAATGAGCCGCGTCTTAACGGGCACGGAGGATTTCCCATGGCCCGTGAAAAACTTGGGGATCCCAGGGAGTGCCCACTCTCTGGGATCCTGGATTTCTTCGCGGGTCACGGGAAATCGTCAGGCGGGTCGCATGCGGCCCGCGGGCCGTATGTTGTGCACCCCCTGCCCTAGTGCTTAGCCCACCCCACATTTCAGTCCAGGGTAGGCCAAAAAAACAAACAACAAACACCAGTAGCGTCACTAGACGCGCATCACCCAAGGGCAGGGGGGGTGCGTCACCCCCCACCCTTGGGTGACCCCCCAGCCGAACTCGAGGCCGGGGAGCCGGCTTCGGAGCGTCCGGCCCTGCCAGCGCTCCAGGGCCTTCTGAAGACCCGATAGCTCAAAACGGAAAGTTTTCCATTTTTTGCGCATGCGCAGTACATTTTCTGAGGGCAAAGGGCTGCCCATTTGCCCTCAGAAAAGTACTGCGCATGCACGAAAAATGAAAAACTTTACGTTTTGAACCATCGGGCCTTCAGAAGGCCCTGGAGCGCCGGCAGGGCCGGACGCGCGTCACCCCCTGGCGGTCTGCCCCCCCTGCCACGCTCCAACGACACCAGTGCCAAACACCCTATACTTCACAGGCCAATCAGGAGTAAAGTAAAACATTCCTACCCAGCCCCTCAATGGGCAACCAGCAGGACTGCAAAATGGATGGGTGGGTTGGGTTTCCAAAACTGAGTGCAGAATGACGTTGGGGGCAGAGAAGCCTTGCAAGGCTCTTTTCCCCTCTCCCTCTCTACCAATTACTGCTCTGCATTCCACCCACGTGCATGAGGGGTGGGACCGAGCAGGAGAAGCCCCTCCTCCATATGCATGGAAGAAGAGCTGCTTTCTCATCCTTTCCCCTATTCCAGTGCCAAGCCAAGACTTTTACTGTTTCAGAAGGCATTTCAAGGTGGGTGAAGATTTTCTGTTTTAGATTTTCTGCTACTTGGTTTTAAGATGAGTTTTTTATTGGTTTCACTGCTGCTTTTATTTACTATTTTATTTAGTATAATAAAATATAAAATAGTATAGATTCTATTACATTTATTATGCAGTGTGCTGTTGCAAGCATTTTAAAACTTTTTTTGCAGTCTTGTTTTGGTTTTCTATTTAAGTTTCTTAAAGAACTGTAGATTATTATTATTTTTGGGAAAATAATTTTCATCATCATCATCTACTGACATGTTTACATGTTTTAAACTCTGAGTTCCTTCTGGGAAATAAAGCTGGTGCGTGAACAAAATGACTGCTAACTAGCATTGTGATTTGTAGCTGGCACATTATTCTTCTGGGCAGTCTAATCTCTTCTGCTGCTATAGCAGCTGAGACATAAGGTAAGCAAAGCATTGTTGTGAATGAGCAACAAGAGAATGCAGGCTGACCCAGGGAAGTAGCGCCTAGTACAGGGGTGGCCAAACTGTAGCCCCTGAGCCATATGCGGCTCTTTGACCTATAATGTGCGGCTCTCAGAAATACATTGGCTGAGCTCCTTTTTGCATCACAATTAATATAAAAGGTAAATAAGACATTTTCAAAGCTTTATAATTATTTACCAGGTATGAACTGAGAGTCCACTGGATTAAAACATAAGTTTAATGTTCATTTAAGAATTTAAATGCTTCTTAAATATTGCAGCTCTCAAACATCTCTCTTGCGGCTCTCAAACATCTGAAGTTTATCGTATGCGCCCCTTACATGAAGCAGGTTTGGCCACCCCTGGCCTAGTATTTATCATGCTTGTCCCTTTCCTGTTCCTCACTTTCCTTTGTTGAATGAAGAAAAGCTTTGGTAGAAGGTACCTGCAGCCTGCTGCTGCTGCCACCAGCCAAGACTATAAGACCAGGCCAAAGGCGGCCATTTGAGCAACCCCTGCCGCTCCCTGGAGACCTCTAAACCCCAGGGGTTCTTATTATAATCCCCGAGAGATGTGACAATCCACTGAACATCCCTATAACCAGGGTCAAGGCAGACCAGGGGTTTAAAAAGAACCAGTCTTTATTAAAAAGTTTAAACAACAACAGGGGAAGAAAGGTTGGTCAAAAGTGATAGCTGGGAGGACTTTGCAAAACAGACTGAAATGTAACAGAAAACCTGACACATTCTAGCTAGGCTTTTTTCCCTACCTACGTCACCTTGCCTGAATAAACCTCCAGCTCTTTTCACTTGCTGTTCAGTGAGTGCATGCTCCTCTCCAAGTCCCACAGTGTGGGTTCCCAAGCTGCTGGAAGGGAACTACCTTAGCTTCCTGTGTGCTAGAAGCTTTTACATTTGCTGGAGTGGTGCCATGGCACTCCCTGGTTGGAGAAGTGGGCAAAAAACAGACAGGAACGTGAGCCAATCGGCAGGCACATTCTAATGTTTGGAGGGAAAGATTAGGGAAACACAGGATCTTCATTATACTGACCATACATGTCACCTCTACTCCAATAATAGATTTGATGGCCAGGTCAGCCCACTCCTAGGAGGCCTGGTCTACTCTCACTGAAAAGCATGGTATCCAACTGGGATCTGCCACTGTGGCAGGACCATAGAATTGTCCTGCCTGTCTTGTACCCCAAGGTGTCCAATACACATGTTAAAGAGCAATGGATCATCAAATCCGTCATGTCAGCCATGAAGTTTAGTGAAGAACAAAACTTAAGATACTTAATGCAGCAGGTTGCACTCAGTCAGCTGGAATAAGGCTTTCTCCCTCAGCACTAACACTGCATATCCAAGGGCTATGATGCAATTAGATTTTTTATAACGTAATAAAATTTCTTCACAAAATTAAACTTCTAATTAGAATCATACTCCCAAGTGACCTATTGTTTTTAAATTAGATAACAGATGGTAAGTACCTTCAGCAGAATGCACCTATCCTTAACAAAGCATTAACTCTTATGGTATTGGGTGAGTGTGTGGGTATGCAGAAGCGTCGCTGCGCCCGGTGCGGCTTGGGGCGGGGGCCCCCGATGCCCCCAATAAACCCCCCGGCGCCCCCCATTTTTTCTTCTTTTTTACTGTTTTCGGGGAATTTTTAAGTGTTAAGGGGGCATGTGTTTATGTATGTTTGCTTTTCCCCCACTTATCTTGAACACGGAAGGCTTCCAGCGACGATCTTCTTCCTGCGCCCGGCGCAAACTCCGTAAAGCGCCCAGCAGCGCTTTCCAGAGTTTGCGCAGGCACAGAAGGTCGACTGGAAACTTCGTTGTTCTGCGCATGCGCAAGTCTTCCACAGTTCGCGCAAGCGCAGAACGACGAAGTTTCCAGTCGACCTTCTGCCCCTGTGCAAACTCTGGAAAGCGCTGCTGGGGGCTTAACGGAGTTTGCGCCCGGGCGCAGGGAGAAGATGTGCCCGGGAGCAGGAAGAAGATCGTCGCTGGAAGCCTTCCATATTCAAGATAAGTGGGGGGAAAGCAAACATACATAAACACATGCCCCGTTAACACTTAAAAAACCTCGAAAACAGTAAAAAAACCCCAGAAAAATACGAAAAAAACCAAAACCTAAGGAGCCCCGCCCCACCCCCTGAGCCCTGCGCCCTACGCCCTGGGGCCCCCGCCCCCTATCAGGCGACGTCCCTGTGGGTATGTATGAAGTTTGCATGTGTATGTGTGGGGATTTCAAAATCTTATTTTTCAGCAGGCTAACACATCCAAGGTCGCTCAGTGAGCTCATAGACACATGGAGACTCAAACCCGGGCCCCGTTTCCCACTAAAACTACATCATGAAGGAAATGGGAGGAGGAGTCCATGAAGTATGTTTCACTTTAAAAAGGCTTTTAAGCTTTTCGGAATTGGTCATGTTCAGTGAAGCCTCCCCAATATGTCAAATTATCCCCAGAACAAATCTGCAGTACCTATAATTAGGCTTACCAGATCTCCAACCGGGACAGAGTGAAACTGAACACAATGGGACTTGCTTCTGAGTAGACATGCTTAGGATTGTGCTCTAAGGTTTAACAAGCTACACCTGCCCACTTTCCTTCTCCTAAAGGTCTAGCACTCTGTCCCGGTTGGATATTTGGTAAGCCTACCTATAATGTATAACCATCTAATAATGCTATAATGTTATACCGTATTTTTCGCTCCATAAGACGCACTTCCCCCCTCTAAAAATAGGGGAAATGTCTGTGCGTCTTATGGAGCGAAGTGTAAAAAACGACTTCCTTAAACAAGTTTTCCGGCCACTTGGCCGCTTACCTGCTTGTTGTTCTGCAGCTCCAATCTTCTTCCCGCGTTGCCGGCTGTCCCCAGTTAGCTGCTCGAAGACGCAGCAGCTCGAAGACGCGAGCCTGGGAACTTTGCGCAGGCGCTAGACGTGACTGCCAGCTCTGCACAAAGATCACAGTTGCTGCGATCTTTGCGGAGAGCCTCCAGGTCGCGTCCAGCGCCTGGGAGGCTCGCGTCTTCGAGCTGCTGACTGGGGACAGCCGGCAACGCGGGAAGAAGATTGGAGCTGCAGAACAACAACCAGGGTAAGTTGTAACCGGAAAACTTGTTTAAGGAAGTCATTTTTTTTTAATTTCCCCTATTTTTCGCTCCAAAATACACATGCGTCTAATGGAGCGAAAAATACGGTAACTTCATCTAACAACATCTAATAAAGAATGTATTTTCATTCACAGCACACAAACACACACACACACACACACACACACACACACACACACACACACACACACACACACACACCTTTTCTTCTTCCAGTTCAGTGAAGTGTTGTTCCCATACAAGAGCCTGTTATATATCTAAATAAATATTCTTATATTCTCAAGGCTATAGAAGTTCCTGCACCTAGAGAACAGAGAATCATTATACCGTGTTTCCCTGAAAATAAGACAGTGTTTTATATTAATTTTGGCTCAATAAGTATAATTTTTATACTTATTTTGACCGATTAAAGCTTCATTCTTTCCCAAGGGTGCAAAGCTCTGCAAGGCCTGGAAGGCCTGCACTTGAGTCCTCCACCATGGATACAACGTGCTGAGACTCTGCAAGGTTGCAGCCTCCTTGCAGGCTTCTCTAGCACATCGTCCCCTTGGTGGAGGACTCAAGTGCAGGCCTTGCAGAGCCTTGCACCCTCGGGAAAGAATGAAGCTTAAATGGGTCAAAGTAAGTGCCGGGGGGGGGGTGTCAGGGGTGCCAGGGGGTTGCGTCCGTCTGGCTGATGATCCTAGCTAGGTCTTATTTTCAGGGGAGGTTTTATATTTATGATTGCCAGCAAAAATCACGCAAAAAAACGGTAGGTCTTACTTTCGGGGGAGGTCTTATTTTCAGGGAAACAGGGTAGTATCAATCCATTGTGGCCTTCTGGGTACAGTGTTCCCTTCCATACGGCAACTGAGGATAGCCATACAGAGAAGGTAGAGTACTAGGATGATGGATGAGGAAGACATAGGAACAGGAAGACTCAAACAGCCACAGAAAAGGAACATCAGGGAGGAAAGATTTAGAAGAGCTAAAGGCAAAATCAAAAGGGAATTCATTTGAAAAGAGAGCAGGTCATGGGAAGATAAGAACATTGACCTATTGGTGCTGATTAACAGTGAACTAGATTGTGTCGAAGAGATAAACCCGAGCATGCAACACCATATCTCTCAGTCAATATTTTTTTCTGCCTCTTGTTCCAGCATTTATACTCCTTTTGTTGTTTCAGTATGTTATTTTTGCGATGCTCTGCAGAAAGGAGGTCTAGAAATCCTTAAATAAATAAAATTAAATAGAAAGGGCATTACTTGCATGTTATTGATTAGGTAAGTCTGTTTAATCACTTGCCATTAGGAGGTTACTGTGTCACCTAAATTCTATTGATTCGGCTGGTGTACACAAGACAATGGCAATGCATTTTATTGTGCCATTCTGCAGCTGCCTGAAAATGTATCCTGCAATTCTCTTTATCTGACAGAATTAGCTAAGGTGAGGACATTTTTATAGTCGCATCAGTAGGTGCTTTACAAAAAGAAGGCGAGAAGATAAATTAATGATTTAACTGTATGGACTAGAAGTCCGTTTCTAAACTCCATAGCTAAATTAAATATTAAGCATTTTATTGCTCTGGGGATCCCATTAGGGTTTAGTTATTTAGGACTTCCTCAAACAGAACATATTTATGTCTGTGCCCTGCACTGGACATTATTAAAATACGGCTGGCATTTCGCTTACCACATGAAATGAAAAAAGTGACTATGTATAGATGAAGGATAATTTAAAATGGGGCCATAAGTGTCATGCATGTTACTGAGGGTGCTTTTCAAACTTGTGTTAATAACATGCGCACACAGAGAAAATCTGATTCTTGTGCTGGGACCCTGTGCAGCGGTCAATGGCATAGCTCAATGGTTCAACAGGGAAGTGAGGGGTCTACTTCATTTTATTTATTTAAGGATTTCTAGCCCGCTTTCCTACATCAAATCACAAAATATTATGAAACAATAAAAGGTACTTGGACATTTAAAAATATAGAGAGAAACACAACAACCAAAAGGTTGTCGGACTTTGGGTGTCGGACTTAGACCTGGAAGATCCAGGTTTAAATTCCCGCTCAGCCACGAAGCTTCCTGGGTGACCTTGGGCCAGTCACTATCTCTCAGCCCCACCTACCTCACAGGGTTGTTGTGAGGAGAAAAAGGAGGGGAGGAAATATGTACACCACTCTGAGCTCCTTGAAGGAAGGGTGGTATAAAAATGTGAAAAATAAATAAAATAAATAAAAGGACACAGATGACAGAGAGGTAGAAGCATTATCAGTGAAAAGACTGCTTGAAGGCAAGGACAGGCGAGAGGAGGCAACGTGAGACTCTTTGGAGGCAACGCATTTCACAATTGTGGAGCAGTCACCAAGAAGGCCATTATGTTTCTCAAGCAGACATACTACACATACTAGAGGGATGCAGAGAAGAGTCTTGAACAAGGACCTCAATAGGTGGTCCTTCTAATATCCTAGGTTCAAGCCATGTAGGGCTTTCAACGTCAAAAACAGTACTTTGAATTGAGTCCAGAAAAGACCAAGTACTAGTGACGCTGTTGCAATACGAGAATTACATGTCGTCCTGATTCCTAGCCCCAGTCAGCTACCATGTTTTGTTGCTGGATCACCTACAGTTTCCAAACAATGCTCAAAGGTGGTCCCCTGTAGAGCACATAACAGGAATCCAAACATCATGCACACCTAACAGCCCAATCACAGCGGGGCCACATGGCCCACGCTGTATCCAGTGCTGGAACTGAGCAGGCTGGAGGTATCCTCGGGGTGACCCCCAGAGGAAAGACCTCCAGCCTGCTCAGTGGGGCTCCTCGGATCATCTGCGCCAGCTAAATAGCTGGAGCAGGTCAGAGAAGCCCCATGTAGGGCTCTCAGGCCTGCGACGGGGGATAGGATATGGTGGAGGCCTCCTCAGCCGATCCGGCCCCCCTCCTGGACCTGATCCTCCCTCCATCCCGCCATCCCCTGCCCCCTTACATTGGCCCTCTCCACCTCCCCCATGCCTTCCCCTCACCCCATGCCGCTGAGTGGGACATACCTGCTCCGGCGCACTTTGAGCCTCCATTGGTGCTGATGGGACGGTGCAGACCTTCCCGCCGGTGCCACCTACACTAGAGCAGTCAAAAACATGTTTTCTGGCATGTTTGTGACACGGCGCCGGCACGGAGGGCCAGTGACAGCAGGCGGAGCTGGATAGGATTGCGCTGTAAGGCTTGCATTGCCGCAATCAGGTCAGCCTTCACCAGGCACAGCTGCAGCTGACACACCAACTGAAGCAGAGCAAATGCACTTATGGCCACCACAGAAACCTCTGTGCATCCAGGCTGAAGACAGAGTCAGGAAGCAGACTCAGACTGTAACCCTGACATTTGAAGGGAATCCTACCACCACCTTCAACACTGGTTGAACTCCTACGCCCACATTGGGCGTTTCTGTGACCAGGAGCACCTCTATCTTCTCTAAATTTAGCTTTACCCCCATCTAGACTATTACCAGCTCCAAGTGCCTGTTATAAGCCTCTATCAATGGTAATATGAGATATGTTCTCAAGTGGATCTTATAGGGATTTCATAAAACAAAGATATTTTACTAATCCCCTCCCACATACAGAAATGATTTCAATTAACTAAACAGAGAGATTAGCACGTGCTAAAAACACACAAAACAAATGCTTGATCAGCAAATATTTGATCATACAGAATTTCAGTTCTACCTGATATAGAAGAAGAGATAACCTAGATCTTTAAAATAATGTGACTATAAAGATCTCCATAACTTTTGTGGCAGATCATAAAGAAATGGTGCTAAAATATAAACTGTACATATTTAGGTGGAATATTTATTACACCATTAATATTCTTCTTGGCTGTGGAAGGGCAAAGTAAGATTTGTAAATTGTTTCACACTCTTTGGGTAAAATATAAAGCAGCATTAACAATATAGTGATTTTCTATATTGTCCATTACCTTGGTAATAAAAGAACTGAATTTAAATCAATGTAAAACTCAGAAAGATAAACATGCCCATAAACATCTGTCAATGGAGGCTATGCTTCTCCATTTGCTTTTAGAGAAAGCGTTCTCTGAATGCCAGATGCAAGGGAGTGGCAACAGGATATGGGTATCTTGTTGTCTTGTGTGCTCCCTGAGGCATCTGGTGGGGCCACTGTGTGATACAGGAAGTTGGACTAGATGGACCTTTGGCCTGATCCAGCAGGGCTCTCCTTATGTTCTTATACCACTGCAAGGTAAAAATCCCCTCGAAGCAGATTTGCATATAATATGTTTGGGACGATTTCAGAAAAAAAAAATGATGAAGTACTTGAGATTTGAATGAGAAGCCTGAGCTTTAGCAGTAGTTGACTCTTAGAAATATGCAGCCAATGTAAGTTCAATCAATGAAAGAAGAGAGGCACCAATGTGATGGCCTAGTTTTTTTTGCCTTTTTTTAAAGTTACGCAACCTGATACCAGAAAACGAATACATCCTGAGATTACCCAAGCAAATTGTCATTACACAAATGCAATGTCAGATCCCTGATGCCAGTGAAATCAGTTGAATCACTCATGATTCAGTGGTTTCACAAAGACATTAGTTAATTAGGGAACCCTACTACCCAAACCATGATAAATTCTGATCATCATCATGCCCTTAGGAAGTGCAGGCTCCTATTCTGTTTATGGTCCAGATTAGAGCTTCAGTTACTTGCCACTGTCTAAAAATGTACATTTCTAAAAATGTCTGAACATTTAATTTTATTATTTCATTTTCATTATTTCATTTTCATTCTCATATTCTGCCTTTCCTCTAAGGGTGTTTTTTTTAAATCCTAGTTTTTGTTTCAGAGGCGTACCAGCAGCGAGTGCTGCCCGAAGCACTCGCTGGGCAGCGGCGCCCCGGGAGGGTGCGCCGCTCGGGGGGGGGGGGCGACCCGACTTACCAGGGCGCTCCAAGGCCCTCTCCCCCGGCCTCGGAGCCGGAGAGAGCCCCGGAGCGTCTACCACAACCGGCGGCCGGGGAGCGTCCACCATGCACATCACCGGGCGGGCGCGTGATCCGTGAGACTGGAGCGAGCGGAGCAGCGCTGCCCGGCGCCGCGGCTCCACTCGCTCCAGTCTTTCTACGTCTCTTGTTTTTATCTTATTTTGGAGCAGACTTTGCCTACCTTGCGCTGCATTTAAAATGTAATCTTTCTCTTTTGGAGTTGCAGTGTGTGTATTACCTGTTGAATGCCATTTTCAACAAAATGAGAACTATTTGTGCTCTCTCTGGACTTCCAGAATAAAGGCCAAGAAGAACTGCCCAAGCTCTTGGATGCCATTCATATACCTTTTATATTTGAATAATGTTGTTAGGAAGGGATCATAATTTGCTAGAGTTAGGAATTGTTCCATAATGCTGTCACCCAGCACATAGAGTTCAAGGTAAGATTCAGGTTCGTATATAGTGTATAGTGAAGAGGGTCCCCTGGAACCTAACCCCATTTTTTCCATAGGCTCAATGATTTGGTATCCGCTGATTCGGTATCCACTAGGTTTTCCGGGAACCTAACCCTAGCGAATAATGAGAACTGACTGTACTTATCAGACCTGGCTCTGATTTGTTTCAGCAAGCTTCAAATGTTGTCCTGGTCATAATCTGCAATTCGGAAGACAGTGCATGGGCCAAAATAACTGCAGTAGCAGCAGCCAATGGCAAATGGAATATTTTGCACCTGATACATTATGAGCAAACTGAAACCCTACATTTACAGCTCAATGATGTTAGGTAAGCTGCATTTATTTAGCTGGCTACAAAGTGTCTGAAAAAAGACTTCTTGTGATGGAGGGTCATCTGAACCATATCCTTTTTTTTAGTGCTGATATGGTATATGTAGCAGTGGCAACTTATTCAAGCAAAGGAGCAATAACCTACAGTGCAGTACTGAGTACAGCATCTTCAGTCTGCTTGGAATGACTATACAACACCACAGGGCGTGACACCATTGTGGGGAAGTGGTCCAGGTCAGATGGAGAACATATGCTCTGCAAAAGCAAGCGTCTAATAAGGATGCAGGTTTAATCCATGGGAAGGCCAGTTTGAGACTCTAGGGATGGGGAAGACCTCTGCCTGGAACCTTCAGAGCTGCCAGAACTCTGAATAGATGTTACTCAGCTGGACTAATGGTATTGCCCAGATTATGGCAGCTACACAGTACCTCATCCCAAACATTTACTGATGCAATAGGGCCTATTGAATAGGCCTATTGAATCGGCCAAAGAATCTGTATGTAAACGGTGCATTTGTACATATGAATGTTAACTACCCCTGTGGAAAAAAATGGAATTTCTTACCGGATAATTCCTGTTCTGGGAAGAGGAAGGTGGCATTCTCTACACGTGGGTATGCCCCTCCTACCAAAGGCAGGGTCGAACTTTGAAGAAGTCTCCTCCCTGTAGGAGGGCCGCCCTTCCCCCAGTTGTCAGACGATGACGAGCAGAAAAGAGAGGTCCCTCCGGTCCCGCACTGGACGCTGCGGACCCAGGTCACCTGCAGCGGAGCAAACGTAGCGGGACCCACAAAGGAAAAACAGAAACAAGAGACCAAGAAAAAACAAGGCGACAGTCCGGGCAAACAGCCCAAAACAAAGGTAAGTGGAAAACGAGCAGACCATCAACCGGATGGCTAGAAAAATCAAGGCGGAAGAAAGCCAGCCCCGCCCCCTTCAGCCTTATGGCCACGCAGAACCAGAAAGCGTGGAGAGCCCTGTCCTCCAACCACCCAAAACTAGCTAGCGCTGCCTCGAGTGGCGGGCCGAATGCCACCTTCCTCTTCCCAGAACAGGAATTATCCGGTAAGAAATTCCGTTTTTCTCTGGAAGGAGGAAGGTGGCATTCTCTACACGTGGGATATGACAGAGCAGCATCACTTCCGGGCGGGCAAGGCAGCGGTCGCTCATGGGTTCACCACCCGTTGGAGGACCCGACGGCCTAATGAGGCCTCCGCCGACGAGGCCCCGTCTACTTGATAGTGGCGAGTGAAAGTGTGCACGGAAGACCAAGTGGCCGCTCTGCATATCTCAGCCAATGAGCTGTATCCATCAAAAGCGGCGGACGTAGCCGCCCCTCTGACGGAGTGAGCAGTAATGCCCGAGGGTGGCATCTTGCCCTGAGCACTGTATGCCATTCCAATTGCTACGCGAAGCCACCTAGCAAGGGTGGACACAGATGGTTTGTATCAGAATTTGGGCCCCTTAAAATTAACGAACAAAGATTCCGTCTGGCGGAAATCCTTTGTCCTATCAGTGTAGAATCTGAGCGCCCTCCTCACGTCCAGCATGTGCCACAACCTTTCCTTTGGGTGCACTGGATTTGGACAGAAAGAAGGGAGAATGAGCTCCTGGCTCCGGTGAAAAACCGAATTGATCTTAGGCATAAAGCCCAGATCAGGCCGCAAGACTACCTTGTCCTTATGGAACGTACACAACCCTGGGTTTATAGAGAGAGCCCCTAGCTCTGACACTCACCTAGCCGAGGTAACAGCAACCAGAAATAATGTTTTAAGGGTCAGCTCCTGCAGCGGTATTTTGGCCATCGGCTCGAAGGGCGGTGCGATGAGTGCCGAAAGTACCCTATTTAAATCCCAGCTAGGGAACCGATGCACAGGAGGCGGATTTAATAGGGCCACCCCTTTCAAGAATCTTTTTACATGGGGATGGGTCGATACTTTAAGACCCAAGTCCGCCCCCAAAACGCTATTTAGCGCTGCCACCTGTCGTTTAAGGGTACTGGTACTAAGGCCCTTGTCTAGCCCAGCCTGTAGGAAATCCAGCACCTGCTTGACCTTGGGCTTCGTGGGCGGAATCCCACGTTCCCCACACCACTTTACAAATACCTTCCAGGTTGTACCGTACACCTTTTTTGTAGAGGGCTGCCTAGATGCCAACAGGGTACGTATTACCTGAGCCGAATAACCCTGGAGGCCGAGCGCTTGCCACTCAATCGCCACTCTGTCAAGCAAAAAGTCTCCGGCCTGGGATGACACACCGGTCCCTGACGTAGAAGGTCTGGCCTGACCGGGAGTCTCCAGGGATCCTGAACGGACAGATTTACCAGCTCCGGAAACCAGGGGCGTCTGGGCCACCTGGGTGCCACCAACACCACCTCTGCGCCTAGCCGTCTTATTCTTTGTAGCACCAGGTGCAGGATCTGGAAAGGGGGAAAAGCATACAGAAGGCCGTCCGGCCAGGGGTTGTTTAACGCATCTACCGCTTCCGCTCCCCTCCCCGAGTTCCGTGAAAAGAATCTTTTGAGTTGGGCGTTGTCCCTTGAGGCAAATAGGTCCACCCGTAGGAACCCGAACCTTTCCACTAACTGAGTGAACACCTCCGGGTGGAGCTGCCATTCCGCCTCCTGTACTTCCCTCCTGCTGAGCCAGTCTGCAGACAGGTTCGCTGCGCCTGCCAGGTGTTCCGCTCGAACGGATTCGAGATTGGTTTCGGCCCATTCCATGAGGAGGGTCAACTCCTGAAGCAGACGTCTTGATTTGGTTCCGCCCTGTCTGTTCACGTACGCCTTGGCCGTCATGTTGTCCGTTCAGACCATGACATGACGGCCCCTTAGGCTGTCCGCGAACCGTGTCAAGGCTAACCTTATTGCCCATAGTTCCAGATGATTTATGCTGAGGGACGATTCCTCCCTGGACCACGTCCCTTGAGCGTAAGGATCCCCCGTGTGTGCTCCCCACCCGATTAGGCTGGCATCCGTGGTTACCATGGCTCTGCTTGGATTCTATAAGCTCATCCCCTTCGACAGTCTGTCTGGCGCCAGCCACCATAGGAGGCTGCGTTGCACCTGTCTTGTCAGGGGAACGGAGAGATGACGCTTCCGCTCTATCGCGGTCTGGTAGGGGCGTAGAAGAGACTGAAGCGGCCGTGCATGGAACCTGGACCATTTGACTATGTCCTGGCAGGACACCATCTGACCTTGTAAGGCAGCCAACGCCATCAGGTCCAGGCTGCTCGCAGCAGCAGCCCTCTGAAGGGCCCCTAGTAGACTCCGCTGCCTGTCCATCAACAGGGAGATCCTGTAGGACCCGGTGTCTATTTGCAATCCCAGATGTTCCATCCGGGTGGACGGGGTGAGAGCACTCTTGTCCCAGTTGATAATGAACCCTAAACCCTGAAGGCACTGTAGGGTGGCCTGCAAGTCGGTCTGGGCCTGAGTCCTGGACGACGATCTCACCAGGATGTCGTCCAGATATGGGTATAAGGTGATGCCCCGCGTCCGGAGGGACGCCACCGGTACCACCATCAGTTTTGTAAAAAACCTCGGTGCCGTGGTAAGGCCAAAAGGCATTGCACGGTATTGGAAATGGCGGTTCCCGTAGCAGAACCTCAGGAAACGACGATGTTGTGGCAAGATGGGGACATGGAGATACGCCTCGGAGAGATCTATCGAGGTCAACAGGTCCCCTTGTTCCAGGGCCGCTGTAATCGTTCTCCATGTCTCCATCCTGAACTTGCGCCTCCTGAGGAATCTGTTCAGCCATTTTAGGTCCAAAATGGCACGCCACTTCCCGTTCTTCTTGGGTACAAGGAACAGGGTGGAGTATACTCCCCGTCCTTTCTGATGTAATGGCACTGGTTCGATCGCCCGGATCCCCAGCAAATGGTCGATAGCCTGCGTCTTTAAAAGGTGTCTTACTGGGTCCCTGGACAATGGGACCTTCCAAAAACGGTCTCGGGGCTTTTTTACAAATTCCAAGGAGTAACCCCTGGTCACCGTTTGAATCACCCAGGCGTCGCTGGTAATTTTTTGCCCAAGCTGCAGCGAAGCTTAAGAGACGCCCTCCTATACTTCCTGATGCGGCTTCTGGCCTGGCGTCATGTGGCCCTCTGCTCCTTGTCCTGTTTGGCACCACCAGACTGTGCCCCCCCGGGGCCTACTTTTGGGGAAGACTCGGGAACGATTCCACCTGCTCTTAGGTTTAGATCCCTCCCTTGGTCTGGTGTCCGGCCTATTGGGACGAAAGGAATGGCCCTTGGGCTTGGGCCCCTCTTTCTTACCTTGGGGAAGCACCTTACGCTTATCCCTGTTCTCGACTAACAGGGGCTCGAGTGCCTGGCCGAACAATTTTTCCCCCTGAAAGGGGAGCCCCACCAACCTGGTCTGGGAACCTGAGTCTACTGCCCACTGGCGAAGCCAGATGTTACGTCTAGCAACCACATTCGCCGCAATGGCCTTGGCGTTAAACTGAAGCGCATCCAATGATGCGTCCGCCGAGAACGCTGCGGCAAGGGCGATTTTCTTAAGACAGGATCTGGCCCGCCTGGACAGCCCCTGTTCAGACGCCACCAATTCCTCTGCCCACAGAAGAGCCGCCCGCGACATAACCGAATTGGTGGCAGCCGCCCTAAGCGCGTGCGATGAAAGCTCAAAGTTGCGCTTCAGATAGGTCTCCACCCTCTTGTCGCACGGGTCGCGAGGACCCCCCTCTCCCTCCGAAGGTATGACCGCGGAGGAGGAAAGGGCCGCGACTGGCGCGTCCACTACTGGGACCTTAAGGGAAGACAGTACCGTGTCAGGAAGAGTATAAATTTTGTTGACCAATTTGCCTGCGGGTTTTGCCTGAATAGGGTGTGCCCATTCCTGGTCGAGCACCTTCTGGAAAGGTTCCGGAAAGGGAACCGCGATTGGCTTTGCCGGGCCCTGGGGGAACATTTTGGAAGAACTGGGCTTGTCAGGAGCTTGTTCCTGGGCCTGTGCCGTGGGGTCCAGGTCCAGGGCTTGAACGGCCTTCCCCAACATGCGAGGGAATAAATCCAGTGGGAAAAGCCTATCCATTTTGCCGGCCTGCGTTTCTTCCTCTCCCGAGAGTTCCCCTTCCTCCCTGCTGTCCTCAGTGGAGGAGGGGGTAGAGGAAAGGGATGATGGGCTGGGCGAACGCCCCCGCTTCTTACTCCTCTTGTGGGAGCGTTTTCTGGACCTGCGGAGTCTGGGGCTATGGTCCTTAGACCTCTTTCCACGTTTGGAATGGCTCACATAATCCTCGGACAGGGAGTCTGCTGAGGAAAGTCTATCAGAACTGGTGGCTCTACGCTTGCGAGATTTGCCTTTATGCTTTGACCCAGAGCTAGAACGGTGTTTGCGCGCCTTAGCGGCTCCTCCCACTTCAGCTTTGATAAGGTCCTTAATCTGTGCAATAGTGGCCGCATCCAATGAACCCCCCCTTGGCTCATCCCCCTTCCGAGCCCCCTGGGCTGAGGTCCCACTGGTGCCTGTCGCGTCAGCCATAACTTCTAGGTGGAAAACGGAGGCAGGAAAACTGCTGGCAATCACCCCAGCGAGGGGGAAGCGGCCTGCGATCAGGGGAGACTGAGATCAAAGAGCCGCACCGCCGCTGCGGGACGCGGTCCGGTTGCGGCCTGCAGACCCCGTAGAGACGCTAGTCCGGGTCTGCGTTGCAGGGAGGAGGGACAAGAGCGGCAACCCGGGAGCGGGCGCTCGTCTCCGTCCGCTCCCCGACGTTCCTCCCTGCTCTTAGCAGCTGTTGCAGCCGTTGGCCCAAGCCGGCGAGGGCGCGCGCGTGCGCGGCCTCCCACTGTGGCTCCGGAGGTTCACCCGGCCTCCCACGCTCTGGCTCCGGCGAGGTCAGAAAGGGAAAGGAGAGAGCAGGGCAATGGCAGCAACAGCAGGAAAGAAAAAGAGAGAGAGAGAGAGAGAGAGAGAAATACTAGAAAAAGAGGAGAAAAAACGCTGAGAAACGCCAGAAGAGCTCAGCAGCAGTCCGACCTAGCTCTTCAAAGGCAGAGTCGAAAACTGGGGGAAGGGCGGCCCTCCTACAGGGAGGAGACTTCTTCAAAGTTCGACCCTGCCTTTGGTAGGAGGGGCATACCCACGTGTAGAGAATGCCACCTTCCTCCTTCCAGAGAATAATGGACTACTAAGTTGCTTAAAATGCAACTTATGCTTGACAAAAAATCAAGCTTTGCAAAAAATCTTATGCTTTGTCAAAAAATGCTTGACAAATATAGGTCATGATTCAGGAGGTTACAATGCCCTAAACTGAATGAATATTTTTTAAACAAATGTTGAGCAAGTCATTTTTATATTTATACAAATTTAGAAAACTCTTTTGACTGACTTCCAAATTATATTCTTTATATACCAAAACTGAAACACAACAAAATTCACATTTATTTGCAGAGCCTTAAGGTTGCTCTGACTTTGCCAGTTTCAAGAGAAACTTTATCCAAGCAAGAACTAAAGTGCTTTTAAATGTAAAATGTGTTTGCTTTCACATGAGTAAGCAGCCTGCAGCTACAAGCCAAGCAATGGAATGGACAGATAATGGTGGGTTTTCAAGCTCTCTTTTCAGAGGGGCTCTATTCCAAACACAATTTGCTATACAGGAGCACAGAGAAATTACTGGCTTTGGGAAAAAACATACACAAACTAATAATATGTCAGCCAAGCATGTTTTGCTCATCAACCTTTCCGCCTGAAAAATGACTATTACCTGCTGCAGTACAATACTGTGCATCGTGAATTAAAATAAATTTATTTATACACATACACACACACACACACACACACACACACACACACACACACATATACACACACATTCACTATGCACAGTATTCTACTACAACAGATAAAAGTCATTTTTCAAGTGGAAAAGTTGATGTGTAAAAATGCCAGGCTGACATCTGTGTGGGTGAGAGAAAATGAACCTGCAAAAAACGGCCTAAAAAGAGGCTGCATCGGGGGGGGGGAGGTGGTGCACTCCGGGGGGTTTCGTTTCCTTCTTACCACGTTTGTGCACCCCCCAGGGTGGTGGGCAGCCAGACGTGTCCTTCCTGGCTGGCCGGCAGTATCGAAGGCGATGCTGGAGAGGCTGCGCCTGCGCAAAATTGCTGCAGCCTCTCTAGGTCCCTTAGTCTCGTTGGCTGAGTCCAGCGAATGCAAGAAAACGAAACCACCACCCCTGAGGTGCAACCCCCCGGCTGCTTTTGCCCTCGGCTCGTGTCGAACTTGGGGGGCGTGTCGAGCTCCAGAGGAGGTACACTGCCGCCATAGCGTCGCCAAAATTTGGCGGCGGCACAGCGGCAGTGCAGCTCCTCCAAGCTCGACACCCCTGCGCCTGGGGGCCCACAGCCCCACCGCCCTCATCCAATATGATCCAAGTCATAAAAAAAGGATAGGATAGCGATAGGATCCGAGGCATAAATGGCTGTGATTAGGATACACCACCTTCTTCTGAGTAAATATGGTTAGCACCAGTCTTCAACAGAAGAGCTCCTATAGTGTGCACAATGAGGCCCAAAGCAGAGCAACTGCAGAGTAAAGCATTTTTTAACTATATGTGGACTGTTCACTTCCTAAGCAATGTTTTTCAGCATCTAAACATGTAACTCAGGTATGCTGTATACTTAGCTGCATATTTTAATTCACACTACTGTAAGATTTTTCCATTTACACACACACACACACACACACACACACACACACACACACACACACACACACACACACTTTATATATGTGCGTGTGTGTGTACATGTAGGATATGATTAGCTTGTGAAGTTCCCTCTCCTGGAATGACTAACCAAAAAACATCCTGTTCTTAAATGGGGAGTAATTACCTTTTTGTTTCATTTAGCCTGAATCTTTTTACTTCTATTGTTTCCGTATTGTTTCTATGCTCTCCTTTGCAGTTTATTTTATTGTTGAATTGTTGCTATTTTAAAATGTATTTTAATAGTAAATTGCTTTTTATACTGTTGTAAGCTGCCTTGGTGGTCCCTTTGATGGGACAGAAAGGCAGATGTAAAATCTTGGAAAAAATAAATACAAATAAAAGTAAAAAAAGCATAAACAGATAAACACATTACAAACGCAGACTAAGGACATAGCTTGCAATAAATTATGGGTAATCAGCCTTTCCAATTGCAGCCTTCAGAGGGAAAACACAAGACAATAAAAGGTAAATTGTTCTAGATTATCTATACTTAGTTTCACCTACAAATTAGCTTACATTCCACACCTACATAAGAGTTCCATTTTAAAAACTAGAGAAGAGAGGTTTGATACTATGCAATAAAGCAAAAGGATATAGGAATAGGGATGGAAGTGTAGAGAGTAATAGGCTTATAAATCCCTCTTGGTAAATAGATAATTTTGGCTGCTGAAGGCAGAATATCTTGTTTCTTGACAGAAAAGAGGGGCTACGGCAGTGGTTCTCAAACTGGGAGCCGCGGAAACCAGTCAGGGGATCCGCGGAGTGCCACGGAATCCTCTCGGAAAACAGTGCAATGCCAATTGACAAGCATCAACATAATGTAATGGGGAGCTGTGGCCAATGGGCGCCAATGGTCAAGGGAGCCGCATATCAAAAAAGTTTGGGAAACACTGGGCTACGGGTTTGAAGATCTAAGTGTGACGTCTCTTTGTGAAGCTGCGTGCTCAGACTTGGCCCCGCCTCAGCAAATACCCTCACATCACATTGGTCATTCTTGTCCAGTTTTGAAAGGTTCTGGATTTATTTATTTTGAAAAAGTTTCACTTCAGGTGCCTGTTTCAAGTGCATTTGCTTCAGCAACATTAAAGGCCTCGTTGGCAGCAGTTTCAAAGTCAGCAATGTTTTTGCTGCAGCATCAGGCCTGGGTTCATTTTGTAGTAATCTGTCTGCTGTCTAGGTCGATCCTGTTTCCCGGCCCAATTATATCCAAGTTCTCAAGGTCCTGTGGACTTGTCTGAATAAGAAACTTGCCCCAGCAGCTGTTCAAAGTTTTAAATATGTTGGGGACTGTCATGTCAAATCACAGCAGCTTGTCCCTCTAGAGGAGACAATTCCCAGAGGTTTAAACTGTTCTTGTCCTTTGGTATCCCATACCTGCCTCGTGACTAGCCCAGGGCGGTCCAAATTTTCATACAACTGGGCCACAAGAGTACTTCAACACAGAACCCGCAGGCCACACACTGAATTAAACTTCCATGTCATAAATTAAAGTGTTCGCAATATATTTAGTATTATTTAATATACACAATTAACTGACTAGAGAGAGATGAGAGTCCTAATCCTATCTAGGCATTTAGGGTATTTATATAAAAACAAAAATGAGGCTTTTCACTCTCTCTTTCCAGTTCCCAACAGAATTGCTGGGCCAAGGGAAGAAAACAAAGAGAGAAACGCTCTTGGGAAGGAGGCATCACTTGTGAGGCGGCGGTTGCTTTTCCCCATTTCCAGCAGACGCTTACTATCATGTCCCGCTCCTGAGGAGAAAAAAGGGGCAAAAAGAAAGTTACACCCCCCCTCACGGGGCGGGGTGGGCCCCAGTTCCTTGGAGACCACCGCCACTACTCAGGCCCGTGTCTCCTCTCTCGTAGGCTTTACTATATTTATCTCTCATACACAGAGGCGTCACTGGAGCGCGGCGGGAAGGGCGGACCGCCTGGGGGCGACGCGCGCAATGGGTGACGCGCAGTCCGCGCGTGCACCCGCGCGTCGCGCGCAGGCGGTCCTCCCTTCCCGCCGCGCTCCAGCGACGCCTCGGAGGAGGCCTCGGAGCGTCCGCCCTCGGCGGAGCTCCAAGGCCTTCTGAGGGAACCCCGATGCAAGACGTCATATTTACAAGGTTTAGCGCATGCGCAGAACGTTTGAGGGCAAATTTGCCCTCAGAAACGTCCTGCGCATGCGCGAAAACTTATAAATATGACGTCACGCATCGGGCCTCCCTCAGAAGGCCTTGGAGCTCCGCCGAGGGCGGACGCTCCGAGGTCTCCTCCTGCCCAAGACAGTCGGCCGGCGAGGATGTCTTCGGAGCCGGCAGCAGCGGAGTCTCCGCTGCTGTCGGTTCCGGAGACATCCTCGCCGGCCGGCTGTCGGGCGGCACGGGGGTCATTAGGGCGGCGCGCGCCCTCGTGACGCCGCTGCTCATAAGGTTTCTAGCTCCTTAAAGGGCTCTGCGTCACCCTAGATTTGTGGTGTGGTGCAGAGTGGAATTGTCACTCACACACAGAAAAACCCAGATGAATTAATGAACAAATGAGAGCTGTGAAATTAAACTGTGAGATTAAGCTCAGAGTAATGATCCCATCTTCTGTTAAATTACACTGACTGACTAAACTGAGGCTGAAATCCTATACACACTTTCCTGGGAGTAAGTCCCATTGAACACAATGGGACCTACTTCTGAGTAGACATGCATTGTAGACATGCCCTATGAAAGTCCAAAATCTGGTAAATCTCAACAATCCCATGTGAATGCTAACCATTCCAAGTGAAATCCAAGTGAAATCTGTAAATGTCAAAGATACCAGTGAATGTTGACAATCACCTAAATACAACTGACAGTGTTCACTGTGTGCAAAAGGTAGGAAAATTGACATTTATAAAATTAAACTAGCATTGTCATTCCCAACATTTTGGGACATTTGCTGTACTGACAATATATTCAGTGCTGATTGCTGAAGCTTAGAGCCCGATTCTCAGTAATCTGAATTACCCATTTTTTATTTAACGGTATAAGCAAAACCAACGTTATAAAAGAAAGTTCTATTACTCCAGCAAACACACACAACATCAGTATAGGAAATATACTAGTTTCCCCTTGTTTTTGTTTGCTAATAAAGATGCACATGCTGAACTCTGCAATTTCACTGATACTGTGCGATAGCTTACTGCAAAGATTCATAAGTAGTAACAAAGACTGGCTGTTTGAGAAATGAAATCCAGCTCTTCTCTTTCTAGAAGCAGACTAGGGAGGAATGCTAAAGGTCTGGATTTGTTTGATGGGATTCACAAAAAGTGCTCTCTGTTGGAACTCGCCAGTAAAGAAGCAATCCTTCAGGCCTTCTTTATTAATATAACTTTGTTCCTCTTTGCTTTATGTTATAAAAAGAAACTCCAAACAGTTTTATTTCACCATGGTACCTTTTCCAGAAAAGAAAAACAGCACTTCTTTTTAAAAGCGAAGTCAGCTTCTTTGCTTACTTCTCATGGCAGAACAGATGAATACACATCAGTTACTACTGTTAAAGACTGTTGCATTCATTGCAGCAGAACCTTTCCTTATTTAAAGAAATATTACTTTGCCTCCCCCACCTTAATGAAAAGTAAACCTGCATTAAAATGTTAAAACAGCAGATTGGAGTTTTTCTAATCTTTTCATACCCTGCTAAATAAGTACTCATGGCCCAATCCTATTACTGGGTCGGAGCAATAGGAGGAACACGGGTTGTGCCTGTGGAACGTAAGTTCTGCCAGTGCACGCTGTCGCAAAAGTGCCATAAAGACCTTTGCAACAGTGCAGGGCCTTGCCCTGTTGGCACCAGTGGCACCTTCTAGCTGGCACCAGTGGCCACATGGACACCTGTTGGAGCAGGTAAGTCTGTGCAGGGGGCAGAACGGGGTGGGGGGAGGGAGGGGAGGGGTGAACGGGGGAGGGAGGGTGGCAACGGAGGCAGGAGTGAGTGGATCAGGGGCACCAGCACGTGCTATATCCTATTCCTCTTCCTGGGCCTGATCCACCAACATGGATCAACACGCACTTCTACCAGCGATATTGCTGGCACAGGCCCGAGTTGATCCATTGCTGCTGCTGGGGCTTACCCCCAGGGCAAAGGGACAAATGTCCCCTTACTCCGAAGATACCTCCAGCGTGCTAAATTACCCCATAGGATACAGCATAGCCGGTGCCGCTGCATCACCGCACAGGGATTTAGTTATTATTGGGCTGCCCGACAGTAATGTCAAGTTTAGGAATAGGCATGTACAAAAAAACACCTAGAGACAGAATTACTGAAGTCAATGGAGACCTCCACTAACTTGAATACAATCCATGCGCATCCTAAAGATCCTCCAAGCCATCCCCCTCCAGCCTCACCAGCGAAGTTACAATTTATGGCATTTGCTGATATATCTCCACTTAGAAGTGTCAAGCTATTCAGTCATCAATCTAGGATTCACAAACTGTTCCAAAGTTTTAAAGAAATGGAAGAGAGGTGCATGTTACCCTTGGACACAGGCCAGTTCCACCTCTTTTCTCCCCCTGATTTCACTTTCATATGTCTTGCTCAACTAACATTCCTTGTTTTAACTCTTCTCCTCAGCTGCCCTCAACCTTAGACTAAAATGACAGAGTCACACAATTGGACCATTCTACTCTTAATAGTTTTCTCCCCAGGACAGAAATAAGAGCTGCCCATGGAAGACAATGAAGAAATCCAGGATATCATCATAGCTGTAATTAGCATATCGCCCGGCTGCCCCCCCCCATGGTAGCAGGAAAGGTCAGGGTTCCCCCTCTTCAGTCAATGAAATAAGTTTAACGTTTTCTTAACACCCAGAATAATACAGATGGAAGGAGACACACAGAAAAGGCCACTTTAACAGCTGCGTAGACTCATAAGATCAGGTTGGCCACTGAAACCATATAAAATTGGGAGGGGACTTAAAACGCGCTATAGGCAGAGGTTGAATCCCTCTCCCCCGCATATGCTTTTCATCTTGTGAACTAATTTCCTCCATTAGGAAAATAAATGACGGGGTGTAGAGGTTTCAAGGAATCTGTTCAAATCCCCCCTACTACCCATGCTGGGGAGGGGCTGTAGCTCAGTGGTAGAGCATCCAGATTTGCATGCAGCAGGTCCCAGTTTCAATCCCTGGCATCTCCAAGCAGGACTGGGAAAGATCCCTGTGCGAAATCCTCGAGAGCCTCTGAAAGTCAGTGTAGACCAGAGGTTCCCAACCTTTTCTGGTGGCGTACCACCTCTGCAGCCTCTGATGCAGCCACGTACCACCGGAAGTAAGTGCCAATGATATCATTGGAACTTACTTCCAGGTTCGCAGCCACACCAGAGCACAGAAAGACACATGTAAGGAGCAAGGGTGGGAGGGCCCTTACCTGCTCAGAAAGCCAGTTCAGCAGAGCTCAAGCAACTGCTTTTTTACCTCCGGCGTGGAGCAGGCGGCCGCCATTTTGGCTGGCGGCTGCCCATGTACCACCAGTCTGTGGTCCGTGTACCACTAGTGGTATGCGTACCACAGGTTGAGAACCTCTGGTGCAGACAATGCTGCTTTCCATGGTCCAATAGTCTGATTCAATATAAGGCAGCTTCCTGTGTTGTTCATATGTTAATAGATGCACTTTCAATTGATTGCACACCCACTTTATATACATTCAGCAGGATCCAAGTTGCATCTGCATCTTTCTATATGCCATGACCATTCTTCTAAAAGCTCCTGAAAAACCCTTGTACCACATGTGCCTCACGGCTTGCAGGCCTACAAAGAATCAGTGTTTGCAATATTCCACTCACTTAATTCCGAGAATAAACTAATATTACATGTTGCTTCAGCACGTTTTGAAAGGCACTAGAATAATTATCCTTTGAGCTTGAAGGTTATAGACTTTCCAACTGCTTGCACAGAAATTAACTGCTATCATTTATTAGCTTGTGTGTGACAAGTTCTATACATATCATGTGATTAGAAATGATTTACTGAACACTATTTATTGTCAGGCTTTGTTGATACGTCAATGGATAATTTTTAATATCTCACTTTGGTGTGAAATTACAGAAAGTAGCCAATTTTCAGTGTCAGAACAAACAATAACACTGTATTTTCCTGTAGATTTTATGTTCTGAAACACAATTTCACACCATTTTCATGCTAAATTAAATATTTGGCCAGTGGCTAAGAACACTGATCTCTGAGCTGCCTGGCACTGGCTGTTATATCCTTGTTGCTTTTTATGGAATCTTGCTGAGTGTGAGTATTATCCTTCTCTACATTTTTCCAAGTACAGCCTACTTTTCAGGCTCTAGTACCTTCTGAGAAAAAGGGCTATTCATCTGCCTTCACACAAAAAAGAATATGCAAATTGCAAAAGGAAGACAATTCGTTTAGCTAATTAGGAGCTTCTAAATTTTATTTTGCTGCAAATGTAAACATGGCACTATTTTTACCAGCTGCTTTTTGGCACACTAAAAGTGGATCCTGCTTCACAAATGCTATTCTGAAACTTTCGATATGAGATAGAAGAGTCCTATTAAAACAAGAACAAAAACACACTAGTGGTTTGAGTTTGTTTGTTTTTTAAATAATCTTTGCCTTTGTCTCAGTGTAAGAGTCAATGTTTGGATGAAATTTGTGTTGAATTCGGTATCCAGAAACAATCTGATCCCTGTTCCTTTCCTGTACTTCTCATTCAATTCATGTTTCAACATCACTGTAGCTGCTGCTGCTTTTAAATTGGGTTGTACTTCTGGGCTGAACCCAATGTGCTACCCACCCTTTATCTGTCAAGTGTCCTCCTCTTCACCAATTTATAAACATGCTATTGTGACGCATGATGAAGTGAAATCTGCCAAGCCTTATGCTCTTCCTGTAGAGACGTGCCAACTTCTAAGGATGACAAGTATAACACAAGAGGCATGACTTCTAAAGCACTCAAAAGTAAAAGGTAGGGTAATAGAAAAGAAAAGCCCCTTGCAGACAGGAATAACAAGCAAATGCGTTTGCACACAGGGAGTGCCGCTCATGTCTATTCATTTGTCCTCAGATCTCTTCATATATTACCGATTCCAATGTAGAGATGAAGAGCTGTATGTGCCCAACATTACATTTCCCAGTTTGCTTATGAAAGACATCTGTAGGGAACCATTCAGAAAATGGCTACAGCTGTGATTCTTTGTCATGAATGAATGATATTTTCCTCCTCTCCCAGCCACTTCCGTCACTTATCTTGGTGTCTAACTATTCCCACATTACAAAGACAAACGTCTGACATGTCATATTTTTCTAGCATCTTCTCACACACATATTTACAAAAAATGCAAGTAACAAAGGATATGGTTGAGAAAGGCTTTGGCAAAGCTTGTATTCAAATAGTACAAAATGGCAACACCTGTGACCTGTATGTATCGGCTTTCCAAAGCATGTATCTGCAAATAATAAAACGACACTTGGTGCTGCATTCATATATAATAAAAGCACACACATTTTTCTACATGACGCATATCTTTGTGTTAAATAAATGTGGCATGAAATGGCATTCAGAAAGCTACATTTTAAGGAAAACTGCTTTCGCAGTTTCTTACATGTACAAGTCTTACAGCACAATCCTAAGTAAGGATCCAGTGGGCGGCCCAGGGCCACCCGCCAGATCCTATCCCCGTTCCGGGCCACGCTGGCACAGCCCGGAAGTCTACTCAGGGAAAGGTGTACTTCCCCCGATGTAAACCGGGGACGGCCCGATGGGCCTCCTCGGATTTCTGCCACATAAATAGCTGGCGGAAGTAAGAGGAGGCCATGTAATGGCCGAGGCAGCCCAGCGAGAAACGAGATATGGCGACCGCCATCCCCACTCCCTCCCAGGCCGGCTCAGCCAATGGCCCCCTCCCTCACCACCCAGACCGCCCCCACCCTGCCATTTGCCCTAGAAGGTCTGCTCTTTAGCCCTAAAGAATAAGGGGATGGTCTGCGGTTACTTAGTCCTGAGAGAAAGGCACTCAACACAGACACATTTCAAAGAGTATTACTGTATTGGTCTGAGTATAAGACTCACTTTTTTCTCCTAATTTAAGTTTTTAAACTAGGGGTGCGTCTTATAATCAGGCTGTTGCAATTTAATGCCAGTGATTTAATTAAAAAAATTTAGTAGCACCAAGCTTTAAGCTTTAAGTCTTTTTTTTAGTAGCACCAAGCTTTAAGTCTTATAATCAGGTGTGTCTTATACTCGGGACAATACAGTATATGCCATGTTCACACAAATTGAGCCCTGGTAAAAAATCAAGCCCCAAGTTCAGTGGATGGTTACAGAAATCTCTCACACACACAAATGTCAAACAGGGAGGGGACTTTAGATATCAAAAACAATAACAGCATCCTTCCTTTATAAAAACAATAACAGCATCATTTCTTTATAAATGCCAAGAATAATTCAGTTTCTCAGCCACTGGAAGCATTGTTTTCTAAGCTTTATATACAATTAGGATGAAGTACTGTATATCAACTCAGTGTCAGGAAAGGTAGCTGGAAAGCTGCGGGCTGACCAAGGGGAGTAGCACATAGTGGTTAGTGCTCACACACTCCTTCCTGCTCTCCACTTTCCTTTTTTTATTGGATCAGCAGATGAATAGGAAGGAAACTGGAAATCCTATCTACTGCTGTCTTCCCAAACTAAGGAGGCCAGGCAGAAGAGGGCCATCTGGGACCCCCATCCCGGAAAAAGAGAGAAGCCCAGGGGTTTATAGTTAAGATCAAATTGCAGTAGTGCCTGGGACCAATCAGGCTTGATAATCCGCTGTACTACCTGTAATCTAGGACTAGGCAGGCAAGGAGTCAAAATATAACTAGTTAGATAACCAAAAGAAAATGGAATTAACATGGAAAAAATGGGTAGAGAAAAATACAACAAGCAGGCTGCTAGATAATGACTGCACTTGGCTGGATGGACACAAAAGATAGCATGACCAAACTGGATGCAGTAACCAGCACTGAGAATAGATAAAGTACTCAAGAACAAGGCACACAAATCCCCAACGCTCCTGGTGAAGTTTGCAGGCTGGCTTGGAGTGAAAAGCAAACAGAACAAAATTAATTCCCTAAATGCATCTAGCTAGAAATACAGTCCCTATACTAGTTACTTAGCCCAGGAATTCTGGACCCTGCACTTACTGGAGAGTAAGTAGGCATGCCTTCCACAAACTAGCATTAGATTTCATGACAGACTTAACTATAGAGACATTCAGAACAGTTGAGCATATTTTGTGTAACTTTGGAATCAGACAGCTCCAACAGACAATGTGACTAGAGAGATATATGTTTAATGATATGAGTCATCTGTTTGGTATTTACTATTACATACTACCATTTATTATTATATACTATTACTATTGTTTGTCATCATCTATATGCAAATAAAGGTTTATGCATATATGATATGAGTGCGTTTTTGGTGGCAATATTTATACAGGCAATAAACACAAATAAAAACGAGCCTAATTCAGCTCCTTGGGTTGTTTTCTGAGCAACAAGGTCTAAGGAGTTAAAGAGTTAAAGTAATTGCATATTTACAGACAATATTATGAATGTAAAAAGTACTTCTTCAGTAGCCACAAATAGGGACAGTATTCAACTCTTATTTCCTGTGCTTTAACTTAAGAATGAGATGGTTAGACAGCATCAGCGATGCAACGAACATGAAAATGAGCAAACTCAGGAAGATAGTGGAGGACAGGAAGGCCTGGCGGGATATGGTTCATGGGATCACGAAGGGTTGGACACGACTTAACGACTGAACAACAACAAAAGCTTACATACACTTTTCTATTTATAATCCCTCTTGACATTGTGGAGTCTCCGCAATGGTTTTGCATTTCAGACTGACCAAGCTGAGACTGGCAAAGGCAGAACCTGGACAGGCGAAGCTAGCATAACAGACTGTCCGTAGCAACAGGCTGAGCCTGACTCACAAAAACAGCAGATTTTGATCATCCGCTGACGCTGTAAATGCTTTTGGCTCAGCCGCTCCTTAAACTTAGTGCTGGTCATGATTCACATTAACATGGATCACATGTTCATGTTAAGGGTCAAGGTAACTGGGATGGCAGCAGACCCATGTTTTAATTATTCTTAAAGACATTTCCACCACCTCTTGATAAAAGGCTTCCAAGGCAGCTTCCAAACACAGTACTAGAAAAAAAAATCAAAATAGCATGTGGGAGCCACAAAACCCATAGAAATCAGCAAGCAGTTGTTATAAAGGAATTGTCAGAATATTCCAAAAGCTGCTGGGAAAAGGGTTATTTTCGCCTGGTCTGCCACCTAAAGGGAAAGAATGAAACAGATATCGCTTCATATCCCTAACAGAATTCCATAGCACAGTCCCACCACTGAGAAGACCCTCTTCCTGTACCCAGAATAATACAGATGGAAGGAGACACACAGAAAAGGCCACTTTAACAGCTGCGTAGACTCATAAGATCAGGTTGGCCACTGAAACCATATAAAATTGGGAGGGGACTTAAAACGCGCTATAGGCAGAGGTTGAATCCCTCTCCCCCGCATATGCTTTTCATCTTGTGAACTCATTTCCTCCATTAGGAAAATAAATGACGGGGTATAGAGGTTTCAAGGAATCTGTTCAAATCCCCCCTTCCACCCATGCTGGGGAGGGGCTGTAGCTCAGTGGTAGAGCATCCAGATTTGCATGCAGCAGGTCCCAGTTTCAATCCCTGGCATCTCCAAGCAGGACTGGGAAAGATCCCTGTGCGAAATCCTCGAGAGCCTCTGAGAGTCAGTGTAGACCAGAGGTTCCCAACCTTTTCTGGTGGCGTACCACCTCTGCAGCCTCTGATGCAGCCACGTACCACCGGAAGTAAGTGCCAATGATGTCATTGGAACTTACTTCCAGGTTCGCGGCCACACCAGAGCACAGAAAGACACATGTAAGGAGCAAGGGTGGGAGAGCCCTTCCCTGCTCAGAAAGCCGGTTCAGCAGAGCTCAAGCAACTGCTTTTTTACCTCCGGCGTGGAGCAGGCGGCCGCCATTTTGGCTGGCGGCTGCCCGTGTACAACCAGTCTGTGGTCCGTGTACCACTAGTGGTATGCATACCACAGGTTGAGAACCTCTGGTGCAGACAATGCTGCTTTCCATGGTCCAATAGTCTGATTCAATATAAGGCAGCTTCCTGTGTTGTTCATATGTTAATAGATGCACTTTCAATTGATTGCACACCCACTTTATATACATTCAGCAGGATCCAAGTTGCATCTGCTGCTGTCATGTCTAGCTCGACCCTTAAGCAGCACCCAAATTTGTGTGGAATTTTTTGTTGTTGTTTTTGATCCTGAAGAGAGCTCTTCATTCAAACTCTGAAAAAAACGGCAAAGGAATCACTGGCATGCTACAGGAGGGAACATACATTTCGGCATTTAGTCGTACTGCTGCATCAAGAAAAAAAATCTAATGCGGAAAGCTGGAAAGTTATTTTGCTGAAGGAAGTGACAGACATGTCTGAGTCACTGAAATACTTATGTTCTGTACCTTCTAGCAAAAAGGGATAACGCTGATTAATAGGAAAGCAGGGATTTGAGGCACTGCAAGAAATAGTGTGAAAAATAATCAGGGCTCACTGGAAGGTATTACGTAAGGTTTCTGTCGGAGATGGCCCAAGGAGGGGCTGCAAGATGAGGTTTAAGGTAGCCTCTTAGTCATGTTCTCAGAGGCTCTGCAAAATTAAACATTTTTTAAAATGTCCAAGGGTACTTTTCAGGACATCATGAGTCATAGATCAGTCCTAAGTGGGCTAGCTTAGAACAAGTCACCCCCTTTCCCAGAGTCTGCAAAGCAGAATGTCAACTAAGTGGCCAGCTCCAGAACCTGGGGCCCCTTAACCTGGAAAAGGTGGGAGATGTGAACGGAGAAGTCTCTCACATTGCCTCTGCCCACCTTAAGCTCCCTGTGCAAAAAACATATGAAGTTTCCTGACACTGAGCCACTGATTTTTCTAGGTAAGTTACTGACTGGCAGTGGCTCTCCCCCATTTCAGACAGGGGCCCCACGTGGAGAGGCCAGGAGTTGAACTTGGGATCTTCTACATACATTGTATGTGCCCTACCACTCAGCTAGGGCCCTCTCCCCAAAGACAACAGTTGTGCTGTTGGAGCAGGGGCTCTTTGGTAGTCTTTGAACCTCGCCTTCCTCTGAAGCCTGTCTTCCATAAACGTAACCCACCTTCACCATAGGATTAAGAAAAGGCTGAAGCTTTTTGAGAACCAAAAACAAAACAAAACCTATATGCATTCTTTCATTGCTTTTTATGAGTAATATTTATTGATAATTATAAAGGTACCACAAATAAAATCATTGTAAATTATGATAACGTTAATGTAAAGGTAAAGGTACCCCCTGCTCGAAAGCCAGTCGTGTCCGACTCTAGGGTGCAGTGCTCATCTCCGTTTCTAAGGCTGAAGAGCTAGCGCTGTCTGAAGACGCTGTCTGAAGACGTGATCATGTGGCCGGCATGACTAACGGAATGCTGTTACCTTCCAGCCGCAGCAGTACCTATTTATCTACTTGCAATTTCCTGCTTTCGAACTGCTAGGATGGCAGGAGCTGGGACAGGAGACGAGAGCTCACGCCTTCCCTCAGGTCTCGAACTGCTGTCCTACCGACCTTCCAGTCCGCAGTTCAGCATCTTAACCACTATATGTGGTTGAATATTGTGGTTGAATATTGTGGTTGAATGATTACTCCAGTGAGAAACAAACAATACCCAGATTTCAATAAATGTGTCCATCTAGAGTCCTCCTTTTGCATATTCATAATACTGTAAATTGCTGTGGACCTTGAGCTGGAGACCCTGGCAGCAGAGCTGAGGATTCTTACCCCCTCTACCACCAAGGCATCTTCCAGACAGAGAGAGATATTGATCTGATCTATGCTGCACTGCAGCATACCTTCTATGATGGCCAGTACAACTACTCTTCTGCCTAGATTCTCTGAGGAGCCAACAAGGGCCTGGCTGGCTCTATATTAACCCTCGATTTAAAGGACCTCAATTTAACAAACTCTGGAAACGACAGGCATTTTCTGTTTCATTAAGAAATAATCATATACATTTTGGGCATGCATGTCTTCATTGACAAAGGCATTTAGATTTAACAGAGTTTGGGTATTAAACACTCCTTCCTCTCTATTGGTTCGTTTAATCAAGGGTTTGCTGTAGTACCTGCTCCAGGTCCAGGTTTCTCAGTCTGAGCAACATCACTGTCAGAGTAGCAACGCAGACTGTTTTGCCTCACCCTCCTTCAGTACTAAGCCCCAGTCTGGCCACCGCTACTCTTTCTCCCTTTGGCCCTTCTGATCCTCCTCAACCCAACCTGCCATTTGACCTCAGTCTGTCTCGACTCCATCTCAGCCCCCTCAGCCCCCTTTGACTCCTGCCTACCTGCTCTGCAATCGGACCCCCCTGGCTGCAGCCTGGCTCAAAGTCGGTACAAGGTCTGATCAGCATGTGAGCCTAATAGTTGGAGATTACGATGACTTCCAAATGGATGCAGTACAAATCCTTTCATTGCCTTTGCATTGTTTTCAGTCAATCCACTTTTTTTCAGCTGTCACAGAAACGTCCCTGTACTTAGTCACCAGGAATTACACACTCTGTTGTTTTTAAGTTTTGAAACCAAATACTTTATTTTGACATGAATCCCATGGGGCTGAAAGCCTAAAATAAATGGCAAAAAGTATACAGTACTGAGTAATAATGCAGAAATATAAATGATACACCAATTCTTCACTTTTCAGCATTTGGTGAATTCATGAGGCTGAAAAAAAAAATCTGTGTGTGTGTGGGAGGGGGGGGTCCTATGAGACAGGGGATCTTTTTCCACAATAAAAACAGTCTTTATGCAAAAATTGTATTCATAAGCCTCAGTGACTACACAATACAGATTTCACAGGCAATGGATTGGAAGCACAACTCGCAACATGCCATCCGCATTCACTAAACTTTCATATCACAAAGAGAAGAGACTATACAATTGATCAACAATTAGTATGAAGGCCGCAGTCTGCTAGGTTTTGACCAGTAACAGAATGTCTCATTCAGTTCTTATATAGCACAAAGCAACAAGGAACAAGGTTGCAAAATTGCATTTTCACAGGTAATTGTACATTTTCTAGATACAAGAACTGCCTTGCTCAGTCAGATGAGATCAGATTTGTCTCGATGAAGAACAGGCCCTTGAGAGCATGTCTGTATATGATGTTCCAAAGGAAGATACAAAGTAAGGATGAAAAATGTAGTAAAAAATATATTTGCCCCTGAGGAGCATGGTTTTCCAACTGGCTGGCCATCTCTATTGCCTTCCACTAAGTACAGACTTCCTAAGCATATTGGTCTTTTCTGAACATGGGCTTTTCGATTCTCCAGTCTCCAGGCAAAGAAAATTATATTATAGTTCTTTGAACATCCAAACACAGAGCAGTGCATTGTAGAGTGCAATGACTCTTCTCTGGCTCTGGGTGTTGGTCGTGGTTGGCAGCCTAGAGCCAGAATTTGCGAAGGGTTTCCCAGGGCTCAGACACAGCAGGAGCCACTCAGAGGGGAGAGGGAAGCTGGGTACGGACTTCTAAGGGCCATGAGCCCTGACTGGCCTCAGACTTGGTCGGGGGTTGAGTCATCTTCCTCCTTGACCTTGGCTGCTTGTGTGGGTCCTCGCAGCTGAAGCATCTGTACAGCTCAGCCACCTGCCCTTTACTGAGCCTCCCCACCGGCCTATCCAGGACTGCTATATGGGGTTGAGTGTACTAGGTATGGTCTGCCTCTTCCAGCTTGGGCCCAGGCTCAAGTGGCCCTACAGAGGTGGTCCCACCCCCTCCTCGTCTCCCTCTGTGCCATTCCCCAGCCCCTCCTCACAGTTTGGCCTCTGCAGAGATTACTCCCATCAGCGCAGCTCCGGCCGGGTGAGAGGAGCCGCCACCTCTGTCCGTGCCCCAACGCAGGGGCCAAGCCACACCTGGCACTCCCAGGTTTCCCCATTGCGACCAACCTGGATTGCCCCAGAATGCAGTGGGGCTCGTGTGCCAGCATCGGGATTGCCCAGCCCACGCTACATCCCAGCCCCGCTAGCCTTGGAGGTCCGGGACCGTGCGTGTCTTGAGGCCTGTTGCAACGGGAGGCTGGTGAGTAGATCCCTGAACAACTCTGTAAGAATAACCGAAATGAAGTGACATATAAGTGCTAAGAAACAGTGCCACAATGAGTCTGGGCTTGCACATTTCCTCGCCCTTCCTCTGTGCACAAAGGAGACAACAAGCTTCTACCCATTGCTTTCACAGAAACAAACCGATTTTCCATTTCATCAGAACAACAGTTTGATCTTGTTTTGTTAACTAGCTGCATTTTGTACAAACCAAGGTTTCCCACTTTGTGCAAAATGGGAAAAATGGTTTATTGAGAACAGTGAAGGAAGTTTCTAATTGCACACAAAGGAGAAAAGAGACCCTACAAGTCCCATGCATGTTCTTATAATGCTAACTAGTTGTATAGCACTGCATGTAAACTGGGCCAAAATGAGAAACAGATTGGCTAGATAGCAAATCTGAGTCTAAAGACCTCTTTTTCCAAATGTATGTGCCTCCGTATAGTGTGCAAACAAGATCCATGACCAAGACATCTGTACAGCAAGAACATGGGCTTACTATTTATGACACAGGCATCTCAAAAATAACTAACCGTAGAAGAGGATGAAGAGTTCAGTGTGTCAAAAGCAGCAGACCATCGTCTGTGAGTAGAGCCAGAGTACAGTGATAAGTGGTTCAGTGCTATCTGATCTTCTATGACCTGACTGCTTGCTTGGCTTAGAGTGAGCAACAACCTACAGAATAGCGAACAAGAAACAGCAGCACTCAAGGCAAGACACTTTCAAGTTTCTCCAGTTGTGGGTTGTGATGTTTACGGAATGCAGTTGAAACATTCTTAACTGAGCAGCGTCTTGATTCAAAACATCACACACGCTTGCTAGATATTTAATTGCCATTTGTACTGACTGTTTTCATTCAAAGAGCAATGTATTTCTATCATATTTATTAGCCTCAGGTTTTCTACATATCACTGGAGACCCCACCCCTTCAATTAATTTGTGTTTTCTTCTCGTATACATTGCACAAATACTTTAAAATTCTATTGACTGCACTGGCACACCTGTTTTATTCTTTCTTTTTTTAATCTATCTCTAACTCTTTGTTCTCTAGAAAACAAATCAAGTAACAAGTTGTAGTCCATTGCACTAGGCTATTGAATTGCATTCTACTGTGTATCTAATTATTGGACACGTCTTTGAAAGAATGACTGTTCTTGAAAAGGAGAGAATACTCTGCTCCAAGTTCAATCTATTTATTCACTAGTACTTTTCGTAAGTCAGGTCCCTCTGAAATGCAGCAATTAACATGGCTATACAGATGCTAGGTGTTTACAACATGGAATGCCATGTAAAATTTATAAGATAGAATTGATAAAAAATGTCTGACAGCCTCTGAAAGCTGTGTGGATACACTACACAATGTGCTTTTTATGTGTTCACATGTAAAAGTTACATGTTTTTAGGTCTCACTGTTTCAATGGAATTTACTTGGTTTAAGCCCAAGAACGTCTGCTTCACATTACCTGATGAGATGACCACTTCTCTCATCTCCTCCACACTTCCTCTTCTACCCCATCCTCTTCTTGCTTTTCCAAATCAGGGAATGGGAGGAGGGGAAGCAGTGGCGGCAAGTGGGCAGATGGAGATAGGCTCCCCCTGCCAATATGCTGCTTAAGGCAACTGTCTTAGTTGCCATCATGGATGAGCAGCCTTTCTTTTTTTTTTTTTTAAGATGTACAGTGATCCCTCTCTATTGGCAAGTTCAGGATTCGCTGACTTGACTCACTGCGGATCCTGGACCCGCGAGGTCCATCTTAAAAACACTGGTAAAAAGGAAAAAAAAAACTTAAATGAGGGTTTTTTAAAACCTTTTAGAAGCAAACCACCGCGTGTTCTTGCTTATAATATCCCGAAATCGTGCTCTGGAAGCCTGTTCTGGGTCACGTGACTCCCCTCTCCCAAGGTCGCCCTAGAATGCATTGCAATGCATTCTGGAGCTATTTGGCATTTGCCTTCGGCATAGGAAAAGGCGGGATATAATTTTTTTAAATAAATACATATTTTGGGAGAGGGAGTTATGCGACTCGGAAGAGGCTTCCAGAGCGGGATTTCAGGCTGTTATAAGCAAGAACACGCAGTGGTTTGCTTCTAAAAGGTTAAACACATTTTTAACCTTTTTTCTCTTTTAACAGCATTTTTTGGTGGACTCTGGTATCCACAGACCCTTGCTATCCATGGGGGGGGTCGCTATCGCCCCTCGCTATCCATGGGGGACACTGATAGCCATGCAGCTGCCGACAATTCAAGCAAGAGGAGTCTGGCGAAGCATGAGGAGACAAAAAGGGGGAGAGAGAAAGCGGTAGGAGAGGAAAGCAAGAATGAAGGGGACAAGGATGTGGAAGATAGAGGAGCACAAACAAGGAAAGCAAGAAGAAGTGAGAATGCCAAGCTGGGAGAGAGACAGGCAAACACAGAAAAGGTGAAGGAGAAAGAGCCCCAGTGTGGAGGAGGGGCAGGGAAAAGGGGGAGAGATAAGAGGCAGGCCAGGCTCGGGGGGGGGGGGTCTGGGAGAGAGAAGAACAAGAATAATCCCTTGGGAAGCTCCAACTTGCCATTCCAAGCTATAACATGCCGTAATAATGCGCATGGCTCTGCCTTCCAGCTGTCCCAAACTACTGTGCTGCTGTTAACATTCTGCATGAATGCCGAAGGCTCCATGGCCTCTGCCCCAGCCAGCTGTAATACCGAGACAACAATATTAATGGCTCCAGTTCCAACATGAGAGACTGAAGTGTATTAACAAAATAATAGGTCGATAAAATAGTCTGTTATAATGCTTATGCAAATATTGTGGTTTTCACCATAAGCCTCATAAGGAGGAATATTGGAATACCAATGGCAAAACACCGAGATGATCAGACAGAATATAATTTTTTTTCCAAGTGAGAAGAAATGTATTAAGTATCGTATTGGGAGGGGTGGAGGGGATAGAACAAGTTTCACTTTTAGCACTGTATAAAATATGAATTGTGATAGCAATATTGGAAAGAGAAGCTTATTTGGAGCTGACCTCTAGAGAATTTTGGGTATGACACCTTATAATATTTTGCATGACCCAGGAACCTAAATTATAATGAGAATGTTGATGAAACATGGCAACCCTAACTAATATCCAACAAGCAAATCATTTCCTTATGTAATTGAATTTGCAGTTGGGGTTCACCACAGTGAAGGAACCTATTAGCTCTTATGCTTTTCTCTTGCCATGGTGAATACCAGCTGCCACCACACAGAGGCATGCTTTTAAGAAATATTAACCAAGTGAAAGTGCTTGGGAAAATATTTTTGTAATGATTTTACTATATCACATGCAAAAGTTTCACTCTTCCTGGTTGTTTCTAACAAATGACTGTTGGAAAGCCCAAAAATCAGCCACAACAGTGTATTATAGGGAAAACTCATATAATCACATGAAGTGGCCTTATACCACATCAGACCATTGGAGCATCTAAGTCAGGGCAGCCCAACACACAGCCTTTTTTGGTGGCCCTTGGCAAGCTCGGTGAGACTGTGGCGTGAGCCTACAAGTGGGCAGAACTGCTGCACATGGTTTTTCCATGTTTGGAAAAAGCTCTGTTCTGACTCCTTTACTGCTATTTTTAGACTCTGGTTCGGCCTCCGAACCCAGAAGTATGTGGCGGTGACATCATTGTGTGACGTGTTTTGCGTCATCATGTGACACGTTTCACATAACCGCCACTTGCTTCCGGGTTCCGTGCAGCCCACGGGAAGACAAGTTGGATGCACTGATCTAGGTGAATACTATCTACACAGATAGCCATGGCTTCAGACGGGTCTTTTTCCCAGCGCTACCTGGAGATACCAATGATTGAACCTGGGAACTCAAATGTAGAGAGACTTGCACGGGGGGCACTTTCAAACATATGTTACCCCACTCATATATTCTGGAGCTCAAACTTGAAAGAGATATCAGTTTTCAGTGCAAGGAATGGAACACAAAGCTTCTGAATAGCTTACAATTCTCTTTCCCTCCTAAGACAAAAATAAAATGGGTCTTAATAAGACAGATGGATAGGAAAAGTTAATAATTTACATTTGCAATTAGTTACTGGCTGTTTATCCAGAGTTTTTCCAATTGTAGCTTGTAGTATCTCTGCCATCAGGGCTCCCAAATGAGATTAACTTTACAGCAACCACACTTCTGGCAAACCACAAACCATGGTTGCTCAAACCCGTTCATACTATGCAGTTCCACGTAGATTTGAACATGTTTGTAAAATTGGTGGTCTGATTCCACCTGATATTATTTCTGCTTCTTGTTATGAAGCCACATTTTATAACGAGTTTCTGATTAATTTTTCTCCAGATGCTAGAAAATTGCTACAAAACCTCACACAAACTACAACACTGAAGGGGCACAGATCCGATAATGGGAAGTCCTATATATTTGGTCACACCAGCAAGGTCTTTTTGAGCTTTCCTTTCTGCTCAGATGCAACACATCATTACTTCTCCTAGCCTATGTTGAACATGCTACTCTTGGAGCCAATTTGATTGATGCCAGGTGTGATTTGATTAGACACCAGATTTCACAGGCTTTGATTTGATGCCGACATTGATTTCTCTTGACACGTTTGACTTGTTAAGTATAAAGCCAAGACCAACACAAAAATGTTTAAGAAAAAACAAAACAAAACAAATGTAAGCTTTCTCTTATGTGGGTGTGTTGCACACACACACACACACACACACACACACACACACACACACACACACACACACACACATCTTTCAGGGGGGGAAACTCACACAGTTGCTCAAGGTGAACACAATCATAGGAATTGTCTAAAGGTCAATGCTACGATTAATGATGCACAGATAGTAAATCCACAAAACAGAAATATTCCTATCAATCCCATGTCCTAGTCTGAGGAAGTCTTGTAAAATATTTTGCAGAATTCACACATCATGGATAGCTTACATTTCCATTTGAAAACATTCTCATACACCAGTGCTTTTTCTGACTTCAGAGAATCTTTTTCACTTGTTCACAAGGTGTGTTTGGACATCTGCCCGAGAACACTAGTGTGTCACAGAGACACACATTCTAAGGCAGACACAGAGTTCATGGCAGTGCAATCCTATGCCATGTCTAATCAGAAGTAAGCCCAGTGGCGTTCCCAGCCCTTCCGGCGCCTGGGGGGACGGGGGGTTGGAGTGCCCCCGTCGTCAAGCCCGGCTCCGCGCCCCTCCAAGCAGCCGGGCTTGGGGCTGAGCGGCGCGGCAGCGGACCGGAGCCCCCGGAAGCAGCGCGCCCACTCGGCGCGTCACCGGCTTCCGGAGGCTCCACTCCGAGGCCGGGACAAGTCCTCCTCCGAGCGACCGCCCAGTTCAATGCGCCTTTTATTCCTTTTTCGCGCATGCGCAGAACCTTTCTGAGGGCAAACGGGCTGCCCGTTTGCCCTCAGAAAGGTTCTGCGCATGCGCGAAAAAGGAATAAAAGGCGCATCGAAGCGTTGGACCTTCTCAGAAGGCCCTGACTGCCGAACTGGGCAGTCGGTCGGAGGAGGGCTTGTCCCGGCCTCGGAGCGGAGCCTCCGGAAGCCGGTGACATGCCAAGTGGGCGCGCTGCTTCCGAGGGCTGCGCCAGCCGGGCTCCGGTGCCGTGCCTCACTGCGCTGCCCTGAGCCCGGCTGCCGCGCCCCCCCGAAAGCTCGGCGACTGGGGTGGAGCACACCAGCTCCCCCCATGATAGGACGCCACTGAGTAAGCCCCATTGAATTCAATGCAACATATTCCCAGGTAAGTGTGCCTAGGACTGCAGCCTGACTCACATTGATGCGTGGGCCCCAGATAAACTGAAGGCCATGGCACAGTGGCAGAGAGGATCTGATTATCAGGCAAGAAGTCCCAGGTTCAGTCGCTTGTATCTCTATGTAGGATTGGGAAAAGCCCTTGTCCGATCTAGAGCAGATCTAGGTAAAGGTAAAGGTATCCCCTGACAATTAAGTCCAGTCGTGTCCGACTCTAGGGTGTGGTGCTCATCTCCATTTCAAAGCCGAAGAGCCAGCGTTGTCCGAAGACGCCTCCGTGGTCATGTGGCTGGCATGACTCTCCTTGCCGCAGTACGTAGCATGCAGCTGGAACACGGAGCGCTGTTTACCTTCCCGCAAGCAGTACCTATTTATCTACTCGCATTAACATGCTTTGGAACTGCTAGGTTGGCAGGAGCTGGCCAAGCAATGAGAGCTCACCCGTCGCGGATTCGAACTGCCGACCTTTCGATCAACAGCTCATGGTTCAGTGGTTTAACCCACTGCGCCACCCGCTGGACCCAATTATTTCATAAGGTAGTATCATAAGTTCACCCGCTGGACTCAATTATTTCATAAGGTAGTATCATAAGTTCACGAACGTTCAAATGAGAGAATGACCTAAAATAGGGGTTCTCAACCTGTGGTATGCGTACCCCTAGGGATACGCCGACCACTTGCTGGGGGTACGCCAAGCCCTTCCCCTTATCTGCTCCACCAGCAGCTAATTAAGACTCAATTAGCATGGATTTTAAATTGTAAGTATTTCTGGAGTCGGCGAGCTCCACAGCACTAAGTTCACATCAGTTACAGCTCACAGCTGATCGTCGGGAGTTAATTTATTCATGCAAGTTAATTTATTCAGGCTGGACGGGGGTAGGATGCAAGTACTGTAGCTTGCTAGCAACAGCGGCACCCAGAGCAGAAGGCAGCGATGAGGAATCTGCAGTGATGAGAGACTCGCAGGAGTCTAACCCGATCAATTAATTGTTGTTGTTGTTGTTCAGTCGTTAAGTCGTGTCCGACCCTTCGTGATCCCATGAACCATATCCCGCCAGGCCTTCCTGTCCTCCACTATCTTCCTGAGTTCGCTCATATTCATGTTCGTTGCATCGATGATGCTGTCTAACCATCTCATCCTTGGCCTTCCCCTTCTCCTTTTGCCTTCAATCTTTCCCAGCATCAGAGTCTTCTCCAGAGAGTCCTCTCTTCGCATTAGGTGGCCAAAATATTTGAGTTTCAGCCTTAGTACCTGTCCTTCCAGGGAACAGTCAGGCTTGATTTCATTTAGAATTGACTGATTTGATCTCCTAGCAGTCCAAGGGACTCTCAGGAGTCTTCTCCAGCACCACAGTTCAAAAGCATCTATTCTTCGGCGCTCAGCCTTCCTTATGGTCCAACTCTCGCAACCATACATTGCTACTGGGAACACCATCGCCCTGACTATACGAACTTTTGTTGGCATGGTGATATCTCTGCTTTTTATTATGCTGTCTAAGTTTGCCATAGCTTTCCTTCCAAGGAGTAAGCGTCTTTTAATTTCATGGCTGCTGTCTCCGTCTGCAGTGATCTTGGAGCCCAGAAAAGTAAAATCTGTTACTGCTTCCATTTCTGCCCCTTCTATTTGCCAGGAATTGATGGGCCCAGATGCCATGATCTTAGTTTTATTAATGTTGAGTTTCAAGCCAACTTTTGCACTCTCCTCTTTCACTCTCATCAAGAGGCTCTTTAGTTCTTCTTCACTTTCTGCCATTAGGGTGGTATCGTCTGCATATCTGAGGTTGTTGATATTTCTCCCGGCAATCTTGATTCCGGCTTGTGATTCATTCAGCCCTGCATTTCTCATAATGTACTCTGCATATAAGTTAAATAAGCAGGGTGACAATATACAGCCTTGCCGTACTCCCTTCCCAATTTTGAACCAATCAGTTGTTCCATGGCCGGTTCGAACTGTTGCTTCTTGACCCGCATACAGGTTTCTCAAGAGACAGGTAAGGTGGTCTGGTACCCCCATCTCTTTAAGAATTTGCCACAGTTTGTTGTGATCCACACAATCAAAGGCTTTTGCGTAGTCAATGAAGCAGAAGTAGGTGTTTTTTTGGAACTCTCGTGCTTTCTCCATGATCCACCGCATGTTGGCAATTTGATCTCTAGTTCCTCTGCCTCTTCGAAACCCAGCTTGTACGTCCGGTAGTTCTCGGTCCACGTACTGCTGAAGCCTAGCTTGTAGGATTTTGAGCATAACCTTGCTAGCATGTGAAATGAGTGCAATTGTGCGGTAGTTTGAGCACTCTTTGGCACTGCCCTTCTTTGGAATTGGAACGTAAACTGACCTTTTCCAATCCTTTGGCCACTGCTGAGTTTTCCAAATTTGTTGGCATATTGAGTGCAGCACTTTCACAGCATCATCATTTAGGATTTTAAGTAGCTCAGCTGGGATATTATCATCTCCACTAGCTTTGTTGTTAGTAATGCTACCTAAGGCCCACTTGACTTCACTCTCTAGGATGTCCGGCTCTGGGTCAGTAACCACACCAGCGTGGTCATCAGGAACATTAAGATCTTTCTTGTATAGTTCTTCTGTGTATTCTTGCCATCTCTTCTTAATCTCTTCTGCTTCTGTTAGGTCCTTGCCTTTTTTGTCCTTTATCATGCCCATCTTGGCACAAAACGTTCCCTTGATATCTCCAATTTTCTTGAAGAGATCTCTAGTCCTCCCCATTCTGTTGTTTTCCTCGATTTCCTTGCATTGTTCATTTAAGAAGGCCTTCTTATCTCTCCTTGCTATTCTCTGGAACTCTGCATTCAGTTGTTTATATCTTTCCCTTTCACCCTTGCTTTTTGCATTCCTTCTTTCCACAGCTATTTGTAAAGCCTCATCTGACAGCCACTTTGCTTTCTTGCATTTCTTTTTCTTTGGGATGGTTTTAGTTGCTGCCTCCTGTACAATGTTACGAACTTCCATCCATAGTTCTTCAGGTACTCTGTCTACCAGGTCTAATGCCCTAAATCTATTCTTCACCTCCACTGTATACTCATAAGGGATATGGTTTAGGTCATATCTGACTGGTCTAGTGGTGTTCCCCACATTCTTCAGTTTAAGTCTGAATTTTGCAAGAAGAAGCTCATGATCTGAGCCACAGTCAGCTCCAGGTCTTGTTTTTACTGATTGTATAGAGCTTCTCCATCTTTGGCTGCAAAGCACATAATCTATCTGGTTTCGGTATTGACCATCTGGTGATGTCCATGTGTAGAGTCGCCTCTTGTGTTGTTGGAAAAGAGTGTTTGCTATGACCAGCGTGTTCTCTTGACAGAACTCCGTTAGCCTTTGCCCTGCTTCATTTTGCACTCCAAGGCCAAACTTGCCTGTTGTTCCGTTTATTTCTTGATTTCCTATTTTAGCATTCCAGTCTCCTACGATGTAAAGGACATCTTTTTTGGGTGCTAGTTCTAGAAGGTGTTGTAGGTCTTCATAGAACCGGTCAACTTCATCTTCTTCGGCATCAGTGGTTGGGGCATACACTTGGATTACTGTAATGTTGAATGGTTTGCCTTGGATTCGAACTGAAATCATTCTGTCGTTTTTGAGGTTGCACCCCAGTACTGCCTTTCCCACTCTTTTATTGACTATGAGAGCTACTCCATTTCTTCTAAGGGATTCATGCCCACAGTAGTAGATATGATGGTCACCTGACTTAAATTCGCCCATGCCCGTCCATTTTAGTTCGCTGATTCCCAAGATGTCAATGTTCAATCTTATCATCTCATTTTTGACCACATCCAGCTTGCCTTGATTCATAGACCTCACATTCCATGTTCCTAAGCAGTATTGCTCCTTGCAGCATTGGATTTTCCTTTCAACCTCAGACACATCCACAGCTGGACGTCCTATTGGCTTTGGCCCAGCCGCTTCACTCTTTCTGGGTCTACTTGGAATAGTCCTCCGCTCTTCCTCAGTAGCATATTGGACACCTTCCGACCTGAGGGGCTCATCTTCCGGCGTCATATCTTTTAGCCTTTTGGTACTGTTCATGGGATCAATTAATTAGTTTAATTAATTACATAATCTAATTAATTAGCTAATTAAGTATAGGGGGTATTTGGACCATGCAGGACCGTGACAGGGGGTACAGGGAACAAAGGTTGAGAACCCCTGACCTAAAACACACCACATAAATCAGATGTAGCTGTACACTGCAGGAGAACATCAATAGCAGTGGGAAGATCCCTTCAGTGTTGATTAATTTATTTTTTTGAGAAACATGTGAGGAGCTTCTGAGGAACTCCCAGAGCTTCTCTAGGACACCATTAGAAAATTATACCATATATCAAATATTCAAGAAACAGAAAGCAATCCAGTCTCTACCTTATTAAAAAAAAAACTGTTCTAATCAGAAAGCTAAATAGGTAACTGTAATCTTAAACTCCAGAAGAGTCCATAAGGAATTGTATTAAAATCACCAGTCTAATTTCTGTAGACCTCATATCAGACATAAACCACATTACTATCCATAAAGTGTCACCAGCTTCTCCCCTAAGTAATCCAACCCCATCAGGAACTTGGGGTAGTAGTTTTAATAAAATGGGACTCGTAAGTTTTTATTACATTTATAATGAATGCTTTTCAATTTTATTGGCTCTTGGAAGGAGCAATTTAGCTCCTCTATTAAAATGTGACTTTATATCCCTCAAAAGCATACAGGTTTCAATTTTGTGTTTCTAACACTACAAAATATAAATGCAGATACTGAGGTTTTAATAAAGGCAAGAGGTTCCTTTCACAGATGATGCAGAATGAGAATTTAGAACATTACAAGAACAGAAGATGAAAATCTGTCCTAGCCCGATTTATTCATCATGATTGTTACTCAGCTCATAATCTCACAACTTTTATCTATGGTCACATCAGGTTAGGTAATACATTCAGATATTAATAAACCCAAATGCTTGCTATTCAAGTTTCTCAGTAGAAAAGTACACTAAGCCCTTTCAAATTCCATGATAGTACTTTCTAGAATAAGGAATTGTTTCATTCCAATACACAATTCTTCACATTCTTTAACCTAATTGGACATCTATGGAGGTTGGGTACTGAAACTGTGTTTAGACCGTAGTAATACCCTGAATTAAGGAAGACCAGGACCTACAATATTGATTTGCATAATTATTGCATATACTGTATAGTGCATCACATGAAATTCTGCCTTCATTTGAAGTGGGACCACCCCTTATCTCTACCATTTCTGCTTAAACATTAATGTGTTCCATATACAGTAATTTCAATTGAAAAGCATTAGGTACTCACCTACATAAGCTCTTTACAGAGACTATGATGCTCAAGATGCACAGAGGTGTATTTGTTTGAGCAAGCATACGATTTCTGAGAAAGCTGAATAAAACAGCAGAAAGAACAAAATGTAAAATCAAGGTCCAAATTGCTGTGTGACAGAAGCCACTGGAAAGATAGGAAAGGCTTTTGAAAAAGCTTCAATATAGGGGTGGCTATACGTGTAGGGTTTGCAAGTTATCTGACAACATGGATCAGTCCAATCAGGTGGAGCACCTCCAGCCCATTCCTGTACACCTATTCCAGTACACTTAGCCCAGTCCTGATATTTATGATGGTTAGCACAGAAACTCTACACGATTACATTGGCCCTGAGGGTGACTTTCAATGCTAACAACGCAATCCTAGGCATGTCTACTCAGCAGTACATTCCACTCAGTAGCGTCGCTAGACACGCGACACCCTAGGGCTGGGGGGTGCGCGACGCCCCCCCCGCCCTAGGGTGTCACCCACCCCCCGCCGAACTGGAGGCCGGGGAGCCGGCCTCAGAACGTCTAGCTCCGCAAGCACTCCAGGGCCTTCTGAAGGCCCGCTGGCTCAAAACGTAAAGTTTTACGTTTTTCGCGCATGCGCAGTACATTTTCTGAGGGCAAAGGGCTGCCCATTTGCCCTCAGAAAAGCAATGCGCATGCGCGAAAACGTAAAACTTTACGTTTTGAGCCAGTGGGCCTTCAGAAGGCCTTGGAGCATCGGCGGGGTCGGACGCTCCAAGGCTGGCTCCCTGGCCTCGGAGCATCCGGCCTCGGAGCGTCCGATGGTGACGCACGGGTGACGTCACCCCTTTGCGTGTGTCCAACCCCTGGCAGTCTGCCCCCCCGCCAGGCTCCGTCGACGCCTCCGATCCCACTGTATTCAATGGGACTTACTCCCAGGTAAGTGTGTGTAAGACTGAAGCCTTAATGTGTTAGAACCTCCGTTTCTATTGTATCCTCCTTCTTCAATGTGATTAAGATGTAAGCCTGTGGTGGAGTACCATGTGTTCTACCTCCCTCCTGTTGCACTGTTGCCTGATCAAAGTGGGGGGGGGGGTCATCCAAACAGTCCCTCTGTAAATAGTACAGTACTTTAAAGTAGTGTTTACATTACATACGGACGGATAGCTGCCCTGCATTGCTTCCAACTGAGATGTGTATTCATGCGTGTGCCAATCACATTCTGGTGCAACTGGATCTTGTACCTTTTAAAAAATACAGCTGGTGCTGAAACAGGCTAGGCTCACCTAATATTCCTATGCTACTTCAGAAAAAAAATAAAGCAGTAATCTTCTTGAGTCAAATACAAGTGTTAAGATGACAAACATGCTAAAGTGAAGAGGAAAAAAAGACCCTTTAGGGCTTTCTGCATATCCCGTGAATATCTAATTTGCTTTCTCTTAAGTTTCACAGTTGCTAATAGGCTGCCATTTTTCAAGTAAATAGAAGAACTGTTTGCTTGTTCTTTTTATTTAGCCAATTCTCAAGCCAAGCGCCAACTTAGTTCTGCAACTATTCATTGTGGTAGTTTTAATCGCACTTTAAAAAAGGATACTTTGCTTTACTTCTTTGGGTTTATTCTAGTGCACAGCTAATTCAAACAAAACAAATTTTTATAAGGACAGATATAACATAACCACAAATTTAAAAAGTCAACCTAGTACGTGTACGTGTGTGTGTGTGTGTGTGTGTGTGTGTGTGTGTGTGTTTTCCTTTCCTATCAGAAAACAAATATCACAAGTAATAGAGGTGCCTACCTTAGTTATCTGCCACAAAATGGAGGCAGTGGTATGAACAATCATTTAAAGCATCCAATACATATTGAAATATCATCACACATTAGGTAAACAATCACCTTCTCTGCAAGATGAGTGCACAGAGATATGGTGGGTATACACCTATATGATTTATATAGTCTCTCTCACTCACTCACTCACACACACAGCACAGATGTTAGGATACTTTTGGTTCTTTTCATTTCCAACTGTTTGTGAATCAAGTGGAAAGTCTAGAAGAGCAGGTGAAAGGAGTGAATCTTCAGAAAAGAAGGTTGGGAAAAGATTGAAGATAGCGGTCCAGAATTAGTAGCCCGCAGGTGTTTTGAAACAGTTTCAAATATTGGTACCTGGTATACAAGCCCGACGTGTGTGTTTTTTTATAGTGAGTTCTAATCAGGGCCACGTGCCACAACATTGCAGACAAAGGTCGATTCAATTTTTATTTGATGCTGCTTTCCCACAAAATTGTGCTCAAAATACACAAGAAAAAAAAAACCCAGCAATAACCATCGATCCAGAGGGAACCAAACAGCAGCATATCAGTGGACATTTAAATTCTATAAACTTAGCAATATTTCAATGAACGCTGCCACACCAATCCATTCAGTTTCCATTTGTAAGTATCAATGACTACAGCAGCAAGGATATTAATATGCATAATGATCTGGTTACCCAAACACATCAAAATAAATTAGGAGCAGACTATAAAAAACAGAATGTGACACTGAGTACAGAATCCAGGTTCTGAAGAACGTTCCCCAATTTTATTACTTTATAACAAATACAAAATGGCAGGAAAAAAAAACATTAGAAATCTATAAACAGAACACATAACCATAAAAAGTATCATTTGCAAATCATGATTGTATAGTCTCAGGTTAACAAAGTATTGAAATAGATATCAATATCTTATTAGTTCATCCAGAAGGAATTCAGAATAAGTAAATTTCCAAGACATTTATGTCATGGTGTCCCATTCAATATTGAATAAAAGGGCCCCACGTTGCATAATAATTATTGCTTTAAATTCTAATTTCTCCTACTCTAATGTGGAGTTTCATTCTAATATAGGTGGAAAATCACAACCTTTCATTCTTTACTACAAGCTATACTCTCTGAAATCATCCCGAAGCTGACATGATAAAACTAGTCTTGAAGCAACCAATATACAGGCTACTACAGCCAAGGTGGGCTGGACGGAGAAGAGCAGTGATGTCATCAGCAGAAGTGCTTAATAAGTGCTGCCTCTGAAACTCTTTTCAAAGGATATTTGTCAAAAAGAATCATCAGGCTCAAACTGAGGAGGCAAACTGAGAAATTTGCCTAGAAGCATACGTTGATGTCTAGGCCATTGACTTCCTGCTTGAAAGAGTGGATGTAGCTCATGTTACATTAAGGCAGTGTTTCCCAAACTTTCTCGACCTGCGGCTCCCTTGACCATTGGCCGTGGCTCCCCATTACATTATGTTGATGCCTGCCAATAGGCATAGCACTAATATAGAACGGAAACTGTTATGACCCGCAACCATGTAATACGATCATATCATCTTCGGGATTAAGGTAATAAAAAACACACTAAAAACTGTTTTAAAAGTACAGGTATAATTTTAAAAGGATCTTTATTTCTTTGTTTTTAAATACATGGCTGCTAAACCCATATTTCCTGTCTCGTTGAATGTTTTAAAAGTATCTGCAGATGGAGACTTTATAAGTCTTTTAAAATACACCACTGTGTAATAAAATACCTTAAAAGCTTGTTGTAAAATACAATAAAACCACTTTAAAAACAGTAAAACTGGCATTACGTTTCATTCACTAGCCGTGAACTTCTTCAGATGAAAAGAATATAGCCTGTGCTGGCAGGAAGATGTTAAAATCATCGCAGTCCTGCTGGTGTAATTTAAAAGGATTTTGCCCTGCATTCCTAGAGGCAATTAACAGCTACAGCTGCTTCTACAGCTGCTATAACCTGACCCTGCAAGCACTCACTCATATTGCCCCTAGTGGTCACCTGTATGTTAACCTGTCATTTATTTATACCTTTGCTAATGGCTGGAGTCCAAATTGTATTCATCATTGATACTTCTGGTTTGCGGTTTAAAATTTGTTTGCCGTGTTTAAAAATCTCTATAGATTTTTAGATTAACCCTCTAGACTTAGACTAGCTTTATAATTGGACTCATGGCACAATCTTTTGGTATCATTAAAATTAATATTGGACACCTCCTTGGACACTTTCCAGCGAGGCCTAAAAACCTTCTTGTTCAAAGAAGCCTTCTGAGCCTTTGCCTTTTTAACATCTTGCTAGTACGGGTGGGGTGCTGCTGTTTTTATGATCTTGTTTTAAATGTAATTTTTAATCAATTTTAGATGTTTTTATTAGTTTAATTAACAGTTTTTTTTACTGTTTAAAAAGTAATTATCTATTTGTATTTTTTGTATTTTATTTTTGTTGTAAGCCGCCTTGGGTCCCTTTGGGGAGAAAAGCGGGATAGAAATATTGTAAATAAATAAATAAATAAATATTGTGGCCTGATTCCATAGCATGTTGCGCTAAGGCAGATTGTTCAACATGTTCCAATCTGCATGCGCGTTCATGTTCCTTAATTCTAGTTGATATAAAGCGTTTCGTAGTCCCTATATAGACTTGTCCACAACTACAGGGCACTCTGTAAACTTCTGGTGTGCTCAAACTGGGTCTGGCATCCTTAGGATTCCTTAAAAGTTGAGATATTTTTTGTGTAGGTTTAAAAATAGTTCTAATGTTATATTTCCCCATTACCCTCCCAATCCTATCTGTAGTACCTTTAATAAAGGGTAAACACACTGATGCCCTAGGTTCTTCTTCTAACTCTTCTCTATTGATACCGTTATTCTGTTGCTTCCAAATCTGCCTATCCCATGTCCTATTTATTTGGTGTAGTGCAAACCCATTTGCCAGTAATGAGTATGTCACCTTCCTCCTCTCCTGTGGAAGGGAGCATAGCACTGTTTTACGAGAGGATTCCTAGGCACTCTGCAGCTCCCCAGCTGGTTTCCGCGGCTCCCAGTTTGGGAACTACTGCATTAAGTCTATATTTTCTATGCAAATTTCCCTGTGTAAGTACGATGGAACACATTGAGACTTACTTCTGAGTAGACATGCCTAGGCTAGCACTCTAGTATACCTTTTATATTTATTGGGGTATTTTTAAATATCATTTTTCCATTTTCACACATTTGTTGTAAATTATTTCAAAATCCGTTTGGGATGAAAGGAGCTACATCTTTAAATGAAGTCCAATAAGTTCCAAAGTAGAAATACATGGCAGAAAAAGAAAAAGATGGCAATTAAGCAACTACAGTGCAATCCTATGCACATTTACCTGGGAGTAAGCCCCACTGAATACAGTGGGGCTTACTTCTGAGTAAAGCTGCATGCAGTGGTAGCTTGCGCGCCCAGGGGCGGCGGGGCCTCGGCTCAGCGCCCCTCGGAAGTGAGGTCACCTGACGTCACGTGGCGCGCGACGAGGGAGCGCTTCTTGCGCCCTGTAGCCAATGAGGAGGGCGGAGGACCCCCCTCCGCCCTCCTTATTGGCTACAGGGCGCAAGAAGCCCGCCCTCGTCGCTTGTGTTCGTCTACAGGGAGGGAGGGAGGGCTTCTTGCGCCCTGTAGCCAATAAGGAGGGCGGAGGCAGGCGAGTTCCCCCTCCGCCCTCCTTATTGGCTACAGGGTGCAAGAAGCCCTCCCTCCCTCCCTGTAGATGAGCGACGACTCCGAGCCTTGGTGGTGGGTGCCCGGCCGGCTGGCCGGCGCTGCAGCGTGCCGCGGCGCTCCCTCAGCCGCGGCGCCTGGCTCAGCTGAGCCACTGGATCCACCATCCTTACGCCTCTGGCTGCATGGGATTGTACTGTTCAGGTTGATTTTGCGGTTGGGCCTAGCTATGCGAAGTGTCATGAGGAGCCTAGCACTTCAAAATTTACACAACACCACTGGGCTGCTTGTTGCAAATTATTAATTAAAATAGATTACCCACCTAAGAAATTTCCAACAGTTTGCCAGGTAGTATCACTCTAGGACTACAAGACAAATGGTGACCTCCAAACATTTTAATATGCCCTAATATATATCCTAGTATCCTTCTGTTTTTATAACAGAGCAAGGATGACAAATAACAGCCACCATATACGATCAAAATCTGTCATGTCAGCTTTACATTGCCAACAAAATGAGTTTGGTAAATTAATAACCTGCTTCACATTTTTTTAGAAGTGCTCTAAGCTTACTATTTCCCCAAAATGTGATAGTTATCTACCATTGCTATTAATGGCAATTAGATACATATAAAACAGTCCGAACCTACCTAAATTCCCATGCAGCAGGGCCAGCGCTGGCTATGCTACATCCTGCACGGAGAAAACAGATTCTGGAGGTCTCCGCAGGGTAAGGGGACGTTTGTCCCCTCGCCCTGGGGTAAGCCCCAGCAGCCACTATGGGACAACTTGGACCCGGGCGAGCTCAATAACTGGCGCAAGTCTGCGTTGCCCCGTGTTGGTGGATCAGGCCCAGGAGAGGGATAGGATATTAAGCATGCCACCAATCCTGCCCCCAGGTTCGATCTGCCCACCCCCGTTGCCGCCCATCCCCCACCCCGTTGCATTCCCTCCCCCCGCCCTGTTCCACCCTCTCGTATCACTCGGCACAAAACTCACCTTCTTCGGTTCACACTGCTCCTTCTGGCAGTGTGTGCAGGCTGGCTCAGGCCCTTACGCCAGCCTCAGCAATTGCCAGGCTGTCGCAAAGTGCTTTACGGCGCTTTTGCAATGGCAAGCGCCAGCACCCCAAACTCCATGCATATGAGCCACAATAATTTTTAACTGCCATGAATCCCATTTTTAAGGGCATGTTTCTCTATGTCCTTTTTGTCACCAACATTCCCTTATTGTGCAAATCCATGAAAACCACTGAAGGTACAAACAAAAGCTTGACCAAGTATTAGCTTCCTCAGTTAGGCAGAAAGAAGTTATTTAGCCTGAGTAAAGCCCTTCCAAAAACAGAATGCTTAGAAACTTCAGAGGAAGCTTAAATTTCAAGTGTAAAGGCTATCAGCTGTAGCTTTGCCAGTTACCCCCCTATCCTCTACTAAGGGATGAATTAGACAAGCACAATTGATTTTTTGCTCATACAGCATCCAGTAAAAAAGCTTAAGGCCCTTGCCTCGCCACATAGATTTTTGGAGGGAAAAAATGTGGATACCGTAGGCCCAGCTTTGCAAGCTTGCTTATAGCAGATACCTGAAGAAAATATTTTTGAAGCTTTTCTAAATGTAAGAGAAACAAAGAGTTTAGTTAGCAATTTTTAGCCTTGTCTTTATCTGAGAGGCAGGGAAGTCAAGTTAAGGGTCAGGATTATGTACATGAAACATGTTCTAAAGCAGCACAACAGAAATTTCTGGGGGGAAATAGCCACCATCTCACTGATCCCTACAAGGGTTGGCATTCTTGACCCAAGACAGACTAATTCCAGAAGGAATTAGGGAGCACTCCAGACAACCTTTGTAACTCTGTCTACCTCCATGGATTGGTCATCTTCCCACACTGAGAAACATATCACATTACAAGAGCAATGTGGGTGCCTTTCTCACAAAGCTCCATCCCACACTGCTCCAATCACATCTGAACACTGAGATCACGAAGAAGAAGCCGATGGCACGATTACTCTCACAGCTGTCCCAATTGATTTTGATGTTCTTACATTACCTGAACAGCATGGAATGGAAACAGAAGAGATGTAATCATGTAGTCCTATAACATACAAATTGGCCCACAGCTATAACCGTTTAAGTGGGCTGACACTTATCTATTGCTTTTGCGCCGTTAACCGAGTTGGGGCCCCAGGAGCCTCTGGGGGTAAGCAATGAACTTCACAGCCACACAACGCCATGACGACTATTCGCATAGATAAAAGGAATAGAGGAATTTATGCTTAAGTCTACAAATGGTTGCCAGACATAGGAGCTCAATCTGGAATCTTCACATTCAAAGGTAGACTAGTTCTAGTCATCAGCCAAACAGCAAGGGATGGATCTTCTGATCGTTTTCTGCTTGGTAGCATCCCATTGGTCCCAATGGTTGACCAACAGTTCAAAAGAGGTCTAGGGTTTGGTTGAGGTTTTCTCTGATCCACCAAGACAAATGCTCTGTTCCTAATAAGATGTTCTATATTTGAAGATATAATCTTTCATAATAACCTTATGTTATGTCCCACCCCAAAAAGGATATTTTAAAGAAGTGAGTGTCATGGTGAAATGCACTTTCCTTTAAGCCCTTTTAGGACTAGTTTTAAACCGCACTGGAGTGTGGCACATTCCTGGCCGATTTTTTTTTCATGTTTCTATCTTCTTCATGTAATGCCTTTTAACATAATACATTTTCAACTTCTTCATTAGCACATTATATGCTTTCCAGGACATTTTTTTGTTAAAGTTAACTCTCGTTTTACTCAAAGGAGAAATTCTAACCAGTATAGGGTTGTTGTTTTTTCCCCAAGACTGCATAAAAAGCTAATTCCTCTCCTTCATCAAGGCTATTCTGAACGCTGTAGCTATTTATGTCAACAGCACATGACAGGTTAACAATGACAACCATCACTAATGTTTTCCTGATGAATTATGCTATCATTCAGGCCTCCTTGAAGGGGCCAAGGGCAAGCTGGCAGATAGAAATCTGCTGCAATTGATTCCCAGCCAAAATCTTGAACATCCATTTCACTTGTCTGGCCAGACACAATAGCTACATCTTTCCAAGTGTGTAATTCAAAAGAAAATACCCATGAAGGGCTAGTGGACCCGTTCAATACTTTTAAAGTACCATAAAACACTGCATTTTATGTCAACAACAATAGCTCATTGCTTTCTGAAATATTATCACAGTCTGGCATAGCATATTCCAGAACTACTGGACCTAATCCACCAAACTCGCCTCAGATTTAAGTCTAGAATTTCAACTTTTAAGAAGAACACAGCCAGGGAATACAATAAATTGCCTAACACTGAACCAAGAAGAACGAATATTGGTGACTAAGGCATAACTGTCTATTCAGTGAATTTCTCTCTCTCCTGAAAATAAAATCTTTTTTTATTTGGAGCTGTAGGCGCCTGAAACACTTGTTGCAGGATCCACTGGCTAAAGGCTACTCAATAATCCAGTTTCCAAATGCAAAACGAAACAAGGTCTCAATGACAACTATGAAATTCATTTGAAAGAGCCAACACAAAAGTTTATTTACTTACATTAATGAATGTGTCACTTTTCAGAACAACAAAAAGACAGAACTTTGCTCCAAGGAACTTATTTGTTCACACAGGAGACGGCAACCATGCAGGGGCAGGACAGGGTGAGGAGAGAGGTGGGCAGAGGGAAGAGTAAACAATGAAAAGAGAATATGCATTTAGTTCAGTTATGCATACTTAGGCATAGTTTATTGGGCATGAGGACAGAAAGGGCCCTTTAGTGTCTTTCATCTCTGACATGCTGCCGCCACCTTCCATTTTCCTCTCAAAATCAGTTTGCAAAGCCTAGAGCAGTGGTTCTCAAACTTTTTAGCACCGGGACCCACCTAGTTTTACAAGACTCTAAAAAGGTGATCTAGACTCAAGATCACCTTTTTAGAGTTCCCTGACTGTTCCCTGGAAGGACAGGTACTGAGGCTGAAACTCAAATATTTTGGCCACCTAATGCGAAGAGAGGACTCTCTGGAGAAGACTCTGATGCTGGGAAAGATTGAAGGCAAAAGGAGAAGGGGAAGGCCAAGGATGAGATGGTTAGACAGCATCACCGATGCAACGAACATGAAAATGAGCGAACTCAGGAAGATAGTGGAGGACAGGAAGGCCTGGTGGGATGTGGTTCATGGGATCACGAAGGGTCGGACACGACTTCACAACTGAACAACAACAACATTTTATTTATTTGCAAAAGAACTCAATCCATTTCTTATGAACAGCCTCAAGGCTTGAGGGGCTTAGTTATGTGACCCAGCTTCACCTGGTCCCACTATTGACAGACTTGGAAAAACACACACCTCAAAAAAACTCTCAAATATTTAATATTTACACAAGCTTGCAAACTACAGGAGCTCAGCTCTTTTAAGGGCAATTAGCAGATATCTGATTTTTGAATAGCCTCAGGGCTTGTGATAATTACTTATCTGATCTTTCTATCACCCGCGACCCACCAGAAATCAGGTCCCGACCCACAGTTTGAGAAACACTGGCCTAGAGAGCATCGTAGCCTCATGCCCAGTCTCCCCTACAACATTCCTTGCTACTCTTTTATCAGTTGTCACGTCCCTTCATTTTTGTCCAGTCAGTCTAAGACAGAGTCATCTCCTACATCAATGTGCAACTGGGGAAGTGACCTTAATTGAGTGTGTTCAATAAAATCAACTGGGTGCACAAGTTCCAGATCTGTGAACGCAACAGAGCAGTGTGAAGTCAGGAAATAGGAACCATACTCCAAATAAAGAATCTTTCCCGAACAGAACTGTCAAAAACAAGGATCTAGGTTCTTTATAATCTTCACCGAGTACCAGAACCCTGAATGGTCCAACCATACATATAAGAAATAATACTAAGACTAACATGTGAAAGAAATATTGTAACCTTTTCTGATCCATGGGACAGAGCAGGATATAAATGGAAGTTGTGAACCAGCTATCAGGGTTCCCACCTCTTCCAATTCAGTCACAATAACTGATAGAGGTAGGCTTACCAGATCTCCAACTGGGACAGAGTGCTAGACCTTTAGGAGAAGGAATGTGGGCAGGTGTAGCTTGTTAAATCTTAGAGCACAATCCTAGGCATGTCTACTCAGAAGCAAGTCCCAGTGGCATAGAGGGTTTTTTTTCCCCCTTAAATTTATTCCCTTACAGATTGCTGAGCCAAGTTACATAGAAGGCAACCCAATTCAGAATATACAGTACATTACACATACAGACTAAAATCAACAAATACCGACTCTCCTAAATGTCTAATCCAACACTATCCTAATCACTGGCGTCGCTGGAGGTGGGGCGGAAAGCTAAGTTCTGCAGCTTTCCGCCCCACCGTTACTCTCTGGTACGAGGCGCCCTGCCCCCTCGTCATAGGAGCCCGTCAACGGAGAAAAAGCAACGCGCAGGAGAGTCCCTGCGCGTTGCTTTCTCTCCGCTGACGGGCTCCTATGACGAGGGGGCGGGGCGCCTCGTACCGGAGAGTAACAGTGGGGCGGAAAGCTGCAGAACTTAGCTTTCCGCCCCACCTCCAGCGACGCCAGTGATCCTAATCAAGGCTAGAAGAAGGCAAGGAGAAGTATAGCTAACTCATCCCGAGAACTTCCTTCTCCAAATAGAAAGCCCTTTTTATACCTTACCCAAACTCTCCACATCCCTCCCAGACAAAAGAAAACAGTCCTCATTTCCCAATTAGGCTACTCCAGGCCAAAAGCTCAATGCCTTCACTTGTGCCTCAAACCAGCCTGGTGGCCCCGTAGGCGGAAGAATACAATAAAAGTTATTTAAAGAAACAAAGAAGTAGCCAAGCAGGCAAGCATAGGGAAACTTATGGATGCTATACTTTGCACATGACAAGAGTGAATCCATGCTGGCAAGATTAAACTAGGGCCCAGGATTAGACAAGCCCAGTCTGATCGCCATCTGCTCCCTTTCTCCTCAAGCTGTTGGAATGCCTGGCTGAAACAGTGGCATAAATAGCTGCAGCCAGTTATTGGAATGATGCAGTTGTGTGGGGATTTGGATGTGTGGGTAGTGATGGGGAGCTTCCGAGTATTGATGGGTTCTTTTATATCTGGCCTGGCAATGGACTGCTCAAAAGGTGGAGGTCCTGGATCTGGAGCAGGCTGTTCAAGTGTAATTCTTTGCCATTGCATGTTTGACTCAAGTTATTCCAAGACCACCTGGAAATGCAGTTGGTGGCCTTCTTGCCATTGGGACCACCTGGGAAGCTTCAAAGGTCTCTTGCATGCCTTGGCCATCAGCCTGATCATTACCTTTTGACTGTAGGATTCCGGCTTAGGACAGGAGAGAGAGAAGACTCTGCTTCACCTGGTAGCTGTTGCAAGATGATGCCGTGACATGGGGGAGTGGGGGGTAGGTTCTACTTTGTACTTAGATTGCAGGTTGGTGTGTATACTCTAGTTGAGGGGTTCCCCAACCCCTTCCCGGCTGAGTATCACCTCTGGTGCCACTCACCTGAGTACCACCGGAAGTGACTGGCGATGACATCATTGCCAGTTACTTCCGGGTTTTCAGAGGCCAGAAAACACAGGGAGGAGGCTCTGGGCAGGTGGGATGGCCCTTCTCAGCATGCCTGAGAGGCTCAGTCAAAGGCAGGAACCACTTGGGAGCAAAAATGCGCCACCAAGGTCCGAGTACCACCAGCAATTGGCCAAAGTACCACTGGTGGTACTAGTACCACAGGTTGGGAACCCCTACTCTAGTTGGTAATTGCCATATGTGAACTGGGGTTGCAATGCTGCCACTCCCTGTTCATGTGCATATGTGCCACTGGATGCATGCTGTGCTTTCCCCTCAAAAAACAAATGTCAGCAGGTGGGCCCCAGGCATGCCTTGTCTGTAGCCATTTCTGCACATGTTCAAGGTTGTGTGTATGTGTCCCCTTGAGGGGGGACCCAGGGCTTGAGCAACTAGATTTTCTTGGCACTGCCTGCATCTTGTTTGCAAGCATTGCTCCCTACACTAACTTCATACATATAAAGGGTGTGTGTCGCTGAATAGTTGCATAACGCTGAACTTCCATGAAGTAATAGTTCAATAACAATTATTTCTGTTTCCTCCAAGTTTAATGCTACCTATTTATACAGCTGGACTACAAATATCTATAATATCAAAATAATGAGAGGTCTGATAAAAGCGCATGCACATTCTATCCTGTCAAATTGATAAGACTGTGACGAAGAAGAGGTCACAAATCAGGCAATCTGGATAACTGACAGTTGGGATCATGGTGGAATCCTACAATGCAATCCTATGCATGTCTACTCTGAAGTAGCCCCATTGCGTTTAATGGGGATTATTCCCAGGAAAGTGTGAATAGGACTGCGGCCCTAACAAACTTCTCAATACATTTTTCAGAATTGCTAAACAATTATGAATAATACATTTGAACACACACACACCCCAACCATTAATGGTTTCTGAATAATTCAAAAACAAAAAAGAGCTAAACTCACAGAATACATTATTCATTCTGAATTCTTCACCCACCTCTATAATTATCCATAACTGCTAAAAATATGCACATGACTTCTAAAGACTGAGATGCTATTTATAGGCTTATAGAAAATATATTCAATGAATATGAATAACCTGAACATTTATGAAAATAGACAGGATGCTTGGAAGGGGGTGGGGGAGTCTATCAAGTATACAGATGCTCACAGATGTGATAATGCTTATCTAGGGAAAAGTAATGTGCCCCAGCTGTTAAGACCATACTGTGTCCCAGAGTAAGTATTTGTGGGTTCTATCACAGTCAAATCAGTAACAATGTGAACTATTATCCATCCTCTGAAATACAGCTATTTAGATGTTTAAAACCATGCCATTTAAAATTGTACAGACAAATCCCTTTAACCATCATCAGCCACTCTCCACAATTCTGAAATGAAATTCTAGGCATCATTGCAGTGTAGCTCTCTGTTGAAGAGGTTTAGAGAAAAAGCATATTATTCTCTTCTAAATCAATGCAAGCATGAAAACAAAAGAATAATTTCACATTATAAAATCCAGTTTCTGCAAGATGCAGATATTTCTTTAATCTCTATATTTGATCATGTTTCATCCTTAATAAGGGTTTCCCATTATGCTTCATTGTTTGCTTATCTCAGCTTAAATCATAAAGTTCAATAAAGAGAAGATTAAAAACAATTATTTCAGTACTACTGACATTAGCATAAAAGGAAGTATATAAAATTGGCTGGCATGGTAAAATAAGGTTTTATATCAATTTTGTCTAAAACAATATACAATCTTTATATCATCAAAATCCTAAGCTAGTGACAGCTGTTTAAGAAATGTGTCATGGTATATTACAATGCGTTTTAATCTGATTGAGTACACTTTCATGGGGCCACTTCGCAGACCTCAATCAAGGACATCTGCTCTTAAGAGCAAGGAAAGAACTGAAATCTAAATATTTGCTTTCTTTTGTGCTGTCAACATTATAAGCACTAACTTACATTTTATCATTACAATGGGATCACTTAACCCATCTATGTTTTTTCTTTAAGGCTGTCCTTTCTACCAGCCAGTATGGGCAGAGCCATGGAAGTGACTTCAAGGGAACATAAAAAGCCTTGTTAGATCAGTCCAAAGGCCCATCTAGCCCAGCTTCATGTATCTCACAATGGCCCACCTGTGGTAGCACATAACAAGATACCTGTATCTTGGAATTCAGAGATAGGCTACCTCTAAAACCCAAAAGTTGCATATAGTCATTATAAGACTTAAGTTGTAACCTGCGATGGACTTTTCCTTCATAAAACTGTTCAATTGCCTTTTAAAAGGCATCTAGATGAGGTACCATCTCCACATCCCATGGCAAGGAGTTCCACAGATTAATTACACGCTGGGTAAAGATTTCTTTTTGTCTGTTCTGACTCTCCCACTAGTCAATTTTACTGGATGTCCCCTGGTTCTGGTGTTGTGCAAGAGGGAAAAGAACTTCCCTCTATCCACCCCATGCATCATTTTATGTGTCTCAGGCTGAAATCCTACACACATTTTCCTGGGAGTAAGCCCCATTTAACACAATAGGACTTACTTCTGAGTAGACATGCAGGGGATTGTGCGGAGACTCATGTCCCCCGTCAAGCACCTTCTTTCTAGACTGAAGAGCCCCAAACGCTGTAGCCTTTCCTCATAAAGGGAGGTGACCCAGCCCACTAATCATTGTAGTTGTCACTCTCTTCTGCATCCTTTCCAGTTTCACTATATCCTTTTTGAGATGTGGCAGCCAGAACTGGACACAATACTCCAGATATGGCCTTACTGTCAATTTGTACAATGGCATAATAATATTGGCCATCTTATTCTCAATCCCTTTTTGAATGACCCTGAGTATAGAATTGTCCTTCACAGCTGCAAGAGCCTTCACTGGGGCGGTGTGGATTAGGGGTGGTTGTGTCTGCTTGTGAGACTAATAAGACACCCTGTGACATCCAGGTCCTCAACCAGTGGCCAGTGCCTCGACCATTACTGCATATGGTGTGGCCTGGACGGGAAAGAGAAAGCGGCCACTGCCACAGACGGTGACACTCTGCTGCACTCCCTCCCTCCAGTGTCACCAGTGGGGAGTGATTCCCGCCTGCAGCTGTTACTGGAGCAGTGGCGTCGCGACGACGCGCGACACCCCTGAGCGGGGGCGCGCATCACCCTTAAGGGGGAGGCTCCGCCCCCGCGCGTGATGTCACGCGCAGGAGCGGAGCGCCCTCCCCGCTCCGTTTTCGGCTCATTTTGGAGCCAAACGGAGACGAGGGAGGGAGGGCGGGCGGGCCCACCTGCAATGCAAAATTGTAAGTAAGGGGCATCGCGCGTCACCCCTATACGCGCGACGCCCCCCGGCGGCCCGCCCCCCCCGCTTCCCCCCGTCGACGCCAGTGTACTGGAGGATGGACGTGAAGGTGGGCGAGGCACTGGCCTTCAGGGCCCACAATGCCAAGATGTGGCACTGCACATCTCTCGGCTCCCTCTGTACCCGAGACAGGCACTTAGTTACCTGCTAGCTCTGGCTATAGCTGGGGAAGTTCTACTCATGGCGCGAACCAGATGTTCCAGGTCCTAGTGCCATCTTGTTCCTTCTCTTCTTTCCCTGCCTCAACTTTGCCAGCGGAACAATGGCTAGCGCACAGTTCAACTAGTGCGGGGCCAATCAGCCCAATATTTTTTAAAACAATATTTTAACTTGCTGCAGGCCGGATAAAATCTTGTGACGGGCCAGATGTGGCCCGCGGGCCATAGTTTTAAGACCCCTCTTATAGAAAACGAGAGCTATGCATACTCACTTTTAAGTACACAGCCCCATAAAACACTTGGTCCCAAAAGTAAGGAGACACAGTTGAACAGACTCTCACTATTCACAGACATCTGATGGTCCACAAGACATCCCAAATCTGTAGCAGCGCCGTCACCAGTAAATTGTTCCCAGCCAATCGTGCTGGCTACTTTGCTTCAGTGAGTCAGTTACCACCTCAGAGAACAGGGATATCTGCCTTCCTCAACTTGCCTTCCTCAAGCCAGGGAAGGAAGCTCAGAGCTACCCTAATCTCCTTGGAGGAAAAACAGGGCAAACATTTCTTACTTAAAACTAGGATGGGAATTTCCTGTTTGGAGGAATGCATGCAACATGAGTGACCTGGCTTAAACAACAGGCGGGTACTCAGCTGATGGCAGAAGTGAGCTAGTGACAAAAAAAAATGGAAGAAGATAACAAGGGATGCTTACAGAGATTGGACTTTTCCTCAAAGGTCACGTAGGCAAGTTTGACATCAGGTTTCAGTGGCATCCTTGGACCTGCTGAGTGACAGACAGAAAGGGACTGCAGGCGGCCAAGGTAAGTTCCCGAGCACAGAAGGGTTCACCCCATCAGACACTGTCACAAACACACTGTCTATGGCCAGGGACATGTTGCTCCATAATTTTTGGAAATGCCTTTCTGTGGAGTTCTTCCAGAGCATAAAACTCCGTCCAGAAGCAACATGAGCTCTATCTGCTTGATCTTTTATTAAAGTTGTCCATCTGTTACAACAACTTGATCGATCTGATTAGAATATTAGCCTTCAACGTTCTCCTTTTTAGTGTTAATCTAGGAGTTATTTTAAACTTGAACAAAATTAAGAAAATAAAAATATGCAAGCAAGCAAGAAGCACGCACCAAGTCAACCCTCCCTGTTAAAACAGATGGTTCCTTTGGCTGCTGTACAGTGGCTGAAGGTAAAAAGATAAGGGGCTACTTGAGCTGAATATATCTCGTGGTCTTACATCTTTTCAATGTAATATCTCCTGTCCTACCTTGAGGAAGAACAGGAGATAAAACTCAATTTTAGAAGTTAAAAAGTTTAATCCCCTGAATGTTCTGAGATGCTATATACATTAGAGAGGACATTTTCAGAAATCTAAACTTCATTGGATGATGACTCATCCTGAAATCTAGGCCCAAATCCATATTACATTAAAAAAATTCACATCAATGAACATTAGAAAATTATTTACACAACATAAAAGTGCCACCTGGAATATAATTTAGCATTACATCCATAAACACAAGAGTGGTTTTATACCAATAAGTAAATCCAAGAATAGCATTAACGTCAGAGCGAGCTCATTTATTTACACATATTCAGTAAGCAGCCCTAGGAAAAATCCCTCACTTTAATAAAAGGAAGTCCACTCAGACAATAAAGAAATTTTCCCTCATTCTAACATATTGCATTATTAAGACACACATCATTTTAAAAACTATGTTTGCTTGTTCAAATGAAAAACACTTGTTGAGATATCGCACCAATTTCACCTATATAATATCTGCTCAGCCAGGCAAGCCCAACTCATACTAAACACCCCCAAGTCAGCTGTACAGTCAGTTCTAAATACACTAGACTAGAGGAACACAAAAGGCTCCAGTGACAATAGAGGTGGGCATTAGATCTACAGATGATCTATATACAGTCACCCCAATCTGGAAGGTCTCAGATCTGGAGTACTGGGCTAACACACTACTGTGCCAGAATTTAAGTAAGAAATGTTTGCCCTGCTGTTTCCTTCATGGAGAGTAGGGTAGCATACACAGTTCCATGGGTGTCATCATGTGTTGGCTGTATGGGCACTGTGTTTCCACATCCCATCAGCAGGCCCACATCCATCAGCAGGCCACTTGGTCAGGCTGACCCCCAATTTGCCTAGGCATAGGACCATCTGCCGGCTGATGCCAAGTTTATTGCTTTGAAAAAATCCCAAGCGAGGGAAGAAACGTAAGCGGAGGACTAAAAGTTTTTTCTTGTCTGACCTGGATAATCCTTGGACGCTTCACCTCTGGCTTTTGTTAAAGGTGCTGGTTTTGTCAATAAGGAATTTCTCCAGACAAGTTGGTGTGCAAATATTAAAACTTTATTCTTTCCACAAATTTTTTTTACACGGCTGATAATCCCATATTTCCGATTTCTGTACAAATTGACCCCCAATTCCTTAGTACAAGCTGCAGTGCTCATATAGGGGTGTTGTGAGGGACCCAGTGCAGGGTTTTGCCCCAGGACTGCCAGCACACTGGTGCCAGTACTGCATTATTCTCTCATTTTTTCCCATTTTTATCCTCAGAACAACCCTGGGAAGTTGGTGAGGTCATGGAAGGCACCATCTGAGTGTGTGCGTACATATATCAAACTGGATCTCCCAGCGGCCAGTCTTTGGCACTGTACCTCCCACAGCACCCACAACCAGGTCCTTCAGCAAACCAAGCCAAATACATCCTTTCATGGACCAAAGGCATTGTCTAGGGTGCAATGCCAGGCTGAGTTCTGTTAGCTGACCCTGGGGTCTAAGAAATCCTTGCCTCCAAGTCAGTCTGAAGTCTGAGCGACTCAGAGCAGTGTCACACATTCTCATGTCCTGCCTTGCCTCCAGTTCTCTGCTTGACTATCTTGCTTGGTAATCAACCCCAGCCTAGCCCCAACTGTGCCTTCTGCCTCTGTTTGCTCTCTGCTTGACTGTCCCTGACCTATCCTTATTAAAACACTCTTTGCCCACTCATGCGCAACTGAACCATCCTATTGCAGCATGACATAGCACTTAACCAAAGCATGGCAGGCTGAGAGATAGCAGCTAGCATAATGTAGCCCGGACAGCTTCATTGTTGGCTTGATATCTTCATACAGGTGAAAAAAGAGCAGTTTCCAGCTATGACAGGAGGCGGGGGGGGGGAGCAAGACAGCATTCTTCAGGCTGTTTCTGGAAACCACGCACCACAGACTGAAGTCATGGCCGTTCTCCTTCTAACTGGTAAACATCAACCTTCATATGACGTATATATTTACAAGAAGGTCCCTGCTAACTGGGCAAGAGGCACTTTTTCAATTGGTGCTCCTCTTATATTTAGCAGTGGGAGAGTAACTGCCCCCCTTTCACCCCAGCACAATTTCTTTTCAGGTGGCTGTTGCTGGTGTTTATCTTTTTTTAGATTGTGAGCCCTTTTGGGACAGGGGGCCATTTAACCATTTAATTTTGTCTGTAAACCGCTTTGTGAACTTTTTGTTGAAAAGTGGTATATAAATACTGTTGTTAATAATAATAATAATAATAATAATAATAATAATAATAATAATAATAATAATGAGACAGAGGTGGGCCAAAAGAAGAGAAGAAGTTACTAAAATGTTCACTGCCACAAACATACACTCCACATACAGGAAGCATAACGAACATGAACATTTTGAGATTCTGTGTCTTCGCAATGATTTCATAAATAGCTTTCTTGAGTTATCCCAATTTCCTGTTTCATTCTCATGTCACTCAACCAGCACAGGAAGGCACTACGCTGCAGTGGTTCCCCACATCACTCAGGGAACAGCAGAATGGCCCCAAGTTACACATACCCGAGTTAGAACTAACATGGATGAAAAGATATTTCTGCAATTAAGCAGTGTTTCTCTTCCTGCCCCCCACCCCAATTCAAAGTGACGCTTTTCTAGATTCAACTTTGTGGATGTCTTGAAATAGCCCCACTGAAATGAATTATGCTTGCATGGAGCAAACTGGGTGGTGGACTGCATTCACAGGCCTCCTGTCCCACCACCATCTCTCATACTGACATGAAGGCAAACACTCAGTTTGTGTAAGACCGTGTCTGGTTTCTATAGTAACAAGAAAATGAAAAGTTTTATCAAGCACATTTGAAAGAATAGTCAAGGGGAAGACAATGAATGACAGAGCAATATACATCGTGTAAAATCATCATAATACACAGATATCCATTTGGGTTTAAATTTCATTCACTGAATAATGGGATTTAAAACAAAAACCCAACGACGTACAACCTTTTATGAGCATTTTAATGAAGAAAACCAAGATAAGCAATCAGTTGCTTTCATTTGGATGTCCAGTAACTAAGATAAAATACTGATCCACCGAATGTACCGAACATCCTGGTGAACAGTTAAGGTGTTAGTGGACAGTGAGGCAAGTGATAGATATGTGGGATTAAATCTGTGAAGCCTTTGAATGGGACTTGGAATCAACCTCAGTGTCTCATTTTAACCACATACCTCACAGGGGCATTGTCAGGATGAATGAGATGAAGGTTGCAACCCACTTTCCAATTTAAAATGGACACAGAAATTAACCACCTCTCTTACTTAGAATATATAGCAATAGTACTCAAATTGTGTTTCAGGGGATCCTGGGACCAATAACGAATGAAAGCTTTCATGGCCTGATACAATCTTAGGAAACACAGGATTTATGGGTATTAGAGCCATGTTAATATATATATATATATATATATATATATATATATATATATATATATATATATATATATATATATATATATATATATATATATATATATATATATATATATATACACACACACACACACACACACACACACACACACACACACACACACACACACACACACACACACACACCAAAGCCAAAATGCAATTAAAAACAATTTAATTCAGGTTACCAAAAGGTGTAAACATAGCAACCCTGGACAGATCTCTTGTAATCACACAGGCAAAATTGACTGACGTTTCGTCTTATTCCTAAGACATTTTCTAGGTAGTGACAGCGTGGCTGTTAGGATGACACTGAAAACCAACTGACAGAACGGAACTTTAAAGGAAAACACTAGGCAGAACTCTACAGCGATCTTAAAGAAACATCAGACAGATTCATATGGCAAACACATACTATAAAACTAACAAACAAAACAGAAGTTCAAAGGATGCACAGGCACGCGAGGACTTCAAAATAATTTGCAGCGGAAACGAGCAAGCAGCGCTAAGATCGTCTGTAGAAAAGACAGCAGATGACCTCAAGGGGCAGACCTCTGCATCGATCTTCTTAAAGGGCCATCAGGCAGGATCTTGTGTAAAACAGGAAACCAAATTTTATCAATGAAGGAAAGATCTTGTTGCCTATTAATGAGTTCCTGTTTGTTTGAGTTTTGTTTGAAAATACTAAACGTTTAATTAATGACACTAACGATAGAACACGTTTTAATTTGGAGTCTGTGGAAATAAGCAAAAGAAATTCACAGGAACTCATTCAAATTTAAAGTCTTTAGTCTGTTCTTTTTTGCTGCGTTCCAAACGGTGGTGGGAGGTACCGTGACTATCTCTGTGACACCTAATGGTGTCCAGAGGACCACTTACTCAGTTGCTGCCGAGCAAGTCCTGCAGACTCTCAGAGGCTACAAACCTCCGGGATTTCTGCCAGACTGAGCTCCTCAGCTCCTCTCCTTTCTGCCATCTCCTAGGTCAGCGAGGGCCCCATTCTCAAGCCCGACGAGCCTGGAGGGGGATAAAACTGAGCAGGGCAGACCGAGCTCCACATGACTATGTCTAAACGCCACGATCGTAGCTCCTCTTTTTTCAGCAGTTTAAACATGCTGGGAAGCAGCTGGCAGGCCCCTGACAATGCTGAAAAAATAGGTAATGTGGATTCCCTCCTCCACAGTTTCGCCACCAGTGTTGAGTCAAATCCATGGGTGGAAAAACCGTGGATAAAAAGGTCCGACTGTATGTAGCTCCCAACACAGTTCTTTGCAGAGGAAGAATACAGAAAGTCCTTTCTGAAATTCTGAGTTTAAAGAAGTTCAAAGAAGCAGGACCTCTTGATCCTGTCCAGTTTCCCTGCACTTTCACAGATGTCTTAGAAATATGCCCCCCCTTGACATCAAGAAAATTAATGTGTTTATTAATCATTTAAATATGTTTATATCAAAGTAAATATGTTTAGAGCCAACATATCAGATTGTGACTATTGTGTAGGAGTTTCTTTAAAATCCATCCCCTTTTAAAACAATAAAAATCAACATTGCTTACATAAGTGAATAAAAAAATCTTTAAAGCCACAGCATTAATTTCAACACATAAAAATATGACCACTAATCATCAATTCAGGTCACTGAAGCTCAAAAAGTATGGTTTCACTTGCCTGTGAAGGGCCACAAGAATTTTACAATGCCAAAGAACAACAGTCATAGCTCTACAAGAAAGTCCTCTCTTTTGTGCTGGTAATTTGGACAAAGTGTGAAGACAAATTTGCAAATGAAACAAAAACAACACAAAATGTTGCTCTGGAGATTGCTTAATGATTGAATTCAATTGGTTGAAATGCAAATAAAAAGCCAATTTTACACCACTAAGCAAAGCCTAGATGGAACCTCAAAACACTTCTATCACTTTTAGAACTCCGTGGTCCCTCGTGTTCGCACCCAAACTCATGCATTCCCATGCTGCCATAATGTGGTTTCTCAAAATCGATCATGAAGAGAGGGGAGGAGGGGGAAGGGAGAAAAAAAGGTTCACACACACACACACACACACACACACACACACACACACACACACACACACACACACACACAAATCCTTGATGGAATAAATACCCAAAGGCATTTGGTTCCTGCCTTATCTGATGTCTTCAAGATACCTTGAGGATCTTGTACTCATCTGATAGCATTTAGATAAATCAAAATGACAATGCAGCAGCATTGTGTACATGGGACATTTTACATTGGTTATCTGATCAGGCTCTGTGTTTGGACAAAACAGAAACATAAGCTGTATATTACAAACTGTATATTATAAACATCTCAACTGTGTGTTCTCATAAATTAGATATAAAGTCAGTCATCATGGCTCAATCACCTATTTTCTTGTGGCTACATCCTTATTTGTGAGGTAGATGCCATGAATAAATACAAATGTATTCATAAAAAACGGTAAAGGTGACCCCTGACAATTAAGTCCAGTCGTGTCCGACTCTAGGGTGTGGTGCTCATCTCCATTTCAAAGCCAAAGAGCCAGCGTTGTCTGAAGATGCCTCCGTGGTCATGTGGCCGGCATGACTCTCCTTGCCGCAGCGCGTAGCATGCAGCTGGAACACGGAGCGCTGTTTACCTTCCCGCAAGCGGTACCTATTTATCTACTCGCATTAACATGCTTTAGAACTGCTAGGTTGGCAGGAGCTGGCTAAGCAACGAGAGCTCACCCCGTCGCGGATTCGAACTGCCGACCTTTCGATCGACAGCTCATGGTTCAGCGGTTTAACCCACTGCGCCACCCGCTGGCCTTATTTGTGAGGAAGATGCCATGAATAAATACAAATGTATTCATAGCAGCATGCAAATAAAAAGGACCATATTCCAGGTTTACTCACTGTATATTGTGTGTTAGACACCATCACAAACTAAAGGTGCACTTTTCACCTGTGCCCATCATAACTAGCTTCACTCGACACCATTTCTCTTTGACAAAACAACATAAAGTTGGATTAATTTAGAAAAGTCCCACCTGTGACCATTCACACATTACATTTGGGGAGAGAGAACCAAGATTTCTAATGATTTGTGGCAGTTCTCATGGTTAAATAATACCAGGAGGATTGTTCCTATTTATTATAGCAGGAAAGCACACAGATTTGTACAACAGGTGAACTTCATGGTGCCACTACACGTATAAACAAAGTTGTAGTAGAATTGCAGTTTTTAAAAGTTCTGTGGGTGTCGTGAGGTTTTTTTCCTTGAAAGAAAGGTTTAAGTACTGTACATAAATTAAGCCACATAGCACTAAGGAGAAATACAGGAATTTGCATTCCTTCCAGTAACATGAAAGGATATATGTTTGCACACTGCCACATGATCTAATGCTGCATGAAAAATATGTGTATCTTCTGACCCGACCATGGAAAGGCTATGAACCAACCTTTGAAAAGTGCTTTCCCCCCTCCAGACAACACAGATTTATGTTGAAATTGCTGTGCATCACAGAATTCTATATGAAGGGGGGGGGGAGAGAAGAACTCGAGACAAGGAGGAAAACTAGAAAAATTGAACAGTAGTTTCTTTTACCATAAAGTTCTGCTGAATATGCTTTAGGGAAATAGAGATGACAACAGCACAGCAGAACAAGGACAGGTGTGTGTTGTTTAGTGATCATTCAAGTGAGCAATGTTTCAGTTCCTTCTAGATGCTGTGAGCTTAATGTACAGCTGAAGTACATTGGCAAGGAGAGAAATCCAATCTCCTCGGCGATTATTTATGACAAAGCACACCTAACCGAGGTCCAATTTGTTTGTAGGATTGCAGTCATTCTATTTCGACTAAACAATAAATGAATCTACCTTTCATGGGCCCAGCTCAGGGTATAAAAGAAAACAAGAAAGGGAACAGACATAACACTTCATTTATCCACAATTCTGGGAACTCGCTTACAGAAATGATTGGATAAGGCAGTTATTTGGAAGAAGAGCTATAGTGGTGCTGGAAAGAGCAATTTATCAAACCTGATCTACCATATTGCTTTAATATTAGCAATGCTTCATTAGCCAGCATTTCAGATTGCACACTATAGGGTCACAAAATACTGTAGTAAGCAACTTTATGGAATTTGAGAATTGCTCCCTGCATGTAACTTCCCAATATGATAATTGTTGCAAGGCTTAGGGATTCTGTTTTCCTCATCACCACCTCATCAAGATTGGCGAGAAACTATTGCAGGGAAGATTGTGGGGGGGAGGGGGAGACAAAAATGTACCGGTATCTCACAGATGTTTCACATTTCTGGCATGTGGATGTAATTAACTAGGTGATGTTGTACGAATGTTGATATTTTGAATTGTTCATGCTACATTACATAATTTATACTTTCTATTTGAAGAGCGGTGATTCTTGGTTTATGTTAGCACCTTGCACTCATTCTAATGCTCACTTTCAAATATTTGTCATTTGTTTTAGTGCCCCTGAGACACGAGTTGGGCATTCTTCATGAAACAAATGACTGCTTTCCAGCATCAAATTGAGGATGCCCTCTTCCTCTTTGGCAACATTGATCACTATTTACATTGGGCTTATACCAGGCATGCCTCTGAATTAAAAATGAGTTAGAACAAGCTACACATTGGCAACAACCTAAGATTGCTGAGTCAGACTATTGTTCAAGCTAGAATAATATTGTCAACAATGCTGATTTTTTTTAATGTTGTTTTGTATTCACAAATCATTCTCTCATATTCATGTAACATGAGCTGTGGACAGTATCTCAAATGTCTACAACTCACGTAAGGCAATGCAGTCAATTCTGTCTGCCAACATCAATTCTTGTTAAGCTTTTCTAGACTATTTTTCTGAAGACCCTGTATGCATTAATGGCAGGGATGTGGATCAAGCCTCTGACTCCAAGTCTCGAGTCAAGTACCAAGTCTCTGGGTCCAAATCTCAAGTCATGTCCCAAGTCTTTGGTTGCAAGTTGCGAGTTCCTATCTATTTAATGGGAAATACGGGTTTAAAGCTGAATAAAATTTGACTCGTCATAAAAGGCTTCAAGTCTCGAGTTGAATCTTTCGAGTAATTTACAATAGCCGAGTCAAGTCTGAATCAAGTCATTGAGTCCAAGTCAATAGACTCAAGTTTACATCATTGATTAATGGACAATAATATGGACCATATTATGGACCATAATATCAACACTTTCAGAATTCAGGTCAAGACTCCATTATTTACCTCTGTTTGCTTCTTTGGGGGAAAAGAGATAAGGTTGCAAATACCTCTCTCATTGTATTGTGAAAACTTTCAGCTCATGGTGTTTGACTTCTGCCTGTATTTGTATTTCAGCTGTATGTTCACTGTATGTTAGGAAAACTATCAGTGCTCATTTCTATTCACACACCACGTCATACATTAGCACACCAAAGAAGGGATCCCCGAAACCTACAGTAACTAAGCCCCTAGAAAGATTAAAACATCACAGAGAGCCTATCAATAGTGGGATATTTTGGCCAATCAGGAGCAGTCCACCTGATGCAACAACTCCCTTTTGGGTTGCTGTGTCAAGTCAGAGTAGCCTCTCTTCCCCCCCCCCCACGCTGCATGCAATCTATTTATTTATTTATTTATTTTAGGAATTTGTAGCCCGCCTTTCTCCCAAGGGCACTCAAGGCAGCTTACAGCATATTAAAATACATAAACACATTAAAACAATTTAAAAACACATTAAAATAATTAAAACACTTAAGTTAAAAATAAACAACCCCAGTGGGTCACCAGCATTTACATATATTAAAACCAGTTGTTAAAAGGTCAGCCCACCATGTCAGACATTAAAAGCAGTCCTGAATAAAAACGTCTTAAGGCCCCGCCGAAAGGCCTCTAAAGAGGGAGTCGTTCTTAATTCCAAGGGGAGGGAATTCCACAATTGGGGCGCCACCGCTGAGAAGGCCCTATTCCGCGCCGCCATCCCCCTCACTTCTGTCAATGGCGGCACGGTTAACAGGGCCCCCCCTGATGACCTCAGAGTACGGGTCGGATTATAAGGAAGGAGGCGGTCCCTCAAATACCCTGGACCCGAGCCATTAAGGGCTTTAAAAGTCAAAGCTAGCACTTTGAATTGTGCCCGGAAACGAACCGGCAGCCAGTGTAGCCGCCGAAGCAACGGTCCGACTGAGTCGAACCGACAAGCCCTGGCAACCACCCGAGCCGCCGCATTCTGCACTAATTGCAGTTTCCGAACAGTCTTCAAAGGCAGCCTCACGTAGAGCGCATTGCAGTAATCTAGTCTAGATGTCACTAGGGCATGGGTCACTGTGGCCTCATCAGTATCACCTAGTATACCAAGGCTTGTGACTGACTGCCTTCTGAAAGATAAATATAATTATGGTTCTTGCTTTTCTCTCTCCACCCCCCGCCCTTCCCTTCTACAGCTTAGGGACTGGGAAAATGGTTAGCATTTGCCTGGCACAATATCTTCCCCTCAAACCAATGTCTTTCCTTCTTGTTTCCCCTCGGATACACCCTAAATGCACATTCATATTGTTGTATCATGGTCAGACACACCATGTCAGACCATGTCATGTATGTCAGAAAGGGTATTATTTTTGGTATTTATTTTCTTAATAAATCTGCATCCTTTGATTGGAAACTCTTTCTCTCCCAGTCTGTTCTTTAAAAGGGAGCATTCCCTTTTCTGCACAGGACTGGTGTTAGAGCCAGTTCAACGATTCCTTACGAAGGAGCTGTTTTATTTTCCCTTTACTACTTTTTCCTTGGAAGGGGCAGGACTGATCAACCTATATCCTACCTATATCAACCGAGAACCAGGATGGTGTAGTGGTTTGGGAGTTGGACTTAGACCTGGAAGTTCCAGGTTCAAATCCCCGCTCAGCCACAAAGCTTCCTGGGTGACCTTGGGCCAGTCACTATCTCTCAGCCCCACCTACCTCACAGGGTTGTTGTGAGGACAAAAAGGAGGGGAGGAAATATGTATACCACTCTGAGCTCCTTGGAGGAAGGGCGGTATAAAAATGTGAAAAAATAAAAATAAAAATAATATATCTTTCTCCAGGGAAATATTTATTAAATAATTCCCTACGCCGCTCCCTTGGTAGCAGCCTGACCTAGATATGCCAGGTACAGGTTTCCCCCGTTTAACAATGGGGATAGGTACCTCAATCCCCGTTGTAAAGTGAAGTTGTTAAATGAACAAGATAAACAAATAAACTGTCACCTCTAAAGGTTCAAATCTGAAGAGCATCCACTTACCGTAAAAGAAGGTGACCCCACCACCAAATATCATGTGCTATACTGTATTTATAAGCAGTGTTGTCCACCAAATTTCAGAATTTATGTGCACCTACAATGAGGACGCCTCCTTACTTAAAAACTGACTTTCTCCTTGCCTTCATAACTCAAAGCAAATACAATGCCTAAAATTGCATTGCCACCATGCCACCAGCAACTGTGTTTTCTATACGGTTTACAACTCTTTAATGACTCTGGTCACTAACCCACCCCTGTCCTGCTGTAAATCTAGTTTACCTATTTTTAAAACTATTCCATTATGCATACTAACCTTTTCACTGCATTATGGTCACAGTTGTCTGAGCACACATATTTACGGAGCTATCTAAAATGAGCTTGAGTGCTTAAAGCCGATTTACAGCTCAACAATATTGCTGGTTATTCTTTTTTAATATGCACAGGGCCACACATTCATCAACATGTTGCTTGCTGTCAGGTTCTTTTGTTAAAGTCTGTGTACTTATCCCTAAGTCACAATCATAACAGCAATGAACATAATGAAATACCGCAAAATTCTTGCGCAAGGCAGATTGAATCCCTCCCCTCACAGTGGTCGAAGGGAGGGGAAAGGATGAAAGGATTTTGGCAGTATGGGATGAGGAAGAGATGCCAAAATGTCACTGCAATCCTGCTACCAAAGCATAAAATGAGGAATCTTGTGCACAACATAAATTAAATCATGTTCTGGGATGGTAACAGGCTTATATTACTGCTATAACCTTCCCTCCCCTTACGCATTATGTTATATTTTCATTCGCTGATAGCTCCACAGACTTGTGTTGAAATTGCCATGTCACATTGTACTGCAGTGCTGACCTGATTTTTCTTGAAATCATTTTGCCAAACTAATCTAACATTATAATAGAATAATCATAATGGACCTGCACCAAAATTGCTTTTCTACTTCAGTCCAGCATGCAAGAACTGAAATTTTTTCCAATCACAGTTGAACCATAACAGATTCTTCAGACTGTGGTTTTGAATTTGTTTTCCTGTTATAAATATGAAGTTGTATATAACGTTAATGATTTAACAGTGCTATCAGTACTACGTATATAGTAACATGTTCACTATTTTTATTATAGTTGAGTGAGATTCACAGAATACATAGAACAACTTAGAGTTTCCTTATGATTAGGCTTACCAGATCTCCAACCAGGACACAGTGCTAGACCTTTAGGAGAAGGAATTTGTGTTCAGTGGGGCTTGCTTCTGAGAAGACATGCCTAGGATTGTGCTCTAAGGTTTAACAAGCTACACCTGCCCACATTCCTTCTCCTAAAGGTCTAGCACTCTGTCCCGGTTGGAGATCTGGTAAGCCTACTTATGATTGATCTATACAGTATTAACCCCCATGCAGACTGGTAAAGTATAAATAAACTTTCAAAAATATCAAATTTTGATGACGATGACGAAGTAGTAGTAGTAGTAGTAGTAGTAGTAGTAGTAGTAGTAGTAGTAGTAGTAGTAGTAGTAAGGTATACTCAACAGATGAAAACAGATAATTCCTGTAAAGTCTGTAGGATAATCCCTGTAGGGTCTGGAATCTGACATGTTCCATGGAAAATTTGTAGAAAACATACCTTTAAACTGGTTACAAACATAATGCACACTTTTACATTTACACATCAGAAATATGAATGTTTCCGTATTTATTTGTGATGTATGGTCTTCAGGTGTTCTGTGATGAGAATACAGCATAGTGGTTAACAGTAGAATTCTCAAGATTCTCATCTTTTTTATTTTTCTTATGTAAAGAATGGCTGCCTTCCTTCAATATCACACCAGGTTTCAGTTCAAAATGACTTTACCAAGTTTCGTATTGACACTATATTTCTAGATCTGCTTGTTTTGGTTTTGTTCAGTCAAGATGCTTGAATCAAATTCATCACTATTCAAGGGGCATCTTTGAAATGTAACTGAAACAGAACACTATGAATAAGCCTCTTTCTGGACCTTTGAGTTTAACTGCTTTTAATCACTCTTCAGGTTATATAATTATATGAAGAATGTTGACATAAGATGTATTCGGATATGAAGGTCCCAGATTAACACGCAATCCCAAGTATCTTTACACATTTGATTTTCTTTTTACTGCATCTTAATGCATTATAACACTTAACACTAATGCCAGAGTTTGTCTGCCACTTTGAAAAAAAAGTCAAAACAATAAATGAGAAAGCTATTCCACAGATGACAAAAACTTTTGCATCAACAACAGCTACAAAAATGTCTTATTGTATCCAGGGTAAAAATAAAATTTCCCCCTTGGTAGATTGCCAAGCAATGATTTCAGGACATCAGAATTCTGAAGCAACAACCTGCTAACTGGGCAAGAGGCACTTTTTCAATTGGTGGCCCTCTTATATTTAGCAGGGGGAGAGTAACTGCCCCCCTTTCACTCCAGCACAGTGTCTTTTCTGGTGGCTGTTTGCTGGTGTTCTTCTGCATCTTTTTTAGATTGTGAACCCTTTTGGGACAAGGAACCGTTTAATCATTTGATTTTGTCTGTAAACCGCTTTGTGAACTTTTTGTTGAAAAGCGGTATATAAATACTGTTAATAATATAAATACTGTTAATAATCTGTGTTTTCATCTTTGCTTGTCAGCGCAATCCTATCTAACTTACACCACCGGTGTAACCAGCGGTGCAGCGAGAACAGGAGGCCTCAGAACGGAAAGGGGATTCAATTCCCTTCCAAAGAGTGATTCAAATCCCCTTTGAATCCCCCTTTGGAAGGGAATTGAATCCCCTTTCTGTTCTGGGGCCTCCCGTTCTCGCTGCACCACTGGTTACACTGGTGGTGTATAAGTTGGATAGGATTGTGCTGTGTGTCTCCTAAATTCTGACCCCATCAGAGTTCACATTTAATATTTATTTATTTATATTATGTAAAACATTTTGGAACCCATTTTTTCATGAGCATAAAATCAATCAAAACAAAAAAATTAAAATTATATCTGCCCATCATCTCTCTTTTTTGAAACAGTGCAACCCCTCTGGTACAGAAATCCTGAAGCATACAACACCTGACAAAAATAGGTATTATTCTTTATCATCACTGTTATTCTATTACCTAGCTGTTACAGCTATATGATTAGCCTTTGTGAATTCATGGAAAGGTTTCAATCATTTCCTTTCATCTTTCAGAGAGCAGAGGGAAAACGTAAGATTCTTGCCAAGATTTGTGGGATGACTTTCTCCTCCTTAATCACACAGCAGAAGAGAATTTAGGGTGAAGAAGAGATAGAGGTCCATTCCAGTTAAGTACCAGTTAGATATCTGGACTTTATATTCCACTCAAACGTCAACCAATTCATGATGCTTTCTGAAAGCGTATGGACTCTCAGCTTCCTACTTACATAACAGCTGTGTATTTCTCCTCTTATCTTCAGGTCTACTTGTCTCGGAAGAGGAAAAAATATCTCATGAGATACCATTTGATTTGAGTCCCTGGCTTTTGGTCTCTGAAGAAAAGATGCTAACCACCACATCTCAGAGCTTCTGAACATTCACATATATTAATTTTAATGATCTCTACAAAGGCGTTGCCGATACGTGACCTCCATTAGCCTCAAAGAGGCTTTCAAATGCCTCCGCAGTGCTTGGTGAATTGTTATATTGCCCTTAAGTTTGCCATACCAATAGACCTGGGAGAGAAAAATTGTTTCTGCGTGCAACGCTTCAGAAAAACAACCTGAAGGTAAAACAGTGAGGAACTATATAGCATAAAGGCAAAGGTACACTTAAAAAATAATAGTTTCAGAAGCAACTACCAGAGTTAATTTTAATTTAAAACCTAAAGCAAAATAATATAGCATGAACTACCCACATTAAAATGTATTCAGGAACAAATTTATGCATTCTCCTGACATTTAAATTAAAAACTGAGTATTTATAATGAAAAACACAAACAAAATATCACATAAGATCTGCTCCAAAGAGTATAAAAAGGTAAAGGTGACCCCTGACAATTAAGTCCAGTCGTGTCCGACTCTAGGGTGTGGTGCTCATCCCCATTTCAAAGCCGAAGAGCCAGCGTTGTCCAAAGACGACTCCGTGGTAATGTGGAGGACCACGTGGAGGCCTCCGTGGTCATGACTCTCCTTGCCGCAGTGCGTAGCATGCGGCTGGAATACGGAGTGCTGTTTACCTTCTCACAAGCGGTACCTATTTATCTACTCGCATTAACATGCTTTGGAACTGCTAGGTTGGCAGGAGCTGACCAAGCAACGAGAGCTCACCCCGTCGCGGATTCGAACTGCCGACCTTTTGATCGACAGCTCATGGTTCAGCGGTTTAACCCACTGTGCCACCTGCTGGCCTCCAAAGAGTTTTACTTTCTACTGAAGGGTTTGAACTTGGAATTTTTTAATGTAGTTCTATATCCAAAGAGTATAGAACTACATTTTAAAAAAAAACCAAGTCCAAACCCTCCAGTAGAAATTAAAACTTGCGAAATGTATTTATGACATAGAGAATACAGTATAGCGCATAAAATTAGATATAAATACAGACACATATCTAATGTCACTAGAACAAGGGACCTGTATGCATGCAAAATATTAATATGTTCGTAACATACACCATTGAGGTGAATTAACAGGTTCAATATACATTGATTTCTAGCCACGAGATAAGAACCAAAACATTCAGTTTTTGCCAGTCATACATGTTTCATAGTTGAGATTTGATGTTGTTCCTCTTTCACTATATGGAAAAAGTCATTTTTAACAAGGTCATTCATTAAAATTATATTAGCCAGGATAGTGAAAAGTTGAACTTCCATTTCAGGGACAGTATTCCTTAGAGCACAAGATGCTCTTCACAAACACATGTTAAGTCGTCGTCGTCGTCACCACCACCACCATCATGCCCTGCTTGTGAGCTTCCAGGAGCATCTGGCTGCCCACTGTTGGAACTTTGTGGTGAACTCAAGCTCGTCCCAACTCAAACCTCTGGCACATGTGAGACGATGTATGGGAAGGAGGCTTTGACCCACCTCTTGACGGCTTCACGAGAGCCAATGGGACAAGCAAAGAAACAGCTCCCTGATTCAACTCTTGCGGCTCCATGGCTGCTCCGGCGGGCATGGAGCACCCCACAAATTAAAAAAATAGGACCAGCAATGGAGACCACTGGTAGACAAGAAGTTACTCAGACTAAGGAATCAGGCCAGAGACATAAGCCAAGATGGTACTTGTGAAGAGAAAAAGAAATTCATCTTGATAGGCCTGACTATTTTGTGTGCCTGAGAAAACTGTGCTATGCTGTGTCGAGAGGGAAAGGGCGTATCACTAATCAGAGGCTCTTGAACGGCCATCTGAGAAAATCTTGATATCGTCCTTTCAAGGTCGAGAACTAGGATAGCTGAATTACAGCGCAATCCGACTTAACTTTTGTGCTGGTTTAACCAGCGGCGCAGCGAGAACGGGAGGCCCCAGAACGGAAAAGGGATTCAAATCCCTTCCAAAAGAGGAATTCAAAGGGGATTTGAATCCCTTTTCCATTCTGGGGCCTCCTGTTCTCGCTGTGCCGCTGGTTAAAGTGGCACAAAAGTTAAGTTGGATTGCGCTGTTAGAGAATTGTCTGCAGCTGTGGTTTTCAGGTTGGGAGGGGGTGAGTGAGATTGTATCAGCCAGTGATGTCAGCATTCTAGAAAGTTCAGATAACCTAAGGCCTGAACTGGACAGTACTGTATCATTTTGTCTTAATATAGTCTTGATGCTAGGGCCCGTTTAGGGTTCTTCCCATCAGCAGTGTCACTAGGGCGCACGCAGCCCCAGGGCGGGGGCACACACGTCACCCTAATGACCCCTGCACAGCCCTTAAATGTAAATGTGGCGCGGCCGCTAGGCCGTGTGTGTTTTGGGGGGGGCAACCCGACGGGACGCTGCCCCGGGTGCCCCCCAACTCTGCCCCCCCTCGTTGCAGCCGGCTCCGGGGACGTCTTCACCGGCTGGCTGTCCTGGGCCTTCTGACGAGGCCCACTGCGTCACAACATAATTTATAACGTTTTTCGCGCATGCGTAGACCGTTCCTGAGGGAAAAGGGCTGCCCTTTTCCCTCAGGAATGGTCTGCGCATGCGCAAAAAAGTTATAAATTACGTTGTGACGCAGTGGGCCTCATCAGAAGGCCCACGAGCGCCAGCCCAGGAGGACGCTCCGAGGCCTTCTCCCGGCCTCGGAGCCTCCGGAGGGCGACGCGCACGGCGGAGGGCGACACACACGCGTGCGTGCGCGTGCGTCACCCTCCGGTGGTCCGCCCCCCCGCCACGATCCAGCGACGTGGCTGCTTCCCATAACCATTCTATGTTGGATCCCTGCCAGTACTGTTGCTGGAACTGCAGGTGGAAAGGTCACACTTCGCTTAAGCTAGAGAGCTAATTCTCATTAGGTGAGCGTTAGGGTAGCAAGATTAGGAACTTAGTTTTCTTGTTTTAGCTGTTGCTTATGTTTGTTAATTGGAAGTCTTATTGATTTAAATACCTATTCTGTTCTATGTAACCAATATCTTATTCCTTTAATAATTATAAAATCCTGCAGGCTTGTGTTTATGTGAAAGAATTGATCCAAGCTACAACCAGTCCTGAGGACAGGAAGGCCTGGCGGGATATGGTTCATGGGATCACGAAGGGTCGGACACGACTTAACGACTGAACAACAACAACCAGTCCTGGTCATCTCAGCCACACTATTGCTGCAAAGTATTTTACCAGAGCCATGAGGCCAGAAGCCCTGGAACTTGGGGGTGTTCTGAGCTTGCAAGGGCTCAGAACACCCCCAGTTTCCCCATAACTGGAGAGCTGGCAGGTAAAAGGCGTGGTGACAAGCTACCATGAGGATGTGTTGTCCTCTGTTTCCAACAACCATAATCCCTGGGCATGGGGTTCCGGTTGTCACAGTACTCAGCTGGCTCCTCTGGTCACTCCCCCACTCAGCTAAAATCCCCACTCAGCTAAAAGCTGCAAAGCACCCTTCAGCTATATGCAGTGGCAGTACTGCAGTGATCAGGTCAGTAGCTCCTATAGCTGCAAGTTGCTCTGGTTCAATAATGAACAAGGTGCTGCCAGAGTCCCCAATTGGAGTTGTCCAGCAAGTTTCAGAGGGCAGCACAACCAAAGTTGGGCACCCACACAACACAGAAGGATTCCAACTGATTATGCCACCCTTCCAGGTATATGCTCCAGGTCACTAAAATATGTGCTTTCAATTTTCTGCATAGCCTGTCATTACCATAGCAATTTACAGCTTAAAAACAAACAAACAAAAATAACATACGCAGAGTGTCGTCGTTCCCCCCCCCCTTGATATCAGTAGAATACAAACATAAAGGAGGGGTATGCTTCATTGACTTCTATTCCTCCTCCCAGGGCAGTTGGTGCTTCTCTACGAGTAAGGGGGAGGGCAGTTGAGTAGGTACAATTTACAGTGCAATCCTAACCAACTTTCCAGCACCAGTGCAGCCGCAATGCAGCCCCAAGGTAAGGGAACAAATGTTCCCTCACCTTGAAGAGGCCTCTGTGACTTCCCCTGCACTGCAAAATGCAGTGTGCACCCTGTTGGCACGGCACTGGAAAGTTGGTTAGGGTTGAGCTGCTTCCACTGAGGACCTCTCAGGCAAGGGAGCTGGTGACCTAAGTCAGTGGAATTCATTCAGACCATGACGGAAAGAAGTTGACTTTTCTTTTTTAAAACACGTCTTTGTTTGCATTCTTATTTGCACACAGTTCAAACCACTATTTTTGCATACATGAAAATATTAAATAAGGCAGAATCCGACAATGGATCTCTCATTGCGACTCCTTGTGAAGTTTCTTCTACAAACAGCAAACATTAGTGCTTCACAACTTCTGCGATCAAACGAAGCCGTACCAAAAAAAAAGTTAATTTGCTGAAAATCAATACACAATAAATGTAGCCCTATTTTTTGTTTATAGGAGTTATGAACTTATTTCTTTTAAAGTGGAAATTAACAGAAAAGCATAACATCCTGTAAGCGAGATTGATTCAGGTCATCTGTTACTAAAATACGTGTTTTCGACTTTCTATGCATCCCATTACACATGCTAATGAACATCTAAGGAACTCACTACTCTCATTTGAACAGTCACCCATTTTGTTATTGTTTACAGCAACCTAATTTAGCATATAATGAGTCAGGCGGCATTGGTTTCAAATTACACCAAACTATTAATTATAATATTGTTTTCTTTAGTCCAAAGCTTGTTACTCTGGGATTTTACCCAAGTGGTGTTTAAGCGATTCGATGAAGTAAAGCCTTCCAAGTTCTATAGTTTCTCTTTGCCCTACTGAGTTACTCCTCTCCAAATTAAAAACTCATTATGCATTTATTTATATTAGTTTGTTCCTTTCTATTGTACCAAAAATGAGTGCAGTGAGAACAAAAGGTATGCATTTTTTGGCACTCTGTACAATTTCCATACCCCATTGTGGCCAAAATGTATGCCCACCCCTGACTCTTATTTTTTTTAACTGCTAATTCAGTTTGAAAAGTAATAACAGAAGCTTCTTGCCCAAATCCTCATCAGGTGCTTTTGATAGGCTGCTGATAGACTCATCTCTCTAAAATAATAAAGATCCCCAAGTAGCATTTACTAATCCCCAGGAAAGGCACAAAAGGTTATCTAGTGTCCCTCAGAGAACTGTTGAACTGTTACTAACAAGCATCCCAAATTAAAATGGCTGTTATATAGCAATTACAGAAATAAATCACCAACATAGTTAATTCCCAGAAAGCAAACACGAGGATGTTCAAATATATGACTGTGTTTGTTTTCTGAACAACCCAGTTTTGCAAACCTGAATTTAAAGACCACTTTTAGGCAAACAAATAAATCTCGTAAGAGCAAGTAGTATGAATAGAAAAGCTTTTCTTGACAGGTCCCTAACTAAAAGGGTAGAACGATAAAGATTTGAAACAGTAACATTGAGCAGACATAAAAAGACGCCAATGTTTCCCCATCAGGCAATAACACATTATATGCTCCATTGTTTACAGATGTGCCACCCAGTCAAACGCCCCATAATAGCACCAATGAGGCACAACTCTGCCCCTTTGCTTATGGCAGTATTCCAATCTCAAAATCTTGCATTTGTTCAGCCTAACTAAACACACCCACATATGCAACGATGACCATGTTCCAGACATATTCACAATATGTATGAAAGTTCTGACAGTTAAGCATTTTCTACTTAACAACAGTATGAAAAACAGAGTACAGTACTGTAAAACATATGATGATAAAAATACAGACCATTGATGAAAATACTAAGAATGGCCGGTACACAATGTGGGCAGGTGTGGCTTGTTAAACCCTTAGAGCACAATCCTAGGCATGTCTTGGATTGTGCTCTAAGGGTTTAACAAGCCACACCTGCCCACATTTCTTCTCCTAAAAGGTCTAGACACTCTGTCCCAGTTTGGATCTGACAAGGCTATCCATTGGCAAAGGGGAGCTTCCCTCTTAGGCCCAAGTCAGTTTGGTACCATTGCAGGACATTGGCATAGCTAGACAGGGGCAACAGCAAGTAGTTCTGCAAGACTCTGTTACACCCGAGTCAGTGGCCCTTCCCCCTCGCCGTCGGAGCCATTCTGGCAGTGGCGATAACACGCAGGACACTCCCCTGTCACCTCTGGAATGACTTTGACAGTGAGGGGAAGGATTCCTGTGTAACCGAGTCTTGCAGAACTACTTGCCACCACCCTGGTCTAGCTATGCCACTGTTGCAGGAGCAAAGGTTAAAATGCCCTTCCCTTCACGGTCCCAAACCAGATCAAGCCCCAGCCATGGCTGCAATTTAGATCATCATCATCATCGAACGCGCCAGGGCAAAGCTCATTATTCATGTAATGTGTAGTTGGGCCTTCAGAGTGAGGCTCTTGAAATCTCTAGATTAGGAGAGTTCCAAGTCTTAGGAGATCCCTACCCACATCTCTCGATGGCCCTCCCCATTCTGGTTTAATATACGAATTGAGTTCAATACCTAATATTTTTATAATTAGAAAAACTACAGGCGCAGGCTCACTAATCAGACTATACACCAGACTCTTGTTTTATAGACAGCACACGGACCATTCTATAGTATATTTTCTAATCTTTAAAGCAGTCTTCAAGTTAAATGTCCTCAAGTAAAAAAGTCACACAAATATACAATTGATTTTTGCCAATAGTAACTCATTTGCGGAAAGTAGTAAATCTTTGTGGGCCAGTAACTTGCTTAGAGCCAAGGTCCCAAATCCCATGAACCTCTGGCCCACAGACACATATGGTAGTCTAAAGACCTATTGTCTCCAGCTTAGGTATTTTGTATTGCTGCAGTGCAGATACGGTTCTATCCATGATCACCTGAAATTCAGGGCTGGCGAAGCAGAGTCATTAGTCATGTCAACGAAATGCATTCCTTGTCAGGCAGATTCAAATACCACAGCAAAATGTGATAGAAGGTTTCCAGAGACCAAATGTATATGCTATTTGTCACATTCACAAATCCTAGTTAGTCATTAGAAATGGAGGAATTCTTGCAGGATGTGAAATCCCTTGGCAAGATGGAAAATATAATGAGGCAGTGTGGTGTCGTCTTCAGCTTTCCAGATACACAGAGCAGAAGCAGATGTCAGTCTATGCAACGGTTACAGCTAAGTAACTGATATCCTTGCCCATCAGCTGGTTTATGCTTGCTTAGATAACAGGATAGAATGGAAGAATCTAATGAACAACAACATGTTCAGCAGCTCTTCACGATGGAATCAAAAACTGTTTATCGCAAAATTAACATCAATCAAAACAATGCCTTATTGTTAGAATAATCAGAGATTTAGTGGAAGCTCTTCAATACATGAAGATGTACATTCAATATGTACAATACAATGCAGGAAGCTCTTCAATACATGAAGATGACAAGTTATGAGATTTGAATACAGACAATGTAAATAGTTCGACAAATGTATGGTGACGGGTGGGCAATAAAAAATGTAATGTGTTGGGTCCAAAGGTCCCTTTCCCCTTTGGATCCAACCCCAAAGCCTTATTATGAACATTAATAATAATAATAATTATTATTATTATTAATAAGAATATTTATATAGCACTTTTTAACAAAAGAAGTTTACAAGGCAATTTACATAGCAAAGAAAAGAAGATGGTTCTTTGCCCCCAAAAGGGCTCATAATCTAAAAAGAGACAGGAGAGAGACCAGCAAATAGCCCCCGGCGGGAGGGGGATGTCATTCTGGGATGAACTGAGATAGTTGCTCTTTCCATCTATACAGTTGGACCTCGCTATCTGCGGGGGATCCATTCTGGACACCCACCCACCCCCGCAAATAGTGAAGATCCACATATACGACTATCCACCATTTCAACTGTGAAAAAGAAAAAAGGTTTTTTTAACCTTTTCAACGCAAAATGCTCCATGTTCCAGAATGGGGCGACCTTGGGAGAGGGAGCGGGGAGTCACGCGACTCAGAAGATCATTCCGTAGCACGATTTCACCATGTTAAAGCAGGAACATGGAGCAGTTTGCATTGAAAAGGTAAAAAACCCACCTTTGGAACCACCAGAGAGTCACCAGCAGCAACAAAATTATCACCTACTGACAATGACCCTAAGCATCCATCCATCATCCAGGGTTATCTGGAGCACAAAGGTCAGCTTTGATTTCATGCCTGGGACCAACTCAAATGTAGTAATAAAACCAAGTAGAAAGGGATGGCAATTTGCATGTTTGCAAGGGAATTGACCTGAGTATAAGACTCACTTTTGTCCCCTAAGGCAAGTCTTTAAAGTAGGGGTGCGGCCTATAATTAAAGTCTAGCTTTTCTGCCTAAAGTTTTCTGCAAAGCATCCTGTTTTCAAGCCTCTCCAAGTCTCTTTCAAAGGTAAAAGGGGCTTTTTTTTCTTCTTCTTTTAAACTGCAAAGTGCTGTGTTTTCAGCTCTTAATCACTTCCTAAATGGATCTCTCCAGCAGGCTCTAGCTTCAGGATGGAAGCATTTGAAAAAATTAACCCTTAAGTTCCAGCCCCAGGACTCTGTGGAAACTAAGATATTTATTTATCCTGCAGTTTAAAAGTTGAGAGCAAGAGCTCCTGCATAGGCTTATCATATCCAAAGGGGGACAGAGTGCCAACCTTTAGGCTGCAACTATGCACACCTTCCTGAGAGTAAGCCCCATTGAATGCAATGGGACTTACTTCTGAGTAGACATGCATAGGATTGTGCTGTTAACCATTGAAATTTGGGCAGGTGCAGCTCATCATCATGGAAGGGTGCAACAAGCTGCACCTGCCCAAATTCCAAAGGTTAAAGGTAGGCACTCTGTCCCCCTTTGGGTCTGGGAAGGCTACTAATACTAGGGTGCCCAGATTCAATAAGGGACAGGGTGCCTATGCCTTTAACTGTACTAAAGCTGTACTGTTTTATTAATGTGTATATTTTCTTTAAGTTAAAAAAAGTTAAATGTATTTTTTTAAAAATAGCACCAAACTTTAAGGGTGCAGCATATAATCAGGAGTGTCCTATACTCGGGGCAATACGGTATTTCTCTTTCACTTGAAGTTACAGAGAACGTCTTTTTTACACAGGAGTTTTGAGATGTTACATCACATGAGAGAGAAATAAAAAAATGTATAAAATGTATTGCTTCTGTAGTACATACTGTATTTATTTTTATTTTACTTTTTATTTTCCACATTTTTATACCGCCCTTCCTCCAAGGAGCTCAGAGTGGTGTACATATTTCCTCCCCTACTTTTTGTCCTCACAACAACCCTGCGAGGTAGGTGGGGCTGAGAGATAGTGACTGGCCCAAGGTCACCCAGGAAGCTTTGTGGCTGAGCGGGGATTTGAACCTGGATCTTCTAGGTCTAAGTCTGACTCCCAAACCACTACACCATCCTGGCTCATATATATATATATATATATATATATATATATATATATATATATATATATATATATATATATATATATATATATATATATATATATAAAGCCATTTTCTGGCTGTAAGCATGCTCCTTATTAAATGTTCCAACTAAGGCATTGGTAATACAGAGTACAGAATACAAAATAAGAAGACAACTGACCTTGTACATACGGTTGGAGATCATACAAGTATTTTAGGAGTTTCTAACAGGACCTCTACAGTATTGTAACCTATGACAGTGGTTCTAGTTATACGATTTTCACAGGGAAACATGCCATATAATATCCCTGTATGGTCTCAGGCTTGAACAATTCGAAAATTAGTCAGTAGCTAGTTTGAATATCCTGACAGCTGCCACACAATGGATGCAGCTCTACTCCTAAGCAGAAGCGTCGCTCCGGTAGGGGCGGGGCTGTAAGTATCGCTGCGGTCATAGTCTCTTTACCGAGCGAGGAGGAGGCAGCCCCGCCCCCTCACTGTCCGAGCCAGTCCCCTACAGAGAAACCGGCAGGGAAGAGACCCTGCCTGCTGCTTTCTCCGTAGGGGACTGGCTCGGACAGTGAGGGGGCGGGGCTGCCTCCTCCTCGCTCGGTAAAGAGACTATGACCGCAGCGATACTTACAGCCCCGCCCCTACCGGAGCGACGCCTCTGCTCCTAAGTCCTCTCTCTCTCTCTCTCTCTCTCTCTCATATATCCTACTTGGCCTGTCAGTATCTACCTAGGGTTATATACACATGTAGCACCACACAACAGGAATGTTGCTCCCCTTGCAATCTGACACTACCCTGCAGTCATTTGCAAAGATTTGCACGGACACGAGACTCAATGATGGCCAAAAAGCTTTTTAGAATGGTGTACAATCACAGCATTCTTAGCCTCTTCTCTGCCAAACACAGAACATTCTTCCATTTCATGCTGCTTAACATTGGCATCAGCAAGGTTTTAGACTACTCCCAACATAGCAGTATTTACCTTCCTACTGTGTTAGTGTAACTACCTTGGTTAGTTTACAACAGGATGCAAACTGTGCTGAATGTAGCACTTACTCCATCCCACCCTAATCACTGCTGGGGCAGTGGGTAGACTGAAGTGAACTCTAAAAACGTAGAGTGAGATTTTTTTTGCAGAAAACATGACCTGGAATATTGACCAAAAGGCAATCCAAATGGAGCTAAGAGATTAGCAGAATGCCAAGATGAAATGCTGTTACTATTTTCAAACTATTGCCTAAAAGGACAAAAATCCAAAGCTCCATGAATGATTTTTCTCTTCTAAAATGGTTACATAGACAGTACAGTATTATGCAAAACATAGGATATTTGAAGAATGTGTTGACACCATTTGATGTGATCACCAATATCACTTAGATCATGAATCTGACAGGTGTGAAAGGCTTCATTGCCAACAAAGTCTACAGACAGCAATAGGATTTCAGAAGCATTAAACGAATGGATGGCACAGTACAGAAGGAAGGCTAAGTTGGTTTTTGAAGCCCATGCAGCAGCTGAGAACAGGTTTGCATGTCAAGAACTTTTCATCTTTGCTGTAGTAATTTAAGGATTTTTTCTATACCCCCACCTCAATGAACTGGATACATGGCAAGCCACTTGAATTCCATCTATTTGTTCAAAAACATACAATGTAATTGTCTAAAAATTCCAAGAATGCATGCAATGTTTTATTTTAGCTTTTATATGGATTACTAAAAATGTGACCTATGCAAGCTGCAGTCCCTATTCTAAATGTTGTATAGGTAAAACCATTAGAAAAACGGAAGAACAGAAGGACACAGAAGCAATATTCAAAACCATAGGACAGGTGGAGCATTTTCAAGAGCATAATCATAAGTGTGCAGATTTTACTTTTCAGGCAAGGGAGTCAGTAATTTGCAAAGATGAAAGTAATATATTAAAAAGTGAAGACTTTTTAGATTTTAAAATTCACTCAAAGGGTTAAACATTTAGAGGATTTTGACCACACAAAGTCGTAGCTGGAGGAAAAAAACTGTTACATAAACAACCTGAAAAATTTGTAACCGCAGAAAAATAGGCACAGGAATATAACCTGTTCTTTGAGTAGAAAAAGTGAGTTTTGTTATCAGCCTACAATAAGACTTCCATAACAGTCCTTTCTTTAGCACTGATTCATTACAGTGCTCTTTGTTCTGACATAATTGACAGCTATTCTTCTAGCCAATGGGAGCAGCACATTCTGGGCCAATCAGCTCCCATTTCCTGCCTATTAGATTAATGATGCATTCTATAGCACTCTTTCTCGCAGCGCTCAACTTTCCAGAATGACTCCCCTGTGTTTTGAGAGATATCAGTATGCATAGCAGAAAGCAAAATAACAACCTGCAGTTATGTTCTGTTAGAGGAAATTCTGTTGAATAATGATTTGAAATGCCTAATTCAAGTCTAAAGAGAGAAACCTGATCTCTCTCATACCTGGGGCCAGGGCCAAAACGGGGTCAAAAAGGGGGCCCAGGAGCAAAAAAGGGTGGTCCGGGACAGTGGCATTCCCAGCCCTCCCGGCGCCTGGGGGGGCGGGGTTGGTGCGCCCCCCCCAAGCAGCCGGACTCGGGGCTGAGCGCCCACTCGGCGCTTCCCCGGCCTCCGGAGGCTACGCTCCGGAGACTGGGGAGAAGCCCTCCTCAAAGCGACCGCCTTATTCGGCGGTCGCTTTGAGGAGGGCTTCTCCCCGGTCTCCAGAGCGCAGCCTCCGGAGGCCGGGGAAGCGCCGAGTGGACGCGCTGCTTTAGAGGGGCGCGCCAGCCGGGCTCCGGTGCTGCGCCGCTCTGCGCAGCCCCGAGCCCGGCTGCCGCGCCCCCGCACCCACTCAACGCCTGGGGTGGAGCACACCTGCTCCCCCCATATTCGAACGCCTCTGGCCCAGGAGCCAAATTCACATGAAGGGAAGGGGCCTAAAAGGAACTTTGCACCCCCTGATAAAATTACTCTGAGTGGCCCCAACAGTATGTAACAAACATATTGCAAAAGATCACATACAGATCACATATTTGCAAAAACATCAACCAGCACCATTGCTGTGTCCAGACGTAACAGGACATGATGATTCCCAACTATGAGAATGAGCCCAAAGGAGCCACAGGCTCACGTGTTCCCCCTCTTCTCTCCTCCTCTTTTATGCACATGCGAAGGAAAGCTTTTCTCTTGGTTAAAAGTAAATATTCCTTCTTCGCTTCCAGCATCAGTTACAGCCCAATCCTACCCAGCTCCTCCAATGGTGCAGCTAGTGGGGGGAGGGCATAATGGGAGACTTTGGAAGGGAAAGGGGATTTAAATCCCTTTTCCATTCCAAAGCCTCCCGTTCTGCCCTCCACCACTGGCTGCACCAGTGGAGGAGCTGGGTAGGATTGTGCTGTTAGACTGGCAGCATCCATCACTTTAGGTAAAACTGCTTTGTCATTTTAAAAATATTTAACATAGATTGAAATAAATGTTGTAGCAACAACTAGGGGGGAAAATGACTACCCCAAACAAAAAGGGGACTACTTTACATTTTGTTAACATCAAACATGCTTTTTAATACTTGGAGGAAACTACTAATCTGCCAGCCTCCTTCCCAGAATATATATTATTTCGTTTCATTAGATACCAACAAATAATAACACAAATGGCAGTAAATAGTAGTTGACATTAAAAACCTGCATTTTCAATCAGCACATTTTTTTTTGCTTTTGAGATCATTATGCAAATCAAGCCGCTTTCCACTGCAGCAGTATGACTTCAAACAGCTGTTCAAAACAAGATTTTTTTCCCATTTATAAATACAGTTCCAAGACCTGCATACAATTGCATCTTGTGTCATATTTATATAGGTTTTTGTCCTTTGCCAGAATAAGACCTTCAAACTGTAATTCATATTTTAGATACTGCTGTGATGCTCACCTTGCCATCTGTTCAGCTAAATCTCAAGGAAAAAAAAAGGTACAAACTGTTCAATACATTGACAATAATACAATAAGACTAAAACAGAAGCACCTGAACCATTTTGACAATTAAAACTAGAGGTTTTAACTTAAGGACTACACATTAACTCAAGAGAAATAAACGATCTAAGGAAGCATGTTAACATTGAATGCTTTATAAACCTAATGGCCTTTAATTAATGTATTTTAACACTAAAAAAGCAAGATTCTAGCTCAAGCCCATACTGAAACGCTTACTAGGTGACGACAAACATCACATGGTGCAAGGTGAAGCTGGTGTCCCTGCCTTCTACAATGCACAAAAAAACAAAGATGCAAGTGCTCTGTATCAGGGGTTCCCAACCCCTTCCTGGTCGAGTACCACCTCTGGCGCCACTCTCCTTCTGAGTACCACCGCAAGTGACTGGTAATGACATCATAACCAGTTACTTCTGGGTTTTCAGAGGCCAGAAAACAGGGAGGCGGCTCTGGGCAGGTGGGAGGGCCCTTCTCAGCGCTCCCGAGAGGCTCAGCCAAAGGCAGGAGCTTCCTGGGAGCAAAAATGCGCCACCAAAAGCGCCGCATCAGAGTGGGGTTCCAGTGGTCCAAGTACCACCAGCAATCAGCCAAAGTTCCACTGGTGGTTCTAGTACCACAGGTTGGGATATGAACCTCCTATATGAAGCCTCCATGTGAGAGCCTGTATGTGGCTGCCCCATTAGTGCAGCCTTCCTTTCTCCCTCCCTCTCTCCCTTTTCCGAGGGAGAATTATTGCATGTATATAGGGCACATGTGTACATACATCATAAATTATTTTAGATGTTTGATGGAGGGGAGGTGTGCCTGCACTGGAGAAGAGGTATGCCTGCACTGTTCCTCCACCATGAAAAGCCTTTGCTGCTGAGCCAGGACCACGGGGCTAGAATAGAAAGAGGGGAGAGCAGACCAGAAATAGCCACCTGCTAGTCAGTTCCACATCAGGATATGCATGCAAGGAACCAACAAGGAACTGGAACAAATAATGGCTTACTTGGATCAGGAAAATCTTATACATATGAGAAGAAAGTCCCCCGATGAGGCTTATTCTTGTTCCTTGAGGTTCTACCGCACGTTGCTTGAGCAACAGATGGCTAACACCAGTAGAATGTTATCTCTGATATTGGAAAGTATTAATTTGTCTCATTGAAGATGGCTATGAAAAACAATATCTATATATATACAATTTCTGTTTTAAACATGTTATAGAGGTTGGCACTGTAAATGACATTCAAGTTTTAAAATATTAATTAGCTATCTAAAAACTCTTGCTACTTGAAACCAATTACTTAGAACAGCAGGAGACCTACATATATTTTAGCGTATGTGGACTTAAATCAATTTAGTTAGGTCAACTCAATGGAACAAAATTTTAAATGGAAAGACTTGGGTAATCCCACTGAAATCATGAGTACTCCAGAGAGGCAACTGGGCTAAACCACTATTCAGTGTTAACTAATTTGTGCACTAGGCTGTTACTTTTTAAATTTACCGTATTTCTCGCTCCATAAGACGCACTTTTCCCACCCACCCACCCCCAAAATAGGGGGAAATGAGTCTGCGTCTTATGGACCGAATGTTAAATGAGCAATCTTACCGGGGCTTGTGGGGGCTTTGGGGAGGCCTGTGCGACCCTCTGCAGGCCTCCCCGATCTTCAGTTCGGCGATAAATGGCTATTTTCGGCCATTTCCGGTTTTCCAAAAACCGGAAATGGCTGAAAATAGCCGTTTATCGTCGAACTGAAGATCGGGGAGGCCTGCAGAGGGTCGCACAGGCCTCCCCAAAGCCCCCACAAGCCCCGGTAAGTTACAAATATTTTTCCCCTATTTTTAGCTCCATAAAACACATGCGTCCTATGGTCCGCTGCGTCTTATGGAGCGAAAAATAAGGTATTTCTCAGAATGCTATCTTGGGTTGAATCAACATTTTTCCAACTCAACTAGTATTTTAGATCAAATTGTTAGTAGTTTTCTAATCACTCATAAAATCTCAGTATTAGCACAACATGGAAAGGATACATAGATGGACATACCTTTCTAAGGGCCAGAAATGAAACAAATACATTGTTTTTCTTGATCATCTACTTAAATTTCAGTTACTAGTCATATATTTCACTATCTGAGAGAAAGTACCAACTTACTAATTAGATGCTGGAATGCAGACTATGCTGTGTGGTGCAATATAGACAACTAGCTGGATATACAGTATAATTTTTTCTTGCCCACTGCTGGTCTGCAACTGCCAATCCCTAAACTCCACAAAATTGAAGGGTGACTAGCTGCAAGTCAACTGTCATTTACATCCCCCCCCTTTCCCCCATTTAGCGTCCACATTTCTCAATGCCTAAAAGTTTCAGGTCTCTTTCTGGTAAGGAGGGAAGAAAAAAAAATTCTTTGGTGAAATTTTGGTAAACTTTGGTAAAGTTTTGCTAGCTTTGATGAGTAGCAACTGCAATGAACAAAGGAAAAAAGAGACAGCAGGCACACTAATGAATGTGTATCTCCATTTATCCACCCATGTGAACAATGAACTTATATAGGATGTGAAAAACATGTACAAATGGATTTCTCACACTTGTGCCCACAACCCAAAAATTTAAAAGTAAACCTATTAGGTGGAAAAACAGAACTAAAAGATTAGGTGCCATAATACATTTTAGAAAATGATTCCTGAAAATGTAAAATTGACTTCAGATCAATGTAATAATTAGATATGGCAGCATTAAGAACGCATTACATTTATCATGGAGATGCCTCCAACAACAACTGTGGGGGAGGGCATGGAGCTTTGCAAAGGACTAGGCCAATCAATGTGGCGGGGTTTTTCCCACCATTGCAGTGGAAAGAGGCATCAATTGCTATGAAGAGAGTTTTTGGGATGCCATGTCTAAGGGCATCCTTAGATCCTCTAAGGGGCATGGACAACATTTAACTCAATTAGAAACTCTCTAATCAAGACACTTCCTGTTATAAGATACACACCGCAATCCTGTGTAACTCTTGCACCAGTGTAACAGTAGATCCCCTGGTGTAAGAGCACTAATGCCAGAGTAACTTGCCATACGCCGATGGACGCAGGATGGACACCAGCATAACCCGTCTCGGACGCCTCAGATGCGCAGTTCAGACGCGGAATGGACACCAACGCAAGAGGGGTGTCCATCCTGCGTCCGTCGGCGTACGGCAAGTTACACTGGCATTAATGCTCTTACACCGGGGGATCTACTGTTACACCGGTACAAGAGTTACACAGGATTGCGCCCACCATCAATGGTAAATGTTAACATTGCCTTGAAAGAAAGAATAGTTGTACTATAACTTCAAAACAGTAACCCTCACACAATATTACATTATGTTCTGAAAAATGTATCTTAGCTGACTTTTACCACTACATATTAAAACATCAACTTCATACTTCTAAAACAACAGAAATACAGTCACAAAAACATAATAGGATTCTACTCCTCTTACAAAGTGACAGATCAATAGAACAGAAAAGAGAAGTAAATCCAGCCATGGAAAATGCTTCCTCTCACCTTCTGATGTGCCAACATATTTCAATCCGGTTCTTCTGAAGGACCCATGATCAAGCGCAAGAACATACTGCTCAGCATATTGACAATATTGGCTTCTTATCTGACACAGCTCACCAAAGCCAGTTTCAATACCACCTGGATTTTTTTAATGTCAATACTGCTCTCTTAGGAACAGCAAGGCAGCCAAATCATTTTGCATCTGCCACTGACCAGCTGGCTACTACTCAGGTGACCAACTGAAAAAAAAACATTGTCCTGTCCAGAACTTCAAATGAATATGTGAAGGGCCTGACAGCAGAGTTGCTTTCATTGCTTCAGATCACTGCCACTGTAAACAATTCAGCTGCCTTTTTCCAACTTCCTTTACCCTGGTAGCATGGGTAAAATCCACTGTCAAGTCAACAGATGGCTGCTTAATACATTTCCAGCACTATCCTATACATATCTATTCAAAAGTAAGTCCAATTGAATTCAATGGGACTTGCTCTCAGGTAACTGTTACAGGATTGCACTCATAATCAACGGTACTTTTGGACGGTACTTATTCTATTATGAAATAGTTAATCATTTACCATGAAAATATTCAGTTCCACATGTGACAAAAGTCTGCATTCTGTCTTCAGCATGTACCTTAGCTCTGTTCCATAGCATCCCGAAGAACATCAAAACACTGGTGTAGTATAATGTTCATATGGCAAGCACAGATAAGGAAGGTCTTTGCTATGGCAGACACTGGCTGTGGCAGCCTAGCACTGACTTCTTTTCTTTGGAATGGAAATAATAGCTATGCTGCAGCTGACAGGGATCCAGCACTGCCATGCCTCTGTGATGGTTCCAGAGTCTCAGCAATATCACAGCCCTGAGGGACACAGAACAAAGAAAGGCAATTGCCATAGTCTCTTAAAATTGCGATACAATATGGAGAAGGGATGAGCCATCTCTCCCTCAAAGAGAAGCCTCTCTCCTTGAGTGTCACTCATTTATAACTCTAGATTCTGGCCTATGTCATGAAGGAATGAAGTCTCCCCAAACTCCACTCCATTGCCATTGCCAATGCTGATCAGGCCGGAAAAGGGGTGGGTCTGGAAAACTGGGCCTGTCCCATCTTTTGGTCATGCTGCCACAGGTTGATATCTCAACATTTATCTCTGCTGTCCAAGTTAAGCACATGCTGGACCCAATCCTATTGGACCGCTGCACCATCAGAACTCATGTACCCGGCGGTGCAGCTTGCTTTATAGCTGCTATAAAAGGCAACACGTCATAGAGTGCAGCTCACAAGCGGCAAGCAGAAGTGGTGGCCTGCTAGGGAGCCCCAGTGCCAGTAAATCAGCATGGGGCAGCCAGGTGGGAGGGAGGGGGGCAGAATGGGGCGGGTATGGGGCAGATCGAGGCTGAGAAGGGGGCAGCCGACATCCTTACAAACCCCCCCCCCATTCCTGGCCTCCATCAATCTTCCTGGGTCCACTCAGACTTGTGCAAGCAAAATCGATGGCACAGGTCTGAATAAACTCATCAGGGCAGTGGAGGCTTACCCCAGGACAAGGGAAGAAATGTATGTTCCAAGCGATATTTAAGGTTGGAACAAGCTGATAAATCAGCTATTGTGGACCATGCATTAATAACTGGACACCAGATTAACTTTGAGCACACCCAAGTTATAGTTAAAACCAAACAATATCGTTCCCGTCTGAACAGGGAGGCAATTGAAATAATAAAACGTCCCAACTGCAGTAAATAGGAAGGGGGAATCTGTAGAGATTAGCGATAGTTGGCTTCCAGTCATCAAAAGGTCTTGCACTTTGACAGATCACAGAACAGGAAACCGAGAGAAAGACTGCTATAATATTGCAGATAATTTAGCACCTAAGTAGTTTTCACAGTGTGTGGTTGTTTAAGCTCTAACGATCGGCTGCACAAGGGAGGGCTGTTGCGCTTTGCTGCCCCATTTTATATCTGGAAAATCTTTGTAGCTATGGGACTTTGTTATAAAAATGGTGGTATGATTTTAAGGAACCTGGCAAAGGCAGAAGTTAATCTTCCAACTGTTAACAACTTGTGCTAAGAAGAACTAGAGCAGAAAGCAAGTTGCTGCACCTTTGATAATGCTCCTCATGGTTTAGGAGCGAAACGTTAGGAAAACCCCTTGTTCTCTTGTTAACTTAATAAAGGGAAGAAATGTTCCCTTACCCAGAGACCACCATTCCCCTACCCCCCCCCCCGCATTGTTGCCTCCCTTATGTCTGTTTTAGTTTGTGAGCCCGTTGGGTCAAGAAGCTGTCTTTTATTCTACGGTAAGGTGCCATGTATGATGGCACCGTATAAAAAGTTCTTAATAAATCTGTCCACAAAGTATGTACTGGTTTGCAAATAGTGTATACTTTTGTCCAGGTTTCTGTGTACTAAGAGAGAGGCAGGGCTACTTGCATTGGCCAAAGATGTATTGTATGAAGTGGTCCTATGTCTCTGGCCTCTGTGCTGTACAATTTACATTCCCATTTTACCCAATGTTCTCTCTTTTGTGTGCTATGATAAAATACGATGCATTCTTTCTAACTCACTTCTACCTTTATTCAATTAGGCCTGAATTATGATCCTTCAAGCCAAGTGAACCAATTTGCCTCATCCTAGCTTCTGTGTTTTACTCTTCTAGTAATGTGTTGGATTTACCTTGCCTGCTTGGCATTTCACCCTTGCAAAATATCTCCCTTATTTATGAGACTTTGGAAAGATATTTTTTAAACTATCACATTACATCTAAAGACTAGATGATTAAGTAACTGTAAAATGAGAGTCACGGCAGCATAAGTAGTCCATGAATTATCCTAGATCGACAACAATGTAATGGTCATGTAAATTTTTAAAAGACAATTCTTCTACCATAAGAGTAATTTAAACATTATTCAGGACTTCAGTGTTAAAAATAAGGATGTCCGCAAGAATACTGCACCATACCCAAGAGAACAGAGGAAACTGGATGACTGAAACCCAAAGAACAACTGGCGGATGTTTGACCAGACCAGTCTGTAATCCTCAGAATGTATCCTATTCTGTAAATGATGGCAATTGTGGACTTTGCTGGAGATGAGCTGGAGGACATTTGCTGGAAAACATTTGCTGGAGATGAGCCTCGACTAAACTGGTATCGCTGATTTGTAAGAACTCAAAGCTCCCATCACCTATTGGTTCTGTCTTACACAGCCACTTAGCTCCCTAAACAGCAGCAGCCACCACAGATTCATGCTGTACCTCTCCATTCTTCATCTCACCTTGCTGGGTTGCCCTTTCCTTTGGATTGATTTTCCTGGATCACTGATCAAGCAAAATACCCGACAATGACCTCCACTGGTACCTTCCTTCTGACACTGGTAAATTACCTTGTTTTTCAACTATACATTTTACACGTCTCTTAGCATTTGAACAAGCAGATTTCCTGAGAGAAAACAGATCAAGACCATGCATTCAGGTTACCAACACTTTTCCCACGCAATTTCATCATTTTTAGATACAGCTTCCTACACTGTGGACAAATAAAGGAAAGGTCATCTTTATCCTAAAAATCAGCAAGGTCATTTCTACACATTTATTTTTGCTTTCTTTGAAGGTGCTTTGAAATCTATGAAACAAAATCCAAAAGTATGCACATTAGCCTATTATTTATTTGTACAGCACCATCAATATGCATGGAGCATTATAGTAGAAGACAGATCCCTTTGCTGAAAGTGTCCACAACGTAGAAGAGACAAGGGAGGCAACAGAGGAAGAGGAGAGGAGTAGTGCCAGGGAAGATGGAGAAGAGTATGTGACTCTTTCATGTACATATACATAGTAGATACATACATGTACATATAAAAGGTAAAGGTATCCCCTGACAATTAAGTCCAGTCGTGCCCGACTCTAGGGTGTGGTGCTCATCTCCATTTCAAAGCCGAAGAGCCAGCGTTGTCCAAAGACGCCTCCATGGTCATGTGGCCGGCATGACTCTCCTTGCCGCAGCGCGTAGCATGCAGCTGGAACACGGAGCGCTGTTTACCTTCCCGCAAGCGGTACCTATTTATCTACTCGCATTGACATGCTTTGGAACTGCTAGGTTGGCAGGAGCTGGCCAAGCAACGAGCGCTCACCCCGTTGCGGGAATCGAACTGCCGACCTTTCGATCGACAGCTCATGGTTCTGCGGTTTAACCCACTGCGCCATATGTACTGCACGTACATATACATTGGCTTAATTGCAGTAAGGTAAAGAAACTAGGTGGTTGTGGCAAAGGCTTCATGGAAAAGGGGGGGGGGGTTAAGGAAGAATCTGAAGGAATCTAGATGGGATAGAATCTCCTTTAGGAGATCAAGGAGGGAGTTCCAGGCATAAGGGCAAGGAAGGGTGATGGGGTGGAAGGATTTGAGGGAGCATTAGACCTTTGGGCAGCTGAGGGTGGTGGAACCAGAGGAGTGAAGATCACAGGGAGAAGCATCGTGGGATATGAAAGCTGAAAACTAAGGCATGGAAGGCTTTGAAGCTAAAGGCAAGGAGATTAATACTGGATCTGAGAGTAGACAGGAAATCAGTGTAGGAAACTATGGAGGTGTGTGATGTGATCCGAATGACAAGAGAGGTAAATTATTTTGGCAGCAGAACGCTGGATGGAGGTGAGAAGCCTGAGAGGTGAGCCAACAGAAGACCAGAGAAGGTCAAAGTCATCAAGAGAGGTTGGGAGCTGGTGTTTTTGCTGAGGGGACAAAAAGGAAGGATGCATTTTTACAACCTTAGAGGAAGAAGCAACATGATTTGGCGACAGACTGGATACAAGGAACGAAGGATTCAGAGGAGTCAAAGATACAGCCAAAGCATCAAGCCAGTGCAACAGGGTGAATGGGGACATCATCAATGGACTGGGGAAAAGTACAAAGAGAAGAGGAGTTGGCGGGGGGGGGGGAGGAGTTCTGTCTGAATTTGAGACAATGATGACGTATCCAAGCAGAAATGTCTGACTGATAGTTATGGCATGGAATTGGATGGAGGGAGAAATTTCTGGAGTAGAGAGGTAGAGATGGGTATCATCAACATACAGATGTTACTGAAAGCCAGGCAAGAGCACCTTTTCAGAATACAAGAAGAATCCATGCGTCATAAAGTACAGCAAGTCCTCACTTTAAGTCGTTTCCTTTTAAAGTTGATGGGAAAATGCCTTCCCAACACAGGAGGTGGGGCAAACCACCCCCCGATACATAATAAAGGGATGGGCAATATAAAATCTTAAAGGCTTGTTCCCCACCTGGGCTATTGATCTGTTCTGACCTGGTTCTCCAGAGTCTGACCTAAAGCCAGATGTTTCTAATCTGCCTGACAAGAACAACTTATAGGATGTCAAAGCCAGCATTTCTGTCAAGCACACAAAGTCTGTGTAAGCAAAGCTTACTTTAGCTGAGGATACTGTTTGCTAAAGAGAGATTATGCCAACTGTTCATGCAGAAGCTATTGTGAAGAAACCCGAAGCCTTCTCCAGGCAAGAGATCAAAAGTATATTTGGGGGAAAATAACGTGCAACAGGAGGATTTGCTCAGGCTCCTTGGTCAAGAATATACTCTTTCTTTGTTTCCTGCACTCTGAAAATTCCTGATAAAGGGTGCTTGAAGTGGGTTTACTTATATAAAAATAGGAAGCTGCCTTGTATGGAGTCAGGCCATTAGGCCCTCTAGCTCAGTACTGTCAACACTGACTGACAGTGTCTCTCCAAGATTTTCCAGACGGTCTTTTTCCAATCCAGGGACTGAACTAAGGACATTTTGCATGTGTGTAGCATGTACACTACTACTGAGTAGGCATCTGAACATTGACAGAGCATGCCCTACACATTAGTTAATCATTTGAATCCTGCAATCGTATTTATGCAATTTTAAAATGTGATCTGAACGCTGATTTATGCTATTGTGGGATATCTATGTTTGTAATAAATAGCTAATCTTTGCTTCACTTTTTTTCTCTGGGTGAAGTCCCCTGAATGATGTTTTGTTCCTGTCTGTATCTACTTTCCATAAGAAAGGATCCTTGTGGATGCCAGTCGAACAACCAGAGCGACCTTAGACCTTCCTGATAACCTGTCTCCTAGTCTTCCGAGCTCTGTCCAGTGCGGTTGCCAGAGCACCTTAATTGGTTGAAACCTGTTTGATTTTGATTACCCTGTTCTGGAAAGTGCTAGGTACTTATTTCTGACAGTGTTTAGGGGCAAGTGTAAGAAATAACCTTTCAGCAATTTTCTAATCAAATGATTGATGTTGAGAAATGAACCCACTTGAAGAGCATGTGCGTTCATTTCCCCCCCCCCCCCCCGACAACCTGAGAATAATAGCTGTTTTCAAGAGAAAACTAACATTATGGCTTCACTGCAAAATAAGCCGAGAGGCCCTTTGCTGTACGTATGCTATTATTCACCTTCCTCTTATGGAGCACAAAGATATTTTTATATAGTACAAACATTCATGTTCCAGCGTACTAAATTGACAGCTCTGACTGTCAGCAATGTACAAGGTGAAGGCATATGTTACGACTTGCTAATCAAAAGTTTGCATCAACCACACATCCAAGTGCAGAACTGCACGATTAACATGCACTGGGTTGTGCTTTTATGAGAGAACCAGTGCAGGCAATTAGTATGACATTAGGAAGAGAGTTTCATAACATCATACAAAGTTTTGTAGAAATACTAACTTTGACTATTTTAATGTACTGTACTGTCAAACTGCATTAATGTATTACATTCCAGTAATACTGCATATTTAAAATTAGTGCCCAATTAGGGCTCTTTATATATGAAAAATGGAAATCAGACGTACAGAACGTGAAATATTGCACTATTTATAACTACCCCCAATTGGTTATAAAAGTGGCCACTATTTGAAGAAAATTAAGAATGACTCCTTATCTTAGTTTGTGCTTCACAAGATACACTTTGGATAGACCAAGTTTCATAATTCCATCACACAATGCACAATTCTAACTCTTGTGACTTGACTGCTGCACCATCATTGTTTGAGTAGCTGTAGGTGCCAGATAGTCTTTCATATCCTTTGCAACACAGCTTTGTGGGGACAGGACGTGTTCCCGATTATGACTGACATGCTTCCTTTTGCATATCAACCTTGCTAGATTGAGGTGAAGGTTGGAATTACCACTTGTGGCTGCAGTGGGAGATGTTTGAGAGTGGGAGAGAGAAGGGAGATAATCAAGAGAGCAAGTGGGTTAAAAGAGACCACAGCTTTATAAAAGACAGCTTTATAAAAGACGGCTGCATAAAGAGCCAGGACTTTAAGAATAGTTGTCAATCACCTGCTGGCAGAAAGAACCCACAGTCCATATGTTGGGAATTGCAAAAAAACAAACCAAAAAAACACCCATATTTATCAGCGTATAACACTCACTGGCATATAACACACACCTTAGTTTTAACAGTGCTGTTTGAGTAAAATAACTTTTCAAGCATTTTTCACGGCGCTTGGCTGCTTACCGCGTTGTTGTTGCTGCCGCCTCCACTTGCCACCGCCAGGCTTCATCCCGCGGACCGGCTGCATGGTGGCCCTGCCGGGACTGCCCCCACTCAGCAGCTCCTGCGTTCCAGAGAGCTTGCACAGATGCTGCCTCACAGACACGAGTCTCAAAGACGCTGAATGCAGCTACAAGCTGAGCTGCAAGTGGAGGTGGCAGCAACAGCAACAACAACAACAACGCGGTAAACGGCCAAGTGCCGTGACAAATGCTTAAAACTGCCAGGGGGGATTTTGCAGCTTCAATTTTGCAGCACTGGCGTATAACACACACCCTACTATTTTGGGCCAAAATTTTAGACAAAATAGTTCGTACTATACGCTGATAAATACGGTAATTCATAAGCTGTCTGTTGGCGATTTGAGGAGTAGGATGTCTGAAAAGGACAAATGATATAGATCAGGGGTTCCCAACCTTCGGAGGCCCGGGTATCCCCTGTCACAGTCCAATTTTCTGAATACCCCCTGCTAATTAATTAGATAATTAGTTAATCCGATAAATTAATTAGCTGAAACTGCTTCCTGATCTTCGGCTGAGCCTGCCTATGCTATGAAGCAGCAGCATGCTACTTATAGCCTTTGTTGAAAGCAAGACCCGAATGCAATTTTAAGGTAAAAGAATCGCCAAGGGAGCACGCAGGGGAGGGGGGCTCCCGCCATCCATGGATGAGTGAATCCGCAGATAGCAGATCAGCGGATAGCTGGGGCCTCCTGTACCAGCATGCCTGAATGGCCCATCTGAGCAGAGGAGAAATCCAATGACCAAGAAAGGCGGTATATAAATACTGTATATGGTTGTCATCATCGTCATCATCATCATCATGTCAGCAACTTGAAAGAGGTTCTCAATTTACACTTGTTCAGTTATCAGGGTTCTTGAACGAAGACAGCAGCACTCACATGCCTTCATCCCTGCATCACTACCACCATAGTAGTTCCTAGGTAAAGGGAGTTATCCTGCTCTCTGTCACAGATCAGCACCACCCATATAACCAGTTCTGGAACCAGTTCTGCAACTCTTCAGCCCAGATATCCTAAGTAACAGGGACTTAGATAGCCCTATCCAACAATTGCTCCAGGCTTGGTTCCTCAAGTTGGAGCAACATCACTCAATTCCTTTGCCATTCCTTTCCTCACCTGCCTGCCCACAATCACAACTTTGCCTCTTGCTCTTGCTTTCTACCTGATTCAGCACTCAACCCCAGCCTGTCTTGATCATATTTGCTCCTTCTGGCCCCTTGGAGCCTCATCTGCCTGAACCACAATCCAACCCACACAGCAGCAGCCTGCCTTGAAGCTAAGCAAAGGCCCAACAGTACTCTTTGTTCTGAACACAATTTGAAGTTTGGTGTTTTTTTTTTTTTAATAAATCAATGATTCCCACACTCAAGAAATATGGCAGCAGGAAGGGAGAAATCAATAAAGGTGGTCAACAGATATATGAAAGGAGGAATAACTGTGGGCATGGTGAATGGATGCTTAGTCATGAAATATTGGAATGTATAGAAGTTCCACCCTCTGAATACTTTTGTAAACCCTGAAGGTATGTCTTCAAACATATATCTGCAACCAGGAGTGCTATAAACAGGTTACTTCTCATTTTTTAAAAAAGAAATCCCCAGGGTTCCAGACCACTTTTCAGGTTCTGAATCGGGTAACATTTTTTTTGAGGGGGGGGGAATCTTGTACATGCTGTCAAGTAAATCAAGCAAAAGAAAATATTTATGAGTAGAAAGCAATTCATTAAAATACAATTACACAGGAATAAAACATGATTGCTATATAATACTTTCTGGCTCTTTAAACTTTATGTGCATATTCTGTGATATTATAGCTAAGGTGAGATCAATGACAATTTTTACAGAAGAACTTAATGGAGATGGAATCATGCACATGTTGTAGACTGCAAGAGGACACAAGTCCTATTAGCATACTAATTATTTCTCGCCTAGGTATTTCCTGTCTGGCATTAAACAGACTTTTCATATGAGAAGAGACTGGAGATGGTTTGCAAAATAATTAGTTAAGATCAACAAGAACAGTATCTAATAATAAAAGTGGTGAACTGCTGCAGGTATGGAAATAAGAAAAACCATCTCACAGCCAAACCTGACCACATCTAGATGTGCAGAGCACACCAGTCAATAACTGCATGCTCATTTTCTGGCATTTGCTACCACAAAACAACAAGGTGGACACCTGGATTTTCACCTCTCAGAAGGGTTTGATTTCTTCTAGCCTTGGTACCTATTTTCTTGTCGAAAATACAACTAACACTTAAAGCCACTTAAAGTTTGAAAAAATGACAGCTGTCACATAATTGCAAGTTTTAAAAAAAATTAAACTGCAGCAATATTTTTTTTCTTTTAAAAAAACAAGTAACCTTTCTGGTTGTATTCAGCTGAATGGACATTTATTGGAGCACTAATTATGACTGCCACCTTCCAGTCTCAACTCATTCTTGTAACTGTCCGTGTGTTCTTTGTTTTAAGTGCAGCCTAATGACAGGGGAAAGTACAAGACAAATCATCAGCCTTTGAACCTTCTGCAACAGAAAAGTGAAAGGGTTAGGGTTTTTCCCCAAATTGTTTTTCTTGATTTATATATAGTGCACAATTATGCAGCAGTGCACAAAAATTCAGACTTACAAACCCCTAAGAAGACAATATCAAATAGTTTCAGAAGAGCATTGTGAGTCATAACAGTGCGCTCTGATATTATTGCATGATAACTCTCCCTGCCTTACTCCCCAGGGCTTACTGGGAAATTAAATGGAAAAAAGGAAAGTTGGAGTATCTACTCAAGTGTTCCATAGGTTTGTGATGGGCAAATGAATTAATAAACCAAATTAAGATAAAGATCCCAAGCATCTCTCCATCGGATAGTCAACTCTCAGTTTACATGCCAATCTCTTTGCAGCCAAAGTGGGACAGCCCACACAAGAGGGTGAATGTAAGTTATTACTCAGCAGGTTACAGAATTTTGAAACTTTCTTTCCCCCCCCCCTCAAAAAAATAACCAAAGAGAAACAAAAGGCCCCAAAAGCCTCTGGAAGAGTATTTATGCCTGACTCCCTCCTTTTCACTGCTGAGATTAGAACACTCCAGTTGTCACTTTGGAAATTTAAATGTTAAAGTGATGGGGCTGGCAAGAAGCAGATGGCAAAGGTAGAGCAATCCTGTTTTAATTGCTCTCCTGGAAGAGGAGCAATCAAAATAGAATTGAAGCAGCTTTCGGTTCCTTCTTTCTCTAGCTCTGCTACCAGAACTGCTTGTGGCAGCAGTGCAGGAGGAAAAGGTGATTTGATACTGCCCTGATCCTCTTCTTGCTCACTCTCAGAGTGAAGTGGCTGAGTGAGTGGGCAAGTTGGAGAAGACGACAGGCAGACTCGGGCCACCCCTGCCAACTCACCACTTCCTCCAGCACGACACTCAAAGCAGCTGCTTCACCCAATCTCACAGAAGGTACAGCCTTGACAATGAACATTCCATTCACTGACTCCTGTAGCTGACACTGTAAGGGTTAAAGGGAGTGAGCATCATTCCTAGAGAGTCTACAACCTTCTCAACAGACAACATCCTGCCCAGATAACTCATACCATGATTATACACACAAAGAAACACTGACAGAGTCATAGTAGTACAGATAGAGTACAAAAAAACAAAAAACAGGCAAGCAGAAATAGTCGGACCTTTTTATGCATGGTTTTTCCACCCATGGATTTGACTCAACACGGGTGGCAAAACTGTGGAAGAGGGAGTCAGACCGTGCTATATTACCTCTTTTTTCAGAGTTGTTGGGGGCCTGCCAGCCACTTACTGCCTCCTGCGCACGTCCAAACCACTGGGAAAAAAAATGCAACCGGGAATCTGTCGGGGGCCTGCCAGACGCTTCCTGTGTGTTTAAACTGCTGAAAAAAGAAAAAGAAAAAGCAACCGCGAGTCTTTGACACCATCCACAGGTTGCTTCCAGTAGCAGTTTTTCTTTTTTGCAGTCAGTTTTTAAACAATATATTGGATAGATAAACAGGAGGGAAGCGGTGAAGACGCTGGAAAAAAGGTAATGTGGCACTGCTCCCCCACCCTGGTTTTCCTATAACACTTTTTATCCACTGGGAACACAGTGAGATGGGGGGGGGGGAACAAATATCTAGATTCTAGAAATATTTCAAAAAGAAAAAAAAATCTTAAAATGAGCCACAGAGAAAACGTATTTTATTTTTAAGAGATTTTTATCCTGCCTTTCCCTTGAAGAAGGCTAAGTGGGCAGATTTTTTTTTTCGGGGGGGGGGTGGAGGGGGAACCTCTTGGAAACTTGTAAAAACAGAGATATAAAGGTGGGGAACAGATTAGGAGGGCACACTGGCCACATTGGGAGGGAAATTAGTGAGGGCAGAGAAATAGGAGGAAAATGTGGGGCAAATTGGAAATAAAGCAGTGTGGGCAATTTTTAAAAAGAAAGAAAAATATATAAAGATAGAGGAAGGTTTGAGAGATAGAGAATGGCTGGTGACAATCTGGTGACAATACTGAAAAAAGGATAGATAAAAATGGGTGATCACTGAAAAAGATATGGACATCCTATTAAAAAAAATCAGAGGACAAACTTAAGAGCTGTTTGTATACAGCAACGTTTTGTTCTAGGCTCCATCTTGCTCTTTTGAATGGTCACTCAAGGATTGCCAACTACAGTCAGCCCGCATTCTTTGTGGGTCCAGCATCCGCAGATTTCACTATCCCCGCGCACTAGCCTCGCGCAGGCGCGCAAAGAGTCCACGATTGGTCCGGACGAAGAAGTGGCAGCAGCAGCGTATTAGCGCTGCAGGGGGGCAGTCCCAGCCGGCCGGGACGAAGAGGAGACGCGAGGAGATGGAGAAGACAGAGGCTGGAATGGAGAGGCAAGACAAGAGGAACAAAGGCAAGGAACATTAAGGGGAGGACATGGACTGCAGGGCTTTAGCAGGGAGCAGGTGCTTTTGCCCTACGTGACATAATTAATTAGATCCTCAGTGCATTCAAGATTTGGACTCACTGCTTGCCTGCGTGCCTAGATTCAATTCAAGGGCAGGGGAGCAGTAATTGCAAAGAAGGGAGCATTGCAAAAATGTCAGATCTCTGCCTGCTTGCTTTTCTTAGTTTTTACCCCCGTTTTGGTAACAGGTGCAGTGGATAACTCTGCACATGCTCAGAGGCATGGGGGGAAAGGTAAAATAATTATTTAAATTGATTTTATTATTTATTTAATGTTGAGAATTAATTATTTAATGTTGAGCTGTCTGGACACGCTCCTGTGGACATTTCCGGTGGACATGCCCACGGACACGCCCACTTCCGGCAGACACGCCCACTTCCGGCGGAAGTGACATCACGGTTCATTGACCCGCCTTCCATGATGTCACTTGCGTCCCCCTCGGGGTGCCAGAAAATCTGGTAAGGCTATCAAAAGGGGAGGCTGGAACCTTCAAAGGTTAGTTTTGTACAAGTGAAAAAGAAGGGGTAACAGGCAACTTGGTTATTAATCTTTAGTTTTGCACCTGTAAAAAGAGTCTGTCAGTTGTGTTGCTAGCAGGGTCACATGGGGGCGATGACATGTTTTGCATCATTGCCCCGCCCCCGTGCTCCCGGGAGGCTTCATCTGAAGCCTACCAAGAACCCAAGCAGGCGGGAGGGCTGGAAAAATGCATCAATTTTGGCGTGTTGCAGCTCTGCAGCTGCAAAAAAACAGTTGCGTAGCCCCCCCCAAACACCGCGGCTCCTCATGAAGAGACCACGGTTGTCACCCGGGGGCATTGGCTCCTCCCAGCCCTGTTATAGTGACATCACTGGTTGGTGCTAGGTGGGTCTGTGTGAAGATGCATTAAAGGCTCTATTTCAGGGAGAAATGAGAATTTAATTATGAATTCTCTTCTCCTCTGCATGGATCTCATCTCCACAAGAAGATTTTGAATGCTTTCCCATGTCAGTATCATCCTTGAACGAACGAAGAAATCCTGAGGGCTAACTTAAACATTTGTCTTGGATGTACTCATTCAGATGGGATTTTTTTTACATGGGGAAGCATTGAATAAAATTGCATTCCCCTTTTACCTGCAGCCTGGAGTAGTAAAATCTAGAATTGTATCACCTCATAATGTTTAGTTTAGAATTTAGACAAGAACATACTGGTGGAAAATTGGCTTAACTCTTCAGTATGAAAATTAATTTCTGAATCAGTTTTGACATCTTTATCTTCATCGTCTTTGGGTATGTGCTACAAATTTCCTTATTTTCCTGCGTCTGATGAAAATAACATTCACTTAGAATAGATCAGGGGTGGCCAACCTTTCAATATGAATGCTCCTGGCCCCTTTAATGGTTGCATAGGTGAGGGCATTTCAGCTGCTTTAGCTGCACCAGCAGCAATTGCAGCTGCAATCTTACACCTCAGATTTTGCTAGATGACATGATGCCTCAAAGAACCTTTCTCAAGTCTGTCTCTGTCTGTCTCTGTCTCTGTAACTATATATCAGGGGTTGCCAAACTGCGGCTCCTGAGCCACACGTGGCTGTTTTACGTCTAATGTGCTGAACATAAGAAATATGTTGGCTGAGCTCCTTTTGCATCACATTTAATATAAAAGGTAAATAGGAGATGTTCAACCTTTTATAATAATTTACCAGGTATAAACTGAGTGTTTACTGGATAAAAAATAAGTTGAATGTTCATGGTGAGTACATATATTTAAGAATTTAAATGCTGCTTAAATATTGCGGCTCTCAAACATCTGGCCTTTATCGTATGGGGCTCTTACATCAAGCAAGTTTGGCCACCCCTACTTGTATTCTACCAGAGTGTTACATTTGTTCATTAGGAACAAATGTCCTGGAAACCCCAGAAGGCAACCTAATGTTATCTGTAACAGGGCATAATCAAACAGCTGTTTACTGCAGAGCAGCAGACCACAGAATATGCCTCTGGTGTCCAGACATAAAATCAACTTTTGTAAGTTGAAAATATGTTCCAGTCTTTTACTTCCTCCTAAATGAAGTGAAGCCAAAACTTTTTGCTGTAAGGGCGGGTCCTGTCAGCATTTCTTTTGTACACCTGAAATTAATTACATTATCCCTGAAATAATGTCAGCCATGCAAAGGAAATAATAAATCCAGGGTTGGCTATTAATTTGCAGCACTATGGTGGCCACCGGGTGCACCTCAAGGGAAGGGGATGATTGTCCCCTTTCTCAGGTGTAAGCAGCTTGAAGCTCAATGGGCTTACTCGAATGTACGCCAGCTCTGGAGCTGACGTACGTTCGAGGCCTCCATGTAAGGCTGCGCTGGGCCTGAAGAGGGTTTTGGATAATGGTGTATCTTGTCACCGATATCCCCGCCCTCCATGCTCGCCCGGTCTGCCCTCCCCCTGCCCGTGCCCCGGCCGGTGTAAGACTTACCTGCTCCGGCGGTCGCAGGGCAGGGTGGGAGCCTGGGTAAGGGCTGCCGGCCGCTGCGCCAGTGGACCTTACTTGCCGGGTAGTGTGAAAGTGCTTTATGGCACTTTCACGACACTCTACGTTGGGGGAGCATTCCCCTGGTGCAGTTTCTATATAGGATTGCGTCGTTAGCGGTCAATATGTGTTGTGATTTTTTTGCACAGTAGTTCTTATATGAATAGCACCAGTTGTAAAACAGCCATTGTTTCCTTTAAAATTTACTTCTTACAATTAAACTTCCAACTCCCCCCCCCCCCAAAAAACACAATTTGTTGTATCTTCACCTACTGGGAACCATGCGTAAAGGCTCAGATTCTGCCAAGGTGCTGAAGTCTCGTCGGGAATGAGAACTGATTGCTAACAAATTCAAAATTTCAGCAATTACAGACAAACTTACTCATTAAGAAAAACTCATCTGCTCCTTCCAGACCGCCATATGAGGCTGTGTTGTTTAGAGAGTTAGGCAGGGGATCCCAGGCGAGTCTAAACATAACCTGTTGTTCTCTCATTGGCTACTGCAAAGGCTATCCCATCTATTCCTCTCTTTCAATGACTTCTTGGTGGATTAAGTAGGCTGGCTTCAGGATCATTCCAGCAAGTGGTAGAGGAGGTTGTGTGAATGCCCGTCGTCTGTCAGGAGATGTTTCACACTCTGCATTAGCTCAATGATGTCACTTGCTGATGACTTCATAACTCTCCCAATAAATGATGATGATGATGGCATTGCAGCCACAAAGGCAGCATTCTACATTCTACATTAACTCAATGATTCTACATTGTTGCTGGATTCCCAAATATTGTTGGACTGGTCCCTTTTCATATGTACCAATTATAGTACTAGCGGAAAAAATAGAAGCAATGTTTTGCAACAGGATGAAGTGTCAGTCTCAATGTACAATTTGTATATAATGAAAGTGGACCATTCACAAATGTCTGATGTTCTTCCCTGGAGCATCACACCATTTGCACATTTTCTAACCATCGGCAGTCCGGATGGAATTGGAAGGACAACAAATAGGCCAGAGGCTACTTCTTCGTTTGCATTTTTCAAAATTTCTGTGCTACCTCTTAACAACATTCGTGGGACCTGAGGAATTGTGCTGTAGTTTGCAAAAGTTTGAATGCCTCTGTGAAGGACAGTGAATAAGATGGAGAGTGCTCTCATTTTATCAACAATTCAGGGGAATGTATGCTGAGTTTGAAAGAAATAGTATGGGGTGGATGGGGAAGAGTGTAATCAGTGATAGTGAGATGAGTTGTTCACTTCACAAAGAGGCCACAAGGTGAGTTTCGGTGCTGGGATGTTGTGAAAACTAAATTGCCAAGCATAATTTGTCTCTCTTGAAGTCTACCGTGGCCAAAGTGGCTGATTAAAATCAAGAGGAGGTTACTCTGAATTGCCCTTCTCTGAAGCTATAATTGATCACCCCTGGGTACATTGCTTGCCTTCCATGAACCTCTAGATACCCATTTCTAATGAAGCTGTTCCAGTGTGCCATAGCACTGGGTGAGGAATGGCACAATTATGTGCATTGTCAATCCAGTCGTTAATGAAATGCACCTTTGGCCAGCTAAAGATAAAATTCTGTATCATACACTGCCTGGTGGGAGCTTTGCATTTTGTCCAGCTAAGACCGTGAAGATTGTGCTGGCAGTTCCGATGCTGCACTGGTTTGCAAGCACTTGCTTCATGCCCCTACCAGATGATGAACCCATGGCTGAGTCAAAATTGTTGGTACCACCATCACGCTGTGAGCAGGAAGGAAGACAGACATCACAATCAAGTGATGGAACAGTCTCGGGGGTGGTCTCACTGAGGAATGTTTTTGCTTCATGCTTTACAAATTCCGTCTCAAGTGACACTAATATTAAGCCTCAGGAGGAAACGAATACAAAACCGCATACGCATACGAAACTATACACTGCAATAAACCATTTACAGTAGTAAATAGTGCTTGTATTACTACTTTCAAAGAGCCTCCTGCTCGTTGATGTAGCTGTACAGAGGCAGGGGTTCCCAATCTCGATCTGCCCAGCCCCTCTCCAAGGGGACTTTGCTGCACAGGGGTGTTTGTTGTACTTCCTCATCAGTCTTAGGCAGAGTGCTCTGACCCTAAAGATGCATGATTATGAGGTACTTTGTTCAAAAGAAGAGTCTGTGAGCCTTGTGTATCACTCTGATTGTGCACAGAGCTTCTCATAGTCCCTGATAGTACTTCAGCTCTTGTGCCCTGATGCTCCCTGGATAACTGTTACCGCTCATTAATCGGCTCTTGATGTTTAGAGCTGTGCAAGTTATGCTCAAACTTCTCTTATGCCCACAAAAGGACGATCATGAAGGAAGCATGGATAGCGGTGGGACCCACACTGTCATTGGATTCAAGCTTGCTGTTGTGACCTTTTATTTATCTTGCTGGTGAAACCAGAGATGTCATACTGGAAAGGGAATAACAGCGCAATCCTATCCAACTTACACCACCAGTGTAACCAGTGGGGGAGGGCAGGGCGGGAGGCTTTAGAGGGGAGGGGAGATTTAAATCCCCTTTGAATCCCCCTTTGGAGGGGATTTGAATCCCCTTTCCGTTCTGGTGCCTCCCGTTCTCGCTACACCGCTGGTTACACTGGTGGTGTAAGTTGGATAGGATTGCGCTGTGTCAGTATACGTATCTGCACAAAAGATGTGTACTGTCTCTCCCCCCCCTTTAGTGAACTTCACTTGTGTCTTGATATGTGGATGCTCACTTGCCCTTGACTCTAGTGATGTCACCAGTCTTTCATCTGCCAAAAAATGAAATGTATCTCATTACTACAAATGTAATCAATTTATGTTAAGTACAATAAAAATCAATGTATGTATGTATCTTACTATTCAGAAATGTGCCATTAGTGGGTTGAGAATCATTATAGCAATCATGTGGCCTCTAATTGCAGTCTCTACTGCTTCCTGCAATTGCAATAAAATTTGATTAGCACATTGATGCACCTGATCACCTTGTGAAATGCCCATTTGCTACTGAGTATCATCGATACCTTATCTACTACAGTCTCCTCTCCTCAGTCAAGACCCAGTACACCCTCTGTCCATGAGGCTTGCAGTGATCAGGATGCTAGTTGATAGTCCTGTTTGCTCATCAGGCCCAACACATGTGGGTGCTGCTAAAACCTTTGTGTACCCCAGTTTTTATATCACTCCACTTCTCACATTGGTCAGGGGTTCATTTGTGGCTTCCATCTGCCTGTAGTATTGCAACTTCCTCCTCCAATTCACCAGCACTGCCAAACTGATACATACTGCCCACGTTGTTGTGTCACTGTTTGAAAGTAAGAATCGCATATAACTTTAGGCAGTCCATGCAACATGCCTTTAAAATGTAGTTCTACAAAGCAGTCTGTGTATGCCTATTAAGGAATGATGTTTAGGAAGTTCTTCAGCCTTCTTTTCTTCCTCACTGGTAGAACTGCTTGACTCTTTGTCCTCTGTGGCTGATGGATTGATTTGTCAGCCATGTTGTAAATTCCTTAAGGGCTACCCCGCCAAACGTCCCCAGGCCAGCCTGCCAGCATTGCTCTTGAACTTTTGTGATTCTGATGGGCAGGTGCTATCGGTAGTGTGCACGTTTGGCTTGTGCAACTGCAATGAGCACACTTCCCTCAGTGAACATGTTTGTGTAAGCAATTGCTACCTCTTGTGTTAATCCAAGTCCCTCTAAAGGGTTGGTTATTATGTTCAATTTTATATGAGCTAATGGATGTGAGTGACTGCCTCCTTCAATCTGTGCTTACATAGAAAGCCATGGAGGAGGCAGCTTTGACCTTTGATTCTCACTTTCAAATGGCTCTTTGTGGAATGGTATGAGAGTACTTTAAGGTTATGGCCTTGCTGGATGCCGTTCGTGCAAATCCTGGCCTCCTTCTCCTTATGAGCAGAAGGTTCACAAGTCCAGTGGAGCAGAATTCAGACTGAGCTCAGGGAGCAAGACTTTGGGAGCACAATTACCTTGGCTTTGTTCCAAATGAAAGTTAAAGCAGCCTTTGTCCTTGTGGGAAAAGATGTGGAAGAAAGGGAACAAATACAATACCAGTTGTGCTTGTGCTTCTGTCCTCGAGTCTGTGGCTGCTGGTTGTTAACCAGTCAAGAATTTAGCTCTTCCTTGTGAGTATTGTTCAATATGCATGTATCGCTTTAACACTGGTGCATAGTGGTTGCTCACCAAACAGAAACTGGGAGCCTCTTATGTTATGGCCAATGGACCTTTCCGAGGGAAGGGGAAGGTGTTGCACCCTAACTTCTGCTTCTCCTCTGTTGCATTTCGGAGTCTCTTACATTTCCATGCTGAAGACATTCCATGTTGGTAATGGTGTACCATAACCATTGAATCTATAGGAGCATATCGTGATCACAGACATGAATTGGAGGGGGAAGACGGCATTGATGATGTTGGGGGAAGCAGAGAGGAGGAATACAATTCGTTTTAGATAAGCAACATGGAAACGCCCACCTGCCATGCTCGGAGACAATAAGGATGTGGTGACAAATGATCCACCAGCTGCTACATCTTCAGATGGAGAATAATCCTCTGCCACCCTTTCTTTCGTACTGTATCTTACATAATGGAATTAAGAAACAATGTTGAATAGATCTAAAGCAGACTAAGCTTGAAATCCCATATACATTTTCCTGCGTGTAAGTCTGATTGAACTCAATAGAACTTGCTTCTGCTCCTGAGCAGGTGTACAGAGGATTGTGCTATTAAGTGCCTCACAGAACCGTCATTGCATTTCTTGAAGTTTCCTGATGGTTTTTTTTAAAAGTGCCATAAAATACCTTAAATTTGATGGTTTTGGCAAATGTGCAAGATCTCTACAAATAGAGACCCGAATAAGAACTTTGTAACTCTTATCAACGTCTCTAATAGCCTCTTGGTTCAGGAAGATGGGGATATTTCTTATTAATATTTTGACACTATTTTTTTTTCAAAATTTGCTTCATGAATTACTTCTAATAGGAAGTTTAATAAACATTACATTTTCTCTGGAATGGCATTTGAGTTATTCATAAGGTTGGACCACACAGCTATGACAACAAATGAAATAGCATCCCAACTCAGTACCTGTGTACTTTACATATTAATTTGCTGTAATGTTTTTATAGCTGTAGCAGACTTGTACTAGTCATATTTGATAAAACACAACAGATTGTGAAGCAACAAGAATGTGTAGTTGGGTATAATTAATCTTCTCTTCCATCGGATCCTCATGTGTGCTGAAATCGTTTGTCTACGTTATTGATGTCTGAATTTTCTTATATTTTATGTCCTGAGGCAGAATGTGTGTGTTAGTTTTTGTATACTGGACTGCTTTAATAACAAATTATATTTATTTCTCCATACTGTGTCAGTCACAGTACATGGAGAACAAAACTCAATATATATCCAAAATAACCCAAACAATATCAACCTATCCAACCACACCTCAGTAAACATGAACAATATGTATTGTTTTGCGATTTATCCTTATACTCTGAAAAACCATGCAAGATGGTACAGGTGCTTGGTCATCTTGAGACTTTTTCCAATAGCCTTGACTGAAAGAATATTTTGTTACCGGCAGTGCTTTTCAAAACACGTGTAATGTGCGCACATGGGGGGGGGGCATTCATGTGCAGGCACCCAGTGTAGTGGCAAATGGTGCAGCTGTATAATTCAGCAGTGAAAGGAAATAAAAAATGGAGATGAGGGTGAAGGTGCAGAACAGTTTACTAAAGTGCTCAAAAACAGAAAAAGGGTGTTCACACACACACACAAGCTCTACAAGGGAAATCTACAGCTAACATTCACGCACTATGGATCCCTGCAGAAAGCAGTTAAGATGGAGGAGAGGAGAGAGGAACTCATTAGAATGAGAAGGGGCAGAGCAAAGAGGGGGAAAAGGGGTGGGGAGAAGGAATGTAGGGAGATTAGCTGGGCTTCCCAGAGGAAGCTGGGGGAAGAAAGGAAAGTTTTGGGGGTTCAGAAAAGGGGAGATGAGAAGGGAAGGATTTAGGTGGTTGAGACTTTCCAATCCTTAATTACCTTACAGAGCTCCTTTGGTATTGCTGAGGGAACTCTATAATAAATTGTTATTTTCAAGTCCATTAAATTGAAGTCCATTAAATCTAGGGTTTTCTGTAAATGCTTGTATCTCAAAGGTGTTGATGATAAGATGACACCAGACTAATCTGAGTATAAGTATATAGAAAAGTGTGTGTGTGTGTGTGTGTGTGTGTGTGTGTGTGTGTACACACACACACACACACACACACACACACATTATACAGTCAGTGGCAGCTTCATAAAAGCTCTTGATACAAAAATGATGTACATATTTGGATAACAAAACAAAAAAAGTGCTTAGCTCATTGAAACACATTTTTAGGAACATTTGTAAGTAAGCAAATAGAATCTCTGGGTATTCTGTTATTTCTATAAAGGCATGTGTAATTAAACTGTTCTGTGATTTCCTAAAGTTAATGACATGACTTCAGAAGATGCCTTAGGTGATGGAAATGATATACAATGGCGTGCACAGTAATTTGATTAATAATTGAACTGAGATTAATAATTGAACTGAGATTAATTTACATAAAATTATGCATTATTATTCTAGAGGTTAGCATTCTAGTGAGAGACACAAGAGACTGGGAATTTAAACCATCCAGCTTGTTTGCCTAAGTTCTATTATTTCCCTCTCTCCACAAAACACTACTCTGTCTTTAAAACAGAAGAATTGTGACCTTACTTAGATAAATTTTATTTAAGACAAAAGATGTATCGCACAATTTCAAATGTTTATACTCTATTCTGACTTGAGAATGGTCTGCTTCAGACAATACTCCAAACTAGTCCCTTTTTATAATTTGGGGGAGGAGAACGGTTACACACATTTCCCCATAGGCGTCACGTCAGTAGTGCATTGGGTGTGACCCACCACAGATGCTGCAAACTGGGTGGTGGTGGTGATGCGCATCCCCCTTGGCCGCTGGGGGAAAAAAAAACCCTGGTTGCTAGCCTCACATCCGGCACCACTTTGGCTGCCGCGTTTGTGGCGAGTAGCCTGACATGGCAGCCAAAGTGGCACTGGCCGCGAGGTGAAGGCCAAGCCAAGGGGGATGTCACTCCTCCCCAGGGAACGGAGCAATTCGCAGACAGGGCCACCGAACAGAGCCAAAGCGAAGGGGTGACGTGACACCCCTTTGGCTTCTGCTCTGTTTTGGTGGCCCTGCCTATGAGCTGAAGTCACGACTGGGCGTGGAAAAGGTAAGCCGTGTCCATGCATTTCCCTCCACCCAGCACGGTAGTTCGCCGGCACCTCAGCAGTTTGGACAAACTACAATTACATGATTAAGTAATGGTGAGTCAGCATACTGGGGGAAGACCAGTGTAGCCAGACTCCTCCATGTGATTGAAAGAGGCCAACTGGAGCATTGTCTGAACCAGACCAAAATGCCTTGAAGTTGTTTCTTTTGAACTCCTTTGTGGAAACAGTAATGGACTATTTAGAACATATTTTTTGACAACCTTCACCTGCCAGTGTCTTGATTTATCAGCTCTCTTGTGAATTACCCATCTATCTTGCATGCTTGTGTTGAATGCTTTGCATGTGTACTTTTGCTTTCTTCACCTATATTTTTTCCGTTCCTTCCACTACTTTCCTGGACTGGTGGCAGTCGCTATCTCCCTAAACTGGTAGTGTGACAAACCCTGCCCACCCTTCTAGCTACTCCCTCCCTCCAGTGACAAGAGGAACACCCTGGATATTCACGTAATATCCCACAGAAGAAATGGCAGAGACACTGATGCACCATACCAGAATGAAGCAATTCTTGGCAATGGTTATATTTCCAGGGTGTGCTGCACACTAACGAGTAATGTGTCCGCCCTTCCTAAATGCACGTATTCAGTGCAGGAAGGGCATCAGGCTTAGATAGGAGTGGAAAAGGAGAAATAGAAGAGAGGGGCTCATGCAAACAGCTATCAAATGTAGACAGCTGGAAGCCTCCTGGGAAAGCCAGCTGGATTGTTGTTGCCTGTGCAACGCATTAAAGGACAGGCACAGTACAAAAGTGAATAAACCTTTCAAAACGCACGCACGCGTGCGTGTGTGTGTGTGCGCGTGCGTGCGTGCGTGTCTCTCTCTCTCTCTCGGCAATATTTTGTTTGGTGAGTTCAGCCATCCTGGTCGGATAGAGTAGTTGGCTGGTCCCCCTGCGCCCATTACCTTCATTTATGTTCATAGAGCTAGTGCCCAGACAGTGTATTTCTTCCTTAAACCAAACACTGTAAGACGCATGCCAGCATCTATTGTAGCAGCAGGCAAGCAGCCTGCATGCTAGAGAGGCTCCGTTAACAGGAAGCAGGATGCTGCCCCCTTTTCCACTGCGCTCACTTTAGCGTCTTGACCCACAGGGGAAGTTGATAGGAAGCTGAGTTTAGAGCGAAATAGTTAGAGCTGGCATGGATGAATCTGCAATTTATTTCAAAAACAGACTTGTAGCACGTCATAGGGTAATTAGTTTATTTCCGCATAATTTTTCATGGATTAGAGCCCATTTCATTAAATGGGTGAAATTATTTTAGTATCTCTCAAGGATCTTGTGTTAGGAAAGATCCCCCTTTTTCCCTTCAGAATCCATGGGGTAAGAGGTTACAGATTCAGTGCAACTGACACAGTGAGTCCTTACTTTTAAAAAGTTTTTAGAAGGGTCCCCCGGTATCTGTGTCCTCCGGGGATAGTGCGCGATGAGGTAGAAGTACTTCGGAAACGTCCGATTGAAGTCGGACATTTCCGGAGTGCTCCTAGCCTCGCGCACGCGCGCAAAGAGTCCACGATTGGTCTGGACGAAGAAGTGGCAGCAGCAGCGTATTAGCGCTGCAGGGGGGCAGTCCCAGCCAGCCGGGACGAAAAGGGGGCTGGCCAGGTGCCCTGGATCTGGGCTCCTCACCGTGAATGTCCCGGTGAATACCGGGATTATAGTAAGCCTACCTTATGAGTTCACAACATATCCATGGTGCAGAAAAGAGCAACCAGAATGATTCGCGGGCTGGAGCACCTCCCTTATGAGGAAAGGCTGCAGCGTTTGGGCTTTTCAGCCTAGAAAAAAGGCGCCTGAGGGAGGACATGATTGAGACGTATAAAATTATGCATGGGATGGAGAGAGTGGATAGAGGGAAATTCTTCTTCCTCTCGCACAACACTAGAACCAGGGGGCATGCGATAAAATTGAGTGGAGGGAGAGTTAGAATGGACAAAAGAAAATATTTCTTTACCCAGCGTGTAATTCATCTGTGGAACTCCTTGCCACAGGATGTGGTGATGGCACCTGGCCTAGATGCCTTTAAAAGGGGTTTGGACAGATTCATGGAGGAAAAGACCATCACAGGTTACAAGTCATAAGCAACCTCCTGGCTTTAGAAGTAGGTTCTCTCTGTGCCAGGTGCAAGGGAGTGACAACAGGAAACAGGTTATCTTGTTGGCTGTGTGCTCCCTGAGGCATCTGGTGGGGCCACTGTGTGATACAGGAAGCTGGACTAGATGGGCCTTTGGCCTGATCCAGCAGGGCTCTTCTTATGTTCTTATGTCACATTCTGTGCTGGATTCCCTTTTATCAAGATGTAATCTTTAAGGTCTCCAGTATCATGGAGATATTTGAGCAAATCATTATGGCCTTCAACTTCAAACGTAGAATCTACCTAATTTAAAAAACAACCTATCAGTCATTTTATTTACATCACTGGCTACAGTATATTATGGGATGTGCATCCAACAACATATTGTATCATGAAATAAATATATAACACATGAGAATCTTACAAATGGCATTTCATCTTGCAGATTACACAATCAAAGTAATGCCCCCCCCCACAATACTTGTAAGTTCAGGTGTGCTCTGCAAGACTATATAAGTGAGTGATTGCTAGCCATATGGGATTAATACATATTAGAGTGTTGTGAGTTAAGTGCATCAGTAAGGCCACTGTGTTCTTTAATTCCTTCAGTACTGTGATGCAAGGTTCAGGTTCTCATTTTAAGAGCCTGAAGAGTGACAGCTGCATCTACATTTTGTTATCGTTGCATCTCATAACCATTACGTACAGTTTTACACTTTGGAGGCCCGTTGCATTTCAAGGTACGTATGGCTTAGCCTATCAGCAAACCCCATTTGATTTATTAACAGAACAAAATACAGTTAGCCTCTCACATCGAATTGAAACAATGCCAACTACTTTAACATCTGTTTCATATCAGCAGAATGGGTATTCACATGACAGTTTCCCTATATATAGAAGTGAACATATTTCATAACTAAAGACTCTCTCTCTCTCTCTCTCTCTCTCATTTAGCTTCTTATTCTAGCTAAATCTACAGTCAAGTTTTCAAGTGTGATTATTAATGCAAGTGCAGTCTGATATATAGAAGTGACTGCATTTCCACAGGGGTGCCAACCTTCCACCATTAGGGCCTCTGTGTTCTGTAGGGCGTCTACAGGAGTGGAGTTATGTAGAAGTCAGAATCTTAGCAGCTGCAAGTGCTGATGGTGCTGCTAAAGCAGCTGCATCTGCTGAAATGCCCTCACCTATACAACCATTAAAGGGCCAGGAGCATTCACGCTGAAAGGTTGGCCACCTCAGTATTTTTGTGTAAGAAATTGTTGTTATACCACTAACAACTTCTTCGGTATTTTAACATTACACCAAGCTAGTACTAAAGTTATTTACACAGCATATATGACTGTATGGTTAAAATATTGCCTCCTTTCTCAAGCCAAAAGTGTACAAAATATTGTTTTATGTTTTTGTCTCTTCATAACGGTGTTTTCAGGAAAGTTGGCAGTGAGACGGGAGGAGACAGTAGTTCAGAGAAGCATACTGGTTCATACGCTGATTTAGCAGAGATCTTCTTTTGTGTATGCCATTGGTCTACGTGCTGATTTTATGCTGCTATGGTACATGAAAAACATTCAGTAAAAATCATGATTTTAAAATTTTCTCTTTACATTTTTCTAATGTAAGTAATATGAATGGACCTCCCAATTGACCTTAGAATAGAAAAGGAACGATATTGTGTGGATGGACACCTCCCAACACAAACACCCAATTTCAGAGTGATATTCATGGGCATGCCCACTTCAAGAATTTGTGCCACTGTGAGCACAGAAATTCCAGTTGGAATCTGAAGAATCTGTATCTGTGAAGCAGCCATTCAAACAAGACAGTTCTTCTTCACACAATCCCTATACAGTAAGTCCTCGCTTACCATCGTTTCACTACATGTCGTTTCATTTTAACGTCGTTCTTCAAGCTGCAATCAATTAATCCCTTCCGCATTGTTTTCGCGCTAAAAACAACAGAGCCCCAGCCACTCGCTCTGAAAACAATTATTGCTCCAGCCTCTTATCTCTAATAGGCTGCTGAACACAAAAAGCCCTACAGCTAAAGCAAGGAAGCTGAAGCCAATTAACCCCTCCTCCAGGAACACTGTGGAAACTATGATATTGATCCTGCAACTTGCAAGGTTGCCACTTGAAAAGCTTGCCACTTGCCAGCTTGCCAAGGTTGCCACAAGAGCTTGCCACTTGAAAGCTTGCCACTTGAAGTGAGGACTTCCTGTATACTGTATCTGATTTTAAAGCAAAACAAACTTCTAGTATTACAAACAGTTCATCTCACAATCTGAAGACCCAATTCTAATTTTTTTTTGTCCTGTGTAATTATTTTTACGCACAGGGTAAGGAACACACACAAAAACTGTGCAGGCCTCACAATCCCATGATATGCCATCTTCCACACCTATGTACAGTATCTCATTCTTTCCCTGTTCTTGCCAGAATCTCCAGGCCCATTCAATTTCAATTCTTCTCCTTCAGTTGTGCTGCCTTCAGCTGACCTGTGGAAGGATGAGTGGGTGATAATCAGGGATGTGGATCAAGTCTCTGGGTCCAAGTCTCAAGTCAAGTCCCAAGTCCCGAGTCTTTGGTTGCGAGTTCTGATTCCCTATTTAATGGGGAAAACGGGTTTAAAGCTGAATAAAACTCGACTTGTCGTAAAAGGCTCCAAGTCTCGAGTCAAGTCTTTCACAATCGCCGAGTCAAGTCTGAGTTGAGTCATTGACGCAACTTGAGTCCGACTCAAGTTTGAGTCAGTAGACTCAAGTCTACATCACTGGTGATAATAAATCAAGACTTAGGACAGAGGTTGACAAGGTGACCTTTTGATACTTTCTAGTTCCATGAATTTTTGGACTTACCATTTCCTTCATCCATGTCATTGTTTTACTGATTTGTTTTTAACAAAACATTAGTTTGGAAGAGGGAGGTGAACAAGAAGTAATGGATTCACTGGAGAACTAAAAAGAGAGAAGAGAAAACACCTCTTCGATTGAAAACTTTCATGGCCAGCGATTACTTGTAGTGATTTCGGAATTACGGGTAAAATAGCCATGTAGTAGCTAACAGGACAGCCAGAATAAAAACAAAAATCAATTCTGCTTGTGTCTTCCGTTACTGGGGCTCACAAGACAGACAGAAAATTTATTTAAAATTCACAGCCCAGTAGTCTCACTCCAACGTTTCGTTTCCTTCTTTCCGGAAACCTTCTCAAGGAACCAATCTGAAAGATTGGAAGATGTTACCTTGTGAAGAGGCACTAAGCTTCCTTTATCCTAGAAAGTGCAGGAACAAAGTAGACACAAATGATTAATTAGCAACACAGGAGATCAGTGCGGGGTTGCCCAGGAGTAGGAGTCCATCAAAACTTAGTGTTCCAATGCAGGGTCCATCAAAACTTAGTGTTCCAATACTCCCTTTTTCATTACTGCAGCCTGTTCTTTCTTGCTGTCAAGTTGCTGATGTTTCTGCTCAACCTTGGAATTCCGTAATATAGGGAACCAGGACTTATTTACAAAGCTCAGGTCCTGTTGTCTATTAAATCAGACTGGAGGCGGGTCTTTTACTAATTTCAATCGCCTCCAAGAATTGTAAGGTGCCAACTTTATTTTCTATTTGTAGGCAGCTGGTATCTTCAAAACATATTGTATGACCTGTGTTTATTGCGTGCTCAGCTATGGAGGACAGTTCTGGATGATTCAATCTCACCGACATCTCATGCTCCTTGATCCTGGTTCCAATTGATCTTTTAGTTAATCCAATGTACTCCTTCGCTAATGTGTTGCTAAAAGCTCGACCTCCTAGCTGTAACATCAGCAGTGCAGAAAGGATTGCCTTGCAACAATTGAAAAGTAACCCTGATATTATTATTTTGCCAGCAGATAAAGGGAACGCAACGGTAGTACTAGACTCTGAAGTTTATCGTAGTAAGATTAGGGAGCTATTAGATCCTGGGACTTATAAAATTCTTAATAAAGATCCTACAAAAAAATTTTTTAAAGAAACAAATAAATTAATAAAGGATTCAAATTTTAATATGGGGTTAAAAAATAGATTAACAAAATCTGAAGCTATATGGACTGCCTAAAATCCATAAAAATAACATTCCTCTCAGACCCATAGTTAGCAACATTGGTTCGCCTACTCATGGGCTTTCTCAGTATCTTGCTAAAGTCTTATATCCTGACATTGGCAAAACACCCAGCTACATAAAAAATTCTTACCATTTTATTGAAATGCTGAAACTGGTTAAATTATCCCCCAATTCCATTTTAGTTAGTTTTGATGTTGTTTCATTATTTACGAAGGTGCCACTTAAAGAAGTCATTAGGTTAATTGAGGACCTGACGGTACCCAAGGAAATGATTCCTTTGTTTAAACACTGCTTGACATCCACGTATTTTTTATGGGAAGGGGTGTATAGAGAGCAGTGCGACGGGGTAGCCATGGGGAACCCCTTAAGCCCCGTGGTTGCAAATTTATATATGGAGTTTCTTGAGCAGCAAGTGCTCCACACCGCCCAATTTAAACCAGAAATATGGTGGAGATACGTAGACGATGTTTTTTGTATCTGGCCCCATGGGGAAGCAGAGTTACACAAATTTCTTACTCATATGAACAGCTTTAATGAAGAAATCCAGTTTACCTTTGAACAGGAGGTAGATGGTTCCTTGGCCTTTCTAGATGTGCTGGTTTCGAGGAAAGATGATTTATCTTGTGGACATGCGGTATATAGGAAACCCACCAACACGGGGAGGTACCTGAGGCATGATTCCAACCATCATCCAGCTCAAAAAAACTCGCTCATTAATCCCTTGGCATATCGAGCTTTAAAAATATGTGATGATGAATCATTGGAAAAAGAGAAACAGGTTGTTTTCAGCACTTTAAGGGCCAATGGTTATTCTACCTCACAGATAAGTAGTAGATGTTGGGTGCAACAATATAACAAGGTTACAGCTACTAGGTTTGGCACCAAGTACAACACTGATTCTAAAAATACGACCACAAACAAAGAAATAGGAGACAAAGATGAGAAAGTTTGGGCTTGTCTGCCTTTTATTAAGGGGGTCACGGACAAAATTTCGCGTATCCTGTTACAGGGTAAGGTTAAAACAATTTTTAAGCATACCACTAAGATAGAACAGATGTTAAATAACCCAAAGGATAGGCGTCCTCCATTGTCCAATCCGGGAGTGTACAGGGTCCCTTGCTCGTGTGGGAAGGAGTACATTGGATTAACACAGGTGAACACAGGTCATACAATATGTTTTGAAGATACCAGCTGCCTACAAATAGAAAATAAAGTTGGCACCTTACAATTCTTGGAGGCGATTGAAATTAGTAAAAGACCCGCCTCCAGTCTGATTAATAGACAACAGGACCTGAGCTTTGTAAATAAGTCCTGGTTCCCTATATTACGGAATTCCAAGGTTGAGCAGAAACATCAGCAACTTGACAGCAAGAAAGAACAGGCTGCAGTAATGAAAAAGGGAGTATTGGAACAATAAGTTTTGATGGACCCTGCACTGGAACACTAAGTTTTGATGGACTCCTACTCCTGGGCAACCCCGCACTGATCTCCTGTGTTGCTAATTAATCATTTGTGTCTACTTTGTTCCTGCACTTTCTAGGATAAAGGAAGCTTAGTGCCTCTTCACAAGGTAACATCTTCCAATCTTTCAGATTGGTTCCTTGAGAAGGTTTCCGGAAAGAAGGAAACGAAACATTGGAGTGAGACTACTGGGCTGTGAATTTTAAATAAATTTTCTGTCTGTCTTGTGAGCCCCAGTAACGGAAGACACAAGCAGAATTGATTTTTGTTTTTATTCTGGCTGTCCTGTTAGCTACTACATGGCTATTTTACCCGTAATTCCGAAATCACTACAAGAAAACACCTCTTCTTTTCACTTCCACAACAATTGACACAGCAGGAACCACTGTACCCTAGCAAACAACAATGAGGTAAAATTAACTATCCACAAATGACTATGAAAATAATTCATCCATGTCAGATTAAAATGACCATAAATGCTGCTAATTTGTGTAGCTTTAACCATGTTTAATTGCTCCATTAACAAACCGAAATGTGTTCAATGGCGATACTAGCTGGATCTTACAGAACTTGGAAGAATGTCAGTTGAATTAACCTGTTTTATCTACATGCTGTATTGCTTTTAAAAATTATCCAGTTATTGTTAAATCCTATTGCTGGACTTTTTATTTGCGTAATTTTATAACTTCACCTCAATCAATACGGTAATTAAATCTATAAAAGTACTTTCCACTGACATGAACAATACAATTTCATTTTCCCTTCAGGCTACAAATTGCATTCTGATTAATCTACAGTAAACAAATCTCAGCAGAAATAGCGATAATGGTAGATGTCCAATTTATGTCACTGTCATCGTTGATGCTTTGTTTGCCACTTTATTGCTGCCTGGAGTCAGTTACAGAAACTCTTCCACTAGATACATAATTTCCTCAGCAGCGTTGAAGGCTGCCAAAATAAGGAACTCCATTTTGGTGCAGGAAGACTGTGCTAGATTGTCTCAAGAGACTTACTGCCTGGATTTCAATTTAGGACCACCTCGCTCTACCTTTTTATATACACAAGTCAACCCTTGCAAATTGTCACAGTAGTGTTACTTTTCAGCCTACCATATATATCCGAAAGCAGATTCCTGCACCTTCCTTCAGTCATGTTTCTTCATATGAAAACTGTGTGCATAGAAAAATATGGAACGAGTCTCACCTTCATATTTGCAACTGAGAATGAATCCCCTACCTTCATTTCCTCAGACTGATTAGTGCTCCAAACTCAGTGAACACAAGGGTTCCAGGCATGAGCAGGTGTCCTGGTCTGAATCAATAAAAGTTGGGGACATTCTGCATAAGCAATGGGGCTCCATGTTCCAAGAGAAAGAATGAGCAACCATGACTGGTGGAAATAAAACCTGATGGCGGTGATGTATTCCTGCTCTGTCTCAAATTACTGACTCTTCTTATAGGGCAACAACAACACCCTTCCTTAGATAACAAACCCAATACTACCAGCATTTGAGAAAAACAGTATTTCCTAGATCAGTGGTTCACAAACTGGGAGGTGCGACTCCCAGGGGAGCCACAGAGTGCCACGGAATCCTTTTGGAAAACGGTGCAATGCCAATTGGCAGGCATCGACATAATGTAATGGGAAGTCGTGGCCAATTGTCAACAATGGTCAAGGGAGCTGCAGGTCAAAAACGTTTGGGAAACACTGTCCTAGATGCTGAATTGTCGGTAACTATGGTGCTGCTAAGCAAGAAATATCAAATTTTATGTCTATAATAGCAAATGTTAAAGTGTCCAGAAAACAACAGTATAAGCCAGTGCAATACAGGAGCAAGGAACAGATTACTCCAGGCAGCTGAACTGTACTGCCACTGGTGAGACATCATTTTAAGGTGATCCAACTAGTGCAAACAAGCATCGCTTAATAAACAAGCTACTTTCATAAACGAGTCAAAAAGAGCTTGATTGTGAATATGGAGGGTCTTCAGAACTGTTCTGAAATGAAGGACTGCAAGCCATAACAGAAATAAGTATCTACGGGCTTAATCCTATTCTTACCATGGGATGCTGGACTTAGAGCTTCACTGGCACTGACTGCCACAAAACAATCAGTGGCAGACATAAAAGGCACTCCGGCAGGAAGGCCTGCACCTACCCGCCCACTCCAGCGGATTCCCTGACAGTCACTGAAGGAGGTAAGATGGCAGGTAGGCAGGAGGGAGGAACGGGGGCAGGGGAGGGTGGCGATCAAGGGGGATGGGCGGATTGGTTCTGGGAGGGGGCGGGATCAGCAGCACTGGTGCACGCCATATCCTACCCCCCTCCTGGACCCAATCCCGTAATGCGGGTCCACACAGACCTGTGCCAGCTATTTAGCTAGCATAGGTTCAAGTAGACACACACACACCCGGCGCCGCAGAGGCTTACCCCCAGGTGAGGGAACAATTGTTTCCTTACTTGGAGGAGAACTCCGCAACACCCGCCCCCCATAGGATGCAGCAGTCACTATTTTGGTGCCACTGCATAGGCAGGGGGAGGATAGGATTGGGCTGTCAGGCAATGACAATGAAGGCTACAATGAGACTTTCAGAGATGCAATATGTTTAGAAAAAATAGACATAAAAATGAAATAAAATGATAGTCTGGAAAATGCATTTCACATTTTAGTTTTTAACCAAATCCCTCCAAAACGATGGCTGCTATTAATCATTTTCTGAAACACACCACAACCATGTTTCCTATTAATAACCCTGTGGATAAGTCACTTTAATTCCCATTTGGCAGATAGATTCCCCATGCACGCCTACTGGGCTGCAAGCCCCACTGTGTTTAACGGCCCTTCTCCAATGTACGCATCAATAAACAACAACAACAACAAATAACATTTGTATAGCACTCTGAGCAAAGCACTTCACATGTATTATCTTGATGTAGCCGTTACAACCACCCTATAAGGGAAAGCAAGTCTTATGTCCTCATTGCAGCCAGGGATCTGAAGCTTAAGAAGAGACATTTGCCTAAGATCACCTAAGTGAGTTCATGGCAGATGTGAAATTTGAACTGGAAGTCCCAATTCATGGCTCAGTCTCTTAGCCATTATGCTAGACTCTCAGGAATTACCGGTAAGAGTCTCATCAACCCAGGAACGCGTCCAACATAGACTACACCTAAACTTTGCCTACAAACAGCACTGCCAGAACTTATCAAAACCACTGATTTTTATTGATTTTTACTGAACCAACCAAACAGGATTAGCGTAATTCCAAACAGCTGTAGCTTGTTTTACTTTGAGAATGAGGCAGAGGAAAGGAGTGGTTATTTGAAACTGACAGTATTTCCACACTCAGATATCATGAATACTTCATCTATTGACTAGATTTGTATGCTTATTTTCATCAATCCTGCCTTACAATGCTTGATTCTACCTGCTTGTGACAGATACCATTACTACCCCTCAAAAACTGCTCGTTTCCCATCATACTGAAGCTGCTATTCAATTTCCTGCCACTTCACAGTCAAACCTGCTACACAAACAATAACATGAACATGCATAAGATTAGAGGTGCACATCCAGCAACACACTGCACGACTTCCATTCTTTTCAAAGAAATGCCACGTAAACTTGCCTTTAGACATGCGAATTTGCAATCTGAAATCGTTATTCCAAATCTGGTGTAACAACCTAAGAGTGGATCAGGCCCTGGAGGGGGCAGGGGGTTGTGGCACAAAAAGGTTGGAGACCACTGCACTAAACTTTTCCATCTGCTCCAATAATTGCCACTTCACGATTCCCTCAGATAAACTATTTGTTCTTTTCTCCCTCAGCTCACACTCTGATCCCCAACAATTCTGTCTAGTGCCCTGATGGCGAACCGATGACACGCGTGTCACTGGTGACACACAAGGTCGTTTTGGGTGACACGCCAGTGTTTCCCCCAGGGCTCCGACACACCTTATATTTTCGCAAAGGTTTTACAGGCTTATGTTACAGGTAGAAGGTTGTATGGTTAAATTAGCCATGTATTAGAAGTACAAAATACAGAGAACTCCCAAAAATATATTTTATAGGCTTGTCTTGAACATTTAGGACAGGGGTTTTGGCAGACCTCTTTCAAATTATTCTCTAGTAAAACTCGGCAACAAAGTCACTAATTGATGTAAAATAAAATGCAATGTGTTCTATAGTTTGTTTTCAGTTCAATTCAATTCAAAATTACTGTTAAAAGTAGCAATAGTCAAAAGTACTATTAAAAGTTGGGGGGGGGGGGGCGACACACCAGCAGAGTCAAGTTAGGCATTTTCAAAAATGTTGACACACCAAGCCCAAATGGTTCGCCATCACTAGTCTAGTGCCACCTTTTTTTCCCTGAATGACCCACTGGTCTGACACATTTTACAGCTCAATATGAAGGCAGCTGCAAAGAACTTAGCTGAAGCAGTGCCATCCGACCGTCTGACTATTTAAATACTTCTTACCTAAGAAGCCTATGTTACACATGTGTTGTGAACTACCAACATGGGTGAGGGTTGTTGTTTGCAAATAACTGTAAGTACTATGCTCAAGTATTTATGCCTCTTTTTTTGACATTCTATTGCAATAAATAAGGCTAACAAAAGACCATTCTGTTGCTCACCCAGCCACCCCCCAAAAAAGAGGATGTATGAATAAACAGATGAAGAAGCAGTTTTGGAGGTTATATCCAAAGTCCTGAATTTTCTTCCTTGTGTAGCCATACTAATGTCAAAGCACCTTCTAAAGTAAAATATTCCTCTCTGAACTCAATTTTAGAAGATATAGGGCGCAAACCACCGGAAGTATCCAGCGCTGGAAGTATCCAGCGCTGGAAGCAGTCGCAAATGTACCGGAAAGCACGTTTGCGACTACTCAGGAGTAAGGGAGGCCGGCACAAAGGCCGACCTCCCTCACTCAGTCACTGGAACGCCCGGGCAACCGCTGGAGGAGGTGAGTTCGGATTCAGCGGGCGCAGGGGCAGTTTGGCAGGTGAGGGGTCCATTGGCCTAACCTGCCTGGGAGGGGGAGAGCTTCCACCATATCCCCATCACCACCGGGCCGACTAGGCTGTTACATGGCCTCCTCTACTTCCGCTAGCTATTTAGCTATTTAGCTGGCGGAAATCTCAGGCGGCCTATTGGGCCATCCCCGGTTTACACCTGAGGAAGGGGACAAGTGTTCCCTTCCCCGAGCAGACCTCCAGCCCGCCATCGGACGGGCAGCCTGGGCTCAGGGTTAGGGTCCGCCGGCCGGATCCTTACACAGGATTGAGCTGATAAACAGTTAATCTGCTATTGTACTGAATTTGTTTGAATTAGGAGTATTTAATATTCACAGGAGAGTTTTAAAACTATTTATTTAAATGGTTTATATCCTATTTATATCCTAATGGAGTGTTCAAAGCAGTGCTCTATGCACAATGTAGATAAAAAACAGTAACATGAAAAATTAGAACAAAATATAGAGTGCAATAATTGTAAAACAATCATGAATAGTGCAATAAAACACATTAAAACAAAATATAAAATACAACCACAAAACTCAAAAGCAACTACGAAGGGAAATCCAGGAGGAAAAGAGACTTCTTCGCTGGAAGGCTAACAGGAAGGGGGCAGGTCTTAAGCCCACTGGGAGTGAGTTTTATAATAAATGTGCTGCCACAGAGAAGACACTCCTCCATGTTGCCATCAACCTGGCCTCCACGAAAACACTGCCCCCCCCCTTCTGGCCATAGGGGACGGTTTGGTTTGTACAGAACAAGGCAGTTCCTCAGATATCCTGGTCCCGGGCTAAGATCAAAACCAGAACATGAATTGGCCGCAGAAAAAACTGGCAGCCAGTTCAGCTGCAGGACCTGCAGATGGGCTGAGTCAAGTTACCTAGACCTCAAGACTACATGGGCCTCCACATTCTGAACTAACTGCAGCTTCTGGATGGTATTCAATGGCAGCTCTATGTAGAACGCATTGCAGTAGTTGAGTTTCAACAGCACCAAAGCATGGACCATTTTGGTTCAATCAGATCAGATATGGCTGCAGCCAGTGCACCAGCCTAAGCTGGCGAAAGACCCTGCTGGCCAACACCAGAAACTGGACAACAAAGAGCAAAGGAGAGTCCAGAACAACCTTCAAGCAGCTGATCTGCTTTTGCAGAGGGAGCGCAACCCCGTTCAGAACAGGCTGATATTCCAATACTTGCATTGTGGATTTCTGAATCAAGAAGACCTCTGTCTTGTCCAGATTTAATCTCACTTTGTTAGCCCAGTCAGATCCTCACTGTCTCCAGACAGCGCTCTAGCATGTCAATCGCTTTAGGGTGTCAACAGTGTTAGATAACAAAGGTAGAGCTGCTATCATCTACATCGGGGTTCCCAACCCCTTCCCGGCCGAGTACCACCTCCAGTGCCACTCTCCTACTGAGTACCACCAGAAGTGACTGGCGATGACATCATCACCAGTTATGTCTGGGTTTCAGAGGCCAGAAAACGCAGGGAGGAGGCTTTGGGCAGGTCAGAGGGCCCTTCTCAGCATTCCTGAGAGGCTCGGCCAAAGGCAGGTGCTTCTTGGGAGCAAAAATTCACCAACAAAAGCACCACGTCAGAGTGGGGTTTCAGTGTTCCGAGTACCATTGGCAGTCGACCAAAGTGCCACAGGTGGTACTAGTACTACAGGTTGGGATCCCCTGATCCATATATTGATGATACCCAACTCCAAACACTTAGATGACTTCTCCCAGCAATTTAATATAGATATATATATATTATATATATATTATATTAATATAATATAAACAACATGGGAGACAAGATGGAACCCAGTACCACCCCATATGCCAAAGGCCAGGGTGCCGAACAGGAGGGTCAGAATAAGATATTTTAAAAATGTATATCCCTCTTGACATCAGCTCCTGTCAGCAAGGGCTGGAGAGAACTGTTGGGACAACCCCTCCTCTACCTTCCCAGGTTCTACGTACTTGAAGACTTGTGTGCCATGAAGAAAGGCAACAGAGGGGATCCTCAGGCTGGGGAGCTCAACAATGTTTGCTTTAATACTGTAAAACCACTTTGGATTCCTTGGCATCAGGGTAACATATGGTACATATGTTACCATATTGGGTAAACATATTTACGTGGTAAACATATTTATTTAAACGTGGGGAGAAAGGCGGGATAGAAATATGGTAAATAAAATAAATAAATAAATAAATAAAATAACATATAAAGACAGAAAAATAAATATATACGTACATGCACACACTCATTAATTCTAAGTGGTTCATGTCAATCAATATATAATACAGTACTGTATAACAAATCAGAATGTTATTATTTCAAAATGGGAAACAAAATATGCAGCAAAGACTATGGAAAATGCAAAATTCCTAATTTGCATAATATATTTGGACTGCAAAATATAGTGTCTTTTGGTGAAGGGTGCAGAGATCACTTTGCCCTGATCTCATTTCACAGCTTCCTTGCTACTCCCCCATTTTTGGTTCAGAAAAGATGTTCTACTTTAGACTTCTAATTATTTTGATCTATGGTATCTTTGGGAACAAACATTAATTAAATCATATCTGACATGTGATATATAAAAGCTTTTAAGGAACATCCATGTTATTAATTTCTTAGGTACAATACTGTGCATAAACAAGCATCTGCTCTTTGAATGTTTCATCCTGAAGTGAAGTAATCTTAGTATTCAATTATTCAAGCACACCAAAAGATATCTGTACGGCAGTCTCAAGATATTATATATATATAGCACATTAGACTTTCATTTTAAAATCTTGCAGTACAAATCTAGGCAATTTATGGAACCTAAAATAAAAAAGAAACAATCTATACTGAATTTCACTGAAGCTTTGACAGATATTTTGCATGGGTTTCTTATTGTGCATCATTATGATTGGTGCAGTTACTGTGTAATATATTCATAACAGTTCTTTGGAATCTATTTCCCACAGTGAGAGTGTAAAATAGCTGGTTCAGAGACAGCCAGAATTCATCTTTTAGTGGTAATAACCATGGCTGCTTGAGTACCTGACAACCCGAACATTTTCAGCTAGGGGTTATGGTCAGAAATGCATTTTTGCAGATAGCATGATAAATTGGATCCTGACAATGGATAGGTGTAGGAGTTCTGGAAAATTAAAAACAAAGCCATAAAACTAGCAGCATCATATTAGGCAGAAAGGATAAGGCATTGGGGCACTAATGCCACAGTCACAGCAAGGTGTGTCAAAATGTACATCTCAGGAAGAGTCGCAGTAAGATTTCCAAAATCAACAGAATACGGTACTGTATATGAAGGGACCAGTTCATCACTACTGCAATGTCAGAGGTAGCAGAATTCTGAACCAGGCCGTTTTCCTTATATAATGTGATGGAGAAAGAAGAGGAAAAAATCCCAAATACTCCCTAAAGACATACTAGTGTTAGCTAGGGAAAGCTAAGATTATTATTAAGCAAGCAGAATAAATAGAAGCAAAATATTCTAGCCTTTATTATCAGTCAGATTTTCACATCTCTGCAAGCAAAAAGTCAAAAAGTCAACAAGGGCTGCGTCAGGTACTAAAGCTCCAGGACACCTGGCAAAAATGAGCTACAGGATTCAAGATCTACAGCTGGGCAACCAGAGCTGAAGACTACAAAGTTACTGGAAGAACCACAAAAACATGAGCTGCAAAAAGCAACTTTACTCAAAATTGCACATATTTTACACAAATACCTCTAGGTATCTTAGGTCCTTGGGAAGGACTTGATATTTAGAAAATACTAGCCACCACCAGGTGGGTTGTGAAGTGAATAATACATCACTGCCGCCGCCGCCACCGCCACCATCAATATGCCCAGGGAATGGAGGAAATCCACAATGAAAATGCTGACTGGTGAAAGCAATGACCTAGTGAGGAAAGCAAAAGCGCTATTGTAGACCTTTGGGTCGTGAGGCTTCCCTACCTTCTTTGACCTTAGCAACTCCGAGCCAAAATGATGCCCTGGTATATTCCACAAAGGAAAAATGGGTCCAAGGATGGACACATAGCCTGTGCTTTGCTCATTGCTTTGCCTGCTAACAAGCTCACATTCCAGTGTATGTTATAGTTATACAGATATTCTCTGCCAAGTACGTAATCATCACCTGGGCCTGTACTGTAATGTTCCCTTAATTAATTGTGCCACATGTAGTTTTGGTGATAAAACACCTTAAGTATATCGGTATGCCAATTTGGTTTTTTTGTTGTTGTTGTTTGGACCTGGTGACCTGGTGATCGACAGCCTCGCTTGTCCACTCCAGCTTATTGGGTATGCGCCAGCGCTGCAAGTTACTCAATGAAGAAAAACGTCTCCTTTTAAGCAAACCTAGATCTGTCTTATTGTTTCCCTGGCATCCAAAAAAACCTTCAAGCCCACAGCCGGAGCATACAGCTATGTAAGCAGTTCTTAGACAACGGTCAAGAGACTGAGCTGTGAGTAAGAATTTCCCAACTTTGAATCTTGCCTCTGCCATGAGCTCACTAGCTTAAGCAAGCTGCTCTCTCTCAGTCTCAGCTCCCCAGCTGCACTACAGGGACGCTAATCATTTACTGTACAGGGTTGTTGTAAGTATTTCATCAAGGTAATACATGTGAAGCATTTTGCATACTCAGAAAGCCCAATGCAAATCTAAGAGTCAAATCCTATTCTTCCTTCCCGCCAATGCAGCGGTGCCAAAATGTCTACCACTGCATCCTGCAGGGGGACCAGCTACAGAGGTCTCATCTGGGTAAAGGAACAATCGTTCCCTTATCTGGGGGGTAAGCCTCCATGGCGCAGAGAAGTCTACTTGGATCTGCGCTAGCACCTACTGCTTTAAGGCAGTCAATGCCAGTGGAAGAGGCACTCCGACAACAGCCAGCACAGGTAGGATTGGGCCGTACTTATTATTAAATTTGAAACACAATCAATACCAATCCTAGGCATACCAATCCTAGGCATATCTACTCAGAAGTAAGTCCCATGATAGCCAATGGGGCTTACTCCTAGATAAGTGTGGATAGGATTGCAGCCTGAGATAACGAAGGGACCAGATTAGACATGCTCATAACTATGCGTTATCCAGGTGTGCTTCCAACTGGAAGGTTCCTTTCATGCTTTTTTTCTTGCTAAAAACAGGAGTATGGGGGGATTGACCCCAATTAGGACTGGAATGGCACAAGGAGGGTCACTCTTCCACCAAACTTGGTTTTCAAGCTGAGAATAGCCCACGGGAAGCAGCAATTTGCTGCTGAAGTAGTGATTTTCTCATACCAACACTTTGCACATGGATAGGAAATCAAGATCTTTATCAACACTTGTCAGCACCAACCATTTCAGTTCTAAACAAAATGTGGAAACAGGTATCTTGCAGCAAACCTATGTGTATCAAGTTCTCTCCAATTCATCAAGGTACAAAAAACATAATGGAGGTATTCTTGAGGGATAATCAGGGATATCTTGGTATTCTTGAGGGATAATAATAGTCTATGATGTAAACCCTGACCTCTAGATGTAAAAGGTTTTAAGCCAATTAGAAGATGGAATCTAAATTTCTCTCAAGTCACAGCCACACAGAGAATAATGTCTCATATGTTACATGTTTTGATTTGTCTGTCATTTTCTGTGTTATATCTTACTATAGCTTCAGGCAAACAAGCTTGTGCAAGTGACAACTTAAAGAATATACATTCAGCTGTTTCTAAACTCAAGGAGAAACAAAGAACAGAAGATGACATCTGTCAAAAGTTACCTGGGTTTCAATACACTTCGATTGCTAAAACTGACAAAGGAATTCTCCTGGTCAATTTAACTACTGTATTACTTTGCAGAATATTAATTGGCATCCAAGGCTGTATATTTGAAACTATTGAATTGAAGGGAGACTGCATTTATGGGAATGGTCACTGTTTGTAGAAGTGGGGCTTCAATTAATATAATATAATGCATCAAAGGCATTTACCTACCCTTCGAGAAATTCCTGAATCATAATGAGTGCCTTAACTATTTTCACTTCCACTAGACTCACCCCATGCTTTCACAAGCCTAAGGGCCCAATCCTATCCAACTTTCCAGAGCCGATGCAGCTGCAATGCAGCAACAAGGTAAGGGAACAAACATTCTCTTACCTTGGGGAGGCTTCCGTGCAGCACCATTCAGAGGAATTTTATCAGGGGGTATGAAGTTCCTTTTGGACCCCTTCCCTACATATGAATTTGGCTCCTGGGCCCCCCTTCTTGCTCCAGGGCCCCCTTTTTGACCCATTTTTCACCCTGGGCCCAGGTACAAATTACCCCCTTAACCCCCCTCTCAGAGGCCCTGCTTCCCTGACTGACCTCCCCCCCCACACACACACACACTGCAGGACGCAGTGCATGTCCCATTGGCACAGCTGCATCTGTACTGGAAAGCTGGATAAGATTAGGCCCTAAATCACAATTCTGCTGAAATATAAAATGTCATTTTGCGTACTGGCTACCTTCTGTGCTTCTCATTGGCCAAATGAATTGGGGTCTTTGCTTTAATTTACTTATAAGTTTGCTTGTAACACAATAACTCTCTTCAACACTGAAATATCAGAATGAAATTTGGTATACCGATTCAGGATCTACATTTCAAATTCAAAAAGCAGTTCAACACCATAACCTCTCCTCAAAAAGAAGATAGATAATACATAATGCCAGAGATACATTTCACGAAGACTGAAATATCTGAATGAAGCCAGTGTGGTGTAGTAGTTAGAGTGTATACTTGGATAAAAAACACCTGGGTTCAAGCCCCCACTCAGCCATGAACCTTATTGGATTATCTTGGGCCAGTCACTGCCTCTCAGTCTAACCTACCTCACAGGACTGTTGTGAGGATAAAAGGAAGGGAAGTAGCCATGTACTGTACACCACCCTGAGCTCTTTGAAGGAAGGTGGTAGATAAATGGTATCTACCATTTAGATAATATGTGGTAGATAAACAATATACATCCAAGAACGCATGCAATGTTTCAAGCTCAGACCCCCCCACACACACACACACAGTTTATCAAGAGGGCTGGGGAAAAACCTACATGGCAACAAGTAGTGGTTTGGGAGTCGGACTTGGAAGATCCAGGTTCAAATCCCCGCTAAGCCACGAAGCTTCCTGGGTGACCTTGGGCCAGTCACTATCTCTCAGCCCCACCTACCTCACAGGGTTGTTGTGAGGACAAAAAGGAGGGGAGGAAATATGTACACCACTCTGAGCTCCTTGGAGGAAGGGCGGTATAAAAAATGTGAAAAATAAAAATAAATAAATAAATTTCTCTGCTGAACACTAAAATAGCAATGAAAGTTGGCATGCATGCCCAGGCCACCAATCTACATTTCTTATACTTCACTTAAAACCCACTCAACCCCAGCACCCATATACCGTGGTAATGGTGGTGCAAATTAACTGCACAATCCTATCTACTTATTAGACTGGCGGAGCACATGGAACTCTAAGGGTTTAATTTGAAAGAAAAAAAAAAGGCAGGTCTGCATTCCTAGAGAGGCAAAAGCAGGAGTGGGAAGCTCTATAGCACCCCGGAGCCAAAAACATGCACTGCAGCAGCAGGTTAGGAAAGACTGGCTCCGAACAAGAAGGAAACGGCAGCCACATTTGTTCTAAGCACCCTTCCTGGAATCTCCTTCAATTCACAAACATTAAAACAGCAAACCAAGGAAACGAACAGAGTGGGGTGGGGCGGGGGTGGCAAGCTCTGCTTCCTGGCATCAAAGGCTACTAAACGGCAGGGAACAAACTCCAGAAGGTTCACAGCCCTCATTATAGCTCCAGCAAGGGAACGGACGACATTGGCATGCTTGCACAACAAGTATAGTGAGGGAATGAAAGGGAAAGGAGCTATAATGGGGGGAGAAACTTGAGTGTGAAGCAAAAGAATAAAAGGAAGGAAGACTGGATGGAAGGGGAAATGATGCAAGAGTACTGCGTCAGACCTCTGTCAGTCAAGGACTTGTTAAAGACTTTCTTACTTCTTCATTATGCATACTTCATTATACAATATGATGGGATTGGGCCAGACTAAGGAAAGAAAAAAACAGTCCATATTTGAAATAGATACATTTTTGAAGAAGAGAATGTACCCTGTTTCCCCTAAAATAAGACCTACCATCATTTTTGCATGATTTTTGCTGGCGCTCATAAATATAAGACCTCCCCTGAAAGTAAGACCTAGCGTGGCTGATTACAGAGATCTGTGCCGCGGCCAACTGCTCAGTGTGGCCGTCGGCACTCTACTGTACAGTACTGAGCCTCAGAAGTGTCACTGCGTCCGACTGCCTTTTCGCAGAGCCCTGTGAGCTCAGCTTTTTTCCTTGCAGATCATTGTACATAAATTTTTTTGCGTGATTTTTGCTGGCACTCATAAATATAAGACCTCCCCTGAAAATAAGACCTACCATGTTTTTGGGGAGCCAAAATCAATATAAGACCCTGTCTTATTTTCGGGAAAATACGGTAGAGAACAGAGAGATAGGATTAACTGGCAGCTCAGTGCTTACTACCACAAACACACTCCCTGAGATTCAAAAACTCCTTACGCAGTTCATTGGGACTTACTCCCCCAGGAAGATGTGCACTTGATAAAATATGTGCTTTACAGCGCAATCCTATCCTGCTCCTCCACCGGTGCAGCCAGTGGTGCAGCGAGAACTTGAGGCCCTGGAAAGGAAAGGGAATCCAAATCCCCTCTAAATGGGGATTCAAAGGAGATTTAAATCCTCTTTCCCCTCCAAAGACTGGGTAGGATTGCACCGATAACGTCCTGTTATTGCAAGCAAATACTCAGATCAAACATTTAGGGGCTACCGATATATAGAAGTGTTTTGTTGCAGGGCCCTTGTTTATTATTACTGAGAATATCATTATGCTGTTTTTCAACAAAGAACTTCATCAAGTAGTTTACCTGGTTCCCTATCTCAGAAAGATTGACAATCTAAAAAGAAACACCAGCAACAACCACTGGGAGGGATGCTATGCTGGGATGAAGAGGACCGTTGCTTTCCCCCTGCTAAATACAAGGAAGCTGCAACATTAAAAAGGTGCCTTTTGACCAGTTAGCATATTTCAGGGAACTTTCGAAGACACCAATACACAAACTTCCTGATGCATATTTTGCATTCTCTATTCTTAAACCAAACTACATAGCGAGATGCTTCTCAGTGAAACAGGGACCATGTAATGTTATAAAATCATCGATTACACAACCACCACTTAATATTCAGTCTTCCTTCTTGTTTTTCTATGAGTCCTTATGGCCAACGCTTGGAACATAATGTGTTCTTGATTATCTGCTACATAGCCCACTTTATTCCTGACTCAAGCCAATTTTCTTAAATGGAAAAACATCCAAATGAAAAGCATTTGTTATGAAATATGTTTAGGGTGAACGGCAGTAGCAAACCTGACATTTTAAACATGTATGATAAAAAGTCAATGGATGTGTTCGACTGGCAATATCAGAAAGTGCTGACCATTTCACTGCAGGTTGTCATTCAGCAGTGGTTGAGTCATCAGTCGCCATATACACCAGTCGCCAATGTATACATTTATCTCCCATCAGACGGGAAGATTTTTGTACCGTGCTTATTGAGTCTCCAACATCGTTCCCCATTTCATTGCTATCTCTCACTGAAAACTCTACCTCAACTGTCATCATGAATAGCCAGCACACTCTGAACATCTTCCCCTTGATAATTAGTGTCCCACTTCCAACTAACTTGAGGTGTCCCATATTCTGGCAATTATGTGTTTTTATTCCATTTTTTCCCATTTTAATCAATTGTAACCACTTTAAAAGTGTACTAGGTAGGTGATGTAAGGTTGTACAGTGTTAGCTGATGAAGAATGATGTAAGATTACATGGCTTTATTTTATTTTATTATTTTTCGCAGATTTTTTAGCAGAAAGCGGCGTTATGTGTTTTTATTTTGTTATCACCATTTTCTCCTGCCCCTACTTATAGGGTAGGAACTAAAATACTTTCACATTGGATTCCATCTGATCATGGGCAATACAGATGTTAAAAACAACAACCTACTGTTTGATTTACCTTTTTCATAAATATCCACTTATATAAACATTGGATATAAGGAACAAATCAATTCTTTCTGAATCAGCACAATGAACTCCTGAATCTTATTTTTACAATACTTGTTATGCGAGAGGTTACAATATTGATTTTCTTCTCCACTGATGTAGCAAAGGTGCATTGAAAGGTATTCAAACTACACATGTTCATAAACTTGTGATCTTTAAAGGTGATGGGAACATAATGCAATGACCTTCTAAAGTGGAGGCTACTCAATATGAAAACCATACCATGCTATCACACCACTGTAAGAATACAGAACATGTTATGCACAAAAGTGTACAAAATCACCTACTGGTGACTTTCAAGATGACTGGGTTGCTTGCTGCTTGACACATTTATGTACATGTATCCATGATAGGCAGGTGTACATCCCAGGTGAGCATGATCCAGACCTGTCCTGTGCTGTTTTGCTTGGGTTGATGGCAAGGAAGCATCAGGTTCCATAGGCCTTTAGGAAAAAGACGTTTTGCTTCTTTAGAATCTCTCACACTCACACTGCTGACTTAGGAGAAGCCTTGCCTTTGGAAAATTCCATGAAATTCACCTAGTTTAGTCAGCAAATTCAAACTAGTAAAGAAAGCCATATCCCGAGAGCTTCCTGACCTCGAGGTTAAAAAGACCATTAGTGGTCACAAAAGAAGTGCCTTGGCTTCCCTTATCCACTGCAAACTCCATCGTTGGTAGCACATTAATTTATTTATTTTTCACATTTTTATACCGCCCTTCTTCCAAAGAGCTCAGAGTGGTGTACATATTTCCTACCCTCCTTTTTGTCCTCACAACAACCCTGTGAGGTAGGAGGGGCTGAGAGATAGTGACTGGCCCAAGGTCACCCAGGAAGCTTCGTGGCTGAGCGGGGATTTGAACCTGGATCTTCCAGGTCTAAGTCCGACTCCCAAACCACTACACCATCCTGGTGTACACAGGAGACACAGGTCTCCAAAGCAATCAAGGCGGCCCCTGCTGCGCCCTCTTTTGGGCATAAAACAATAGACGACAACTCTCTCTAACCAGGGATGGACCACCCAAAGTCATCAGGACACAAATTAACAATCCTTGATAACCCAACCTCACAATAGCTTCTGTGTTGTCCTATGGGGTTTTGCCTAAAAAGCTCACCTCTTGTGTTCCTTCTGTTGCCACCCACCCATGGGCTGTGCTGTAGCGTTGCTGGTTCTGCTGCAGCTCAGTTGCCCATTGGTGCTGCGTCAAGCAACCCCCGTTCCCTCTACTATCCAAGAACCACTGTGCCAGCTAAAACCCTGCGTAGGCATCAGATCGTTCTCACCTTCTCCCCATTCTTATCCACACCTTTCCTCTGAGTGCTACTGCAAGCCACAGCTCAAGGACCAACTGAGCTGCCCTCCAAGAAACCTTCCCTAGGAAAACAATCACTGCTCCCTCGTCTTGTTCCCCTCTCCAAAATTTGTTACAGTTACTGCCTAGCCCTCCTGGATTTGCCTATGAAACCCATTTCTGCTTTCTCCCCCCCCCCCACTTTGAACCAGGAGATCACTGTGCTTTGGCAAACTAGCCCCATGATTCTTGAAACACCACAAGCCTTATCTCAGCAGATATGGATAAGTACCCTTTGGCACCCCTGACCAATGACTCCCAAACCTCATAATCTTATGTTTCATGTGCAGTCAAATTGATGACATGCTTAATGTTTTTATCCCTTCCTCCTTTGGTTTGGTGTGAGTATCGTGAGTGTGGTGTGGAGTCTAGGGCCCACTCAATAAAACACATAGGGTTATACTGTTCTTGGATAAAAACTAAAATTGATACTTAATCCTTTTCTACAGAAATAGCTGTTCCTTTGTTATACATGTACACCATATAACTCATTTAGGATGCTTAACAAAACTTTACAGTAGTGTCAAAGCTCATTCTAATGAACACAAGGTCACTGGCGTCACTAGGGTGTGGCAGGGTGATACGCCGTGAGGGGGTGACGCGCCCGAGGACCGCTCGCTTGCTGCGTCTTCTCTGGCACTTCTGCCACTTCTAACTAGGCCAGGACAAGACTGAAAGCGGCATGCGCAAAATGCTGCTTGAAGTCTTGCCCTCAGAAGGGCCGAATGAAGACCCAATCGCGTCTTCGTTCAGCCCTTGTGAGGGCAAGGCTTCAAGCGGCATTGTGCTCATATGCGAAAAATGCCGCTTTTGGCCTAGTTAGAAGCTACCAAGCCGCCGCAGATGCAGCACATGAGCGGGCCTCAGGCGCGTCACCCCTCCCGGCGCGAGCGGCGAGTACCGGGGGGGTGACGTGACAGTGGGGGGGATAGAGCAGTTTGTACCGAGGAGGGCGACGTGGCAGCAGGGAGGGTGGGGGTGACGCGGCCAACCTCCCAGCCCTAGTGACACGCCGAGCAGCCCACCTCCCACCGGGGGTGACGCGCCAGCTCGTGACGCCACCGCACAAGGCTACCCTCAACAAGAGTATCAACATGGGTCATAGGTGTTTTAGATATTGGTCTTGTGTTTTTTACAATCTAACTTAAGGGTCTTAAATGTGCATTCTCAAGCTTAATTTCTATGATTGTAGTTGAATGGTTAGCGTCCTGGGATTTCAATTGCGCACTGGATACCTTACAATGCTCTAATGTTCTGGTTTTCTTTTGACCACAGAGAGTAATTTTATACTGCATCTTACATCTATGTAACTTAATGTATTTTAATTCGCGCTTTTAATTCTGGTTTTAGGATGTTCTTATATATGTGTTCTGTGGTTGGAGTTAGGTGTTATTAGTGCTCTGGGTTTGTACATTTTATACTGTAATTGTAATTTATATTGCTTCAATGTGTTGAGTATGGCATTTTATTTATTTTTGGTTCGTTGTTAATGGGACAGTTCACATCATGTTGGACTGCATTTGGGGAGGGTTGACGACGGTATGTGAGGCTCTATTGGTAATTTAATCACACGAGTATACAAGCTATGAAATCTGGGTATTTATTGGTAATGTTGGCAACTGCGGGTATGCTATCACTTTAAATGGAGGGAGAAAATTGAATGCATAGCATTGTAAGTTCTAACAGAAGCAATGAGCTAAGTATTAAGGGGTGTGTGAGTATGACTGAAGCAAGTATCAACGGAACAGGTGTTGAGGCTAACCGCAATGCAGAACATCTGGTGTAGGAAAGGAAAGGTAGTATTTCTGTGTAAGTGCAATAGTAGTTTCAATCTTCTGACGATGCCTCTTATGTTGGAGGCGAAACGTAAAGTTTTTTACCATCTGTTTACAATAATAAAATTTAGATTATACGACGGAGTTTCCCGGTAAAATGTTGGTTTTAAACTCTAAAATCTGGACACGTCATGAAAACTTAAAAGGGAACAGATGTTCCCTCACCTTGAAGAGGCCTCTATGACTGCCCCTGCACTGCAAAATGCTGTGTGCACCCTGTTGGCACGGCTACACCAGCGCTGGAAAGTTGGTTAGGATTGCGCTGTAAATCCTCAGACCATCATATTCAAACTTCTAAAGTTCTTATCTTCCTTTGGTGAGACCAGAGGCTCTGTGGTAGGTAGGTACCATCTATTACTTCCCTGATATATTGCAGAGAAGTCTGAATATGAGCATTCAAAATGTCCTGATTTTGAGCACTCGTATGTAAGTCATTCACATAAGAGAGCTTCTTTTGAAACTGGCAATCCTATACACACTTACCTGGAAGTAAATCCCATTCAAGCATAGGCTTGAATTGTGAGTTTGTTAATCTGCATCTTTTAGGTGCCATTGCTCTGAATGTACTAATATTTTAGACAACAGCCATATATAAGTAACTCAATATCTGTTTATTTAAAAAAAAAGTTTAGCTGTGTAAACTGCGTTGTGAATCACTTTTTACAGTATATAAACATTCTTAATAAATAATATTTCATGCACAGTCTTCTGTTATTAACATACTCAAGATGGTGACCTGAAGTTTCTCCTGGGGACCAAAAAAAAAAGAAAGATGTCATGGCATGCCATCATAAAAAAAAGAATACAACATGAACGATACTAAAAATAATTGAAAATAATGTTTCACCCCTTTAAATCTGAGTTTAACTTCTATGCAGCACTAGCTTCTGCACAACCAACTTTTATTAACAGCAGGAGAGTAATCAATACCTTTACTAACAGCTACTCCCTTGACACTCTTAAAAATAAGCACTAAGGTTATGTAGAATGGAAAATACCCAATTAGGTTTTCCAGGACTTACTTAGCTTGTCAAACTATTGACTGCTTTGACAATAAATACATTCACACTTGCGAGTTTGAGAATGAAAAATTAGCCCTTTTAATTAGCTATAAACCAGTCCAGAAATCAAGCACCTGATTTGTCTCTGGCAGACACTGAAATTGTACTTTGTCATTAGAAATTTAGAACGCTGAAAATATAAAGCACTGACCTCCAAGGGCAAATCCAGCTTGCCAAACTATCTTCTTCCCAGATAATTTCAGGTCAGAGCTTCCTAATAAATTCTTCCTACAAGTCAGTCTTGTGCTCCTAACTTCTCATTTCCTCATGTAGTGGAATGAGGAGATGAATTATGTATAGCTAAAATCTGTTTCTGATATGATAGCGAGAACTGGAGAAACCAACCTGTTTGCTTATGTAATTGCATTTCAGTCATAACTATGCATACAAATGCCTTATAAGGACTGGTTTTAGAGCATAATCCATCTCTGCCATTTGTTTATAATTTTCTCAAGGAACATTCCTAGTGAGCTAGAGTGTCCTGAGCCTGATCACTGCCTTCTATTGCTTTTAAGAAAGGTTAACAGAGGACTGTCCATTTACAGTTCTAGGGGAGAAGATTTTTTGCTTTGGTCAAAAAAAGGCGACAGGCTAGGAAATGGAAAACAAATTGTGCCTGCATCCAAACATGGAGAGTATACTACTCAACAGTTCTCAACATCACTTCTGCAACATCACTTCTGCATAATTTGAGAAAAAATCATTTACTGGTTGCAAATGATTCCCCAAGAAAGTTTTCAAATACAAGGTTGTAGCTAAACCCCGCCTTCTGCTTGCACTATCCAGCTCATGCAAGAGAAGGGAGTGCAATTTTCACTGAGTCCTCCTTCCTTCTCCAGACCCCTGCGTTCCCCCCTGCAAAAAATCTGGTCTGTATGGGTGAGGAGCCCACTGGATTTTGCGATCATAGCCACAGGGAGTAGGAGAAACAGGATCCATCTGGATGTCAACAGGTCTGTAACTGTAGATGTTCAAAAAATTAAAAATTAACTACAGCCCCCCCCCCCCGTATCCGCATATTCACTTATCCGTGGATAGCAGAAGGTCATTATTTTACCTTAGAAGCTGGTGTGTGTCATCCTTTAAACCAGTGGTTCCCAAACTTTTTAGACTCGCAGCTCCCTTGACCTCCCTCACCATTAGCCGTGACTCCCCATTACAGTGCACTGAAGAGACAGGCACTCTTTACATGCTCAGAGGCACGCTTTCTTATATGTACGTGTATATTACCAAAACGAGCCCTAAAGTGGATTTTCCATGCTTATGCTGAGCAGCATATAAGCCAGGAGCGCACAGGGTGGGGTTGGGATGCCCAGGCACTGATGTCGTCTGTGTTAGTCCTATTCATGGCAAGAGAAACATCAAAGCATGGGAGGGAGGTCATTTCTTTTCATTGGTCATGCATGCCCCACCCCAGTTTCAATTCTATAAGCAGCTGCTATTTACAGTGTTTGTTTAAAGGAAGCCACACACCAGTTTCTAAGGTAAAATAATGGTCGGTGGGGCACATGGGGGGCGGGGGCACGTTCACCCCTACCCACGGTTCTCCAGTATCTGAAGGGGGGCTGGAACAGATCCCCACAGATACAGAGGCTCCCCTGTACATATGGTGTAGTTTGATGCTAGGTTCCAGTATCTATTTTGTGAGGCTAGCCATTACAGCTTTGCAAAAAAAAAAAAAAAGGTTAGCTACTTTGAAGAGAGAAGCACCAGAGAAGTTTACAGAGAGCTCTCCAGGAACTCTGTATCAGCTCAAAACCGTCTGAGGCATGCCCGGCTTGTGTGAATCATTTGGTGATGATGTCATCACAGGGTGCCTCTGCCGATACAGGTGATCAGTATTGATTCCGCTCATCAGCTCACAGCGGCTGCAGCTGGGGGCCAATGAAGCTACATAAAGAAGAGAGCCAACTCAGAATGGGGAGGAGGGGGGGCAGAGGAGGCCTAAGAGAGAACTGAGAGCGAGGACGCCAGGCTGGAGCAGAAGTGGGAACAGAGCTCAGGAGGAGAGAGAAGGCAGAGAGAGGAGGAGGGCAATTGGAGTGGGGCTGGGGAAAGGCAGGGACCAGCGGGAGACAAGAGATGAAGAGGGCGAGACGAAGAGAGCAAGGGAGAGAGGCCTAAAAGGGGAGGAGGAGGCTGAAGGAGGAAAGGAGTGGCGGCCAGCCAGCCACAGGAAACCATAGGAAGGGGGCTGAGCCCAGTTTTCTGGACCCACAGAGAGGAAAACACCCCAGCAAGAAGGTCAGGGGGAGCCCCCTTGACTGACATGCACCCCCACAGGACCCTATGGAAGGGCCAGGATATTCTGCCAGGCCAATCAGAACCTACAGTTTCCTCACCCTGCCCCTCAACCCAGCCATGTCCATAGCCCCCCCCCCCCGAGCTTCATAACTGAAGGCCCCTAGTCAGGGGCAAGGACAGGCAACATAACCCATTGCTTGAATTTTTGCCAGCCAGGCTGTATTTGAGTTTGTAACAAAGGAAAGACTGCTCAGAGAACACTTGATTTGGTACACGATGTATCACTTCCCCTTAAGACGCAGAACACTCCCTTTGGGATGAGGGGGCAGGCTTGGTGAGCAGATGCTTGCAGCCTGCTGTCAAAAGCACAATGCCAAAGAGTGGTGATGATTTTGGAGACAGGAATTATGCTGGTATTGGATTCTTTAATTTGGTGTTAATGATTGAAAATACAAGATGAAAGTAGATTAACTGTCAGCGGCAGGTTTAATTATGACAACAAATTTGAACTGAGACAAAAAATTTATAAAACAGGTTCTTACTTTTTGAAGCTATATTGGTTGTAAAAGAGAACCACAAAACATTAAATATGGCCTCTTTCTAGCAATGATCGACAGTTTTGATTATCAAACTGGAAATTATCTCAAAAGGCACCTATGTTGATGTTGCAGCGATGATGCACATTTATTTAATTGCACCAATTAACCAAGTATCATTTGATTAATCAACTAAAATGTATTTCATCTGTGATCAGCCATACTTTTAATTGAAGCTTAAGAGGAATTGGTTGGGGAATGGGTTTAGGGAAGGATGCAGAGAACAAAGACACATCCATCTGGTGTGACAAGTTAGAGAGATGAAATTGATTAGGGATCATCTTGGATCCAAAAGGGCCATGTTTCCTACAAGCCAAGACTTGGGCACGCCCAGTGGGCATTTAAAACAACAACAAAAAACAACAAAGGACTACTTAATGCCACATAAACTACTTTGAAAGCCTTATCAGATTCAGAAGTGGTTTGCCAAGTAGCAAGGGGAGCAGCTGTTTGAGGAAGACAAGCCCAAAGCCTCATTGAGAATTACAAACTAGCTGGATCCAAGCCAGAGTTTCTGCGAGACTCAAATGTGACCTCCTAGGCTCATTGGCAGCCCCACAACACTTACGGGTTAATTTTAAATGCCTCTGTTTAACAAACGTAGAGGAAACAGGCACAGAGAATTACATTGGAAAATTACAGCTAAAATGTTATGAAATTTCCTCAAGACAAAATTGCTTTGTTACTTATCTAATCATATTCAGTTTGAGTTAATGCCACATCATTTAACTTAGCGCTGCAGGAATACTATTCAGTTTTGAAAACTATATTGTGCTACTCCAGTTATTCATTCTGCTGACATCTAAACAGATAAAAATATTTTCAGGCTGTAAGAACTTTGCACAAATCAGTAAAATCCTCTTTATAAAAATAGTTTTTGAACAAACTGCATTCGATTCTATTTTAAATCTCAATTAAAAATTAAAAATCTGGCATTTTCTCTTCTCAAGGAAGTAAAGCACATCTTTTGAGAGGCTGTAGCTCCAAATTTATACTTATACAGGTTGAGTATCCCTTATCCGGACTGCTTGGGACGGGAAGTTGTCTGGATTTTGGATTTGTCTGGATTATGAAATATAATGAGATATGTTGGGGATGGGACCCAAGTCTAAACACAACATTCATTTATGTTTCATATACACCTTGTAAACATAGCCTGAAGGTAATTTTATACTACGTTTTTTAAAAAAAACATGTGCCCCAGCATGCCTTGTGCTGTGCCAGCCAGGTGCTGGAAAAAGTTTGTTTGTTTTTAAGTCAGGAAGGGGGCTGAGCCCAGTTTTTGAAAACATGTCTGGATTTCGGATGTCTGGATAAAGGATAATCAACCTGTATTGCCAATATAAGAAGATAACAAGTAGAAACTGTCTGTAGCTCAAATAGGCTCCAACATATGGTCCAATCAATTCTCAATTTGGTGGTCTTTTACTGAGCTTCTTTTCCACAAGAGATTGTAAAACCAGGGATTGCTAATCAGGAACCCACCTCTAGAACTCCTAACTCCCTCTTTCTTCCCATCATGAATTCTACCTGCCCTTCCCTTTTTGGTCTGACCAATGGTTTACTGTAAATGTATTGCTAACTATGGTGAACTCTAAACAAGGTTCAAAGGTTTCCAATTTCTGTTTAAGCTGGGACATGGCTACTGTTAATGATTGTGTGTTGGCTATTCTAGCCTCTGAGCCATTTTAAGTAAGCCCAGGGTTACGATGGATATTCAGAGAAGCAAATATGTGTCACTATCTGTATTAGGGCCTTGTTCCACAGGATGCCTCAGAATGGAGAGTGTTAGCCAACATCCAATTCTTCTCCTCTTCTCTGGCTTATTTGGCTATCTCCTCACTGGGTAGTATCAGTCATTGGCTGTCTCTCCTCCTCATCCCCCAATTGTCCATATCAGGCCCAACATCCTATGCATGCAGGCTGATTGTGCAAGACTTCAGTGATATGGGGTGAACGAACTGGCATCATTATTGCAACAGCAGCGTTGCGCACCTTTCTTGATTGCATTTTTGGAAAGCGTGGTAAGCTTTTGACCTTCCACCCCACCGGAATCCCAGGAGTTAGCCTCAGTGACAGGGCAAGCCGAAAACCTCCTGACGCCTGAGGTGGTATGCCAATGTTTTCCCCGTTACTCAATGATGTACCAGTCTCTGCTCCTCCCATTCTTCAATGTTCTAGCTCAGAACTCTCTTCCCCTCCAAGTATCCTCTTTGTCCCCCTCTTCCTTTTCCAATCCAAGGAGTGGAAGGAGAAGGAGGAACAGTGGAGGTAAGTAGGCAGGCAGAGATGGATGTTCCTGATCAATCTGCTGCCTGAGGCGACCGCTTCAGTTGACCTCATTGATGGGCCAACCCTACTCAAGGAGCCATCCTGGACACGTACAAATATCTTTCAGATAATACAAGTATTAGAAGGCCAGCACTGCCATGTGATAAACTTTTAAAACAGCTACATGATTAGACGATCTACTCAGTAAAAGAAAAGTATACGTGGAACCACCTTCATTATCAATACAACAGAAAAATTCACAAGAGATTGGTAAACACTAGAATAAGATGCTGAGTCACATCAGATAATTTGCTTTCAATATAGTACATTATTATATTTATATCCTGCCTTTCTTCCATCATAAAACTGAAGGTGGCATGCATGGATTTCCCATGTCTCCCATTATTTATAATGGATGCACAGGTTATAATTCTGAGAGATCTAGCTATATCCATCTCTTGTCAGTTGGAAGTTGCTTAGATGCCACACTAGGACAGAGGTAGGCAATAGTCAGAATATGCTGAGTTTCCAACTGGCCTGTTTATTAACATTTGCCCCGGTAAGACTACTATTTCATTCAGTGGCAAATGAAATACACAACCCCCACCTCCTAGCATATTTTCTCATTTGGATGAAAGGGCATAGGGTAAGGATCACATGAAATAGTTGAATGCCAGGGAGAAAGGAAGCTTGTGACATGACTGAAAAGTTGATTATGAAGTTTGAAACTTTGCAATTAAAGAATGGTCATTTTAAAGCTCTGGAATAAGTGCTGTAATAGGACAGCTGACAGTTTCTTAATGTTAGCAGTATTACTGGGCTTCCCTCTAATGAAGTGAAAAGCAAATCTTATTGCTTAATGATGGTACGAGTGTGCTATATCTGACTACCTGACAGAAATTAAATGTATGCAACTTGTCAGCAGGATATAATGAATACCAACAGTGTCTGAAGTTCTTTCCAATCAGAAATCACTCCTTCACACAAATAGCTCTAGATAGCTTGTCTTTGGTCATTTCTCTTCATGCATTTAACCTTCCGATTTTCATTTTCAGCTTCAGCTAAGCATTATTGGTGCTACAGCATCAATTTCTGTTAAGGCAAAACCTAAGTATCAACTGGAGCCATCAAACTCCATGCCAAGGGTAGAGGAAGCAATGCCAATTTTCTACTTCATGTTAAACCATAAGAACATAAGAAGAGCCCTGCTGGATCAGGCCAAAGGCCCATCTAGTCCAGCTTCCTGTATCACACAGTGGCCCCACCAGACGCCTCAGGGAGCACAAGACAACAAGATACCTGTATCCTGTCACCACTCCCTTGCACCTGGCACAAAGAAAACCTACTCCTACAACCAGGAGGTTGCTTATCCCCATCATGGCTTGTAAGCTGTGATTGACTTTTCCTCCATAAATCTGTCCAATCCCCTATTAAAGGCATCCAGGCCAGGTGCCATCACCACCTCCTGTGGCAAGGAGTTCCACAAACCGATTACACGCTGGGTAAAGACATATTTTCTTTTGTCTGTTTTAATCCTCCCTCTTTTGTCTGTTTTAATCCTCCCTAACCAACAGCCTCTGTGGAAATCTCTCATAAGCCAACTTTCTGGCAACTATTTAAAGTGCCAGAAAGGCACCACCTAACCTTCTGGGTTTTGTGGGGGGGGGGGGTTTCCTGCACACTCTGAACTACAATCTTTTCCAAAACCCTGAATTTCCACATTTCTGCTCAACTCTAATAGGAGGCTACAACTTGCAATTCCCTAAAGGAAGGATGTCAATTGGCATTTTAAAAATGAATTCAGTGACCTACAATAATATGAGTTTCTTATGCACAGTATTTGTTAGCAGGCAGCACAAGAAGTTCAGAATTCATTTCAAGTTCCTATGCTTTCTAAAGGCAAACAAAAGAATACTTAAGCTGCTTCCTCTGGCTTGATAAGTATCTTGTGCTGAAGGGCTGCCTGCAACATATGAAGGATGAAAAAATGATATCGGGATATCAGGAGAAGCTCTTGGCATAGTTAAAATTCAAGAACCGGGAGGAAGAAAGCCCTCCAGATAATATACGCTCAAACAGATGCCATACTGACCTGATGAGAAATTTAAAGCTTATAGCAATTTTACAGTTTTTTGCAAGCGAGGTTTATTGGGTCTCACTTGTGCTTGCACAGCTTATATTTAGATACCGAGTAGAAAATTGGCAACTATAACTACTCTTTTATTCACCTTAAGCAGGTCTTCAGGGATGGAAATGCCCATTTTGAAAGGGCTTAACATTCAATTATCCCACACTCCCTCCCTCTGGTTTAACGTTCCACCAAGTCTAACGACATTCATGAAATGTCAGACACAGCACTTAGCTGAAGCGACTGTTTAAAGGGTACCAGGACCAACAAAGAGATAACTAACATTGTCACACTTGTGTTAAAGGGGGGGGGGGGGAGAGAAGCAGAGTGGCTTTAAAAGAAATACTCTTCTGATAGTACACCAGATGACAATATGACGCCTGGGTTACGATCCACCTGTGGATGAACTGGACGCCATATTCACATACAGGGGAGGGAGGGAGGGAGGGAAACGTTCAGCGCTTGACTAGCAGAGCCAGCAAAGGTTGCTTGACTCAGGCTCAGATATGAGTTTCAGGGGCCTATAACGGTTGGTCCAGAAACGGCTGCGATATTTAGTCAATTGAACAGAACACTTTTTTAAAAACTTTTAGTTGATTACAAAGATAGCCCCAATTAATCAAACAGATTGTTTTAATTACAAAATTAACTTAAAAAACACACCACTGTAGTTGTAGGCACCATTTTAAAGGGGAATTTCTTTTCTCCGAGACGGGAGAGAATGCTTCCTTGAAGGGCCAAATTACATGCTATAGTAAGTTCATAGTTTGGCCTTTGCAAGTTGTTCTTGTTAAAAATCAACTAAGGGATCAGGATTTTGTTCCCTTACCCCGGGTAAAGCCCCAGTCCCCGCAACCAATGTCAGTTTTGAGATGGTTCAAAAAGAGGCCCATGTTGAAACGGGCCTGGGAGGGGGAAGGGATATGGCATATGCTGCTGCCGCCAATCCCAATCCGTCCACCACCACCCACCCTGGAAAGCCCCCAAACGCCTTCTCCTGCACCACACAGCCCAGTCACGGCTTAGCTGCTCCACACACCATCTGGATCCGGCCTGCAGGGGCCGGCGTAGGCCTCTGCATCAGCCTGGGGCGGGCGCAACTGCTTTACATCAGCTTTTGCAACGGTCCTGGGCCAGTTCAGTCATCCTACGCTAACCTAGCAGTCAGATAGGATTGGGCTGTAAGAAAATTAAACTTTTATTCGTTCCATTTAATTTAGGTGGTCCTTCCTCCTGAACATTATTCAAAACAATATTAGTTGGTGAGGACCATACTTTTTCAAGTTCAAAGTTTTAGAAGAATTTCACCAAATACCAGTATTAGTTAAACTGTGACAACCAATTACTAGTGTCAGACCTGTGGGTGGATGGGTTCTGCAGAGGAAAGAATCGCTGAGAAATCTGCAAGTATAGGTGCAATGTTGTCCCTCCAACACTTGGATTCTCCTGCCATACCTGCCCACAAAACATCATTCAAGTTCCTTTGCAGATGGCCTGTGCACCTTCATCATAGAAGAGTTATAGGGAGATGCATTCCTCAAAGTGTAGATTTATAATACATTCCTTTCTTTTCACAAATGGTATCTCGCATTATGGTATCTTAAATGGCATCTCACATAAGTGCATCTTATTTCAAAATTTGGACATCAATTTCTGCCCTTAATTCAATCACCATAAGAAGTTTGCCTAGAAAGCAATTTATCAACAGTAGATTTATAGCTCAATACGGATATCAGCCCACAGCCAAAAGTCTGCAGATCTATATAACTGAGCACATTAAACAGTCCTTTTGGGTAACGTATAACCAGAAGTGACTCTTGTAATTCAGCATGCACTATGGGAAGAGGCATTACAACAGCATATGTTCACCATTTTTTCCTTTTTTAAAATCTCCATTTTCAAAAATGTTGTGTATTTCATGAACATAATGAATAACATCACAACCTTTGTAAATTGTCAATGGCTTAGAGCATTTTTACACCTTCTCTGTGAAACCTGCTAACTGTAAACTGTATTTTTAAATTTTATTCCTGTTTGGTTATTTAAATTTCGTTGATATGTTTTGATTTACAATCAAAGTACAGTTTTACAAAACTTTTTTTAAACGTATTTAAAAAAAAAAATTAATTGAACAATGAGTTTTGTAGGATGTGCCTTTTTATTGACTCCATCATTCTGTAGACTCTGGAAAATAAAAAAAAAACCCGTAGCCTTACTGTCTTCCTCAACCCCCCCTCCCACTTCTTTTAGAATAATAGAATTCAATTTTCTTCACAGATCCATCATTCTAATGTTAACTGAAGAGAACTTCCCCATGTACAATTGTCCAGAGCTTCCCATATTTTGTGTTATGACTTTCTGCGCGTTGAATTAACTATTGATTACAAAAGTGCCAGAAAAACACAAAAGAGAAATAATTTTGTATTTAATAATTAAGTACATATAACCAGGGGTATAATAACCGCGGTGACGTCGCGACTAGATTATTGTAATGCGCTCTACGTGGGGCTGCCCTTGAAGACGGTTCAGAAACTGCAAGAATGCGGCGGCCCGTGTGGTCACTGGAGGTAGGCGGTTCGACTCCGTCGGGCCAGTCCTCCGACAGCTACACTGGCTGCCGATTCGTTTCTGGGCCCAATTCAAAGTGCTGGTTTTGACCTTTAAAGCCCTATACGGCTTGGGGCAAGGATATTTGAGAGACTGTCTACTTATATGTAGTCCGGCTCGTCTCCTTAGATCATTGGGCCATTTTGCGGGTGCCGTCGCCCAGGGAGGTACGAGGGGTGGCGGCCAGAAACAGGACCTTCTCAGTAGTGGCACCAACCTTATGGAATTCCCTCCCCTTTGACTTACAAACAGCTCCCTCCTTGGACACTTTCCGGCGAGGCCTAAAAACCTTCTTGTTCAAAGAAGCCTTCTGAGCCCCTGCCTTTTTTAACATCTCGCTGGTACAGGTGGGGGTGCTGCTGTTTTTATGCTCTTGTTTTAATTGTGCTATGATCTTTTTAATCGGTTTTTGATATTGTTTTTATTAATTTAATTTTCATTAATTGTTTTTTACTGTTTTAAAATGTGATTTTTTTGTATTGTATTTTTTTTATTGTATTTTCTTTTTTGTTGTAAGCCGCCTTGGGTCCCTTCGGGGATAAAGGCGAGATAAAAAATACTATATATAAATAAATAAACCACAAAGAGACTATTTTTTAAAAGAAAAAATAAGCAAAGCTTAACAGGGCTCAAAACAACTTGGAAACTATTCCCCAAATACTCATCTCTTATCCCCAAGTTTATGGAGATCTTTGCCAAGGAAAGTGTGTTCCACATATTTTCTCATCCTTGAATGATTTCATGTGTTCTAAGACTATATCCTGGCTCAAATTAAGCTTATTGTTCTAACAGCACAATCCTATGCATGTCTACTCAGGAGCAAGTCTTGTTGAGTTCAGTGGAACTTACTCCTAGGTAAACGTATATAGAATTGCAGCCTTGGAGAGCTTCATTTCCATTTCAAATACGTTCTCCTAGAAGTAGACGGCATGATTTCAACTGAACTTCCAAGTATACATGTGAAGACATGTCAAACAATGGTTTGTTTCCAACCTAGACCATTAACAAATGTGCCTTTTGGAATCCCAACCCAGTTTGCCGTTTTTGACATTGCCTTGAACATTTCAGAGTTTTAAAGAAGCATCTCGGACCTACGAGATAAACAGCTTCCTATCAGACCCATGGCTGCCATTTTTCCTTTCAAATCCAAAGCATGCCCTCAGGCAGAGATGTAGCCACTGTTCTCTTTAAGCCACGTGGCTGCACAGATCAGAGCCATGGGAAGCCAAGCTTGGCGCAGCTCAGCGTTCCTGAAAATCCAGGGATGATGTGGGACGTCATCGCCGTGCATCCAGAAATGCTGCAGGGCTCCAGCATGGCAGCGGTAGGGGTCCGCAACACTGGCATGGACCCCTTAGCTTAGAGAGGGATTGTTGGATGTATTGTTGGATGGATGGCTGCGGGGGGGGGGGGGAGAGGGGACAGGGACATTTGCTTGCTCTCATAACATTGCACAAATGTACCGGTAAGTTACGATACAACCCACTGTCTTCATGCTCCACTGAAGACCACAACCACTGACTTGGCAATTATCAAAAGTAATTTAACAAGACAATCCATTTTGTTTGCATCCATGGCGCAATGCTGACAATCACCCTTTTATGCAGTTACACCCAATCATTTTCAGAAGTGATTTGAGAGTGGATTCGTACCAGTTGCAGTCAGTACCTCTAATCCTTCAGCTACCAATACCAATCTTCAGCATTAGCTTAGTATTTCAATGACTTCCTGTGTCAGTGAACAGACGGTGATATTTCATGGCTGATGTCGTTGCAGGCAAACATTAATAGCAAAGGATTTTGATTGCAATTTTTTCCCATATTCATTTCACAGTGAATTTTGTCTAGGTGATCATTTGCATTGCTACCATGCAGTAACAACACTGTCCTTAGCCCTTCATGTGCAATTTAAAATTGTTTCCTATTACTGGAACAAAACATGGACAATACCTCATGGAATACATGTTCATTTGTGAGAGAGTGTGCGACCCTGTGAAAGCATGCAAGAACAGTAGATAGTTGTATGTATCGCCACCAAGTTACTGTCAAATGCTATCCATGTCAAGCATTGGAAAAAAAAATATGCCTTTCATTTAATGTCACTGTGATTGCTTGGAATCACTTTGACAGCTATAATACAAACGGGAAAATTAGCACTTTAATATTCTCTCCAGTGAAAGGAGATTTGCATGTTTTATATGATGAAAACTGCAGCTTTAGCAGCATTAACACCTGCACGAGCACGATGGACAACGTGCCCCTGTTGCATTCAATCCTGTACGTTGAGCAGAATCACCAATAATTTATTCATATAATTCAACAGGAAGTAATGTATTTGGTTTACAAAAATCAAGAGAGGAGTGAAGTCCACAGTAGGCTTGGTGCGTGTGCTCTTGCAGCACCTGTGAACCAACTCTTTAGCTGACAGGGATCAGACGTAACAATGGTTTTCCCGTAATTTTTCATCGTTAACCCGGCATACAACTTGCAGTGGCTTCGCAAGTATTGCCTTTATGTCATGACATACGATGAGATAGCAATCCTCTATCCAACACAGCCAATGTCCCCAGATAGCACAGCACTAATTTTGCTCCATGTTTCAGCAGAATATACCTCACATTGCCATGTGCTAAACACCACTCATTGTTTTTGCACAGAATGCTACATGACTTGAACAAAACTGGTGGATGGGCACATAGTTCATACTGTAGCATGCATTCGAAATTCATTTAATGGGCCCTACTTACTATTGGTGATCTTGTTGCCAATTACTTCATTTTCTAAAATGTGCACACTGTCTCTAACTCCATCTTGGTTTCTTAGCTGACATTCCAGACAGCCAGCCAGGAATTCGCCATGGAGGAGTCGAAGCATAGCTCCCTCTAGTCAAGATCATGCTAATATAGGGCCATTGATCGGAACAGAAAGTTGTAGCACTGCGGGGAATCTGTGTGTCACCTTCCTCTAAGATCTTGCAAATTCGGGATCCCCACGTTGGCATAATCTTGCTTGCAAGCACAAGTATTCCTGCACAATAAATTAACTGCCCAGTGGCCAGGCTACCAGGACAGTCTTTTCAAACTCCTTCTCCATGAAGCCTCTTCTACCAATGATGGGCGCAGCCACACCCTGCCATACCCTTTGTCCCCCAGGAATCTCTCTGATCAGGGTGCAATTAAGCTGTTGTGTACACCCATGGAATGTTCCAGATAGTATTATTTTCCCAGGAATGTCTTTGTATTCTTTGTCCAAAGTCGTATAACAATCCCTGCTCTAGGAGCAGAATTTTGTTATTTTCTTTCCCACGGAAGGTGTCCACACTGTCAATTTTGTCACTGTCACTCTATAGAGACTTCCACTTTGTCCGTTTTTGGTAAGGTTTTTCCTGCTTGTAAAGCCTCTTGCCTTGGTAGCCACCCTCACAGAGGTGCTCTTTCCCTGCCCACCAATGGAGACATTTTTGGCTACATTTTTCCTTTTACCCCAGGATCTGAAAGTCATGCAGCCTAGCCTCGCACAGTAGGAGGACTTTGTACCCCCGTTTACCCAGTAGACTAAGGATATGGGCAGTGCAATCCTACATAAGTCCTAGAGTGGCGAAGAGCGCACTCCGCCACTCTAAGCTATTGCAAACACGTCATAAAGCACGTTTGCGATGTGTTGGGCCGCCGGCGCGGAAGCCAGCAGCCCTCCCTCCACCGCCCTGCAGTGGAGATAACTCCTGCACCAGTAGGTGCAGGGGGAGGGAGAGCAGGGGCAGCCAGGGGGGTGGCCAACGGCCAGCACAGGCTGGGAGGGAGCGGGAATATTGGCGGTGTGTTCGCTGATATCCTCTGCCCATTCCCAGCCTGGTTCAGCCTTACTCTGCCACCTCGGATGTACACCAGCTTCAAAGCTGGCTACATCTGAGGAGGCCCATAGGCCCTGGGCAACCCCACACTTGGGGAAGGGGACGAATGTCCCCTTCTCCTGAGGTGTTCCCTGGAAACGGGCTCAGGATATGGCGGCCAGCAGTGTATAGTTAGTGAGGATTGCGCTGATAATCTCCCTTCTCTCTCCCTCTAACACTCATAATAATTCCTCCTCCCTTCTAAAATCCTCCACTCGACAGTTTGAGTTTTAAACCTCCCATTAATTATCTCCTCCTCTCCCCATTGGGTTGTGTATCTGGCAGAGGAAACTCAGCAGCCTGGAACTCTTTCCCCCCCCCCTTCATTTAACCCATGCCTGCCCAATAGGAGCTATTCAAAAGTATTCTTTCCACCCACAGCCACTTAAATCTCTATGCAACTGATCTTACAAGCTAAAATTATCTTTTTCTTGTTCTATATCTGTCAATAAAATCTTTTGAAAACTCTGACTCGTGGTTACTATTAGCCTAGTTAGAGGCACTTTGAGGTTGTTCACTCTACTAGTCAGTCAATGGTCCCAAAACAGCCATACACTGCATTTCAGCCTCTGAAGTTACAAATTCTCTAACTTAGGTTAATTCTGGGCCAGACTAGCCTGGACCCAAAGTTGTGTATATGTACGCATGTAGTGGTAGACATGTGTGTGTGTGTGTGTGTGTGTGTGTGCGCGCGCACATGTGCATGAAAGCAATGTTGGCATAATGCAGGATCTATGCTCACAACATCTTTACCATGTACTGTAATCTCATAGCAGAAGAAGCAGCTAACATTACTGCTTTATCAGTTCTTTGGGATGAAGAACTGAAGACAGGCTGTTCTTTCATCTTGCTGACCAGCTCACTGCCAATCATCATGTAATCCAATCGTCGTGTAATCTATTAGCATTTATACTCAACTATGCTGACATTCTACTGATGATATTTTGTGACAAGATGTTCAAGACATTCAGATGTTCAGGACCTTCTGTGTATCACTGCTGCTTCTTAACATACTTGTTTTATGCTATTCATTTGCACAAGACAAAATAGTGTATTAGCAAATTACACTCGGAGCATACTGGCATTGACAACAACCACAATGCCCTCAACATTAGTGTACCCACTATGTGTCAAACCTCCTCCATCTTTCAAGGAGTTCATCAGTACTTACTCCATAATGGAATCAGTCACACCCCCGCCGGGAGGTCGGCGTGTCACCCCCTGCCACCGCATCACCCCCCGCTGCCGCCCAGGGGCGTTAGCTGACTGGGGGCCGGGGGGCAGTGGGCCCCAGGGCGTCAGGGCGGAAGGCTGTCCAGGGGGGCGGGAGGCTCCGGAAAAAAGCGGGAAAAATTTGAATTTTTCCCGCTTTTTTTCGGCGATTTTCGGCGATTTTTTAAAGGATTTTTAAAGTGTGTATGCTTTTACCTGGACTTTAGTGAAATTGGACGGCTCCCACGACGATTTCAAGCCTTCTCCCGGGGGCGCAGCGTCTCCGTTCAGCCGCTCACTTGGTGCGGCACTTGGTGCGCCCCCAGAAGCAATCTCCGTAGTTTGCGCATGCGCAAAACCACGGAGTCTCCAGGGACGTTCTGGGCATGCGCAAACTACTTCCTGGAGCGTCCCTGGAGACTCCGTGGTTTTGCGCATGCGCAAACTACGGAGATTGCTTCTGGGGGCGCACCAAGTGCCGCACCAAGTGAGCGGCTGAACGGAGACGCTGCGCCCCCGGGAGAAGGCTTGAAATCGTCGTGGGAGCCGTCCAATTTCACTAAAGTCCAGGTAAAAGCATACACACTTTAAAAATCCTTTAAAAAATCGCCGAAAATCGCCGAAAATCGGCGAAAAAAGCCGGTAAAACTAATTAGCATAAATTATGCTAATTAGTTTTGGGGGCGTCGAGGATGCCGCCCCCCCTGCCAGATCGGCTGGCTCCGCCACTGCTGCCGCCGCGGGTTACCCCCTGCTGCCACCTGGCCCCGGTACGAGCCAGGAGAGGGCTACAGAAGTGTCGTCTTCAGCAGGCAGCTCGGCCACTTCTGATGAGGCCCAAAGCAGCGTTTTCACACATGCGCACAATGCCGTTTGAAGCCTCTTGCCCTCAGCTGTGTTGTGTGCATCTGTAAAAACACCGCTTTAGGCCTCGTCAGAAGCAGCCAAGCTGCCGGCCGCAAAGACGCATCTGTAACCCTCTCCCAGCTTGTAATGGGGCCGGGCGGCAGCAGAGAGTGACACGTGGCAGCGGCGGGCCAATGGGGGTGATGTGCCACGCGACGTTGGGCGCATCAACCCCTCCCGCCGCGTCAACCCCTTTCCGGTGTATCCCCCCCGCCGGTCCGACCCCCCGCCATGGCCCAAGGACGCCACTGCTTCTTACTACCTGCAATCCTGTGTTAAACATGGTATAGACACTAGTATGCTCACTATGTTTGGGTTTTTTTTTTTTAAAGCTTATGCTGTAAAAACAGGTAGACTGATTTCAGGTAGCTATGCTGCTCTAATAAAAACAGTTTCACACATAGTGCGCAAATAACATATCTGTCTGTTTCCAGCCCCCTTGTCTCTGGGTTGTACATTCAACTGGCATTTTTTTTTCTTATGGCAAAAACGCCTGCCTATCCACTTGCTGGGAGCAGCTGAGAGACAGCTATCCTCTGTATTTGTGTCAGCCATTTTGAAGCCATCCCAAAGCTATCCGCAGCCATTCTGAAGCTATCCGCAATCATTCTGCAGCCAGTGAAGTACTGGCAGTCCCCAGAATGCCTTGCAGCAGCTGCATTATCACCTCAGAATGCTTTGCAGAGCCACAGCCATTAACAGTTTAATGTTTATTAATTCTCAATAACATAGAGTTAGGGGAAACAACATATGGGTCTCGCTGTCTGCTTCTTGCACAACAGTAAGTATAGGGTTCACAGGTATCTGCAGTTTCAGGTATCCACGGTAGCAGCAGGAACCTATCCCCTACAGATATGGGGGGGATGTCTGTACAAGGGGACCCCCGTATCCACGGGTGATACATTCCAGGCCCCATCATGGATACTTGAAACAATGGATAGGGGCAAACATCCCCCTCTGCGGTTTTATGAGGCCCCCCGCAGGCACGCGTGATCCCTCCAAGCACTTACTTTTAGCATGAGAAGCTTCATTTCTTCTGCAAAAGGAACAGACGAGCAGCTTCCTTGCAGGCCCCTCCAGCGAGACTAGGTGCTAGACAGTCTCGGCAACCTTGCAGAGCCTCTCTAGCACCTAGTCTCTCTGGAAGGGCCTGCAAGGAAGCCACACGAGGCTGCTCATCCGTTCCTTTTGAAGAAGAAACGAAGCTTCCGACACTAAAAGTAAGTGCCTGGGGGGCCCAGCCACTATTCACAGATAACTGAATCAGTGGATACGTGCGCCCCGTACTCCAAATTACCTTAAAAATTTCTTACATCCGAAAAACATACTGTCTCTTTAAAAATTAATGTGGTTTTCCTGACTAAAATACCTTCCCAAACTGCCAATTAGCTATAGAGAGAGAATCTGGGGACACAGTTTTTGTGACACACACACACACACACACACACACACACACACACACACACACAAATCCAAATCCTGTCTCCATGAGTGGCCGCTTTTGAGAAGGAAAAAAATCAAGGAAGTCAATCATGGAACTCTCATATGTCTACTAGCTTGGTCTTTAGATCTGACAGACAGAGATAAGAGACAGATTTGTTATTCTATATGACTGACACTAGAAACCAATGAATGGATTATACTAAGAAACCTTAACATTATAGCATTTTCACCACCGACAGAAATGTTACAGAAATGATTATCAAGTTATTTAATAAGCTGAAGATTCAATGCAATAGACACTGCTATTAAACTTACATCTGTGAATACAGGGGGGGGGGAACTCAGCAATACACAATATTTGGCATTCTTCACGGCAATGGACAGCTCAGGCCAAATTTTAACTATGTCGTATCAAATATGACAGGTGCTGCATTCTAGTCAAAATCCTGTCCAACACGGCGTTTCCCTTCACTGCACCATCTCCCAATGCAATGGAGTAGAACAGCAAGGGGAACAAATAATTGCAAAACCTTTTTATTTATGACAGATTTATTATCTGTCTATAATCTGCAAGCAAAGATGTGTTTCTGGCTACCACTCCCACTCACATGTGGCTTGTCCCATTTTCAGCCATTCTTGGCTAACACCACAAATTTCCCCTCCAAAGCTAGTTTCAAACTCCCACAGCCCAACAATCTGTCCGATCCGAATTTTGGCTTGCTTTGAGCTGGACACTTTTATGAGGCAGGTTTTCTATCCCAAGTTTCATATATGAGAGAGAGAGAGAGAGAGAGAGAGATTTCAGATTGCTCTTGTAATCAGGACTAGTGCTATACAAAAGATCACATTTTTTTCATTCCATGTGTTGAAGAATGATACCCAAGGCAAATAAACGAGTGAGGACCAAGTACAGATAGAAGGATCCAATCTAAACTAGAAGAATTTAGTACGGGAGGGGGGGATATCTGCAAAGTCAATAACTTGACTGTTTTGCATCTGCAAACATGTAAGCTTTTCAACTGATACATTGAAACTTTTCAAACAACAGCTTTTCAAACAAATATGGCATATCCCCACCCCTAGTGATGTGCACTTGTCCTGGGAGCAGTGCAAGATAAAAATGGGCCCATAATTGCACATGGATATCTCAGCTCGGTTAGTATCACCTAATCACAGTAGTAACAGCAGAAAAGACTCCCCCTCTTAGACTATGTGCTGTCTTCTATGTAAATGCATCTTTTGTCATACTGCTACTTTAGACATGAGCAACACAGGTTTGTGTCAATGTTATAGCATCTTATAATTTCTAGGTGAGTTACTTGTGAGGCAAGAAGTTACCATAGTGATACTATCAGCAGATCTCAAGCAAAAAGGGGGGGGTCTCCTGTGCATTACAAATTCATCTTTAAAAATATATTCCTTGGCAAGAAAAAGAGTGAGATTTCACAGTTAAAGGCAGAGTATTCATTATAAAGTTCTTGGGAAATAATCCCATGAACAGGTGCAACACAGAGGTAAATAAATTTTACTGTGCTTCCATGTATGCAAACCTTTCTTTTTTAATGAGATGCTTATCATTTGATTTCTGTTTTACAGAAGGTTCTGTGCTTGCCATTTAAATATTAAATGACGTGGCAATAAGAACTCCGCCAGTTTCACCTATCTGACAATGTGGGCACATCAACCTTTTTACCCAACAATAATTATATTGAGAGGAATGTAATTATGGCAACATTACTTTCTAGCCATAGGAACTGCTGGAAAATCTTTTTTTCTTTTATTTTCTGTAACCTTTTCCATCTGCACTCATTCTGTGCTTAGAATCAAGTTTCACAACCCTATTCCAGTTTAGAAAGAGACAGCAGGTGACCTCATGTCTGCCAGGCCCTCAGGCAAGAAGTTGTTTACATGCAAATTGAGATTTTTGGTTTCCCAGAACCTACCTGAGATAGGTAGGTCACTCACATAGGCCATGGAGAATCCAAAGCCAGAAATGCCTAGTTTAGAACTGATTGGACTTCCAAAGAAAGAAGAGGGGTAAATAAAGAGAGATATAAAAGACTGATTTCCTGGTAGGGGTCCTTTTTTTGTTCTCTCTTGGTTCCTGACTCTTCAACTGTCCCTTTTTTGCGTGGGGCCTTGGAACTGGGCCTTTACCTTGAATTGTTATGACCTCAGACTATAACAGAGCAGGTCAAGCTTTAAATTCTGCTGATAATTAAAAGGAAAGGAACTTTTCCATAGGTTAAGAAAGTTGTGCAAAAATTTTAACTACAGTCAATTCTTCGGCCCCAGCTCCTGCCAACCTAGCAGTTCGAAAGCAAGAAATTGCAAGCAGATTAATAGATGCCGCTTCGGTGGGAAGGTAACAGCGTTCCATGTGCCTCGGCATTAAGTCATGCCGGCCACATGACCATGGAAACGTCTTTGGACAGCGCTGGCTCGTCGGCATTGAAATGGAGATGAGCACTGCCCCTAGAGATGGTGACGATTAGCTTTCGAGCGAGGGGAGCCTTTACGCTTTCACACAACATGATAATAATCTATCTCCACTCCATACCCACAAGTGAAGGACAGAGGGGAAAACACAAGATTAATGGGCAGTTTTTTTTCTCCCTATACATGTTTTACTAGAGATTCTACAAAATGTGTGCATCAGATAACCATGTTACACTCTGGTTTAATTTGTACCTGCAGATAGGTGTTTTCCACAAACTGTATATTCATTTCTCTGTAGCAATTCCATGTAAATTAACCTCTAGGGTACCACAGTCAAGATCAGACAGCTTTTAATGCTGTTATTAAGAACAGCTTGATGCAATCTGAAGTCTAACCAATATGCCAAAAAGTCACACTCAAAAGATGAATGATTCACTTTTTTGATAGCACCATTCTATATTGGGACATATGGCTGAAAACAGCACAGAAGGCAATTTCAACAGATAGTGAAACAACTGTTCAAACTACAGCTCATCATTCCACATAACTTGGTACAGAGAATAATTTGAATAAAATATCACTAAGTGTTAAAAAAAATCCATCCTTGAAGCTACAATCCTATACACACTTTTGGGGGAGTAAGCCCCACTGAAGACAATGGTACTTAGTTCTAAGTAAATATGCATAGGATTGTGCTGTAACGAACACACTAGGGCAGAGGTTCCCAAACTCCTGGGAAGAGCCTCCACTGCCCTGAATGGCAGCAGGACCTTCCCAGGAGTAGCGACGACTAGTCCAGGATTGCACCGCCACGTCCAGGATTGCGCTGCCGCTGGGGGTGAAAAAGTGCCAGTTTTACCTTTGTTGGTGGCTGTGGAGGAGCGGCCCTCCCCAAGCGTTGGAGCAGCCCTCCGACGTGATCGCAACCAACTTCTGGTTTCGCTGTAAAACCAGAAGTGGGTCGCAATCGCGTTGGAGGGTCGCTCCAACGCTTGGGGAGGCCTGCAGAGGGGCCCACAGGCTCCCCACACCCCTCGCAGGACTTCCACAGCCACCAACGAAAGTAAAACATGCACTTTTTGCTCATGGCGATGGCGGTGGCAGTGCGATCCTGGACGCACTGTTAACGTCACTGCGGGTCGCCATGCCCCTTAAAGTTGTACCGACCCTTTGTTCCCAGTTGGGGAGTCACGACACACCAGTTTGGGAATCTCTGCACTAGGGGTTAGCTAGGAAAGGTGCATTTGCTCTGAATCAAAGCCAGAAAATACACAACAGAGAAACCATTTCTGCACTATGATTCTAACATGTTTGGAGTTCTGCTATCATACAAAATTTGATTTGGAAGATTTACCCCAGGGTCCTGAGGTAACACTTCTGTTACTTCTAGGCTCACAGGAAGTTACAGGTACTTACGCTGGGCACAATATAGGAGAATTTGTACCTGCTAGTTTTGCTGGGTGTCTCAGCAGTTTTCAATACCATCCATCAACCATGATACAGTTGGCCCTCGCTATCCGTGGGGATCCGTTCCAGACCCCCCCCAGAGATAGCGAGGATCCGCAGATACTGAGGTCCACGTAAATATCACTGTTAAAAGAAAAAAAGCCATTTTGAAGCCTCTGCAGGGCTTCTGCAAGCTTAATGACCCATTTCCGGGCCGCGTGAAGTCTCGTCAACCCCTCCCAGCCTTGTCCCTCCTGGGGCCAGCTTAACTGTCACAGCTCTTATGTGAAGCCCACTGAAAAGATCTTCTCCATTGTGGTGCTTGACACAGTCTATGTTCAAAAGCTCCTTCCTTCACCCGCCTTTAATTTTGCTTGCAGAGAATGCACCAGCGACATGTTATGACTGGATACAGGACATAGTACCACCAAACACATGAAGCACCACATGAACCTGTAAACATTAGATCTGACCCTATAAATCCAATCAGCAGAAGTATTTTTTCTAGAGTTAATGAAGCTATTTTCTTTCTCAAAGTTACAATGATCATGAAGCTGAACACCCAAATATACGACTGTTGGCTTGACAGTTCTGGATACATTTTGTAGGACAAAGGAGCCCCAAATCATAGAGAGGCTCAATTCACAATATCTAAAAGGCCCAACTCACAATATCCACCAGGAATCATCATTTATTTAAAAATAGAGAACAGAGAAGGGGAGGACAGCTAAAACGAACAAGACGCAAATTTAAATGAATCATTCTACCTCAAATCAACAACTGTATGAAATTCAGAGGTTTGTTAGTAGCTATTAATAGAGCTGTAGGAAATTATATTTATCCTTCTTCTCAAATTGTCCTTAGTGAATGACTGCTAGAATCTGAGAATGAACAAGGGCTGGAGTATTTTATAAATAGCTTGCTTCCTTGTGTTCATCCTTTCTGAGCATCTGGTATTGGCAATATTGCCACCTTGCCAAGACTATAGCATGCGCTTATGCCAGTTCCTTTAAACACATACAAGCTCAAAACTACCCACTGGCTCAGCACTGAAGCTTAATTGAACAACAAAACACAACAAAAACAACAGATGGGTGACAACCTTGATTACTGGTCACTGCTGAAGAAGATATTAAGACAAATGAATCTTTATTATTTGAAACTATTGTTGACTTTTTTTGTCCATTAATGGTCTTATGGTGTTTTTTTATATTTCTGCTGGAATGGCTCCCTATCTTCTAAACATTTATAATTAAGTTAGCTTACTCATGTACATAATGTCCAACTTCTTTTCTTTTTAACTTTCCGCTATCATTGCATTTTTGGAATTCAGTTTTTCATCAAAATCAGGTTTGTGCAATAATCAGGTTTGCCCAATCCTGTGTAAAGATACGCGACCAGCCTAGAGGGCCGGCCACTGTATCCTAAGCCCATTGCGGGCTGCCCTGGGGCTGCTAGGCCGCACCTCAGGTGAAAGGGAAGTTTGTCTGATTCCCTGGGTGTAAGCGATCCCAGAACAGTCCAGACCTGGCATATATTCGCAGAGATGGTGGCAGGATGACATGGGCCAGGAAGGGACCTAGGATATCGCTGCCATTATCCACGTCCCCTCCCAGCCCGGGCCGGCCAATGGCCCCTCTCCCTCGCCGCCCCATCCTGCCCTCCCAACCACCGACTGGCACGGGACTTACCTGCGACAGCCGAAGACAGGTGACTTACGCAGCGGCGTGAGTGGTTCCGGCCTCTGCGCTGGCGCCGCTTACTCTCCGGGTATCAAAAACGTGCCTTATGGCATACTTACAACACACTAGACCGGCAGAGTGATAGGCCCACAGGTCTATAGTTAGGCAGGATTGCGCCATCAGTCTATATATTTATTGCTTATGTTCAGTATTTTTAATGCATTTAATCAAACATCGTTTAAAACAAAAAGATATTCATAATGGCAATATTTAATTAGCTCATTTTCAGCTATTTTACCTCTATTGTTGAAAATGGTTTTCTTTAAAAAAAAAATCACCATTTGTACTACCCTTAACATGAAGCTATTGGAATCTATAACTAGGCTTACCAGATTTTGAGGTACCCAAACCAGGACACCCCCACTTTTTCCCCCTCCAGATTTTATTTATTTATTTTCATGTCATTTTGCTTCTTTTTTGACAGAAGCAAAATAATTTTTCAATTATTTCCCCTGCCATTTTGCCCCTTTTCACCACTTTTTCCTTGCCTTTTTTACTGGCTTGCTTCCTCCTGCTGCTGCCACGTTTCCACCGGCATCCAATTCCTGGCTGACCAGCTGCTCGGGTCAGCCAGGACTCCTCACTGGAGTCAACCACCCCCTCCTCCCTCCGTCGCTTCTACGATTTTAAAAGTGTAAATGTGTGCTGTGCATCCATCTTGGATCTCGTGAAATCTTGCAAGATCCACATGAGGCAGTGTGCTACTGCCTCATGTGTTCTCACGAGATTTGGACGCCGCCATCTTGGACCTCGCGAGATTTCGTGAGAGCCAAGATGGCCGCACAGGAAAACGTTTACACTTTTAAAATCATGGAAGCAGCGGTGGCCGCCCCAGAAAACCGGGATTGCCCTGGTTCGGGGCCCAGAGGCTGGGAACAGGCTCTGGAAACCTGGGCAGTCCCAGTTTTTCCGGAACAGATGATAAACCTACCTATAACACAAAGCAGCACAACTTCAGTAAAGACATCAGGCCCACATGGAGAAACCAGTCTCTCTCTCTCTCTCCCTCTCTCTCTCACACACACACACACACACACACACACACACACACACACACACACACACACACACACACACACACAGCTGTTTTCCTTTAAAATTGCCTCATTCACTGCTATATACACCCTCTTAAACAACAAATGCTATGGGAAACTAATTAAATTAAGTTACTGAACTGTATCAATAAACAGTGGCTTTAACTCTGTCAATTTAATACCATAAATGCCAACATTAAATTTTATCATGTTTACAATGAAACCATGAAAAAGTCACAACTTAGCTACACATAATAAATTAGGCTCACTGTGTGACTTTAAAGGGCTTTGTTAGCATAGCAATGTCAGTCTGCTAATTTTAAATATTCAGGTTTCAGTTCGTCAACATCTTGGCTTAAAGAGACTATTCAGTGCGACAATTCCCACTTCTAATGTGGCTTGTTAATGCTGCAGCCATCACACAATAAATCCTTCAATCCCAATACAAGAATTGTATTAGAGACAGCTACGATTACCCAAGAAATGTACAAGACTAACTCATTAAACAGGTGATTTATCATGACAGTTGAAAGGCATATGGCAACATTAAACACTCTTGTTGATGTCCTGTCTATCACTGATGTTACTTTTTAATATCACAGAGCAAACTCTCTGAAAGTCACCGTTGAAGCTTTCAAGAATACAATGAGGGATTAGAGAAGCAGACACTTCTCAAATAGAAAACGAACACACACACACACACACACACACACACACACACACACACACACACCCCTGTCAAGTATCATTAACACCAAACAAAAACAAGGGCAGGTTTTTTTTTTAATCAACAACTTCATATCACAGATTATCTAGATGCATTCTGGACTTCAAATGCGAGAAATCAAAGGTGAGAAATCACATGTTTTTTGGAATAGTAGGTCCAAAACCTTGTTGTTCAGTTGTTAAGTCGTGTCCGACCCTTCGTGATCCCATGAACCATATCCCGCCAGGCCTTCCTGTCCTCCACTATCTTCCTGAGTTCGCTCATTTTCATGTTCGTTGCATCGGTGATGCTGTCTCATTTCAGGATGTTTTAAAAGACCTAAAATCCTAGTGATGAGAGTCAAGGCAACGAAAGTCAAGGGATGCCTGTAATATAATAATAATTATTATTATTATTATTGGATTTATATCCTGCTTTCCCCCCCCCCATAAAGGGGACCCAAAGCGGCCTACAAAATTAATACAACTCATAAAAACAATGAATATATAGCAGCGGTTCTCAAATATTAGATAGATAGATGATAGATAGCAGTGGTCCTCAATATATAGCAGTGGTCCTCCCCACCCCTTTTTTCTTCTCAGACTTGCACCATCTAAAGAACTGGTGCAGGTCCGAGGAGACCCATTGCAGGGCGGGAGGCTTACAGAAGGGAAAGGAGATTGAAATGCCCTTTCCCTTCTGAAACTTCTTGATTTGCACACACACACACCCCGCTGCATATAGCGCAGCATGCCTTTTCAGTACAGTTGCACTGGCGGCAGGGGGGGGGGAGGATAGGATTGGGCCATATGTCCTTCACTACCTAGAACATCCTTGTCATTGCACTCACTGCATGGGAGGTGTGAGTGGGGCAAAAGCCCCTTCTCCTGCCTTGTACATGTTTCAAGGGCAGGCTCGCCAATAAGAGGTACGTTCTGAGCAATGAGTCTAAGAAACAGCCTAGAATTGGATCCATCTCTTGGTTACAGAGCTCTTTTAGATACCAATTTTACATTTCACTTGCCAAAGTGTGGATGTGCAAATGATGGGAAGGATTCAGTAAGGGACGGCACACAGGCATCAGGGCTTTCCATTTTTTCATTATAAGCAGCAGCAGGGGATAGAGGAATGAAGCAGCTCAGTGGTTTTGCTCTTTGGAAAACAGAAGCTGTGCTATGTGCACAGTTTTTACCCCTTTCATTTCTCTAGATCAGAGCTCCATTACTTTAATGCTGCATGTGCTCCAACCCAATCTCTGACAACTATATTTTCATTCATTGAAGAGACAGGTGTGTGACATTTTCTATTTCACTAAGCTCTTCTATGAGATGTTATATGTTCTACAAACAGCAAGGCTACAGCAGAATGAATTGAGAATTTTAAGGTGAAGGTCATCAGCTGGAGTAATTTAGCATAGCCTCAGTGATTTCAGAGAAACTTCAAATTTATGCCAGTTCAGATTTAGCTCATAAAATTGAAGAGACGCTCCCACAGGAGCTTTTTTCAACCATCACAAACATCCACGATGCTGTCAAACATGTCCAAGCTATACCAAGGTAAAGCCACGTTTGAGGAACCAAATGTTGCTCACAGCATTTATCAGATCATATTTTTGTTATCTACACAAAAATTCAGGGTCTTCACTAAGCTGCATTCTGGTATGGAAGGTTCGTTCTAGGGGTGGCCAACCTGCAGCACACCACATACCACGTTTTATGTAGACAACCTTGAATGTGCCACTCCACCTTAATGTAACACCCCCTTCCACGGTTGCCAGAAACAATATAAACATTATTCGGGGGAGGGTGTTTCTGCACCTTGGATCCTTCTCCCAAGTCAGCCTCCTTATCCTGGGGTTTTAGCAACGTGGCCAGAGCCTCCAGACGCCAGCCCTCGGACCAGGCGGCTTTCCTCATCGGCCTCTGGTTCCCAAATACATACCGAGGCTGCCCTGCCGGCCGCTGCAACTCCCAAAAAAGGGCCCCCGACCCCTGCTCACCTCCCACTTCCTTGCCCCACCTACTCCCTGCACCCGCCATCATATCAGTGTTAGTCATTCTACCAGGATTATCCCTTTGAGACCTCACAGGTGATGACTGTTGAATAATTGTAGCTCTCATCTCACGAAGATCTCATATGCATGTTCTCTCTAGAATAAAAATAAACTGAGAACTCTTCAGGCAACCTATTTGTTGCTGAACTAGCAAATAGTGTGGTAGGTCTAACTTGCTCTCCAAACTTTGTGAAAGGATACAGATGGGTAGTTGGTTGTAGTTTGGCTTGGACCTAAAGGTGTCCTTCCACTAGCAAAAATTCTCTTCCGCTCATGGGAGAGCTGCTTTCAATTTAATCGAAGAGTGGTACATAAAAAGTGACAACCCCCCCCCATCCTCTGCTTGAACAAGTTCTTGCACAAGACTTTACACATGATTTTTTTTCAGACTTTTTAAAAAAATTGCTCACTAGACTTCAGGTGCTACCACCTATATCTTCTTTAGCCATCTTGTCTTTCATATTGTAACACAATATATAGCAGTGACTTCAGCTTCTGGGGGGGTCTTGGGGCAAAAATCCTGCGAGGGCTTCCAGTGATATGCTCCCTATGCTTTGGAAAGCACATGCCAATGCCAGCAGCCGCCACCACCACTTCCACCACCCACATTCTGCCCAGGAACCAGGCAGCAGGCAGATGAGCATCCTCCTCCATGTGGCCAGTTTCAGCTACAGGGATGGTGGTGAGAAAGGATTCACACCTGTCCACTGCCCAGTTTCCTGTTAGTTTTCCTGGCTGGGCACCATTGAATTTGTCTGGCCAGGAAAACTAAGCCAGCTTGTTAAAACATACTTCAGTGGTACAAACCTTCTGGGTCATCTTTACATGCATGCATGAATAAATGAGAGTTTTCAATTAAAAGACCACAGATGTTCCCACCTGAAAATGGCAAGAGTGGCACTTCCCCAACACCCGTCATCACCTAATTAACACACAATATGGCAAGCACACACTCAGAGATAGCCTAGAGCAGGGGTTCTCAATCTGTGGTACGGGTACCCCTAGGGGTATGCAGACCTCTTGCTGGGGGTACGCCAAGCCCTGCCCCTTCTCTGCCCCATCAGCAGCTAATTAAGTGTTAACATGGATTTTAAATTGTCATTATTTTTGGAGCCCTTCTGTCTCTGATTTTGGTTTTGGGCTTATTTTTTGTACTTTGGAAAATGTACTTTGGTGGGGTGGGGGAGGGAGGAGCTGATTCTGGGAAGTGTGACTTGGAGAAAAAAAGAGATCCTTGCATGTCTCTCACACACTCACACTCAGAGTTAAATAAGACATTTTTTCACTTTTAAAATTTTTTAGTACTTTTTATTTAACGATTAATTAAAATTAATCCAATTAATTAGCAGTTAATTAGCAGGGGGTACTTCAGAAAATTGGACCGTGTTAGGGGGTACCTGGGCCTCCAAAGGTTGAGAACCCCTGGCCTAGAGGGTTCATGGAAGCGCAGCAAGGTTGCATCTAAACCAGCCCATTTAATCAACCTGAAGAGAGGAAGGTTGGTACAGTATTCATCTAGAGCAGGGGTGGCCAACCTTCCACCATTAGGGCCTCTGTGTTCTTAAGAGTTGTGCAGAAGACAGAATCTTGGCAGCTGCAGTTGCTGATGGTGCTGCTAAAGCAGCTGCACCTGCTGAAATGCCCTCACCTAGACAACCATTTAAAGGGCCAGCATTCATGCTTAAAGGTTGGCCACCACTGATCTAGAGTATGGTGGTCCAACATGCAGACCCCGAAGGCCTCTGCTGAAGCCCCCGGCTGCTCTTGGAGCTCCCCTTCCTCCCCCGCAGTCACCCACGCTCCCCTGATGATGACACACGCTCCCCTTTTCGATCATCACGGGAGCGTGGGTGGGGCATGCTAGACAGCGTCCATCAGCTTCAGTGTCTCCCTCCCCCCTCCCTGGGCAGCGGCTGGCCAGACACGTCCTGCCTGGCCGGACGTCTGTATGAACTGCAAGGCTGGAGTGGCTGCGCCTGCGCAAAGTTGCTGCAGCCTCTCTAGCACCCTCAGTCTCGTGATCAGCTCCCGATCGCCTTTCCAATCATCAGGGGAGCGTAGGCAGGGCATGCCGGAGAGCGTTCGGGCAGCGGGAAGAAAAAAAGGCAAGTGCCGGCAAATCCCGGGCCAGCTATGTGATGGAAGTGAGGACCGCATGGTGACTTGCCTGCCTGGTGCGAAGGTTGCAGACATCACGTCTCGTCTAGATAGGCTGGTAGAGAGTGCTGGGGAGGAGGTAGCGGTCGTGGTCCATATCGGCACCAACGACGTGGGGAAATTAATTATTTAATTTACTGTGCGGCCCCCGGGTTTCATGTCGAAGTTCGCATGCGGCCCTCGAGGTATGAAACATTGGACCACCCTGATCTAGAGCTATGCCACCTACCAGAAGACTTACCTTATATTGCTAGAAAAGCTCTACCCAGCTGGAGCTCAGCCCTACTATATGAGAGTATACGAAAACATTTCTCAAAGAAGATTGAAACTGTGATACAACAGCATTTCTCAGTGCAGTAACAGATGCACTGGAAATCAGACGACATAGAAAGCAGGTCTAAAAAACTAATAGATTTAGGATACGGAGACAGCATGTGCTTCGCCTGAAGTTACACTTTGAGCGACTCAGTGAGCTAAATGCACACTGCTTCTTTTCTGACTACCGCTACCTTTCAAGTATGAGTCCACAATGGCACAACTGCCTTCAGAACAAGACGCAGCAGCACCCCAAGGGCCCCAACAAAGTCGGTACTGCTGAATATAGAACCCGACGCAGACAACAAGCTCCGCACTGCAATATAAATGGTTGCTAGAAGAAATTTCTAGAACACAAACCCAGGAGGCCTTTTATAAATTGTGAGATGAAGAGTCCCTTCAACTTTAAATTTCCCTTGGTGGTTAACTGTTGCTGTATTAGCAAAACCCGTGAACTGAAAACGCTGCTGAGTTGCTGTGCATATCATTACATCCTCTATTTCCATTCTACCAAAATACATTTTGCACAAACAAAAATCTTTCAAAATCCATTCAAACATATCTGGGAGGTAATCTGAACACCCCTTTCACTAAATCATTTATCAGACATGTATATACACCTGTCGATTAAAGGACAAATATTTATGCCTTTTAAAGCAGCAGCCCATCGCGGAGGATTTTTTTCACGGACCGGGGGGCTGCCGACACCATGCCCCCATGTGACCCAGGCGTGACATCAGCTGCGCGCGCCCAGTGCGGTTCCAAACACGCCCCCCCCGCCGGTTTAGGTGCTATTTTGGAGCCGTTCGAGCTCCAGGGCGGGCAGGAGGACCAAAGCGGAGGCGACACATTGCACAGGTAAGTTCGCTGCCACGTCCAACCCCCGCCCTGGGGCCCACCGCCCCAACCCCGACACAACGCTACGGCCCGGTCCCGAACGGGCCACGGTCCGGTACCGGGCCGTGGCCCGGTGGTTGGGGACCCGTTTTAAAGGATGCAAGGTAAACTTTGGCCAACTCATACTCTCTCAGCTCGTGCTGAAGTTCTCTGTTTAAAAATTGCAACTCCCACATTTTGACAGTCATTGTAAGCAAAATTATGAACATTAGAACATTTTAGAATGTGAGCCCTTTTGGGACAGGGAGCCATTTAATCATTTGATTTTGTCTGTAAACAGCTTTGTGAACTTTTTGTTGAAAAGCGGTAAATAAATACTGTTAATAATAATAGCAAAATCAACATAATGGGGAGGGGGGAAAACATGGCTCTATTTTTGCATACCTTTGCATTTCTCTTGTCCATCAAGAATCCACCCAATAACAATCCAACATTGGCACTTGTAGTTTATGCAGTACACTTGTACTCTTGATTTAACATCAAGATTACAGCCCCCCTTTGTGTCCTCTGATTCGGCCGAACCCCCTTCCCTGCATCCATTACCTTATTTACATTGCTCTCGCTGGTGCCAAGCAAGCGCGGGTCTTTTTTAAACCAAGTGCTATACAAGCAGCAGCCTAGTGACTCATAGAACAGCTAGTGACTCATAGAGCCGGCAGCCTCAGTGCTACAGAGACTCTGACATTAACAGGAAGATCCTGTTAACATCGTAACCTCTCTAGCACTGAAGCTCCAGCTCTACTGAGTCACAAGCTGTGCTATAAGCAGCAGACTGCTGCTTATAGCGCTTGGTTTAAACAAGACCCGTGCTTACTTGGCGCCAACGAGAGCAACGTAAATAAGGTAATGGACAAGGGCACGGAAGATAAGCTTCGCCCCCATCTGTGGGTTCCCAATATACCACAGTGGGGGGGGGGGCAGGATACCGGGGCCCTACTGTACATTCTCTCCGATTGTCATGGAATACCACAGAAGTGAACAAAGCAACAGAAACTCTTCTGGTTCAGCTTTGTTAGACAGTTAACAATAATGGATGAAGAACTGACCATTAAATTGACCATTAAATGCCAACATGATCCGATGGTACCATATAATCAGGATAGCAAATGTTACCAGTGGCTTAAACCCAAATGGGACCAACAGCCCAATTCTACCTAAACTCCTGCACAGCGATGCAGTGGTGCTGGTGTGGCTTCCACTACATCCCGCGGGAGTGTTTTGGCTGCTGAAGGTCTCCCTCACATATGTTCCCTCACCCCGGGGTAAGCCCCAGCAGCTGCTATGGGGCAACTTGGACCTGCACCAACAATATCGCAAGCCTGTGTTGCTCCATGCAGGCGGATCAGGCCCAGGAAGGGACTCAAGATTTGTTGTGCGCTGCTGCCGCCAGGTCCCCTTTTTCGGGTCCAATCTGCCCACTCTGCCTCTTCTCTTCCCCATTTCACCCCCTCCCTGCCCTTCGCCTGCCCCATTCCACCAACTGCTGTGGACGTACATGCTCCAGCTGGCTACCCAACGACCGCCAGCATGCGTGGGAAGGCTCTGGCCTGCCCGCCAGTTGCTTGTGCTGCTGCAAAGCACCCGTGCCGGCGGAACATGTATTCTGCTCGATCGCTTTTTAGATAGGATTGGGCCGTGAGGCTGCACAGTTACCTGGGAGTAAGCCCCATTGACTATAATGGGACTTACTTCTGCGTATACATGCATAGGACTGGGCATGTCAGTTACAGTTCCTTGAATCAGAGCATGGTTATTGCATTAAGGCTATTACCTTTCGGATGGACACCCACTAAAACCAGTTCCTATTAAGATGCTTTGTGCGTGTTTTATCAAAGCAGCTAATGAGCCTCAAGACCACATTTCAGTCTAATGCATAAATGGATGTCAAGTGACCATGATTTTTGATGCAGAGCCGATAGCTTATTAAGTTTGAAATCATTTTGTGTTGGTCAAATTACAAAACGTCCCTGTGAACACATAAGGACTTCTGGAACATATCTGAATGAAAAATATTCCTCCTCAGAGAGTGATAGCTGATAACTTCTAGAGACACACTTTCTTTCTTGACCCCTAATCTCTTCCAGAAGCATTGACAGTGTGAAAGAACACTGGAAAATACACACACAAAGTCCTACCTTTGGGTTAAACAACACAATGAAGGCTTTAAATGAAGGTTTTATATTTTGCTTCAATCGGCTTGGAAATCTAGCAGAGTAAACCATTTAAGCAATGAATCATGAACTTATTTTTAACACCACACTCAGGGGTCTCCATTAGAAAACAATGGATTCCTCAAACATTTCTAAAGAGCTGAAAATGGTTTTGGCAGCATTCTAGCTTAATAAACACACTCTTAAAAATTCTGAGCTCTGTTCATGTAATTAACATGTTTTAATGACAGGATTATTCTTTGTCAAAGAAATATTTTGTATGAGAAGAATCATCGAGTCATTTGGTGTACAGAATGTTTGTTTGTGTTGCTTGTCCACAAATAGCTTCATAGCTTAATAACTTAAATACTATCACAGTCAGCTGCAGCTGACCTCACAGCTTTTAGCTTGGTAACAATCTTCCCTTAGGCCAGTTGAGTGATATTATGAGCAATCATAAATATTAAATTGCAGGATGTACCATTTAGAAACCCTTCAATGAGTTATACTTCAGCCAAGCATGAGAATTCTGCTTACACATCAAAAGCATTTACAACGAAAGGGTGCAGCTGGAGAGAGGGAGAGAGAGAGAGATCATAAGCATTGCTGACCTTTTTTCACCATATGTAATTGGGGCATACAATTAAAGTGTTTGTATTGCAAAGGACCTGGCTACTTCCACAGAGGAAGTACCACAAAACCTGGATGAAATCAACACTGTACGTTGTGTAATGACTGAAACTGAAATGTTTTTCATTGCAATGAAATGCCTTGCCAGTTCAATTCACAACAGGGAAAAAAAAGTTTAAGTACTTAATCAATGGTACACAGGACTTTCACGTTAATGTCTACTACAGTGAAGCAACTTCCACTGCAAGAGCTGTATACTGGGATAATGGCCCAGCATCTAGGAGCTTTAAAATTTGACACTGCTATCTGGGGGAAGAATTTCATGATTAGATTACCTTGAGTAGACTGATCCTAAAATTCACATCTTGATCACTTATTATTTCCAAGTGAACTGGGGCCTCATTTTCCTTAACCCCTCCCTCCCCCAGTTCCATGTATATTTCTGTGTAGACTACCAAGCATCCATGTTGCTTATTCTTGAAAATATCACCCAGCTGGAACAGAATTTCTATCTGCCCACAAAGCTTTAAATATTGATTTTTTTTTTCCTTTTTAAACATCTTGTTCTCAAGCGGCCAATGCCCTTGGTGTTTGTTTCCCTGGAATAATATAGTACATAACCACATTACAAGAACATTGTGAAAAAGTAAAGATGAAATGCTTCGTTACAAAGCAAGGTCATAAAACTTTCTCGGCACCATTGAATTTAATCTAAGATGTCAAATGAATACAGGTGGGCCCCCATATCCGCTGGGGATATGTTCCAGGCCCCTCCGTGGATATTTGAAACCGTGGATAAGAGCGAACACCCCCTCCATGGTTTCCTGAGGGGCCCCCCACCCTGCCTCCCCTGCAGGCAGGTATGCTTGCTCCCCCCCAGCTCTTATTTTTTCTTTCAGCAAGCTTTGTTTCTTCCTTAAAACAAACAGAGAAGCAGCCTCCATTGCAGGCAAGTAGAACGAGACTAAGTCCTAGAAAGGCTCTGCAGAGCCTCTCTAGTACTTAGTCTCATTCTACTTGCCTGTAATAAGCAGCCAGAGGCTGCTTCTCCTGTTTCTTTAAGGAAGAAACAAAGCTTACTGGGGAAAAGTAAAAGCCGGGGGGGGGGTCCCCCCACGATCCGTGGATAACTGAAACCGTGGATAGCGAATCAGTGGATATGGGGGCCCACCTGTACATACAAAGAATAACTAGAAGATGTTTATGGGAAATATGATCCTTTATTAACCCTCTGAAATACAATGTGATCAATTTCCTAATTAACAGCTATTGGTGGGACCTATTACTGTAGAATGCTAACGCTTCATATATTCGCTGATTAAACCCCCCCCCCCCCAGTCTCCAAAAGCATGCAAAGCTATTGTGGGAAGCAACTTAATGGCATACAATATCTAATTATGTTATCATTTATTAGAATTATGCATATATTTAATACAAGAAAAAAATGTTCCTTGGTTATCACAATTCCAGTCAATTTATGCTTTTGTTCACAGTTTAACCTTCATTCCAGCCTATAGCCTGAACAGAACATTACAGAGAGCTAGAAAGCAAATAGCTTCAATTGATCTTATACATATGATGGTACAATCACCATGGTACTGTATTTTTGTCTCCAACATCTGTACATATCAATGCTAACATCTGCACATACTGATGGGGGTTTCCTAAAAAAGAAAAAAAAACTAGCAATTGAGTTTTCACGTGAACACGTCAAGAAAGATTCTAAAAAGGGCAGGAAGTAGTGAGGAAGAGAGACTCTTTTGCTTCATAGTATGTCCTAATTCAGGATATTAATTTGCATCACCTGGAGACACTTGGCTAACAATGTGCAAAAGTATTCTCAGCAGCTTATCCTTAAAAAAAAAAAAAAACATGTCCTGAATCATGGTGGCACTCTTGCTGTGAAACTAGAGAAGCCTATCAAGCAAGCTCTAACTTTGTTTTCGAAGACTTGAAAAATCTTGAAAAAATAAAATAAAATTCAGCCAACTTTGGAGGAGGGACGTTTCTGATTGCAAACTGGACTTATGGCAACAATGTTTGCTGCTGAGATGCTTTTTACAAAAAAATGTGGAATTTTAAATCATTTTCATGTTATTTTTATACCAGCCATTCTTACTGTCTTCTATCCAGTTGTCAGCCACCCTAAGGACTCTGTAGAACCAAGTTTTGGTGAGATATGGCGCACATTTTCAGAGGTGTATATTTGAAAACAATACATTGTAAACATATTACTTCTGCCTTGTCCTGTTCATTGCTTAAAGGAAACCCGTAAAATTAGTGGCATTTAATGTCTTTGCTGTTAAATACTAGGACAGCTGTAATGAGAGATGCATGCAGTCTCTGCTACAGACTACCAGAGAAAAAAAATATTCCCAGCAAGTAAAGGATAATGGCATCCTGGATACCCAGAAGGCCTGTTGTTTTGTTTCCGTCTGCTTAAGTTCTCCTTTATGCTCAATGCAGACTATTTTTATCTTGGTGTTGGACGTGACCTTACAGCTGAGATGCTGTGGAAACATATTTAAATGCATGATCATGCACTCTGTGCTCTTCAGTGCTAAAGGAATTGACAACTAAAGGCTTCCTTCTTTAAAAGGCGTACGTACACACACACACACACACACACACACACACACACTGTTACTTGGGCACACATTCTCCAAGTTCAAAGCTGTTCAAAGAGTAAATTCTTTCATTTCAAATTAGAATCCCAATTCTGTTTCATTTTAACTGGGTGTTTTTACACATCGTTGTCTACGCAGAGCTTTTTGAATTGTCAAGCTAAAAACCCAAACAATATTACAAAACAAACAAAAAGCAGAGTTCTATAATAAAGTTTAAATCTTAAGATGAGTTCATGTAGTCAACACATACAGTACTTAAGGACATAGGGTGAATAAAAACTCAATTTTATTGTTGTTTATTCAACCTACTTCCGGTGGTACACAGCATTTTTTTTAATGAACTCTGAATTCAATACAAACATGTTGAAGCATCTGTTTTAAACATAATCCATGTCATCTATCAAAGACTCCGAGTTAAAGACTACTTTTTTATATTCAAGACTGCAGAATAGTGAAGAAAAAATATCTACTTTTGAGCTCAAGTATTATAAATAATAAACAATATGTGAAACAGCATGTATTTATTGTGGCATTCCTTCTAGACCCAGGACCTGCCACATCATCCAGGCACTAAGATCCAGCAGACACAATCCTGAATTTCACCAGAATCTTACTCTCTTATGAGAAAATTAATTTAGTGGGTTTGGGGTTTGTTTTTTGCATTTTATCATTTTTAATATACATTAAATATATTATAGGAACCTACACGCTGGAACCTATACGCTGCATGCAAAAGGTCTCAGGTTTAATTCCCAGTATCATCAGGTACGGCGATAAAACACTCTTGTCTGAAACCTGAAGAGCCCCTGCCAGTAAACGGAGATAGTGCCGACAACAGACAGATTCTAATGTTCCTATCGTTTGAGCAAATCACAGTTTGGGTGAAATGGCTAAATATGGTTTGGCAAGTACCTGGAAAAAAAGTTAAGAAATTACAGTATGTCATGCGAATGTTAGTGAAAGCACATTAGTCCGAGACTCAAGTTTTCTTGTGCATGCAATGCCAAACCATTGTTAGACATTACGTTTGGGCTGGTACTTTAATAGAGAAACATTATTCTTCACGGGAACTACATGTTCTTTCTTCTGGAACCTTCTAGGCAAATAATGTATAAGTAAGGGATCCTGCTTAGTGCACAGACGCAGAAAAAATCATTAATTCCCCATTTGTCCGCTTATCTCAAAGCAAATAACAGATTTTCACTATACAGTAATAGTGAAAACGACATATCAATTACACGATCAAAGACACATCAGTTCCACAATCAGAGGTTCTGAAATGTACTCCTAGGTAGTATAAAGGCTTCTAATTTCGTGAAAATAATGTTTTAATTGTTATAGCAACCAGATACTATATGTGAATTGCAAAGTAAGAAACTTAATTTAAGCCAATTATTTAAATTGGGAGGATTTATGGCAATTTAAATCAAAATTTTCAGAGAAACAGGGAATATGGGTTTAACAGCCATGTATATTTTTGAGAACGAAGAAATAAAGATACTTTCAATTGCACCGGTTGTCTGGAGAAAAATATTTTAAAAGCACATACCATCAAGACATACACGTTAAAAAAGGTTTCCAGCCACAGGCAAAAAAGTCTTTAAATCTCTTGCCAACGTTTCCTCCCTCCCGCGGGACTTGTCAAGGCGAGCACAGCTTAGCAAATTGTTAGATGACATTGCCCCCAAAGAAGTACACAGTATTTTATACAGCCATTACCGCTGAAAAGTGCGGGAATCGCAAATTAGAGACGGAAGCGCTAGCTTCCGCATTGACCGGAGGTAACCTCTCAGTCGTCTGCCGCTTTAATGAACCACTCCAGGGTTCATTAATGGGGGTCTCACATCTTTGGGGTTATGCAGCATTAATGAACCCTGGAGTGTACGAGATACCCTGTGAATGTGGGCGGAGCTACATCGGAAATACTAAAAGACCCATTAGTGTGAGGTTTTGTTGTTGTTGTTCAGTCGTGTCCGACCCTTCGTGATCCCATGAACCACATCCCGCCAGGCCTTCCTGTCCTCCGCTATCTTCCTGAGTTCGCTCATTTTCATGCTTGTTGCATCGGTGATGCTGTCTAACCATCTCATCCTTGGCCTTCCCCTTCTCCTTTTGCCTTCAATCTTTCCCAGCATCAGAGTCTTCTCCAGAGAGTCCTCTCTTCGCATTAGGTGGCCAAAATATTTGAGCTTCAGCCTCAGTACCTGTCCTTCCAGGGAACAGTCAGGGTTGATTTCATTTAGGATTGACTGATTTGATCTCCTAGCAGTCCAAGGGACTCTCAGGAGTCTTCTCCAGCACCACAGTTCAAAAGCATCTATTCTTCGGCGCTCAGCCTTCCTTATGGTCCAACTCTCGCAACCATACATTGCTACTGGGAACACCATCGCCCTGACTATACGAACTTTTGTTGGCATGGTGGTATCTCTGCTTTTTATTATGCTGTTTAAGTTTGCCATAGCTTTCCTTCCAAGGAGTAAGCGTCTTTTAATTTCATGGCTGCTGTCTCCATCTGCAGTGATCTTGGAGCCAAAAAAAGTAAAATCTGTTACTGCTTCCATTTCTGCCCCTTCTATTTGCCAGGAATTGATGGGCCCAGATGCCATGATCTTAGTTTTATTAATGTTGAGTTTCAAGCCAACTTTTGCACTCTCCTCTTTCACTCTCATCAAGAGGCTCTTTAGTTCTTCTTCACTTTCTGCCATTAGGGTGGTATCGTCTGCGTATCTGAGGTTGTTGATATTTCTCCCGGCAATCTTGATTCCGGCTTGCGATTCATTCAGCCCTGCATTTCTCATAATGGACTCTGCATATAAGTTAAATAGGCAGGGTGGTAATATATAGCCTTGCCGTACTCCCTTCCCAATTTTGAACCAATCAGTTGTTCCATGGCCGGTGCGAACTGTTGCTTCTTGACCGCATACAGGTTTCTCAGGAGACAGATAAGGTGGTCTGGTACCCCCATCTCTAAGAATTTGCCACAGTTTGTTGTGATCCACACAATCAAAGGCTTTTGCGTAGTCAATGAAGCAGAAGTAGGTGTTTTTTTTGGAACTCTCGTGCTTTCTCCATGATCCACCGCATGTTGGCAATTTGATCTCTAGTTCCTCTGCCTCTTCGAAACCCAGCTTGTACGCCCGGTAGTTCTCGGTCCACGTACTGCTGAAGCCTAGCTTGTAGGATTTTGAGCATAACCTTGCTAGCATGTGAAATGAGTGCAATTGTACGGCAGTTTGAACACTCTTTGGCACTGCCCTTCTTTAGTATTGGAACGTAAACTGACCTTTTCCAATCCTTTGGCCACTGCTGAGTTTTCCAAATTTGTTGGCATATTGAGTGCAGCACTTTCACAGCATCATCATTTAGGATTTTAAGTAGCTCAGCTGGGATATCATCATCATCTCCGCTAGCTCTTTTATTGACTATGAGGGCTACTCCATTTCTTCTAAGGGATTCATGCCCACAGTAGTAGATATGATGGTCACTTGACTTAAATTCGCCCATGCCCGTCCATTTTAGTTCGCTGATTCCCAAGATCTCAGTGTTCAATCTTATCTCATTTTTGACCACATCCAGCTTGCCTTGATTCATAGACCTCACATTCCATGTTCCTAAGCAGTATTGCTCCTTGCAGCATTGGATTTTCCTTTCAACCTCAGACACATCCACAGCTGAACGTCCTATTGGCTTTGGCCCAGCCGCTTCATCCTTTCTGAGTCTACTTGGAATAGTCCTCTGCTCTTCCTCAGTAACATATTGGACACCTTCCGACCTGAGGGTCTCATCTTCCGGCATCGTATCTTTAAGCCTTTTGGTACTGTTCATGGGATTTTCTTGGCAAGGTTACTGGAGTGGGTTGCCATTTCCTTCTCCAGTGGATCACTTTTAGTCAGAACTCTCTGCTACGACCTGTCCGTCTTGGGTGTCCCTGCATGGCATAGCTCATGGCTTCATTGAGTTAAGCAAGTCCCTTCACCACAACAAGGCAATGATCCATGAAGGGGAGTGTGAGGTTACCATAACATGAAAGAGCTTCCAGATTGGCGCAAGGGGAAAAATCAGCATTTGCAGCGCATGTAGTGGAAACCGGACATAAGATCTCATTTGATCAGACCTGTTCCTTGTTCAATGAAGTGAAACTTAAACAGAGATTAAATCTGGAGGCAATTGCAATTTCCCAGAGGAAACCTTTGAACCTGATTAACAGGCAACAAGAACTTTCTTTTGCGAACAAGATCTGGTTTCCGATCTTGAATAGATCGCGGCTGCACTCATTAAAGCGGCAGACGACTGAGAGGTTACCTCCGGTCAATGCGGAAGCTAGCGCTTCCGTCTCTAATTAGCGATTCCCGCGCTTTTCAGCGGTAATGGCTGTATAAAATACTGTGTACTTCTTTGGGGGCAATGTCATCTAACAGTTTGCTAAGCTGTGCTCGCCTTGACAAGTCCCGCGGGAAGGAGGAAACGTTGGCAAGAGATTTAAAGACTTTTTTGCCTGTGGCTGGAAACTTTTTTTAACGTGTATGTCTTGATGGTATGTGCTTTTAAAATATTTTTCTCCAGACAACCGGTGCAATTGAAAGTATCTTTATTTCTTCGTTCTCAAAAATATACATGGCTGTTAAACCCATATTCCCTGTTTCTCTGAAAATCGTACCAAGCCATGAAAACTTCAATGCTACATTAAATCAAAATTGTTCTTAATAGTACAAAGGTTCTATTTAGAGTTCCTAATAGTATAAAGTAACTGAATCAAAGCGTGCTAGAACATTTCCATGACGTTTTGAAATATAAAAGGAGCCATTTGCAAATAAAAACATACAGATTCAGGTAACTACATCCTTCATCATCCTCTCCCCCCCCCCATTCCTACTTGTACCAGCATGTTGTTGCTGCCTCGTTTGTTATTCCAATGCTCATCGTTTGTCCCCTTTCGCCGGTGTGATGCGGGGAGGTCCCAATGGGCCTCCTCGGATTTCTACAAGCTATTTAGCTGATGCAAGTCCGAGAAGGCCGTGTAATGGCCGCACCGACACAGGAAGGGGACGGGGATATGGCGGACGCCATCCCCCCCCCGGGCCGGCTCAGCCAATGGCCCCCCCTCCCTCGCTGCCCCCGCCGGTGCTGGACCCATCTGTATCCAGTGGCCACGGGGACGATCCGGCAGCAGAGTGAAAGTCATAGCAAACGTGCTTTACGGCACATTTGCGATGGCTACGAACATTTGAACACTTGCTCCGCCACTCGTCATTTACACAGGATTGTGCTCTCAATCAGTGATGGCAACCATACCAGTTCAGATATTTTTAAAGGGGATCTGGTCAGGCAGCACTAAGGCTTCTGATTAAAAATAGAAACAGCTGTGTTTTATCTACATTAAATTGTGTGTGTGTGTGTGTGTGTGTGTGTGTGTGTGTGTGTGTGTGTGTGTGTGTGTGTGTATATATATATATTCCAAATTTGGAAATGCTTTTTATCATAGAGCAGTATAGTGCACAAAAGTTTGGTCAACTTTGATTCCAATCACAAATCTTACACAGAGTGGAAGAAAGATTGCTGTACATTTATAGTGGAAAATAGTTGGGCAATGGACTGTGCTACTCATAAATACAGTATGATGGAAGCTCTGGAAATTGTGGCTTTTGTTCCCCATGCAGTGAAGCCACCAATTCAAGATCATGTTTCTAGCCATGGAACATGTGATAATGGTTAAGGACGTAACTGGAATCTAAGACAAATAGGCAAATTCACCGGCTAGTATTATGAATGCCTACTAACTAAAATGAGCGTGTCATACAGCCGATCTCAACTGTTACTCAGATTAAACTGCCAGACAATAGAAATAAACAAGACAGACTAGATTTCATTGCCACTTCTGTTGCAAAGATGTCATTCATATGTCATTTAAAACATTCAGAGAACAGGGTTATGTTTCGATTCAGTAACTAACAGCACAATCCTGTGCATGTCCACTCAGAAGTAAGCCTCACTGTGCTCAAGGGGGCTTACTCCCAGGAAAGTGCAGATAGAATTGCAGTCTTAGTCCATATGTTAATCCACTGAATTGCAGTCTTAGTCCATATGGTTTAATCCACTGAAAACTCTTAATTGCTTATGCTTCCATAATGGCTTCTAGTCGATGTCTTCTGGTCGATACATTACCTGTGTAGTCCCAAACCAAAGCCCAAAGCTTTGATTTCATGACAGTTCTCGTTTCAGTCATATTATTTCTTCCTAAATCTACATTGTTGATTTTGAATAAATAATTTTATCTAATAGAGAGCAGAGGAGTGGAGGAACAGTTGCTTATTGTGTTATTATTATTGATCGGCCATCTGTCAATTGGTTTCAGGAAGAAGCCAAAGCAGTTGCTTTAGCAACTCAAGTCAGCTTAGAAAAAACAAGCTCAAAATACAAGCTTACAAAAAAAAAAATACATGCAAGTATTTTTGGAAAACAATCTTTTGTTGAAGAGCATCCCACTCTCTACAAAATACCTTTATATTTAGACACATTTATTCAATATGTCATTTAAAAACTAGCTACCTAATGTTATTCAATATGTCATTTATAAACTAGCTACCTAATGTTATTCAATACGTCATTTAAAAACTAGCTACCTAATATTCACAAAGTATTTACTTTTTTAAAAATGATGAAAGGGTGGTATGATTAGGAAGATGGTACTTTGCCAAATTAGCTATAACAGAATAATACTATATAAGAATCTAGTATTATGTACACTAGCGTTTGGCACCAAACAGTGAAGACATGAGTATATTAGTTATGAGCTGGTATCTCCCTAGTTCAAATCACACAGCAGGAATGAACTTCCTACGTTTCCTTAGGCTGCAATCCTAAACACAGTTGCAAAGGGAGTAAGCACCATCAAGTACAATGAGACTTACTCCCAAGTAAATATGCACAGGATTATTCTGTTACAGCCCAATCATATCCTTTTCTCCACCATAGCATGCAGCTGCACCAAAACAGGTCACGCTGCATGCTATGGGGGGGGGGGATCAGGAGGCTTGTGAGAGTTTCTCTTACCCCTCCATAAGCCCCCTCGATCACCAATAGGTCTCCTCAGACCTGTGTCAGCACTTTAGTCCTTAGGAGATAAAGGGGGCGTGTCAGCTGGCTCCATAGGGGATTTCATCCGGCGCAAGTCAATTGCTCTGGGTGCCACCACCTTCCACCTCCAACACAACCCTGCCCCCTGATCCTCCCACTCCCGCCCCATTCCACCCAACCCGCCAACTTACCAGTGTCGGCGGGGCTCCTTTTCACAGTGCTTGTGACCCCCCCCCAGCATCTGCGGCAGCGGCCCAGAAGCACATGGCTTCTATTCTTCTATTCGCGCCAAATAGGATAGGGCCATTAGTCAAGCTAATACTTCTCAGCTTCAGTGTATCATCCACAATGAGGGGGAAATAACCCACTTTAAGGGGGTACTGCCAGTATTATTGACAATGTGTGTGAAGTTTACTGAACAATCAGAAAAGTGGCTGTAGAAATACCAAGGTTCTTTTTTCCTTGTAATTTTTACAATTCCACTTTAACACAAAAATAGTACTGTATATTTAAAGGCCCTTGAACATTCATGAAAAATGTATCAGAGAAATGAAACGCAAGACAATGGAGTGTATCCTAACTTTGCAAAGTGCAGCTCCATCACTGGACACTCTTTCTGTGTGTGGAAGGAGCATTATGTCTACACAAGGGGTCCTCCAATGAGTGGAAGGGGTCCTTATGAGTGTTCAATATTTCCTTCTATGAGCAGAAGGAGCTTCCGACAACAAAACTGCATTCAGCACAAAGTTAGGAAACAACCCTACAACTGCAATCTAGCCCTGCTCTACCAATTTCAGTAAGACTAAAGCATTTTCAACAGTACACTAAAATGTACAGGGAGACCCCCGTATCCACCAATTCCTTTTCCGCGGTTTCAGTTATCTGTGGATCGGGGGGCCCACGCACAACCCCCCCCAGCTCTTTCTTTTGGTTTAACAAGCTTCGTTTCTTTCTAAAAACAAAAGAAGCGACATCCATTGTAGGCCAGGAAAACGGGACTTAAGTCCTAGAGAGGCTCTGCAAGGTTTGAGCCTCTCTAGGGCTTAGTTTCATTTTCCTGGCCTGCAAGCCGCTTCTCCGTTTGTTTTAAGGAAGAAACGAAGCAAGTAAGAGCCGGGGGGGTCGCTCGGGGGGGCTCCTCAGAAAACCGTGGAGGGGTCGTTCGCCACAAACGATCTCGTGGCAAAATCGCCTATCCACAATTTCAAGTATCGACGGGGGGGTAGGGCCTGGAACGTATCCCCCGTGGATACGCCCCCCTCCTGTATTTCCCACACATTGGCTATAATGTACATAACACATAAGTACTGTACAGTATTTGTCTTTCCCCTATTCAACGAAGTCATTACTATATCATGATCCAAGCAAAGAAAATCATATGCTTGACAGAAGTCAAATTTCAACTATGTTAAAGCAATTAATTAAAATAAAGCAATTAATAGCTTTGTCTCCACCAGTTCTTCATTCTTTTTCTTCAGGACGCTAGAATAAGATGAAAGTTTACCGTGTCTGAACTACAATCACAGAACAGAATTAAAGTCAAAGAGGTTAACCTATGAAATTCCAAAAGCTTCTGTGGGGAAAAAATAAAGAAAAAGCAAAATCCAGATTTAAACCCACCCACCCCCATACAACCATTCCAATAAATATTCATTTTAAGTCCTTAGGAAATTGCTGCTGACTACAGTCAGTGGCATTTCAATAAAATAATAATCATATGCAGCAGTTTTAATGCCAACATTTCCAGCTAATAATTTACTAATAGGCCATTATTTATAGGTGCACTGAAAGTTAATGCTATACTTCGAAAACATCAATAACTTGTGCTACATTTTGTTGCCTAGTATTTATCACTACTATGAGCTGTCACTTTGTGGGTTTATCTATGCAGAATTTTAATCTGGCTGTGCTGGTATTAGTCCAGATCAGTGTTTCTTAAACTGTGGGTTAGGACCCACTTGGTGGGTCCCAGCCTGATTTCTGGTGGGTCCCAGGTGATGGAAAGATCAGATAAGTAATTGCCACAAGCCCTGAGGCTATTCAAAAATTAGATAGCTACTAATTGCTCTTGAAAGAGCTGAGCTCCTGCAGTTTGCAAGATAGCTGCTAATTACCCTACAAGCAGCTGAGCTCTTTACCTGTAAATAAATATATTTATGTATTTCTAGATCACCTTTTTTTTAAGTCTCTAAAGTTAGGTGGGTCCCGACAGAGTGTCATTTTGTCCCGGTGGGTCCAAAAAGTGGGTCCCGGTGTTAAAACGTTTGAGAACCACTGGGCTAAAGTATTCAAAAATTAGAAAGCTGTTAATAGCCCTGCAAAGAGCTGAGCTCCTGCAGTTTGCAAGTTTGTGTACATTTAGGGAGATAAATGTTTGAATATCTTTGTGGGGGGGGTGTTTCCCCCAAGTCTGTCAATGACAGGTAGTGGGGGCAGGTAAAGGCTGTGTCACATAACTATATCCCTCAAGCCTTGAGGCTATTCATTAGGGCTGCCTCATTATGAGAAATGGATTGAGTATTTTTGCAAATAAAGTATTACTTGTAAATAAATAATATTTCGTTCTCGATTACCTTTTAAAAAAAGTCGCGTAAAGCCAGGTGGGTCCCGATAGAGTGTCATTTTAAAAAGTGGGTCCCAGTGCTAAAACGTTGGGGAACCACTGGTCCAGACTGTTTTGTTTTTAATTTTGTTTCTAGATTTTATTATTTTTGATATTGTTTTCTTGTGGTTGTATTTATTTATTTTTTATTTATTTTATTTACAGTATTTCTATCCCGCCTTTCTCCCCGAAGGGACCCAAGGTATCCAAGTTCAGGTGCCAATTTTTGATGATAAAGTATAGGGTCCTCTAATTTTACACAAGTTTGAGTTAAATGTTTTTTGAAGAACATGCTTGTTTAATCAATACAAACCCTAATTTATACTTGCAAATTTTTTAAACACATGTCTGGCTCAGACTCACCGGCCAGCTGAGGAATGCTCCAAACCAGCTGTGAGTCAGAAGGGGGTGGGCCACTTCATTCAGTGCACAGCCCAATTTGTGTGCCGTGCCTCCCAACAACTTTTCTGAGCTCACACAGGAGCGAGTGCAAAGATGTGGGCACCCTGGATGACGACTTACCTGTCGGCCTCTGACACTGAGGAGCAGCAAGGTTCAGTGGGCAGAGGCTCAGCGCTTCTGAACACGGGGAGGAGGATCAGCCCACCCGAACACGGGAAAGAGGATCACCCCACTCTTCAAAGGGCAACTAGGGAACGATCTGAGCAGGGGGGGGGGAAACGAGCATTTATCTGGTAGCAGGGGAGAAGTCAGGAATGCGAGCTCTGGAAGAGGTGGATCCCAGTGTGAGTGAGAGGGAATATATAAAGAGTCCAATGAGGAGGTGCCCACCGAGTAGGCTACTGGGTCATTCCGTGTCAAATCAACCAATAAAAAATACATTTTGGAATTTGATGTCACGGATTTTGCTCATTTTCGGTACATTTGTAGCTTACCATGAGATGTTTAAAAGTTATTTTTTTCAGAATTTTTTGTCCATCCGTTTTTGAGATATTGAATGTTCAAAATTGCCAAAAAAAGGCCAAAATCCACTTGTCACCATACATTCAAATGCCAGTTACAGGATAACGATGAACGCTACAGACATGGGACAGGTGTCGTTTTAAAGCAAAAAAATCTGAAAAAATAATTTTTAAACATCTCATGGTAAGCTACAAATGTACCGAAAATGAACAAAATCCATGACGTCAAGGATTTTTCATTGGTTGATTTGACACGGAATGACCCTCCTGGAGGACATGACCACGAGGGTGTCTCTAGAAGAAGACCCCAAGCCATGGGAAGGAGCTCAAGGATGTTGGAGATAAGCGGGTGTGGTAACCCCTTCCCCACCCTAGACTGAGGCCAACATCCCCTCCCATCAGCAGCCTTGATGGCCGGGAAGCCCTCTATAAACCTACACCATGGGGGGGGGGTTTCACTGGCAGGACCCTCGGGAGACCCTAGTGGCTCCAAATGTTCTTATGGTAAAAATATTTTTCATTTACATGTTTTTGAGATACAAAGTGGTCAAATGCCCTGCACGCTCTCACATGTTCAACTTTGAAACTCTGTTTTCCCTATCAACCATGTCTGGAAAATGGCCATATGCCTTGTCTGGGGAGCCTAAAGCTAAAAAGGCATGAAAAGCAATCACTACTGAAGTGAAATTGGATGTGAGCAACCACCCTCAGAGAGGAGAGCATGTACTAGATGTTGGCCACATGCTTTGTTGAAGTGGGAGCACTGTTCAAGCCATTCAAGACAATGCTGAGAAGACGAAGTGCTCAATCAAGAACATTTGCAAGTGCCTCTTATGCATGGAGTTCTATAAGGGAAAGCATGGAGCGGATTCCCCTAACCTGCACCATTTACATATGTTCTTATGGTAAACATATTTTTAATGTACGTGTTTTTGTGATACATAACCCCCATGTAAAACAAGAGGGGCTTGTATATGACATACAATTACAAAAATAAAGTAAAATATCTGAAGAATGCATTACATGGCTTGAATTTTCACCAAACTGAACTGAAGGGGGGGGGGAGATATCCCACATTTTATTATGTTAACTGTTGACATTTCACATAAGTCACATAACTGAGGGACTGCTTTCTCCCATACATTCCGGCCCGCTCTCTTAGGTCATCTGAGGGGGCTCTCTTGGGAGTGCCACCTCTGCCTCAAGTTAGGGGAATGGCAGCTCGTGGGCGAGCCTTCTCTGCTGTGGCGCCACAATTGTGGAACTCCTTGCCAGGGGATTTGAGAACAACCCCCTCCCTCATGACTTTTCGGCGGGGGCTCAAAACGTTTGTTTCATCTTGCATTTGGGTGATGGGTTGTTGTCTGCCCCTAGTGCCTCAGTATGTTCTGCCTTGTTGTTCTGCTCTACATTGTCACCCGCCAGTGGATTTTATTTTTTAATTTACTTTATGTATTGTTTTTAAATTATGTATTTTAACTTGTTGTAAGCCGCCTTGGGCATTTGCCTTGGCATAGGAAAAGGCGGGGTATAATTTTTTAAAATAAATAAAATAAAATAAATAAGTAATTAGTTCCATGCAAAAGGAACTTGTACACATGTTTTCAAATTTCTGTTTATGCAGAAGATGATTTCAGAAAATGGTTCTCCCATTGCTTTATTCTGGGACTGGCATATCTCACAGGTATTAACTTTGGGGTCAAGATGGGTATCACCGCCAGTACGAGAACCACTCTTTATAACCACTTGATCTGGAAACCCTGAAGTTTACCAACATCTTATGATGATATTACTTCAGTGACCTCTATCATACACACTAGTGATGTGGTGGGACAGTTTCTCTTAAAACCATGACTGTATATACGCTCCCCCAACAAAAGCACCTAGAACTAAATTTTCACATGGACATATGTAGACATTTTCTTAACAGTGACTTCCTCTGCAACATGGGACAGGGAAGACATATTTTTGCTTGGGCCTGGGTCCTACATCTCTGCAATGTAATTATTAATGTATTTCACTATTAGCTGGCTTGTAAGACCATTAGTCTGACAGGCAAAGTATAAGTAAATAACTGTGGCTCACCGCCGCAAGATCATTGAGAAGGGTTATTTGTGCATTAACCTTTCTTATGAATAGGTTCATTGTGAGACTGCGTCTAGTTTTTGAGGCTTGCGTGACATAAGTAACAGTGGTGGCCAAGCCACGTATGCAATTTAGCAATTGACAAGAACGAGCTTTACAGAATCGCCATTGAAAGATGCCAGAAAAGTGCTACTCAAAGCAAGCGCAGCTAACAACGCTCCGTTTAAGCCATTTCTAAAACTAAACATATACAAATATAGTTTTCTAATCATCAGTTGTACTGTGGAGAACTTCCTGCAAAGGAAACCAAAGACAACTTTTGCTGCTCTCTATGCACTGAGTGCTTTAATTATAAAGCCAAAAACCGAACTTTGTCATCAGAGCATGTACTATCAATTTGCTTAATGTCATTGTGTCTGTTATGCATAGTTCGACATTCCATTTCTACATTCCATTAAGAGTGGAACAGTTCCTGTCATTTATATGCTGGGGGTGTATTAAGCAGAGAAACAGCGCCACCTGATGGCTAATCACTCCATGATACAATCAAAAAGCTTTTCCTCCAAACGCACCTTTTCAGGAATGACCAACTTTTTGTCTACTCTTCCAACTTCGACTGTCATACCTCTCTTGAAACGGCACACACAATACCAACATTGCTCCAAAACAGGTGGCTTGGAATTCCACAAGCAACATGTCTAAAGCTTGATTCTAGCCAGTTCCACACTAAAGGCCCATTTTTCAAACATCTCCCAATGTTACTGCAGACCTCTATTACGCATGCAATGATCATTAATGCTACTAGACTGTCATTTCTTTGCCAATACTAAACACTACCACTGTGTAGACATTACACTGGTAAATGCATGGAGAGTAAATCTTTGAAGATCTTCAGAAATCAACCATAATAACTGTCCTAAATAAAGCTGTATCATGTTCATGTCTGTAGCCATAACTGCATAATGGCATTACAAATTAAACCTTCTGAACTCTGTTAATAAGCCAAAGAAGAATTACGAATACATATTGAGATTTATTTGAAGTTACTCACACTAGTGAAACGATGTCTCCACGTTGCACTTCGTAATTTCTAATACTCCAGTGGTTTAAAAGAACCACATCAGACGCTTGTCTTCCTCCAGGATTCAAAGAAGGCTGGGGGGGGGGGGGAGAGAGAGAAACAGATTGAGTAAAACATTATGAACAGCAAAAAAAACCCCAAAAACACTCATTTGTAGGATCCAAAAGTTTACATGTACAGGACGATATTGTCTATTATCTGTAGGCATCATCCATCCACCCACACAGTTGGCGTTTTAAGCTACTATGCATTTAAAGAGCTGGAGAAGGGTGGGAAGATACAAAACCTTCCAGTTGGGAAACTGGCTACTGCATGTGTGAGCCATGATTTGAAACTGGATTTTCTAATCTGCGCCTTTGCACCAATCACATCAAGCTGTTCTTTACTCTCAGGCTGCTAAACAGACACTTTTGTTTTTTGTTGGAGAGAACCACTGATAAGGAAACAGAAAAATAATTTTCTCTACTGCACACATTTATCTCTGGATCACAAACACTCATTAGGGCACAGGGAATTTTACTGCTTAATTTGAGTCAAATACAGTACTGTACATAGAAAGGAACATGTAATGAGATCTAGATTTATAAAATGATGGCAAGGCTGTTAAGCATCAGTTATTGGAAAAGATGATAAGTGTCTTGTAAACAGATTTCACTGCTGTATATACAGTACATTGCAAACTCAGCTGCAAGAAGGGATGCTTCTATGGCAAATGTTTATGGGAAGAATTCATCGTCTATAACAAATTACAATTACATATACAACTCACAGATATGAAACTAAAATATTGAATACCCTAGTAGCAAACATTATTTATGTTTATCTAATAGATACTTGTCGGCCTCCAATAAAATGGCTTTTAACAAATGCATGGAGTGCACAGGGAGGGCGCTCAAGGCGGCTTACAACATTAAAATAAACATGTACATTAAAATAATTAAAAACACATAATTAAAACAAACAACCCCAGTGGGTCACCTGTATTTACATTTGTTAAAAGCCATTTGTTAAAAAGCCACCATGTCAGACATCGAAAGCTAACCTAAATAAAAACGTCTTAAGTTGGCTGCATGAGACCCACTGCATTGGGCACAGTCTGTGTTGCTCGGAGGTGGGCCCTGCCGGGAAGGGGTTAAAGGAAGAACAACCTGGTGAGTCTGTCCCTGGACAGCAGCCTTCTTGATACCTCGCCAGCAGCAATGGTGGCTAAATTCTGGTGTTGGAAAGGAAGGGAAAGGGACCTGAGGAGGGTGAAGACGAAAGCCTACTCATTGTAAGAGCAGATTGGCTTATGCAACTTCATGCACCATGAGGGTTTTCCTAGCAGAATTGTGGTGAAATAAGGTGGAGAATAGCAGCATAGCTAGCCTCTGGGGGGGGGGCATGACATCACAAGCCCCGCCACAATGACGTCACAAGCCCCGCCCCTGGTGACATCACGGCAAGACACCAGTTCCAAAAATATTTCTACTTCCAAAAATATTCAGTTCCTAGCATTCTATCAGTCTGTCTATATATACCAAATCAATATGTTGCTATGCTAAGGAAAATCATCCATAATTGATGGCAAAGTTGCGCAGTTTTATTCAGTTAATTGTAATGTTTCACCATTGTTGCACACCGATCCACTAATGAGGTTGTCTTCATAAAGCTATTTTACAAATCAAGCAGTAATTCATACTGCTCTTATATAGCTTCTCGGTCTCACTGAAACAGAGGCTAAATTAGATTTGTGCTGGCCTTTACAATTAAAAAAAACATTTAATGCAACGCAGTGAGTACAAATCACTCAAATTACTAAGAAAGGCAAGCATTTGAATGCTTCTGCTATCACAGAGAGAACAATACACACATTAATTTACCAAGTCTTGTTCTGTTTCCCCAATAAACATAACATTGATAAATAGAAAACCAGATTTTTCTTTTAAATGAACAGGTGAAGGTTCCTGTGCTTTACTGAATAACTGAAAAAAAAAAAAAAAAAGCTTTTAACATCTTTATAATCCTTTATTCCATCCCCTGGAATCCTTTATTTACTAAAAGTGTATTCTGCTGCACCCTTCATTACACAGAAAAGACAGCATCCCATAACCACCTCAAATAAATTAAACCACCAACAACAGAAGACCAAACAGAATCCAAACCAAAAAGGAGAACCAAAACTAAAAGTGGAAAAGGAAGGTTTTTAGGCCCTGCTGAAAGGCAGGCAGAGAGGGCATAATTCTCAATTTGACCAGGAAAGAGTTCCATAATATCGGCACTGCTATGGAGATGGGCCTGCCCCTTCGTCACCGCCAACCTGATAGAGTCAAGTCACCAAGTTCCCGAAACCACATGGTTTATGTTGCATCCATTTGTGCTACTTAAGCACTTCTATCTCATCGGCAACCCAGGAATCTCTGTGCTAACCCAGACAATCAGCAGCTTTGCCCCACTTTCTGCTCCCCTTCTTATTCCTTCTCTCCATGCCTTCCCCTCTGAACCTGGATAACCCTAACCCCTCCCCTGCAACCTTCCTGTCCTAACACAGGAATGGCCACTTCCCATGCTGCAAGAGGCAGCTGGACCATATTGACTCTCAAATATCAGCAAATTGCAATTTATTTCAGAAAATGGACATAGAGAACAGAACAGAGAGAAATATGTTAGTGGGACTCTTTTATGGCCCCACAGACAGGCAGAAACTTGTATAATGTTACCCGCTAGCTGCTTCATTCAGGGCTGAATGAATCACAAGCCGGAATCAAGATTGCTGGGAGAAATATTAACAACCTCAGATATGCAGACGATACCACCCTAATGGCAGAAAGTGAAGAAGAACTAAAGAGCCTCTTGATGAGGGTGAAAGAGGAGAGTGCAAAAGTTGGCTTGAAACTCAACATTAATAAAACTAAGATCATGGCATCGGGTCCCATCAATTCCTGGCAAATAGAAGGGGCAGAAATGGAAGCAGTAACGTATTTTACTTTTCTGGGTTCCAGGATCACTGCAGACGGAGACAGCAGCCATGAAATTAAAAGACGCTTACTCCTTGGAAGGAAAGCTATGGCAAACTTAGACAGCATAATAAAAAGCAGAGATACCACCATGCCAACAAAAGTTCGTATAGTCAGGGCGATGGTGTTCCCAGTAGCAATGTATGGTTGCGAGAGTTGGACCATAAGGAAGGCTGAGCGCCGAAGAATAAATGCTTTTGAACTGTGGTGCTGGAGAAGACTCCTGAGAGTCCCTTGGACTGCTAGGAGATCAAATCAGTCAATTCTAAATGAAATCAAGCCTGACTGTTCCCTGGAAGGACAGGTACTAAGGCTGAAACTCAAATATTTTGGCCACCTAATGCGAAGAGAGGACTCTGGAGAAGACTCTGATGCTGGGAAAGATTGAAGGCAAAAGGAGAAGGGGAAGGCCAAGGATGAGATGGTTAGACAGCATCACCGATGCAACGAACATGACAATGAGCGAACTCAGGAAGATAGTGGAGGACAGGAAGGCCTGGCGGGATATGGTTCATGGGATCACGAAGGGTCGGACACGACTTAACGACTGAACAACAACAGCTGCTGCCATGGAGGTTCTGAATCACCATATCGACGTCGAGGAGATGGAAGAGAAACTCCTTCCGTAGGTGTGCAATACTTTTTTCTTCCTTCCCAGTCCCTTTGCAACTCCTCCTCCCTCCTGGCTCACTACTGGGTTTCAATCCCTCAGGGGTGCAAACAGGGGTTATATGTGGGCATGGGGGGGGGAGCTGCCGGGGTTGGAATCTGGAACCAAAAGTCTTTGTCATCTTTATCCACTTTAGAGCAGTGGTTCCCAAAATGTGAGCTGTGGCTCCCTAGGGAGCCATGGAAACCAGCCAAAGGAGCCACGGAATCCTCATGAAAATCCCACACCTTATACAATGTATAGGATTATAGCCCTAACGTAGCCCCAATGGCCCAGTAGGTCAAGGGAGCTGCTGGTCAAAGAGGTTTAGGAACCACTGCTTTAGAGAATTGCAACTTACAGCACAATCCTCTCTAGAAATAGACCAGCGGAGCGATTGCTCTGCCGGTCTAGGGTGTCGCAAACGTGCTGTAAAGCATGTTTGCGGCACCCTGGAGTAAGCGGTGCCGGCGCAGAGGACAGCGCAGCTCTTCTCTTTGCCTAAGCTTGATCTCCTATTTTCTTTTAGCTTAGTCTCCTGCTTCATTGTCTTCTCTTCTATGAACCCAAACCCTTTCTCTCTCTTCCAGCCTCCGTGCCCTAATCTTTATCAATATTAATGTCCCTCCATGAGCAACCTGCCTTCTTCCCCTCCTCTATTTTATGCCTGTACATTCTCTCCCCCTCTTCAAAGAGTTAGGCTTTCCCCTGCACTCCTACTCTACCTAATAACTGATGCCGCTTAGGTTTTTGCTGTATGTTCGTGTGTGCCAGTTCCATATATCGAGACTTATCACTGCTTATTTACTTTATTGCATCCTACTCTTGGCTTCATCTTCATATTATACAAATTATCCCCCTAATAAATACTATTCTTGCACCTGTATCTCTGTCTCTCCTGTCCTCGATAATGCCAAGTTCCGTTGAGGTGCACTATTTTATTAACCTACTGAAATGGTCCCTGTGCATGCGTTTGTTCCCCCATGTGCGCATGTAATTAAAAAGGTCTGCCTCAGTGGTAGAGCTGCCATCCCATATGCCTGAAGATCTGAGGACGTCAGTTCGAGACACCCGAAGTATCCATGAGCTATTCAAAGCCGTCGACACGCTACTGACGATCAGCAAAAAAGCCCTTGGTGAGAGAGAGGAAAAATGCAGAGAAAAGCCAGACTGTGAAGAAAACTATCTGGAATGTAGAGTTCTATGCAAGATTAGAACTTGTATTGTAAAAAAAACCCTTTGGGGGGGTAGATAGCCTGCCTATGTGAACTGCCTTGAATTAAAGTCAGAGGACAAATCTGATGACCAAGGAAAGGTGGTATCTATATAAATATTGGTGGTATTATTATTATTATTTATTTAATAATAATAATTAATTATATTATATTACATTATTATATAATGTATTATTATTAATAACAACAATACATGGGTTCTTGAGCAAGCCTCAAGAACATGAGTAATATAACTGTACTTAAAATATCTGCATAGCAGTAGTACCTAATTAAATCCTGCATAGCAATAGTACCTAAATTAAATCCTGTTGGGGCCAAACGAGATGTGATGTTAATCATCTTCTCTCTCAGAACATTTTTATCTGTTTAAAATATAGCATCAGAGAGACAAGTGAACTGGAAAAAAAAACATTAGTACGGCCTATCCACAAGTCCACCCTCACAACAACAAAATTTCCCAACTAGTAAGGATAATTATCTGTTTGCAAAAAAATCCCTTCCTGGCACACCAATGAAACGAATTGACTAAGACATTCTTACAGAAATTATTACTATAGTATTAAGAAGATTTATATACCACTTTTCAAGAAGAGTAGTTCACACAGTGGTCTACATAGTAAAATCAATAAAGTTCCAGACTACGTCCAAACATTCTACAACCTCAATCAGATGTGGGATGTGTTGGAAGTTGCTCTTATACACTGTTTATTACAAAAACCTAAACCCAAATTAAAATTCTCGAAACAAGGTTCACACTTCTATGTCCTGAAGGCTGCACCCCCACTCCTATATTGATACTGCACAGGAGACTTGAAATGAGCCACATGAAATGAATCCTTCTAAGATTCAGTCTGAGTAGAAAGACCAGAGTTAGTAAATAGCAGTGGATGAAACAAAAGGCCACCTGAAAATCCCCAAGTTAACAATGATCTGAACAGAAGAGTCACAAGTGTTCAATAAGGAGTGCTATAAAACAAACACTCCTGTTTGAATGTTTGTGAGCAGAATTAAGACTATCCTAGATCTGCTCATGTCCTCTCTGCATCAATCCCAAGAGCCACCACTATGTCCATTTTCCCCAAAGCCACGTATTTACCTTTCGGGCTGGGGAAGGCAATGGAAACCCCCATAATCCCGCTAGGGACTTGGCACAACAGTTTATCAGATAAGGCCTTCAGAAAGGGGGCTACAAATGGCAACGAATTACAAATATATCTCCCCAGATATTTCCATCTCACATATGTTCAGTTCTGTAAACAAATACGCCAATAATGAAATATACTATTTATTATGTGATAACATTGCGGTTTTTAATCCAAAAGCACAATACTGTAACTTTAAAGATGGGAGGTTCATTTGGTTAGGAAATTATGATCAAAGAGTGATGCAATAAGGTATGCATTAAGCAAAACACTACTTTATTAAATACTGAGACCAGTATAAATGAATTGTACTCAAGATGTAAAAGCTTAAAACCATATGGTTCCTAACATTGCAAAATCAGCACATACAAAATGATACCTGTTCTACAGAACTCCAAATAATTTATATAGTCTTTTAACACAGCTGTATTACACATACTCTAGCCCAGATACAAAGACAAAAAGAAAAAAGACATGGGAAGGAAAAAGAAAAAGGAAGCTATATTCCTGGCTTTTTTGAAAAAACTTTTAATTTCAATCACAGCATGAACCAGGATAATGAGTGCACAAAGCCAGCTAGGAGTCTGAAAGGTCTATTACAAATCCAATTCTTCTGGATTGTACAGTGAAAGCTTCAAGTCAAGACATTTCTATATCCGATGCAAGTGTGTTATTGATGAGCGCAAGACATCATGCTGACTAAACTTCACTTTCCATCACATCCTATAGCTTTTCAAACACATTCAACATAATTCACTCTCTAGAGTGCAAGATTTAAAAAAAAGGCAGATGATTTGTCACATTTCCCTTCCTGAAGTGAAATAAGATGAGAACAAAAACATGCAACTACTGTACAGAAGCACTTTCAATCTAATGTTCAATTTTACCCTTAGTCTGCAATAACAAATTCATTGCCAGTATTTTTTAAAAAAAATGAATTAATGCTTGATGCAGTCACAATACTGTGAGTGGCTATTCCTAATTTTACTTCTAGGGTAACATGGCCATTTCAAATTTCATAAGCACCAGTGCTATTGGCTTTAGCTTGATATTATAAACTGGAACTGCACACAAGTTGTAAGAATACACAACATGTGAGATTATAGAATGTGTTTCTGTTTACTTGGTGTGGAAGTTAAGGTGGGCACTCTATTTTACATGGTTTTTTGTGTATGGGGGAATTCATAAGCATCTTTAACTCTTCTCTTAAACCAAAGGCTTTTTCATCCCAGAATTTCCTTCTTTTTGAAAACGGAATTTACATGGAACATAGAGAAGCACAACGCAGCATGACACACACACACACAAATTTGAACAAGACAAAACATGTTCTGCAACATCACAACACACGCTCTACAACATCACAACGGGTGCAACAACACGCTACATGGCACCTCACTATATACTGACACCACACAAACACACTCCATATAACATATTGTGCGCAAATACACATGTCGGACACAAACACATCGTAAAGAAACACATGCAGTGACACTCCACACACACCACATGTAAGCTTATGCTTACATCATACACAAACACAGCATCTCCCCTTTATAGCATCTCTCCTTTATGAAAAAAAAAATACAAGCTCCTGCAGCGTACTCAGTCCAACGACAGGAGTAAGCCCTGCCCAAAGGGCTTAAAATCTAAATGAGAAAGCCCCAGAGCTAAAGCTAAAAACTGTAAGAGACTGTAATAGTTCAAAAACTATTAGACAGAGGCCGGCTGAAATAAATGGACTATGAGGAGTTTTAATAAATACAAAAATGTCCAGCTCTTCAACCACATAAATTAAATTTGGAGGTGGATACATGCACAGAATCCACCTTATTTTGCACTTTGTTTATATAGTGGCATAGATAGGGCATCTGGCACTCAGGGGTACAGTTTTTTTTTTAACACCTCCCAGTCTCATTGATGGGGGGGTATGAGTGTGGGCGTTACAATTTTTTTGTGCCCCTGGGTGCCAGATGGGGTGTCCTGAGGCTTTCCGAGGCTCAGGAAGACCGCGCACTGCTTCCCAGGGCCTCAGAAGACCTCCAAAAGGCACTTCCAATTCTCAGCGAAGGCCTTCCCAGGCCTCAGAAGGCCTCGCTGAAAGAAGTGTCTTTCAGAGGCCTCCAGGACACTGCCTGGAGGCATTGTACCTGGGGCCGGACACCCTCCTGCCCCCCTTAGCTACGCCAGTGGTTGTACAACCTGGGGTTACTTTGCAGGTTTTGCAGGATTTAGAATGTTGTATTCACCTTTTGTTTTTTAAAACAGAATAATGACAAAGAGGTTGGGATTCCTGAAAAAAGTCTGGGGGCAGGAGACTGTGTAAAGGCAGGAAAGGGAGACAATGAATGTTATTCTAAATGAAGATAACACGCTTCCACTGGAGTCTTCATGCTTTTGGAATGGTTACCTGAAAATAAGATGCACCCGCTTACAACAAAGCAAATGAGTATAATTCAATCAAAACACAGCAAGGTTCCCAAAAGGCAAAACAACTTTCTACAATAGAACATTGGCTATGCTATCTTTTTGTCAACCTCTCCTGCCTATACCTGTATTGTATTGCAGATAGTCATGATCTATAGAACTGGAAATACTTTTCTTAAATCGAATTATCCATTTACGGTGTTTAATTTTTTTTTAAAGCCTCTCAAAGAAACCAAAGTGTCAGTTACCGAAAAAGTTTGATGTTTTAAGTTTAAGTAATACCATTCAGCTTTATACTCACTGGGACACACCCACTTTGCCAAGCACATTTGCAAGCTGCCTTTTTAATGGAAAAGGCATTTTCATCACAAAGCTAGGGTTTAACTTTCCAGGGCTGAAATTTACATGTTCTCCCACCTTTGAAACTGAATTGTCAATTATTTATCACGCAAGCCTCCGCACAGGTGAAAGTGAACAGGGAAGAAAGTAGCTTTGTACCTGCATTGAAGCTCCTTCTACTCTTGCTATGCAAGCCACTCTATCGAGGAATGTTACTGTCACAGGGACTGCAACAAAGAAGCCTTTCAGAAAGGCTTTCATGTACCTCTTTCCAAAGCCGTGTGTCTGTGCCATAATCTGAAAAACAGAAGAAAGTGTGAAGTCACTTTAAAAATAAGTCTTTTTTATTTTAAAAATACTAGAACAAAAAAAAACTAGAAGAAAGGTATGTTGCTTGCCATTCAAGGAAACACTGCTAAGTGGTGACGAAATCCAATTTATCAACTATCATCAGCATCTACTACTAAAAAATAATGTCCAACACAAAGAACCAAACACAGAAATAATAATGGTGTCTCAATAACTGGTAGAACGGGGGCGACAACCAACGTTTGCACTGCTTTCTTTCAACTCCCATTAATTTTTAGCGATTCAATACACAGTCGTATTGTTAGAAATGATGTCAATAAATCCGTTTCTATAGAAAAAATAACCAACACCACGAAGAGATAAAAACCAGCTGTGCATTTCTAGAAACAAGAAAATACAGCGATATAAGATGAATTGGAGAATGCTGACCAACAGATCATCATCAACTTTCTAAAATTCATCAGCAACAAAGCTGACAACAAAAATGTATGTAACGAGTGGAAAAACCTGTCGTATGCATACAAATGATTTATTTACCTCAAAAAATGTGTTAACATGGGGGGGTACATGCTTATGTGAAGTAGACTTCACATCAAGTGGTTTATATGACTAGCAGTCAGTTTGCAAAAAGGAGTGGCTTACAGATCTATAACAAGTGATATCCGAGCATACATTTCAAGAACGCCGCTCAGCAACTTGAAGCCATATAGCACAGTGGCTGTTTTGGCACAAATAAGAATCCCGCCACAGTTTGAGGATATTTCTGGGCAAACCTGACAAATGTCATATATTCAGGGGTACACATCTTCCATCAACATCCCAAAGAGTTTAATCTTGTCTTTGACAGACAACAATTCATGGATAGAACCATAAAGAGGCTGAAGGAATATGGTCTGGAAAAGCTGGAGGCATAACATCTGCGCAAGTACTGCAGGTAAACCAATACTATCCTGTTTTACCTAAGGAGCAAACACATCAGTCATGGCTGCACACCTTTAAACTAAAGTTCAGCTACACCAGAGGTGGCCAACCTTTCAACATGAATGCTCCTGGCCCTTTAATGGTTGTATAGGTGAGGGCATTTCAGCAGGTGCAGCTGCTTTAGCAGCACTATCAGCACTTGCAGCTGCCAAGATTCTGTCTTCTACACAACTCTTAAGAACACAGAAGCCCTAATGGTGGAAGGTTGGCCACCCCTGAGCTACACTAATGAAAGATGACAGACACAGAACAGGCTTAGTTCAAGCTGCAATGGTAGCGTCTTCAGTTAGCCTAACTTCTGCTGATATCCACCACCTAACCTGCTACAGACACTATAATATCATCTGGAAGCACACAACATGATTCAAAGCAGTGTCTTCACTAATTTACACAGGAAGGTGCAAACTATTTCTACCAATATTTCCTAAGTTGTGCAAATCAAGTACACACCATCACAACTGTGAACCAGAGAACCAAGGATCCATGCATAAACAAAGAACAATTCATTTTAAATTAACCAACTCAGCGATTGTCTGATAGCAAATATTAGACCCTCTAAAAGTATCAAATCATCCACTATCATCAGCAGATGTGTTTTCTAAACTCTGGTTTTCTGCAACAGAAAGAATAACAAATAGACTAGCATACTTATTGACATGTAAAAACTCAAAAGAAGAAACTGCTTCTAAGGTACAGATTGCCAACATTAAGAAGGGTTAAAAAACCTGAACTGTTCAAAAGTTAATATCACCAATTAAATGTAGATAACAAGGACAGGAATAGACTCCCTCTATAAATATCAATATGAATATCAATTAGCAAGTTAAAAATATTTGGAAGCATTTAAAAGTCAAGCTGCCTTCTGTGATCTTTTTATTTCAAGCCTTCATTCCATTAAAAAAATGCAACTCTGAAGATATTCAAGGCACTTTAATTTTTCCGTCAACAAGGTTCCAACCTTAATGATAAGTCAATGACTGAAGCCAGAGTGATGTTCACTCTTTCCAAGACTTATTCTCAGAGGCGGGGACGGGACTGACTTTGTACCATTTTCGGTGACAGCTTCAGCTCCAGGACTGATTCCCACTCAGCAGTATTTTGCTTTAAAAATTCATATCATGCAAAGATCCTATAGCAAGAATAGCTAGAAACAGAAAACAACAAAAGGTGCCTGGCCTTTTTGCTGCCAGTACAATTGGCTCACACCTTTGTCAGTGCTTTACATATAAACAATAAAAATGCAGATATCACCCTGACTTGTGGTTTAGGAGCAATTAAAAGAAAAGAAAAAGTGAATGGCGCATTGCCAGATTAGCAAAGATCAAATTCACTAGCAAACAACAGGTCAAAATCCAAAGAAACCCACACTGTGCAAGTTAGAGATTACGACAGATGGAGCACAGCACTATCTGGACTGAAATGTTCGTGTACAAAAGGTCCAGGGACTATAATAGGTCTCCAGCGGATACTACAACATACAGAGCAGAGATATTATTTACACTGCTCTCTACATTTAAATGTTTATTTTTATTTCCTACACTCGTCTCCACTGTTTGTCAAGCTTCCTGCAAACAGTCATTAACTAATGCCCCCCAAAGCCTCAAGTCACAAATCTGCAAGTCTAAGCACTTAAAAATCACCCACCGAAGTATGACGGGAAATATAGCAATATAATCACAGAAACATGAAATAATCACAGAAAAAAATGTAAGATTTACATTTTATAAATGTTTGTATTCTTAAACGTACTTCCGAAAATGGTGGAGAAGGGGGCTAAAGCTGGAATGAAGGAGTTAATCTTCCGGCCAACTTTCCAGAGGGAAAACTTTCCTCCTCAGGCCATGATGTCAAGATGGCTGTGGTGGCACTGCTGGGTTCGTGCGACCACCATATCTGACTAAGAAAAAAAAAGGGCGGACTTATCTGGCAGTGGCAGCAGCTAGAGACACAATACAACCTGGGTTCTCGCCACCACCGCAGACAGGTAAGTCCAACTCCCTTTTTTTACTTAGTCGGAGGCAGCGGAGGCATGAACCCAGAAGTGCCGTCTCTGCCAAATCACAAAGACTTACAGTGACTTTTACCTTCAGGTAAAAGGTTGACGATCACTGCCATATATACTCATGACTCCAGAAGTTTCTGTGTTTATGCTATATAAGAGGGAGAAGTTGACTGAGGCCACCAGGTAATAGGGAGATGGTTAAGGTCAGATACCAATTTATATGGACTGGTATACTGTCCCATGTTCTGGTTATAATTTTATGGTGTTATCCAAGTATGTTGATATACAGTCGCCCTTTATTTCCACGGATTAGCCACCCGCCGATTGGGCTCAACGCGGATGGCTACCCCAGGGAATAAAGGGCTGACTGGGGGCCAGGCGTGGCGTCACAGTACCTTAATTTAGCCCGCAGCCCGCTCCTGGATTCCCGTGCGCTTTCAAGTAGTACTTCAAACTACTGTAAAGAGTTGAAAAAAACCTATTCACAGGGACTTCCAGTTTTGCTGTGCCTCCCTTCCCCCTTCTCTATTCTTAGTGACACTTATTTCCCTTAATAAATAAAAGAATTAACCTCTTAAAGTTTCAACAGGCTAAGACGAAGCACTGCTTACCTACCTGAAGGCTCATCTAAATCAAGAGGACTTTCATCCAAGCAAACTTTTGAAACAAGCTTCTTCATTGTGCTTCCATCTTTTTATTTTCTTTTTATGTTTTTAAGACCCTGAGGAGTTCACACAGGCTCAACAATTCACAGACCTCTGCAATAAGTTCTGTATGGCTGCAAAATTGAAAACAGTTTCCTTCTATTTTCTCACAAGGTCTGTCCCGGCCTGAGGCCTTTTAACAAGGCAGAACACAACAGTTCCCACCCACCCACCCAAAGCCATACTAAATACAATTCTAAGCCTTAAATCTCACAAATCTATCCATTAGCAAATATGAGCTTTCTTCTCTCCTTATTTTGTAACATACAACCACAAAATCTCATTTCCCCCCTCAATATTCTAAATATCCCACCCCGGTCTCTGGAAGAACTCTGCAGGGAGCTCTACATCCTCAACATTATTATGTATGCCAAAATGCCTTGACATTAAATTAGTAAAGCATATGATATGTTAAAAAAAATAAGGGATTTAAGCATTCTCCAGGTCAAAATGGGTTCTTTGTAAAACAGGACATAAGGATTTCATTTTTGGTCTCCTTAGAAAGCTGAGCTTTAAATATCAGCACTACAAAGTGATGTCCAATGACTCATTCCGAAGTCCTAGTAGCTGGACTATTCTGTTGCCATGTTCCATTTTTATTGTGATTTTGAAAACAGCATGAGGAAAATTGGTTTTCTCAATGTTTCAAAGAAGACAGATTTTATTACTATTGCTTTTCTTCAAGGCACGAGTCTTTCGGTCTTTGTGGTGGTGCTTTGAAGTGCACAAAATGCCCGCACAGTGATCTCTGCATAACCTCAAAGCATTGTAAGCCTGATTCTTTTGACGCATTATTACAAGTTGAATTAAAGCAGCAGACACAGTGAAAATCTATTTGAAGAATCCTTTGGTGCTGCACTGATATGGTGTATAATAATTCCAAAACTGTAATACAACAAGCCTCTGCAGAGACATGTTATTTCAAAAACCAGCAATAAAAATGAAACAGCTCATCCTTGATAAGAATGTTTAAAATATTTTAGCTGTCTAATTCTGAATCCCCAGATCTCTTAATTTATTCACCCACACACACACCCAACAACCACAAAAAACTCTCATGTTTACACTCTGGTCCAAAAGCATACTGAACTCTAAATCCTGCAAAATCAAACTTATTTATGGTTTTACAAATATTAATTACAAGTTTGCAGTATAGTGCTGATTTTCCCTAATAGCCAGGCAATACAAAACACAGGCTGCAATCCTATGCACACTTACCAGGGAGTAAGCCTGTAATGAGACTTACTTCCGAGTAGACATGCATAGGATTAGGCTGTCATTCTTTCTCTGAGTAAAAGCGCAAAACAGGGATAAAGTTGGAAGAGCCGGGTAGGGGGCATACTTCTCCAGAAACAAGCTAATGAGGCCAGTGCTTCCATGATTAAGAACCTATCTTGCAATTTTTCCAGAGCTTATCACTTCCCTATCTCTGCAGCTCTATGCGTGTGCACGTTAAAGGTAGACAGTTCTTTTAAACCTGTATGGCTCACACAATAGAAGAGAAGAATATTTGTGAGTCAGGGGACTAAACAGAAAGGACCAGTTCAGATGATACCATCCAAGCCAACATGTCTACTGCTCAATTAGGGTAGGATCATGCATGCATATCCTCTCCCCCCCCCCCAATATGTTCCTGTTCTCCTAATCATATCTCTCTCTCTCTCTCTCTCTCTCTCTCTCTCTCTCACACACACACACACACACACACACACACACACACACATTATTTAGATTGCATGTGAGGGGGTAGTTCAAACACCACTACCCCACATTATTAGTATGTATGTCAGGATGGGGTCCAGGCTGTGTACAATCTCAGTGTTATTGTCCAAACCAACCTCAATAGTGCTAAATAGGTGGCTTTCCCCATTCTTTCAAAGCATGTTTGGGTTTAACTGTGGAAGCTCTAGCTGTCAGTAATTCTAAATATAAGGGTAGGAATTACTCACGGTTGGTAAGCCATCAGTTACCCTTTGGTACCCTTTAAATCAGGGGGTGGCCGACCTTTAACCATTAGGGCCTCTGCGACAGAATCTTGGCAGCTGCAAGTGCTGATGGTGCTGCTAAAGCAGCTGCTCCTGCTGAAAGGCCCTCACCTATACAACTATTAAAGGTCCAGGAGCATTCATGTCGAAAGGTTGGCCACCCCCGATTTAGCAGATGACACTTTTACTATGAAAGCTAAATTTCTGTACCAGTTAGGTATCAGAAGCATGGGAGCAGGGCTAGTAAAAACAAAAAGCAGCGAGTAACCACAATTATTAGTATGAGTGTGATTTTATGATGTTGGATTATATACGGTACTCAATAATTACACAGGTAACATATTCATTTTAAAGTATTTTTCTACTGCCTTTCCATCAACATTTCCTAATGGTTTGGACATCCTATCCAATTTTATTGGAAACACGTAAAGAGCAGCTTGAATTATGAGAGAGAAATTATGACATGACACTAGAGCATCTTTGGAAGAGCCATAGCATCTTTTGGCCAGCCATAAAGGGGCCCCACCAAATTCCTCAAATACCTCAGGGCTGCGTACGTGACTCAGGAAATACAGAGATGGGGTGGAGGGGTGGTGAGATAAAGCTATTTGCATATGTACGGGTAAATTTCCATTGAAACACAAGAACTTATGTAGTGTTTATATTGGGGGGCTGTATGTAGACGCCCATGTATAATTAGGTAGTATAAAAACGCAAACACACAGGAGCTCGGGGCTCCGCCCTGTTTTTTTGCCATTACACACTGGACGCAGTCTGCAGCGCTGTATCTTGAAAGTAAAAGTCTTTTTGAACTCACCTCCTGCCATCTGAGTTTTTATTGCATGGGTAAAAAGCAAAGGATCTCTCCTCATTTGAGCTGGGATCCCCAGGTTACAAAATGAAAAGGATAAGGAGAAAATTTAGATCGAAAACTTTCATGGCTCGTCGTTATACACACATGTCGAACAAATACGGGAATCAACGCCATGGAATAAAAAGAGCGATTTTACTGACTTCCAACTGCAGCGGGTTTCCTCAAGGGCAGCCGCTGTAGAAAATACAATAAAATCCAAGGAGAATGTATAGTCCAACGTTTCGCTCTGGCAAACCTCAGAGCATTTTCATAGGAACAATCAAGATGATTGTAGGTGGTATTGTCCTCAGATCAGCGAAAGTAGGTCATTTCCGCTTTCAAAGAACTGGATTCCCGCGCTTTCGTGTATTTAATTGAAGGAAGGGTGATCTGAGGACAATACCACCTACAATCATCTTGATTGTTCCTATGAAAATGCTCTGAGGTTTGCCAGAGCGAAACGTTGGACTATACATTCTCCTTGGATTTTATTGTATTTTCTACAGCGGCTGCCCTTGAGGAAACCCGCTGCAGTTGGAAGTCAGTAAAATCGCTTTTTATTCCATGGCGTTGATTCCTGTATTTGTTCGACATGTGTGTATGATGAGGAGAAAGTGTCTAATATACCATGGAAAACAAGGGCACTACCTCCCTTGAAACTCCAGCCCACTCCTTAATTCAAAGTGTATGGGGAAAGGACAATTACAATGGCTCCACAGGGACAGGAATGCATTCTGCACATGTTCAGAAGTACTTTTCTTCACATTTCAGAAATCAACACTGTTTTTGAAAATAGATTCCTGGCACATATTAAGCCCAAGGCAGACAACCATTTTCTCTTTTGGTGTGTTTTCCACACTACCGCTGCATTATATGCAAAGAAAGTAATCCATCCGTGAAGCTGAATGTTGGGCTATAATACTGGTTTTTTTTCTTTATTAATACTAAGCATCTATATAGTGCTCTTATTAAGTGCTTCACATACTTCATATGACCTCAGAAACACTTACAAGCCTACTGCAAAAGAGGATACTAATAGTCCTACATTAGGGCGAGAAAGGAAATGAGGCTGAAAGATCTTGGCCTTGTTTAAAACAACCAAGTTCATGACGGAGCTGGAACTGAACCAGGGACCTTTCAGCATACACTTAAGTCTACCTACTTAGCTACTATTCTGTACCAGCTAGCTACATTTTTTACAGCACAATCCTATCCAACTTACACCACCGGTGTAACCAGCGGTGCAGCGAGGACAGGAGGCCCCAGAATGGAAAGGTGATTCAAATCCCCTCCAAAGGGGGTTTCAAAGGGGACTTAAATCTCCCCTCCCCTCCAAAGCCTCCCGCCCTGCCCTCCCCCGATGGTTACATTGGTGGTGTAAGTTCAATAAGATTGCACTGTTATCCAGCAAATATGTTCACAGCAGGGCTGCCTGGATGCAGCAGAAGAAGCTGGAATTGGTGCTTCTCGACAGTGAAAAGCTGTCTATGTTTTGTGAATGGAAAGTGGAACATCTCCCTGCACAATTTAACACTATGAGTCTTCCAGCATCTTAAAGACTGAGGCTGCAATCCTATCCATGCTTTCCTGAGAGTAAGTCAGGAAAGACACAATTAGACTTACTTCTGAGTAGAAATGCATGATAGGATTGTGCTGTGTAACACTAATTTCAGCATACAGTACATGTTTGCAGTCTACAGGCCACTTTCTCAGATGCAAATGTATTAGTCTACATTTGTTATGTTTTTGCTACTGCAGACTAAAAAGGCTGCCCCTCTGGAAGCTGCATGATTTAAAGATCTCACCGACCAACTCACTTTAATCAGACCAGCAGCCAGCAGACTTTCAGTGTCATTTTGAAATTAACGAGGAAACTGGATTTTGAACATTTAGCGTGTGCTGCAGGCTTGAAAACCGTATTTTGTATGACGGGCATTTTTCCTTGTGTGTTGGTTGATGGGATCTTCTTAAATCATGCAGCTTCCAGAGCAGCAGTCTTGTTAGTCTGTCTGTAGTAGCAGCAAAAAACGCACAGCAGAAATTGCTGTTTAGAACTAAGAAATTCCCCTTCCCTTACTAAACCTTGATATACTAGTGACCTTGGGATGAGAACTGCCTTCTTTCTGACAACCTTCTTCTTGGTTGCTCATCTTTGCTTACTCAGAAACAAGTCGCATTACGTCCAAACTTCCAATTACCCCCCCACACACACACACACACGTGCACAGGATCGCAGCCCTAATCAGCATTATAGCATCTGGTCGCACTACGAATAAAGAATCGGCGGCTGGAAAGTGCTGTTTTTTAGAGAGCACCATGTTGTTCAGGGACTTCATAAACAGTATCGTGATTGCAAAGTTTCGATTTAATAACCCCAAACGTCTGCGCCTCCGGTGCACGATAACTGGAGGATACTAACATCGCCTGTCGCTTGGGTACGGGAAAGCTGCAGCAGCAGTATGCTCTCAGACTCCAGCAGCATAAAACGTCTGGCTAAAATCTGGTCATAGAATGGAATACTGTACACCCCTTCTCTCTTCCTCGCCTCCCCCACAAGGTCTAACAACGTGGGAGAGGAAACCATTCCGATACGCCGAACGACTGCGATTGAGCCCTGCCGGCCCCCGTCGCAGCTCCATTCCCTCCCCCCTTTCCCCTACAGCCCGAGTATGTAACCCGCTCACTACTGCGCTGTTTCCACTCACCACATTTCCGAGGGGGGAGGAGGCAAAGCGCTCTCGTGTCGGTTAGCAGAGACAAGAGCGAGCGAGGGCGCGCGCACTGCCCCTACCTTTTCGCGGAAGGAGAGCGGGGGGAGGAGCGTTGTCAGTAGTTGAGCATCAAAAGAACGCGCGCGCGCGCTCTCCCTGCGGCGTGCTGGTTGGTGATCGGTACGGAGTTTGGAGCCAATCACGTGACGTTGCCCCTCAGACCTTAGCCTTAGGATTTGGGCAAATGAGACTGCAAGAAGCAGCCACTGCTGCTTTTAATCGCCTGCCTGACCTCTTGAAGGCTCTCCTGGCTTGCTCACAGAGCAGTCAATAGGAACTATATTACTCATCACGCACTAAAATTGAGTGGAGGGAGAGTTAGAACAGACAAAAGAAAATATTTCTTTACCCAGCATGTGATTCATCTGTGGAACTCCTTGCCACAGGATGTGGTGATGGCACCTGGCCTAGATGCCTTTAAAAGGCGTTTGGACAAATTCATGGAGGAAAAGACCATCACAGGTTACAAGCCATAAGCAACCTCCTGGTTTTTTAGAAGTGGGTTTTCTCTGTGCCAGGTGCAAGGGAGTGGCGACTGGACACAGGTATCTTGTTGTTTCGTGTGCTCCCTGAGGCATCTGGTGGGGCCACTGTGTGACACAGGAAGCTGGACTAGATGGGCTTTTGGCCTGATCCAGCAGGGCTCTTCTTATGTTCTTATTATCTTCCCTCCTCCTCTGGACTAGGCAGTAGGGGAAGATTAGCCTGGCCTCCTCACCATTTCCAAGTGCGCTGCTCCAACTGCTACATTGCCTGGGGACTCAAAAAGCACACTGGGCCTCTGCCTTTAGCCATTAGTATATCGAGGACAAAGGGTCCCTGGCTGGATTATTTTGCATAGTTATTAGTTGTAAGTGGCCTTTGGGATCATTTTTTGATTGAAAGGTGGGGTATAATTCTGACAACAACAAAGAAGTTGGCTTCGCTACCAGGGCCTGATCCTTGTTCCTGTGCTGCCCAGAGGGAAAGCGCAAGTGAGCGAGAGGATGGGATGGGACTGCTGCCTATTGTGCAGCCTGGCTCTCGCTCTGGGTGCTGCACGGATTGGGATTGGGCCCAGCACCAAATGATGGGAAGTGGCAGCTCCGCGCGGAGCTGCTCAAGCCTTTCAAACTACTGCTTGTACTATATTATTTATGATGGCATTTTTTATGTTTGTGTTTTGAATGTTTTGGTTATTAGCCGCCCGGTGCTAATAATACTTTGGAAAGGGGGTGACTAAATAAAACCCTCCGACCCAGAGTGAAACAGCGTGATAAGTCTCACCCCTGCTGCTCATTGTCGCCCTCCCTCTGTATAGTGCTGCGGGAGGGAGGGGGCGCGCGGAGAGCGTGGAGGCTCCAGCAACGACACGTTGCTCAGAGGTGCCCCCCAAAACTCTCGCGGCTCTTCTCCTTCCAGCTTCTCACTGCGGCCCCATGTGTTCAAGCGCCCCCGCGCAGTGGCGTTGCTGGAGGGGGGCTGCGGGCGGGGCGATGACACATGAAATAAATTGGTTTGTTCTTAATGTGCTACAAGACTCTGCTGTTTTTGTTATCCTTGACTTGCAAATAGGAGTCTTGAGTCTGAAATTCTGTATACACTTTCCTGGGACTAAGTTCCATTGAACATAGTGGGACTTACGTCTGAGGAGTAGACACGTCTAGGATTGCACTGAGTCAAATAGTTGAATAATGGTAGGGCCACCTAATGATTTCATGGCTGAGGAACTCAACTCACTATCATCAGATTCATAGCCAATGTAATTACACCAGCTCCCATGTACTATCTTACTGCTTGCTATAATGTGCTGAATACCCATTTTCCCCCCTCTGGGAAAAAGAAATGGAACCCTACTATCTAGCCCCTAAATCTGCCCTCTTGCCATGAGAAGTAGCTTATTCCACTTCACAATGACATGCGAAGAGTTAAATTCCACAGGATTAGAAGACATTTTAGTATTATCCCATTAAAAGAGCTTAGTTCTGAATCATTTCCCCTTATACATGTATTTTAAGGGTGTGTAATTAACTGGTTACAAGTTGTTAGGCAGTCGATGAAGTGTGAGTGGACCAGTGTTTTGATTTCCTTACTGACATTTTTTTCTGCAATTCAGAGGTGACAGCTGGATGTTTTTCATCCTCAGCTTCACCAGATTAAGAAGTGATTTGTGAGGCCATTTTTTAATTCTTCCAAGCCAATTAAAACCAAGGATCCAAAGGATCATAATGAAAACATAACAGATGCTAAAATAAACACCCCTTTGCACAAATATGTGTAATTGGCTGGCCCGAAAAAAATCCAATATATTTTCAACCCACTATACAGTATTTGGCCAGCGGGTGGCGCAGCGGGTTAAACCGCTGAACCATAAGCTGTTGATCGAAAGGGCGGAAGTTCGATTCCCGCAACGGGGTGAGCGCTCGTTGCTTGGCCAGCTCCTGCCAACCTAGCAGTTCCAAAGCATGTCAATGCGAGTAGATAAATAGGTACCGCTTGTGGGAAGGTAAACAGCGCTCTGTGTTCCAGCTGCATGCTACGCGCTGCGGCAAGGAGAGTCATGCCGGCCACATGACCACGGAGGCATCTTCAGACAACGCTGGCTCCTCGGCTTTGAAATGGAGATGAGCACCACACCCTAGAGTCGGACACGACTGGACTTAATTGTCAGGGGATACCTTTACCTTTTTATACAGTATTGGGGGGGGACAGGTCTTTGAGACAAACACATGCCAGGGAAGTCTACCTCTTCATGCATCCAGTGTATGCATTAGAATCCCCTTAAGAATAGTTTTCTGTGCTCATGATTAAGACCATACAAGACGTTCTAGCTTACTGGCCTCCTGTTGCGGAGTTATTTGTGCAGCAGTCAGGAAACTCAACTGCAATCTATAGTTGCTTTTGCAAGAGGTTGTAGGCACTTTAGTGCAACATTTTTGTGATTAACAGCAGACTTGTACCACAGATGATGTGTATGTTTACTTCTCTATTTTTAATTAATCTTACCAAGTGTTTATAATACATTCATTTTATTATCTTCACATTCTGCTGTCATTTGTGTATTAGATTTGATAGCCATTTCTTATTTTATTTTTTTGTGCTAAAGTGGGAGCATTCTATTTTCCATCTTTTGTTGTTTTTCTCATTGAAGTATGCGGAAATCCCTAATCCTAAAGGAATGCAAATTCTCAAAGATCCAGAAAGCTTATGACACATCTTTTAAATAAAGATTTGGTAATGGTGCCTACAACAGTCACCCACTCCCATTAGATTTATGTTGAAGAGTGGCTTACCTTTGGCTTTAACAAACTCTCCTCTGCCAGTTACAGCTTCGTTTATTTATCGGTTACTCTTTCGAGCCAGCGGGTGGCGCAGTGGGTTAAACCACTGAACCATGAGCTGTCGATTGAAAGGTCGACAGTTCGAATCCGTGCGACGGCTCCTCCCAACCTAGCAGTTCAAAAGCAAGAAATTGCAAGTAGATTAATAGGTACCGCGTCAGCGGGACGGTAACAGCGTTCCATGCGCCTCGGTGTTGAGTCATGCTGGCCACATGACCATGGAAACTTCTTCGGACAGCGCTGGCTCTTCGGCTTTGAAACGGAGATGAGCACCGCTCCCTAGAGTCGGACACGACTGGACTTAATTGTCAAGGGATACCTTTACCTTTACCTTATGCCGTCTTTCAGTTCTCTGGAGGGAGGAAGGGGTGCATTCGAGACTCCTGGGTTTGCCCCTCCCACTCCAAGAGTCAGAGTCAGATTGACAGTCGAAACTCCTCCCTGTGGGAGGGCAACACTCTCGTCACCCAGTCTGACTCTGACTCTCTCCAGAGAAGGGTCGAATTACTTTTGCTCTTAGAGCAATTTTCCATTGACAGTCTTTCCTTGAGTATTTTTCTCCTCCTTATTTCTTCGCTTTTTGTCTTGTTTTGTTTTTTCACCTTTACTATGTCGTGTGTTTCTGTTTGTATGAGTTTTTTCATCTGTGTCCCTCCCCCGTTTTTACCTCACAGGGCTCAGCCGTACCTCAGTACAGGCAGGTCCTGGTGGGCGGGAAAATCCGCTGACAGCTATCAGGGAGTGAACGCAGCGGCGCCACCTGGTGCGCGCGATCACTCGAGCGGCCGAGCTTAGTTTTTACCTCACGATCTCGGCAGGGAGTCTCAGCTGTTTGTCGGCTCAGCGGGCGGATTAAGATCTCCCTAGAGATTACAACCGCTCCGCTGCAACTGGTCTTTGAGCTCCTCCGGCACGGCTGCTGAAATAGGAAGAGGACATTGACTGTGAAGGCCGCTGAGATAGCGTCCCAAACCGTGAGGTGATTAAGCAGCGGAGCTCAAAGTGAGGCAGCGTGACGACAGCATACACAGCGAGCCGCCGCTGCCTCTGCCAGCGTCTAGCGAGTTTTGGTTAAGAAGACAGGCAAGTTATGGCGACGGGTGCAGGCTCGGGACGCCCAGTTATGGACCCAGGGGAGGGACCTTCACAGGGGATTGATCCACAGCTGGAGGCAAAGATTTTGGAACTCGTGAAAGCGTCAGTGGAGGGGGCTTTCAGAGTTCATCTAGCGGACTCCGGGGGTACGCGTAAGCAGCTCCCTCTTAGGAGTCAGAAGCGAAAATCATCCAGCCCCAGTAAGTCTTCCTCTAGAGAGCGCGGCTCCTCCTCAGAGGATTATGTGCAAGTGCCTGTGAAACGTTCAAAAAAGCATACCTCTAAACCCCCTAGAGGAGCGAAGCATGGCAGTGACAGAAACCGACCAGGTTATAAAACACGGGACTCTGTGGCTGAAGCTGGGCTTTCTAACAGTTCTCAACCTTCCCTCTCTGATGAGTCAGAGCGGGAGGAGGGTCAATTGTCAGGACAGGATGAGGCTGATCAACATCTGAATAGGCTATTCCCTGCCGATTTCTTTCAAAGGATTTTGCAAAAGGCTTCCAAAACCTTGGATTTGGCGCCACCTGCTGACCAAGCGCAGGAACTGCCACACCCTAAATCTGATTCCTCTAAATATTTCCCCAGAATTCAAGTTAAACAAAACATAGTCCCTTTTCCCGAGTCCTTCAAGAGGGTGGTTGACTCGGAGTGGGATAAGCCCATTCACCCAAAACATTCAACCAGACTGGTGAATAAATTTTATTCTTTACCAGAACCGGTCATGGCTATGCTTAAGATTCCTGCGGTGGATGCCCCTATCACGGCCTTGACCTCGGCAGCTACCATTCCATCCGATGGCGAGGGGGGGCCAAAAGATCCGATTGACCGCAAGGTGGAGGCGTCTCTGAAACGAGGTTTTGAGGCTTCTGCGCATGCCCTGAGAGCGTCATCCGCTAATTCCATCCTATCTAGGGCTGCATACTCTTGGGTTTCAGACTTGGAAAAGTCTGAGACAGGCTTATCGAAGATAGCCAAGACTACCCTGCGGAAGGTTGCCTTAGCCTTGGCCTACTCTGCAGACGCTTCCTTAGACACCCTACAGTTTAGTGCGCGCGCCATTGCCTCTAATGTGGCGGCGCGCAGAAATATTTGGCTTCGGAACTGGGAAAGTGATTCGAGCTCTATTACCAGATTGGTAGGCATTCCCTTCCAGGGGTCTAAACTTTTTGGGCAGGCCCTGGAACCCCTGCTCGTAGAGAATAAAGATAAGAGAAAGGTCTTGCCAACGAACAAGAAAGAGCCCCCTAAGAGTAGATCCTACCCACAGCGGCCCTTTCGTCCCTACCCCCGCTCTGGTGACGGTCCACGACCAAAGAGCAGGTGGAACAAGTCTAGGGTTTTCCCTAGAGGACGTCCACAACGGGGGAACCCTGTCGCCGCTTCTAAGTCACACAAAGAGCACCGTACTAACTGACGCCAAGCAAGGCGTATCCTCCTCCGATATCGGAGGGCGTCTGTTGGATTTTGCGCATCGATGGTCCTCCATCACCAGCGATGCCTGGGTGCAACAGACGGTTCGACAGGGTTATTCCCTGGAATTTACCCGAAAGCCCAGGGACAGATTCTGGAGGGTTCCGATTTCCAGGGACAAACAGAAACACAAACTCAAAATGGAGGCAATCCAGCACCTGCTGGACATCAGGGCAGTGGAAAAGGTGCCCCGGGACCAGAGAAGGAGGGGGGTATACTCCATTCTTTTCCTGGTTCCCAAGAAGAATGGCGACTGGAGGGCCATTTTGGACCTCAAGTGGCTGAACCGTTTTATTTGCAAACGAAGGTTCAAGATGGAGACGTGGAGGTCGATAATGATGGCCCTCGACCAGGGCGACATGTTGACATCTATCGACCTGGCCGAGGCTTACCTCCACGTCCCCATACTACCGCGCCACCGTTGTTTTCTCAGATTCAATTATGGTCCACTCCACCTGCAATACCGTGCCTTACCTTTTGGACTAAAATCATCACCGAGAGTTTTCAGCAAGCTCCTGGTGGCCCCGATAGCGTTCCTGAGGCAGAGGGGAGTAACCCTTTTTCCTTACTTGGACGATATACTCATAAAATCCCCAAGCAAGGAACAGGTTTTTTCGGACACGCGACAGACTTTGGACTGTCTGCAGAGTCTGGGGTTCATTATAAATTGGGAAAAGAGCTCCCTGACTCCCTCACAGAAAGTGGAACATCTGGGCCTACTAGTGGACACCCAGCTTTTCAATATCTCTATTTCACCTGGCAGGCAGGAAAAGTTCAAAGAGGTACTGCGGCAAGTTCTGAAGGCGCCTCAGGTGGACCTGATGGTTTTGGCATCTATCCAAGGCCTGATGGTCTCCTGCCAGGATGTAGTCTCCTGGGCCAGGGCGCGCCCCCTCCAGCGTGTTTTGGCCCCGTTCCAGGCGCAGATAGAGGGACAGAGACATGTGGTACTCCCTATGACACCAAAGATCAGGGAAGCTTTACTATGGTGGTACACACCGGGTCGTTTATCGGCGGGGGTAAGTCTGTCCCTACCGGAGAGGCTAGTTGTTACCACGGATGCCAGTCTCCTGGGTTGGGGAGCACACATGATGGGCTCTCTAGCACAGGGGACCTGGTCACAGTCGGAAACACAGCTCAGCATCAATCTTCTGGAGCTGAGAGCAATTCACCTGGCCCTAGAGCAGTTTCTGGAACGTGTCCGAGGACGCCACGTCCTCATTCGGACGGACAATACAACCGCGAAAGCTTACGTGAACAGGCAGGGAGGCACTCGGTCGTCTCGCTTGGCACGGGAAGCAAGCGTGTTGATGCAGTGGGCAGAAGTTCATCTGGCTTCACTGAGGGCCGAACACTTAGCAGGGGTGACAAACATCTCAGCAGATTGGTTAAGCAGGCAAACCATTCAGGAAGCGGAGTGGCGTCTCCACCCGCAGGTATTCTCCCTGATCACGGACACCTTAGGATGTCCACAAGTCGATCTATTCGCGACCAGGGAAAACACACAGCTTCCCAGGTTCTTCGCCAAGGTGGTACAAGAGGGGGCAGAAGGGGTGGACGCCTTGCATGGCCCTTGGCCACGGGAGCTGCTGTATGCTTTTCCACCCATAGCACTTCTGTCGCTAGTACTTCGCAGGATCAAGGACTTACAAGCCGAGGTTATCCTGGTGGCACCTCGCTGGCCCAGACGGCCCTGGTATCCAACTCTGATAAATCTGGCAATCCGTTCGGAACTCCAACTCCCTGTCCGGGAAGATCTACTCACCCAAGGGCCGATCCGCCACCCACAGCCACACCTCTTCAAGTTGACTGCGTGGAGGTTGAGCGGCAGGCGCTAAAGAGGTATGGGTACTCCACCAAGGTTATTGGCACCCTGCTGGCCTCCCGCAAGGACTCAACCAAACGTTCGTATGGTACAACGTGGAAGAGGTTTGTCTATTGGTGCAGGGGACAGGGGGTAGACCCCATTAGTCCGAAAGTTAAAGACATTCTGGCTTTCCTTCAAAGCGGCTTGGATTTGGGTCTTAGTACTAGTACCCTTAGACGTCATGTAGCTGCGCTTAATAGCACCTTGGGGGCTGGTTTGGGCTTAAGGGTAACCACACACCCTCATGTTAAACGCTTCCTTCGAGGGGTGGGGCTCCTAAATCCGCCTACTGTCCATAGAACTCCAAACTGGGATCTCAACACGGTTCTCGAAGCCCTGATGGGACAACCTTTTGAGCCCCTGGCCACAGCATCGCTTAGGGAACTTACGCAAAAGACGTTGTTTCTGGTGGCAGTTACTTCAGCCAGACGTGTGTCTGAGCTCGGTTCGCTTTCTGTCAACTCCCAATTGTGTGTCTTCCATAAGGATCGAGTGGTCCTTAGGCCGGACCCAGCTTTTATTCCCAAAGTGAACTCTGTCTTCCACAGATCCCAAGAACTAGTTCTGCCATCCTTTTGCCCAAACCCATCTCATCCAAGAGAAAAACTCTGGCATACTTTGGATGTACGTAGGGTACTAAAATATTATTTGAATAGGACGGCAACCTTTAGGAAAACTGAGGCCTTGTTCGTGACCTTTAGGGGGTCTAACCCAGGTAAACGGGCTTCGTCGTCTTTATTAGCCAGGTGGTTGAGGGAGGCGATTGAGGCGACCTATCGTGCTTCTGGAAAAGATCCACCTGTGGGCATCACGGCTCACTCAGTGAGGAGCGCGGCCACCTCGGCTGCATTTGACGGGGCGAGTTCGTTAGCAGAGATTTGCAGGGCGGCAACTTGGTCCTCTGTCCACACCTTTGTAAAACATTATAGGGTGGACCTGGCAGGGCTTACAGATGCTTCTTTCGGCAGACGAGTTCTGCAGCGGGTGGTGGCACATTAAGGAGCCGCCGCTCGTCCCACCCTAATCTAGTACTGCTCTGTGACATCCCAGGAGTCTCGAATGCACCCCTTCCTCCCTCCAGAGAAAAACGGAATTCCTTACCTGGGAATGTCCTGTTCTGGGAGGAGGAAGGGGTGCATTCGTCCCGCCCTTTGCGCGGCGGCTCGGGGGATCGAGACAGGAGCTCCCAAAGGGACCACTGCCCGGGAGTGTTTGGCTAGCTCTTTTGTTTTTTCAGACCTTCACCCTGTAGCTTACTGTAGGGTCGGTCTGCTATCCTGGACTAAGGTGTTATGGTTTTTTCTTCCCATGTTTCCCCTGTTGGGCTTGATTGTTCGGTCTGTTTTTATGTTTATTCACTGGATTCTGTCAGGTTTCTTTTCCTAGGCCTGCTAAAAGGTTACAGGTCTGAGTTTTTCAGTTCTCGTGCAGTTCTTTATACTAGACATCAAGGGCCTCCGAAGTTTTTCCGATCTGCGGCCCGAGTGTCTGCGGAGGGTACCTTTCCGATCAAGGTCTACAGCTCTGGACTGGGTGACGAGAGTGTTGCCCTCCCACAGGGAGGAGTTTCGACTGTCAATCTGACTCTGACTCTTGGAGTGGGAGGGGCAAACCCAGGAGTCTCGAATGCACCCCTTCCTCCTCCCAGAACAGGACATTCCCAGGTAAGGAATTCCGTTTTTCCCAAGGCAGATCACAATAATAATAACACAACCAGGTTGAATGAAAGGTGAACAACTAGATGTTGATTGAACTATCAGAATTGTTTGCCTCTTGTTTGTTTCCACACATTCTGCAATGTCTTATCAAAGTGTGGCTGTTCTATGGTAGCCATCATTATGGAGTCGCATTTTCTCCATCCCTTATCACTAAAAGCCATTTCATCCTATGACAGCAAACCATGTTTGGCAGCAACTGTACACTGTCAGGGAGTCAAAGCCTAGACTGATGAGTATAACACTGTAATACATATATTTGTAAACATTTGCGCCTGTCTGGAATAAGCCTGTCTGACTCTATGTAGTTTTTGGCCTGTTAATTGCATTGCGATTCCTTTGGGTACAACTTAAAAATGCAACAAGCACAACAGTTCTGGGAGGACAACATAATTCTAGCCAAGGTACTGTAAATGTGAAATCCTCTGCCAAATCCAAATTTGTTGTTTTAATGAAGCAGACATTATATTCGTAAAAATGTGTCCTTTGGCTCTGTACCAGTCTTCCTAGCTCAAAGTTATTTTTATAGGCAAAAGTGGAGTGACTCAAAAGAATCTTGAAACATTCCACTAGGTTGCAACAAATTTAAAAACAGAAAGGAATTCTCACTTTATTTTGGTCATTCAAGAAATATTTACGTAACTGAGCATTATGATCCATGAAAAATAGAGCTTTTTAAAAAGCTCTCTTATGCCTACTGCATTATGTCAACCCAGCATGAATCTCCTTTCAAAGGTTGTTGGAGGTAAATGGGGATAGGGGAGCAGGACTTGAATTACAGACAAGGAAATAGAATAGTATAGGTATAAAGGATTTAGAAATAGAAATAGAAAAGATTCAATTGTCTGGAGAGAAAAATCGAGAAAAATTAACGAGGTACGTTGGGAGGTATAAGTGCAGTAATAAGTGTGTGGGTGAGATTCCAAAAGGACAAATGGCAGCAAACCGTCAAGAAACAATTAAGCCGCATAATTATAGAACTCCGCTGTGATTAGGCTTCTGTGGAATTGCTGGATGGACATTTGTCCTAAAAGCAGCCCACCATGGAGGAGGAGGAGGAGAGAAATGGTTTTTCCTTTTTTTGCCTCCGCCACCATCTCTCTAAGCAGCAGCATAGGAAAGCCCATTGTTGTCAGCATTCATAAAACAATTGCCTTCCACTCTCTGGCACAATCACGCAATACTGGTTAATCAAAATGTTCTCAGAGCAAACTGTGGAGGGATCAAATAGAATTAATTCACAGTCAGCTGTGAATCGCATGGCACAGTAACTGGCAGTTCCAAAATGTTTTGCGTCAATTATTCTACTGTATATTATAGGGCTTAATTGTTTCCTTTGCAATTGTTTCCTTTGCAACTTTTGTATGAATCAAATACATTTACAACTAGCTGCTAAGTGATTCCGTCATACTGTGACAGAGCTCTTGAAATCTGCCTTTTTTTTTTAAGTACTGTGGCTATTTATCTCTTGTTCAGTAAGAAGTAATGCTGGAATATCTAGGACCTGACCCAAGAGGGAAAAATATACTGATTTTGTATACACCTTGGCAGCTAATCTGCTGTTGTTTGGGTTGGATTTTGGGGATTTCTGTTGTTTTGATTTTGCGATATTTTATCTTGTATTGATTTGTTATATTGTCAGCCACTTTGAACTTTCTTGTTAGGTTAGGAATAGGACATTTGTAAATAAATGCATCATACACCAATGACTACTTCATTGTAGTCCATTCTGAGCTTCTGAGCACTTCTATTTTTGGCCCAATCCTATCCTGGACCAGCCCGCATGCTGCAGTGCTGCCAATGCAGTGTCCGCTGCGTCCTGCAGGCCACCTGGGGACCAGGCTGACCAGGAAGAGGTAAGTAATAAAAATGTTTCTTTACCTCCTCCGCCGCTCCATGGTCCCCTGGGTGCCTACTCAGATCTACACCAGTACTTTTGCTGCCATAGATCTGTTAGTCTGAAGGCAGCCTGTCAGGCCTGGGATAGTGTCCCACTGATGTTACTGCCACCAAGATCTACCCTGTCCTGACCCACCCCTGATCTGCCCCCACCACCAGTAACACCCTGCTAATGGCCAGTCTGTGGGGCTCTGCTGCCAGTCTTCGTCCTCCTGGCCTTTGCACCAGTGGCTGCATCATTCAGGCTGTCGGAGAAGCGGCCGCAATGACGGACCACATGGTACTCAGGATTCGCCAGTGCACCACGTAAATAGGATTTAACCATTAATATATCAAAGATATATTAGATTCAGGTGAACTCAGTGCAATATATATTCAGAAGTTCCATTGTGTTTAATAGCATTTACTCCTAGGAAAGTGTGATAAGATTGCAGCCTAAGATGATGAAGTCATATTGGCTCTGTATGCTGACCATTCATCTGAATGTTTCAACAATCGTTTGGGTTATAGTTTCTTAAACATTCATGGCCAGCAGATATATAACAGTTAAAAAAAATTCAGGCCTAATGGCCATGGTCTGGATATAACATTGGTTTCCAACATTTCAGTCATTCTGCCATCTGTCTAAGAACTAAGAACTCTAACTACCACTTGGCACCTTCTACTTAAGCTCTGTCTTCTCCCTGCAGCAAGACCTTGGTGTGTGGTTTCTGCACGCCAATTTTTTCCCTGACGAAGCTCATCACAAAATGAGCGAGACGTAATTTTTAACTGTTATAATCTTTTGGGTTCTTGGGACCTACAGCCATCAGAATACTCATGCACCACCCAGCTTTCACAAAATAAGTATTTGGGAAATGGGAGGGAGTGGAGTCCAGTTGTCCAGTTTTAGCAATGCCAGTGCAGGCTTCTGGGGCTGCTGCCATTAAAGCAGAAATGAAGGGTCAGATTGTTATCATCGTGAGCATTAAACAGTCTAAAGTCAGTTCAGCAATTATATTTTGAATGTATACCCTGTTTCCCCGAAATAAGACAGTGTCTTATATTAATTTTGGCTCCAAAAAATGCAATAGGTCTTATTTTCAGGGAGGTCTTATTTTCCCGTGGCGCTCACACCCCCCCCCGGCACTAACTTTGACCGATTAAAGCTTCATTCTTTCCTGAGGGTGCAAGGCTCCTCAAGGCCTGGAAGGCCTGCACTTGAGTCCTCCACCATAGAGACGACATGCTAGAGAGGCCAGCAAGGCCTGCAAGGAGGCTGCAACCTTGCAGAGTCTCTCTAGCACGTCGTCTCTATGGTGGAGGACTCAAGTGCAGGTCTTCCAGAGCCTTGCATCCTCGGGAAAGAATGAAGCTTAAATCGGTCAAAGTAAGTGCTGGAGGGGGTGCCGGGGGGGTCGCGTCTGTCTGGCTGATGATCCTAGCTAGGTCTTACTTTCAGGGAGGTCTTATATTTATGAGTGCCATCAAAAATCATGCAAAAATGACAATAGGTCTTACTTTCGGGGGAGGTCTTATTTTAGGGGAAACAGGGTATTTTGCTAAATTATATTATTTCCATGTAAGGCTTGTTTCAGTTCAAAACAGTGTATTGAAAGAAGGTTTATCAGCCAACACATTTATACCAAGAAATCCACCTGACATGACACAAAGTCTTCATTATCAATTCTACTTCCTTCATTTCTTTACAACAGTAGCCATATTGTGAGGTTGCGCGATTGTTGATTGTCCCTAGGTTCTACAGCAATACCTTGACTTTCATCGGTTTGCTCTATCAGCCATTTTCAATTATAACTACATTTCGTCCACATGCTTTCCTCTTTCGTCTAATTTCATCCAACCTTCCATGACGTTCATATGTTTATTTTTCTCTTCTTTCTGTTTATTTAGTTTTCACACTTATTAGCATGTGTTATATAGTTATCTACATTTTTCGTCAACCAAACTAAATTTGCAAGCTAAATAAAGGCTATGCTTTGACATTCATCCATTTTTGACTTTCATCCATGCTCTGGTCCCTAACCAGATGAAAGTAAGGTATTGCTGTATACATATAGCCATAACAACAGCTCAAGGGGGCTATCCCCAAAAGGTTGGGTGCTGGGTCTGGTCTCTCCCCCCCAAACAGAGCTTCTCTGTGAAATGGATCGAGACAAATGTTATACAATGTTCATATATTTGACTAATTACAGCTGATCTTCATGATCACCAGGCATATGCAGTGTAGCTCTAGCTGGACTGAATCACTTCCAACTGCTCACTATGGTCATTCCCCCCCCCATGTAGTGAATAATTCAACTAAAAAAACATCTAGAAGCCAGGAAGCTCAATCCTGACATATTTCATATTAACCTCTGCATCTATGGATGCCTCCTGGAGTTAGTTCTGTTTCACCTAGCTAGGCAAGTCACATTTAACATTTTGAATTAGTGCACTAATTACAAGAGCGTGTTGAGTTTTTTGTTAATTCCTTTTTTGGCATCCTACTCTAGAACATAGAGATTCGTGAATATCAATTATGACCAGACAGCTAATTTTTACCTGACAATATGAATAAAGGCTTCAGTTAGGTAAATGTGGCTGACCTCTCCATCTGCTGACAACATGTTTCTTGTCTTTTTCAAAGGACTACAGATGCTTAAAAAAAATCCATTATGTGATGTGGAATTCGTTTGGTTGTCATTAAGCAAGAGGAACAGTAGGCAGAATACTTGATATTATTTAGCCTGGGCTACTTGCAGACTGGTGTCTATGAGTCTACTCGTGGGAGGAACCAGATGATAAAAGAAAGACGGTAGATCAAGATTACGGACCAAGTACCAAAGATCCTGTGGCTGTTGGATTTCATGAGGAGTACTTGGGAGCGGGAGATGAGAAGCCCAAAGGCACTCAGGAGAAGGGACAGATTGCAAGGCATGGAGTAGAGGTGGGCCATGCCACGCTTTCCTTTGGTCTTCAGTCATTGTACTAGAACTTTTAGGAGACGAAGGAAAGCAGTTCATAAGAGGAGGGCCAAGCCAGGTCTATGAGTGGCATATAAACCACGTATCTCTAACCCAACAATTTCCATAAATGGCTGCACACAACAACACCCCAAGCCGGAATAGGATTGGGCTGTTACTCCCAGATAAGCATATATAGGATCACAGTCTTAATCAGGGGAGGGGGTTGCTCCCCTGTTTCTGGAACAGTACTCCAATTTTAGAGCATATTAGTTGTGAACTAAAATATGTATTGTGTCTTCCCAAAGGCTTCTAAGCAGTAGCAGCATCAGAAAAAATGGGGGGGGGGCACAGAAGGGCCTAAGTGTATTACTGGAGGCGGGGCAAATGTTTGTCCCACCCATAAGATTCCTGAAAGAGAAACAACAATACAGTATATTTTTTCCTTGATGCCTCCATCCTTAGCATATTTTCTCTTAGGTAAATCCTACTGGTTTTGATGAAATTAGCCTTCAAGAAAACGCTTATTGCATCCTTATTTTAAATTTTCAGTTTCTGTGTTTGAATATTCCAGAGAAGAGTTCTGACTAATACTGTCAACAGAAAGAAGACCTTTTTCCCATTAAAGATCAAGGTACTTGAAAAGGATTACATGATACAGTGCTCACAAAGCATTCTAGCACGGGCATACACTTCCAAATCATGGCCTTTAGTGCAGAAAATATATTCAGAGCTGCTTCTTAGTAAGTCATGGAGGGGGCAAGGAGGCATGGCAGTGCCACTAACATATCAGCAGGGTGGAAGTGAATGGTATAATTTCTCCCCATGCCAGATCATCTTCAAACGGAGCAAATGAAAAGTGCATTTCTGGCCCCAATACTAATAGTAAATCAATGGTGTAAAACATGTATTTAAATTGACAATAGGCATTTCCATAGTTTATGAACTGTATCCCAACAGTCATTTACAGTTATGGTTATTTGTCTCCTAATTTCTTTTCTAAAATGCTCATTATTTAGAAGGAAGACTATTCCAGATGTTACAGAATCAAACACAACCCTGCGGGAGGTACTTGTGACGTTTTCTGTCTTTTTATAATATGGAATGGAAGCATAAATATTTTGATATGTTCCATGGATAGTCTCCGGCAGTGCTGAAAGTCACCAGATAGTTCGCTAAGCTACATTCATAAAGAATGCAATCCCATTCAAATACAAGCTTTATTCACAAGTCCTTGAGCCTGTGGGTGGTGTTGCATACCCAAAATATTCCAAACTACACCATTGAACTATATTTTATGGTAAATATCCAGTTGATAAGATGGTTCATGTGAATACTCGCTATGTCTTTAATATATTGGGTTTGGGTTTTTCTTTTCCTCCTCATGATAAAGGCTCCTGGATTTTAATATTAGGACACGACTGGACTTAATTGTCAGGGGTCACCTTTACCTTTACCTAGCACTAGTGCCAATTTTGCACAAGTGATGCAACATTGCACCCTCATGAGGTGCCAGGAGTCCTTCACATTAGTAGAATAGGCTGTGATCCAAGCAACCAAACCATACAAACACCATCTTTGTAGCCAGCTGTTTGCTTCCAGTATCCTGTTTTCTCTTGCTGTGCCTTGACCTTCAACAAGGAGAGATGACTACTTATGTCTTTTACTTCTTAATTTTCCTTCCCAGAGCTGTCTCCAAGATCCTTTTGAGATTACTTCTGGCAGTATCATCTGTTCTTACATGGTACACTAGGAAGGGATAGTGATAACTGGATTTGATGCATCTTGGCAATCTCTCCAACATGTTCTGGATACATGTAATAGAAAGACAACATGCTTTCCAAGATGACATGGCTGGTCTGCACACTGCTGTCTCTGTCCCTCTAAGTAGGGAGGACCACCACCACCACATGCCTCCTCTTCATTGGGATGGTGGTTGGGTTTCTCCCATCCATGGATAATCAAGAGCCTTCCTCGAAACTATGGATCTATGGAACTCAGGATGACAATACGTGTCCAAAGGGCCATGAATCACCCTTACTTGATAAGAGTTACTCAGCTCCAGCAGCACAGAATGTCTCCTGATTCTTCTGTTCCTCTGTGTCACATGCTTCCATGCACCCACATCTTCCAATGAGATTTCTTGTTCCTGAGCAGACCCCCTTCCTTCAGTTTCCCTTTCTGGACAGTTTCTTCTGTCTTGTCCAATGACTTTTTGTCCTCCCAAAGATAGGAAACCCTATCACATTCTCCACCAGCAGGGAGACTAGGGCATTTGCACAACAAGTATAGTTCATATCCTCTGTGAGTGGGAAAGTAAACATGGTAATATCCTGCAGGTCACCACTACACAACTCTCCTTGATCATGTTGCTTGAAGTTACAGATACACTAGCAAAAAACTCTGGACTCCTCCCAGCTAAGGAATGTAGCTTCTCCCCCAAACTGATTGGTGACTCGACAAGGACTCACTTCAGCAGCAAGCTCCATCCGCTCTGCACCATGTGATTAGCACAGGGCTGCAAACATATACACCAGTGCTACTTGTGTGATTTCTGAGAACAGGAGGAAATGACTAGCAGCATGATGAGCAAATTCTGCAGGAGCTGCACAATCCTAGCAGACTCCTATTGAGTATCTATGTCTGATTAGTCACAATCTGCTTGTGATTTTTTAAAATATTGGCTCAAAGTCAACAGATAAGCAAGAGAGCAGTGATGGAACTGGTGGCTTGAGCACCAGTGATCAAGTCAGCCCTGCGGGGTTGGTGGGCAGATGATGATGAAGGGGGAAGGGTGGTGAAACCTGTGGGTCAGGCTACCAAAAAGGCTGAGGCAATCTTTTTGGGCTAATGGGCAGAAGCTGGTGAAAGGGGAGTGGATAGCAAAGTTGGTGGCCCAGGCATGGGCAGAGGCTGCCAGATAGGAAGGGGTTAGGGACTAAAGACATTAACAAGTACATGATAATATGTCATAGTGTGTAAGGTTTCTAAACTAAAGCTGTGCACTCTGCATTACAAACAGCATGTGTGTTTGATGAATGCAGCCACTCAACAAAAGAGAGCACCCATTAAAAACAGTTTGCATAATGTTAAAGAAACCTGAGCCACATTCAACCCATTCTTGAAGTTTGCAGTGAGCCACTTCAACTTAAACCTCATTTGTGGAATGTTTGCTTTTTAGCACATGCACGATTTGTAGTGCCATCTCCAAGAGTGCAAGCGCTTTGGGTCTCACTTTCAAAATGGTTTGTGTGGGATGCAGTGGGAGCTCTCTGAAGTTGTGACCTTACTTGATGCCATTTCCTCAAGCCCTGGCCTTCCTCTGCCTATGGGCAGCAGTTCACAAAGATCCAAAATGCACTGCTCCAGAATCCAGGCTGAGCTCAGGCAGCAGGGGTTGGGGTGCACTATCAGACAGCTGTACTCCAAGTGGAAGCAGACTTCTTCAGTATGGAAAGGATGTTGTTGTAGGGCAGAAAAATTAGCCCTGATTCCTTCTTCATGGCTGCTGGGAGGCTGTCCACCATTCAGAAACTGCAAATGTTCCCCAAGACAGTACTGCTAGTTTTACACCAATCAGTAGGTCACCTTGGTACAGTGGGATGCATGTTGCACACTGTCACCTGAGAGCTGCAAAAGGGCTGAGGTTTTAGTTGTGTCCCAACTTGGGGCATTTATAGGTAGCTAAGGGCATGGTTGCTCATTGACCAGTAGGCCACACTGGGATGAAGGGGCATGTGTTGCACTAGCACCATAGAGCTTCAGAAGGGCTGAGGAGTTTTGTTGCGCCTCAACATTCCTTGTTGATAACAGTCCACTGTTAAATCAGCAGAGGGATATCGTGGTCGCAGATGTGACTTTAAGGGGGAGGATGTGGAGGACAATGCTGATGTTGGGGAGATGACAGGCAAGATCATGAGCCAATTGCAATGGAGTTACATGACTTTCATGTGCTAGGTCTTGTGCAACACCCCAATGACAAGAATTCTGACTGCCAAGGTATTCTTACGCTGTCTTTTCATTTCTGCTAGTACTTCCACTTTTGCCAGCGCTTACACAACTTCATCGAGCACCGTCTTTCTGCTAACAATGGTAGAAGGCTCCTTTATTTTGATGTGCAGTGCAACACGTTTTCTGTACAATACAGAATGTCAGCATTCACCACATTTTGGAAATTCTCTTAAATATGCAGCTATTATAAGCTGTACTGTCACCTCTTAAAAATCTTAAATAAAATTCAAATTAGAAAAATAATGAAAGAGTTGGAAAATGAGAAGAGGAAAGTAGATTATCTTAGTGGAAGTTAAGTTTGGAATTTGATTATACCCTCTCTGCCTGTCTCAATGGTATGTATGTTATTACTACTTTTTATTAAATTTATTTATATTTTTATTCTGCCTTTTCCCCCACTCACGTGGGTGCTCAAGGCAGCTAACAAAATATTCCTAATAAAAATTATAATTTGACAAAAGTCTACATAAACAAAGGACAAATGGTGGGCAGAAAACTCACAAACCCTCAACTGGTTAATGGTTTTCAAATATGCAATTCTATTTGCATTTTAAAAAAAGCCATGCAATGTCAGAAGAACCAACGTTGGTCCTCTATCAGCAGTAGTAGCACAAGCACTATCTATAGTTTCCATGAAGCTATATCCCAGCACAATCCTATCCATCTCCCCCACCAGTGCAGCCAGCGGGGGAGGGGAGGGCAGGGCGGAAGGCTTTGGAGGGCAGGGGGATTTAAATCTCCTTTGAGTCCCCCTTTGGAGGGGATTTGAATCCCCTTTCCGTTCCAGGGCCTCCTGCCCTCCTTCGCTGGCTGCAACGGTGGGGGAGCTGGATAAGATTGCGCTGTTATTATTGCAAGAGGTAGGCTAGCTGAGGGGAAAACAGTCTTAATTCTAATGATAGTACTGTGATTTGAGAATGAGAAAATATAATTTGCCGATAATGGACACACTTGCTAGGAGAAACATGCTTTGTTCCCTTCAAGCAACTATACATTTATTGGCCAATCAATTTCTCTTTTAGAAAGATCCTTGATAAATGTCTAAAAGTCACTATAGAGTTGAGCTGGGGAGGGGGCAGGGGATGCATACAAACTCAACCCAGAGATTTCTTTATTTTTAATCTGGAATGAAATTGGTTCCATGAAAGGAAGCTGAAATTTTAATTCCATAGCAAACTAATTTACAACATAGTACAGGTGGGCCCCCGTATTCACAGATTCGCTATCCACCATTTCAGTTATCCACGGATCGCAGGGACCCCCCCCCCCCCGGCTTTTACTTTTTTCCCAGTAAGCTTCGTTTCTTCCTTAAACAAACAGGAGAAGCAGCCTATGCTGCTTATTGCAGGCAAGTAGAATGAGACTAAGTCCTAGAGAGGCTCTGCAAGGTTAACAAGGTCTTGTTCTACATGCCTGCAATGGAGGCTGCTTCTCTGTTTGTTTTAAGGAAGAAACAAAGCTTGCTGAAAGAAAACAAGAGCTGGGGGGCCGCACACCTGCCCGCAGGGGAGGCAGGGCGGGGGGCCTTCAGGAAACCATGGAAGGGGGGTTCGCTCTTATCCATGGTTTCAAGTATCCACGGAGGGGCCTGGAACATATCCCCAGCGGATATGGGGGGAGTACTGTACTCAGCAGAAAACAAACTATACAATAAAGATCAATCCATTTTATTTTATATTTACCGTTCTTCAGCAACTAGTAGAACCCTCTGTAAACAGAAACTACATGAAATGTTTTGCTGCCAAGCAGACATCAGTAATACGTGCACATGAGAGATTAAAAATTTTGCTTACTGTCAGAAATCTATTTTAAAAATGTCCTTCGGAGCAAATAACACTGATTCTGACAATGCTAAAGCACCAAGCAACACATCGAACCAGCTTGATGTATAAGGTGGGGAGGGAGTCAATGTGGCTTTTGCTATCCCGCTTGTCATACTTTATTTAAATCTCAGACAATACTTTTTTTAAAAAAAACAGCATAAATATGTAGCTAACGGCATCAAAAGTCTGGTTATGCGGACACAAAATGTTATGAATCAAAAGTGAGAGCTAGTTCAAGAAATCTTAGGACTTCAAAATCAGCAAGGTACAAAGCTAAAATTCATATGCTCCTTTTCCAGTTATGAACACTTTTGCTAAACATAGATATTTCAACATATATTAATATTTTTTGACATTCAAAGTTGTAGAGTCAATATGGCAGAATTATTGTTAAAAGCACATATGTACAAATAATCTTCCCCCATACCCCCCCTTACACAAAGTATTTGGCATAATTATAACAATCGTACTGCATACACAACTGTTTGTTTCTTTCTTTTTTCACATAGTTGTACTCCTTATTAAAATTAACCAGTTATGTACAAAAATACTCGAACATTTATTATAGAAAACCTCTATAGCTACCATTAACAGCATATACCTGCTGAAGGTTTCATTGAGGGTATATAAAAAGTGGTCACTATGTTCCAGTTAAGCTATCAACAAAGCAAACTGTTAAATCAACACAAGCTTCCCAACAAAACAGGGAGATAACTTTTAACGGTATGATTGAAAAATACAGCTCATACTCAGGTTGTCAAACAAATGTTACAAATGTACGTAAACAGAAAAAAAGAGATAGAAAAACGGACTGTACAAGGTATTATAGTTTGTATGGTCCTACTGTATATAACTGGGCATGAGCTTTTAATTGCTCTGCAGGAACTCTCTAGTGAAATGCCACCTAGCACATCATCTGGCAATACTAAGGGCACTTCCACACGGAGCATTCTGCAATGTCTGGGGGCTGGAATCCAGAATGCCCCTTAGCTGAATACAAGCATTTTTCATTTGTGCACTAGGGGTCCAATTTATTTTCAGACTGCAGTTCCTTATACTCCTGACATTTTGAAAGGGGACTGTCCAGAAGCAGACCAGAGGGAGGCTGCTTTTAGAAAGAGAAACTCAAAAGCTCTGATGTATGTATAGAGCTCACTTCCCAGTTCTTTCATTTGGGAGATCTGGAAGCTCTGTTTCAGAACTTCCAACCCTCAGACTTCAGACCTGCAGAGTTCCTTCATCCCACACGGTTCCCTGCCAAACCAGATATCTAAAGGCAATTTCACAACTTGCACTCATGTAGAGATCCTATGTCAGTGTGCCAATTCTGAGTGGCAGGTGCATGCATTATTTACTGCTACTTCCCTTAAAATACCTGCAAGCAGCAACCGGGAAAGATTTGAGCCCCTGTATTTGAATATTTTTAAAACTTATGTGGTGTGCATGCATTTTATATCTACCAGAGTACAAATTGTTACATGAGAAGTTGCTCTGTCAACATGGTCCCAACATGGGCCTTTGAATCCACACACCTGGCTGTGGAAACTGAATGTGGGGGACCTGCAGGAAAAGGTACCTGCCTTTTCCCACACACCTCATAAGTTTTCTGTTGTGTGCCATGTACAGAAACTGGAGGCAAAAAGGCTGTCAAATTGACAAGATAATGGATTAGGCAAGAAAATAATTCATTAATGAACCCTGAAGAACTATTCATAATGTTGATGTTAGAGCAGAACTCAACAGCTAATGCCCTCTAAAGTTATTTCTTATGAACATTTGTTTGCATCCAATAATTTCCATTTATGCATTTGCTCATTTTACAGCATGGACAGTGGCCATTTCTTGGGTCACTATTAATATGACACAGTCATTTGAGCCACTATAACAACTTGAGGATTAATTTCCTTCTCTGAGACCAAGGATTTTTTAAAGTGAACTTTCAAAATCAGGTGGAAATTTTACAACCTGCTGTTCATGGGGATTATTGTTTTCTTAATCAGCTACATGAAATTGAAGTAAATTGCACCTTAGAAAAATGGAAAGTGTGCAGGTCATGTAGTCAAACCGCTAGCAAAGTGCTAAAGAATTTATCTTCTCTTCCTCCCACACATCAAACAACTATCTATGTATACACATACATATAATAAAACACAAGAATTGTCAGTAGAAAGCAACCTAAAACAATTGTTTTGTTTCATATAATAAACTGCAACAACATCCTTACAATTTTCCTGGACATGTGTTTAAATTAAACCTCTCTTGTTACAGGAGCATGCCTTTGCTTTATATACTTGGTTTAACCATACCATCCCACATGCTCTAAAGGAGTACAATGTCCTACTAATAGGAGGTGATGGAGGAAGAGTGTAGTTTTGATCCAACTAAGTTTGAAAAATTGAACTTCGGATTGAAAGTGGGATGCCTCCGCATTGGCTGAACAGAATATTAATGGAATTATTTCAGTCATGTCTGGTATTCAAGGTTAGTACTTTCACTTGACAACATGTGCAACATAATATTAAGCAATTAAAATAAATCAATGGAAAGAATATTTGTGAAAAATATTAAAGTGCCTATATGTTAGATGTGTTTTACCACTTAAGTCATTGCAAGATGACTTTTTATAACTGAGACACTTTTCGCGGAAGAGGCCTTGGCCGAGGGACTTGTTCAGTTCTCTTGCTACTATTTTCCAGGTTGTTCGGCCGGACCAACAGGGGTTTAGGTGGCAGCGCTGGTGGATCCGTAGTAATGGGAATGGAAAGATTGTGAGGTAGCGGAACAGGGCGCCTCAGTGTCCGTTCATAAACGCTATATGGTGGTGGAGTCTTACTTTCTTTTCTCACTGGCTCTTCAGAAATGTTGCAGTTAGAAATAGGTACTGGGTGTTCACCGACTTGAGTGTCAAAGCAAGACGTTTCCGACATGCTACAGCGACTGAGTGAAGAGATGCCACTGCTATAACTGCCCGACAAGACTGGGGAGTTGGACATGAACCCTGAGGAATGGTAGTCCACAGGAGATGGTGTAAACGATTGCACTGAGCCCTGGGTGAAAGAGAAGAAAGATCATAGAAAGAAGCAGTGGAGAAACATTTATTTGAGGAAACAGACAACATTACGGAAGGGCATTCCTTTTCAGTAGTTATGTTTGCATGTGAGCTGTAGTGCTTAATTGTACAGCTACCATAATTCAGAAAAGATGATAAGTTTTTTTGCAGCTTCAGAACTTGAAACTGAACAGTGGTCCTGTTTATAATTTTGTGTTCATTCATTAGCAAACATAGAACATTTCTGGAATCACTCCAAAGCCCAATGCATTTTCTGTTGTGTAAGTGATAACGTTGTGCCCTCTAATGCCAGAAACGGGTACTTGCAGGATAAATCTCTATGCTATCAAATCTATGCTCCCCAAAATGAAAGAATTCAGCACATGTGGAAATTGAGTCTCTCGTTATAGTAGAATGCCTTTATTCCTTACACTTAGGGCACAATCCTATGCGTGTCTACTCATAAGTAAGTCCTACTGTGTTCTATGGGGCTTACTCCCAGGAAAGTGTGTATCGATTTTCAGCCTTAGTCTAACCCAGGGTTTCTCAAACTTCTTGCCTAATTGTACCCCCATCTGATGGTCCCTTGACCAACTGTACCCCTACAAATTAACATAATTAATTATCTAATTAAATATGCAAATTAATGTTTATGTAAATTATTTTTAAAATTGGTTATATACAAACATACATATGCACCAAAAGCAAAGCAAAAGCAACCCAAAGCAAGACATCCCCCCTCCTCCTCCTGGCAACTTGCAAAGCAACCAAAAGCAAGGCTGCCCCAAAATACACTGTACAGATGGGAGAGAAAGAAAAAAACCAAACTGACAGAGAGCTTAATTTCATGAATAAGAAAAACATGAGTGGAGGAGGAGGGGTAAGAAGCAATTGAAGTTAAGATAAGAGCCTTTTACGCTTAACAATGGAAGTTAAAATAAGAGCGTTTTTCACTAAAAGTAAGTGGGAGGGTTGTGGGACTCCCTGGCACTTACTTTTAGGGAAGAAAGCTTCAATCTTGTGTATTGTAAACAGGGTTTTTAACAGCCAGTTACTGCCGAAATTCAGTGCATTCCTGGGGAAGGAAGGAGAGGCTTGCACCTCAATACAACTGAAAGTAGACGCGATGCTGCAGCCCTACAAAACTGGGGTGGGGAGTGAAAAGCTCAGGAGGGAGGAGGGAGCTTGAATCAATAACACATTCACATTATGGGGGGATAGTTAACCCAGGGGCAACTTGAAAATAAAAATAAAAGCCTTAAGGGACGAGAGATTGACTGTTTGATTGCCTCTAAGGGCACTCCATGCACACCCAACTCCTGCAAAACTCTGCTGCTTTGCAGGGTAGAGGGAAGAGGAGCCGCTGCAGTGCACCAGGGACTTTCCAGTGCAGGCAAGGTGGCTGCATTTGGCTGGGTTGTAGTAGCAGCAGCGGCGGCAGGTCTTTCCTTCCCCCCCCCCCCAAGAGAGTAAGCAGGTAGGGAAGCGGGCTAGCTCGTGCTCTCTGAGCTCGGGCTCAGAGTCCCCAAGGCATTAGGTCCGCAGCCATCAGCGCAACCCCAGTCTCTGTCTGGAGCCCCGCCTCACTTCTGACCTAACCTAAAATAAAACATGGAAGCAGGAGAGCTGCTTCCCAACTGCTAAAAGACTAAACAAGCACAAAACTAGCTTTTTTTAAATGGAGGAAAGAAAGAAAGCATCTCACTCGGATGCTTCCAAAGGTCTGCCGGAAGAGCAAAGAGGCCGTTCTCTCCTCCAGGGATAAGGCGGCGATTGAAGGCTTGTAGCTCCGACGAGGGGGGAGCAATCCTTCTTGCTGAGCCACTCCGACAGAACAAGCGAGCTGGGCTGGCAGAGGCTCTCCCACCCTTTGCAGGCAGCGCCGCGCGGGCCCAGTCCTCCCCACCGAGCCGGCCAGAACGAGTGTGCACAACCGGCCACCTTGGCTCTCTCAGCGGTGCCGTGGGAGGGAGCGGAGGCGCACGGCCAGCCCGTTGCCAGGCGCCCTGCTGCCCTTCGAGCCCGGGGCCAGCCCTGCCTCTTGGGAAAAATCCCAGGGAACAGCGTGGTACTAGGGAGCTTCTCCCCAGCCTGCAGCAGAGCCCAGCCTGCAGGTGGAGCCCGGCTGGCAGTGGAGCTGGGAAGTGAAGCAGTGCGTGAATAAATTAACTCCCGCCAATCAACTGTTGAGAATGGTTTGGCAGATGCGGAAGTGAGCAGGAAGTTAGCGCTGCGGAGTTCGCCGGCTCCGAAAATAATTACAGGCAATTAAAACTTAATTAGCTGCTAATTGGAGAGATAAGGGGAAGGGCTTGGTGTACCCCCTGAAAGTGGTCTGCATACCCCTAGGGGTACGCGTACCACAGGTTGAGAACCTCTGGTCTAACCATGTTAATCCCACATGCTCTAAGGGCCCGAACCTATCCAACTTTCTAGCACCAACGCAACCGTAATGCAGCCCCAACGTAAGGGAATAAATGTGCCCTTACCTTGAGAAGGCCTCCATGACTGCCCCCTCACCACAGGATGCAGCGCATGCCCCGTTGGCAAGGCTGCATCAGCACTGGAAAGTTGGATAGGATTGGGCCCTAAGTCAGCGGTTCTCAAAACTGGTGGGTCACGACTCACCAGGAGAACTGGATGCTGTTCCCTGCCACTTTAATGAGGTGGGGACAGCATGGTGGTGGCAGTGATCCCCGGGATTGCTGCCGCAGTCCTCGCACCCGCAAATACTCAAAGTTCTCCCTGCCTTGCGAGGAGAACTTTGAGAAACACTGCTCTAAGTAGTACAGTGTCCTAGTGACAGAGGTGGTAGTGGTAGAGTATAGTTTTGATCAAGTGAGACAGAGGGGAAGCTGACAACCCTAGCTGGGAGGGCAGATTCTGTCTAACCCCTAGGCAACTGTTCTTCCTGCATAAATATTAACAAGCAGTAATAGTAGCACTAGTAGGAATAGAGGAGGATGAGATTCCATCTCTGACATAGCAATGGGGCTTAAAGGGGCGTGAGATTCAGCTTTTAGGAATTTTCAGAAATCGGAAAATTATCCATGCTCCGTATACCATTGCTTAACACAGAGGGTACATTTCTGCCAAAAATAAGTGTGCATAAGTCCCACTGAAATCAATGGAACTAAAGTTCACAATTAAACACACTGCTAATAGTAGATCTGAGGGGTGATTTATGTTGGGGAAATCTGATATGGGGAGAAGGATGGAATGCCCTTCTCCCCCCTGAATCACACTTCCAAATCGAATCAGTCCCTAAAGCTGCTTTTAGCAAAAAAAACCCCAAAAAGGATGTGTATTGGAAAGTGCGGAAGACTTCTCCCGAGGAGATAGGATGTGGTGTCAGCAGTGGTTTTTCACAGGCCTAGGGAATAAGGGGTTAAAACCCAGGCTTCAGAAGTAGGCAGGCTACACAGCAGCAGCCATTAGAGGCTGCAGTTGCTCAAGTATAAAAGTAGCACCTGGAGTGTGCTTTCTGAAGGGTGTGGGTCGAAGTAGCAAGTTTGGAGAGGAGGAGCAGACAGAGAGGACTGACTTGGCTGTGCTGACTGGTTTGTGGACTTGCCTTGACTGACATCTGGACTGGCTTGTGGACTTACTCCTGACTGGAGCCTCTTACTGGAGTAGGAGGCTCTGGGTGGGTGGGACGACCTTTCTCAGCGTTCCCGAGAGGCTCGGCCAAAGGCAGGAGCCTCTTGGGAGCGAAAACACGCTGCCAAAAGCATCACTTTGGAGCCGGGTTCCGACAATCCGAGTGCCACCAGCAGTCGGCCGAAGTACCACTGGTTGAGAACCCCTGACTGATGCTATTATGTGAATAAAAGCTTCATATGTGCACCTGGGATTATTTATTTCTTTTTACCTCCATACGTCTAAGAAACTACCAAACTGAACAACAGGTGTGTGTCCAAACAACAACAAAAAAGAGTTTGTTGTTTAGTGCGTACGACAGCTTAAAAAAAGAAAAAAGCAAAACTAGAAATGTGGACATAATACAAAGAACCATGCAATGAGATCTGTACATTGGTTAGCATTCTGGACTTGTGCCTCAACAGGAGACCTCCACATTGCATGACAAGTTCCTTCTGGAACTCAAAGGAGTTGCTTGGATATGCTGCTGTTCCAAGGAAAGTCCTGGTTGTCATCCAAGTAGGTCTCTGGACAATGGCCATTGTCTCTTGAATACATGCTATAGTTTCTATGGACACAGACATGTTCCTTTTATTCATAGCAACATCATGTATCTTCTAGTCTAGTTATTCTGGCAGTGATGATCTGAACTGAAGTATCTGAGTCGGAAAGCTCAGATATTTATTTGCATTGCACAGTACCGCAATTTTAAATGTTTGTTTGACTGTTGTTGTTTTTTAAATAGGAAATTAGAAGACAGTAGTGAAGTGCTAAACTTTTAGAGGGTGAGAGTTACTACATATTAGAGTTTGGAGGCAACATGTATGCCAAATGTTATGTCAATATTGCAGGGAGAAAAGAAGGACATAATGCAAAAGGAAGAAGTGTGCAACACACTCTATATCTCGACAATCACATCAGAGCTGGCCAGTACCTTCATTGGCGATCTACCAGCAGGAGAAGGAGAAACTGAGGTCATGTGTCGAGCTGGTGATGCTGTGAAGAAAATCCATCCATTCAGTTTCACAAGACTTAACAGATTTGAGAACTATGATGAGGCTTAAAATGAACGTTCTAGCAAAGTTCATACACACTTCCCACTGCCAAGCAAAAGCCTACACCGCATTTTAGCAGAGCCATTCAATTACATCTTGACATCCAAGCTGAAAAACCTGCGACATGGACCCTGGCAAACCAGTGAGACACCCAAAGGAAGTAAGTGTCACTGCTGACACTGCACCTGAGTCAAACTTTTAAATCATTGTAGCTGATAGCTTCTTTTCTTTTCTTTACACTAGTCAGGGAACAGGAGGTGAGAACAAGTGAAAAGGCTCCCCATTTCAGAGCAGGCAGCCATGAAGCAGACCTGGCTTCAGGTTTTTGTGGGACCTGGTCAAATCCACCAATGTCCTCCCTTATTCTCACCCAGCATGAATCTCTAACAAAAACACACAAGGGGGGGGGGGGAGATGATAATTATCTCAGCTCTAACAAAGAATGCTTCTATCTAGCCAATAACTGTAATAAACAATTAATTAGTCTGTAATAATCATCCAGCAGTAAAATACAAAAGAAACTAGAAGTTTGTAGACCTTTTAAAAAAGTTTATGAAGTGCAGTCTTAACAACTTGTTTTCCCCACCTCTTTTTCCTTGCCTTGAGGCCTGATATGCACATCATGATGTGGTGCACCTGCAACTGAGACTAATACTAGTGCTGGGACTGGGGGAAAGCAGTAAAGCATTAATGAGTAGGGACCGCCACTGGTCCCTTCCTTTCCCAAAATTTACCTTGCAAAAGGGGCGGGGACAACTGGGAAACCTTGGCGGCGGCAGCGGAGTAGGTCTCATCTTTAAGGTCTTGATTGAAGAATGTAGTTTTCCAATGCCCCTCAACATTACAAACAACAATTTTGTGCTCCCCAGTGGCTATGGATGCTCCTCTCAAGCATGCCCAGGAGCATCAACTGAGAAACATAAGGCAGTGACCGAGGGTTAAAGATCAAGTGGTGTTCCTCTTGTATATAGCAGGGGGAGAACAACTGTCCTTATTCACCCCAGCACAGCATCTTTTCCAGAGGGTGTTGCTGGTGTTCTGCATCTTTTTGGATTGTGGACTCTTTTGCAACAGCAAACCATTTATTATATTATGCGACGTAAATCGCTTTGTGGACTTCTTTGTTTAAAAGCAATATATAAATATTAACAATAAGGATGATGATGGTTCCAGTGACAAGCCAAAAGCCAAATTGGTGCTGAATTCAGTATGTTATGCTACAATTGTTATCAGTACAGGCAGACTGCGATTTATTCACATACCAGTTTGTGTGGGTCATGGCGGAACAGGGGGAATCATAAGCTTGCCACTCTCTGAGATGTTCCTGGCTTCTTTCCCACTGTCTAAGCTCCAGCTGCTAGGAGTGCTGTTTACTGCTGGAAAAAAAAAATCGGCAGTAATTTTTTGAATTAGTCAGGAGTTAAATAGCATGCCTGGTTTGGTAAAGAAGTATTAAATAAGTTTAGAAAGTATCAATTAGACATCTCTTATCTGTAAGGAGAAATACAGACTACATAGTTTTATCTGAGATAATGACAAATTCTCGATTCGGTCCCACAACTGAACTCACTTCACCAGTCTCTATAGACTCCTGATAAATCAATATCCTCCTCCTATCACAGCTTTTGGGCTGTCTCCTATCTGAATCCATCTAAGATGTTAATATTTCATTTTTTATTTAGCAATTCATTGTTGAATCTTATATACTTTTCTACTGCAGAGTACTTTAGTACAGGGGGGCCGCCGCACTTACTTTTAGCAGAAACCTCGTAAAAAAACCTCCGTTTTTTTCTTCAAAGTTCCAAGCCTGCAGCTTTCAGTTTTAGGCCTGACGAACAAGACTTAGGTGATAGCTAGAGTCTCAGCAAGGTTGAGACTCTAAGTCTTGTTCGTCAGGCCTAAAACTGGAAGCTGCAGGCTCGGAACTTTGAAGAAAAAAACGGAGGTTTCTGCTAAAAGTAAGTGCCGGGGGGGGGGCTGTGGAGGGTACGGGGGGAGATTCCTCAACCAGGGATAACTGAAACCGCGGTTAAGGTGTCAGTGGATACGGGGGGGGGGGGGCCTGTATCTACCGGATTATGACATTAACAGCCCAATCCTATCCAGCACCAGTGCAGCGTGGCCACCAGGCACACACTGTATTCTGTGCTAGATAGGAGCAGGCCTCAGGTCTCCTCAAGGTAAGCGGACATTTGTCCATTTACCCTGGGTAAAGAGCCCCAGCCCTATGAGGCTACTCAGATCTGCACCAGCTATTTAGCTGGCGGAGAACTAAGAAGCCCAGTGTAGGGGAAAAGACTTGGGGGGGGGGAGGATATGGCGCGCAGCAGTGGCGCCAATCCCTCCCCCCTCCCGGGCCCGGCACACCTCCCCCCACCCCCATGCTGCTTGGAGCAGACCTTACCTGTCCCATGGCGCAGAGTGCTGAGCTTGGTGTCCAGGGGCGTAGGCTGATCTGGTGCGGTGGGCCCCAGGGCGGAGGGGCGGGAAGGCTCTGGGGGGGGCGGGAGCCTCCTTAAGTCTCGATGTTTTTTTTTTGCTTTTTTTCCTTTTTTAAAGGTTTATAGGGTTTTTTAGCGGTTACGGGGCTTCTAATCGTTTATGTATGCTTTGCGCCAACTTATCTTGTTTATAGGACCCTCCCGCAACGATCAGGGGCGACGCTCTCTCCAGGGGGCGCAGATCGCTCCTCTGCTCCTGGGTTCGCGCCCGGAGCAGAGGAGCGATCTGCACCCCCTGGAGAGAGCGTCACCCCTGATCGTCGCGGGAGGGTCCTATAAACAAGATAAGTTGGCGCAAAGCATACATAAACGATTAGAAGCCCCTAAAACCGCTAAAAAACCCCTAAAACCTTTTAAAAGAAGGAAAAAACGCAAAACAATTAGCATTAATTATGCTAATTAGTTTGGGGGCATCGCGGTTTTCCGCACCAGTACAAGGGGTGCCTGGCAACGCCACTGTTGGTTTCAGAGTAGCAGCACAGGCCTTGGTGCCGGCACCGCCTACTCCCTGGGTGCCGCAAACGTGTTTTATGGCACATTTGACACCCTAGGCCAGCGCTGAGGTTGCAGTGCCAGCGCTGGCTGAGGGTAGGATTGCACTGTAACTGTGATACTACAACTTAATATTTTCTTTGCAAGAATGCGGTTTCTACTCACCCTTCTCAGGACCAGACAAATTAGGATCACTTCGAGGCAGAGCGCCATCGCCAATATGATTGAACAGAATCCTCTAGAAATTCAGAACAGGGCACTTTTATGATACCAGTTTTATTAAATCTTTACAAATAATACACAAATGTTTGCCCAAGGAAAATTATGAAACTTGGAAATAAATTATATCAAAAAGCACCTGCAAATGATACTTAGTTAAAACATGCTTGACACTGCAAGTTGGCTTAAATTTTCTTTAGTTAATTAAGAGTAAAAAAGCTAATGGGAATTTAAATAAGGTGTACAGAAACAAGCAGAGGATAGCTCCTTCGGTACTTATAATGTGGAATAATGAAGAATCTACAGAAGGGCTATGTACTGGACAATGGAATTACAGGAGGCAGCTCTCATCCCATTTGAAAATTTTAAAAAGCCATAGGAACTGGGATTTTTAAAGAGGTGTAGTGCTCATTTAAATTCACCTGCAGGAATCATGAGTTCTTTAAAAAATGAGATGTTAGCAGAAGAGCTTGCCTATTTTTTTTATAACACCCCCCCCCCCCCCCCGCTTAGGAGAATTTTCCTTTGATAATAGCCAGGCACACCCTGATTCACTTGACTTTTAAAATAGCAGCTTGACAGCAATAAGAACTATAATAATCAGATAAACCAGGCTAACAATTCAGATCAAGTTTGGGAAAGCAACAAAAGAGAAAATATTCTAGGACTTAAAGCAATGTCATTTAGTGAATGGTACAAATAATAATAATAATGCTGAAAACAGTTTCCATGTCTTCCAGAGGAATTACTGATTCTGCATAGAAAGAGAGGCAAGGGTATCAAACAATGTGTGAATGAAGGTTTGTAACTAAATAGAACAATAGAAAATGAATTACGTAAAAGGGATTTTTTTTTATTTAACACATAGAAATATCATTAGTGAATCTTGAAAGGGGTAGTGATGAAGGTGAAAGAACCAATAAGTTCATTGATTGTTGATGCTAAATTGTTACTCGTTTCCAGACAATATCATGGGAGCTTAATAACGGTGCTTCTGTCTAACGATGACATACAAAAAACAAGGCTAGGAAATGACACTTTTACAAGAACAAATAAACTTAGGAACTTTTCTGAAGGAAAATATACAGGGATCAGCCAATGCATTGAAGTCACTGATAAAGTGGTGGAAACAAACTCATAAGAAATACTGCCTGATGTCCAAGACAAAAAATAAATGTATGAGAACAAGAAATTATGGGATACTTAAGAGGAAAGAAAAGGATAAAAAGAAGTGCAACTACAAAGGAGTGTAGAGCAGGTAGCAAATGTATGCAAAGCTTTGCCACAAGCAACAGACATGCGGACATTTCAACTGGCAGATGGAGAATAAGCAGAAAACAAGTCATGAGAACTCAGCCAAATACCATCTTCACAAACCACAAAACTATGTGGCCCCATGACCAACACAAGAGTTGTCTAACATTACAAGATATGTGGATTTATTAAATATGGGCAAAATTGAATAGTAGTGGTTAAATACAGAATCTGGCTGGCTAAAGTCCATGTACACAGCCATGATAAAGGGCCATGTTTACTGAGTTTACACATTACAAAATGAGGTAAATTATGGCAAAATTTCATTTGGGCCTAGTCTTGTGACATGTGAGAGTTTAGCAAAAAGCTAGCACTGAAAGATTTGAACAGATGGATAGCTGTATTCCGAATCTGGCAACCTAAGCAGGAAGAAACTTAGCATGATAGACTTGTGGCCCAAGCCCTGCTCACCACTTTCAAATGCTCTCAACAGACTTTGCAATGGTCTGACAGGAATGACTTCAACTACTAGGAAATTCAGCATCCTTTTTCCTGAGATGAATGAGCACACTGATTACAAAATTGATGTTTTTTTCTTAAGAAGGTAGATGGACCATTTCTTGAATGTGCTGGCATACCTCAGAACAGGGAATTGCTAATGTCTCCAGAAATACGTTGCAATTTTTGACAAAGCAGTACGTCATTTTTCCCCCCTATCTCTTTCCTATGAGAACAAAGAGATCCATTGAACAATGACACTGTTGTTCTACAACAGAGTCATCACAGGAAAATCTGCCTCTTTGTGTAGATTTAGGATTTTTTTAAAAGGAAGCAAGGGAAAAAATGAACAGCTTGAGTCCTTATCTCCATAATGGCTGAATGACAAAAAAACAGTTTTTCTACTTACCCTGTCAGGGGCTACTGAGGATGTTGACAGATTGGGAGATTTTCCTGCCAGGTAAGCCTCTGGGAGAGCAGATACTGGACCTACGTGCTCCTCAGGCTCCCTTGGTGAGTCTCTGATGCAGCGCGGAATGGAGGTCTCATTCCACTTGACAAAGCAAGGGTTGGCAGGCTGGGAGCAAAAATGGCATATTTCTCTCTGTGGTACATTGTAAAGCCACTGCACACACAGAACAGTTTTCTGGTCTCTCTCCCATCCTGGCTCCTCCAGAAGACATTAGGAACCTTTCGGCTGAATGCAGAATTAACGTTTCCTGAGCAATTGCTGTCACTGAGCAAATATCAGCGATTATGGCAGCTGGCAAGTTATAAGATTATGAGGGATCATGGCATAAAACTACAGAGGAACTATAAAAGCAAGTATTCCTATCCAAGATAATGAATCACAAAGACCTAATATTAAAGAGGAAGAAAACACCCTAGATTATTTCTAAGAAAGATCCTTTGAAACTGCATTGAAAGAGCCAGAATCCTATAGTTACATGGAGCCTGATCAAAGTGGACAGGTTTCTATAAGTCTCAGCATTAAAGTTACACTGTTAATGACATGATGTAACAATGGAATGGAGGAATTTTAAGAAATATTTCAAGGGCAATTGAATTAGTATATCTTTGTTAGAGAGAGAAAAAAACATATGCAAGTGAAAAATGGTAGATAGAGTGACCTTTCTTTAGAAGAACTTCAGATATACCAGACTACGGTTTTTGGATGTTTTTATTAGGACCAATACAGCTATCTACAATTTTTGTCAGACATATTGAGTTCTGCTCCTATTTATAATTATAGTAGAGGTGATGCTAACAAAGTGCAACCTTTTTTTCTTGCTCTTCATTTTATTAAACACTTTTCTGGCATCCTTCAAGAAATTGCCATATCGAATCAGGCTAAGAGCTTCAGAAGCAAAGCTATGACTTAGCAAATACCTATCAGCAAATACCTGATAGGATTTGCTGATTACTATCAGCAAATTGCTAAGCACTATAACCATATTGGGGTTTTACTCAAAACTAAACAGATCTATTGCACCTTTACAAAAAAAAAAGAGGGGAAAAACAACCACCAAGTAATTGCATGGATTGGTAGAGGGATCGACCACATTTCTCCACCACAATAGCCTATTTCTAAGAGGACTGCCCTATTGATTGCCTACCTGTGAAGGCTCAGAAGGATTAGGGTAAATGGCACTACAAGGCCTTTCCCTCGGAGATAGGCAAGAGTTCTCTCTGGAATGTTTAAGCTTGTCAGACAACAGAGGTGAGCCTGAAATACAAGAGAAACCTATAGAATCAGTAAGTGCAATTCTTCCAACATGCCATTCAGTGGATCATGTTGGGGAGGGCACATGAATGGAGACGCTTACAGTGGCTCATCTCCCACTGTAGAATCTCAAATGATTCATCTCAGTGGATCAAGAACCAAGAGCATAAAAATCATTTTGTGACCAGAAAGCTTCTGGAAGGATTTTTATGTAATGAAGCACTAACCTCTGGCACTGGATGGAGCAGAGCTGGTCACGTTAGGTGAAGCAGAATGAGTGGAACTCAGGCTTGAGGTAGATGGACTTGGCTGGAAATACAAGAGCCACAAAAAATCTCAGTATGGCGTGACTTGATGATTAAAACAATAAACATTTATGGTATGGTACACTGTGGCAGAAGCTCACCGTAGAGGCTCCCTGGATTATTCGATGTCTAAAAGCAAAACATTTGGGCCAAGACAATGATTAGATAGTACCAGTATGTAAGAACATAGGACGCTGCCCCATTCTGACTCTTGGTTCATCCTTTGTTCTCTACACTGGCCAGATCTTTCCCAGATGTACCTGGAGATGTCTGGGACTGAAGTGAATAAATTCACTTCTGATTTTCCTACAACCACCAATTCTCCCCTTTGCCTTGTTTATTGTATTTTCATGCCATTAATAGCTGTGCCAGCTGACAAGCAGGCCAATAGCAGGCCTTTTCGTGTTAGGAAGGAACCTAGAAATGTGGCAAGCTGTCAGAATTACTGCACTCATTCAATTTTTAAAATATTTAGAACGTTGTTCATAAAGAAAACTATTGCTAGTTGCTAAACTATCCTCCTTTAGTATCTTGCTTTAAGACTGGCATATGAAATGAAATAATCCTCCTCTGTATTTGTCTCTGTATGCTGTCTGGCAGTATATATGGTCTTATTTGAAAAGGACATGAATTTGGTTGCCACTGAGGAGCATGACTTATGACTGACTCCTTGATGAAGAGAATACTTGACACAGTAAGGGGGGGAAATCAGCTTGCTAAACCCAGATGCTTGTATCTTTCAGGTCAGCTAAACACACAGCTTGTGATGACACCAGCCATGCATTAAATCCACACAGCAAAAAAGCACACAAAGATTCATTCCTGGTGGCTTCCCCAAAAATGAGAAACTGCTTTCTGAAGTCTTCCAAAGTCAGAGCTTTCTTGAAACACTGTTTTGTTTGACTGACTTTTGATTGCTAGGAGTAATGCAGGTAAGGGGAACTTTTAAAATGGTAAAATATATATATATATATATATATATATATATATATATATATATATATATATATATATATATATATATATATATATATATATATATATATATATATATATATATATATATATATATATATATATATAAACTTATAGTGTTTTATATTTTAATGGGAATTCTACATTTGTTTTACAGAGTTCACTGTGTTAAATATTACTACCTACCCCATGATGTTCAAATACGGTGAGCTAAGAGCCTTAAATAAATAAATTAATTAAATCTTGAAACCTCCTTGGAATCCGCTGCTTTCCTGTTATCCCAACCTTCTTCACCAGAAAAGGTTCTCAAAAAGATTTAAACATCCCGCTAAGATGTGGGGGGGGGGCATTTTGTACCTGCATGTTGAAAACTTCATCAGAACTTTCAGATTGTCCAGTTATATTGCTGACCTCGGCAGAAGCTTGAGAGGACAAGGAGGAGGAGGAGTATCTGTTCACAGCTGGGTAACTTAGTGGACTGTTACAAGCAAATAAGAAAGCAAGTTCAACCATTCGGACTCCAATTTCAGTTTATCATATAGCAGCGTCAATAATCCAGATTTCGTTTCCTCATTTATGCCTTGCAGTTTAATGCAGATCCTTGTATTTCTCACATTTTTTTAAGAAAGTGACCATGAGACTGTATGGGCAGATAACATCAGCTCATCTTAAAATGCTTCATAAACTATAAAAAGAGTTAGAAGAAGATGACCGAAGCCGTGCTCTCAAACAGTTTACCACCTACTTCAGGCACTCCACTGCCACCGCAGAAACCTACCCAAATTTTTCCAAAAACCTCTAAGGAAAGAATCTCCAGAACCTCCTTAGGCAGCTTATTCTGTGCTGCAATCATCGCATTTTTATGAGAACTGGATGAAAAAATGTTCCACATTAGAAACAGGGAACTTTAGTTTTTCACTTACCTCCGCCTAGGAATTACTCTGGCACCCTCTGGACTCATAGAAACAGGTACTGAATTTCTAGAGACTCGCGGACTTCCATTTGGAAAGTGTACGGGACTAGCCTGGATGCATGCAGCAAATTCCTAAGTATACATTTGAAGGAAAAAAGGACAGGGGCTGTAAGAACTCAAAAAAAGTGCAACTTAATGTTCTACATACAGTTTTTACATATGCTAAATACCCTGGGGGGAAAATGAATGTCAAATACTGTAAGCTGAAGAAACCAGATTTTCTTCTGTAATGTTGTCCCTCATTATGCAGAAAGGAAGACATAAAGAAAGTTGCAAGTTATTGTACAAATATCACAACAATGTAATATAGTCAGATCGCCAGAAGATGTCACTGTTTGTTGCTTAATAAAGAAACTAACCATGTTTGCAGAAAGCAGCCATTACCCGCATAATGCATCTAATGGGTGCTCAGCATTAGTCTCACATACCTGTATTCCCAAACTTGACTTCATCACAAAGAACTGATCCACTAGTTTTTTATGTAAGGGTCTCATGTCTTGAGGGACAAACTTCTCATGCACAGCTAAGCCAAATTCCAGAATCTGGGCCTTCACAAAATAAGGTGAGAAGAGCATTATTTATATGTAATTTATCTTCATTGATCTTTGCAATGACAAACAATTTATAGACAATTACAGCCTTAGATCAAAATCCTCAAAAGTATGAGGGTTCTCTCTTTGTTGTTCTATTAACAGTGATACTCATGGATTGCTAAAACTTAAACACAATACATAAATATAAAGCCTATATTGAGGAATTAAGTTCAATAGAAATATGGAAAATTAAAGGGCAGCAAGCTACATTATTCTGGACTAATTAGTCAAACCACAAATTTTTAAGAGAAGCTAGATTAACATTAGAAAGGGTGTATAGATACTTATTAATAATGTATATCCCACCTTTCCAATAAAAAAATTCAGCAAAAATTAAAACACCAAAAGAACTATAATAAAAATAAAGTGACAATAAAAAACAAAACCAGAATTATTTAAAATTGTAGTATCTTGTTTCGAATCCCCTTTATTCTGTTTTAAAGACAAGGGAAGCCTTCCTCCAATATATTTTACACATTTGATCTTTAAAGTTCTGGTGTACTGTAGCAGCTAACAGTGCAATCCTGTACTTGTTTATCCAGAAGTAAATCCTAACTGTGTTCAGTAGGGCTTGCTCTCGGGTAGGTGTGCATAGGATTGCAGCCTAAGTAACTGAGTTAAAAATCAGGACTTAAGGTGCAATCCTAAGGAATCCCAGCACTGGCACCACAAAGTGCGTTGCAACGACTCAGGAGGAAGCAGTGCTAGCAAGGCCTGTGCTGGATCCTGGACTCCCGCGCGCTGGAGCAGGTAAGGCCACCAAGTGGTGTGGAGGGTAGGGTAGGGGGGGCTTAATGGGGTAGTTCACAGCAGAGAGCGGGGCAAATCAGGCACTGGAAGGTGGGGGGAATCAGCGTCTTCATTGGATGCTGTATCCTATCCAGTCGCGTCGCGACGACGTGCGTCACCCCAGAGCAGGGGCGCGCATCGCCCTTAAGGGGGAGGCTCCGCCCCCACACGTGACGTCACGCGCAGGAGCAGAGCGCCCTCCCCGCTCCGTTTTCGGCTCATTTTGGAGCCGAACGGACACAGGGGAGGGCGGGCGGGCCCACCGTCAGCTCGAAACTGTCAGTGGGGGGTGATCGCGCGTCACCCCTAGACGCGCAACACCCCCCGGCGGCCCCCCACTTCCCCCCATTGACGCCAGTGATCCTATCCATCCTTTTAGACCTCCAGGCCCGACACGGGGTTTCTTGGGTCTGTGCAGCCAGGCTGGGGTTTACCTGGGGAAAGTGGACATATGTCCCCTTACCTTGAGGAGACTTACAGCCTGCCCCCCTCCAGTACAGAAAGCACTGGATAGGATTGGGCTGCTTGTCAGTTTGACTGTCACCTCTGCAAAATAGGGATCATAATACTTACAAGATTCTTCTAAGAATTACAATACATATGAAATTATTTGAACAATCCAAAGCTAATGCTTATTATTATTTCAAGCATATTGTTGAAATATTTACACATACAACGTTCTACTTTTCACCCACACTTCAGTTCAAGCTTCTCTTTTAAAAACAAGAGAAATCGTTTTAAAAGATCACAATGCTTAGCTTGCTTGCTCGCCCCTTTCATTGTTTCCTTTTGAACTCTAAAAGTCTCAGGGCCCACTGAACAGCAGCATGTTGCCATGTTAGTTTTTTTTTTCTGGGCACATGTCAGTTTCAGGTAAAACAGACAGCGTAGCAGCTGCTTGGCGTTTTCCTTACCTGCTCAAGCATCAACTCTCTCAAGCATGCAATCTTCTCTCCATCCTCTGGGTGGTTCAGGATGTATTCTTTCACAAAGAATGCCTGAGCAGAATACAATTCCAGGACAAGGTCATTCATGTTAGTTCAAAGTATATCATGCTTACCGGAGTTTTAAGCAAAACTCAATTCTCTAGACAGGAGAATACCATATCTCACATTTGTGCTCAAAGAATGCCATCCCCAGTTCACTTCAGTTGTAATAAATGTTTGTAGGATGTAGTTATTCATTTTTTTACTGCAAGCCAGCCTGCTATGTGCCACTTCAATCAAAGTCCTGTTGTAAATATGCATATTTTACATATTTTATGTAAATATGCACGTTGTAAAACTGCATATTTTAGTAAACTGCCTGAAAGCCAGCTCACATGTTAGTTCAACAAAATATGAGAGCACTGTACCTCACATTTTGGATTTCCCACAATTAAAGTTACCTTTGACTTTCCAGTTGCAGAATTTTGAATACCACCATCCAAGTAACAAAGTTAAGGTAATGCTTCCCCCCCCCTCGCCCATGTTCTTTCATTTGTCATTATGCACGCAGCACAAACGTCATAATTTAGTTTTTCATATAGTGCCAACAATGTGAACAACATATTACACAGTGACATAACAAAAAATGTCCCATACCAGGGACATCTTCTATTTATTATTATTACTGTTATTTATTGCTATTATTATGTGAGAGCCAGTGTGGTGCAATGGCAAACGTGTTTGACTAAGGCTACATAGATGGGTGCAAATCTCTGCTGGGCCATGCAACTCATTGGGTGACCTCTCCCAATCCGACTGGGAGACTGACTTCATAGGATTGTTGTTAATGAAACAGGGAGCAGGACAGAGAAAGGCAGGGAACAATCATGTATGTTGCCCTGGGCTTCTTGGAGGAGGGGCAGAATAAAAAAAATACATTAATACTCTTCATAGGTTTAATATTCACGAGTTTAACACTTAATACTCAATCATTCAATGAAGAGTCTCCATGGTGACCACTGCTGTGGAACCTAAACAGAATGGCTGTTGATTGCTTATTTTCTTAAGACTTCCTTTCCTTTCTTCTTATTTGTTTTCCGTATTATGTATTATTTATCCATTTGTGTGTGTGTTTGTGTTATGCCAATAAAGGTTTTTGATGATGATGAGTAATACTTTTGTTACATTCATACACTGAACGTTCAGACCAAAGGCTCTCTGACTCCAAACAGCCATTCAGTTTTCTAAATACTTCCAATTAGTGTGGGAGATAGTCTTAGGTGTACTATTATTATTATTTATCCAAATGAGGGGGAGAAACTAAAGAACAAACACATCCAAATAATATATGCAAGAACAATTTACCTCTTGATACCTGGCAACTCCACCATTAACTGCTGCATCAATGACTCCATTCAAACACATGGTGAGGGGGTTTATATTCTGCATCTGTCGAGTCTGACATTGACTGATTAGGGTTCGCAACTGTTGGTTTTTATTCTCCAAGACTTCAATAGCATTTTCCAGAGGGCTCATTTCCACCTGAAGGCCAAAACAAACAAAAAACAAAAACATCTCTCCCCAACGTGCTTATTTGTCAGATATTTAACAGCTAATTTGCAAATGGCCATATATTTGACAAGCTCATCTCAGAGGTTTTGGCAGTTTTTACAAAAATAAAGTTAAGACTCATCCTAGTTGATAGTGATGCTCTGACAACCACAATGGTACCAAGGATATTGAATGAAGCCAATTATATCAAAATGTGGAAACCATTATTTAGTGAAAGAACAAGTGACAAGTTATTTAGAAATTATTGCCGGGGAACTGCTGAATCATAAACATTAAGTCCAACCAACATCCGGACGTGTAAACGTAGAACAGATTAATTTATAACTGTTCTGCTATTACCTGACTTGCAATCAACTCTTTGTGGGAAAGCTTTTCACAATCCAAAGAGTTTCTTTAAGTGCACACAAAAGGTTGCTCACAGAAACTGGGGTTACTCCCCCCTTTTTTCTTCCTTCTGGCAGCTGCTTCCCTTAGTTTTGGGTGTAGAACGTCTGGTGGCAAAGGAGGTTGCTTTTGGAAAGAGCTCAGAAACCTTATTGCTTACACAGAGCTCACAGTATGGCTTTGAAACCATATGTGCACACACTGAGGGAGGCTAGAAGACTGTAAAACTTGAGGACTGAGGTCTAATCATGTTCCACTGTACCAAGGCATGAATGTTCGTGTACCGAGGCATCAAATACTGAATACTTACACCAAGCTGTAAAAAAGTGATTCTGACATTAGTGCTTTTTAATTGTTTATAGACCCCATGTATTCATTACTGTGTTATACTGTTATCTGCAACAATTTGACACTATTTCTTACTCAAGCTGCTGCTTAGAGTTCACCCATTGAGCCAAACAAACCAAAAAGAAATGTGGTTATATAACTACTTGTACTGCAAAAAATGAATCTGTCAACGAGGACTTCAGAAAATAGCTCCCAATTGTTGGAAAGGAGAAATCTCATTAAACACAATTCTGATAACCACAAAACTGAGAAGGGTGATCACCAGATTATTTATTCCATGATGGAAGCCCGATCCTCTCTAACTATAGTGACGGAGCGTGCACTCCGCCGCTCTAAGCCGTAGCAAACATGCTGTCAAACATGTTTGCAACGACTCTGGGTAGCTGGCGCAGAGGCCGGCAGCCCTCACTCTGCCGCCCTCTGGACCCAGCACCCACCAGTGGAGGTAAGTCCTGCACTGGTTGATGCAGGGGCAGGCAAAACGGGGCAGCCGGGGGGTGGCCATTGACCAACCTGGGCTGGGAGAGGGCGGGGATATTGGCGGTGAGCTCCGCCGATATTCTTGGCCCGTTCCCAGGTTTGGCCGGCCTTACTCCCCCACCCCAGATGTATGTTAGCTTCATAGCTGGTGTATATCCGAAGAGGCCCATAGGGCCCTGGCCGGCTTGCACCTGGGGAAGGGGATGAACATCCCCTTCTCCTGAGGTGCTCCCGGGCTGCCCCAGGGCACAGGATGTGGCGGCCAGCCCATTAGGCCAGCCGCCACATGTTACACAGGATTGCGCTGTAAGAAAGAACTAACTACTTACTATAGGATAGGCCTTCTACTGGAACCCAATTGGCTCTTCAGAATTCAGAACTGTATAGTTATATGTACAGTGACACAAGTGTGTTATATTTATTTTTAAGGTGGTTGTTTGGAATTCTTGGCACTCACATACAATTACTACAGCCTTGGTTGCATTTTCCACATTGTCATTGCTACACACTTTTTTGGAATACAGGTAGTTACATAAATAGGTTACTTTTTTTTGTTCAATAAATGAACCATCTAAAAGTATTTGCATCAACTTCACCTTTCAATTTCATAAATTTTGTTACTCTGACATATCTGACTTATAGCAAATGTACTGAATCTTAAGGTCAACATGGCATCAAAATGAGGAAAAAAAACTTTTATTTTTACTTCATACTCACTACTTCACGTTTTTCCACTTCAAACCAGCGAGAAATTCCAGGCAAACTCTGAACTAAAATCAGTGTGGTTCTCTCCACCCACAAACTCTGAAACAAAGAAAAGCAAATTCCTGATTAGATTGCTTTCTTTGAGGAGAGAAAACCAAAACTTGCCCACTGAAATCAACTGGTTTTGATTTTATCATTAGTGTTATTATTTATTTGTAAATTGTCTTGGGAGTAGCAGTGCTGAAGGGCAGCCTATACATGTCTGAAATAAATAACAGAGAGTTATCTGACCTGCATATGCTCCACCTAACATCAGTAGCTGATGCAAAGTAATAAACATAAAGGAAAACCCAACATCTTTGTTAGTTTTACTCAGAACAAATGAGAATCTCAGACTTGGTCTAAGCGATATATTCATCTCATGGTGAGTTGATAATTCACATCATGTTTTTGATAGTTTAGCTGCATTATATCACGTGCCATTTCAGTGACTTTTTTACCTGAGGACTTCACTTCAAGAAACATACAATTGTTTTCTGAATTTTTTTTTGATGTATGGCATTTGTATTGCTTAGACCTGGTGTCACAGAGAACCATGCAACTACTTCTGCAAGGGGGAGGGGCGGAGTTGCTTTTCTTTAACAATAGCACCCCCACCACACCATGTAACAAACTGCTTTGCTAACTAAGGGGATATTCAAAAGCCAATTGTAATATGGCAGAGAGTCTGTTCAAAGTTTAAACAAAATAAACTGGGCATGCCCAAGTCCAGTGAAATGCAGACAACCCCACCACATGCAGTACTTATTTCAGTCTACAGTGTGTTCATAAAATAGCTTATCTAAATAAATACCCTTATTTATTGGAAGTGGATGTGAACTACTTAATTATAGAAAATAAACAAAGTTTCTGTTTGTTAGAAATATGACAATACCATACCTTGAACTCATTGTCTTTGTCTTTGGTCCCTTTATGGAATGGTCTGTCATATCGAAATCGCCAGATATGATTTACTTTATAAAAACTTTTGATGTTATCTGGAATTCCTTCTCTCTGCAGCACCTCCTGGCTTTCTGGAATTGGTGTGACAGCATAGATCTGCAAATCTGTGTGTACCAAGTTAAGGACTAAACCAGCTTATTACCAACCATCAAAGCTAAATAGACGATTCTTTAAAGTAGACAAGGGGGATGGAGCTCCACTGCAGTGGAGGTGGGCGAGCAACCTCCTTGTTCAATTTGGAAAAGGCTTGAGTAAAGCTAATTTATTTACAAAATAATTTTATTTTTCCAAGGCTTGGGCACAGTCATGTTCCTGATGATGATGATGCCCTTATGTCTAGGATCTCCATGTAGTTCCCATAACTTCTGTTGTTCCTAACAGAGATATCTGATACCATGGAAACTACATTTCCCATGGTTCCGAGCAGTACTTGATATTGCAACACATGTGAGGAAGCATCTTGAGCCTAATGAAGGCCCAGTGACAAGCCTTCCCATGGCGGGAGATATGGCCAGATAAATTTCGGACAAAGCACAAATGGGGGTCACATGACTTACAAAGAAGGACATTTCAAGCCATTCTCATTGAGGCTCAATCTACAGATGTCTGGACTTCATTTGGAATGGGCCGGGGGGGGGGAGGCTGATGTGGGGAATCAGTTTCTGAACTCCCCATCCCCTAATTATAAAGTTCACCCCTATAACTAGATTGCACTAGATTGAAAGTGGACTGAACTGGCAATTTTAGACTGATTTCTAAGCCACAACTAATCATTATGGTAATTAACACAGAATTGAATTCCTTTACTGAAGGAACGTCTCTTAGCGTAGCTCAAAAACTAAAACTGTACTCTTACATGAACTAGCTGAAAAAAACTCAATTAATTACAGTTATAGCTCAAAGGGTTGCTTGACACTACAGGTGTATTGAAATTCTGGAATAGTTTCCTTACAAACAGCTGCAGAAGCAAAAAACCTCACCAATTCTAAAAATGAGCCAAGTGAAAAAAATCATGGACAATGTTTTATGGTAGTTTTAGTTTAAGGCAGGAAGAATTTATTTTTATTTCCCCCATTAAGATGGAATCTCATTTTGTTCCTTAACAATAGCCACATATGGAAACGGGATATTAGCCAGGTAGAGAAAAGGTAAAATGAAAAGCTACAGAGCCTCGGTTAGAGAGAGAAATCTGTCAACTGCGCTCTGAAGTGGGAGACAGAGTTGCCGTAAAATTAAGCGTGGGAGGGGAATGCCAGAGAGAGGCCAGACTGTGAATGATACCATCTGAAGTTGTTCTATGCAAAGATTAGAACACTGTATTGTAAAAGCCCTTTTGGGGTGGTGGTGGTGTTAGAAAAAAGCCTGCCTATGTAAATCGCCATGAATTAAAGTCGGAGGAGAAATCTGATGACCAAAGAAAGGCGGTATATAAATACTGGTGGTGGTATGATGAGGAGGAGGAGGAGGGATGCTGAGCTCATGTTGAAATCCATGAGCTCCAGGTTGACTTGTTTGTTAATTTACTTTAAGATATTTATATCCCAGCCTCCCCCCCTCTCCACTGGGAGGCACCCGAGACAATATTCAATGCACCCACAGACAATGTTCTGTTGCTTGAACTGGTGATTTTTGTGAGGTCTAAGCCCCTTGGGGACAGAACTATATAACATCTAAGAAAAACAATACAAGCAGCTCTGAGTTCACAGGACAAGGTGAAATATAAATTGAATAAACAAACTAACATACAGACAATGTTTGAACCAGGCCTTAGAAATCATAAACCCCTAAGTGCACCTGTGCCCCCCCCCCAAATAAAATAAAAAGGAAAGCCACTGGTGGAACATTCTACTAATGTCAGAGAAACCACATGACAGGTAAACTGGATGGGCAATTCCAGGGTTCTTTTGAGGCATGCATATTATACTGTCAACAAAGGGGATACATTGGGCTTCTGCTTGAAAGATGGTCTCATCTGGCTGATTGGCATGTTGCATAGCAATAGCATGTGGGAACTCATTCAACATCCGCTGTTGAAAAGCCTCCAGACGTTCATAATCATGCCCTCGGCAAACAAATTCTTTGTTCTGGGCAGAAGGAAAAGAAAGCTAATTACATGAACATCACTCCTTTTTTTTCTTTTTCAAAAAAAGCTAACATCCAAATGGATACCTTTTTTGAAAAACCGTGTTTTCTGAGGTTGTGTGCACTTTTTACACTTAGAAACAATATATGCAAAAACATTCAAATGAGAAATTAAGATGAAGAAAAATATTTTTCTTCAACAAGTCATATTAAAGAAACGTTAAAATCCAGACTACTGTATTTATTGAGTATTCCATATTCATCCTAAAACATGAAAGCTACAGTGATCTATACAACAAAACATAAGAACATAAGAAGAGCCCTGCTGGATCAGGCCAAAGGTCCAGCTTCCTGTATCTCACAGTGCCCATCAGATGCCTCAGGGAGCACACAAGACAACAAGATACCTGTATCCTGTCGCCACTCCCTTGCATCTGGCATTAAGAGATAGCCTACTACTAAAACCAGGAGGTTGCTTCTCCCCAACATGGCTTGTAACCTGTGATGGACTTTTCCTCCATAAATCTGTCAAATTCCCAGGCCAGGTGCATCCAGGCCAGGTGCCATCACCACATCCTGTGGCAAGGAGTTCCACAGATTAATTACACACTGGTTACAGAAATAAAGCTGGAAACAACTGTAACGGGAAAAATAAGAGGAAGGTATCCACAAATGATAGAATGATTAGGTTTATTCTTGAAGCTTTCCCAATGCATTTCCAGCATCTTCATTTCTTTCTCTAGAGTAGACAGTAACTTCCCCGTTAGCAATTCCTCCAAAGGAGAGTTAGGATGCAATCCTATACACACTTACCTGGAAGTAAGTCCCACTGGACACAGTAAGACTTCTTTCTGAGTAGCCAATGTCTAGAACTGTGCTGTCTGTTTATTTATTTTCAGTTGCTTTGTCTCTAGACCAGCGGTTCTCAAACTGTGGGTTGCGACCTACCATTGAGAACCGCTGCTGTCCCCTGCCCCTTAAGGGGTGGTGACAGCATGGCGGCGGAGTCGGCGATCCGGGGGATCAGCGCCACCGCAAAAGTGCCCGAAACCGCCCTTGCTGTACTTACCAAGGCTTGGGGGCGCTTCGGGGAGGCCTCCCCAATCTTCGGATCGCCGTTTTGCGGTGATCTTCTTCAGGTATTTCTGGTTTTCGCGAAAACCGGAAGCGCCCGGAGATCGCCACAAAACAGCGATCCGAAGATCAGGAAGGCCTGCAGAAGATCGCGCAGGCCTCCCCGAAGCCCTGGTAAGTATAGCAGGGTGGTATTGGTGGTGATCCCCCGAATCGCCACCGCTGTTGGCCCCGCCCCCGCAAACACTCAAAGTTGGCGGGGAGAATTTTGAGAACCGCTGCTCTAAACAATTGAAAAGATGAAAAGTTACTCTCCTTTGGAGCAGTTGCAGAAGCAAGATACACGTGAGAAAGAGCTGAATGAGTTGGAAATGTGTAGAGGCTGTTCCAATAATAAATGTAACCTTTTGCATCACCTATGTATACTACATTTTTGTCTTGTTTTCATTGACTGGTACAGTTCTGATGCTTCTGAACTGGGATCAAGCCATATATCTTTTGTATGAAACATGAAAAAGTTTTTGCTTTATCTGCTATTAATCCAAAGAATAAGAGTGCAAATTAGAGAGTCTGCACAAATTACCAGCTTATCCACTGGCATGGTTGGGAAAAGATCTAAAAGGTATTTGGTTGATTCCATCTCTAAAATCTTCTGCCTGGCTAGCTTGTGTGACCTTGGATGAACAATCCAGCTTGGGCAGCAGTACTGATTTCTACACTAATCACAAAATGATAAGCAGCGGGAACCAATGAAATACTGCAAAGATAGGAAAAACCCATCACCACTAAGTGGCAACCTAAAGAAATGGGAGCCTTCATGCCTTTCCAGGTCGCAGATGCGAGACAACAGTAGAGGCAGCTAGAAGCAGGACTGTGTTAAGTGCTGTGTCAGTGCTAAAGGATAGATGCTAAAGGATTTCTTTCCACCCCATTCCTCTATTCAGCAATGCTTGACTTGCCAGAGAACCTCACTTCCACTTCCATATGACAGAGTTTTTCCTGCATTTGGTGTGTTGTAATATATGCCTTTTGCATTTCCTTTTCTGTTTTCCTTCTTCCAGCAAAACATTCACAGGTTTTTTTCATATATTTTTATAGAAATACTCTATGATTTGATGACACAATTCTCTTGAAAGCAACCAGACATAAACAGTTACCAGTTTGATAAATGAGAGTATGAACTGGGCAGAATTTGCATTTACAGTCCAATCGTTTTATGTTGCTATGGCAGAAGAAAAGATTCCTTGAAGGAGATATAAATATCACACCTCCAGACAAGCTATTCCTGGAGTGGTTTATAAAGGACTCAAGAGTGGGCAATGGATTGACATTCTGGATGTGAAACATTAGATCTAACCTGTAAATTCTTGTAGATAAAATCAAACCGCAAATGATGCTTCTGACTCTTCTTTACTGACATGGGCAGCCCAATTGTATCCAGCGCTGGGATTGAGCAGCCTGGAGGTCTTCTTGGGTTAGAGGACATTTGTCCTCTTACCCCGTGTTGAGCCCCAGCCTGCTCAATGGGGCTACTCGGATCTGCGCCAGCTAAGTTACTAGTGCAGGCCCCAGCCTGGGAGGGGGCATAGGATACAGCAGAGCCCTTTTCCACCGAAGGCCTCTGTGGCATGGGGGGGAAGGATATAACCTCTGTGCCATGGGGGGATATACTTGGACCTGCGCTAGCTAGATAGCTTGCACAGGTCTGCTTGGATCCACGCTGAGATATCTGGGAAGAAGATTGGGAAGAATCTGAGAAGGAGGTTAGGATTCGGTGGCCACCGCTACCAAACCTGCCCCTTTCTTGGGCCTGATCCACCCCCGCCCATCACCGCCCTCCCTCCGCCGCTGTCGCCGCATTGCTTCACTCTCCCTCGCCCCCGTTCCAACCTCCCCCCACCCCTCCTGCCTCCCACGCCCCTGTTCCAACCTCCCCCCACCCCTCCTGCCTCCCCCATCACCTTACCTCCATTGGTGGCATCATCAGGTTACTCTGGAGGTGCAGGAAGGCTCTGGCCTTCCCGCTGATGCTCCAGCACCATGCGGCTTTGCGCGCTGCCAAAGCACCTTTTATGACTGGCACTGACTGCTTTATGGCAGCCAGCGCAAGAGGCGCTCCAACAACGGATGGTCCAGATAGGATTGGGCCATAAGTAGCCTTATTCAGAGACAGACACCAACTGGTTCATTTAGTACTGACTGTAAGTGGCTCTCTAGACTCTCAGGCAGAGTCTTCCCCCCCATCCTATCTAGAGATGTAAAGGATTGCATCTAAGAGTTTCCACTTGCAAAGCATGTATTTTACCATTTACGTATGGCCTACAAAGAACAGTCTGCTTTAAATAGAGAAGGCAAAATGCAGTTTGCACTGCCCTCCTCAGATAATCCCCCCTTTTGTGCTCAGCAAACATATAAGGGAGTAGTGGGGTCATGCCTGCTAGCCACACATCCCACACCGATATGCCCACTTGCTACATTTGCAGGCACCTGAAAGTTCACCTTTTTATGCAGTGCAGAATATACAAGAACATGTGCGTGCACATGCCCGCCACATGATTTGGAATGCTGTCCAGCATTTGATTTGCACTGGAGAGGGACTGTCTGAAGAGGGCTCATGTTCTACTATGAAGTCTATTAGTCAGAATCAAACACAAAATGGATGAGACACACAGTCTGCATCCAATACAAGGTTGCTGGAGCTTGTTTGATGAGTTCTAGTCAGTGATCTGAAGAATGATTACAGGATTAGAACTAAGGGGGAATATCAGTTTCTCAAGTATGGGAAGACAGAATGAATGAGGGCATTATAAAACAGATATTTTCTGTACTCACTCGTAAGAAAAAAGGAAATTTTTTCCCATAAAAGCCAACTCGGAAAAACTCTGGTTCCAGACGCTGTTGATCCATAATTTTATCATACAAAGAGGCTTCCATCATCTGTACAACATTCAGGGAAATGTTATTTACATGCTTCTAGAATGTAGGACATTCCATGTTATTATTCAAGATTACAAAAATATCAAATACTATATATTTAATTAATAACATTTTGGCCTGTCATAAATATTCAAAAGTTATTTCAATCTGACCAGTGCAATGTAGTGGATAGAGTTGATGTAGACCAGAAAAACTGCATTTAAATTCCCTCTCAGCCATGAAACTCATTGGGTGACTTTGGGCCAATCACTGTCCTTCTGGCTAATCTACCTCACAAGGCTTTTGCAAAGATAAAGCAAGACAGCTCCACTGTCCCCAGTTGCTTGGAGGTAAGGCAGGAACAGAATGTGAATAAATAAGTATGAATAAGCAAGTAGATTTTTCTTGTTTAGATACCATGTTCCCAAAATTAAAAACAAAAACAAAACCAGAGGCTGTGGATGAGTGAAAGAATTGCAATGTAAAACCTTATTAAGCTCAGTGCTAGTCTCAATGTGTGGCATAGTCCAGATTTTAAACTAAAGTACAATACTGTCTTCTACACCAAATCTCTTGAAATGAATCTCTGAACCCAAAACCATGACCGTTATGCACCGCCACTGCTTTAATTCTAACAACAGTGCACTCTACTTTCAAGTGCAGTTGTTCTCTTCTTGACTGCACAAATCCATCCATGTACAGTAGGTCCTTGCTTTACAATGGGCTCACAAGGCAATCAAATCATTTTCTGATGGACTGTCTGTGGCAAAACAAGGTTCACTATAAATAGCTTATTCACTGTACAATGGGCTTATGATTGCCTCCAACAGAACCTTATGGGTGATACATAAGCCAACCAGTGACTGCAAGCATTTGGTAGCATCTCAGCCAATAGCAGCATGTTTAACATCATGGCTCTGTATGTTTAAGGGAAGGAGAGGGAAAGGCAGTGTGAATGTAAGGCTTTGAAGGAGCTCTCAGCAGTAGCATCGCTAAGGGAGGGTAGGGGGATGCTGTGCCCCCGGGTGACAGCCGCGGTCTCCTTACGAGGAGGAGCCACAGCGGGATTTTCATGCTCTGTGGATGCTTTTCTGTAGCCGGAGGGCTGCATTTGCAGCCATGGAGCATAAATGTGCCGAAAATGGTGTGTTTTTAGGTGTGTCCCCCATCTGCCCTGAGTCCTGGAAGGTTTTAAATGAAGGCTTCCAGGAGTACACGAGGCGGGGCGATGACGCGAAACACATCATTGCCCTCACCCCTGCCGGGGTGGGTTAGCTATGCAACTGGCTCTCACCTCTTGTTAGCATGTGCGTATTGAGGGAAGGAGCCAAGGGGGAAGGAAATTGAAATCTTTTAAGCAGCTCCTACCAGCGCATTTAACATTGCGGCTCTGTGTGTCTGAGGGAAGGCAATGAGAATGTAAGGCTTTCCCCAACTATTACCCCAAACTGAAAACAGAGGCAAGGAAAAACCCCTTACTCTTTTGGGTTTTGCTTGCTCCAGTCTCTGATTTACTGCTGAATCATATGAACAATGTTGAAAATAATCACAGGATTATTTCCAGGAGAAAACTAAGCTTGTAAAAAGGCACTTGGTATTCATGGGATGATGCCTATTATCTTGTGGTGCTGCATGTAACATACCTAAATGAAGAAACATAACATGTTCCAGTATTAGGGGATCAGCACTCTTATGTTCCGCGTCCCCAGATGTCAATATTTGGGAGAACAACTTGACCAAAACAAATATGTACTGAAAAGACAAATATAGCTGTATTTGCTCTTTCACACATATTCTAGAACCTTTTAAATAAATAAATAGATCAAATACTTGCATCACAGTTTTAGCATGAAAGTTATACTAGGAAAATTAAATTTTTGCTTTGCTGACTACCAAAAGCTATTTTATACAGTACCGATTCTTAATGACCAAAATGCATCCAACTCAATTACCCGCATCTTGCTGAGGTTTCTGTAGTCGTAATAGCTTTCATACTGCTCAGCAATCTTCCTGCATAAGATAATGCCATTCTCCCAGCACTGTTGACAAACAAGAAGAAGGAATGTTCACCATAGAGAAGAATCAAAATGATTTTTAGCTGTTTTAAACAGATTTTCAAGTGTCTCCTGTTGGCAGTACAATCTAACATTACCCAGCACTTTCAGAGAACATTAACCAACAGGCAGAGGAACAGCTGCTTATGAGAACTGGCAACATGATATTAAACGCTACTTTCTTTTTGGGATCACTGAACTGCACTCAAAGGTATTGAGAACACAAGTCCATAGAACACCTGAACTGCCCTTATGCTTCTACCACATTTCAGAATGCATGGTGGAAAGAATGAACTGAAATGGCCAGTTACATCAGAATATTTATTCAGAAAGCATATGTCAGGAATCAGTCTCACAGCAACAGACCTGGAATGCAGGTCTTTACATTCCTAAACCTGAGCTTCACCATTATCGCTACTGCTAGTCATGGGAAAGAACTGTGCAGCTCTATGTACGTGCTCCCTAATGTTCTCTATAGTGGAAGACTGGGATCACACCTCCCTGCCCACTCACCTTACGTTCATACGCTAGATTCCTATTTGAATAGGGGACAACTTGTGAAGGCCCCAAATCTGCATGATCATTACTGTTCATTGTTAGAAGATGGGAGCCAACAATTAGGCCCACTCATGTAGACACTGTTTGAATGTGGCATCCAATACAGAGAGACTAAGGGATAGTCATTCCAAAGAGTGGAGCAGCCTACCCTACCTCCATATGTAGGCTCTATCTTGTTAAGACCTATGCAGATGTTGCTCTATGTAACAGAGAGCTACTTTAGAAAGAACCAAGCCTGTGAGACTTTTGAATGTAAAAAAAAACACTGCAGACTGAATGCAACTGATCAAAAACTACTTTTCAACATTCCCATAGTCTCAGAAGCGGTTTGCCATGTGTCATGGGGGTCTGCAGATCGAGAGAGAGAAGCTCAAAGCTTCCTTGGGATGTAGAGCTACCTGTGTGATCCCATGCCAAGTTTTAAAAAACTGAATCACCAATCAAAATATGCTAAATCAAATAACTATATACTTAAAATCTCATTCTTACATAACCTTTACAGGAAGTATGCAAGCTTTAGACCAGACAAAAGAAAATATTTCTTTACCCTGCGTGTAATTCATCTGTGGAACTCCTTGCCACAGGATGTGGTGATGGCATCTGGCCTAGATGCCTTTAAAAGGGGTTTGGACAGATTCATGGAGGAAAAGACCATCACAGGTTACAAGCCATAAGCAACCTCCTGGTTTTAGAAGTGGGTTTTTTTCTGTGCCAGGTGCAAGGGAGTGTCAACGGGAAACAGGTTATCTTGTTGTCTTGTGCTCCTTGAGGCATCTGGTGGGGCCAACGTGTGATACAGGAAGCTGGACTAGATGGGCTTTTGGCCTGATCCAGCAGGGCTCTTCTTATGTTCTTATTAGACGTACATCAGCCAGAATGAAAAAGTAACCAATGCACAGCAATGTAGGCAGGGCAAGACATTTGGCTAATGCAGTGGTTCTCAAACGTTTTAGCACTGGGACCCACTTTTTAAAATGATACTCCATCGGGACCCACCTAGCTTTATGAAACTTAAAAAAAGTGATCTAGAAAGAAATAATATATTTATTATAATTTATTATTATTATTATTATTATTATTATTATTATTATTATTATATTATTATTTAAAGAATTTCTACCCCGCCTTTCTCCCAACAAGGGCAATCAAGGTGGCTATTCTATTATATTAAATATATTAAATATTATATTATATTTATAAGCCTCTCAAGGCTTGAGAGGCCTTAGTTATGTAACCTAGCCTTCACCTGCCCCCCACTACCTGTCATTGACAGACTTGGAAAAACACACACCAAAAAAAAGACGCTCAAACATTTATCTCCCTATGTTTAGACAAGCTTGCAAACTGCAGGAGCTCAGCTGTTTGCAGGGCAATTAGCTGCTATCTTGCAAACTGCAGGAGCTCAGCTCTTTGAAGGGCAATTAGCAGCTATCTGATTTTTGAATAGCCTCAGGGCTTGTGGCAATTACTTACCTGATCTTTCCAATCACCCGGGACCCATCAGAAATCAGGTCGCAACCCACCAAGTCGATCCTGACCCAGAGTTTGAGAAACACTGGGCTAATGCATCCAACACCACTGGGAGTCAAACAAACTTACTTTTCCCCTATCAAAGTTCTGGATGATAGTGAGATGAAGATACTCTTTACGCTGCCATTCTGTTTGCATGGGATAGTTCAGGAATTCTCTCAGTGGCCGGTCTGACCATTCCAGCAGTTCATCATATAGCAACAGTGTGTAGGCCGCCTCTATAATGTGTTGTAAGTAAACATGAAGTAAATTTTATGTGAGCACACTGGGTCAAACTGACACTACTTAAAGCATGCAATTAGGGCTAGTGTGATTGTTTTTTTATTAAGTAAACAGCACCCCGGCTGGGCCTACAATGCGGACAAAAGATGTTTAATCCTCCACTTGTTGGATCAGGGCCCCAGCTGCTATTATTTGTCATGGAAAAAATAAGCTCCCCCCCGCCCAGCAAATAGCAGCTTCAGGGGAGGAGGGCAATCCAGATCAGAACTATGGTGGAGACAGATGGTTAAACCACCATGACATGGTCTCAATTCAAGAGGGCTCCACCCACCTACTACTTATTGAATAAAACAAACACGCTAATCCCAGTTACATGCTTCAAGTTTTACTCTTTTATACAAGAAAACAGTACTCTTCACATTAAAGCAGTACCAATTCATTTGTTGCTTTATATGTAAAGACATCCACATATCCACATATTTATTTGCAATGAAGTGGTATTAGAGGAGTGCCATAGCAACCTGTTTTATAAATGCCGACACAGAAACTGCAACACAAAAAAAATCACATGCCTTCTATTTGTTATACAGCGAAAGACAAGCAACATAGGAGTATTTTTTTCTCCCTCCTGATATGTTGGACAATGTAGGAGATATCATTCATTCTAAATAACACAACTGTCAGCCACATAAATCCCTTTGCAACTAAAGCAAGGCAACAGAACCCTAACAGGAGTGAATCATGATGTGGAAAATCTGTTTTATGGGTAGAAGGTTAGAAAGCAGAACATTTATAAAAAAGACAAAGTCTAAAAGGTTAGCCAGATCATTTCCAGGACTGAAATGGAGGTACACCAGCACACTGTCTGTCAAAGCTATCAAGCAGTACCACTATTTAAACACTATTCATTTTAGTCCCACACAAGCCCCATTGAAATACATGGAAGATTCACAGCAACCCAATTTGCAATTGTCACCAAGGAGCAGTATTGCCTGCCAGCTGTTCGAGGGAAGATTTAAATTTGACATTCAAAATGAAGAGGATTTGCCAAGAATTATTGGAACATAAAACTGGCCAGAAAAAGCAGATAGTAAGGCAACGCTAGAAGCATTTATGGATTCCAACTTTGTTGTTCTGATCCAGATTAACTAATAAGGTATATACTTGAAATTTCCAAGCATTTTAACATTAGGCTGGAGAATACGCAGGGATGTAACATTATTTCAATCCAGCAAGGGGCATGAGGGCATTCTCAACATCTGGGATGTTGGTAAGCAATGCCAATCATAACGTGAATCATTCTGAGAAAAAAAGAGACCTTCACTCCAATGCTTCCTCTGCCAAGGAGATTATATTCACTATGCACATGAAGATATGAAGTAGCAACCAATTGGTTATTCCAAAACTGCATTCTCAACAATGTCGTAACAGTTTGGGGTGAAGCTACTATGCCTTATCCATTACACAGGCCTTCTACCATGCAGAAAGTAGTCCTGTTAGCATCTACCTTACAGATTTGCAACTGAGTGACACAAAGGCTCAGTTCAGACATTGCTTGGGAAAATAAAGAATGTATCGTGGATTCCTGCCTCTGCCTTCCTCATCCCCTAGCACATTCAGATTCTCTCCCATCTTTCTTTCCTTATTTGAACAAACCATAGCTTTCTGTTACATCTGAAGTGGACAAACAGGTTTAAGAAAACCACTGTCTATATACAAATGAGGAATTGAAACCCAAAATAACTTCCCCAGATTATTTAGTAAGACTTACCTGTAAAGTTTTGTGCTTTTAGATGTAAATCATACAGTTTATGTATATACCGAATATACATCTCCTCCTTATTCAATTCTGTCTTATAAAAATTCTGGAATAAAAGCATATTGGAAAACAATACAGTATGTTGTAAAACTTATTGTAAACAATAAACTATGCTACTTTCTGTCTTGAATATCGTTCTCTCTCAGAAAGGCATCATTATCTCAGGGGAGTGGTGTGAGATTCAGAAAAACTTTGTACACTTGATGCATCTTAAAAAGAAACAATCACTTAAAATGTAAACTTAACAAATAATAAACAATTTAAACAGAATAACAAAAAAGATCCCTTTTAAAATAGGGATGTGTTTTGTGGTAAGGTATCGCTGTAACAAAATAAATTAAAACATAGAATTATTATTATTATTATTATTATTGTACAGTGTCAAATGTTATTCTGTTAAAAAAAGATATTTCCCAAGATTTGCATAGGCCCTTATATGTAATTATTTTTCTATGGGTTTGTTCACACTTCTTTATTTCTGTGTACTGGGAAAACTCTTGATTGTATTATCCATAGGAAAAAAAATCTACTATGCAATATGTTTGCCCCAATTGCGTACAAAGCCAGAATGACTGCCAATTGGCAGCACTACAAAGTTGATATTAGTATTGTAAATAAAACAACTGACAAATACAAATACAGAGTTTAGTCATCACTGGTAGTCAAAGCAAAAGTCACTATTCAATAAGATGCTTGCCTCAAGGTGCAGCCATGTCTTATTTGGGAATAATGTCAACATTTGCCTACAGCCAATCCTAACCAACTTTTCGGCACCGATGCAGCTGCAATGCAGCCCCGTGGTAAGGGAACAGATGTCTCTTTACCTTGAGGGAGTGTCTGTGACTGCCCCACCACCACAGAATGCAGCACGCATCCCGTTGGCACAGCTGCATCAGTGTGGGAACATGGGTTAGGATTGGGCTGCTAGAATAATTAGTTGTCACTCCTTTATGACACTGTAGTATGAACATTACATTTAATACAGTACAATGTTTATTTGAACATTTTTAACTGAAAACTGTTGTCCGTTCATGGACTTGCAGTCTCCTGGAGTCGGGAGTAAGAGACAGCAACGGCCAGCTGCCCACTATCCGTGGGGCCTCCTGCAGGGTAGCCAGCCTGCTTGCCATGACGGGGCAGCTGAGCAAGCATGCCCAATGCTGGCTGACACTACACGTGGCCCTATGCCAGTTCTCACACAGCTGCTGGAGCTCCTAACCAGGAGCTCCTTGAAGTGGTCCATGTCCTCTACTGCGGTCAGCACAGGACTCTTGGCGCTCCAGTGGAGAGAGGGGGGAGGGCAGAGCGGGAATGAGGAAGAGGGGAAAATGGGAGCGACAGTTCCGGCCAGCCCTAGGGCTAAGAAGGTCGAAGCCGGATGGGGGGAGGTCAGCTGAAGCCTTTGAAAGGGGTCTAAGCGCCAACCATGAGGCTTGACTGAGGAGCCCTTGATCTGGCTGGCTCATTACTCCCAGGGAGGTCAACAGGCTCCCACCGGATGGTGGGGGATCCTGGGTGAAGTAATCCTCCCACCATCTGGACTCCTCCCACCATCTGAGGCCCCTCTGTGACTTCACACCCTTGGGAACACCAGTGGCAACGCCTTTACCGCCTCTGATCATCCCAGGGTTGATGAACAGACCCCCTCAACGAGGAGGGCAAGAACACACCCCTTCACCCCTTTCCCCATCAAGTGGCCCGAGGCATCCAACTGTTTTTCTTGTTTTACTGTAGACCACAGTTTACTGTTAGCTTTCATGAAAGCTCCATAGAGCCATGGTGGTGAAAATTTAAAAATGCATCAATAAATATGTTTGTCTAGTTTTTATATCAGACAAATTCGCACAAATACTAAACAAAAAATATCCCCAAGAAAGGAACAATATTTGATACACAATGGAAATATGACGTACTGAATATAGAGCTCCTCACTGGAACAGCAAGATTAGAAATAGCTAGTAACTGGAAGGATTTAAAGAATCTTTCCTTCCAGAGATATTTAGGTAAAGTATGGGAAACAGCATGTATGGAGAAAATGACTATTAAAGATAGATTTTAAGAGGAGAGACTAAAATAGATAACTTTAGTAAAATTTGGTACCCCTTGTTAAAATTGGATAGGGAAACAGATATAGAAATGAATAGAACCGATCCACTGGTATATTGGTCAATTATTTATTAGGATTAGGATTATAATTATAAGTATTGTTAAATGTATTGTTATATGTATAAAGTATTGATGTTAGAATGTGATTCACAATATTGATATGGATTGTCATGAAATTATTTAATAATTTTTAAAAAAGAACATAGAGAATGTCGTATGGAGGTTTCAATGAATGTCGTATGCAGAATATAGAGAATTTGAACTTTTGTATTGGAACACAAAATTCACATGAGCCTGGAATGGGTTTGTGTCTGTGTGCGCACATTTTGCAAGCTCAAGGAGCAATATTGCATCCGCCCTAACCACAGTCTATTCAAAGAGGGTCATGGAGTTTTTAGGACAGATTTACAAGCAGGGAAATGGGAATTTAATCTCCTGGTTGTGAATCTTTTCTGCAAACTCCCATGTAGTTTTTCCATCCTAACTTAGAGTTTTTCACGACTACTGTATTCTTCAACCAATATTTTTCTGCAGTACAGCCATGGCTGCATCAGAAATGCTCTGTACACACACGTGTGTGTGTGTGTGTGTGTGTGTGTGTGTGTGTGTGTACCCACATCCAACTGATGACTAAACCACCACTGTTGTTCACTATCATTTGATGGCTATTATATAAATGACTTGCATGTGTGAATGAGCCATCACAGGCAAAAGACCACACAGCTTTCATATCACCTCTCATCTTTTATTAAAGCCATCTGAGGGCCAATTCAGATATGCACATTCATAGGACTGCACTATCAAATGGTGTCTAATACATGTGAATGAGCCACCACAGATCAAACAGCACATATAAAACTTTCTTTCTCTTGTGAAACACAATGCTTTTTATGTGCATCAGTTCCTACATTCACAGTTGTGAGTCATACAGTAACGTACATGCATGTGCAAACTGGTCCTTAGTAGAAGTTCCTTTTTAAAGACTACATGCACATTGCAAGTTGCAGAAATAATTGTAAGTGTATTGTCTGAAAGACAGTACATGCTACACACAACTAGTTCCAAGGCTACAAAACTCTGAGAACAAGACCACAATTTGCTTGGTCTCAACACGTTAGAGTGTCATTTTCTTCAAACATTATACAGTAATTGTTTGTCTTTTTAAACATGGAAGTGAATAGTGACAATGTGTGCAAATCCATAACAGAAACAGCCCCAAGCAAGATTCTTACCAGAGCACTTTGTCAAAAATAGTGGGATAAAATGTGCAAATATAGGAACAAATATGCCCCCCCTGAGCTTTAAATCACCAAACTGCATGTGCAATGAAATGCCAGTCATCTCTGCAGTCATTCTAGAGACAGCCTTCCCTCTGAAAACTGCATGCTTTGGAAGATCAACAACTTATCACTCCAGCTGGTGTTATTAACAGAAATTCCTTTTCCACACAAGAGCTAGATGAGCCATAAACAGCACCAAAAGGAATAAAAAACCAGCACTTTTGACTCGTCAGAAGAAGCTACATTGCACCAAGTTGTGAGACAAGCAGGCCTGCAGAGGTCTACTCCCACAAGCCCAAATGAACACTGCTGCTTCTTAGCTGTGTCGCGTGTGAAGTGCAATTCAGTGGTTGTACATACTCCAAGGCATTTGCTACATTATAAAGCTGTGCCTACGTGTACATCAGGAGAATATAATTTGAGACATTTAGGAAAGCAGGTGAAGTTTCCCACAAGCTTTGTCAACGGAAAAAGTACAGTCCATATTGATGGTTTCAAGGCAATGAGATGAAAAGAATAGAGCAGTCCGAGTCCATGGACCCAAAAAAGAACTGCAATTAAAATGTCACCAAGGTTTCAAGTTCTTATGGTGACACGCTCTTAGTGTTACGAAAATGCTTAAGAGCCTATTTGGCTCTTCAACTAAAGATGATCTATTTGGCATCTATTTGGCACTTGGACTTTGAATGAACATTCAATGAGTTCTGTTACTCTATCTTCTGTAACGTCTGGACTTGAAATGCTGATACCTTAGATTTAGGCTTCAGCATGGACATTGAAATCCCCCAGAATCAAAAGCCTGGGATATAACACCATGCTCAAAATCATCCTAGTCAACTCAGGCTGCAGTGCATCAGGGTGAACAGCATACTAAAAGAATCCCAATCCTGTCTTGCCCATTCAGCAACAGGAACAAAAACTCAAATTCAGAGAACAGCTTGACAGGGAAATGTTATCACAAAAGGCCATCACAACTACACCTTCCTTCCCCTGGAACTGAGGCTGCCGCAATCCTGGGAAACTTGGTAGACAAAACCAAGAGAGAGACTGAGACCAATCAGGACACTGTTAGACAGGCCAGGTCGCCCCTTTATCCAGGATTAAATTGTCACAAGTCATTTTGGATTTTGAATAGATGTCAGATGAACATAGTAGAGAGTGTGTTCGTGTGTTAATCCAAAGAATATGGCTGAAGCAGGCTGGTGAATTTGAGATTACCCAGCTACAAGCAAGATTCAAGCCTGGAATGCAGCCCCTCTGAAGTCAGATACCCCTTTTATCTCCCAGGAAAGATCTCCAAAATATGTAATAAACATCAATGGACTGCTTGATAAACAAATAATGTGACAGCTAGGCAGGGGGGTTGGACTAAATGACCTTGTGGGTCCCTTCCAACTCTATGATTCAGTCAAGATGGACCTAATAGAAGGCCAGTAAACAGTGCCAAAGGAAGGGACAGAACTCTGGATTGGCAAAGTTCAAGAGGAGGAGAGACACAAGCTGCCAGGGAGCAGGAGTCTGACAGAAGAGGGTTAAAAGCTGGGCCAAGAATCAGAGATGAATACATGCAGATGACAGCATACGTATGAATTCCAATCTCAGAAATTTAGCAGCACATAAGGCTGGCCATGTTAAGCTATATACTGTACCATGTGAGTATAACTGAGCCATATCCTAGTCCCCACCGGGCGGCTGGGCCGTTACACGGCCTCCTCCAACTTCTGCCAGCAAAATAGCTGGCGGAAATCTGAGGAGGCCTATCGGCCCTAGTCGCCGTTACACTCGGGGAAGGGGACAAGCGACCCCTTCTCCAAGTAGACTTTCCGCCGCGGGCTGCCTGCTGCAGGCTGCCCGCGGCGGAGATCAGGATCCGGCCGACAGCCTCGGCCGCCCGGCGGATCCTTAAGCAAGATTGGGCTGTTAAGCTAAAAGGGCTGCCACTAGAGCCACCAGTTGGAGGAAGGAATAGAAAGGGTAGCAGTCCTCAAATGACTAGTCCACTTTCTCCTGTAACTGCCTACCCTATGCCTTGTTGTTGTTCAGTCGTTAAGTCGTGTCCGACCCTTCGTGATCCCATGAACCACATCCCGCCAGGCCTATGCCTACCCTACCCCTACTGTACCCTACCCCCATGGTAGCTATATCTCCCAAGCTGCATCACCCTATTTATGGTAGCACCAAGAATCTCCACTTTCCCTCCATCCCAGACAAACACATTATTCTACATTAGCTGTCTCTCGAAAGATGATAAAGGAACACACTATAAAAGGACCAAAGGTTGCCCAAAACCAGCCACAGAAAAACCCCTTGGAACCAATGCAAATGTGAGAGGGAATAGGATATTTCCCCTAAATGCTTCTGTTGGCTTGCTCTCCCCAACAGCTTCTTAATGACAGTTGGATTTGCCTGTTGTACTGACGGTGATATTTCGGAGGGGAGGGGTCAGGCGCTGATCTATCTAGGACCATGGGTTGGTCCTGGGAGAAATACCTCTTGCTTAAAAAAAATGGAAATGGCCTTTGGAGCGAGAGACAACATGGGGGGCAAATCTGAAGCCTGCTAGATAGCAAAGACTAACGGTCACATTGTCAAACAGGAGTCCCTCAATACCATGTTCTGGAGTCTACTCTCCAGGAAGGATCAGAGCCACCAAACCCAGTTCCTACCAGGCACGCCAGAAGGGTGCCACAGTTGATGATATTGAAAGCCACTGAAAGGTCCAACAGACCCAACAAGGACACACTCCCTCTGTCCAGTCCTCTACGTAGGTTGTCAACTAGGGCGACCAAGGCCGTTGCCATCTCAGACCCTGGCTGAGAGCCAGACTAAATAATCAGTCTCATCCAGGAATTCCTGTAGATGGGTTGCCATTACACACTCAAGCACCTTGCCCAAAAATGGGAAGTTCAAGACTGGTTGGTAATTATCTCATATGGTGGGGGTTTAGGGAAGGTTTCCTCAGGAAAGGGTGAGCAACTGTCATTTTAAGGTAGTGAAACTGCATCCTCTGCAAGAGATTATTAATTAGTCTCTCTTCCCATCCAGGCAATTTCTCACCAGCAGCTTTTATTACCCAGGATGGGCAAGGGTCAATTGTGCTTGTGGACAACTTCATACTCCCAAGAATCCTATCCACATTCCCAGGCTGTACAAGCCCAAATATAAAACATAAAGCCCAACAACAACAACAACAACAACGTACATTGCCTCTCAAAATTGTAAGAAATGGATGAGCTCAAAACAGTAAAGGACATCATTGTTTGTTTTGTAGTTGAAGCTATGATGGATCATCACCTTAGCTTCTGATTCTAAAACCCTGCTAATGGAAAAATAGGTTGCATATGTTCCCTACCAAAAATACCTGTATGTGTCATCAGCTCAGACAGTGCAGATCACCAGTGAGAGGGTGGAGAAAGGGGGAAGTCAGGCGATGGATTCAGTCAAGGCAGGGCCCTCTCTTGCTCGCCAAATATGTGTCTAGTGCTGTTGGAACCAACAGTGTTGATTGTATCTTCAGCAGGTTATGGAGAACTCTAATTACAGTAGCAAGCTTGCAGCCTCCTGCTCCCAGTTCCCTGGATTAGGGCCAGTGTCTCTGAATGAAGGAATGCATTGTTGTGCTGTTTCTACAGATCGGTGTAAGAGACAGTGTGAAGGCCTCTGCTGCTAATGGAAGACAAACTGAGATATTTGCTGTGTGCATGTGTTTGTGAAAGCTGAACCTGTCTAAACAAGTAAGGGTACATCTTAAAGAGAAGGACTTTTTAGATATACTTTATTTTACACTTTGAAAGTTCTAACTTCAGAACACTGCCAACGCACAATTTCAAATGTGTACAGGCAGTGGCGTTCCTGGAGTGGGTGAAACACTCTAAGTGGTACAAGGCACTTACCACACTCCCTTCAGGACCGCCACTGTGTATAGAAAAGCTTCAAAAATGTCATTTTCTTTGATTCAGTGCTACCTCCATTCCAAACAAGGAGGAGCAACTGATGCTGGGGAGGTGGCAGCTGGGCAAGACTATATGCAACAGAGTCCAGGAGGAGGAGCAGAGCTGCTAGAACAGGGGTGCACAACTTCGAAGTAGGTAGGGGCCAAAATGAATAAACTAAACTTCTTCGGGGCCGCACGGGGGGGGGGGGGCGTGTCAAGGAACCGTGATGTCACTTCCTCAGGAAGTGACATCACGGGGTGTGTCCATGAGCCGGAAAATATCCGGAAAAGCAACATATTAATAAATAAATAAAGATATTTACAGAATTAAAATTCGGATTTGCCCTCCCGCCGCGAATCTGAGCCTCCTCTGCACATGGAGCAGCGACAGCGCCAATGGGACAAGCCCCAAAACCTCTACGCCCATTGGCACACAAGGGCCAATGGGCTCACAAGGCTCAGTGACTTCATCCTTCTCGCTTGGCGACCCAAGCGAGAAGGCTGCACAGCTACGCGGCTAGAGTGAAGACATCGGAGATCCCTCGGCGCTCTCTTCGTAAGCAACGCGCAACAAGGGATCCCCGATTTCTTCTGGGGCCACCGGAAATCCTTCGGAGGGCCGCATGCGGCCCTGGGGCCGCATGTTGTGCACCCCTGTGCTAGAAGAAGCAGATTCCCTCCTCCCTTTCCCCAACTCAGGGAGCTCTAAATTGTTGGTGAGCTGAGCAAAGCATAGTACAAAATGTGCCCAGAGACAATTCTCCTCCCTAAATTTTTATTTTGTTCCCACCTGCCAGCTCACATAATACTGACTCCTTCCAACTGGGTGATTGTATTTTTGCAACCTTGTCAATACACATCCACATAGAACATGAATATTTTATGGTTCTAGAATAGGTTTTTAATTCATTGGTGTACATTAAGCCTGCAGTAAGAACTGTACTTTCTATCCCTGTCTGGAAAGTAGACTATAATAAAATATGCTCATCTAAACATTCAGAACGTTCCTGTGAAATACCAAGATCTCCAGAATCAAAAAGGTACGCACCAAAAGGCTGACAGTACAGCCAATCTTTTTGCCATCCACTTCTCCCATTTTCATGCAGTCCCTAAAGAAGAAGTTAAAAAACATCTCAGACTAAATAAAGTTCAGGGCAACCAATTATGCATATTAGACAAAATGAAGTATTCAAGGGAAATTCTGTACTGACAGATACAAATATGATAGTGATTCAAAAATTAATAGCAGTTGATAGTCATCACATAAGCCAAATGCAAAGTAGGGTCACTAATCAGCAAAAAAAATGAGTAATTATGGTACGTCAGCCTAAAACTAAAATTGTATAATTATCCATATTTGGCCACAAAGTAAATTAACATAGTTTTTTTTTAAAGTATCATCATGTAATCAATTTAATTTGACTTACACTAAGGACCCAATCCTATTCAACTTTCCAGCGCTGATGTAGACGTGCCAACAGCGCTGATGTAGATGTGCCCCCCCCACCACAGGATGCTGTATCCTGGGGGGTGGGGCAGTCACAGAGGCCTCCTCAAGGTAAGGGAATGTTTGTGGGAATGCATTGCAGTGGCATCGGCGCTGGAAAATTGAATAGGATTGGGCCCTAAATCAATGATTTCTTTTTATGCAATTGGATTGCCTGGGTTTATAGGCAAACACAGAGCTGCCTCATCCTGGCTATGCTATCACGTAGATTTAAGATCCAAAGAACAGCATAATAGTACTGTGTACCTAAAGGGGCTTTGGGCTTGTGTTTCCTGAACAGCAGCTCCACATACCACATAGAGGTCACTTTTTAAAAGGTGGAGTATTTCAAAAGCAGGTTATGATATGGCACAGGAGGATGCTGTTTGAAGTAGTGTAATAATAAATATTTTTTAAAATTCTACTGGGCATGCCCAATCTCTCAGTGACACTTAAGGTAACTCTTTGGATCCTGGCCATAGAATCTAATCTTAAGTAACGTAAGATGCAATCCAATACACATTTACCTACCATGGCTTTGAAAGGAATTAGACCAGGAGTGTCAAACTCATTTCATATAGCAGGCTGAATAGCATTCATGGTGCCTGCTGAGGGTCAGAAGTGACATCATTAAGAAGGAAGTGATGTTATTGAACAGATGATGGCCAGAAATAAGCACTTTGTTCTCATGTAGGAACTCAGTTGCAAATAACAGAAGACGAAATTCGCAAATCTTGATCATATTTTCAAGATATGAGGGGGGGGGCAATTATCATGTGGACTACCCTTTCAGCTGTGCCACTTCTGCCAAGGCATGACTTCGCAGCTTAGGTGCTCTAAGTGGTACAAGGGCTGGGGTTGTGTGTGACGCTGCTGAAATGGCAGCCCGTGTGACAACTGGGCTCTCCCAGCGCATCGGCAGCAACTCCCTCTCTCACTCCTCTTGATCTGCCCCTTCCCCCATAGCGTTCCTTGCCTGCTGAGGCCTCCTTCCGCCTCTCCCTGCCAGAGCCTCAGCAGAATCAGCGTTGCTGAAAGGGCAGCACCTGGAGAACCCGTGGGACGGAGAAAGAGCTTCCTTGGGCCATATCCAGCCTGCAGGCCTTATGTTTGACACCCCTGGATTACACAAATTCATTGAGGACAAATCTATCTATGGCTATTTGTCATGATGGTTATTTGCTACCTGCAGGTTCAAAGGCAATATGTCTCTGAATACAAGTTGCAGGGGAACAAAGGCAGAAGTGTATGCATTTGTATATGCAAATGTTTATGCATTTGTCTCCTGTTTATGGGTTTCCCAGGAGGTGCCAGGTTGGCCACTCTGCAAAACAAGATGCTGAACTAGATGGGCCTATGGCCTGATCCAACAGGGCTCTTCCATTGAACTCAATGAAACTTACCATTTGTGTAGATATGCATAGGATTGCACTGTTATCTACTTTGTCAGCCCAATTCTAACTAGGACTGGGCTGCCCTTTACAACAGCAGAACACAGTTTGTGCCCACCACCACAAATGGCGGTGGTGCCGGAGGTCTGCTGTTGCTGCTGGCTACCCCCAGCAGTGAAGGTAAGCCAGCAGCAGGGGCAGAGAGCAGCAGGGGGTGGGCATAATGGGGAGGGGAAGGAATGGGGGAGTTTCTGGGAGGGGAGGAGGCAGGCAGGAGGCAGAACTGGAGAGGGAGGGGGCAGATGTCAGCAGCAACAGCATGCACTGGGTCCTAACCCTGTTCTCTCTCCCTTCCTCTCCTTGAACGTATGCAGCAAAATAGCTAGAACAGATCCAAGGAGATCCACTGGTGCAACAGATGCTTGCCCTAGAGAGTAAGGGATACAGTATGTGCTTCTTTGGTGCGGGTGCATTGGCGGTGGGGGATTTAGTTGAGATTGGGCCCTGTGACATGGAAAGCAAGGACACAGATAATAAATATAACATCATTTTGAACACTGGCTTGAATATTTTTAGTAGGTTACTCATATATGTATAGGAAAAATGGTATGGATTCCCATTGTTCAAGGATAAAGAGGGAAACTGCCTACGAACCTGAAATGATAAAGGGGACTGCAGAATTCAAGATATGTAGGTTTGCTTTCTGGCATTGAAGATGCCATGTTTGATTTTAAATAACATACATATAGCCCAATCCTAAGTGTGAGTTTAATAGCACTTAGAACCACGTAAATACACAAAGTACTGTATTGCAGTCAGTCATTCTGTGCTTGGCCGAGTACCAGAACAGGGTATGTACAAGAAAAGCATTTCTACTGTACTAAGGACAGGATTTACATTACAGGCAGTCCCAAATACAAAGCCAGTGATTTCTCCATTGACAAGTGCAACTCATCCAAAGGTGGTGAATTGAAGTATGCTGCTCCATAACTACCACCACCCACCCACCTAGTTAGGAAGAACCTCTATCAAACTACATGGAGGAATGAGATCATCACAGGCTTAGCTGGATAGATTCTAGCTGGATAGATTCTCCAGGCTATTCCTACTCTCTGGACTGTGGCTTACCCATCTATAAAAGACAAAAATAATCAAAAAATTGAGACTAGTGCTACCTGTCTCCTACATACAGTATGGTCTGCTTCGTCTGTTTATTTATACATTTTCTGGCCACAGATGGTCTTTCACTATGCCAAACATACAGAGCCTATGATAATTAACCTGTATGAAAAAATTAAATATCTATGAATTAAATATCTGTTGTAGCTGCAGAAAGCAAAGAAGGGTTGCAGTGCCCCTTGTATAGGATGAATAAGAAAAGGCATGGCAAGGGTATAGCCTGACACTGACACAACTCTTGATACATACACTCAGATCTAGTGTACAGGTCAGGGGCATCTAATATAATATTTGCATCTAACATAAAACTGATCCACAGATTTTTGCTTATGTAAGAGACATGCTTAAAGCTGATCTACCCATTCAGAAAAATGACATGAGAAGGGCTGTATCACTTTAGAATTTAAGTCAGGAGTATCACTTTTATTTTTCCTCCCAAGGGGGAACATTCCAACAACCCTCCTGGCACATAGAAATCTATTCTAGAAAACTGTCATAGATCAGGTTAGCCTAGAACCCTTATTCCTGACATGTAAGCTTTCTACAGGCAAGGAGTTTTTGATGTGTAGAGCATTCAAAGATGTTAACTCCACACTAGGACCCAGCATAGGTAAGTGACACCATGCGATTTTCCTGAACATTTACATCAGTCCTTAGTTTGATTATGTAAGTGTAAAAGTTCCCTAAAGGTCATAAAACAGAGTTAAGATGATTGTTTTTTAATCTCCATTGATGTCTACTTTATTCATTTTCATATTCTTCCTAAGAAATATTCTTTGCAGGAAAATACTGACATGAGATTTTCAGACAACGGAATATTTCTTGCCATAAAGCATGCAAGGATTGCTCACCTGTAGTCCAGCAGCCTCTCCATTAGACGGGTTACAGTGGCTATTAACGAAACGCCACTTTCTCTCCATGTTTCACGTTCAATTTTCTTCAGCAGGCTGGAAGGAATGAACCCAGGGCAAAATATCAGCATTTATTTTTATCGGTTTCCATAACAACCAATTTATACTCAAAGGTACCCAAAAATGCCTTAGCAATATCTGTTCATTCATAGATATTTAATTTTTTCATACAATGCACAACTGCAAATATTGTCTTACCTGGGATAAGGACCAAAGAGTGGGATTCTACTCCAGGAAGCATTGACAAGGCAAATTGATTTTTTTTAGGTTAGCCAACTCCAAGACAAAACACACAGTGATAACATCCTATTTTCAAAATATATCTAGACATTTCACAGACTTTACACATAGAAGATTGCGGATTTTATCACATTATCACTCTATTGTGCTCTTCATTAGACCTGCATTTCAGCACCAAGAAAAGAAACTGAAGATTTTGTTACCTAGAAGAGAGCATTTCCCATCTCACAGCTCCCTTTCGATGAGATTTCAAATCTTCCCAATGTAGGATTTTTTTCGTACTTTAGTCGACAGTAGTTCTGCACCCACACAATTTACTGCATTGTAACTGCCACAGGAAAAGCCTTTTCCTGAGGAGATTTTTTTAAAGAAAGCTTCCCTTTTGCTTACTGTTATTTATGCATTTTCATCATATTCATTTAACCATTCAATAATTGATTGGGTTTTTGTGGCAAGTATTAGTCCAGTTCTCTGCGTCCATTAGAATCAAATCTTTTGAGCTCACTAGATATATGCAAGTATAGAAACAGAACCATTGGCAATATCATCTATGGACACTGACCAGCATTTCCTAAATTTCAAAAAAATGTGAGGGTTCAAGTCTGTCTGAAGACACAGCTTTTGCCATGGATGCCCCTCCTCTAAACCCAGATACGTGAGGCTGGCTGATAGTGGTGATGAGGAAAAGGCATTCTGCACAAGGTGAATGTTACTATCTCCTTTAATACTGCTTCACATATTCCAATATTCACACATTCTGAACTCTAGCATCCTCAAAGTGTCAGAGAGGGATTCTATAAGCACGGTGAAAATGCTCAAGAGTCCATCACATCTATACTTTATTTGCAGAAGTATCATGGGAGCAGCTTGAAATACTGTTACTGGGCTATGTCTTTGGAAAGGTAGGAATGCCAAGCACACTGGAGAAGGGGGAAAGGTTTGCTATCAAGCTCGGCTTAAGCAAGGCAAGCAGGACAAAGTCATAGAAGTGCAGGTTTAGGAGTCCAAATTACAGTCTAATCAATGCTCCAGTATAAGGTCTATATTAGTACAAATTGTCAGGTCAAATATACAATAGGTTCTTTCAAAGAAGGTGGATGACAAAAGCAGACAAAGTATCTAGAGACAAAATGGAAGAACACAGCACCAAAAAACTCAATAAGGTTCATCAACAAGGCAAGTGTACAGTAGTTAAGAGACTACTAAAGTAACAGGGCACGACCAAGTAACAGCACATTTACTGATGCTAAAATCAGAACAGCCAAGGGCAACCCTGCACACATATGCGGAAAAAAAAAACCAATCATACTTAAGCTATTCACAAAACCACCTGAACACATGGTTGCTGCAAGAACATATGGGGGCCACCTGCCATAGCAAGCCAGTTGTGCATCCCAGCTGCCTTGTGTAGAATTTGACCTTCAGCATGTGTTGGGAAACTCTAGTTTTCTGGCACTTCCAAACACATTCTAAAAACGGAATCCTGAATGTAGACATGACTAGCTTATTATGGGCTGGGAGGTACCACACAGATCTTTCAAGCACTTTTCCCACGCCTACCATATGACCAAGGGCTGTGTAAATAACCTCTTGCTAATCCAGTTCTTACGTTATCTGTGAAGCTTCCATGCCATGCATTGCCAGCAACAGCCAGCCTGGAGGAGTAACTGTGCAATTCCAGTCTTAACACTTTCATAGAGTCTAGTCCAATGTCCATTCTGAGCAGCAGTGTCGCGCTAGGTGGGGCGGAACGCTATGTTCCGCACTACTCTGACCCTCCATTTACTCTCCGGCACAAGGCACCCCGCCCCCTCGTTGTCGGAGCCATTCAGCGGAGCGAAGGCAACGCGCAGGAGACTCCCTGCGTGTTGCCTTCGCTCCACTGAATGGCTCCGACAAGGGGGCGGGGCACCTCGTGCCAAAGAGTAAACGGAGGGTCAGAGTAGTGCGGAACATAGCGTTCCGCCCCACCTAGAGTGACACTACTGATTCTGAGTATATTTAAGAATAAGATGGTAAGTAGAAGTGTGAGAGTGCTGACTGCTGGACTGTGGATCTAACTCCTCCCCCCCCCCCCCCCCGCCCAGATAAAGTCTATTGTTGGATGAGAGGAAGTAAAGACTATGCAATTATGGAATAAATTAGTTGGGTAAAATAAGGCTTGAGAAATAGGTTGGGGACACTGAGGGTTGTTTCACTCTTTACAAAGCAGGTGTGTTTCCAAGGTGTCCACAGCACAGTCAACCCTGTGACATCTGAAGGCGAGATGCCCATGTAGCGGAATGCTGAAACCAACAGCAACTCCTTGGCACACATCTCTGTGTGTTTACAGACATATGTTTCTGTGGGGTCCCCCTCGGAGGGGAGTCCTGCAGGGGGATGTCTAGAGGGCTATCAGTGTCCTCCAGAGCTGCCCCGTCAATAGCCTGTCCTATTGCGGGGGTTCCCCTAATCTTTTCCGCGGAGGGTCTTGCCCTGTCCGCACCTTCCCCGCCGTTGGTCTGGATCCAGGGGTCAGGCTAAAGGGGTAGGGGCAGTTTGCCAAGGCCTCAGAGCACGAGGAGGGTGGAGGTTCCGCAACCCTAGCACCACCTCTCCTCTGGAGTCGGCTGATCCCAGGCTTCGAGGTAAGACACGGCTTCCTCGGAGCCTCCTAGCCAACTGCCTCATCCCTGGCCGGCTGCTCTTTATATACCCCTTCCCCCGCCCTCCTAGGTGACTGACAGGCGAATGAGCCTATCGGCTCATTGCCTGTAGTTGCCGGTGGGAAGGGCGGCCTGACGCGAGGTCGGGCTCGCCCAGTAGCTTCCCCTGAGCCGTGCGCATGCGCACGGCTCCTCTGCGGGCAGGGCCCGCTGTTGCGCTCCCTCCGCTCTCCCAGCGGTCCAGGGCGGCTCGTCGGGCCCGGCAGAGGGGCCTGGTCGTGCCCCCTGGTCGGGGACGGGTGAAGGGGATCTTGCCGAGGCCAGGGCTGGCGGCGCTGGAAGGCCTCGCCGCTCGGGACGCTTCTCTTCCTGGACCTCCGGACGCTCTGTGGCCGTCGCCGCCCTCGTTGGCCCCTGGGAGCGTTCGGCTTCTTCGATGGGTGATGGGGTAAGTCTGGGGTCGTCCGCAGGGGCCTCCCGGGTGCCTGCGGAGGATCCCTGACAGTTTCTACTTTAGATGTTAGGGAGTTTACCAGTGGACCTCCAGGAATGACATTTGATGCTTAAAGCATGGAACAGTCCAGAGGGCCACATGGGCTCTGAAAGGTTGGACTTCATTTATCTCAATGTATACAGGACAAGCAAGAAAGGTACTGAATTCAGATGGAAATGGTTAAGAGATGAGGAAATTGCAGAAAAGGAAACTGTTCTCTGGCCCTCAACATTTCTCCCCTACAATATATCAAAGACTTCCTAGAGGTGAGAGAGCAACTCAAAATAAGGTCTGCAATAATCTTTCAGAATGGATACAGATTAGCCAATTTAAATACAGGCTTTTCTTTCCATTGATATTTTATCCTAAGTACATACAATGTGAGGGCGTTCAAGAATTCATACAAAACCTTTGCATCATTGACCTTTCAAATATAATATACAAAGCAAACATTAATAACAAAAGAGGCTCTCAGACACAAGCCTCTGCTTTCTCAGTCACTATCTAGCTAGAAAGTAAGAGGAGTGAATGGTATTCTGGCTCAGCTATCCTTTTCTGAGGCAGAAACCTTTTTACATTCTTTACTGGAATACTTTATTTTCTCTCTTTGATCCTTTTCCGGAGGTCTGTTTGCTTTCTAAAACCCCAAAGTAGAACTGTATTTCTTTAACCTGGAGCTAGATTGTCTCCCTTTAGCACTAATCCTTGCTTAGTTGAACATATGTCCAGAATGTATGTCTCTCCCCTCCCGCCCCCCCCCCCACAAAGTGAACAAATAAGGGTGGCTTCCTATGCCCTATTCTGTACTCATCTACAGAAACTCAAGTATAAAACGTACAGACTGACAGCGCAATCCTATCCAGCTGTCCCATTGGTGCAGCCAGTGGGGGAGGGCAGAACGGGAGGCTTTGGAAGGGAAAGGAGATTTAAATCCCCTTTAAAGGGGGATGTAAAGGGGATTTAAATGCCCTTTCCCTTCCAAAGCCTCCCGTTCTGCCCTGCCCCACTGGCTGCACCAGTGGGGGAGCTGGATAGGATTGCGCTATATGTCAGCAATGAATGGTACATGCATAAATTGCTGTTTTCCCTTTAAAATACACAGGCACAGCAGAAAAGATTAGCATTCTGCATCTGTGTATTTTAAAGGGGTAAGCAGTTACTTATACCTGGGTACACCCTTCACAAATGAAGTAGAATGCACATATTTTGCATTCAGGTATCTACAGTATACCAGAGATACCATTTAGTATAAAAGGACTGCCTTTAAGGTCAATAAAAAAGAATTTCCACTAATGCAAGTGTTCTTTAAATAGAGTACAGTAGCTGCCTATATGTCTGTTATTGCTTTTTTAAAAAAAACATTTGTTTTATTTTTTTGACTGAGACAATGTTGTAATTGATTTGTGTATGTTTTTGTCATCCACCTTCTTTGAAAGAACCTATTGTATATTTGACCTGACAATTTGTACTAATATAGGTCTTATACTGGAACATCGATTAGACTGTAATTTGGACTCCTAAACCTGCACTTTTATTCCATAGTTGGGGCGCCACAGCCAAGAAGGCCCTATTCCTCGCCACCATCCCCCTCACCTCCATCAATGGTGGCACGGTTAACAGGGGACCCCCTGATGACCTCAAAGTACGGGTCGGATTATAAGGAAGGAGTAATAATCAACTGCTTACTTGAGGAGTAACTGCTTACTCCTCAAGTACCCTGGTCCTGTGTAAACAATTACAATGACCCTGGAGAAATTGCAAAGTTTCCATGTTACAATTTACAGGTTAGTACAGGTTAGTAAAGCATGCTCAAGTGAAAACAATACGCCAGTAACACCTCCATTTTTAGTAACTAAAAGAGACACCTCTTTTATTCTAAATCTGCCACATTTGGTCTTTGTTCTGTGTCATAGAACAAAGACCAAATGTGGCAACTATGTGAAGGCTGCCGAAAGATTGATAACTGCTGTTTCACAAAGTATTTCACTGTAATTGAATTTACTTAGAATCAGTTGCCAACTATATTTATTTTATTACTTTAAACAAAGATGACACCTGTGATTTGTTTCTGAAATCAATTAAAAAACCTTTAATGCTTATGAACTGCTTTAAACAGCATTGCTTTGGAGATATTTATTTATTTTTTCACATTTTTATATCGCCCTTCCTCCAAGGAGCTCAGAGTGGTGTACATATTTCCTCCCCTCCTTTTTGTCCTCACAACAACCCTGTGAGGTAGGTGGGGCTGAGAGATAGTGACTGGCCCAAGGTCACCCAGGAAGCTTCGTGGCTGAGCGGGGATTTGAACCTGGATCTTCCAGGTCTAAGTCCGACTCCCAAACCACTACACCATCCTGACTCATCCAGATACTGTATAGTAGAGGTTCCCAAACGCCTGGGAAGAGCCTCCACTGCCAGGGCCTTCCCAGGAGTAGTGACGACATGTCCAGGATTGCGCTGCCGCGTCCAGGATTGCGCTGCTGCCGCCAGGGGCAAAAAGTGCCCGTTTTACCTTCGTTGGTGGCTGTGGAGGTCCTGTGGGGGGGTGTGGGGACCCTACGGGCTCCTCTGCAGGCCTCCCCAAGCGTTGGAGCCATAAAACCAGAAGTAGGTCACGATCATGTCGGAGGGCCGCTCTGACATCTGCAGAGGGGCCCACAGGGTCCCTACATGCCCCCACAAGACCTCCACAGCCATCAACGAAGGTAAAACAGTCTCTTTTTGTCTCCAGCGGCGGCAGCACAATCCTTGACGCTCTGTCGACGTCAATGCGGGTTGCCACGCCCCTTAAACCTTACGTTTGGGAATTTCTGCTGTATAGGGAAATCAATTTTTTTTATGATCCATTCCAAGATCCAAGAGACCAAGGCAAGTTCAGCTAAAGATGAAAAAGTTACCTCTCATAACAAAACCTACCTGTCCCCACCTTACATTACAGAATGATCACTAGAATCCATGGTTTTGTCCATTTCCGCAGCTAACAAAATTACAAAAAACCTATGTTTCTGCACTGCCTCATAACCACAGGACTCCCTATTCTAATATTGTTTCAACTTATCCACACATTTTAGGAACTTATTTCTAAAAAGACATACAGTGTATACAGTTGTTTAAATACAAGGTGAAGAAAATCATTTTGAGTAACATGACAAGTCTAATAGAAACTCTTCTGGTAACAGTTCCACCCTGCACCCAGTTCCCTACAACACTGGCCTCCGATTCAGATACTCACACACATTCAACACATCAGGCATTAAGTCATAGTCAACACATCAGGCATTAAGTCATAGTCCAATCCTGTGGATCCCGCCGGATCCTATCCCCGTTCCCCGAGGTCTCCTCAGTCTACTCGGGGGAAGGGGATATTCATCCCCTTTCCCCGGTGTAACTCGGGGAGGCCCCAATGGGTCTCCTCAGATTTCCACCAGCTATTTAGCTGGCGGAAGTCGGAGGAGGCTGTGTAATGGCGGAGATGGCCCGGGAAGAGGACAGGGATATGGCAGCCACCATCCCTGCCCCCCTTTGGGCCGGCTCAGCCAATGGCCCCCCTCCCTCGCTCCTCCCTCGCTCCCCCCCTCCTTCTCCAGCGGCCACGGGGACGATCTGGCAGCAGAGTGAGGGCTCCCTTACTCTCACGTTGTCACGAATGTGCTTTATGGCACGTTTACCATGCCTTGGAACGGTGAAGCGCTCGCTACGCCGTTTTAACTTTGGGCGGGATTGCGCCCTCAGTCTTCTCATACAGCATCTTATACATTTCTGGTCTTTCAGCAATAGGGTTTATAAAACAATTTGTTCCAAGTACAGAACCACACACTCTATAGAAGCTGAGGGTGTAAAGCTAAAGCTTTGACTATACCTTTTCTGATAGCTTTCCCCCCTCAACATACAGACACGTTTAAAGTGCAAGTGCAGTTCATCAATGGTTGACTAGAATGCACAGACATCATGTCAACTTGCTACCGTGAACAAGATCAGTGTGGAGTACAACCCAGACAACTGAAAAGGGGATACTATTCCTGGAGGACAAATGACCCTTCTGGTGACCCCTCTGTCTTTACAAAGGGCTGAATAGTACACTCTGCTGTCTCATAATCAATCGGAAGAAGGGAAGGATACTTTCATATGTATAGCTTTCATCTTTCCTGAGTTAAAAGCAATCTTGAGAATTAAACCATCCATTGATTTTGTCCAGATACAAAAATGATTTGCAGCTTGTCATATCCACTGGAGAGAAGAGAATGACATATAATAGCTTCTGTAATCGTTGCTACAATCTGAGAAGAGCTCAATAATCAGAGTAGCTTCAGCTAGCCACCCTGTACCTAAGTACGTTTGTACGGCAGCCGCTGCACATGTTTCCTATTCCTCTTCATCTAGTTGACATTTTGCTGAATCAAAATATCAGCTTCAGATTTCACCATATTAAGAGAGTATGGTAGAAGACATAAGTAGCAATTTTCTGAATGTTGGTGACCTTTAAGTAAAATGAATTCATGACAAAAAATACAGCTTCAAAATAGCACTACTGTATCAAATGTTGGTTGTTTTAAATAGTAAGATTTCTGAAAGTACTCTATTTCTTTTCATGCACAAATGTTTTGAGAATAAAAGCTATTAGACATGGCTGTCCATGGTGCTAAATGTATCACTTATTTTAAATGGAAAATGGATGTGATTAACAGCCCAATGCTGCCTAGGGCCACAACAACGTGCAAAACCTAGAAAGAATCGGGCCTATGGGCCTCCTCCCTATGGGCTTCCTCGGGTGCGCGCCAGCAAAATGGCCGGTGTAAGGCCGGCCAGGCCCAGGAAGGGGGATAGGAATTGCTGGAGCGCGCTGCCGATAATCCCTCCACCATCCCTGGCCCAGCGGGCCAATCACTCCCTCCCCTGCCAGTCCAGTCTGCCCTCCCTCCGCCGACCGGTGGCAGGGACATACCTGCTCAGTGCAGCAGATGGGCCGGATGCCAGGCAAGTAGGCCAGTGCCGGCCTCAGCGCTGGCATGGCCTATTCAGTAGGTGTCGAAAACGTGACTTACGGCAAGTTTACAACACCCTGTGCCAGCGGAGCAATTGCTCCGTCTGCGCATAGTTACGGCGGATTGCGCTGTAAGCCAGTATTTCAGGAACAGAAATATTATCGGCACAATCCAGTTAAAAAAAATTAGGCATTCTTAGGTAAAACATGCACTAAATTTTTATCGAACAAGGCTGTGGCTCAGTGGCAGACAACCTGCTTTGCATGCAGGAGGTCGAGGTTCAAACTCTGGAATCTCTAGGCAGAACTGGGAAAGACCCCTCCCTTCTGGAACTCAGGTGCCAGTCAGTGTAGACCAAAGATTTTCAATAGATGGATGAAGACCCAGAAATGGGTTGTGACTCTACCTCAGGCGAGTTGTGACAGCGCTGCTACTACCACTTTGCTTTGAGGCTTAGGCCTGCACAGTTTAAACAGTAGCCAGGGCCATCCTAGATGAGGTAACTCTCACCAGGGACTGGCTTTGGAGAAGTTGCTGTGGCCAAGTCCCCCAGTAATCAGTGGGCCCCCTCATTCTCTCCCCTATTTGATTGCTCTCATCTGCCACAGAACTTCCTCTGTTCTCTATCTTGCCTTGCCCGCCTCACCTCATCTTTCTCTCTCTTTCAAAATTTAGAGCACATTGTTGCCTTGTTACTTGTTGCCTGATAATCTTTTCATTTCCTTTATTCTGAATGCATGAAGCATGACCTGCATGTACACATGGCACTGGGCTACTGCCAGGACAGGATAATCCAGGCCAGTAATGTGACTTGGACTGATGGCAAAGCAGGGGCGTCACGACGACGCGCGACACCCCTGAGCGGGGGTGCGCGTCACCTTAAGGGGGAGGCTCCGCCCCCGCGCGTGACGTCACGCGCAGGAGCGGAGCGCCCTCCCCGCTCCATTTTTGGCTCATTTTAGAGCCAAACGGACACAGGGGAGGGCGGGCGGGCCCGCCTCCGCCGAAAAAGTGTAAGTGAGGGGCATCGCACGTCACCCCTATACGCGCGACGCCCCCTGGCGGCCCGCCCCCCCCGCTTCCCCCCGTCGACGCTAGTGTGGCAAAGAGCCTCAGACTCTGCTAAAGTCATTAGCAACACAACAGAAGGGACTCCAACCTTAGCTGCCCTCATCAACTCCATGACCACAATCAAAGAGTCCATGCTAATGAAGCAACCTTGTCCGGACCTTGTCATGAGTTTTTTTTGCTGCACCCTTGGTAAGGTACAAAATAATAGCAGTATCCACTTAGGGCCAGGGATGAGCAATCAAGGGCCATCAACTCACAAAAAAGGTCCCTTGATGAGCTCACCCCCGAAAAGATCCCATAAGATTCTATGAGAATAAACACTATAAAAAGTCAGGTCACCAGACCTTCATATCTTTTGTCCCTCACTCATCTGTCTGCCTTGCTGCTGCTAAGTTTATTCATTTGACCCACTGATGGGTAAGCCACCCCTATTCCCATTGCTACCCAAGAACTACCGTGCCAAGCCAGCACCCAGGACCAGTAACCATCTGTTCCCTTCTCCTTTCCAACCATCTCCCCTTCCTTTCCTGGAGCACAACCAAAAGCTGCTTTGCCAGTGAGGACAGCCATCCCTTATGAGACACCTAGCAATGTTCCCCTTTCCGGCGCTCTTGCCCTGCTTTCCTTCTTGAGTCAGCTACAGTTAGCGTTGAGTGAAGTTCCTGCACATGCATTAAACCTCCTTTCCGGTTTTATATCCCACACCTGAACAGAAGGATTACTTGGTCTCAACATCCTACCGCTGCAACTCCTGAAACGCAGTGCACGTAAAAGAGCGAAATGAACTGACAACCTTGGTCCTTTGTGCAGCCCTGCCATTGACCCACAACCCCCCCCCTACCTTTCCTTGTCTCATGTGGATTCAAATAGATGATACACTTAGTACCTCTATCTTTCCTTCCTTTGTGTGAGTACTGTGTTGTGTGTGGATTTATTTTTAGTATATTTCACACTGTTTCAGGGGAAGCATGAGATCAACCACAGGCCTCCTTTTATTTAGGTGAATTCCCTTAACTGTCATGGCAACTACTCAAACTCAGTTCTCCAAGCCCCTTTGAACAGTTGGCAGTGCTGGTTAGCAGTAGCATCACTAGGACGCCCGTCACCCTGGGGCAGGGGGCGCGCGTCACCCTAGTGACGCTCTGACATGGCGACGTGGGGGGGGACGACCCGGCTCCCCCCCCCACGTCGCCCTCCGAACGCTCCGAGGCCGGCCCGGGAGTCGGCCTCAGAGCGTCCGACCCCGTCGGCGCTCCAGGGCCTTCTGAAAGAAGGCCCACGCAGCGCGTTCATCCGGGTATTTTCCGGATTTTCGCGCATGCGCAGAGACCGTTTTGAGGGCATACTCACATACTATTGAAGAGTTCTCTGTATGGCTTTTTGCCCTCAAAACGGTCTCTGCGCATGCGCGAAAATCCGAAAAATACCCGGATGAATGCGCTGCGTGGGCCTTCCGAGGCCGGCTCCCGGGAGCCGGCCTCGGAGCGTCCGGAGGGTGGCAAGCGTCACCCCGTGGCGCACGTCACCCCCTGTCGCCCCCCCCCCCGTCACGCTCCAGTGACGCCAGTGCTGGTTAGAAGGATTTGCCCAGTGGGAGAGACTAGCCCAGTGGTTCCCAAACTGTGAGGAATGGCTCCCAGGGGAGTCATGGAAATCAGTCAGGGGAGCCACAGAAACCAGCCTCTCAGAAAACAGCGTGATGCCAATTAGTGGGGATTCCTTTCTGATTGCTCTTCCAAGCATACGTAACATCTCGAAGTGAGTCAATTTGAAGCTGGCGTTTTGGGAAGTCGTTACTTCCTTTACTTACCTTACCCCTTTCCTTGTCCTTTGCAGGACGGTGAATGCAGTGGAGGAAAAGGCATCTGCGTTCAGTTTAGTGTTGGCTGGGGGCATGTTTGAGAGGGTCACAGAGGGTGGCATGGTGGAGCAGTAATTATAGTGGAACTTACATTCCACAAATCCAGGAGGCTAATGTAGAATTCAGTGGAGCATGCTGCCTAGGATCCGTCGCCCTTCCCGGGTCTGGCCACCCAATCACTCCTTCCTATTCCACCCTGTTGCACCCTCCCCACGCCCCCCCCCGGCCTTACCTGTGTTCGCCAGTGGCAGCCTCTGTCCCGCGGAGAGTGAGCAGCGCTGGCCTAAACGCCAGCACCGCTTATACTCCGGGTGTCGGAAACGTGCCTTATGGCACGTTTGTGACACCCTGGAGTGTGACACCCTGGAGCGGCACAGCAGCAGGCACACCACTCCAAAGTTAGAGGATTGCGCTGTCATTCATGTTCACGTACACACACACACACACACACACACACACACACACAGTTTAGCTCAGTTTTATGACAGCAGTTAAATATTATTATATTTATTTCACAGTGCAAGGTTTTAATACTTTTAGTCCAGAATTCTTACATGAGAAAAAGTAACATAATAGAAACCAATCTGGTCAACATTAACTTTACCAAGAAAGATTTAATAAATCTTCCTGAAGACTTATATACCTTGCTTTTAAAAATCTTTATTGCTCTTCTAACAGTCCAATCCTATCCTATGCATGTCTACAAAAAAGTTAAGTCCCAGTGACTACAATGGGACTTACTCACATGTAAGATTGCAGTCTAAGAAACTTTAGTAAGCATTTTTAGCTTTCCTAATTTTAACAATAAAATGAATAAGAAAAGCATTACTTTTCAAATTAAACCGAAAACACCATAATCTTGGTAATTAGAGATACAAGGACAAAATGTATCCGCTCATCTACCTAATTAACCCTGATGAACGAGTTTTCTGTAAGACAAAGCACTTCAATGCTCTAGCTGCATCTAGTTTTCATCATTAAACAATTCTCTAAGCTAACTGTTAAGACTCATTTATTACTCACATACTATTGAAGAGTTCTCTGTATGTTTCGTCACCTTTTCCTTCTGACATCAAGCTATCCAATTTGTCAATCAGTTTTGCCTCCACCTGTAAGTAAGATATGTATATATGTATATATGTCTTTTGGAGGATATAAATCAAATTCTTTCTCAAATTACAAAAAGAATCAATCCCCCCCAGCCCCACAAAGGGTTTTATTACACAAGTGTCCTTATATGAAGACTCAGAAATCTAAATAGGAGCACTTATTATTCTTTCCCTTCTAGAGCTGTAACCATCTCACAAGAACCACCTCACGTATGGTACATGTGAACTAATTTAAGTGGAACAACGTGACTTTAAACTACAGGCTGAGAAGCATTTGCTGCTGCTAAGGCAACTATTTATGGAGCCAACAAAACAGCAGTCAACCTAACTCTCCTGCTTGCAATCCCACCCTAGGACTGCAAAAGGAAGACATCATATACATCTCAGCATAAAAGCAGCCCCTTTGGTCCTCCTTCCTTTTAAGTTAATTTTTTATATATATATTTTATATAGAGAGAGGCCGCCTTTCTTCTCTGAAAGAAGAAATCCAAGGCAGTTTTACAGTTAAAGGTAAACACGATAATAAAACAATTTAAAACAACAGCAAAACACCAGAAACAGCAATAAAAACAACTAGTGGAACACAGTTAGGGCACCCAAATGCCTGACAGAAAAGGAATGGTTTAGCACGCCTACAAAAGATGGGTGTCATTAAACTGGGTACCACAACCAAGAAGGCCCTCTACACATGATGATCGCTCAAGCCTTTGCAAATGATGGCACATGTAGGAGAGCCTCTCCAGATGACCACAGGGAACAGACTCATTTCAGAAGAGATTCATGCACCTAGGCCCTAAGTCACATAGGGCTTTAAAGGTAACAACTAACACCCTGAATTGCGCCCAGAAGTGCATTAGCAGACATTATAGATGATATAACAAGGGCATGACATGGTCACAGCCCTTGGCTCCAGTTAACTACCTGGCTGCCGCATTTTGTACCAAATAATCTTCATAGGCAGCCCCATGTAGACCTATTATAGTAGTCCAATCTATGTTACCAGAGCATGGATAGCCAAGGCCGAGTCTGACTGACCCCAGGAATGTGCACAACTGACTGGTACACCAGTCAAAGCTAAAAGAAGATATCCATCACTACTCTAGAATAGCATTATGATCACCTGTATTTCTCAATGCTGCTTGGAAGTATAATACTAAAACATATCCTGCTTCGGACATGAGTTTTGACATGTGAGAGATGTGCTTAATTTCACTCCAGCAAACAAGAGCAATTAGGGAATGTAAGTTTGGTAGATAATGTTCACTGCTAACACTTGGGGCTGTATTGTTGTTTTTAATCAAGAAAACACAGCAAGGTGGATCTGTGGTGGTTAATATTGCAGTGGAAAATGATCTCCTGTTCAGTAATAAAGACAATTAATGAATGAAAACAAGAAGAAAAGCTTGCTGTAGAGTTATTAAAGAATGAATTACAGTCAGTATCATTAATGAAAATGAATAATGCAGAGAGAAATCAGAATGTTTGTACTTATATGAAAACTGTTTCTCTACTTAGCTCTCATAAAATAATTGATAGTCGACAGTAACCTACTTATATGGCATTCCTTGCTCTACTTACATGCTTTTATTTTTTTCCAGAAATTTCTGCAAACTCCACTCCTGTTACATTGAGATTTCTCCTCACTAATTCAAATGGTTCTTCTGTGCTTCATTGGAAGCAGCAGGAAAGGGAACATAGAGAAATGGTTTGACGCAACATTAAGTAGCAGAATACAAACTGCAATAGCAGATGGCACACTTAGTACTTCCTTACTTGGCATCTCTAAGAATGCTTAAGTCACGAAAAAAGAGTTGGATTGTGACAGGACTTGGCAAGTCCTAAGGGTCATCAGCCTTTCAAACCCTGACTATACATGAAAGGATATTAACACACAATCATGGCAAAACCTTGCATTCACTGCTATGTTTCCACCAGCATTGCTGGAGATGGGGACATTGCACAATGGCAGAATATATACTTTGCACAAGAAGGTCCCAGGTTCAGAAAAGATTCCTGTCTGAAACAATGAAGACCTGCTGCCAGTCAGCAAAGACAATACTGAGTTAAATGGACCAATGGTCTGACTCACTTGAAGGCAGCTTTCTACACCCCAGTCATTCTTAAGAGTGTTTCAGGGTTTTCTGTAACATGGGCCTTGCCATGTGATCATTATTTCAAGCAATATATGTGCAGTTGCTACTTATTTGCTGTACAGGGACCAGACCTTTTCTCTCAAGTTAGTTTTAATGCTGCAGGAATACTGCACTAGTATTTCAACTTGCTTGGAGTGTGATTACATGCCATGGTCAGCTATGGAATATTAGCTGCAATGATCCATGCCATTTTTTAAAATTTACTTTTTAAAAAGATTAAAAGCGTGGGGGGGGGGGGCTTTCACATCATGATGATCATACCTACCTCCTTCTTCAGCCTTGGTACAGACTCCTTGTCATGCATAAAAGAAGGAACTATACTCAAGGTAAGGAAATGTTTGTTCCCTTACCTTGGGGCTGAATCGGTGCTGCAAAGTTGGAGAGGACTGGGCTGTGTGCCTATCAAGCAAAAGATTTTTTTCCCTCTCGTTTGAAGTACCTGTTTAAAGTTTCCACTGCGCCTTTGCTCCCAGTCCATCATGTCATGGAAAATAGGAATCATTACATTCCGTAGATCGGGTTGAGGTATCAGTGTCACTTCTAAGAAAGGGCCAATCAGTGCTGGGATAAAATGAACTTTGTGTTCCCCTAAAATGAAAACAAAGCTAAACTGAATTGAATAATCTTTAGAAATACAAAACTGTAAAATAGAAACGCTATCAGCATATGAAGAACTACAAAGAAAAAAAAAGTACAGATGTCATACAAACTCATGATTCAATCCAAGGAAAACTATAGACCTGCGGTTTTCAAACCCTCCCCTGCCGCGACCCACCTGCTTCCCAGTGGAGGGCCCTGCAGCCCACCTCGTCCCCCTGCCTTCGCATACCTCAGAAAGCAACATGAAGTGACTTCCGAACCCAGAAGTAAACCGGGTCACTTTCCAGTTGCTTCTGGAGGTCTTCTGAGGCCTGCAAAGGCCGTCCCAGTCCCGGCACAACACAGGACCAGCAGGACAAGGTGAGTCACGGCTTCCGGTTGTTTCCGTTTGGCTCCAATTTAGATCCAAATGAAGGCAAGTGTGGGCGGGTGGGCCCAATTCACGACCCACCTCAGCATCGGGCCAAAACCCATCAAATGGGTTTGAGAAGCACTGCTATAGACCATACCAACAGCTCTTGATCAATGGGTCAATAGGTCTTTCACTAGCCATGTTCAGCATGACTTATTCAACAAAGAGCACAGGCTATTCAATAAAGAGACAAGACTGTCAAAGTATACCATTTCTGGAGAGCAAAGGACAACAATCAGCTTAAAAATGGTGGAGGCCAACAAAAGTTAGCCCTTCACAGGCTTTCAAAAAAAATGTTCCCCAAAATTACCTTCATCCCTGTTGAGAGAAGAGCTGATGAGAACATCTAGTACATTCCCAAATGGGAACTAGCACCTTCCTATCAAGTTGGCAATGCTTTTACAGGGCTATCCCAAACTTACTAGGTGGCAACATTGCTGTGCACTCTAGCTGAACTTGAAAGTCAAATGATAACCCATAAGCATTTTCTAGCATAGTATTGATTTCTCTATGCTCTTTCTCCTCCCCACACTGTAAAGTTCCTTTGCCACTTTTTCCAGAATATGCCAGCATGGGGAGAAGTTCCTCCCAGTCTGTGTGGATGTTTTCATATCAGCCCAAACAGATGGATCCCAGGCTACATTGCTCAGGTTGTGGTGCATGACATATAATGCATTGCTCTGATATAACTCATTGCAGTTTAGGTTACAGTATACGTATATATAATTGGTTTAGCACACATAAATGATTTGTTTTTAATCATAAGACTTGACAGTTACTTTACCTGTGGGTGTATTTTCCAGTTCTCTCTGAAATAACCATTTTCAGAATACGGGACATTAGCATAGAATGTTTTAGGAAATAAGATAAGAGCTGATATCTAAATTCAGAACTGATAAAGCGTACTAGTAATGCTAGTAAAATATATATACTGTATAATTACAAAATATGTCTCAATAACACTTCTAGGGGAAACAAACGAATAAGGATGAAAACCTGCATGCCACTCTCGAATAAGGATGGATTTAACATATTAGCCTACACATCAGTTTCTGCAGTGTTCCTAATTATCTCAAATTATCAGTTACTCCATATGTGACAGTCACAAACTAAAACTCTCACACAGTCACCCCTCTACGTCGTCTTCATTAATTTGTGTCATCCTGGTAAATTTCAGAGCCGATGTGTACCAAAGAGCCACAACATGGTAGCCACTTGAAAACCATCCCCATAGTGACAGTATCTATTTAGCAAGTCACCCATTATACACATATGGAATTGTTTTCCCCTTGCCACCTGGCAAACCTCCAAAAACAAATGAAAAAAGGCCTATGGTGACCTATTGAAGAGTTTAAAGCCACCGCATGCAAATGGATTGTCATATGCAGACAAATCACCAGATGGAAGAATTTCATACCTACCAGCCCTTAGGTTTATCAGGCTGATGCAAAACAGTGTAAAGCTTATGGCTCCACAAGATCTTCTTGTGGTCCTGCTTCAAGTTTAAACATTACATATTGGAGAAGCATACTCTAGAACAAAGGTTCTCAAAGTTCTCCCCACAAGGCGGAGAGAATTTTGAGTACTTGCGGGGGTGGGGTCAGTGGCGGCGGCAATTCTGGGGATTGCTGCCGCTGCTGGGAACAAAAATACATTTTAAGGACTTACCGGGGGTCCTGGAGAGCTCTGGAGGGTGCAGTTTTTGGATGAAAATTAGAAGTGGTTGTAATTGTTGCAGAGCGGCGATCTAAAGCTCGGAGAAGCCTGCGGAGGGGTCCACAGGCCTCCCCGCACCCTCTGGAGCTCTCCAAGACCCCTGGTAAGTCTTTAAAATGTATTTTTTAACTTTTTTTTCACCACCGCGGCAATCCCCGGGATCACTGCTGCCGCCGCCATGCTGTCCCCGCCCCTTAAGGTGTCAGGGGATAGCATCCAGTCCAGTGGTGGGTTGTAACCCATAACTTTGAGAACCACTGCTCTAGGAAGACCACCATTTTGGTCAGGGTTGACCTGCCCATATGGTGTGATGGGGAAGCCACCTCAGGTGACAGGCAGAGGCAGCACCCCACACCAATCCCCCGCCTACATGGCTTCTCACCACACATTTGCCATCCCGCCTTTACCAGGTGACTCCTCCTCCCAGTCACTCTACTCTTGCTACTCCACCTTTCGAAGTGGCAGGAATGGGGTGGATGAAAGAGGAACGTAGCAGCAGCAGTGGCAGCAATGAAGAGGTAAATCAGCGGGGAAGCCTCAAGCGAGAAAGTGAGACAGAAGTTAGGATGGACTAGGTTTACAAATTGCACCAGGGCAACCTGTGGTCAGGTGTGCTCTGCAAGAGATGTGGGGGGGGGTGATGGTGATGCCACTGGTGTGGGGAGAGTTTGAGGTGGGCCTGGTTTTGGTACATGAGAACAAAATTGTTCCTGTCCTTACAGTGCGGATGGCAGACAGAGCAAGGGAAAGATTGAGAACGGCACAGGCACAATAGTTAACTCCAGTGATCAATTGTGCACAGCACCTAGAAAAAAACAATCCTACGCAGATGTGCCACAGAACTGAATTCAGTGATCACTGATTATACAGCAGTCCTTCAAACCAGTGTACTAATGGAATACAGTGCACCTCCAAATTAAGGAATTTTGAGGCAAACATTAAATTATGTTATAAAAATTAAGACTTTCAGGATCCTCATACATGATCTGTTGTGCTTATGACTCTCCTATTATTAGGAATTTATCTTACTTTATGTTATAATATTGTAACTTTTCTTTAAAAAGTTAAAGTATCTTTGAATTTGGATTCTAAGAAAGAAAAATAATCATACCTAAATTTTGCCACATGCTGAAGATTTCACATCCCATTGTCACCCGCATATCACCATATCTGTAATATATTTTTAAAAATCAAAGATTATTTAGAAGGTAGTTTTACTTCATCATAAACAATGAGTTTTGCATATTTGTAACAAGGAAAACTTATGTTCGTATTGTTCAAAGTACAGCATGCAATCCCTGGAATTTGATATTCACACATATGTGAAGCACCATTTTTCTAACCAACAAGAGTCCAAGAAAGGAACAGAACAACCTCAGGTAACAATGTAGAAAGGAAAAATTGGTCTAATAAGAAAGGTTCCACAGCACGTGTGGTAGGAGCAGTTGCCTTCACTGTAGTTAGTAGTTATCTGAACCCAGAAGGGAACAAGAATTGCATGGGCCTTGTTTATGGCCAAATGAATGGCAGGGGGGATCAGTAAGAAGGTTTTCAGAACATTTTCTCTAAATCAGGCATACGATAAATTGACCTGGGCAAATGATACAGTGACCTTGCTAAAGGTAAACAGGCCTGGATGAAAAACTGCCTGAGAACCCCATGTACATCACCTTGAGGTCCATCATAGGAAGTAGTACAGGATATAAATGTAATTAATAAATAACAGTGCATTACATAAATATGTTTGATTGTTTTCAGTGAGTGCCCCCTGAAATGGGAACAAGAAAAAAAAATGCAATTTACCAATGCATCTTAATAGCTTGAATACAAAAACCACTCAGCTTCCTAAACACAAAAAGCACCAACAGTGATACAACTTTCATACTCATGCTGTGTAGCCCAGGACCAGCTGCCATGTTACAATGCAATTCAGAGTGTTCATGGGATTCTATAGACATAACGGCAGAGATCCAAAGAAAGGACATGGTTGTATAGGAAATTACTGCATGCATAGCTGGACCTGGGCTTGTTGGCTTCTTCCTTGGCTATTCACACTACTAAAGAGGCAAGATAGGGTCCAGTTTTAAAGGTAGTTGTGGTTTTGGCAGGGGGAATCATTGCAGCAAGTAAAGTCCCAGCTGCACCCACAGTTCTCTCCCATGGGAACATATTCCTTCTTTAGATTCTGGCCAATGCTTCCCTGCACATCTCTTCATTTAAATGAGTTTTGCTTAACTTGGAAATAAGATGGGCCAGGCAGAATTTATTCAAAGGCTTAGAAATTATGTTTATAGAACTCCCAAAACATTTTAGGTTGTTTTCTGGCTTAGATCATCCAAGCATATCTAAGTGATTTCAATAAATTTAGCTATTTTTTCCTTTGTGACAGATCCTTCTGCTTGTTAAAAATAATTCTCTCTTTGACCCAGCAACAAAGACATACAATAAAAATAAAGAAATTATGCCACCAAGTCTACTACCTGAGTAATGGTTTGCACAGAAACTTTGCCACAACTGATGGGTGTTCTCTAGTATTATGGGAGCCAACAATGGTACTTACTTTTCTAATACCTTTTTCTTCTTGGAAGGTGTGAACATCTCTAATTGAAGACAAAACTGGTTTATAAAAATGACAGCAAGGTAAAAATAGGAATCCCAGATCTAAAAGGAAACACAAGACATGGTTACTTCCTTCCTTTTCAGAGATACTATTCATAACCAGACAATACAACTATTTATTTTCCAGGTTAAGGCAACTCTTATTAATCAACACTATAATAATCTTGTCGTAGGATTATGCAGTTGCCAGCTGAGAACAGTTAGATGCTGCCAAGGTAAATGTTTCTTAAGATCAATGAAGCTGGTCAGCTGAGTATGCGTTCGCAGTGAAATATTTAACAATTCTAATATGACACATCTTACGACACCAGACATAGGTTGAATGTTAGTAAAAAGAAACCTAATCAGAAGACTTATCAATTACAAATGCCAATCACAGCAGCATTTCAAGGAGACATATATCAAGCAAAGAAAGCAACATTGGCTATATGTTTCTATACTCGGAATGTGCTATAAAATTACAATGGACTCTGTAATCATCATCTTTAGCTAACCTGAAGTAGTTTGAGGCATTTTTACCCAAAGGTGTACATACACAACAGGAATTAAATGTGTACACCTGTGGGCTGGGAGGAAACAGTTTATCAATTTAGGTTGCGAGACTAGAATGAAATTATTCCAGTTGGAGGCCTCACGTATGAATGGGCATCAAATCCAGTCCTCATTTGTGCTGTACAAGACAGGTGGAATACATTTCCTACTGCATTCCAAAGGGATTACACATCTTCTGCCTCAAAGAAAGTCAGGGCTATCTCCATCCCACCCCCACCCCCTGATCACCCTGTGATAAGTGTCCCTGCTGACACAGAAACTCCAAGAAGAGGATAATAAAATTGTAGGAAGACTCGGAGACAGATCCTATCCAGAATTGGGCTGTTGGGGGCAAAAGGCCACAAGAGGCAACAGTGCTTTATGACAAGAGGTGGCAGTGCTCCAACCCCGCTGACGAATCCTGCCAGGCTGCCACGCACACCGGAGAAGGTAAGGGGTGGGCAGGGAGGAGGCAAAACTGGTTGGGAAGGCTGCAAGAGGGGGTGGATCCAGTGGTGATGGTGAACACTGGAGCCTATCCCCTCTTTTAACAGCCTCCCTGCCCCTTTCTTGTGCAGGTCCGAGGAAACCCATTGCAGAGCGGGAGGCTTATGGAGGAGTAAGGGGAAATAATTCCCCTTTCTCCTCCAAAGACTCCCAATCTGATACACACACACACACACCCCGGCTGGATACAGCACGTGCCTTTTTGGTGCGGCTGCATCGGCGAGTGGGAGGGTAGGATTGGGCTCTTAGGCACTGGAAATACAGTTTGAACAGATAGTGAAATAGACAGATATATCGAGTTTAAAAAGAGCTTTGTAATGCAAACCAATTACTAGTTTACCTTGTAATCAAAGCTTTCATTTAAGAAGTTTTTACGAAGGGCGTCTGAAAGGTATAACACTGTTGTGATAATAACACTAATAAAAGAAAAGAAAAAAGTGACATATTTAAGCACTAATACTGGCTAAATTAGATATATAAATTACATAGGGTTGTCATTGTGTATGTTTCTTGCTTTGAAAACTTTTCATTAAGGCAACAAAAGCAACTGCAGAGTACAAGATAAATGATACATAATAAAATCCTTAATATCTTGTTAAATGGAAGTCTATAAACTGCTGTAATATGTGTTTATGAAGGAGAATAATAGATTCAGCTTTTTAACATACTTCTTTGGGGTATTACTTGCTTTGTTTGTCAGACCACCGCAGTAATTTTTTTTACAAAAGAAAAAGTCACCCAAATGTGTCATTTTGTTCTGACACAACCAATTTCTTTTCCTGAAACTTAAGGTGTACGTTTCTCAAATTTATGCATATATGATTAATCATATGTGAACTTTGATACAGAATTTTGCAGTTATACTAAATCCAGGAGCATAAAGGTTTGTGAACATAATGTATGTAGAGTCAACAATCTCAACTCAAATTCTGACCCACATTTGCAAAACCACTGTTTGAAGGAGCCCTTTTCCAGTGAAGCCCTGGCTTCTTTTCTTTTCTCTCAGACCTGAACAAGGCAGTCTCACATTCTTCAGGATGCACTTCCTAACATATGTTTATATGAGACCGTACTAACAACTCTTAATGGCTTTAAGTTCCAGAAACTGCTGAGAAGATACACTTTGCTTAAGCACAATGAAGGCAGTAAACTCTGTTTGCTTGTAGCAATCTTGGAAGAAATTATAGCTACCACGCAATACCACACAGGAATGAATGAAGGATGAATCACAGGACTAACCATTCTGTGTATGCAACCCAGGTTTAAATCAAAAGGAAGAATCAGCGGGAACACACAAATATATTAATGCTCATGGAGGAAAATATTAAATTGGAACTGACACAAAAAGAGAGAGAGAATTATTCCAAAGCATTCCTTGGGTTTGAATAGAAGCAAGATGAGAATAAAACATAAATTATCTTAGCAGTAACTGACAAAAAAGAAAAGAAAAAAGAGATGGATATTGCAAGCACTTTCTAGAGTTGCCAAATTCCAAATCAGCTTTTCACCTGAAACACAGAAAAGAATAATGTTTGCATATCCTTTTTCCTGAAATAAGGGATGAAAAAGAACCAGTTTTACACTGGGTCAGAAAAGAATGCAAAACTCGACTCGTGCGTCAAACCTGTTGATGTCTGCATTAGATGTTGGCTAAGTTGGACACTGGCCGAGGCCCCTGGGGCCCCAATCAGCCGGTTCCTGAAACCCCTTCCCATGGAGCAGGCAGGGGTACCACAAGTTGTTCAACCAAGCAACTTGCACTATTGCAATATTCTTCCACCCCACCCTCCTCATCTGCGATTGAGCTTCCAATTATTCAGGGCCTCTGAGGAAGCCATTCTTGGATGACAATGCTGCTGGATGCTTCTTCTGCAGGGTCCTGCTGCCACTGAGAAGAGTGCATCCTCCAATCACTTTGTGTGCATGTGGGGGTGCGGACAAGTTTATAGACCCAGGGCAGGGCCTAGCTCAAGAGGCCCCCAGACAACGATACCAGTATTGCCTGTTGATGTAGAATCCTGCTGATTCTTTGGAGATGGCATGGCTTACGATGAAAGAGGAATCACATTTTCCTAATGGCAAACTATAGCAGCCTGAATGCTTATTAGAATGCAAGCACAAAGGGGGTTCTGAACCTAGAATTTGAAGGATTCAAGCTAAGTACTGTCACCAAGCTCAGGAAAAAGCAGCAAACTATTAGCAAATAACAAGCTAGACCAGCAAACTGGTCCACAAGCTAGACCAGCAAAGCCTGTTGGAACAGCGAGACCAGCTCAGAGAAAGACTGGGCACCCTCCCCAAAGCTACCTGATCAGATCCTCTCTCGGATCTGCGCAACAAGGTGACTCTGCTGCCGCCGCTCCTTGTCACAAACCTGCTACACTGCACTGACATTTCACCTCTGCCTTACTGTGCCCACTGATGCCTTTCTCTTAAGACCTGTCCCCTTTGTGACAATGCAAAGAAAATATAGTTTCAGCACAACACAAGCATTACATTGAGAAAAGACATATGGAAAAGTTCCATGACAAATGTTCATCTAAGTTTTAAGAGAACTAGGTCGGCCATTCCAAATATTTCAGGTTCGCATATGCAAAGAAGCAGATAGTCATTTGCATACATGTTGATAGAGGCATAAAAGTGAAATGTACTAGGCTTTGGTTTTTTTCTGGAGGACTTTTATGCCTACTTCTTTGCATATGCAAAGCCCTGAACCTGAAGTACAGGTCAATTACAGGCAGACACCAAGCCGCAATTCTAATATGGGACCCTGTAAAGAACAGGCAGCTGGATACAAATGCATTGTTTAACCGCACCATTCTAAACATCTTTGTTGTTGTTGTTCAGTCGTTAAGTCGTGTCCGACCCTTCGTGATCCCATGAACCACATCCCGCCAGGCCTTCCTGTCCTCCACTATCTTCCTGAGTTCGCTCATTTTCATGTTCGTTGCATCGGTGATGCTGTCTAACCATCTCATCCTTTGCCTTCCCCTTCTCCTTTTGCCTTCAATCTTTCTCAGCATCAGAGTCTTCTCCAGAGAGTCCTCTCTTCGCATTAGGTGGCCAAAATATTTGAGTTTCAGCCTTAGTACCTGTCCTTCCAGGGAACAGTCAGGGTTGATTTCATTTAGGATTGACTGATTTGATCTCCTAGCAGTCCAAGGGACTCTCAGGAGTCTTCTCCAGCACCACAGTTCAAAAGCATCTATTCTTCGGCGCTCAGCCTTCCTTATGGTCCAACTCTCGCAACCATACATTGCTACTGGGAACACCATCGCCCTGACTATGCGAACTTTTGTTGGCATGGTGATATCTCTGCTTTTTATTATGCTGTCTAAGTTTGCCATAGCTTTCCTTCCAAGGAGTAAGCGTCTTTTAATTTCATGGCTGCTGTACCTGTCTGCAGTGATCTTGGAGCCCAGAAAAGTAAAATCTGTTACTGCTTCCATTTCTGCCCCTTCTATTTGCCAGGAATTGATGGACCCAGATGCCATGATCTTAGTTTTATTAATGTTGAGTTTCAAGCCAACTTTTGCACTCTCCTCTTTCACCCTCATCAAGAGGCTCTTTAGTTCTTCTTCACTTTCTGCCATTAGGGTGGTATCGTCTGCATATCTGAGGTTGTTGATATTTCTCCCGGCAATCTTGATTCCGGCTTGCGATTCATTCAGCCCTGCATTTCTCATAATGTACTCTGCATATAAGTTAAATAGGCAGGGTGACAATATACAGCCTTGCCGTACTCCCTTCCCAATTTGGAACCAGTTGGTTGTTCCATGGCCGGTCCGAACTGTTACTTCTTGACCCGCATACAGGTTTCTCAGGAGACAGGTAAGGTGGTCTGGTACCCCCATCTCTTTAAGAATTTGCCACAGTTTGTTGTGATCCACAAAATCAAAGGCTTTTGCGTAGTCAATGAAGCAGAAGTAGGTGGTTTTTTGGAACTCTCGGGCTTTCTCCATGATCCAGCGCATGTTGGCAATTTGATCTCTAGTTCCTCTGCCTCTTCGAAACCCAGCTTGTACGTCCGGTAGTTCTCGGTCCACGTACTGCTGAAGCCTAGCTTGTAGGATTTTGAGCATAACCTTGCTAGCATGTGAAATGAGTGCAATTGTGCGATAGTTTGAGCACTCTTTGGCACTGCCCTTCTTTGGAATTGGAACGTAAACTGACCTTTTCCAATCCTTTGGCCACTGCTGAGTTTTCCAAATTTGTTGGCATATTGAGTGCAGCACTTTCACAGCATCATCATTTAGGATTTTAAGTAGCTCAGCTGGGATATTATCATCTCCACTAGCTTTGTTGTTAGTGATGCTACCTAAGGCCCACTTGACTTCACTCTCTAGGATGTCCGGCTCTGGGTCAGTGACCACACCAGCGTGGTCATCAGGAACATTAAGATCTTTCTTGTATAGTCCTTCTGTGTATTCTTGCCATCTCTTCTTAATCTCTTCTGCTTCTGTTAGGTCTCTGCCTTTTTTGTCCTTTATCATGCCCATCTTTGCACAAAACGTTCCCTTGATATCTCCAATTTTCTTGAAGAGATCTCTAGTCCTCCCCATTCTGTTGTTTTCCTCGATTTCCTTGCATTGTTCATTTAAGAAGGCCTTCTTATCTCTCCTTGCTATTCTCTGGAAATCTGCATTCAATTGTTTATATCTTTCCCTTTCACCTTTGCTTTTTGCATTCCTTCTTTCCACAGCTATTTGTAAAGCCTCATCTGACAGCCACTTTGCTTTCTTGCATTTCTTTTTCTTTGGGATGGTTTTAGTTGCTGCCTCCTGTACAATGTTACGAACTTTCGTCCATAGTTCGGAACAACTATAAAGTAAACATCTTTACTCAGAAGTAAATCTCATCATGTTCAGTGGAGCTTACTCCCTCCCTAGTAAATGTGTTTAGGATTGCAGCCTAAGTGATCCACACAATAGCCAACATTCTAACACCACACTTTTGGTAGCCAACACTCAACCAAACGAAGTTCTTATGAGCACAAGCAATATTGCCTATAATTTACAAACCTTTGGAAACGTCACAGTTAGTATGATGCAAATAATATCATTTGAAGCCTAATGAAAAATAAAACCTAATGGTTTCGGATCAAACATGACAATCAAATTGACTCCCTATAAGTGTACTAGGTCAGAGACTGATCAGATATGCAAACAATTGTTAGGGGGCAGAGGTAGGGAGAAACTTTACACTGCTATTGCCTCTGCTATGTTGTGATGGACAGCAGACTTCTCTCTCCAATTTTGAAAATTTAATGGATTTCACAAGGTAGCAAGGAATGTCACAAAAATTATAGGGTTAAGAAATAATCTGTCAAAAGCTTCACTTCCCATTGGAAACCAAAACATCTGAACATCAACACCAGTTTATTATTTTAATGGTGCCACGTAGCTTAAAGTTTGTAACCACCTGATTCTAGATATTTAGGTCACAGGGAATTAATGCTACCTATTTACACAGAAACAATAAGATGTGATTTGTGAGAAATGTGTGTTAGATTAACGCTGCAATCCTATGTACGGTATTTCTACTAAGAGTAAGTCCCATAGCATTCAATGAAACATGTTGTTTGCACTGAAATATACAGAGCATGTATAGGATTGCAGCCTAAATGATTAGCAGCATTCTCTATCCCATTCCCCTTAAACATTAGTTCTATTCCGTATGTTATTTTAGGAGTCTTACTTGTTAGCAACTAAACGCATCACTGTCCAATCTTTCGGAAACATTTCTGGCCGTATTAATATTCGGAAGACAGTAAATATCTGCAACAAGAAATCCTAGGACAGAGAAATTTTAAAACGTTTATTTAGGTAACAGAAAGGTAAGATGAAAAAATGTGCAGAAATGCTTTAGCAACATTAGAACAGTTGAACATTAGAACATAAGGGTGTCACAATTATTCTTGGTTTGTATGCTTATTGGTCTGGTGTCCATACACCAACAAGCACTTGGTCTGGTGTCCATACGAAGAGTTTCTGGGAACAGCCCCTTTTGTACTCTGTGAACTGGGTCTTGGACCAGGGTTAGAAAGACATCTATTGTGTAAACACCTCCTTCTACACCTGGAAACGTCAGACACAGAAAGAACGACATCGCAATAAAAAGATTCCCAGAGGCAGAAAGCCAATATCATTATAGCCTGTAATAAAATCATGACATCATAATGGACATAATGAAATCAGTTTTTAGACTGGTGGAGAAACGTCTGTGGCTCTTATGCTGGAAGTTGTCCAGATAATATCCACTCTTGGTGCACTAACAGGCTTTTAGTGAGCAACATCTATGATCTATCTATATAAGGTTGCTTGAACTGCAAATTAAAGATTGATCTAGGAAGTATATGTCTATGCGCAATTGTCAGCCTGTCACTGAAGCTCACCATATTGATTCATCTGTGATAATAAGCAAAACTCATGGTCCAATCCTACTGAATCGTTGCGCTGGCAGAGCTCAAGTTCCACCAGTGCGCACTGTTGCAAAAGCGCTCTAAAGCACTTTGTGACAGCACAGGGCCTTGCCGCACCAGTGGGAAAGCTGAAGCCTTGTACTGACGGCCACACAGACGCCCACCGGAGCAGGTATGTTCGCACAGGGGGCAGAACAGGACAGGGGAGAGCAGCAATGGGTGCTGAACGGGGCGGAGGGAGGGCAGCAACAGGAGCAGGGTGGGTGGATGGGGCCCGGGAGGGGGGTGAGATTGGTGCACCGCCGCACCCTTTCTCCTTCCCGGGCCTGATCCAACACAGATCAATGCGGACTTGCGCCAGCGATATCACTGGCACAGGTCCAAGTTGACGCATTGCGCATGCTGGGGTTTACTCTGGGGCAAGGGGACAATTCCCTTATCCCGAGGAGACCTCCAGCATGCAACACTCCCCCGCGGGATGCAGCGTAGCCTGCGTTGACGTCACTGCACCTCCACGTGGGAGTTTAGTTAGGCTGTCAGTGACATTATTTGGGGGTAGGGGGGAATGTCCATCCAACTCTGCTATAAGAAAGATGCAAAACTTGAGGTGCATGAGATGAGAAATGAACTACAAAAAACAAAGTTACGTTGTTCAAATGCCTGTTCCCTACATTGGAAAAAATATTTAAGTACAGATAAAATGTATTGTCTTATACTTTTGGGTTCTGTATGCACCAGTATTTATTATGCCTTCAGCAATTTTTAATATAACAAAAGTGTCTCTTTTTAAAAAAAAAATCTTAACTCAATCTGTTTGTTTCATAGTCAAGCAGAGATTCAAACCTGAATCTTCCACAACCCAACGCAGCATGTTATCTGCTGTACCACATGGACCCTCAAGCATGAAGAAGCTTGCATCGCAAATGAGCAAGACTCCAGCAATGCTGAGAAAATATCCTGAGCGAGTTACAGCATGCTTGATTCTGTGAACTAAATGACTGTGTTTAACTCGCTCTGAATTGTGCCTCACATGTCCAAATCAATGATCATTTAAGTGAAAATCATGAACTGACCCGGGGGGGGGGGGGAGAGCAGAGAATATTTACAGGAACCAAAAGTACTTACTCTTAGCTCATCCCTTGTCTTGAATCTATCGAGAAGCTGCTGATAATGCCTGTCTGTCATTTGTCGTAATAAAGACAACAGACATGACACAAACTCTCCCTAAAAGAAATATAAATATATATATATATATTTAAAAACAAATGCATTACAAGCGAAATAGGTTTAAACACACACACACACACACACACACACATTTACACTTTCTATTTAAAAGAATAATCTTCAGTCCAACATACTTTCCATTGTTCTAGGTGACTTTCCATAAAGTGTAAGACATACTGGTGTTTTCTTAATGTTCCATTAATTTGGACAAACCACTTTCTTTTAACTTCAAAGGAAAACAGAGGTGTCCTAGGCACAATCCACACGGAATGAATACCTTCAGTTCATTACCTTCTAAAATAATACTAGCACATGACATGCGCATAGCATTGATGCTGAAACTGGTCCTTTATGGAAGGAAAAGCAGTTGATAAGACTTTTTTAAAAGTCAGCCAAAATGAATTGAACTGTTTACATAATCATGCATCTCTTTCCATTGTATCTGTACACATGTAGATTGATTATCTTTTGGCTTGAAAAACAATTCTGTAATATAGAAGCGATATAGTTGGGCACATCTCCAATTTGAGCTCCACTGAAATAAGTGGGCATTTGTGCAGGAAGAATGTTCAGGGCATTGTGCTCTTTGGTTGCGCAAGATTTCATTTATTTGCATGCTTTAGTCACATTTTACATTTCATTAAACTCATGAGCTAGTCAAGGATTCTGAAGACTCTCCTTAAAGCACAATCCTATGCACATCTACGCAGAAGTAAGCCCCACTTTCAATAGGGTTTACTTGCAAGTTTGTGTATAGGATTGCAGCTTTAGTTTTCTTATAGCAAGGCAACTCTGGCTTCTGATCCTAGCATGGAAAGTCTAGTCTGGTATTTCAGTATAAGTCCACCTACACTTCAAAATACTTAATTATTCTGATAAACGTAGAATAGTTTCCTAACAACACGTGGGGATAGAACCTGCCACCTACACTCGAATTGGGTGGTGTCTTTCTTCACAAATAACTCAAGAGCATTTGGCTCAGTATGCTGCCATAAGCAAGTACAGTACTGCATGATCTTGCTACAGAACAGTATATAATTGCCTTATGCTGTGCAATGAGTCACTTCAAAATTAAGTATTTGATGTGGTGCTCAAAACTTCTCTTCACAATGGCTTCCACAACACTTTGCAAGGACCCCAAGAGTCTATTCTTTGGTACTGTGTATAAATAAGACCTCCATATAGCTTTGCAGAAAGCGTGGACGTGTGCAGATGGAACTTCTCAAAAGGAAACCCATTAAAAAGAAGCATATTTAACTTAAGGCTGTACTTATTTCACACGACTTATTTAGCAACACATATATGGGAATTGTTAAATCAAAGTCAATGGACTTGTATTCAACAAGACTATTGTATAAGAAAAAAGTATTGTATCATTTAGCACTATTACAACTTGTCATAATTTAATGCTATGAAATGTTATAATTAATTACACAACCCAACACACATTTTGTGCCTTAAAAGTTATGAAATCTTACGTAGATTCACTCAAATCTACAACTTGCTGCTATAGCCAAAGTTAACTGTAAATATTCCTTTAATTTCTTGACAGTAGGAAGGAGTGAAAAATAGATGTAATACATTATTAGATTATCTACAAAATGCTGACCTCAGAAAAAAACTTATTTAGAAAGAATTGCTAGAATCGATTTTCCATTAGGAAAGTGCTTTTTCTAATTAAAAAAAATCAGTGGTGAAAAAAAGGTCTAATAAGGCTAGAAGTCAAAGAATGAGTGCACTAAATGTTTCTCTGAAAACTTTGCTGAATGAACAAAAATAGGTTGCTCTTTTAACATCTTTACATGCCTCCTGTTGTAAAAGATTCCTAGCATTTTAACAAACACAGAGCATAATCTGACATTATTTCTCCTACCTATTTTTTTTTGCTCCCTGTGAAACAGGAGTTTGGTCTTCTTAGAGCCAGAACAATGTACTTTTATCACGTGGTTTTGATGTTTTCATGATTATCTAATTACAATCTCACATGGATATTTTAATCTGTGGCTAGTTTGTCCATACCGTTGACAAGGTTTATCCCAGTCCCCTCCATGATTTCAGTCTTTTCCACCTGATTCAAATAACATTTCAGGTGGAAATGTGTTTTTCACTTTAAAATATTTATATCCTGCCAGACGGCTCACAAAAAATGTTACAAACAGAATAAATTTGTGTGTGTATGTTCAGAGGTAAACCTGAACCTGCCACAAGATGCATGCCGTAAAGCATGTTCACGACACCTCGGGGGTAAGGGAGGCTGGCCTCCCTCCCTCCGTCGCCGGACCAGGATGCGGTCATCAGAGGAAGGTAAGCTCTCCCGCCGGCGGCCGTGTGGGCAGTCCGGCGGGGGAGGGATGGGGGCCATTGGTTTAGCCAGCCCGGTAGGGGTGGGGGATGGTGCCCGCCACATCCCTGTCCCTGCCGGGCGGCTAGACTTCTGCCAGCTGGCGGAAATCTGAGGAGGCCTATTGGGCCGGCCCCAGTTCACACCCGGGGAAGGGGACAAGCGTCCCCTTCCCCGAGTAGACCTCTGGTCCAACAGTGCAATGGCAGCCTGGGCTCAGGATAGGGCGGCCCTGGGCCGCTGACCGGATCCTTAGTCAGGATTGCGCTGTGATAGACACAGGAAGGATCAGGCAGATTTCCCATGGGTGAACAGTCTCAGGGTTTTGGTATTCAACAAGACTGCCAGTTTTAGTGGATAAAGTACTGCTTATCGTTTTCCCCTCTGACCATTTTCCCACTCAGAATCACTCTCCAAGTCATTTTTATCATGTTCAAAAACGAGTCATGTGCACTGGCATCGCTCGAGGTGGGGCGGAAAGCTAAGTTCTGCAGCTTTCCACCCCACCGTTACTCTCCGGTACGAGGTGCCCCGCCCCCTCGTCGTAGGAACCTGTCAGCGGAGAGAAAGCAACGCGCAGGAGAGTCCCTGCGCATTGCTTTCTCTCCACTGACAGGCTCCTACGATGAGGGGCCGGGGCGCCTCGTACCTCGAGCGACGCCAGTGGTCATGTGGCCCCTGCTGTATCTTTTTCTTCCTGGGTAAGAAAGTAGCTCTGTGTGTGTGCGGCGCATGGGGGATGATTTTCAGTGTAAAGATAGCAGGAAGGAAAAGATTTAAACCATCTCCCGATTGCCTCCTACAATGGTGCTCTTCAATTAAAAAAAAAATGTTGGGAAGCTATTGATACATCTACGACACACCAACAGCTTTGTTCCAAAGACAATTTTCATTCTGTTTCACAACACTAGAATGTGAAGTTATCCAATGAAATGCATTGGCGGTGGATTAGGATATAGACACAATAAAGTGCATCTCCACAGAATGCATATAATGTAATTCACTGCCACAAGATATAGAGATGGCTGTTGCTCTTAGATGCTTTTTTTAAAAGAAAAGCCTAGCTAAATCAGGCCAAAGGCCAACCAAACAGCATCGTGTTTCCCACAGTGACCAACCAGATGCTTCTGGAAAGTCCACAATAGGATCAATCGTCTAATGACCCGCCCCCCCTGAGAACATGGGCTTATAGTGGCACATTGGCAGGAGGAGCTGGCCTATTATGTGGGGATCAATGAGCTGCCACCATCCTCCTTGCTCCCTGTCTACCATTTCAGAAGGCAGAATGGGCAAGGAGGGAGGAAGTGGAGAAAGGAGCTGCTTTAAGCTACTTGCCTCTATTCCTCTTGCTGCTTCCTCCTCTGCCTTTGAAATAGCAGAGAGCGGGGATTGGGAGGAGATGGTCGATGGTGGCTGCAGCAGCATGACAAAGAGAGAAGTGGGTTGCAGGAGAGGTTTGTTGTGCTGGTGGGAGTGATCAGAGGGGGTGGCAGAGAAAACATCTGCACAGTGCACAATCGGAAGGCACACCAGACCTCACAGTCTGAGGGGCCTGGGGGGTGGACCCACAAACAGGAGATAATAATGCATACCCTCTTCTGCCATTGCTCCCCTCCAACAGGCATTCAGAGGCATAGGTTTGACAACTTCACATAGATTTGCTCTATCAGTAACTATTAGACATGGGCCATGGCAGTAAAATAGAACCCCCTCTGGGTTCAGAGGTGCTACACCACTAAACAACAAATGGTGGCTACAAACGGTTCGGTTGCCGCCTTCATGCCCTCCTTATGGGCTCCTTTGAGGCGTTTGGTGGGCCACTGTGGGAAACAGAGCACTGAACTAAAGAGGCTCAGCCCCATCCAGCAAGACTCTTCTTAAGTTTCAAGTGTGTCTTGAAGCTTGAATGTACACGTGAGAGTCGCTGCACACCAGCTTTAGAGGTTAGTTAACAAGTCCTGGGTTGGCACTAGCCACTGCTATTGGGTCCAGAGAGGCTGCCTAGCCTAGCAAATGGGGCTTGGTGCCCAGGGGTCAGCTCTACTAGTACTAATAGGTCACCTCCTCACTGCCACCCTCGGACCCTCCTTCAAGCGGACCCTCCTTAATCCTGCCTTTTAAAAAGGCAGAAATAGGCGGCGAGTGGAAAACTAGGACACGGGAATCGTTCTAGCTTCAGCCCACCCCACCCCCTTTCGAAATGGCAGAACGAGAAAGCGGAGGGAAAATCTGCAGTAGCAAATGGGTTTGGGGGGGGGGCAAAAGCTGCTGGCGCCTGGGCTTCGCCTCCTTCCCGACCTAAGGCGAGCCATTTTTCCACAGCGGAGACCGAAGCAGCGTGTTAATTCGGGGGGGGGGGGCGCACCCCGCGGCTGCTTCTTTCGGAGAGTCAAGAGGCGCGAGGCCCCGCTGCTGCTGCTGCTGCTGCTGCTGGTGGTGCAGCAAGCGGACGCAGAGAACCGAGTGGCAAGTGAAGGCGGGAGGGCATCGCCGAGAGGCGCGACTCGCCAGAGCAAGAAAGGGCCGCTTTCCTACCCTCTTCCGCCACATGAGGCGAGGGCCACGTTGCCCCTCTCCTCCAACAACGTTACGGGCTCGACCCGCCACATGCCTCCCGAGTCCCGACACTACGGGAAGAGGGAGTAAAGACTAAAGAAGGATGATGCGGCGGCCAATTCGAAGAAGAACCCAAAACGATATCGTGGGCTTTTGCAAGTTGCCCTGAGGTGAGAGAGAGCAAACGTTGCTGCTCCTTTCCCGCTGGGGCAAACAGAGGACGCCGCGTCTCCGGCAACACACCCAAGAGCGTGCGGGGCTGAAGCGACGCTTGTGGTAACTCAGGTGGCAGTCCCGGCGCCGCGGGCACTGAAGGCGCCGCCATCTGACAGCGGCAGCAACCCCCAGAGGCACTGTCTGCTCAAGCTATGAGACATGAAGGCAGGACGCGCCGCGCCAGACTAAAGCTGCTGGCAATTGTTATGATTGTAAACTTATTCCTGTATGTGACTGTAGAAGTGTCAAGGCGCAGTGGCAGAAAGAAGGCTATTATACCCCGGAAAAACTTTTGGAGAAAGTTTTCTCCTCAAAAAGCATATTGGAACAAGCAGCAGCAAAAACTGGAACGCCTATACAATCCCATTTTGACGTCGTTTTCCAACATGACCATGGAAGAGCGCTTATCTTCTGAGAGTAGTGCTTTCAGCTCCTGTGATCGTGACCCAGCTGTAGCTTCAGAAGTTAGTGGCTTTGAAGAATTGCCCGAGCGATTTAAAGACTTCTTACATTACTTCAGATGTAGAAATTATTCTTTATTAGTAGACCAACCACACAAGTGCAAAGAAGCACCCTTTCTGCTTCTGGCTATCAAATCACTTATACCGCATCTTGATAGAAGACAAGCAATTCGGAATACTTGGGGAAAAGAAATTAAATTAGGAGACATAACTATTGCAAGGGTCTTCCTACTGGGCCAGACCCCACCAGAGGATAACTATCCTGATTTCTCTCCTGTGTTGAAATTTGAGAGTGAAACCTACCATGACATCCTTCTATGGAACTATAAGGATACTTTCTTCAATTTGACTCTGAAAGAAGTACTGTTTCTGAAATGGGTCAGAAAAAGCTGCTCAGGTGTGCAGTTTATTTTTAAGGGAGATGATGATGTTTTTGTGAATATCCAGCAGATCCTAGACTACTTGAGGAGTTTAACCAAGGATAAAGCTGAAAACTTATTCATAGGTGATGTGATCGAAGATGCTAAACCTAAACGTGAAAAGAAACTGAAATACTATATCCCAGAAAGTTTTTTTAAAGGCTCTTATCCTTCATATGCAGGAGGTGGTGGGTTTCTCTTTTCTGGTAATCTGGTACCAAGGTTAACCAACATATCTGACCAGATCCTTCTTTATCCTATTGATGATGTGTACACTGGAATGTGCCTTCAGAAACTTGGCCTTGTTCCACAAAAACACGAAGGCTTCAAGACATTTGACATAAAAAAGAAACACAGGAATAACATTTGTTCTTACACAAACCTAATTTTAGTTCACAGCAGAAAACCTCAAGAACTGATTAAGATTTGGAAAAACTTGCAGGATCCACACTTTAGTTGTTAAGTACATATGCACCCTGTCCAAAAATCTCCAAATTTGGTTTAAATTTCTTGGCTAAATGGTTAACTGTAGCTAACATTATTTTGCAAAATAAACCACCAAATGAAGATTGTCTAGTGTTTCTAAATGCAAGATTACATCAATAACAGAGCATGTTTGAGGATATGGCATGAAGATATAATCCTTATCTTTCTATTGTTGTGTTTCAATATTTTCAATAAAATACTGAAAAAAATCATAGTCTTCAGAAGTTGTGATTAACATTATCATTGAGGAAATGATTAGTTCGCCCTGTGATATTAGAATTATGGTTTTCCTGTTTTCTGCTGCTAGTACTGTAATCATTTATTTTTTTAAACTTGTTTACCTGAGATGAGAGATCTCTGAAATTATGTTGTAACTCAGATTCAGTAACCTACATAAAGGAACATGACAGAGAATTCCCTAATCACTGAATTTTGGGGGATAACACTTTCCTTTTTTTAATTCCCATACTGACCTGCCTCTGAATAGTTTTCAATTAAATGTTAAACAGACACTGATGCAGTCTATAAAGTGATAATACATTTAAAAGTTCAAGTAATGTTCTTTTTCAGAAAACTATTCAACTTAAAGACTATTATTTGGGAGATTAAGACGGCAATCTTTTACACACTTAAGGCTGTGACATACTAAGCACATCCACGTGCGTTGCGCCCAGCGGCGTCCACATTTGTCTGGTATGTCTGACCTCTGGCCGGAACGCACAGGAAAGCCAGAAGGCATGTTCCAGTGCGCGCTAAGATGCCCCATGCTCATCTTTTGCTGACTTGTGCGGTGTTCAGCCAATCCGAGTCCTTATTTGGAACTGTGGGGGCAGGACATGGAGCAAACGTAGTAGCCAATCAGAATTGAGTCTGAAGAGTCTCAATTTTGATTGGCTAAAAGAGAGAGGGGGCGGGGCAGAACATCTTCCCTTCTTCATGCGACTTTCTTTGGTGTGCCTGGGGTTCGTAGCGTCGTGTTCCAGCAGGTTGGTCGCTCAGGCAATGCACCGGACAAAACACACGCGGACGTGCTTGGTGTGTCACAGCCTTTACCTTGAACCCAATGAAGCTTATTTCCAAGCATACATGCATATAATTGCTTTTTAAGTGTGCTTAATATCAGATTCAGTTACTGAACATTTTACACTTCTAAACTTTAACTTACAGCAAAGCTACATACTCGCTTTTTATTTAACATTTGCTCAGTCATCAATTTTTGATATTGATTAAAAAAAACAGACATTTTGATTTGACAGGATTTACTGGTATGTGAAATTACACATTGATTCATAAAAGTTGGGCCTCCTCTTCAGGCTAGACTTGCAACCTCATAGAAATGTGCTGATTTTTTTATTATTCCAAGTTTAAGTGAACTGTAAACTTGAAGACATATCTTCAAGGACCAGGTCCTAAAATCCTAGAATTCCTACCTACTATATCTTCATCTATGGCATATGAGGCAATGACTCAAAACAATGACCATTTCCTTTATCTAGAGGTGCCTGTGTTTATTCAGATTGAATACCAAAATACTTTTTTCAATATACTTAACATTTATACTGTATGGTGTTGTCAGGCATACTTAAATAGTGTATGCCATTCTAAATGTGTTGAAATATAAGATGGTAAAGTTAATTGCTTTTGATTTTTGTTTGTGTGTGTGTCTGTCTGTGTCTGTCTGTCTGTCTGTCTAGCGGGCAAAGAGCAGGAGGAATTTGCATATGCAAAAAGATGGGCAGCAGGAGGGAGAATGTGGCCCTCTCTTGATCTCTTAACTATGCTGAGCTTTCAGTAAGGTTAGCATTATCTGTCTGGCCTTACGATTCAGTCACAATCAGATAGCTAGAAAATTACAGGTTTTTTGAAGGACATTTCTGACCCAGTTTTTTGACGGGGTTGCACGCAAACGTTGCTGAAGGCTTCTAGGTTTGCTGGAAGCTTTGAATGGCCTGTCGAACTTCAGGAAGTGCTCTTTGCTTATTTGCATAGTTGTAGCAAGTACTGTTGACTAAAAGTTCACTTATTGTCTAAACAATAAGGAGACTAACACATTTATCACAGCATAAGTTTTCATGTACTACTAGACTCTACTTCATCAGATGTGTGAAGCGTTATCCTCAGGCAAATGTCTTTGTTTCATCGTGTATTTTTAATAATTTTGTATATCGTTTTGATTTTTTATGAAAAGCAGTTAAATTTGGAGAATAAAATTACACACACACACACACACACACACACACACACACACACACACACTTTCTATTTAAAAGAATAATCTTCAATCCAACATACTTTCCATTTAGAGAGAGAGAGATTGTAAACAGTGGAATCAAATTGCCAGGAAGTTCAAGAGGTCTAATATGTGAATGAAAAGTTTCTAATTAGGGCCCAGTCCTACCAACTTTCCAGCACTGATACAGCCATGTCAATAGGGTGTCACTGCATCCTGCAAGGGGGGACAGTCAAGGAGGCCTCTTCAAGGTAAGGGAATGTTCCCTTACTATAGGTGCATCTGTAGTACACTACACACTACAGGTGCATCAGCGCTGGAACGTTGGATAGGATTGGGCCTATTAGAGCCTGTTGGGTCTTTTTAGGGCCAATTGCACATTGGCAATTCACTATAGCAGTAAGTGGCAATAATGTTCTCCCAGAGAGGTTAATTAACTCTGTAAAGTGACAAAAATATAATGGCTAGTGATTCAATTAAATCAAACAAAACCTTATCAATTCTTGCTCAGTTTTGCTTAAGATTTCTTCATTTCAGATTGGTGATATATTTACTTACTCTCCCTGGACTTGGTAAAGTACCTCAGGGAGGGTGATCAATACATACAATCTACCATACCAATTCACGTGACTTCTCAATTGATTTTAATGTCTGACAGAGTCCTACATGTACATGGGAAATTGCCCTGACAGTGAAATCTAATGGGAATCCTTGTATATGTTGATGCTGTGTATTCGCCTGGCAACATAGACACACAATTTTGACTGGACCCTTTTATCATTTTTATCCACTGTAAGAAGGGGGGAGCAATAAATCACAGCTTCAATCTGCACATCAAGTTATTTCCGCTCTAACACTTACAGTCACATCTTGAAACTGAAGCCTTGTGGCAGATCCTGCTGGCTGAGGTCGGCTTGTGATCTCCAAGATGGTTCTGATCAGTACATCAAGCAAACTGTTCACAATTACATCTATTTCTTCTAAAACGGATTTTTCCTTTTGTTTGTGTAAAACAAAAATACAGATTAGTATTAAGGAATAGCAATTTAAAGTTTGCACATTTTCTCTTCTGTCATTTGCAGCTAATGAGTTTCTATGTGAGAACGAAGTGCTTATTTCTGTCCATCATCTGCTTAATGACATCACTTCCTGCTTAATTATGTCACTTCGGGCCCTCAGCAGGTCACCATGAAAGCTATGCAGCCGACTATATGAAACGTGTTTGACACCCCTGAGATAGATGGGTCAGATGTTTGTACACAAATGTGCATGATGAAAGCCCTTTTCATGCATCCTAAGAGTAAAATAAATATGCAGAGAGTAGGTTCTGCCCTATGCATGTTCATTAGATCATCTGTGGAGAACACACCATACACAGCTGATAAATGCTCATAGGTCAGGAGCAACTACATCATGATGCCTCATTGTGCATTTATTGTGACTACTTAAAATATCTGAAAAGGGCAACGATGGTATCCTCTTCCAGCTATATTTCAAAAGGAACATGGAACAAGGTTTACGAAGAGTATGGAGACAGGGTCCCCCCCCACACACACACACAGAATAGCCAGAGGAGCATTCATGCCTGTGCAACAGGAGAAAATAATGTGCTTAATGATTTATGAGGCCTGCATAGAGTATGTTCTTGGCTGCCTCCAAAATCGTTCAAATCATTTTGGTAAAATATGTAAAGGGTTATGTCACACACATGTGGATAGTGTCTCATTTTCAAACTTCAATTCCTAGATACCTCTGTAACATCTCACTTGCCTAATTCAACACTACTTTGTGTGCATGAATGGTCTGCTGCTATAGTCCAGTGCTTCTCAATTTTTTTCTGTCATGCCCCCCCTAGGAAGAAGAAATTTTTTGCGCCCCCCCCTAATATAACTAATGCAATAGTTAGTGTATGCTTTGCGCCACTTAACTAGATTGTAGGAGCCTCCAGCGACGATCTACTTCACCAACGATCTCTTCCGGGGAGCAGATCGTTCCTCTGCTCCCCGGCGCAAACTCTGTAACGCGCCTAGGAGCGCTCTGCAGAGTTCACGCTGTGAATCACGCATGCGCAAGACGACGATTGGCAACATCGTCGTCTTGCGCATGCGTGATTCACAGCGTGAACTCTGCAGAGCGCTCCTAGGCGCGTTACAGAGTTCGCGCCGGGGAGCAGAGGAACGATCTGCTCCCCAGAAGAGATCGTCGGTGAAGTAGATCGTCGCTGGAGGCTCCTACAATCTAGTTAAGTGGCGCAAAGCATACACTAACTATTGCAACGAGCCCCCCTTTACGGAGCCTCGCGCCCCCCCTGGGGGGCACGCCCCACTATTTGAGAACCGCTGCTATAGTCCAATGTCTGTCAAGTTTGTACCTTGGCTTTCTGTGTTGGGAGAGGCAGACCTAACAGCTCAGATTTCCTCAGCCCATTAGAAGAGCCCATTTGTCTATCTGTAATTCTTATGGGTCACCATTCTTTAACGTGTTTTTAATCTAACACAAAAGAACATGTAAATGTACACAACAATCCAAAAATAGACAAAAAGCCAAGCAGTCTGAAAAATACTGATTTAGTGTCAGGTGCCATGAATAAAGTCAACAGAAGGAAGGAAAGGACAAACCTGCTTGTCAAAATATCAAGAGCCATGGTGTTCAAGAATATGTTTAACTCAGATTTCTTTTCTGTAGCTTGCCAAATTTTAATGGAAACACATTCCAGTTCTTAAAAGCAGCAAAAATGTGACTCATGCAGAGATAATTTTCAATGGCACAGGCCTTGCTGGTTCACAAGTCAGTGAGATCTTAACTTAGCAATGACCCAGGTAAAACACAGAATACAGACAAACTCTAAACACTCTTCTTGCCACTCCCCCCCAAATATGCAGCTAACAGCAACAGAAATGGCTAGGCTTACCATATTTTACCCCCTTAAACCGGCGCACCCCCCACAATTAATTAATTATTTTAATTAATTTTAAAAAATTTAAAACTAAAAATCAATTTAATATTAAAAAGTGAATGGCAAAGCGCCCCCTATTGCCACGCAAAGCGCGGCTGGTATTTTTATTTATTTATTTAATCTACAAACTAACTAAATAAATAAATTTAACTTTAAAAACCAAAGCTGGCGCATAGTGCCCCCTATTGTTGCGGGAAGCGCTCCCACATTTATAATTATTTATTTAATTTTACAATAAAATAATTAATTAAATTAACTTGCCCCATCGTCGCCGCTCCTCCGCATTGCTGCTGCTCCGAGGGAGCCGGTGAGACACCGGGCGAGCCAGCAACAGCCCGCCCAGGCCGCGCGAACCTCGGTGAGGCACACGCAACCCGGGCTGTCTGTCGCTGGCTTCCTGTCGTCCGCTCGCCGGTGAGAGACCAGGCGAGCCAGCGACAGCCTGCCAGGGCCGTGCGAGCCTCAGCGAGGCACGCGCAGCCCGGGCTGGCTCTTGCCAGCCTACACACCTGCTTGCCGGCCTACACACCTGCTCACAAGATTTGGGCGCTGAAATCCTGGATTTTGCGAGTCAAGATGCCGGCACCCCGGTAAGTCCTTCAATTTTCAAAATGGAGGTGGCAGCGGCAGAGCTTACCAACCGGCCCGGAAAACCGTTCCGGGACGTTTCCGGGAATGGAGGTCCATTTCCGGGACCATCCCAGTTTTTCCGGGACGAATGGTAAGCGTAGAAATGGCTACTGAACAGCTTCGACATATTCATGGTGCATATATACCGTATTTATTGGCGTATAAGACACACTTTTTTGTCTACATTTGTGACCCAAAATAGTAGGGTGCGTTTTATACGCCAATACTAAGAAATCCCTTTTCCCCCCTTGCCCGTTTTAAAGCATTTTTGGGCTTACCGCGTTTTTTCCGGCGCCTGAGAGCTCCCTTGTGCTTTCTTCCCTAACTAATCTATCCGATCTACAGCTGTTTGTCAGGTTTAATTTATGCACGTGCATGAGTTGAGCTTCTCAGCAGCCAGCAGAGGGTGCTGTGCTCAGTTCAGTTCAGCTGAGCTGCCTAGGGCCTGCTCTTGAATGCAGCATGGGTAAGCTTCTGAACTGGGCCTAGTTGGGAGGCTTTGAAAACTGCATAGGTGGGGTGGGGGAAAAGAGTTGAGTCTGGGGTTTTTGTATTTGGGATTTATGTTTAAGAGTTGGTAAGAGTTGAGTCTGGGGGTGGTAACATGGTAAGAGTTCTTGTTTTTTTGTACTTTTATGTTTTTTACTGTGGAAACTGCAGGGGTGGGGTGGGGGGAAAAGAGTTAAGTCTGGGGGTTTTGTATTTGGGATTTATGTTTACTTTGGAAACTGTGCATGGGTGGGTTGGGGGGAAAAAGAGTTGAGTCTGGGTTTTTTTTGTACTTGGGATTTAAATTCTGGTGCATTTTGTTAATGTGTCTTATTGCTGTGTGTTTTAAAAGAGATCCTGGTATTTTTGTGCAATTTATGTAAATTAGCTAATTAAGCAACCAAGCAGTAAGTGGCCAAGTGGCCCCAAAATGCTTTAAATCTTTTTTTCTTGAAACCCAGGGCCAAAAGGAAGGTGTGTCTTATACGCCGGTGCGTTTTATACGCCGATAAATACGGTAATTTCAATCACTTCCCCTTCAAACAGGTGAGGATTTTATTTTACAGGTATTAAAACTCAGTCAGATGTCCTCTAAGTTATACTTACTGAACTGTTTTTCTTGATGAGGCAAAATATGTTGCTAAGGATGCGGGCACACATTATCAGATCCTTTTGCTCTTGCAGATGCACGTAGAGGTGATGCAAAACTACTGGTAGCAGAATATAGCGTGATTCTGGGAAAATGGAAATATAGCATGAATGCTTCTTTAGGGACAATTTTCTGTGATCCTCTAATTAAGGAACAAGTAAAACCTTCTCTGGGTTGAAGTTGTACAGATTTTTCATGGAATTGCACCAACAGTTTTCATATGGAAAATTACCTGATTGAAAGTGTCCACACATGACAAATTATATCCTATGTCAAAAGCTACCACCTTTGTCCCCCATATTGACAGAACACATGGAAGGGGAGAAGTTGTGTTCAGGCTTCTTGAGACATGAGGATTTCCAATGGAAATATTATAGATTTTATATGAAACTTAAGAAGAAAAGTTTCTTACAAAAGCTCAGCAGACTACAGATACAGAAAATTATGACCTAAAACAGTACAACATACTATAATAAACTTAATGTCTAAATATTATACAGGTAGGTCTATTAGGCCTAAGTGGGTTTATTTTACCCACTTAGGACCTAATGTCCACCTATTTCAGAGAATTTAGACCCAGGTCTCATTCACTTTTGACATGGTAAATCTGCCACAACATGTGCTGAACCCATAATTTCTGAATGGTAAAAACACCCTCTGTTTGCATTTCCCATGTGATTTCAACCTGGTTTAAAAAAATGAATGGACTCTGTTTTAATCTCTGAGCTTTACATGAAACATTCCCTGTATTCTAAAAATAATGTATATGAATGTCTTGACTTTGGGGGATGTAGTATACCACTAGGTTAATGAAAAGTCAGGTATCAAGAAATGTCTGCAGCAGCAGTGGAAAGCCAACATGACGCCATGCCACAGAAAATTCAATGCTACGCCCAGCAGCACTGTTTGCCTCTGCCTTTGCAGCAGAAAATATGAAACTCCCTCAGTGCTATATAAATCTGATTAGCAGGTAAATCAAGATTTAGAAAAGCAAGTGGTTCATCATAGAAAGCTGTCTTTGTCTTAGAAGTCTGAACAATCTGCACAGCCTACGAATTCTTTCCTTACTCTGTTATTTTTCCACACTCAATAGCAAAGAATGTTGTAAACACTTCAAAGTGTTCATTTTCACCCTCTGAGACGGGGGTTTAATTATACTCAGATCACAGTAAGTCTCAGCTTTACTCCAGGACATCATGTCTTATTTTTCCAGACCAATGACTGAGTGCATTTTTAAGTTTCTAGAAGGGGGGTGGGTGGGTTCTTGGATCTGAGAGACCTACATCCCAACTGACCAATGGACTTCTCTCTGAGCAGTCATAGGCCAATATGCATCTCTCTCAAGCCTGACCTGGCAGTGGTGTGAAAATTCTCCACGTGATGGGGAACATCCATGTGGATGCACATGCTACGGTCAGCACACAGAGCATTTGCCACACCAAGGGTATTTCAAATGGGCTCCACCACATGGTGATTTCTCATACAGGGTCATTGGGGTTATAAATCCACCTAATCAAGATGTGGTGATCTACATCTTGCTCCATTCACTTGGAATGTTTCATGCTGTGCTGCCCCCTCCAAGCTCCTATCTATGATGTGCTGCCCTACTGCACTCTTGCCAAGCTCTATTCCTACTTGTTATAAGACTCCATTTACATAGGCAGCAAAGGGTGTGGAAACAACCACAGGATATCATTCAGAGAGTCTCTTTTGAAAATGCCACTTCCTAAAATTTACTATTTCATTCTGTTTGCATACTGGAACATCCACTGGCTCATGTTCGGTTCCACTTTATCCCAATAAATCCAACTAGATTAAGATCAATCTGGCTTGTACGATGCTTTAACATCCAAGTAACTGATTAGTTTTGCATGCTCAAAATAAAAAGTCTGTTCCCCATCACAATACCTTTCTATTAACACAATGGTCTAATGGGGGGGGAGCATAACTGCAATCCATGTTCACACTCCTGTTATTGAAATGACTGTTTAGGTTCTGACAGAGCATTATTTTTACAAAATGTAGGGACTACAAAGAGTATTAAGAGATATGTCATTAACATTTTATTCTTTATGGGTTGTTTTGAGCCAGGACTTCTAGACCAGTGGTTCCCAACCTGGGGGTCACGACCTCCCAGGCCAGTGGAAACCACCGTCTACCCCCTCTTAAGGGGCATGGCGACCTGGTGGGAAGGCAGGACGGCAGCGATGGCAGTTCCAGGTTCTCGCTACCTCCATGGAAAGAAAAAAGAGGTTTTGAACTCACCCGTCTGTGGCGGTGGCTGGAGGTGTCACAGAACTGGGGTTCTCAAAAGACTTGAAAGTCTGACACAGAGCTGGCGGCGGCGCTCATCCGAGTGGCCCCATACAGGCTACTGGGGCTCAACATGAGGTTCCCTTACCTCGAAGAGGCCTTCAGCCCTGCATTGGATACAGGAGCCTGCCCCGATGCTGCTGCATCCCAGTGCAGGGCTTTGGATTGGACTGGGCTGTCAATGATGCTTTTCTTGGCCTTCTTTCAGGACTAAGACCTTGGGGTTTTGGTTTCATTTTAGATTTAGGTGAGAGATTTCACTTGAGTCACACAACAAAGCAATAATCAGACACCATAAATGAAGAGTGAACATACGAAGTGGATTACAGTATAGTGAGCAAGGCAACTACTCAGTATTGTCTTCACTGACTGATGGGATAATAAGAAGCTGCCTTATCCTGAGTCAGACCATTGGTCCATCTAGCTCAGTATTGTCTACTACATTGATTGGCAGCTACTCTCCAATGTTTCAAGGCAGGAATCTCCTTGAAATTCCTACAGATATCAGGAATTGAACCTGGGATTGTTCTGCATGTACTCTACCACTGAACTTCAGCCCTATCCCCTGCAGATGGATCTGCCAAGTTTTCAATTGAGTTGAACACAAAACAGATAGAAAATGCATGCTTAAAAATGAAGGCAAGTTAATTTTTTAAAACTGCTTTCTGATTATAAATTTTATTTTCATGTTAATTCATTATCATGCTAATGCAGAAGCATGGCTCTCAATGTATAAATTATCTCATGATTTATTGTTAAACCTGATTCCTGTATTTTATAGAATGAAAGGGAAAGGTTGCATGTCATGAGCTTCTTCTTGTCCCAAGCTGCTGGTTCTGGGAAAAGTGAGGAACCTTGCCCCAATTTTCAATCAGATCTTGAATTTTCTAGTAATTGTCTCATTTATCTTGATGCATGGGCTAATGATGCTGCTGTCACTTTTAGCATGCCTCTCCTCTCAAACCTTGAATATAAAGCATCACCACCAGCTGTGCTGCCTACTGCTCTTTATTTTCACTAATCATGGGGAAACTTAAACAATCTTTTCTTAATTTAGAAAGACTTGCTGGGATAAAGTCTGACAACTCCTGTAGTAATGGAATGATTCACAAATTAGCATTTTTGCACTTTCTGACAAATGTTTTGATAATTAACAATTATTTAGGGTTTTATCTATGATTTGAGAGTATTTATTGCAATAGACAATTCAACCTGAAGTTTTCTCAACTTGCCAAGCAGACATTGGAAATATTGTGCCTCCCATCTCCTCGCAAATAAGTGCACATAACTAATAGCCCAATCCTGTCTAGAATGCAGCAGTGGTGGACCAAAGGCAGCTGCTGCATCCTAGGCAAGATTTGGCCCACGCCAGCAGAGCTGGAGCACTCCTCAGGGGAATGTGACGTTTGTCCCTTTCCCCTAGGCTGAGCCCCAGCAGGCCCAATGTACGATTAGGAAGAGCATGCCACCGGTGATCCCTCTCCGTCTCCGGCCTCGCTGGCCAACCGCACCCTCCCTTTCCACCCCGGTCCGCCCTCCCCACAACCTTGCCCCAACCGGTGGAAAATCTACCTGTGTCCACCGGCGGTGGCTGCGGCCCCGGACAGAGTGAGTGGCGCTGACCTCTCCGCCAGCGCTGCTTACTCACTGGGTGTCAAAACTTGCCTTACAGCACATTTACGACACCCGGCACCAGCGGAGCTATCGCTGCACCGGCGTTTCTTTACACAGGATTGCGATGTTAGACTGACTATTGGTCCACCTAGCTCAGTATCTACACTGACTGGGCAGTAATGCTCTGGGGTTCTCTGGGTGTCTTTCCAGCCCTACCTGGACATGCCAAGAATTGAACTGGGGGAGTTTCTGCACATAAAGTGTGTACTCTAACACTGAACCATGACCCTATCCCCAACCATCAACAAAAGTACTGAAAATGTATGTGTTCAAATCTAACTTTTAAAACAATTGCAAACTTTTTCTCCTCCAGAAGATCCAACCTTCTTTACAAGACAAGGATTCCAGCTTTGCCTCCCTCCCAAAATTGCCTAATTATACAAATGTATAAGGAACAGGGAATCTGACCAGCTTGCACATGCAGCTTTTCAGGTTTGTGACTTCTGAAGTTGGGAATTTTAAAGATTCTCTCTCTAAACGTATCAACAAGGACACTGCTTTACTGCCTTTATTTTCATAAAAGCAAACAATACTTTTCTGTGTTAACATTGTACTGGATTCAGATGATCAATGACTCTAATTAAACTACAGAGTAATCATGGGTTTGCCATTCTACCTGGATTGGTGTACAGTTGACTCTCCACTGTTTTTCCAATGCATTGGAGCTTCACGGCTTGAAGGGATTCATCTGCATTTGTGACAGTTGGCAAGCTTCCTAGGGTATCGCGCACCAAATTTGCCACCTCTCTCACATCAAAGAGCTTCAGCAGCTCCGAGTATACAGCTGGGAAAGAGCTGAGAAAGACTGCCTAAAGACAACAGGGTGTGTGTGTCAGAATTTGGTAAGATACAGTATCATGAATCTGAGATATCCATCAAAGAAGTGGAATAAGGAGGAAATCAGTAATTTATTTCTAACTATTTTGGAATCTATTCTTCAAAAGTTCTTTATTTCTCTGCTAAACAACTCAGCTCTTTATCAAGCAAAATAAGTAATATTTGTAAATATGATAAATGTCTATCGCATCATCCCACAGGCTTCATACACCTCACATACTAATAAAGCGCTTGGGAGTTTTGCTGTTCCTTGCAGTATGCATATTGACCAACATACTTGAGTTACCTGGAAATGGTTTTTCTGTGGGCAATTTTTTACATTGCACCTGCTTTTCGTAATACGATATTGTCTGGTATGCTCAGGTAGTTCTCTGCATGTGCAACAATGATGAAAAGAGAGACTGGTGAACAGATGTTCTGTCTTGGGCAAGTGGGCAGGTGAAAGTGGGTAAGTGATGTGTGCAAGAGGGCAGGAGACAAACACCGGCCCTGAATTTTTTTTCCAATTTTATGATTCTAGGAAAATGGAAGATGGCCAGTGCAAGTGCCAAAGAGTGATAGTTTTGTAGCTACTAAGGTGTTGTTCCTCAATTATACTCTCCATTTTTTACTTTCTAAAATGGGAGAGATTGCATTCTTGTTAATTAACTGTAAGTTTACAACAAAGACTTGAGTTTAACAGAGGGGCGATGAAGATGACTATGAAAGACAGATAACACTGGTCAACACACTTTTTCTGGAATAAGGTATTCCAATGGTTTTAAGGTAATTTTGGGGCGCTGATTCCAAATCTGGCATCAGTTTTTGTCTATCACATCAGGTTTTTGAGATATCAAATATTGCATTTGATAAAATCAATGAAAAACAGCAAATTCATGCTCATTATACCATTGATGTTGTACTTTAAAGTAGGCAACATAAACCTTCTTGACAAAGGTATTGATGTTGCGCCTTTAATCCTGCAAAGTGCACAGATGTAGCAGAAGATATCTGGGTCATTACTGCATTTCCTTCTTTCGGATGTTATAGCCCAGGGGTTCTCAACCTTTGGAGGCCCAGGTACCCTCTTATCATGGTCCAATTTTCTGAAGTACCCTCTGCTAATTAACTGCTAATTAATTGGATTAATCAATCAATTAATTAGGTAATTAATCGTTAAGTAAAAAAAAGTACTAAAACAATTTTAAATGTGAAAAATGTCTTATTTAACTCTGTGTGTGTGTGTGTGTGTGTGTGTGTGAGAGAGAGAGAGAGAGAGAGAGATGCACAGATCTCTTTTTTTCTCCAAGTCACACTTCCCAAAATCAGCTCCTCCCTCCCCCACTCCACCAAAGTACATTTTCCAAAGTACAAAAATAAGCCCAAAACCGAAATCAGAGAGTCAGAAGGGCTCCAAAAATAATTACAATTTTAAATCCATGTTAATTAACAATTAATTAGCTGCTGATGGGGCAGATAAGGGGCAGGGCTTGGTGTATCCCCAGCAAGAGGTCCGCGTACCCCTAGAGGTACCCGTACCACAGGCTGAGAACCCCTGATGTAGTCATTGTTAGATCACGCCCTGCAGAAGGAAAATATTAAATAAATGTGGATATCTACATAAAATGATATTATAAACACACTATCCGAAAAATACAGCACCATATTTTAACACTAAAGCAGTCACTGCCTCGCAACAACTTGCAGTTATAAGTGACAAAGAGTTAATTTCAGGTAAAAACAATGAAAATGGGGTATGCCGATAGCATAAAAATGAGATGGGATAGAGCAAATCTGAGATCAGATTTGGAATCAGCACCTTGAAATTAGTCTAAAACAGCTGCAAAAGTCCAGACCAGAAAAAATATTTTTTGTAGACCAGTGTAATAAATAACAAGAAATTAGATAATATATAATAACAAGAAATAGCAACAGGAGAAATAGGATAGCAGATTCACAATGTTCTTGGAAGATTCCAGGGAACTAAATTAACTCATTGCTCTGTTAGCTTGGCCAAGAGCTTGATTTAGAAAATGTTGCTGCCAGTTTTTTGACCCAACTTCTGCCATCAGTAAGTTGATAGAATAAAGCATATTATAAGTGATTACAGCTGAAAGCAACCCAGGAGCACTGATTTATCACATAAAAAACAGAACTCTGTCTTCCTGTATAAATGAACACACAAACAGGCAGTGTGGATAGCAGCAACAGTCGGGCGACAGCTTTCACAACTTACTTGAGCCTGAGATAAAGAACTAGCCCCTTTGGTTTCTTGGGAAAGGAAGAATCGCACGGACATAAGCAGCTCTTGAATGCAACAACAGAATTCCTCCTCATTTTGCCCTCCAGTAGCAAGAGAAAACAGCTTCCGTGACTGAATGATGTACTTAAATATATATTCTTGAGCCTACAACATGTAAAAACACAAATAAGGGCGGTATAAAAATGTGAAAAATAAATAAAAATAAATTCTTGTTGCTTTCAAAAATCAAATCTTTAGTGTAGTTTTCTGACAGAACTGAATGGTCAGCGTAAGACGCAATGAAATAGGAAAGTGTCATGACACTGACTTTCCTATCTCTCAGAGTCTAGACTGGGAAAAAGAGTAGCAAACTGTGGGAATTAGTGATGGGGGTGGCTTCTAAGCAGGATTCCTTCTTGTGGTCACATGATGTATTGGACAGAACTCTGCTTCAATATGGTTCTACATCACTGACATGATGTATTTTTTCCTAGAATTACCCTGTGCGGTGACCCTAAAAACCCCAGCTGGTTCTATGCTCATGCACTGTGACTTACGGTACATATTGGTTTTACTTTTGAAACCATTTTGAAACAAAATTCAAAATGCTTTTAAGTCATCAAAAATCTCTGCCTAAATTTTCATTTGGGCATCTGAAGCATAAGTGCATAATATATATTTAAAACTCCAGTTCTATCATTAATTCAAAGCCTCAAATTATCTTTTTCGGTAGTATATTCCAAAAGCACGTGAATATGCTATTATGGAGAGAAGCATTAAGCACGATGTATATTCCAATAGTTCTTTACTGCCCCATTCAAAATGGACAGGACCTTTTTGGCAGAAGCAAAGATTATACTTAAGACAAAGCGATGAGCTTTCTGTTTCCATCTTTTCCTCTAAATACTTGGAATAGTAAAATAGTGAAAGTACCTTCTCATCACTACACATAATCCATAATCATTCTCTTCTTAACTCTATCACTATCATATTGTACCACTGATACCATTGAGAAGGCTAGGCATTTGGGGTACTTTGGTAAATAAGGGATAGTCTATACAGGATTTAGCAAATACTGTGGTTAATTTCTATAAATTTACATGTAAATTGGAAGCACATTCTGAAAATTCTCACACGGACATTAAATATAAACTAATTATAACCATTAAAACAGAATACATCAGCTGGGCACAATAGATATCTATTTTTACATGTCAGTTTTCTAAAAACCGTTGGCCCACTCTACATATAAGACGCTTCCATAGTAGAGCCTCTTAGAGTTGCTAAGGCATTGATTTTCTGCAACTCACTGGAACCGAATTAGTTTTAGACAAACTGACTTGGATCCACATCCCATCTGAGTGTGAGCAGTGCTGCCAATCACTCCCTCCTGACAGCTGCAGCCTCTTGAGCCCCCTAAACCATCTTTGAGGGAGCACTCAACCTTTGGGATAGGTCCTATGTCACACTACAGGTTGAGCATCCTTAATCCGGAAATCTGAAATGCTCCAAAATCCAAAAACTTTTTGAGCGTCGACATGACACTCAAAAGTGCCCCAACCGGTCTCTTCTCTGTGTGGCCTTGGAGATGCCAACAGGTCTTCAGATCTGTGGAAAGGCAGTCACAGGGACCTAGCGGCTTCCTTCCCTCCCTCTTTCACTTGTTGCTGCATTCAGGGTTAGCACAGTGCTTGTATTCTGCAAAATGGCGGTCCAGCGCCCAGCTAGCCTGGCAGGAAGGCAGCAGCTGGGCACAGAGGAGCAGGGTGAGGAATAGGAGCACGCGTGACAGATGGTGCCACCGCCTATGGCGCCACCGCACACAACCATGCTTTTGTGCGCACTAACGCACACCATGTTTCTGCACGGTGCCATGTGGCACAATGTGGCGCCGGCCTGGCTGGCTACAATGGGGAGAGAGAAGCAGAGTCAAGCACACAATATGTATATGCAAATATTCCAAAATCCGAAACGCTTCTGGTCCCAAGTATTACGAATAAGGGATACTCAACCTGTACTTTAAAACCAACCATGGTAATCACAACTGGTACACAATTAATGTACGTACAGAACTATACTGATAAGATAACATTGGCCTGGATCCAACAATTCTTGAGTAGAACTCTGCTTCTTGAATGGAGCTTTTCTTGCCCTGTCTACTGAAGCCCCATTGTGCTCCCCAAAACTCTGAGGGTGTGACCCTAGCAGCAGTGTGGGATGTGGCATACATCACAGCCCCCTCTTGCATTAGCAAAAATGTCCTCCATACACACAGAGATCTGTTTGGATCAACTGGATTTTATTACCTTTAATACTTCCTGGTTGTGTGCTTGCCTGTCCACTTCTGTTATTCGATCAACATGCCACTTCAACACCTTTATAAGGTCTCTAGATTATAAAACAAAAGACTTAGTTTTAGACAGAAGTGTTGAAGGACTTAATACACTGGATGACATGAAGTAATTTCAAATGGCAATACAAAGAAATACCATTTTTAAAAAATCACACACACACACACACACACGCGCGCGCACGCACACACACAATTCTGTTAAATTTTCTTCTAGCTATATCGACTAATTCTGAAACCAGAGTATTGTAACCTTTATGACTACATTATTAGAAGTGGCTTTTGAAGTTTTATAACGGACCAGCACGGCTTCCTACAATTTTTGTGTCCCTGGATATAAAAATCCATTCTTTGACAGGTTGATCAATGCTTGCAAAGTGAAAAGTGTTTTGAGTCCACGAAGCTCTAACTCTCATGTCCACAATGTATATTTTAAGAAATAAATTACACATTGCCCCTAAGCAAAGAAATAGGATGCATTCTATCCAATATAGGTGTGGAATACCCTTCAGAATGAAAGGGAGCCATTACTTCCAGTTTCCCCTCTCTGATCTATAAATTACTTCTGTCTGACCTTGAACTAGCTATCGCACAGGGCTATTTGATCTAAGGCAGCCCAATAGTGTTACTCTCTGCTCTGCCACCACCCACCCAAACTTGTGCATCCCTTACTTGTCTCTTTCTTCCATATGGGTTCTTGAATCAAAGCAGGAAATGCAGAGCATGATGGGATCGTTCTCATGTTCCGCATTTCCTGTTTTGTTTAAAAAGCCTGCGCAGAAGAAGGCGCCAGGTCAGGATCGCTGTGTTCTGATCCTTATAGCATAGCAACCTGGCCTTTTTCTCACATTGCTCTTTCCTCCACCAGTCTCTTTAAGTGGCTGAGGCGAAAGAAATAAGTTGAGGGAGCCTGATGCTGCCAGATCAAAACACATGTATTGAACGTAACTACTGCATTGAACATTGTACTCCAACAGATGAATCTGCAGCTCATAAAATTCCTCCATGTGCCTGACCCATGTGTTCTTCCATGTTACGTAGTTCAATCATTCGTTCCAATTTTAGTATATGTGCTGCCAAAGCGAGCACCATGTTATGTAGTCCAAGGAAATTAGATAACAGAAAGAGAAAGCAGAGGCTAGCCCAACATGGATTGGGAAAATCTATTGTCTTACTGGAAGATTTTGTCTCCAGAGCAACAACTGTCCCCACCTCACTCTGTCAAAAAAGGGTGCCCCTGCTGCCTGAAGGAGATGGGGAAGAGAGGTGGTGGTGTCTATTGAAGCCTATTGGAGTCAAGTATCAGAATGGGCAAGGCTTTGGGTAAAAATGAGCTCAATTCCATCTCATGCACACCGAGGTTCTAACTCCTGCAAAAATGGATTTTCAAGATTTGGGCCACTGACAATGCAGAAATAATACAAAGGAAATAAGTTGTGTGTATGTGGTATGTGGAAAAACGCTTCTAGATCCCAGAACAGGGCTAGGCTCTGATCATACATCATTCTGGTAAAAGGAAAAAAAAAGGTAGAAGACCATTTGACATGACATTTAAATGGAACTAATAGAATAAAAGTTATTCCAACTCGTTTTCGTTTAGGTCGTGCAAATAATTTACAGTAGCAATTTACTGAACCTTTATTTTTATCAATGCATTGAAGTCTACTTTTATCCATGAGGTGACCAAACATAGCTCAAATTGAAACAATTTAGGTGTATATACTTCTACCTGTATGCAAGAGCTCCTGCAAAATGACTTTCAATGTAGGTGTCCATAACTGGCTTGAAATTATGAAATTTGCTATCCTGCAGCAAATTTATTATGTGAACCTAGGAATAATAAAATCAGTATTTATTAATGTCTTTTGCTTAAGCTTATTTCTAAACTTAAATCCATACATACCACAAGGAATCATGAAATACATCTTACCAAACAATCAAATACTTGGGATCCATATTTTTGAGAATTTTCATCTAAAATGCCAAATAAAGTGTCCAATGTATCCTGAAGAAACTAAATAGGCAAAGGAATTTAGAAAATAAATATCTTTTACATAACCATATTAACAAATTATTTGTATTATAATTGTGACAGAAACAAACAGTGAAAATGATCTTTACCTTTACTATTTCTGACCCATCAATTTCTTTCAATTTTGAGAGGCAACCAGCTATTTTTTCCGGATGGGCCCTCCATTTGAGAAGGTCAAGCATGTCCCCTATCAAGAAAAACATACAAGATGGCAAAAATGGTGTGTAGTTAGACTAGCTTAACAAACATGAGAACCCAACATTCGTTTCAGAAAGATGGAGAGACAATGGATACAATCCAGCAAAGTTAGGTGTGTTTAAATCTAACTGAAACCAACATGATTTCAATCTAACTACACCAAAATGATTTTTTTTTAAGATAGCAGATAGAGTTGATGCCCAATTCCAAATGCAATTTCTAATTCCTTAGTTGTGCTGGGTTTTTTTTTTCCAATGTACTCACAATTGTAGTAAATATAATATGTACAACATAATACCTACATGAAACCAATGTCAGTTTTGGTTCTGCTATCAGTCTCATAAATTCCTTTATTCATTTGCAGATAAAACCAATGGTTTATTCAGTATTACCGGTATTTGTGTCCATCTTGCTGAGATTAAATCATAAAACATGTTTTCAACCCACAAGCACACACATTACAGAGTGAACCTTCAATTCAACAGACTAACAGCGCAATCCTATCCAGCTCCTCCACTGGTGCAGCCAGTGAGGGAGGGCAGATTGGGAGGCTTTGGAAGGGAAAGGGGATTTAAATCCTGTAATCGGAGAAAGGGGTGTCCATTTTAATGCCGAAAGCCTGTTAATTCCAGGTGCATTTATGACAATGCATGCACAAAACATATATGACTAGTGTTTAATGAAACAGACAAAGTTATACAGAGATCTCGGATATGCGGGTTTAAAAGCCATGTAAAAATATAGTTAAAACACGTCAAGACAAATCCAGAAAACACTGGTATTAGAATTTTCTGGATTAAATTAAATTAAATTCTGGATTAATTAAAGAATTAAAAGAATTAAAATCATTTTTAATACCAGTGTTTTTTGGGGACTTGTCTCGACGTGTTTTAACTATATTTTTACATGGCTTTTAAACCCAGTTATCCGAGATCTCTGTACATTGTAGCGAACCATGAGGAAAACGTTTGACTGTTTTTAGACCAAGTTATTTTTGGTCTGTTAAATCAAGGGTTCACTAGATTTACTATTACAATATTTTAATAATCAAAATGTTACTCTACCATTTTGAGTGAGTTTAGTTGAACAAAGAAAAGATGTTATCCAGAACGATTCTTTAGTGGCTTTTACAACTTGGTGGTTGTTCCCAAGGAGTTGCCCCTTTGAAAAGGGGAATTTGAGGTAGCGACTAGCATCCTGAAGGCTTACATTTTCTTCACACTGTGAGAACAATTAAATTAAACTTGTATTTCAAATCACTAAATAGGAACAAAATAAAAACAGCATTAAACTGTCAGGTCCATTGTGGTGTTCTTTCGAAAATAATGCAATCTGCTATTATTGTATTTCTGTAGATGTAGAACATTCTTTTACACATGAAGAAATCCTAAAATGTGTTTTTTTAAAATGTTTTTTTAAAAAAATGTGTATGATCTATGCATAGTAAGTAGTATAATAGTATAATATCTAGATCTTTTTTAGCATTTTGGTAAGGTACACAACAAAAGGTCAGAATTGCAATATAGTTGAAATCAGACAACTACAAGCCAACAGTCTACTTGGGAAGAAAGAAAGAAAAAGCGTTCACATTCTTTTACCAATATATAGGTCATTAGATCTTGACATCATGACTTACACAGACCTGAAGCATACCTAGTCTATATAGAATAAGTTATTAACTGTGCAATCCTGCACAAGTTAAAACCGGCAGAGCAAGTGCTCTGCCGGCCTAGGATGTCGCGAAAGTGCTATAAGCCCGTTCACTCTGCCGCCGGAGGACACCCGTGACGCTGGATGCAGGTAAGTCCTGCGGCAGGAGGGCGTGGGGAGGGCATGCCAGGGTGGCGATTGGCCGGCCAGGCCATGGAGGGGTGGGGATATTGGCAGCACGCTCCGCGCCGATATGCTAAGCCCCTTCCCGGGCCTGGCTGGCCTTACACAGCCTCTCCAGACGTGCACCAGCAAAATAGCTGGCGCATATCTGAGGAGGCTCATTGGGGCCGCTGGGGTTTATACCGGGGAAAGGGACGAACATCCCTTTCCTACAAGGTGTTTCCCATCTCCACTGGCACAGCCCTGATCCTGCTTTGGATCCTCCACAGCGCACTTTGCGTGCTGTGGCAGATCTTAGGCAGGATTGGGCTGTGAGAGTGAAGGTGAGAGCGCAATCCCGACAGGAAAGCCGGCGAAGCAACGAGTGTTCTGTCGCCGGGAGACGTCGCGAACATGCCGTAAAGCACGTTCGTGATGACTCAGGAGCAAGGAAGGCTGGCGCAGAGGCTGTCCACCTTTGCTCCGGTGTCGAACGGCCCTGCGGCTGCCGGACCAGGTATGTCGGGATCCGACGGGGGCATTTCAGTAGGCGAGGGAGGGGGGCCATTGGCCTAGCCAGCCAAGGAGGGGGCAGGGGATGGCCTCGGCCATATCCCCATCCCCGCCGGGCGGCTAGGCTTTTACACGGCCTCCTCCGACTTCCGACAGCTATTTAGCTGGCGAAAATCTGAGGAGGCCGATCGGGCTGGGAAGCGTCCCCTTCCCCCGGCCCGGTGGCAAAATGGCCACCGGGGCTCAGGATCTGGCGGGTGGCCCTGGGCTGAGTCACAACTCAGGGCTGTCTTCAATTTTTCCATTTTTGGGATTATTTTAATTTTTAATGTGAATTACCATATGGTTACCACCACAGCTGTTAATCATCCCAGGTTGGTATGAGGCTTATTTTTTATATTGGGGAGGAGCCAAGTGCAGAAAATACATAGGCAGTTGAAATGTAAAGACAGTGTTATCAGGGAGAAAGTATATGAGAGAGATTCCCAAAAAAGGGAGCAACTTATGTCTCTGTGTGCACACAGTTCTTGGTGGCGTGTGTGTGCGTGCGCATGCATGTAGGAACACATTACTTCCTAGGTGGGACTAGGGTGCCATCCCAGACAGTTGTATAGATGTGATCTATTAGCAAAACATAGGAGCCATCCAGTAGGATAAATTATTCACAGTATGCCAATAAAGGTTTATGTATGTATTCACAGTACAAGGAACTTCACTGAAATACATAACAAGATTTAACTGTAGCTATGAACCAACAATATTAGCTTGGAAAGATAACATGAAAGGATATTTTACCCAATGATTTTTGCCTAGCATTCTTTTGGCAGCTGATTATGCCTGAATCTAAAAGCAGTCCTAGGCATTTGAAGTATTTTTCTGGATAAATCATGTTTCTCTCCTGTTTCCGATTGAAATTACCTTGTGCACAATGAGCTCATGAGTGCCATCTGGCAACGTCCTTCCATTTTCCTGCATCAGAGGGACGAAAGAAAAACCAAACAACTTCTTCTCTCCTTTTTCTTTTGCTGAAATACACATATAAATTAAAAATCCACCACATTCGTAATCAAAGCAAAATCACTATAAATGTACAGTTGATACTCATTCACCACTAAGAACCAGAACACATTACAATAGTTATGAAGAAGCTGCTAAAAATGGCTTTCCCACTATAAGTGATCCCTAACCTAAGCCGTAATCTACAAAAACACAATCCAGAACACAACCACCACTAAGTCCCATAGAAAGCAATGGAATGTGACTTATGGCGCAATCCTAACCAAACCCCCACGCTAGGATGCAGCGGCATCATAGCAGGCTCCACTGTATCCAGTGTCAAGCCCCAGCAGCCTCTATGAGGCTACTCAGATCTGCACCAGCTAAATGGCTGGCACAAATCCGGACTGCTCCGTGTCAGGCTTTCAAGCCTGGGAAGGGGAATAGGATTCGGTGGAGGCCTCTTCCACTGAGCCCGCCCCCCTCCTGGGCCTGATCCACCCTCCTTCCCTCTCTGAAACGCCCCTCCTCGCCCCATTCCACCCTCCCCCCAACCCCTCCATAGCCTGGTGGGAGTTTACCTGCTCCAGCTGGGGCTCCACATGGATCTGGCGCCAGCAGGCCAGCACAGGCCTTTCCACCAGCACCACGAGCCTCCGCGCTGCCATAACGTGCAACAGCACGCATGCTCATTCCACCAGCGGAGGCTGGCATAGGATTGGGCTGTTAGTAGTGGTGACTAATCTAAATTCTGTCAATGAAATTTGATCGCTAGAGACTGGCAGGGACACATAGAATGAGCATGGAGACTTGCAACGTGATGGCAAAGTTCTATGCAGTAAATTATTCTGTGCGTCTTGGCCAGGACAAGGATTATTCAGCAGGAGGAAGCTACTGTCAGCAGCTTCTCCATAGCAGCAATTAGGTCTGCTTTAGCCCTGAGTTAACAGCAATTCAGGACATGTCATGCATATGCATATTCCCGTAGTAAACACAATCCCAGAACCATCCAAACTGTGGAATTATACCAATTCTTTAAATACTTAGATTCTGATTCTGACTATATTGACACAGAAATAAAAGCAAATTTATTTCAACGTAACTTACATTTCAGTAAGTATGCTTAGGAGAACCAGGGTACTAAGATTATAAGAGTAATGCTTTATACTAATATTCTATGTAATAGCTTCATTTGTTACAAAAAGTCAATCACTGGCATCTATAACCTAGACCAGGGGTGGCCAACCTTCCAGCATTAGGGCCTCCGCATTCTTAAGAGTTGCGTAACAGACAGAATGCTGGCAGCTGCAGTTGCTGACGGTGCTGCTAAAGCAGCTGCACCTGCTGAAAGGCCCTCACCTATACAACCATTAAAGGTCCAGGAGCATTCATGTTGAAAGATTGGCCACCCCTGACCTAGACCAACTGGAAACGTATCCAAATTCAGATCTTGAATTCACTAAATGCCCAATAATCCATTTGGGCTAATGATCCAGTTAATGATTCTCCTTTCAAACACTATCATCCACGCACACCACCACACACAGGTAGGATTGCTCACATCCCGCGACCTCTTCTGGCACACCATTCCTGTTCTGCCATCATGTGGACAGCTGGTTGTCTGAGCCACTGCTCACACGCGATCTATATACTATCTTAAAGTAGTAAGCAGGTGGTACAGACAAATTCCCCCCATACAATTAGGAGAAGAGGGAAGGTGCATTGGGAGGTTGATCCCACACCAGTCGGGCTGGCTCAGTTGCATTGCCCAAATTGCTCTTTGTGTTGCTTTGAAGAGAAACTGTAAGAGATTCTAGAATAACATCAGTGCCTCCCTCAGAGAATAAAAGCCAGAATACATGTTACAATAGCTATGAGGAAGTTGCCAAAAATTGCTTCCCATTTTCCCCACGTTTCTTCCTTAAAAACGTCACCATTCAATTCCATGACCCAATATATTATTATTATTATTAACAGTATACTCTGAACTCTCTAGAACCTTCCAATTGTTTCCCCTGGAATCTGTGTAGACAGCAAGGCCTCCCTGTTTTGTTCCTTAGAATTACCATTTACAGTCAGTCCTTGTGAAGGTCGGAACATTTAAGTAAGATGAATACACAAGAAGGACAATTAGTAAGGAGAAAATGAAGGCACCATGACTAAGGGGGAAAAAATTACAGCTGCACACACTTGTGTCTTCATATTTAGCATGAAAGGTCTTCATTCATTTTATAGTTATGGAAGCACAATCATCTCTTTTTGCAGGAAAGTGCTAACGCAAACCTGTTAATGCAAGCTGGTGGTTGCATTATGCTACCTGAATGAAAGCTATTTCCCTCTAGAAGACTGAAAATACTAGAAGCTCCATTATAAACTGGCATGCATGAAACATGTTTGAAAAGCTCTCTCAGGTTGCCTAACGCAGCTCCAAAGCACTTCAATTTATGAATACGTCTTACTGGAACAGTGCCGAAACTCAAAGCGAAGGTGTGCTCCCCTGAATTTATCCACAGGAATAGGAAGTTTCAGCAGCTCAGCCCATCTGGGACTATTGTTGTGATATAGCACAAAAGAATGGAATTCAGTAGCTGGGGGCTCTCCAGAGCCAAACGAGATAAAATCCTAATAAAGAAAGGAAACACTTTTAAGGCTACAGTTCTCAAAGTCAATTGTGCATCTCCTGAGAAAGATGACAACAAGAGCTATGGGACGTGTTAACATTTCCTTGACCCTCTCAAGCACAGTTTGTTGGTGTAGGCACATTCTGCATATGCAGCTCTAAAAAAAATTATGTCACCTCTTGACCAAGCAGTGTCAATCATTGGGGCAAATTCTTATTTTTTGTGAACCTCTGTCAACCCAGGCTCCTGTCAAGGTGATAGGACAAAACAGAGGTTATAGCTAGCATATGGAATAGCAAGAGCAAACCAGTTAGTTACTCAAACTAATGAGTATACGTGGACCAGAATAGTTCTAAAAGGCTCAAGGGTATCACCTGATTCACTCTGTCCTATAGCTGATGTTTTGTGCTTGTATGGCTGATCTCTCTAGAGTTTCTTTGAGAAGGGTTGTGCTGAGCGCTAACCAATATTCCTCTTGTCCAACCTCTAGCTTCCATAACAGGTATGTTTGAGAATATGACTTACTGCCCCATGAATAACTAGTGTATGGGTTTCTCTCTATGGATAAGTTGCTACAGTATGTGTTGCTACAACAGAAATTCTGAGTTGTTCCAGCCTGCAGACAGTAACCATCTGGAATACAATAAACTGCAGAAAAGGTGAAGGGCAAAGAATGTATGAAAATTACCTTTAAAATTTGACCATTGCTGTCCACAATGAACATTGTCACCTCCATGTTCCTGGCCACACTTTTTCCTCCTTTCTCAAACTCTCCTCTTTCTATTGTGATATATAAATCATTCCTCATTTCACCTATGGAAGGAAGACACAAATGATTGTGAAACCAAACAAAACTACATAACTTTAGTCTTTAAAACAAAAAAGTTGGGTAGTAAGTCCACAAGTATGGTGTGCATCACACAACTTATTATTAAGAAGATTTATATACCGCTTTTCAATAAAAAAAGTTCACAAAGTGGTTTACAAAGAAAACCAAATAAATAAATGGTCTCCTGTCCTAAAAGGGCTCACAATCTAAAAAGATGCTGAAGAAACACCAGCACACAGCACTAGAAAAGCAGCCTGCTGCAGTGAAGAAAGACTGTTACCCTGCTAAATATAAGAGGAGCACTCTTTGCCGAAGTAGCAGAGGTACTTACTCGGTAATCATTTCACACTCCCTATTTTTAGAGTGGAATTAAGAAGAGCTACTGTATTTGGAAATAACTGAAGAAAGTTCATAGTAAACTTTGACAATATACTAACATTCTATGTAATAGCTTCATTTGTTACAAAAAGTCAATCACTGGCATCTATAACCTAGACCAGGGGTCTGGATAAGAGATACTCAACCTGTATTTGTAATATGGTTTTAAGTTTTTAAGTGTTTTGTGAAGGGGTAGAAAGGGAAGGCACATGTGTAATGAGAACATCTACTGACTACAACAAATATGGAATTTTAAATGTAAATGGAACTGTAAATAGAGGTGACCCACTGGGGTTGTTTGTTTTAATTTTTTTAATTGTTTTAAATTGTTAATTATTTTAATGTATATGTTATTTTAATGTTGTAAGCTGCCTTGAGTGCCCTTGCCAGGAGAAAGGCGGCATATAAATTCTTTAAATAAATAAATAAATTTTAGAACACCGTAGGAAATTGGAGTGCTGGTTACCAAACTGTTGCTTACCTGTGCCATTTTGGCCATGACACTGGCCTTCGTAGGCAGGCAGGTATGCCTCAGCTAGGCATATATGAGCATATACAGTGCCTTTTCACGTAACTCTCCATACAGGCAGTCAAGAGCTGGGTTATGCTCTGACTCCATGTACAGTATTTGGGGTCTGGATCAGCCTCTGTCAGCTTTTTCAATTCCCGGTTCCTTTGCCCCTGACGCTGTTATGCATTCCTAACAGGACCACCTCCTTTATCTGTCTACACTGCAGATTAACCAAATGGTTAATCTTGAATTACTTGAATTGGGATTTGGATTTTCTACGTTAGTACATTTTCCTCATTTTCATCTATGGATGAATGAATTCATATTATGCTTAGGATCCGATATGACTATGACAGATTTACAGAATGGATGGATTATGGAGTAATTGCCTGCTTGAATGGGCTTTGATTGGTTTGTGCTTTAAATTCTAATGTTCCCGGTCGTTTTTGTTACCTGTAGCATTAATTATAAATTTTCTGGCTAGGATAATGGATTTTTTAAAATACTACACTATAAATTAGCAATCAGTTTCTGACATACATATTGTATTTGTTCTATTGTAAAATAATTCTCAAAGTGCTAAAAGACAATTGACTATGTAGCAGAATTTTCTTCATTATTTTTGTTCATAATGCTGGTGGTGTCACTTTGTACATTACTTAGGGCTGTCTCCTGATTAAAGAAATCTTAACCAATTAACAGGTGGATCCTATGGCCTGACTACTACAAGCATCAGCTACATAAGGGCTAATCCTGGTATGAGATAGTCACAAATGCTGTTATGCCATCATAGTCAATAATACAATCGCTGAGGAAACAAAAGCTAGTTTAGCAATGCCAACAGCCCTTCCCACAGTATCCCTACAGACTGTTACCATTCATGATATTGTGTTCTGATAATGCTCCTGCTGTAGCTGTATAGGAAAAGCACAAACAATCATATGGTGACAGCCACCATATCATGATGAAGATTTCACTTTATGCTCTACATACTCCCTTACTCACGTAAGCAGCCTGCAAGGGAGTGTCCACAGCACTCTTTGCGTACCATGCCTACAACTCTGCCGAATTTTCTCTTTGTGCTAGTGAAGTCCTGTTCTCTTCCACACAGTGCAAGAATGTCACCGTGCCACTATGATTTTGTTCTGCCAACATAGCGTTGAGATCCACCAGTATAAGGACTTTACAAGAAATCCTAACCTTTCCAGTTCATATATTGTACGTCAGAGACGGGATCATACTGTAAACATATTTATTTTCCACATTTTTATACCGCTCTTCCTCCAAGGAGTTCAGGGTGGTGTACGTGGTTCCTTCCCTCCTTTTCTCCTCACAACAAACCTGTGAGGTAGGTTAGGTTGAGAGAGACTGGCCCAAGGTCACCCAGGAAGTTACGTGACTGAGCGGGGATTTGAACCTGGATCTTCCAGGGCTAAGTTCAACACCAGAACTACTACACCATCCTATAGCGGATGTGATTTATTTTTTTTTAATTTTAAAGATCGGAAATACAAGACTCATTCCCCATCAATCATAACGTTTCATGGATGGTTTATAGTTCAGGCCTGATTTACTTAACTATATTGCTTTAAACCTATTTCTCAATACCCTAACACAATCAGAAAACCTATCTGACAAAGGCCCCTAGTAAGGAAAAAGAGCTTCCAATTCAATTTATAGACTTTGCAATCAGTCCAAAGTTATTGCCTGTAAAGTCAGAAGAATATTACTGTAATGGGAATAATACTGTACTGAGTCAAACAAAGAGATGATTCTCAGGGTTTTTCAATGAAGCAATGAAAGCTTCATTGCTTTCATAATGACTGTAAAAGGCTAGTGAATCCTAAGAACTGGGATTTGCAACACACCTAACCAGGCAGTGAAAGGGCTGAAACTAGTCTTCTGCCGGTTGTATGTGAAGGATTCTGGGAAAGAAGGTTTCTGAAAGTGGTGCTGGGGGTCTATTTTCCTACGCATTGACCCTACAGGGTTCTACAGAGTTCAATTTTATCCCCCATTGTCTTACCATTCACATAAAATCACTTAGTGAGGTCATTCAGGAACAGAGAAGGAAGTGTCAACAATATGCTAATCAGACTGGACGAGCACGAATAAACTTAAGCAGAGTTAATGACTGATTCAGGGCCTGTATACTTGAAGGACTCTCTTTCCCCACATAATCTGCCTGTCCCATGAGGTCATCTCAGGCGACCCTGTTATGGGCACCATCACCTTCTGTCATTTGAGTGCCAGTGACCTGCAACAGGGCCTTCTCTGTGGTGGGACCTGGCCATTTGAAACTACCCACCTCTGCCCCCTCTCTGCTGGTCTTCTGCATGGGTCTTAAGGGTTTTATGATTCCCCAGTCTTTAAGTTAGTGCATCTATTTTTACCCTGTATGTTTTTTTACTAGCAGCTGTTATTGCTCTGTATTTTACATTGGTTGTTATGGCGAAGGACTCAGTGGCCCAGTTAGCTGGGAAAATATCTGTTCTGAATTAGTGTATACTCTTTTCTCTAAGGACCATGTTTACAGTTTGGGAGTACTTTTGAACCCATCATCACTGTTGCATTCTCAGATGACAGTCATGGCTTGGAGTGCTTTTTTTCAGCTTCCTCCAATTCACCAGCTGCACCCATAGAAGATCAAGACCTAGCCATTTGCCTTGGTGACTTTCATTCTTATTACAATATTAAGACCATTTATATACCACTTTTCAATTAAAAAAAAGGCAACAAAGTGGTTTCATATTGGAATACAGTAATGTGCTCCACCTGGGGTTCGCTTTGCAAATGTCCAGCAAATTCTAGTGGTACAAAATCTTGTGGTGAAAGTCATGCGTCAGTGTGCACATATATTGCATGTGTTCCAACACACTTGCACGGATTGCCAGCTTATTTCTTGGTCGATTCAAAGTGCTGCTTTCTAGTTTTAAAGCACGTGACTAGATCGTTTTGGGCCTGCCAGTCTCAGGAATGCCTTCTTCCATTTGAGCCTCCAGCATTTTAAGAGCAGGCAATGGGACCATGCTGCTTTCAGAGTTGCAGATGGCTTCTATCAGGACAGGAGCAGAGGCTTTTTGTTTATGGCACGGAGGACTGCTCTCCCTCTGAAGGGTCATTTACATGCCTCCTTTAGAAGATACAAAAACACGTTTCGTATTCTGCCAGGCCTTTGGAATTAACTTGAGGGCTTGGGCTTGATATTTTATATTAAATGGGCTTGATATTTTATATTAAATGCCATAAATGTAAAAATACTGGAAACAAGCAATAATAAAGGAAATACTTCAAAAATGCTCAATTGCACATAAAAACACACTCATATAGGGAATTCAAATGAGAGAAATATCCAATAAGTATACAAAATTCTACATAACTATGTACAATGTGAGATTGTTCAGGCAGAGCTCTTACATTCCAAGCTTTGGCCTAATCTCAAACTCATAAGGCATTTTAAAACAACTGTAATTCAGTTACACAGATCAAATGCTGTAAGTATTTTCCTTTTGCCTTTATAAGTCAGGGTCAAACCCATGAATATAAAGACAACACAGAATGACTCAAATGACACAGAATTTAATTCTTGAAAATGCTTCCCTGTAGATGGTGCTCATAGCTAGCATCTGAGCTGTGCAGCGTTGATTAATTACATAAACCCCTGAGCAGAATATTTGTTGCTGATGTAAAAGAATGTATTTTTGCCTACTCTTCCTATGGCACAGAAAAGTTAAGAATGGGATTCGGAGTATGATTGTCTACCTACTCTAAAATAGTGCTGGAAACAGACTGGGAAATATTAATAAGATCTGAAGAATTTAGATTAATTAAATTACCTGATATTTGATTTTGTACATGATGCTCAAATCGCTGGACTGGGATGTTTACAATATCTATCTCCTCTAATTATAAAAACTCATACCAGAGACTTTGACACTATCTACTAATCGTGACAGACAATACTTGTGTGTGCTATAAATGTAAATAAGACAATGAAAAAAAAGGTTTCCTGTTATTTCCTCTTCTAGTTTCCTAAAACATTTGATGCATCATCTCTGAGCAAGGGTACAGAACCTGTGCGCAGAGGGCTCTTCAATGGGCTCAGAGCATTATGGAGAACAAGGAATTATGCATGCTTTCCATGTACCTCTCCAGTCCTTACCATCTATGTAGTGCAAGTTACTCACTGGCTCTTGATTAATCTGAACTGCATCTAGAAAGGTTGGGGATATGCACAGATCTCCAGTTCCCTCTAATGTCCTGATGTGCTACTTGCATGCATGTCAAAGTGAGAGGAAAGGAAGAAATAGGCCATTATTGATCTCTGTGGTAATTCTTCTGGATGTAGGGACTGTATCCTTGGTTAAGGATACGGTATGTCTTCAGAATGTTTAATCAGATGTTCAACAGTTGTAGGTAGCCACGTTATTTCATTATTAAAAAAAAAAAAATCCACAACGCCACAACAGTATAATACCTTTATTAGGACCAACTAAAATGTCAAAAAGGTAATTAGGAGAATTGTGAGTTTTCCAGAACTTCAGGTTTGATGATATGCCAAATTCGGGGGGGGGGGGAACGACACGGACATGGGACAGAAAGAAAAGAACCTGCAGTTTGTAACCGTTCAAGGATGAAGTGTAGAAGACCTAAACATAGATAGCTGGGCCAGTCCATCAGAAAGAAATCCAAATACAGTACCAAAGTAGATCAATACTTTATTAGGATCAACTAAGGTGTTACAAGAGCCAGCAGGTGGCGCAGTGGGTTAAACCACTGAACCATGAGCTATCGATCGAAAAGTCGGCAGTTTGAATACGTGCGACGGCTCCTGCCAACCTAGCAGTTCGAAAGCAAGAAATTGCAAGTAGATTAATAGGTACCGCGTCAGCGGGACGGTAACAGCGTTCCATGCGCCTCGGTGTTGAGTCATGCCGGCCACATGACCATGGAAACGTCTTCGGACAGCGCTGGCTCTTCGGCTTTGAAACGGAGATGAGCACCGCTCCCTTATTATAATAATAATAATAATAATAATAATAATTTTAGTTGTTCCTATGGAAGGTATTGTCCTGCTGTAGTATTCAGATGCTGTGGCTTTTGGGAAGTACGGGATGTCATGCACCAGCTTTTGCAGAACCCTGGAGCAAAGTCCTCCCAATATCATGCTGCCCCATGCCCCTTTAAATGCATATCACATAACACCTGGATGCCCAGAAAGTAGTCAGGTGAAGAGTCTTCCTTTGTGCCGCCACCATAGCAGGTAATGGGGGGAGCAGTGGCAGCAGCAAAACTGTCCTCTTTCTCCCACACCAGTTTTAACTTCCCAGGTGTCCTAGCCCCCCACTGCTGCCTCAGGGGAAGCACATCCAGAAATTTGGAAACTGTGGGAGAGAAGGAGTACAGTCTGCTATTGTTGCAATTCAATTCCTGTAACATCTCTCAGTAAGCATCCCCAATTGCACCTACCAAGCTATTGGTGCAGCAGTGGCAGACCCAGCAGACATACCTGACCAGGTCACACCTGCTATTCTTTGCCCAATACCCCAGTACATACATTATAACAGTATGTTATGGCACAATGCACAGTTCTATCACAGACCATGCATATTGGTCCTTCTTACTTTCAATGAATAAACCCCCTAAAAGAGACAACTATGATGCAAAAAGTAAGGCATATAGTAGAATAAAAGTCTAAACCTGCAATCCTAAACTCCCTTACTAGGGAGTAAGTCCCATTTAATTTAGTGGAGTTTACTTCTGAGTAAATATTCACAGGACCACACTGTAAATCTACTAGACGGGCAGCCCAATCCTTCCTAAATCCCTACGTGCTGATGCATCCTGCGGGGGAGTTTTTCATGCAGGAGGTCTCATCGAGGTAAAGGGACATTTGTCCCCTTGCCCCTGGGTAAGCCCCAGGAGCTGCAATGGGTAAACTCGAACCTGTGGCACCAATATCGCTGTGGCAAGTCTGTGTTGATCCATGCAGGCAGATCATGCCCAGGAAGGGGGTTTGGATACCGTGCGCCGGCACCACCAATTCCGCCCCCTCCTAGGCCAGATCTGCCCATCCCCACCACCATCGCAGCACCATTCCGCCTTCCCCCACCCCATTCAACCCACTCCCCCGCCAGACTTACCAGGCCTGACGTGTGGCCCAACAATTGCCAACGCGCACGGAAATGCTTTAGCTTTTCCGCTGGTGCGCCTGGTACTCACACTGTCGCAAAGCGCTCTATGGCAATTGTTACAGCGCACACCAGCGGAACACACGTCCCGCTTGAGCGTTCCTTAATAAGGATAGGGCAAGTGCAACTTTGAGAAACTTTGGGTGAGGACAGACAGAATATTTTTAGACTAGTGGGACTGATTTGGATGTGCCTGCAGTACATTCAGTCCAGGTATAACTTTCCTCTCCCTGACCGAGCTCTGGGAAAAAACAAACTACAGTTCAGAAAGTTCGCAAAATAAAATGGCTGTGGATGGCACCAATTGGCTGGTTGTAGGGATGTCACCAAAATATGCCTCCTCCTCAACACTCCAGAGCAGCTGTCCACTGTTAAGAAGAGGGCTTTATCAGCAAGGTAAAAATGAATAAACATTTACACAGAACAATTTAAGAAAAAAAGGCAGATAAGTTACCTGAAGTATAGAGGAAGGGCAAGATTGAAGGCTGAACCAGCAGTACATTTGTCAGTATGTACATCTTTCAAATTGTGACATTCAGAAAAAGCCAGGCTTGCACCATTGCAGAAGGGGCTGCTGTGAATTTATTTTTATCTCTCTTCACCCTTTTATCCAATAATCACTGAACCAAGGGACCACTGCTGTCATTACAAAGGATTCATTGGGTGGGCTTGGGCAACTCATTCTTAGCCTCGATCTCCCAATCGTTAAATGACAATAGTAATTGTCACAGAGCACGATGCATAATTAAGCTGTAAAATTCACTGCCACATAATGTGGTAATATCACTATTCTCTCCCTACTTGAGGGTGGGGGGAAGAATTAAACAAATTCATGGAGGAAAGGTCAACCAATTATTATTAGTCATGAAAACTCAAATTGAACTCCCCCACCCCCGAGGCCCATTTTCCTACAGTACCTTACTGATTAACTTTTGAAAATCAGTTAAAATTTGGCTTTTTAATAAACCTTCTGGCTTGAATTAGCTGTATTTACTGCTCCTGAAATTCTAATTTTTGACAGTTTTAACACGTTCCTTGAGGCTGTTTTTATATTATTTTTACATTTTGTACTGGAGTCTGCCTTGAAGGTCTCTGATGGAATGGTGGGATTTAAATGTGTAAAAGAAAACCTATACTGTAGAGACCCACGGTCAAAAAGGCATACTTTTGCTTTTTTGTCTTCTGGCTGTGGTTAGCAACATGAAATTTGTTATTACTAAGGTATGATGATCACTATTCAATGAAAATCTCATTTACAGTGCTGAAGACAGGACAAAAGCTGTGCAGTATCTAAACAAAAGCATGTAGCCAATTACCGAGCTGATGAAATACTGTGTTGAAATCTATATTTAAGAAAAATCTATCAACCAAAGCAACACAGCCCTGAGCAGCTGATGTCTACCAGTGGCTGGCTACACACTGCTTGACTGTAATGTGCACTTTCATAGTGGCATAGCACATCACTTTGTCTCACAACGGGGAGTCAAAAAGAGGAAAAATTATTTATAGCAGTCAGAGGAAAATGTGACAATGCACAGCAGAGGGCTGCTATATCATGCACTGCTAGCAAAGAATGGGATGGAGCTAATAGGAATGCCTGGCGTTCAGTAAAAGCTGTGACTCGTTAGCATCAGCGACATCATTTTCCAGAGTGCTCGATATCGTTCTACCAAATTATGCGCTACATTGTAGTGACTACAACAAAACAGGGCTACCAAATGTTGGCAGTACTGAAACAATCCTAGTAGCATTAAGCATTTGACTCAGGCTCAATGCTTTAATTTTGTGATACTTTCTCAGTAGCCATCCAAGCTAGTGGCCATCACCACATCTTGTGGCAATTAATTCCACAGGCTAATTATGTGCTGTGTGATGAAATACCTCCTTTTCGCTGCCTTAAATCTCCCACCAATGAATTTCATTGGAAGACCCCCGGTTCTAGTATTGGAGAGAAATTTTTCTCCCACTCTCACATCCACTCTTTCCACATAATTTTCTAATTATGAATTAATTCTTAATTCTCAAAACTAATTTCTCAGTCATGTTTCCCCTTAATTGCCTAAAAAGACCCCAACGTTTCTAAAAAGACTCCAAAGTAGTAGCATTTCCTTGTAAGAAAGGTGCACCAGCCCTCTGATCATTTTAGCTGCTTTCTTCAGCACATTTTCTAGCTCTACAAAATCTTTTTTGACACATGGCAACCTATATTCCCTGTAAGGGGTCCGCACTGGTGCACAGAGCAAGTTTCTTCAAGCATGGCATGACACTAGGAAGATGATGGGTTTGTGCCATCTGCATTGTATTCCAGGTAGAATTAAAAAGATTACCCTTTGACACTAGACAGATTTTTGCGATGGAGACTAAAGGCCGACACACACCGCACGAGCTCTGGCGCGGAGGCGAGCGAGCGTTGGTGCCTGGCCGCTCGCCTCCGCACGCTGAACTCGTCTGTAGGAGTGTCTTCCAGTGAACAGTCCCTCCTGTTGTCTCGCCTTCTTAGAAAGCGCAGCAGTGATTGGTTAAGCACCAGTGCGGTTCGATACACGAGAGAAGAGAGAGAGGGGCAGGAAGGAGAGAAAACTTACAAAACAGTTTGTGCCGGGAATAGAATTCATCTTGCTATCTTTTGTGAGAAGGAAAAATGGATCCAAGAGAAATCGGAGACTCAAGTGAGTTCCGATTGATTGACAACCCCATTCATCCCGCCCTCTCATCTGATTGGCTGAGTGCAGTAGCTCCGCGAACCCGGCCCTTAAACATGGCCAGAATCATTTTCGCTCGTGCCGGAACTCGGGAGAGCACAGCTGCTCCGCTCGCTTCCGCAATGGTAACCAGACACCTCCGCATAGCTCGACAAAGCTCCTCGGGCGTCTGGGACGCGCCAGAATTCGTGTGGTGTGTGTCGGGCTTAAAGTAAACTGGAAAGAACAACAAGGAAACTTCAAGTATATAGAATAGGTCCTTTACAGCTTCAGAAACCCAAGCAAGAACCTTTACATTAATAACTTCAAAATATGTTTGGCTGTTTTAAAACTGTGAGACAAGATTTTAACAGTTAGGTGTAATAGTCTCAAACATCCAGCAGTAGGAGCTTCAAGTCTTGTGCCAAGGCTTGCTGTATCTGGGCTGGATGATTTATAGCTAACCTTCATTTGATTCCCAGACGCAGAGTTCCCTGAATTCTTGCCACATGCTCCTGTCTAAGCAACTAATACTCAGACCAGCTGCTGCCCCAAGTGCCTAATCGTTGCTTTTGATGCTTTGCCACCCAAATCTTCAGTTCTTTCTACTTCCTATTATACAGGTCATCCCTCGTTATCCAAAATCTGCGGATGGTGATGTCCGCTTAAAAAACCTGTAAAAACGTTTAAGAAGTTTTAAAAGGTTTTTTTTTTACACCTTTGCGTAGCAAACCTTGCCAGCTGGAAAGCAGTCTCTGGTGCTCCAGGAAGCACTTCCGGGTAGTGCCGAGGCCCGTGCGATGCATTCTGGTGTGACCCAGGGTCAAGGGAGGAGTCACAGGACTCAGCGCAACCTAGAAGTGGCTTCCAGGAGTACCAGAGACTGGCCTTCAGCCAGCGCGGTTTGCCGCACAAAGGTTAAAACAAATTAACCTTTAAAAAACATTTTTACAGGTTTTACTTCACCATCTGCAGAGCCTCACATTCTAGTACCCACCTTAGGATAGGACTCTTCTTATATTCTTCCTTCCTTCTCTAACCTACCTGGCATGATGATGTTAGAAAAGCCCAACTTCCTTGTTATTGATACTCCATGGGTAAACATGGATGTGTAGTCCCTCCTGATTTGGTCAATGTCTCCATGTAGCAGCTGAAGAGAAACAGCCAGACCTATAAAGGAAGAAAACATAAAAGAAAACAGAGGTGATAATGGCAGGATTTGGCCATTGTACATGTTAGCCTAACAGTACCAGGGCCAACCATCAAGAGACTCAGAGAAGTGGTATACATCTTCAGTGTGAAAGACAAATTGGCATAGACCAGAGATGGTGAACATCTTTATTCCCAAGGGCCACAATTCTCAACACAGTGGTCTAGGTCAGGGGTTCTCAACCTTTCGAGGCCCAGGTACCCCCTATCATGGTCCAATTTTCTGAAGTACCCCCTGCTAATTGCTGATTAATCAATTAATTAGGTAATTATTTGTTAAATAAAAAAGTACTAAAACAATTTTAAATGTGAAAAATGCCTTATTTAACTCGTGTGAGTGTGAGTGTGAGTGTGAGTGTGAGTGTGAGTGTGAGTGTGAGTGAGAGACAGACAGACAGACAGACAGACAGACAGGACAGACAGACAGACAGACAATCACTTTTTTTCTCCAAGGCACACTTCCCAAAATCAGCTCCTCCCTCCCTACCCCACCAAAGTACATTTTCCAAAGTACAAAAATAAGCCCAAAACCAAAATCAGAGAGACAGAAGGGCTCCGAAAATAGTTACAATTTAAAATCCATGTTAACACATAATTGGCTGCTGATGGGGCAGATAAGGGGCAGGGCTTGGCATACCCCCAGCAAGAGGTCCGCATACCCCTAGGGGTACCCATACCACAGGTTGAGAACCTCTGGTCTAGGTTAGTAGTGCATTTTGTTGCACAATTTGATCTCAGAGATTACTAGATTCTGTAATAAAGTTGGCACCATCCAGCAAAAGCATTCCCAGTCATAATAAAGTACGTGTCTTCATGCAAAGCTGATGTATTACACCCAAACCCCAAAGAGATGTAACACTAAAGCATGCACTATCTCTGACCTGGTTCAACTACTAAAGGCGCAGTTCAGCAGTAATGAAAAGGCTTCCAGTTCGTATGACCTCTCATTTCTCTCTCTCCCACAAGTGTCATAAAGGGTGTGTGTGTGTGGTGCTGGGTGCACTCTGTGACACCAAATTAGGGGTGATACTACGCTCTTCCACCTGCTCTGAGTCACTTCTTTGTGTTCACGTGAGCAAAGCAAAGCGACCAAAAAAAGCCGAGCAAGGGGGTCACCCCTACCCGGGGAGGGATGTCATCCTTGCTCGACTGTTTTTAGTCACTCCGAGTCGCTTCTTTGGCTACTCCTTTGCTCCGAGTCACTTCTTCAGAGCAGCCAAAGAAGTGACTTGGAGGGCAGACCCTTGCCAAGCCGGAAGTAATTGCGGTGATGTGATGTCATCACCACATTGCCGCAATTACTTCTGGCTTGGTGAGCTGTACATAATTGCGGTGACGTGAAGAATTCATCACACCGCAATTACTTCTGGCATGGCGGGATACAAGGGCGCACCACACTTCAAGGGGGGTGACACCCGGAGCGCACACACCCCCCGCCGCACAGGGCGACACCAAAGAATTACTACGATGCTCCCTCCTTCTCTTAGGTGCTCCAATTCCCTCCCTACTTTAAGCAAAATGTAGTTTCCTGTGATGTCTCAACTGGGCAAACTATTGGTCTTCTCATTCTGGCTTAAAGGCAAATCACAGTTTGTCCAGGAGACAAGAGGACGTCAACCACAAAAGAAACTTTTAATCTAGACTCTGAATTCTAGAGCTATCAAAGCTGCAGCATTTATTTATTTACTTGCTGAACTTATATTCCACTTTTCAGAACAGAACAAATGATAATGCAAACAAAATAATTAAAACTCTAATAAAATCCCAAACACTCAACATTAAAACAGGAAATATAAGGACATGATACATATTTTGAACTTTACATATTTACATATTACAGACAATAATTTAGCTGCACACTTCTACTGTTAAAGAGTGTCATGATACACTAAGAACCCACCTTCGAATCACAAAGGAGAAAATAAGCTCAAAACCCCTTGATAGGCAGGACAAAATATAATATACCCATAGTCAAGGCAATGTAAGCAGAAAAAAATCAGATATATCTGAAAATAAAGGAATTAGAGAGACAGAGAAAATCAAAAGCCTGACCAAATTAAAGAAGTCTTAACAGCACATCTGAAGGATGCTTGGGCTGTGGCGAGTTGGCCCTGAAAAGGCAATTTCACAGTTGCAAACATCAAATAAGAGTGCTCCTTCAAAGCTGCAATTGTGAACACACTTCACAGAAAGTCTATTTTGCTCAGTGGAATTTATTTATGAACAAACATAGTTACATGACTGCACCGTAACCATCCTTACTGCTTGGATATAGCCCGTGAATGGCAAGCAGGTGGCCATCGCCTGCTTTGTTGGTGGTGGGATGCCGCTGCACACTGCAAAGAATCAAGGAGTGTCCCAAGCATCGTGGATATGTTGGATTCCAACTGTTCAGAGCTTAATAGGTCAAAGAAAGCCCCTTGAAATGTGCCTGGAAGACAATGCAGTGCTAGAACCAAAACGGCAGTACAATACTGGCAATTACCTGACGAGTTTCACCCTACCATGGCTGCATGGCTGGCTCATGCGAAGTTTAGCCAGGAGAACATTCTCTGCTTGTTTAAAAGATTAACAGATTGGCATAACAGAATAACTAAACACCTTTCCAATCTGCCAGAATGTAATTGCATTAGTTTGTAAACAAAGTATAAGCCAGTCTGGCAGAGGCGAAACTAGGGCGGAGTGGGCGGAGCACCTACTCCGGGCGCCATCGCCCAAAGGGCTCCCCGCCCGCGAGTCCGAGTCTGACTCGGGGACTCGCGTCTCCGAGTCCGAGTCGGACTCGGAGACTCGAGTCCGACCGCCCCCTCAATCAGGAGCCGGCTCGGGGACGTCTTCCCCGGCCGGCTGCCCGGGGCCTTCTAAGGAAGGCGCGCGAGAACGGTATTTATACCGTTCTTTTTGCGCATGCTCAGACTTACTGAGGGAAAAAGGCTGCCCTTTTTCCCTCAGTAAGTCTGAGCATGCGCAAAAAGAACGGTATAAATACCGTTCTCGCGCGCCTTCCTTAGAAGGCCCCGGGCAGCCGGCCGGGGAAGACGTCCCCAAGCTGGCTCTCCCGGTTGAGGGGGGGTTGCCGCCTCCCGGAGCGCGCAAGCCGCCTCCTCCCGGAGCGTGACGCCTCCTCCCGGAGCGTGACGCCCCCCCTCCGAATCGCACCGCAGCGATATTAATTATACGGGCGCCACACACCCCGTGCTCCGGGCGCCAACGGGGGTAGTAATGCCCCTGCAGTCTGGAAGGATAATCATTGCCTGGGCACCCAGCTGCAGAGACAGTGGTCAGAAGACTACACAGCTGTGTTAGGTTATTGTTGCAGTATCGGCATCGAGGGGGCAATATAGTACAGAGTATTGCAGACAGTGAAAATGAGAGAGGAAAGTTGGAGAATTTCTGACAAATGAAACAGCACCACTCAATTTCTGTGTAATAGATTAAGAATTAGCAAAATGCCCAACCTTACGATGGGCAGGATGTGCATGGAGTGAAGGCCTGTGTATATCAGAGGTTCTTGTGGACTGTGCACAGAGACATACTGCACTGCTTCATGGGGCTGCTGTTGGTGAAGGCCAACCAATGTGAAAGGGAAGGAGGGAGGTTTTCGTTCCATCTCAACACTGTCCCGTCCCCCAAGTACTGCTTTACTTTTTATTAATTATTCTTTATCTGTTTAGTTAAAAGATGTATACTCCACCCTTCTCCCCAACAATGGGCATCCAGGGCAGACCTTTGTCTTTCTAGTGCCATCAATGCGCACAAGACAGACTGAGTAACAACAAAGAGACAGGTCACAGTCCTGAGGCTTCAACCAAATATTTGACAAAAGCAGGCAACAGAGAGGGAGGGGGGACACAAAGCTGGAAGGGAAGGTAACTGGGGAAGAATGTGCATTCCATTCAATGACATGTATTTAGTCTTAATTCTTGTACAAACTACCTAAGAAACCAACATTTTTCACAGAGAAGGCAGGTTTTGAGGCGGGATTTAAAATATGAGAGAGAATTAGTGTCATGAACCTGTTTGGGGAGGAAGGTCCAGACAGAGGTGAAACTAGACTGGAGCAGAGGCAAGTAGTTCTGCACGACTCCGTTACACCGGAGTCAGCGGCCCCTCACCCTTGCTGTTGGAGCCATTCCGGCAGCGACAGGGGAGTGTCCTGTGTGTTGCTGTTGCCGCCAAAATGGCTCCAACGGCAAGGGGAAGGGGCCGTTGACTCCGGTGTAACGGAGTCTTGCAGAACTACTTGCCTCCGCTCCAGTCTAGCTACGCCACTGGGCCCAGACATAAGGGTCAGCAAGAAGGGAATTATTTAAAGGAATAGAAGACTGTGGATGGTTGATGGTGGTGAAGTTGAAGAGAAGGTCTACTCTAGGACAAGGTTATATCCGAATGTGAGAGTGTAATGTTTACAGCGGTAAGGCCATGGAGAGCTTGGAGGACACGGAGTTTGTGAGGAATGAACAGAAACCATGTAGGGATGCTGCATAGTCTGAGTGATGAGAATAATGAACAATTTGGGGAGCAGGATTCAGGATGGAACTGAGAAGGTTGATGTGCGACAATGAAAGCCCAAAGTAGTTAAGCCAGGAGATGGCTAGAGCACTTAGGAACATAAGAACATAAGAAGAGCCCTGCTGGATCAGGCCAACAGCCCATCTAGTCCAGCTTCCTGTATCACACAGTGGCCCCACCAGATGCCCCAGGGAGCACAAGACAACAAGATAACCTGTTTCCTGTTGTCACTCCCTTGCACCTGGCACAGAGAAAACCCACTTCTAAAACCAGGAGGTTGCTTATGGCTTGTAACCTGTGATGGTCTTTTCCTCCATTAATCTGTCCAAACCCCTTTTAAAGGCATCTAGGCCAGGTGCCATCACCACATCCTGTGGCAAGGAGTTCCACAGATGAATTACATGCTGGGTAAAGAAATATTTTCTTTTGTCTGTTCTAACTCTCCCTCCACTCAATTTTAGTGCATGTCCCCTGGTTCTGGTGTTGTGCGAGAGGGAGAAGAATTTCCCTCTATCCACTCTCTCCATCCCATGCATAATTTTATACGTCTCAATCATGTCCCCCCTCAGGCACCTTTTTTCTAGGCTGAAAAGCCCCAGACGCTGTAGCCTTTCCTCATAAGGGAGGTGCTCCAGCCCACGAATCATTCTGGTCGCTCTTTTCTGCACCTTTTCTAATTCAACTATATCCTTTTTGAGGTGTGGTGACCAGAACTGGACACAATACTCCAGATGTGGCCTTACCATCGATTTGTACAAAGGCGTAATATTGGCCGTTTTATTCTCAATCCCTTTTTTAAAGATCCTGAGCATGGAATTGGCCTTCTTCACAGCCGCCGCACACTGGGTCGACAATTTCATTGACCTGTCCACCAGCACCCCAAAAGGAAGCTTTTGCCAAGAAGGCAGAAAGGAAGGGCTGTATTTTTGCAATGTTGTACAGAGAAAAACGACATGACTTGGCAACGGACTGAATACAGGGAGCAAAGGAGCATGAGTAATCACGCCTACTGCCTTTTTGTCTAAATCAACAGGGTGAACAGTGACATTATCAATGGATATAAAACAAATACAAGATAAGAAGTTTAGTCTTAGGCTTTTACGCTCAGGAGTGAGTGCTAATCATTCTTTTATTTGGGAGAAAGTAAAAAAGCTGCATCTGGGGACACCTTAGGAGTAGAGGCTAAACCTGCCCCCTGGTGGCACATGACCCAGGCAAAGGCCAGGTGTCCCCCACCCGCGTCCCTGCTGATTGTGGCTATGTCCCAAATTAGAGACCTGTATTATTTATTTATTTTATTTTTCACATTTTTATACCACCCTTCCTCCAAGGAGCTCAGAGTGGTGTACATATTTCCTCCCCTCCTTTTTGTCCTCACAACAACCCTGTGAGGTAGGAGGGGCTGAGAGATAGTGACTGGCCCAAGGTCACCCAGGAAGCTTCGTGGCTGAGCGGGGATTTGAACCTGGATCTTCCAGGTCTAAGTCCGACTCCCAAACCACTACACCATCCTGGCTACTAGTACCTGTAGAACTCAATGGGTGCCTCAGAACTGAGACAGCTCAATCTGCAAGGCCTGGCCGCAGCATCTTTGAGTGAGTGGAATGTGGGGAACTGGATTTTATATTACAGATGAGAAAGAACGCTCTTTTTTTGTACCACTGACCCAAAGTAAGATAGTTCAACACATATGCATGAGCTGGCCCCAAAGCCAGACACACCACACTAAAGTAAATGACACAACTTCTTGGAAACTGGACTAGATGGGGCCCTTGGCCTGATCGGCAGGGCTCTTATGTTCTTATAGGCCAAACTTCCATACAGACACTCTGCCATGTCCTCTCACAATCCACTATGACTTGAATCATTATATTGGCTTAATATTTATTATCTTTAAGGGCCTTTCTTTTCATATCAGCTCTCCGGCATCTGAGCTATTGGGACATACGCTGCAAGTAATAACTTCACAATGTTAACCTTTTCACCATTTTTAAATAGGAGGACAGCTATGATTTATCAAGCACTAACTAGAAATCAAGTCCCCAGAATAAATGTCACTTCCCCTGTTTTGAGAATGAGCTTGACCCACAACCTCATCTTCAATATGGGTGGATGTGTGCTTGCCACTTTACACTGGCTGACAATTGCTGCCACTAAACTCATACTTGTCTTGCTCCCTGTTGCTCGCTGACTCTTTGCTTGCCTGGGCAAAGAGTCCCTTAAGAACTGCAGTGCTCTTCACAGACTCACATGGCCCAAACACCAAACTGTCTGCCTTTCTTGGTGAGAAAGGACCCCTTTTCTTAACTTAGGGCAATGTACAATGAGAACCCAAGTTTGCAAAGCCCTGGAAGAGATGCATTCCATCTGCAAAAGTAAGAATTTGCATGAAACATCTGTTTCTCAAAATTAATCTGTGCCAGACAGCCTATAGTTGATTTATTTGTTCTTCGTTTATGGAAAAGGATATATGAAAAAAAAATATTTTGAAGATTACTTTTAGCACAGGAACAACAAACACCTGGTAAATTATCACAACACTGAAGCTGAAGCAAGAGTTGGTTTCTCAGCCTCAGGAGCTCAGCCTAACAAGGCAAACAGCACAGAGGGGCAAAAAGCTGCCTCCCTCCCCTTACAGGGGCACATTTTCCTCCCACCTCAACCCACTTGTCCCACATTGTTGAGGTTTTATACTCTTCTATTATTTATTTTGTGAATTTATATTCCACCTTCCCATTCTTACAAATGCCCAAGGCAGCTTACAGTACTTACAGGCAATCGATACAATACAATACAATACAATACAATACAATACAATACAATACAATATAGTACAATAAGAACAGCCACAGAGCAGCATGGATAAAGATTTGTCCCAACAACTAAGCAGACAACAAATAATCCTATAATCCAGACAGGAGCCAAATATACTCAACCAGTAAAAAATAAAGCAAAATAAAAAGGCAGCATGTGAAGTGCTTCCCTAAATAGAAACATCCTTGCCAAACAGCAAAAAAAGAAACAGAGCCGAGGTGAGAGGCACCTGTTGGAATACAGAGCCCCATGGTCTGAGTGCTACTGCGGTGACGATCCTTTCTCACATCCTGGCCAGTCATTCTTCAGCTGATGATGGCAGCCTTAGGAGAACCTCCTTAGCTGATTGCAAAGAGCAGGCAGGAATACACGGCTGAAGGCAGTCCTTTAGATAGCCTGGTTCCAAACCACTCAGGGTTTAAAGATAATGACCAACTTTTTTAACCGAGTTCAGAAACAAAGTGGAACCCAACCCAGTGCAGCTATTACAAAAGTAGAGTAACATGTTTCATGAAACTAGCTTCTGTTAATAGTCTTGCTGCAGCATTCTAGACTAGCTCAAGTTTCTAAATGCTTTTTAAGGGCAGCCCCACATACAGCACGTTGTATTAATCCAGCCTAGATGTAACTAGAACATGTCGTCAACACGGCCAGATCTGTTCTCTACACGAATGGTCAGAGTTGACGCCTTAGCCGAAGATGGACAAAGGCACCCTGACCACCACTTCCACAATGATCTAACAGCAGCGCTGGATCCAGGAGCACTCCAAAACTGCCACTTGACCCTTCAAAAAAAGTGCTACCTTATTCAGAACAGGTTGAAATCTATACCATTGGATCAGCTATCCTACTGACCAGGAGCACCTCTGCCTTGTCCAGGTTAAGCTTCAATTCCTTTGCCCTCTTTTAAGTCCTTTACAAACTCCAGGTACTAGTTCAAAACCTTCAGAGCCCCCTTGGCTTGAGGTTATAAAGAAAGGCAGAGCCGTGTGCGATATTGATGACAAAAAAGCCAAAGCTCCCGACAGCCTCTCATGCTTTCATGTAGATGTCAAATAACACGAGGGACAAAACAGAGTTCTACGGAACACCACAGGTCAAAGGCCAAGGCATCAAGGCAGGAGTCTCCCAGCAGCAGCTTCTGGAGCCTACCTGCCAGGAAGGATCAGAGTCACTGCAACACAACGGTCCATGGCATGGAAGTAAATGGCAGCCATTCGCTTTTAGGGTAGAAAGAGAACCGACTACAATCAAGGGTACAAAATCTTTGCTTTGCCCCGATATTGGGTCCACCAGAGGAGCAACAGGTTCTACCTCCATCTCAACTGTGCCCCTGATTGAGGCCTCTTTACTTTGTGCATAGCTGCCACTGACTTCTCTGTGGAGTGGATTATTGAATTATTCATAATTCTTAACAATACAGTCCTTTATAACAAAGAGTGACTTCCAGAAATCCTCCTTTTTAATGACTGGACTACCAGTACCCCCTAGTTTTGAAGTGTTGTTTTTTTTTTAATGTAGAAACACTACTCAATATTTTCAAGTACTAGATGTATCTGTACAGCTTTTCACTTAAAGAACAATCCAAACATTTGAACCGCAAAAACATTTTTCTTCCACTGTCAAGTACTAATTAAAGTTAATTGAGCAATAATTGCCAAGCAACAATCTCTATCAAAGTTCAGTTGCCCTGGCTTTTCATTTATTGAGAACAAAGAAAGATGCTTTCATGCTGTGTGTATTTATGTTGAATCACAAGATCTCAGCATCATTCCTGCTTTGAATTTCTCTCAAATAGCTGTCTTCAGTGACAACTGATGCTTAAACACATCAAAATATAATGTACATAATCTCCTCGTCCCAGAAGCACAATTGAGGATTAAAATGGCAGATTAATATCCTGTCACAGGAGTGTAAAGTAATTAAGCAAAAGCACTCTACAGTATGAATGTTAATCTGAGTGGATATAAAACACGAATCTTTAAGTGGTGTTGATATATCTCTGAACTGAGGCAAGATTCTCAAAGCAAGTTTTACAGAAGAGCTCTCTGTTGTCATGTGCCACTATATTGTTCTGCTGTTTGGCTTGGAGTAGGAAGATCTTTACAATTAATATATTGTATTATTCTTAATCATTCTCAACAGAGAAAGGTCAAATGGAAAATGTGCCAATCTCAGATCAGAAATATTTGCTGGGCAATGTGGTGTGGTTTTGTTTTGGGATCAAGGTAATTCACAGCTGGCTACTTGGGTCAGATTTGTTTTCACTGAAAAGTAAATCACCTAGGACAGACTAAGGGGGAAAAGATGTTGGGTATTTCCATATATCACTGTGATATATCAATTGCATTAACAAATGCAATACTTTCTAACCTAGGCAGACGCATATCAAAAGATCTTTAATCCACCTTCCATCTTCTTTACTAAGCACCTAACAATCGACCAGCAAATCTCAGCTGTGAATTATGGTTTTTTCCTGTGCCTAAGAAATTGGCGCATATTTGCTGTTTAAGTTCCTAAGAATCTCACCATGTCAGCACAATCCTGTGTAACCTTGCACCGGTGTAACAGTAGATGCACCGGTATAACAGCATATGCACCGGTGTAAGTGCACTTCCACTAGCATAAGTACACTTACACCAGTGCATCTACTGTTACACCGGTGCAAGGTTACACAGGATTGCGCTGTGTGTCTTCTTCTAAGCAATTTTCTATCACTTATAGCTGCAAAGAAATGTTTGTGGAGGGGTCATAATGGCTCAGTGGTAGAACATACGTTTCAGACTCAATATCAATATTTTCAGTTCGAACTTCTGTCAGAGACCATGGAGAGCCACTTCCACTCAGAGTAAACACTGGGTTAAATAGATTAACAATGTGTATAAAATTGCCAGGGAGATGATTGAATATGATTTCCAACAAAGTTGGATCTCAGTCCCACACACAGAACCTTGTCCTTCCCTTGATTACCAAAACTAGATTTAAAACAGAACTGCCCACTCAATGTTATTTAATTTATGTATTTGATCATTTTTATCCTATACTGTATTCCTGCTTTACCATGCAGTCCATCATTATGCAAAGAAAGATAAATTGTGCAAATGAATTCGACTTGATTACTATCACGCAGGTTGCAAAATTCTATTTTGGATTACCTGGGCACAGAGCAACAGCTTTTATTTTTTTAGTGCCGAGTACACACAGCTCTGACCATGTGTACCTGCTTTCAGTCCGAAGAAGTGTCAGAATCTTTCAATGGAAATACAACTGTTCCCACCTATTTCACAGTGCAATCCTGTGTAACTCTTGCACCGGTGTAACAGTAGATTCACCGGTGTAAGTGCACTTACGCCAGTGTAACTTGCCATACGCCGACGGACGCAGGACGGACACCAGCGTAACCCCCCCCTTGGACACCACGCATACGCAGTTCGGATGCAGGATGGACGCCAGCGCAACTCTGCTGGCGCAGGGGGCACTCCGGTGGTGTCCGAATGCCCCCTGCAATGGTGGAGTTGCTTTGACATCTGTCCTGCGTCCAATTTTATATCCGGAAAATCTTTGCAGCTATGGGACTTTGTTATAAAATGGTGGTATGACTTTAACTGCTGCCTTTGCCAGGTTCCTTAATCTCCCAACTGTTAACAACTTGTGCTAAAAAGAACTAGAGCAGACAGCAAGTTACTGCACCTTTGATAATGCTCCTCATGGTTTAGGAGCGAAAAGTTAGGACAACCCCTTGTTCTATTGTTAACTTAATAAAACGACCAGAACAACCTGGAAAATGCTTCCTTTTATTAATTCAAAGATATGTACCGGTCGAGAAAACCTCAGAACATACATACCCAGAAAGTTCAGCAGGGATCAGAAATCAAATTTCCCATACCCAAGGTATGTTGAAACAGCCCACAACACCAACACTCGACCTTCACATTTTGCCTAAACAAAACCAGCAACTTACCAGCATTGGATCCTGTGAGGTTGTAACGAGCATTTAGCTTTTTGATGATGTTTTCGTGGATCTGATACCAATCACTCTCGGTGTTACACCTGTAAAAGTAGTAACTTTTTAAAACCCAAATAAGAGCACATATTTTCTATTAGTATGCAGACTCATTGGATTCCTCTCAAAGTAAATGAAGACAAATTAAGTCAGTAGCAAACTGTCTCTCATCCTTCGTTTCCTCCTGTAAAATGGGAAGAACATTAACTTGCATCTAGAGTTTTGTGAGCTGCCTGTGACCTGCTCTGCTCAAAGGAAGGGCTGTATACATGGGATGTAAAAGAGTGCATCTAATGGCAGGTTTATTACCACAAGAATGCTTGCTGTGCAATTAGCGACCACACATTCCACACACCTTGACTTCTCAAAATCATAGGAGAAATCTTTCTCCTAGCTGTTTTACAGATACAAGACAACACTGGCCAGTGCATTTTGATGTGCCACAAAAGGTCAAAGAAAATTGCACAGTGATATAATTTTGTTGAAACGTATTTACTGAAAGTGGGAAGACTACCTGGAAGGTGGCCATTAGCAGCAATTTCACCTAGGAAATACAGTATTTCCACTAGGGTTGTTTCTTTTTCTTAAGCAAAAGGTAAAGAAAATGGTTTGTTCAAAATTCAACCACTGTTCCAAAAGTTATTTTTGATACTTAAAAAGGTAGTCAGAACCCCAAATGCCTCATGTTTCACCTCCTGTAAAGAAAGGAAGGCCACAAAAATTAAATTTACACTCCTGCAGGAGAATATGACTGGCGAGTAAATCTCTTACCATAGAGGAATCCAGCAGCGAATACTTTCAGCTGAACTGCCAGAATGTTGAAGTAAAATAGAAACTACTCTGCCAATGGACGACTGGACTAAATTGTCCTCAAAATCATTGCTTTCAGCAGCTATAATTCAGCACGCTGAGGGGACACAGGCCAATGAAGGGCTGACTTTAAGATACTTAAGTGACTCACATTAACCCTGTAAGTAACAAAAGCATGTCTGGTTGATAACATCATAGGTTTGTGCTTTTATGCTGGGCTGGTTCAGATTATACCATCCAAGCCACTTTCCCCATGCAATTAAGGATGTGCACAAGTATATCCTATTGTGCCTTTCAGTGAGATATTCCCCTTTTCCTAATTTCAAACCACTGCTTTGCATGCAATCTAAATACTACTTGATTATGGAACAGTTTGGAAAGCATTCACACACACAAACCCACAATTAGGAAAGTGTTTTTCAACCAGTGATACCAGTGTGGCAGGTGGTAGTTGGTCCTACTGCCATAGTGACTATGTTGCACTGCCCTGCCCCATCCGGCTGTGCCCTGCCCCATCCGGCTGTACGATCCAGGTTCAAATCCCCCACTCAGCTAAGAAACATCCTGGGTGACCTTGGGCCAGGCACTATCTCTCAACCTAGCCTACCTTACAGGGTTGTTGTGAGGACAAAAGAAGGGAAGGAACTGTGTGCACCAACCTGAGGTCTTTGGAGGAAGGACGGTATAAAAATTTAGAAAATAAAAATAAATAAATCACAATAATCCAGTCCGTACTCTGTAGCCAAGTACTGACAATGACTTCAGTGTGTGCCCAAATAGATGGCCAGGGACTGAAGCCTAGCAGAAGAAGCATATGGGCTTATTAAATATTTCTATCCTCCCAATATAAATAAAACAGTAGTCAATAAAAACCACCACTGATCATAAAAACAAAGATAAATGAAAAGAACAGTGAGAACAAATATAAAAAGCAGATATCAAAACAGGGAGTTCATTACTGGAAGATGCACTAAAAGAGAAATATTTCTAGCTGATGTCTGAAGGTGTACCAGTATATAGGGAAGAGCCTAGCTAGAACTCTTGAGGCAAAGAGTTCCATACCCTGGGTGCTATTCCTGAAAAGGCCCTGCCCTCACGCCACCAAATACACCTCAGATAGTCTTGCAGCGTGGTTATGCTCCCTCTTTGAAGTCCGAAGTGTGTTGGCAGTTCATGTTAGCCTGCCATTGGATTGTTTAATTTGAATGTACAACACGACATGAATGATCATGATTCCAATAATAAGCTTTTGGAAAACCATGGTGTTACGTTTCTTTGATAAAAATTTGACTGCACAATTTCCTCAGAGACAGTTACAATGTACTTCAAACATTTTCTTACATATATACTTTCAAGATAAGGTCATCTTTTGTGTCGCCTGCCAGTAGATCTGCTATGCTGAGGACTGCACAGCCAAAAGGTCGCCGGTACTGTACGTTGCAAGCATTTTTCTTTTCTCCAGCTCCCATTCGACCTGTCAAAATACAAAACCTAATGCGAAGGTTGCAATAGCATCTTTGCAAATGTGCACAGGGGGGAAGAGGAGGAGTCAGTTCAGCAAACATCTTATTTATTTACTGTATTTATATCCTGTCTTTCCCTTGCACTGTGAGCACTCAAGTCGGCTAACAAAAATATAAAATACAAATCATCATAAAACCCATTACTAAAAGCCAACATAAAAACAAACTACCATCTAACAACCAGCAACACATATAAAAAGCAGCAAACAGCAATGACAATCAATAATCCAAGGTATCCGTCATAAAAACAACAAGCTTATCATTTTTATTGGAATGTAACTGAGTAAATGTGGTGTGGTGCTGTAGTGTGGGAACTGTGGTGCTGGAGAAGACTCCTGAGAGTCCCTTGGACTGCTAAGAGATCAAATCAGTCAATCCTAAATGAAATCAACCCTGACTGTTCCCTGGAAGGACAGGTACTGAGGCTGAAACTCAAATATTTTGGCCACCTAATGCGAAGAGAGGACTCTCTGGAGAAGACTCTGATGCTGGGAAAGATTGAAGGCAAAAGGAGAAGGGGAAGGCCAAGGATGAGATGGTTAGACAGCATCACCGATGCAACGAACATGAAAATGAGCGAACTCAGGAAGATAGTGGAGGACAGGAAGGCCTGGCGGGATATGGTTCATGGGATCACGAAGGGTCGGACACGACTTAACGACTGAACAACAACAAACTGTGTAAATGTATTTAAGAATTCCTCCAAGCTTTCTCCACCCTGCACCACATGGGTGGAAAATATACAAAGTACTTCTATGAAAACCCATATGAACAGAACATTCTAACTTCACTTGCCTAACCAAACCCCAGGACCCTTGGCACCCCAAACCCTGCCTGAAAATCTACCTTGCAGACATTTCTTAGAAGACAAGGTTGCCAGTCACTAAGTCTAGGACTTGCACTTTGGACACCTTGGTGCTGCCTTAGGAAGCCCCAATTGCTATGCAGTAGTGCCAAAACTCCTCCCCTCTCGATTCCTTACAACTCTGTTCTAAAGGTGGGACACATCAAGTTTGCACAGGCTCATTTGAGTTTTGCTGCCCAATCCTAACCAATGTTCTAGTGCCAATGCAGCTGCAATATAAGCCCTGAGGTAAGGGAACAAATGTTCTCTTACCTTGAGGAGGCCTCCATGACTGCCCCCCCCCATCACAGAATGCAGCGCACACCTTGTTGGCATGGCTACATTGGCGTTGGAAAGTTGGTTAAGATTGGGCTGTTGGTCTTTATCAAAGCAAAGTCTCTACACAGAGATATCACAGAGATGTCTCTGGTGCTGCAAATGTTACTGCAGACTGTGGTACTTACCATGCTGATAATCTGACAACTTGCTGCTTCAACTTGGTTGCCCACTATCAGCACTTGTTACCTATTACATGTTGCCTTTAGTGTTCTAAGTTAACTTTCTGAGGCCCTACTTGGTACCTGCAAGTTCCTACCCCAGCTGGAATGTACAGTGAATAAGGACAAGAGGTAAAGTACAAAGAGACAAAAAGAGATAAATAGAAGATTCTCAGTTGAAATATGACCTCTTGCGTAAAAGCTACGGAGATAGCTTCTGATCTTCAACTACTGAAAGCTGTACTTCAATTTTAAATCTCCACTGTTTTAAGCAGATTGTATGCTTCCTCTCTCTTTTTCTTCTAAATTCACATGAGCTATATGTTTAATTTATGTGGCGACAAAAGGCACATTATTCTCAACAATCTACACACTTGCTTACTTCTTGTGCCAGCTGCATCTCCTTTGTGTTAAAATATGCTGTGCTGCCTGCCCTTAAAGATTGCAGTGGGGCTTGGCTGTGATGAAATGAAGAAAAAAAAAAACCACACAGAGTCTATTCTAGACTTTGCCAGATCAGAAACCATAGGTGGCCAAAGCAGATGCAACTCAGACAAAAAATGCAGTGAACAGAACATTAAGTCTAAAATTCATAGGTAAAATTTCTAGAGTTTCAAGTTGCAGTCAAACCCACACAATTGGTTTCCACTGCAAGGCAGCTTCATGCAATTATCTGATAGTGGAGTTCTAGGAGGATGTCTGTTTTGTGAAGAATTAACATGAGGTTTCACCACCAGCCTATGCTGGTTCAGCAGACAATAGATTTTGTTTTCCCCATCTTCCCCAAAGCATAGTGAAGTGCCATCAAAACACCAAATAGTCTTTATGCTTTATGATTTAATATTTATGGCAGACAGTTGTTGTAAAATCCAAGTTATTAGGCTCCAGCTTACATCTTATGCCATTCTGATTGTTAATGTCTATATTCCCCCATCAAAAAACAAGCTGACTAGTGATCAGCAATGGGAATATCTGAGCTGTATTATTGAAGATCTGCTTCAGAAGTTGCTTCAACCTTGGTTATTGATTGCGGGGGATTTTAATGCACGAGTGGGCCAGAATTGGGATGTTTTTTATCAAGTATGGGATACCCCAGTGGATGTCTCCTTACCTGAGCATTGTTTTCTCCCAAGACATTCCAAGGATAAGGTAATTAATGCAACTGGGTCTTTATTAGCCAAGTTCTGTATCTTTAATGGTTTTATATGGCTAAATGGCCTTGATGATTTGAAGGATGAAGGGGACTTCACATATCTCTCTGGTCAAGGTGCAAGTTTGATCGATTATATCATGGTTTCTGCTGATTTCCTTCCATTTATAGTGGACTTTAAAGTTGGCTTTCCACTCTATAGTGACCATCTGCCTTTATCATGCAAATTAGCTTGCTCTTTAAATCCATCTCTTCAGCCCCCTATCCAGGAGTTAAATAGTCATAGAGTTACCCCTATTAGAATTAAATGGGATAACAGTACTAAAGAACTTTTTGGACTATTGACCCAGGAAAATGTAAAAGAGCTAGTCTCATCAAAATCTCTGATTGTAGTAGACCAGACAGATAGTGTGCTTATTTTTGAGGAAATAGTTAAGATCTTAACTAGTGTATTAGGGCAAACTCCTTCACCTCATCTGGTGTTCCAACCTAATGATGACCCCCCCAAAGATTGATTCGTATTGTTTGACATTAAAATCAGCCATTCGAAGGGTCTACAAGGAATACAGAAAGTCTAGTAGTCCATCAAGTTTGTCCAGTTATTCTGCTCTTTCTTCTCAATTAAAAGAAGCCCTTAAACAATGTATGCATCGTACTGCAATTAAAAGATGGACTCATTTGATTAGCGCTGTAAAAACTAAAAACACCAAGTCCTTCTGGAATATTGTTGCTGGCTTCTTTCGTAAAAACACGACTATTAACTCCCCGATCTCTATCTCTTCATGGGAAATATATTTTAGATAACTGCTCCTAGATGAGACAAAATCATCTCCTCTAATTGACTCATCTTCCTTTGCAGAACTCCCAGATTGGCCACCTGTAATATGCGATGAAATCAAAGAGCTCATAGGCCAGTTAAAACTAGGGAAAGCTGCGGGACCAGATGGGATTCCTCCAGAGTTATTTAAAGCTGCTCCCGACTGGTGGGCGCCCCTTCTGGCCGATCTTTTTACTGCAGCAGATAAACTTGGCAAAATTCCAAAATCTTGGACCCAATCTACCCTGGTGCCCATCTACAAGAAAGGGGACAAGAAAAGCCCCAGTAACTATAGACCAATTAGTCTTTTATCGGTGGTGGGTAAGCTTTATGCAAATCATCTTCTTTATAAACTTAATGCATGGATCCTTGAAAATAACATATTAGGCCCTGAACAAGCCGGCTTTAGGCCAGGTAAATCAACAATAGACCATTGCTTGATATTATCACATCTTATTACAAAGCAATTACATCAGCGTAACGCCCGTCTCTATGTGGCATTTTTAGATCTCAGGGCTGCATTTGACTCTATTGATAGGGATTTGCTATGGGATAAGTTGGGGAAAATAGGGCTTGACAAAAGGTTGCTCCTACTAATACAAACACTTTACTGTAACACTTCTTGCCAGATCAAGGTATCATCTCAGGGAGATCTTTCTGAACCTGTATCAACCAATAGGGGTGTTAAACAAGGTTGTGTGTTGGCTCCTACATTATTTAATCTATTCATTAATGATTTAGCCCCATTTTTAACCAACTTGGATGCCCACTATCCCAAAGTAGGCTCTTTAGGAATCCCACTGCTGCTTTATGCAGACGATATGGTGCTAATATCTCGCACCAAAATTGGATTGAAGCGGTTAATTAAAGGTTGCATTGAATATTTATCACAGAATAACCTTCATCTTAACTGTGAGAAATCAAAAATTATAGTGTTTGGGAAAACATGGAAACCTCATTCTTGGCAGTTCAATGGGAAGATGATCCAGCAGGTCAAAGAATTCAAATATCTTGGCCTATGGTTTAATTTCAGACATTCATGGGTTTCCCATCGTAACACAGTGATCAACTCAGTTAAACCATCTATTCAAGCCATTACTCGTTTCTTCTCTAAATGGGGTAATTCATTCATACCAGCTGCCTTACAGATTTTCAACGCCAAAATAATTTCCCAACTCCTATACGGCATCCCTATATGGATGACAGCTTATAACAACATGGTTGAAAAGACACAGGCAACCTTTTTGTATAAGATATTAGCTGTCCCTCATTGCGTCTCTTATGCAGCCCTATGCCTAGAAGTAGGCCAACATAGACTAGAGCTACGGGCTTGGTCCAGGTTTTTAAAATACTGGACCAGAATATGTTTTGTTGCTGACTATGACCCCCTTCTTAAGGGTGTTCTCAATGATTCAATAATTACTCCTGGCCTGGCTTTGTACTATAAAAAAATCCAAAAACTGGGCCTGTCAGTCGATCTATTGGGGGCTGGATCATTGGCCACAGCTTGTAAGATAATACTAGGTTGGTGGATATAGATAGGCAGAAGACCCTGGCAGCGGCACATAGAATCTGCTCCCCACTGAACTTTCAACTACTGATCAACTATGGCAGCAGACCTAGATATCTGCTCTTTTTCGACAGTTCTCAAGAAAGGCGGGCATTTACACTAGCACGCTGTAATGCTCTGCCCTCTAAAGTTCTACTAGGCAGATTTAGAGGCCTGCCTGCTGAGGAACGCCATTGCACTTGTAACTTAGGGGGGTTGGAATCCCTACCCGATATCTTGCTCCACTGTACTTGGTTTCAAGATTTGCGTGCCCAATTTCTTAAACCATTGCTGTCGGATATAATGTGTCAGTCAGGTAACGATGCTATCCAATATCTATTAGCAGGGAATGATGAGACTCGTACCAGGCAGGTGGCCAAGTTTCTAAGTCTATTTCTTCAGAAACGCCTAACCATGCCGTTTTTTGACGACTAATCTGAGGACAATATATAGTTTTGATGTATGCACATAGGGGACTGTAGATCTTAAATGCTCTCAATGTAATTGATTTAGTTTTAGCTTTTTTAATTGTTTATTTTACTCTGCTCTGTGTTATGTTTTTTTGTTTGTGCTTGTGTGTGTTTTATGTATATGCCAATAAAGGTTTTATATTATTTATATATTATTAAATAGTCTTGGATCTCCACAGCAAAGCGACTGCACTGAAGTGACCTTCGGATAGGAAAAATTATCATTTGAAAACACAACAAAGAGTCCTCTGGCACTTACAGACTAGCAAGCTGACTGTAGCATAAACTGGAGTCCACTTCATCAGATACATGAAGTGAAATCCTCAAGTCAGGTGTTTATAAAAATGTACAGAGGGGGGATTAAAAGAGAAAAGTCAAATGCTAAAGAAACTGTGATAGGACTAGTCTCATGACAAGTTTAAAACATACAAGATAGGCATGATGTGATGGTAATTCACAATTGGTGGAACAACCTCCTAGCAATGCCAAAGTAATAACAGACTTGTAATGCAATTACAAACACACCTTTGTCTCGACTGAGTCCTGTGCAGACGGTGTCGGGTCTTGTTTGAATTCACCCCAAAAATTCACTCTACTTTTAAGCAGACTATTTATCTATAAGAACCTTACAGCCTTGGATATCTAGACATCACCACAGCCACTATCAGCAACCCTCAAGATGTGGCTGCTGTTCTTTTGCTAACACTGCTACATATGAATACACCAACTAAATAGTACGAGGAAAACGCATGCAATTGGTGACAGAGTGACAGGAACAGCAGCAGGGAGGTGGCGATATTAATTGGGAGACCCAGACTGCTTTCTAATTTATGGCCAGCAACGCTGACCCTACCTATGAATGTTAGGATTCTTGCTGTTCTATAGGCAGACACTGTATTGGAATTTAACAAAAGGGACAGGATAGTTATTGCTTTCTCTTATCACCTTTCTCACAAATATTGTTATTTACAGCTTGCCTGGCCAGTTCCAGGTTTGCCATATTCGTTCTTTTTTGTTTCTTTTTGAACTGTTAAGAGGAAAAACTCACCACAATTCATGGGGAAAAAAATCCTTCCACTTCTCAAGTTTTTGTTTCAATCCTACCTTCCAGAAAGTATGGGAAGGACTATGCAAAGTAACATGAAAAAATACTGATTTAAAAAAGGAATGTGTGTCATTCATTCACCAAACTTTGGATTAAATCAATTTGTCTAGAATAACGCTAATCATATGTTAAATCTTTCTAAGAAGGGAATAGTGCTTTTATTCATGACTGCTTTCTTCATATGCATGCATGTGCGCGCGCGCATGCATGCATGTGCGCGCGCGCACACACGCACGAGCGCGCGCACACGCACACACGCGCACACACGCACACACACACACTGCAAGAATGGTTGACGTTACTAGAACAAGACAGAAACAAATGAAAGGCAGTTGTAGGGCCAATCATTAACAGACCAAAGCAGGCCTAAAAAGGTAACAGCAGCAGGCCCAGCAGGGTAAGGGGATCCAGATTCCCCAAAGCAGAGCTCATTTGCTAAGAAGCCTGCCTCTGCTTCTCTTTCCTCCCTCAGAAGCTTTCCCATGTCTGCTGGCAGCTACTTAAGTGCATCATAAACAGACCACTTCACATAAAACTATTGCCTACATATGCATACACAGCGAAATACAAATGTATACATTTTAATGTATACACACACACTACACCATATATGAAGGCTGTTCACAAGTTCCCCCTCTGTGCATATATCCAACAAGTGGAGGGGAGACAGTTTCAGCCAGCCCTGCATCCAACACTGACCTCAGCCTTGCCCCACCCCCCACAGGAGGAGTGAAACAAAGCAAGGAGGTTGGCTGAGACGCTCTCCATCTTACTCAGAGAACTTCTCCTCAGAGAACTCAGCATGAGCGCTGCCGACAAGACAGACCCCTAGCTGGGGGAAGAGACAGAAACGTGACCCTGATGACACGTTTCTGGTGGCAGTGAATCTATTCCCATATGTAGCCACACATGTGTGTGTGGTTCTGATGTGATCTCAGGGTGGGAAGAAGCACCACATTTCCCAAAGAAGAACGTTGTCCTTCTCAGTGCTACCTGCAGATCACCACAAACCTTATGGTGTATGTGTAGTACACCTACAGGGAAAGTCTGTGTGTGGGCATGAGTGCATTTGCTTTAACTCTTAAAGTCCAGCTCTTTAGTGGTCATCTAACAGACACTTTTAGAGGATATACTATTGGTTACCATTAGCCTATCTTTTCTCTCTCCCCTTCTGAAGCCTGTTCTAGACAGAGTTCATCATGGTAAAAACTGTTTTTGGATTGTACCACATCAGAATCAGGTGGAGGCTGCATGTTTCAATGCTCTCCTGTGAGGGGGAAAAATGCCAGCATATAGAGAACTAGCATGTTAGAGAGAAGGGTAGATTAGAACCCTTCTCCCAGTTATATTTTTTCTGTGTTCTCATTGTTCATTGCTTCTGTTTTATAAACCACCTTTGAGGCTTTTAGAACCAAAAGACAGGGTATAAATGTCAAAGAATATAAAATATACACAGAGAGCTTTTGCATTTTTAAATAAATACCGTATTGTCCCGAGTATAAGACGCACCTGATTATAAGACGCACCCTTAAAGTTTGGTGCTATTAAAAATGTTTAATTAAATCACTGGCATTATTGCAACAGCCTGATTATAAGACGCACCCCTAGTTTAAAAACTTAAATTAGGAGAAAAAAGTGAGTCATACTCAGACCAATATGGTATTTAAAATAATATTGTGAGCTCCCTGTCTAAAGGGGAACTCAATGACCAACTGTTTGTCTAGACCAGGTGTAAGGCCAAACTAGACACTGGGGCAACCACCAGTTTGATACATGACTGGTCACCTATTTGGAGTCTACTTTTTACACCAAAAAGTGAGTGAACGGAGAAGGGAAGCAAAACCCACCACCCTTCTACAACACCCTTCTGTTACTTCTACAACAAGTATGTATGATAATTATTATATAGCTCAGTCATTTTGCTTGTCATGAAGTTAACAAATATCTTTTAACAGGAAAAAGGACTGTTAAAGCTAATATGCATACCTATCCGGATAATGTGCACCGTGATGTAGATGTCCTTTCTGAGTTCACTGCTTCCCAAATCCTGCAGAGAATCAGGAATCAGTCCATAGTTATCATAACACATTAACGTTTTTTTAAGTGTATGCTGCTTCTGATACTGAACAAGGATAAAGAAATAAGGGGATAAAGGAGAGTTTTAATATAATATTTGCTTGAAAAGTACTTCAAAGGATTATGCTTAGAGCACAAGACTTATAATCACTGTGAGGTACGAAAGCTCCGTCCAGGGTATCAGGACTGTGTCCTATTCCATCAGATGTGCATCAGCAAAGCATGAGAAATTCCGCCCCCTAACGAACTAACCCTTTCCAAGTGGCAGAAACACAAGGGGACATCAATAAGGAATCCAGCCAAACATTCAGAACGCCAAAATCTACTTCCTAGAAAGCAAGTCCCACTGAAATGTTGAATCAACATTTCTAGAACAAGGCTTCTGGAACTAAAAAAAAGTTTCAGAGGTCCATTCATGAGCACATCATGACCAGCGAAAGGATACCGCACCGTTATGCAGATTTTTGTTTTTATAAACTCCTCTTGGACGTTATCATCTGCTATTTCTCTATGCTCCCACAACTGGACTACCAGCAAGGATTCTATTTCATAACCAAGTCTTCTTCGGTTGAAATTACTAAATGAGAAAAAACGAACAAGTGAAATGACTCACCACGAAGAGTGAACAATGTCTTTCTGGCTTCTCTGGACATTTTGGCAACCCATTTCGATTCAGTTTTAAAAAAAACCTCTCACTGTAAAAAAAGAAAATCAATATACAGTATAGTGGGCAACATTAGGACAACTTAGCCATTCTCTCATTGTATGTACATCCCCAACATTTGGAAAAAAGGTCAGCTTTCATCACCATTTCCAGAGAGCTTTTCCCAAACTGATGCTGCAAAAAAAAAATTTCATCTATTTAACAGAGCAAGTTTAATCCTCTTGCTATGTGATACAAAAAAGCTCATTTTCAGTGAAAATAACAGAATTCCAAGAAGATGTAGTAATGGTTGAAAAAGAGTCTTCTTGACTTTAATCAAAGTCAGATGGGATCTTTAAGGAGATCTTTTAGTAGTTTATTAATAAAATTAAATATATATTGAAAAAAAAGAATTAAAGTAATCTTACAGACCAATCTTATCCAGGATAGAGCTGTTGGGGGGAGGGATTTATAACCACGGAAGACTCTTTGGCAACCATAAAATGGCTGCTAATGGAGCATGCAGCTCTCTGGGAACCATTTTGGGAGTGTTCCACATCCATCGCCAGTTACCACCATGGCTGCCGGACCAGATAAGGCAGCGGCAGGGGGTTGGCAGGGAGGGGGCGAAACTGGGCAGGGGGGAGGAATGGTGGTAGGGAGGCAGCAGAAGCAGGTGGACCTGGCAACAATGGTGTGTGTCAGATCCTATCCCCTCTTTTTTTTTATTCTCCCCGCCCCTTTCTTCTCCTCGGACATGCACCAGCTACAGAGCTGGGTCTAAAGAGACCCATGGTGGAGCAGGAGGCTTATGGAGGGGTAAGGGGAAATAATTCTCACCCCTCCAAAGCCTCCTGATCCCCCCTCCCCCCGCTGGATACAGTACACTTGTTTTTGGCATAGCTGCATTGCAGGGGGGGGGAGGATAAGATTGGGCTCTTAGTAAAGAAAATGTGTTGCCATTTTCTTCTTCACAAAATGCATCTAGAGAGGCTGGAATCTGAAAAGAGAAAGAGACAAACACACACACGTGTGTGTGTGCACGCGTGCACATTTTTCTTAACTCTTCCCCTTCAAGTTACTTTTCTGCCCCTCTCAAGTTTCCTTCTACCCCACAAGAGAAAATATACAGGCAACTGTACCTTTTCCTTATTGGGCAAAAAGTTCCTAGGTGGGATTTTTAGGAGAAAAACAGCTCAAGGGAAAAGGGCTTAGAAGCACTTCTTCCCCACACAAACATGCCACTCTTGTAGTTCAGTTTATAGTTTCCACAGATGCATTTTTGTAAAATAAACAACAAAAATGTGGGGACAAACTACATGCAACTGAGTGACACATGCATTTTAACCCACATTCATCACCTTTAAAATCAACAGCGGCGCTTTTAAGAAAACAGCATCCTATTTCAGCTGCTACCCATACTGAACAACGCTGGTAGGATGAAATCAATTAAGCCTGGGAGGGAGCAGGTTCCATACAGAGTTTTTATTTTTCACTTTCTATACCTTCCATTCATCTTATTATGGAATCCCATAAGAATTAAGAGATCACTCTGTACATTCCTTCTTAACTATAGCTTTCTCAGCTGTTTCCTTGGCTTTTGCCAAGGCCAAATTAACGTCATACATATGTTCTCTTCCATAAGCAGCAGTAAAAATAGCAGCTGGAACATCTATGCAAGTCTTTTAAGAGTTACAATAGAAGAGCTAATATTACATCTGTGTCCCTTGGATTTTTTTCCCCTCTAACTACAAAAGATTGAATAACAGTCTTTCATGAAGATTACATTTCTTGTGGGCTACATTTTTGACAAAATCTTTAACCAGCGCTCACATTCCAGCTCAGAAATTCACAGGCCAGAAATAGTAGTTGTTCATTTTTAACAAGCTAAAACTAATACACCTAATCTCTAATTTTGAGCTGGTGACAACTGTTAGGGGTCAATGGCTGTCAGCTTGCAGAGTTGGTGTGGAGGGAGGCAGCTGTCAGTGTGATTGGGCCAGAAGTGAGTAACGTGGTCCGGGGCAGGCAAGGGTCAAGTTCTGAAAACAGCAGCCAAAGATACGGAGGGCAGAAGAACGTAAGATCGATCGTTCAAGGTAGGCAGCAGGTCAAATTCCACACATAATAATGTGGGGATGAAGAGAGCAGGAGCTTAGCCTGTCAGGATCCTCCCGCTGTGAGAGGATCAATCCGAGGCTGGGGCTAAGGAGCAATCCGAGGCTGGGGCCAAATAGGGAAGGGTTGGCCATGGGGTTAGCTGACAGAGTGCTGGCAATGCAACCTAAAAAGGACCCGAACCACTGAATTGGCCTACAGTGGCGTCACCAGGCGCCCCCGCATCTGGGGCGTCCCCCCAAAGCCCCCCAATAAAACTGTCAAAAATCAAAACCTATTTTTGAAAGTTTTATTGCCTTTTTGGGGGTCTTTTTCAGGTTTTTAAAAGCTTTTTAGGGGGGGTTAGCACTAGCGCGGGGCTTGTAATCTTTAGTGTATGCTTTGCGCCACTTATCTGGATTCTAGAAGCCTCCTCCAGCGACGATCTACTCCAGCGCGAGGATCTCTTCCGGGGCGCAGATCGTTCCTCTGCTCTGCTGCCCCTGGCGCGAACTCTGTAAAGCGCCCAGGAGCGCTTTACAGAGTTCACGCATGCGCAAGACGACGATTGGAAACATCGTCGCTCTGCGCATGTGTGAACTCTGCAAAGCGCTCCTGGGCGCTTTACAGAGTTCGCACCCGGGAGCAGAGGAATGATCTGCGCCCCGGAAGAGATCGTTGCTGAAGTAGATCGTCGCTGGAGGCTCCTAGAATCCAGATAAGTGGCGCAAAGCATACACTACAGATTACAAGCCCCGCGCTAGTGCTAAAAAAACCCTAAAAAGCTTTTAATAACCCGAAAAAAGATTTAAAAAAACAAAACTTAAGGAGCCTCCCACCCCCCACAGAGCCCTTCCGCCCCAACGCCCTGGGGCCCACCGCCCAACCGCCCCACATCAGCCTACGCCCCTGTTGGCCTACAAAGCATAGCAGAAATATGGCATGGAAAGTAAAGCACCGTTGCCTGGCTGCTAGGAATGGCTACTAGGAGTCCCACAGCGCAATCCTAACCAACGTTCCAGCCACGGTGCAGCTGCAATGCAGCCCCGAGGTAAGGGAACAAATGTTCCCTCACCTTGAAGAGGCCTCCATGACTGCCCCTGCACTGCAAAATGCAGTGTGCACCCTGTTGGCATGGATACACCAGCGCTGGAATATTGGTTAGGATTGCACTGCCAGTTGGAGACACAAGACTATGCCCCCAGAAGGTGCACTATGCGCAATCTCTTGTTTTTTTCAAGGAATATTGATGCTTTTTGAGATCCATCCATACAAAGTCATTTGACCACCTAGCTTGTGATGCTGCAGGGTGAGCTACTGAAAAGAAAACGTCCAATACAGGGTAGCAGTCACATGCATGCACAAATCACCTTCCTGGATTAAATGCTACTATCTAGATAGAAGAACTGCATTTTGCACTAGAGTATTTTGCTGATGAATGTTTTACATTTTTAAAACAAGGTTGGAAAAGGTGGGTCTCAAAAATCAGGCTCAAATGTGAACATCTACTGTACACCCTACTTTGCACTACATTTCTATGAAGCTGAACACATGGATATGTGGAAATTATAAAATTAACCCAAGTTTTCAACGTTAAGCCCAACACTGACCAGCCAGAGTAAAAACAATTCAGCTGTCACATTTACCAGACTGTCACCACTACCCCACTTCCACCTTTCGAAGGCAAAACTCTGCAAGATGAGAAACTAAAGCATTATGCACTTTTCATCAGGTACAACATAAATTTAGCATATTGTCTATCACCTACTTAGCACACTTGCTTTAAAAAGTGCTTTTGTTGGGGGGGAAATAGCACCACCTTGTTGAAACTCTCCTACGGTATAAGTTGCATCTCCTATCTCCAATTGCACTAGAACTTTATTATTGCCAACCAGCCTGACTCCATGCCTGTCCCACTTTTGAGAGCATATTGTCTCTTCTCCTTCAAATTAGCTCCCCAATCACTGTCCAGATACAAAGACAGACCATCCAATTTATTTGGGCAATACTGGAAAAAAGCATGGTTTATAAAATGCAGTAATTGCCCAAATTCTGAAGTGGAACATCAACAAGGTGTGTGTGTGTGTGTGTGTGTGTGTGTGTGTGTGTGTGTGTGTGTGTGTGTGTGTGTGTGTGTGTGTGTGTGTGTGTGTGTGTGTGTGTGTGTGTGTGTGTGTGTGTGTGTGTGTGTGTGTGTGTGTGTGTGTGTGTGTGTGTGTGTGTGTGTCTCTCACACACACACACACACACACACAATGATACACTGGAAAGAGATTCACAGAGGGCCCATTGAATACTGTACTTAAAACTGCACTAGCTGAACGCTCCCTCATATAAAAAACGAACTCCACTTCCAAAAACTAGCATGCCAAGGAGAAGGTTAAGTTGGAACCTCCTCCTTGACATACTAGTGTTATATATGAAGAGAGGAATGTTACAAAATATTCAGTTCACCAGCTAAAGTCCATACAATCTGCCAACAGAAAAATTACATGGGATTGCTGATCACGTGTAGGCCAGAATCTTAGGGAAATATGTCCTAAGGGGAAGGGGTTCCCAAACATTCAGCAGCCAGAGCCCCATCATTCAGTTTTGCTCTTACAAGGGGCTGGAGTGGGTCAAATATAGAAAACAACGTACACATTTTGTACATAACATTTTCACAATAGGAGAAAAAATATTTGTGAAAGATTTGCAGCTCTCCATCAGCTGGGCTTCAATGAGAGCAACCGAGCCTAGCAGGCACTTCACTCAGCAGGAGGCCAGTGTGTGGTGGCCAGAGGTGAAACTAGAGTGGAGCGGAGGCAAGTAGTTCTGCAAGACTCCGTTACGCCGGAGTCAGCAGCCCCTCCCCTTTGCTGTTGGAGCCATTCCGGCAGCGACAGGGGAGTGTCCTGCGTGTTGCCGTTGCCACCAGAATGGCTCCAACAGCAAAGGGGAGGGGCCGTTGACTCCAGTGTAATGGAGTCTTGCAGAACTACTTGCCTCCGCTCCAGTCAAGCTACGCCGCTGGTGGTGGCAGGCGGGCAAAGGGGGAGAAGGTGAAGGCTGGGTGCTTGTACAGTATGTAATTATAATACCACTGGACTTTGCCAGCCAGTCAAATGGCGTTGGTGGGGGCCCAATGAGGCCTGCAGAGCATAGTTTGGGGACCTTCAATTTACAGGGTCAGATTCCTTTATGAGGAGGAATCCATGCAGATTTGTGGCCTTTTCATCAACGGAAAAGCAGGCACATAAAAAGGCACTGCTGTAATTCTAAAAAAGTATCAGTCCCCCAAAGAGAAAATATATTTTCTACTTGCTAGCAAGTTTCAGAACTCGTGCAGTCTTATTTTTTTCTGGTCACCTTGAGAACTGCCTCTACGTACTCTCCAGTTCCCTTTTTTCTCCAGATCAAAATTAAAATCTAGTTCAGCTCTCACCCAGGTGGGTGTGACATCCCAAACTAGCTTGCTTTAACATCCCATTAAAAAGCCCACATTGTTAGTGGCCAAATTGAGCCAAAGTAAAAGTGAAATGTTATTAACAGGACAGCATGGCTTACTTATACCAATACAAATATATTTTTGTTACTTCACACTCTCTTTAGTCTTGAGCCACAGCAGTAGCTATGCATCCACTTGGCACCTCCTGCCTCAACAAAATGTTTTGAATTTTTACCACTTATTTTAAAATAGAAAATCCAAGCTAACTACAAGACAAAGAGACTGGAAAGAATGCTAAAGAACAAGTGTTATTACTGGCTAACAGAGCCACTTAGGAGGGTGCTAAGTTGCAGGAGTGGATAGAAATGTCGGGGGGGGGGGAATCAGGGACAACTTCCATGTTGCCCTAATGCTTCTAAGGGAAGCTTCAAACATCACAATTTCCACAGTAAACACAAATGTGCTGTTACACCAGGGCATCCCAACAGGAAACATGCAACATGTAGATATCGGACACAAGCCTATATGCATCTTTCAACACCTACATAAATACCAGTGTTTCCCGCAGCAATTATAACTGGTCATGCTGCCCTACGATTGCTAACTCTCACTTGAAGCTCTTGATTTATTTTTCCATAACGTGACATAATGTCATTAAGCCAATGAGGGTCCATGAAAATCTCCAGGATTCCTCTCAGGAGTCACCTGGAGATTGATGCAGATTCTTAGAGACTCTGAGGTGGTCCTGGAGGACTGGCGCCCTATGCTCTCCTAAGTGCTTGATATACATGAATTACCTTTTCCTAGCTCACTTCCTGTTGATATCTTGAAAATTATATTCCCACTTCACAGAAAACATATCTCACTAGCAAATGTAGGTGGACTTGTATGGATATGCGTATATGTGCCTCTTGAACAGGGTCTCCCTGCAGCCAGCCTCTGGCACCTTACCTCCTACACTACCCACAGCCTGGCATTTCAACCAGCCAGGTCAAGTAAACATCCTAGAGAAAGAGCATCCTCCAGGGGGCGAAGCCAGGCTGTGTGCAGTCAGCTAACACCAAGGCCTTACCATTCTCTCCCCCTTTTAATAGGAAAAAGGCATGGGGTGGGCAGTAGCAGCCCTACCACCCCCCCGTGAAGGGCCGCCGCGACACCCCCCCACGGGACACCATACGTCCCGCCCCTGGGAAGCATGACCTCATCTTCACATGCTGTGGCGGCGCAGAAACACCCTCCGGCGCTTTTCGGCCCCTTTTTGGAGTCGAACGGCGCCCAGGAGGGCCAAACTTGCAGCCGGGAACAGCTGCACGAAGAGGAGCCAGCGGTGGAACGAGCCACGGATCCGGCGCCAGGTACACCCCCTGCAACCGCCACTTGGGGCTCACCGCCCCCACTGTCATGATGCCTCTGGGGGTGGGGGTGATTAGTACAGCAGTGCTTAGGCTTACCATTCGTCCCGGTTTCGCCGGGACAGTCCCGGAAATCGGACCTGATTCCCGGTTGTGTCCCGGGGCACGAATGGGCGCCGCCATCTTTTTTTAAAATTTTAAACTTACCGGGCAGCATCTTGGGTCACGAAATCTCGCGTGATCCAAGATGTCGGCGCCCAAATCTCGTGAGGGCATGATGCCCTCACGAGATTTGGGCGCTGACATCTTGGATCACGCGAGATTTCGTGACCCAAGATGCCGGGAAGTTTGAAATTAAAAAAAAAAAAAAGAAGATGGCGGCGCGGCAAGCGGGTGCTTCTCCCGGTCGTCAGCAGCACCGGGAGAAGCACAGTGCTTGCCCGTGTTGCGCGAGCCTGCTGGAGACTCGCGCTGGCCGGGCAAGCAGGCTGTGCTTCTCCGGTCTCCCAGCGGCTCCATGCGGTGCCGCTGGGAGACCGGAGAAGCACAGCCTGCTTGCCCGGCCAGCGCGAGCCTCTAGCAGGCTCGCACAATGCGGGCAAGCAGGCTGTGCTTCTCTCCGTGCCGCTGGTCTCGCAGCGGCACCGGGAGAAGCACAGCCTGCTTCTTGCCCGTGTTGCGCGAGCTCCAGGGCTCACGCAACGCAGGCGAGCAGGCTGTGCTTCTCCCGGTGCGGCTGCGAGACCAGCGGCACCGGGAGAAGCACAGCCTGCTTCTCGCCCGTGTTGCGCGAGCTCCAGGGCTCGCGCAACGCAGGCGAGCAGGCTGTGCTTCTCCCGGTGCCGCTGGTCTCGCAGCCGCACCGGGAGAAGCACAGCCTGCTTCTTGCCCGTGTTGCATGGAGCCGCTGGGAGGCACAGCCTGCTTCTCAACCTCGGGCCGACCAGCGACCAGTGACCAGGTAAGCGTATTTTTTAAATATATATTTTTAATAGAAATATTAATTAATTAATTAAAAATTTCAGCAGCGCTTCGCACAGCAAGAGAAAACGCTTCACGCCCCCTTTACTTTATTAATTAATTATTTAAAAATTATTTATTTATTTAAAAATTTCGAACGCGCTTCGCGCCCCCTTTACTTAATTATTTTAAAAAACCTGCCGTGCTTCGCGCCCCCTTTCTTCAATAATTTAGTCATTAAAAGGATTTCTTATGTGGATTTCTGCTTTATTGTGACATTTATGCTTGTTTTTTCTGCTTTTTCGTTGTGGTTTAGAATTGCTTTTTCGTTGTGGAGGGTAGTTTGCGGTTGGTTTGGGCTGTTTCTGATTGCTTTTTCGTTGTGGTTTAGATTGCTTTTTCGTGGTGGATGGTAGTTGGGGGTTGGTTTGAGCTGTTTCTCATTGCTTTTTCGTTGTGGTTTAGAATTGCTTTTTCGTGGTGGAGGGTAGTTTGCGGTTGGTTTGGGCTGTTTCTGATTGCTTTTTCGTTGTGGTTTACGATTGGTTGTGGTTCTTTGGCCTTGCTTTTTCGTTGCTTTGACATTAATTAATTATTTACCTTGGGGGGGGGGGTATCCCGGTTTGAAGTTTGAAAAATATGGTAAGCCTAGCAGTGCTATAATGTGAGCGCAAATCAGTAGTATGACTAGACACACACACACACACACACACACACACACACACACACACACACACACACACACTCCATCCTTCAGATTCCCTCTTATTTACAACCTCTCCTTCTTCCAGCAGGGCCTCACCCAGGTCAGAGTCACAGCTCACAGCAGGAGCTATTGGGAAACGTAGTCCTGTAGTACCCGGACCCAGCCACTCGGTGTTTAATAACAGCACAGCAACAAAAAGTAGAAACCAGGATAGTTTTATTCCAGGAATAAAGGCACCCAGTGGAATTGGTTCGAAAGACTGAGGCCCCGATCACGAGACATACAAAAGGTTTTATAGTTAACTAAACGAAATGCATAATCACAAATCTCCTCCTCTTTGCAGTGTTTTTCTATCTAACCTATTAACATGGTGGATTCCTTTCAACTCCTTCCCAACACCTTATATGCTTATCTATAAAACAATGTCCAGTAATGTCCAGTTTCACAAAGCATGGCTTGTTCATGGCTGAGTCTGCATAGGAGGGGCTGTATTTTCCCGATTAGGGTTACATACATGCGTACATGATCAGCACGTGCAAGGACACTTACTTCTACGTGATTAGTACAGGGTATACTCATGCTGGAATGCAAGAATGAGTAATACTTCTCACAGTTACAGGCCTTTACTTTAGTCCCATTAAGTGCCCTTTTTCCACTTCGTGCTTCAACATTCCCTTGCACCTCCCCCTCCCCAAAGCAGCTTTTCCCGTTTGAAAAGGGGCTGTCAGCGTACTGTTGACCATGTTTGCAAGTATAACAACAATACAAATACCGTATTGTCCCGAGTATAAGACGCACCTGATTATAAGACACACCCTTAAAGTTTGGCGCTATTTAAAATTTTTAATTAAATCACTGGCATTACATTGCAACAGCCTGATTATAAGACGCACCCCTAGTTTAAAAACCTAAATTAGGAGAAAAAAGTGAGTCTTATACTCAGACCAATACGGTAATTCTAATCCTAATACATAATTGACCAGTATACCAGTGGATCATATATATAAGGAAATGATGATAGAACGTTATTTATGATATTAATATGGATTGTCATGAAATTAAATAAAAAAATTAAAGAGAAAAAAAGACCATGTTTGCAAGTAATGTGTGATTTAGCACATGCTACTTTAACAACACCAGTTTGTCACGCTTTCTTTCCCAAGTCTCTTCCAATGCCCACTACTTTTCACTACAGCACACTAAAATCATTAGATAGCATTAAGATTGTCCCCTCATTTCTTTATTGATGGCATTCTAAAAAAGTCTCCTTTCTGCCCAAAGGTGGCCAAGGCAACATACAGCATGAAGTATAATTCACCCAGACAATAAAACCATTGATATCCAATCAGAACAAGTATCACAATAAAACAGCAGCAGCAGCACATATACACCATGAAAGCAAAGAGAAATTCAGACAATGCATAACGGGTCCTTCTGTACAGCAACAAGTGCATGTGTTATAGGAAGGGGGGATGTGCAGGCACCATGGAGAAGTACGCAGGCCACAACCGTGCGAATTTCAATGCAATGAAGACTCAGTGGCCACCCCTTCCCTTCCTGAAACAAGATTCTCTCTGAAAATCTCCCTGATTGCTGGAAGTGTGCAAAATTTCTTTTCCTCCAAACCACACACAGCCAGGCAAAGCAAGTGGCATTCCGAGTAGAAATACTGAAATGCTGCCAAGCATTTTTATAGCTCCCTGTTCATTGGTGTTGAACAGCTAAAAACTTTCATTTCCATTTCGAAATGCACTTGACATGGCAGGAGAAGAAACTAGATGCTCAGTTTCCACAACGGAATAATGCAATAGAGAAGCAGTCACCCTATTAATAAAACAATTATGTATTAAAAAAAGAAGTACTTAATGCAACTCAGATTGGTAGGAAAGTGTTTATACATGGAAGGCAGAATTGTTTATACATGCTGACCTCGTCTATAAGGGTGGTCCAACGTTTCGTACCTCGAGGGCCGCATGCGAACTTCGACATGAAACCTGGGGGCCGCACAATAAATTATATTATTAATTAATTAATAATAATGACCGATGCATGCCCCGCCCTGCTGTCTAGCATGCCCTGCCCACTCTCCCCTGAAGATCGAAAAGGCGGCTCCCGACCGCCTTTCCAATCATCAGGGGAACATGGGTGGGTGACTGTGGGGGAGGGGAGCTCCAAGAGCAGCCGGGGCCGCAGCAGAGGCCTTCGGGGGCCACATGCGGCCCTCAGGCCACGCGTTGGACCACCATGTTCTAAACATATTTGGGATGAAAATAAGAAAAGCCTTTTTGCAGCTCTCTCAAGATGGGATCTTAAAAAAAAACCACTAAATAAGTAAGTCCTCAAAGAGTTAGATCTGGGGCTTCTGCTATTCTTGTCTGCAGGGAATTCCTTATTCCCCAATACAAACATGTATTGCAAACCATCAAAGAGCAAGTAATGTCATTTGGTTTTACTTTACGTTCCTAAGGACATGTTCTCCAAAATAGGATGTACACGGTCTAGCTCAGCTGCCTTGCAATAAGGGAGGGGGGGAGGGGACCACTAACAATGCGGGGATTAATGCAAGAGGGTCAGAAAGGGATTGGGGTGTTGAAATGTTGGCTCCACTACTGAAGCAACAATGTGCTCCCAGCATGGAAGTATCTTTAATGGTCCCTCATATGAGCACCGCAACTACATTCTGTTTCCAATTATCCTCTCCCCTCCCCCATGATGTAGAGAATTACATCTGTGCTGACAGTCTAGACAGATTGCTTGTCACATGATAATCTGTTCCTTCATTTGGCATCATATTATGCAAAAGTATTTGTTTCAGAAAGAATGCAAATTGTTCTTAAATCTTTGCTGTAAACCCCAACTAATAACCCAACACGGGAGCTTAAGTTTATATTCAGATACCTTGCATAAAAAGCACACACAAAAAAGTGCCTCATCTCAAATGCTAGTGAGGCAGCTAGAGAGCCAGCATGGTGTAGTGGTTAGTGTCGGACTAGGCATGGACTTGGATTGCCACCAAGAGCAAACTGAATTATTGCTCACCGTAAAGGAAGAGGGATTGCCTGCATGGGCATTTCCGCTCCTCCCTCCCTTCCTCAGCGACCAAAGTGGCACCACCAGCACCAGGTAAGATTGGAGCCTGTGGGCTGAGAGCAGGACAGCCTGGGGAATCATGGTATGCTGGAGAGCGGGGCAAGCCAGGGATGCATGTGCCCAGGCCACCCCAGCACTGACCCAATTGCTGCCTTCCCAAGACAAACCTACACTGGTTGCTAACTTACGGCACAATCCTGTGTAACTTTAGACCGGTGGAGCGCGCACTCCGCCGGCCTAAAGCAGGCCAAACGTGCCGTAAAGCACGTTTACAACTATGGGAGAGTAAGCGGCGTTGGCATGGAGGGCGGAGCCACTCACTCCGCCACCTACATGGACCCACGCTGGCCGACACAGTTAGGTCCTGCACCACTAGGTGCAGCGGCGGGGACAGGCAAGACGGGGTGGCGAGGGAGGGGGGTCATTGGCCAGCCCAGGCCGGGAGGGGGAGGAGATATCGGTGGCCCTATCCTAAGCCCCTTCCTGACCTGCGCCACCCTTACACCACCTGTCCGGATGTACGCCAGGTCTGGAGCTGGCGTGCATCCAAGGAGGCCCATAGGCCCCGAGCGTGCCTACACCAAAGGAAGTACACCAAAGGACACCTTCTCCCAAGGTGCACTCTAGCAGCGCTGGGGCAGCCCGGACTGGTCTTAGGATATAGCGGCCGGCCCTTTAGGCCAGCCACTTAAAGTTACACAGGATTGCGCTGTTAGAGTCATACAGATGTAATGCTGGGTCAGACTTTTTTCCTCAAAGAGAAGCCAGATTTGATGTTCACATGAAGTGAAGCCATGCCACACAAGGCCAGCATGTGCACAAACCCGTTACCAGTGACTTGAGGATACGGGAGGTAAAGCCTCACCTGTCATAAGGCATCTCCGGATGATCTGTTCAGCTGCTCTCACACAGTGGCCCTGTCGCCAGGCCCTGGAAGCCCACAATCGCTTGCTGCAGAGCCACGTGGCTCCTGGACCTCAGCTCAGTTCAGATCTTTCTCCTCAGGGAGTCGGGCTTTGGGCCAGTGCTTGCTGGTACTTGTGCAAGTGGCATGCTGACCCTGCTCCTTTTATTGCAACAGGGGAGGAAGCTATCAAGAGTTATCAGACACTAACCCGACATATACAACCAAGTTCACTGTTTATGAGGTCAGCTGCTGTGAGCAGGCTTACACAATTTTCAATTTCTAATTAAGCTCCGCCTGCACTAGCAACAATAACTATATTCATGCCTATCAGAACACTGAAATGAAGAAGTCTATTACCATTTTTATTCTCTCTCCCTACTACCAGGGCCAATGCATTCTTCCATTACAAATGTCACATTTGGCATGCCCACATTTCACATGTGTGCGTCATTCTGGTTGCTTCCTCTCCAGTAGATTATTATAATTCTAGAGCTAGACACGTTGAGGAAAGGGGGCACTAAAATGGTTGCAAGGCTTAAGCATATTCTGTATGAATAAGGTTATGAGTTTGGGATTTTTTTAGCTTAGAAAATAGATATCTGGGGAGAACATTATAGAGGCTCATAACATTATTAACAACCTGGATATAGTTACTAGAAAAAAAATAGGGGTTTTCTGTCTCATATACAAGAATTTGGAGCAATCCACTGAAACTGACTGGCATAAGACGCTCAGAAATAGAAGGAAATATTAATTTAAAAATGCATGAAGAAACTTATGGAATTTGTTATCCCAAGATATGATGATTAGTTTAGATAACTTTAAACAGAAATAGGAAGATTGATAGATGCCAGATATATTACATTAATGATGATTAGAACCAGTCTTTTGGTAGCCTATACAGGTAGCCTCCGATTTATGGATGTCTGACTTATGGACAGCCACATCAGCACTTTCGGACAGGCGCAGTCTGTCCAGTCTTGTGCTTTTGCACAGGCACGATAGTGCTGTTCCGTCTTCCAGACAAACCTCCAGAATGGAACAAGGATGTACCTTGGGGACTTTGTGTACATGGAAAATACATATCTGGTGCAGCATTCCCTCTAATCCCCACCCCCAAATGCGCAGAGCCCTACCGTGGCTGGGGGGGGGCTCCAGAGCGCTTGGTGATGACATCATTATCACCAAGTTCCAGAGTGCCGAGAGGGAAGCTGCGCAGGGTTTCCTGATCTGGAGGTGGTCCTAGTTATCTCCATCACAGCTGGCAAATCTTCCCAGAGGCCTCTGACTGGTCACATTAAGTGCTTGACCACATGGAACTTTGATCTTACCCAACAAGAAAAGCTATTCCAAGTCACCTGTTCGGAAAAAGGGAGGAGAAGTGGATGCAATTCTCCACACCACCTTCCAACAGGTGATTTACACCAGAAAAGATGACCACATAATTAGCTGCTAGGATATTATGCACATAATTAGCTGCTAGGATATGATGCATCAATGAACCCAATCAAACACAGATAATCACATAACTGAGCTCTGGATACAGCTGGTGGGTTTTTTTTAACCCATTCCTCTCTGTATCTGTGATCTGACCTTGTAAGGCAATCTGCACACAGATAACCCTTGCTGAACTGGAGCAACACAGTTTTGCTACATTTTTCTGTTCCTTTCTTTCCTTTGTCTAATAAGCATTCCCATTTCATGTAGTTTTGCTAAATGCTTTAAAAAAATTCACAAGTAAAAATAATGTCATTTGATTTAAATTAGAAACAGAGCTGAACACAGTATTCTTATCCAGGTGCTGCTTCAATCACAAGAACATTAACAAAAAGAATTAAAATACCATATTGACCTGAGTATAAGACTCACTTTTGTCCCCTAAGGCAAGTCTTTAAAGTCGGGGTGCAGCCTACAATCAAAGTCTAGCCAGAGGTTCCCAAACTTTTTCGACCTGTGGCTCCCTCGACCATGGTTGACCATTGGCCGTGGCTCCCCATTACATTATGTTGATGCCTGCCAATTGGCATTGCACTGCATTCTGAGAGGATTCCATGGCACTCCGCGGCTCCCTTGGCTGGTTTCTGCGGCTCCCCTGGGAGCCACGCCTCCCAGTTTGGGAACCACTGGACTCTAGCATTTTCTGCCTAGAGTTTTCTGCAAAGTGTCTCTTTTTCAAGCCTCTCCAAGTCTCTTTCAAAGGTAAAACGCTTTTTTTTTTTACTGCAAAGCTCTGCCTTTTCAGCTCCTAATCACTTGCTAAATGGCCATGATCTTACCCTTACTCTGCCACCGGATCTCCATGCGGCCGCTGGAGGAAGGTAAGCAATCCCCGGTGGCCACATGGGCAGTCCAGGTGGCGAGGGAGGGGGGCCATTTGCCGTGCCGGTCCACGAGGGGGCAGGGATGGCGTCCGCCATATCCCCGTCCCCGGCAGGCCCGGGAGGGGGCGTAACACAGCCTCCTCTGACTTCCATCAGGTAAATAGCTGGCAGAAATCCAAGGAGGCTCATCGGGCCTTCCCCGGTTTATACTGGGGGAGGCGATGAACGTCCCCTTTCCTCGAGTAGACCTCTGGGATGCTGCAGAGTGGCCCGGAATGGGGATAGGATCCAGCGGGTGGCCCTAGGCTGCCCGCCGGATAGTTACATAGGATTGCGCTGTTAATCTTGGCTCACCATCCAAGATTTAAATTTGGTTTCTTTGATCACCATCTTTTCTATTCATCATCATATATCTTAAGACTATCACATGTTGCAGGTGAGCCTCCTTCACTTCCCAGCCACATCTTTTTCTCTTCCTCCTCCACTCACCTTTTGGTGTTGTTGAGGGAACATTCAGCTTGAGGAAGAGTTCCAGGAAACTCAAAAACTAGCTCACTACTTTATAACCAATCGAAAGGCATTGTACTACTGCTACTGTGGTATAATAGGTAAACTGGGCTCATGATCTCCTGGAAGATCAAGGAAACCCCAAAGATGAAAGCCTTTGAACAAGATGAAGAAACCATCCAAATAGAGGCCATCTAGATAAAAGATACACTGTGACTGAATGCAAACAAGCCTCAGGAAGGCTCTGTTTGTACACTGGGAGGGATTCCCAAAGAGCCATAGGAGATGCGTTAGAACAAGCGTGGCAATGTTTTTTGGCCAAAGGGCCATATTGTGGTAAGGAACCAACACTCCAAATTGGGGTCCCGCACGACTGATGCTTAATGAAAGAAAACCAACGGAAAGAACAAACCATGCATTTAACGTAGCGTGCAGTTGAGCCCTCAGTAAGCTGACAATGATTTCTCAAGAGGCAGCAGCAGAAGCTGGGCAAACTATGTGCAAAGAGAAGACAGAGAGGAGCACAAGCAGAACTGCCTCTTTCTTACACTAAAGAAGAGCAAGCGGAAATCCTGATCTTGCAGCCGCTTTAAAAGCTCCAGATTGCAAGCCCAAGATGAGTTCCCAAAGCATGTTCCAGATTGGCTGACCTACTACTCAGAGAGTAAGAGCATCCAGGCTGCTGAGCTACCACCTGGATTGCTGCAGCTGCTCATTTGTAGGACGCATGGCAAACTCTGGAATGGGGGGGGGGGTTTGAGGAAACTGATCCTCACTATTCTATTTCCATTCTTTGGTATTTGATGTGTTAATTGTGAGTCCCTTGGGGCAGGGCCTTGCCCTTTCTTCTATTGCAAATTGTAATGCACATTGATGGCACTATATATGTATATATAAATAAGTAAATAAAATGGTTGATATTATACCCCTGGTGGTGAGTAATGCGGCAAGTCACCCAGTTGAAATAAGTTCTTTTGGGTTGGCGCTTAGGCAAATAAGGAAAACCTTCTGCAATTTATGAGCCCTGAGGCCCTTGAGCAGCCCAAGGATTACAGATGTCAGGTATAAAGCTGGTCGTGCTACTCCTTCTGCTCAGCGGATGAGCCAACATGTCAGCCCCAAACAGGCAGGAAAGCAGGTGTAGACTACTTGCCATTTGCTAGAACATAAATCAAGTGTGAAAAATGTGGGTCATTGCTTTGAGCTGAAAGATTTTTTTGCCTTGAATCTCAATTAAGGCACATATTTCATTGCCTTTTGGAAGGTACCTTCTATATGCAACAGAACATTCCAAACTTCGCTGAATACACTTACTGAAAAAATCCATCACAGAAAGTCCTACACCTGCAGGTCAAACCAAGAACCTGGTATCCAACCAGAGTATCTGGAGTAGAATACAATTTTACTATAAATATATGAACAAAGATAGCTTTGCAGTTAAGCAGCTGAGACGAAGATTCCCTCACATCCACCTCTCTTCTTTCACGCTCTATAAATCACTTCTGCTTACACTACAGATGCTGACAACTATCAAGAGGAGCTGCCAGAAATAGCTTACCGGTACCTGCAGTTAGTAAACAAAACAGAAGCTTCAGACAAGTTTTCCCTGTCACTTTAATTAAGCTATACATTCACCAATGTACACAGATACCATTCACATGAGAGCCTGACAGGAGCTCCATACTTTACACAGCAAACTGTGTTTGCTGAGAGAAACACCAGCATAAACGGGGAAACCACATAAAGTGGTGCATGCATGCATGCACACACATCTTTAAAGACCTGTGAACACTTGTGAGCGCCACAATTGAACCAGGATCTCCAGACAGTACAAACATGAATGTCAGCCATACTGTCTGCGTTTGCTGCGGGATATGCTAGTATACACACAGCAAATGCACTTGCCACATCATTGGCAAGTTACACCAATCATGCCCTAGCAACTCAATGGCAGAGCCCCCACTTTGCATACAGAAGGTCTCACATTCAAATTCTAGTTTTTCCAGATAGGGACAGACCCCCATTTGAAACACTGGAGAGCTGCTGTTAGGCAGGAGAGAAATACTGAGCTGGACCAATGCTCTGATTCAATAGAAGGCAACTTGATAAGCTCATACACTCCTAACGTGTGGAGCTGCCCTTCTTCGGGCGAAAGATCGTGCTCGTGCAATTTTGTCCTACTGGATTCAAGGGAGCTTCGCTCAACCATCACCCCTCTTTTAACTTCAATCTACAAAATTTCTAAGATGATCCAAAATCACCACTTCTCTAATGGTTTTCAGCTGCCCACTATAGCAGTGATTCTAAGGGCTCGACTATGTGTGACATGTATTAACCTCACCCCTACCAAGTTATTTTTAAATGAAAAGCAGCCTTGCAGGCTGACATTCAGAAGTAGAAAGAGTGGGAGGGACTTTTAACCTTTTCCCTTATTGTCCACCCAAGGTCTCCCACCCCAATGACATCACTTATACCTTGGTGTCACCCAGTGCGGCTGCTATCCATTGCTCGGTGACCCAGAAGTAATTGGCGGTGACGCTATGATGTCAGTGCCAATTGCTTCCAAGTTGTCGAGCGACGCAGGACACGAAAAAGCAACTCAGCCGAGCTTGGCCAAGTTGTTTCTTCTTGTTCTTGTGAGCACAGCTTGCAAGAACAGGAAGTGAACGGATGGAGTGGCCAAAGACAGCTGAGGCAGAGCAAGGGTGACACCCCCCTCTTCGGTCACGCAAAGCTGAGTGATGCTTCTTTCCTGTTCTTGCGAGCTATGTTCGCAAAAACAGGAAGACGTGACTCGGCACCTCCGTGCTCGGGCGACTCAACTAAGTTGAGTTGTTTCTTTGTGTCCTGTGTTGTTCCACAAACTGGAAGTAATTGGCGGTGATGCAGTGACATCATTGCGTCGCTGCAAATTACTTCCGGGTCACCAAGTGATGGATGGCAGCTGCACTGGGTGACACCACGGTAAGTGACGCCATTGGCTGCAAGAGGCAGGTTGGGAAGATGACTGACTGGGGGCACCCCACACCTGCCTACCACTTCCTCATTCCACCACCCAGCAACTGCCCCATCCTCTTTTGCTTGCTTTTCTTGGAAAACAAGCAAGAAGATAGTGAGGCTACTCACCTTGTGTGATGATGCCAAGGATCATTGTGGTGGAGCTGAAGGAGAAGGTAATGGCCAGTACAATCCTCTTATTATTTACTTATTACAAATGATTTGTATCCCGCCTTTCCCTCCAAATAAATGGAGAGCTCCAATGACTGTCCTGAAAGGATAGCCATTTGAAAGAAGATCACCCCCTTCTTACTTCTTTTTCTGCTGTCATCTCTCAAAAACAGGCTGGATTAGGGAGGAGGATTCACCCCTCTCAAAAACATCATAGAGAGGAGTCAGAATTGGGCTGCCTCAGGCAGTGATCGAACTTCAGCTGGGCCTGCATTGTTGTATTATATTTGTGAGTTGCACATTCTGGCTCTGACTACCACCACAGAATTAAATTTCACAGTGCAAGCATAACATTTAACTGTCAGAAGCTTACCTGATTTTAATACAAAAATGAAAGTTATATAGGATAAAATTAAATCAATACAGTTAAATGCTAGCTGCTGTTGAGACTGAACGTTTTGCTGCTGACATTTAAGAGTTTCCAGCTTCATTTCTCTGAAGTATTTCCATTTATTCCAATAGGACTACTCCAAAGTAAATTAAGACACCCACTACTTTCAAACACTGTTTTTCAAACCACAAAAGAAATACAAACTCTGGCTTATTAAGAAAGGAAATAGCATGGTCTCTCTCCACTGCTTCTTTCCATCATCGCACATTCCAGCAAATGGCTTCGCATGCCCTCACGAATAGTGTATTGCCACTAACTCATAAAGGGTTTCTCTTTCTAAAGACCTGGTCATCAAATGCATCAGGCACAATCTAAACGATACAGTGAGCCGATTATTCAACGCAATGGTTTTAATCATTTAGCTGCATTATCGCATATAGTTTCAAGAAGCATTCCACCTTGGGAATCCACTTAAAAATATCTGTGATCATTTTGTGGCGTGTTTGTTTTTTTAATGTGGGACAATGGTATCATTTAAACCTGTTTTAAGAATGAGTTGGTAGATGGCTGAGGTGGACTGCACCACTGCAGGCTACAGATCATGCTTTTGAATGCTTGCCTATGTAAAAAGACCTGCCTTGCAAACAAAAATCAGTATAGCAGAAAAAGAGCTGGGATAGACCCTTTCTTGCCACTATGCTAGTTTTCTATTTGCAAGGATGTTTTTATGAGAAGGTGCATTCAAAACTAGATGTCTCTTCCTATTTAAGCCTTCATGGTGCAGTTCACAGAGTCTACCACCTTAGCGTTCTGCCATCAGTCTTCTGTATGTGCAAGATCAGACCTCAGGTTCACAAAGTTCAATGTCCCTAAATATACATTAAATATACATTCTAAAGCATCTCTCTTGGGCTACACAGTATTTTGTGTTCTTTTTAGCCTTAGCAATTTAGCATATCTCCTAGCACTTAAGCCAAGGCTTCTGGCCCTATCCATTAGTCCCACCGGAGGCAGGGGTAGGCAAGCACCCCCCCCCAATTAATTACCCCCACTACAAAGTGTCATATTCCTCATCAATACAAGCTTGAGCTTGTCCCCTCAGACAGTACTTTGAAAAAATACCTCACAAACTTTCCTTATAACCTAATGTTTTTTCCTAGTGCTGCCACCGTTACTGCTGGGTGCAGGTGTATCTATCTTCCCTCCATCTCCCCAGTCCACAACTCACAAAACAGTCCTGCATCAAGGGGGAATCTGGGGTGAGCTCCAAGATTCATTCCTGTGCATGACATTTCATATCACGTGCTGGGGACAGGTACATACCAATGAAAACGTGGGTTTGGGTCTTTAAATAGAAAAAAAGCCGGCTTTAGCCTGAAAAATCTTGCTCCTACTCTCTGTCTATTCAGATGATATATCTATGTTCATCTCAGAGAAATATGATATAGGAAAGCAACTGTCTTTTAAGTTGACAGAGAGCAGCAGATTAACCTGACACTGGAACCATCAGTCAGCTTTAATAGGACTCTCCTATCCATATTGACACAGACCTGGAATATATACATATGAGCAGAACATCTTATCGCGCCAGCGCATCTTTCACATGAAATGGTCGACCACCTTTAAACTAGTATCACTCCTACTCGGGGTGGTGGTGGTGGTGGTGGGCAATGTTTTGTTTTACTACACAGGAGGTTTTACTATATTGGCACGCATATTTCTTTGCCAATTTAAACTTTGCGGAATAACCCTCCAAATTCCTTCTCCACATCACAGCAAATTTAACATACTAAACAGTTCACCTTATATTATATTATATACACTGCAGATTCAGGATAGAACAACTAAAAACTGGCATGGAGGGGGGGGGTTAAATGAGTTATTGGTAGATTTTAGAGAAGGTATTTTTAAAATGGACAGCTTTTTATGGTGTGCATGATTGTCCTGGCTGCAAGTGGGTCTTTGTCTTGAGCATCTTCTTCTCACTCGTATCACAATTCCCCATCCTATGCAATGGGCATTAAGCAGAGGCCTGCCTTACAGAGTTGTTGTGAGGACAGACAAGATACAGATTGCAATACTTTTGAGTACTGAAAAATGCTATGATGATGATGATGATAAATCATGAGTTCTAAAACCAAACCACATAAAACCAAGCCACATAAAATAACTAATCCTTCCCCATGGTCATGTAATTTTGACTGCCTCTTGTGGGAATTCTGAAAATGCACAGAGATAAGTAGAATTTGTTCAAGATCTGAGGGAAAAAAATCAATGAAGTTTTGATTAAAGAATGTAATTTGGTCCTCCAGCAAGTCTGAGGCCAAACTGTCTCAACATCAGATTGCAGATGGTAAAATAAGAGGAAACTCTGTTCAAACATCAGAGATTATTTTTATATTGGTACGTTATTGTAGACAATACCACCTCATAGACCAGAGGTCCTCAAACTACGGCCCGCTGGTCGGTTCCGGCCCGCCAACGCCATTTGCCAGGCCCACTGGCCCACCTTGGCCGCCCGGTGCAAACCACCAGCCCACCTTGGCCACCCGGTTCCACCGTGGCTGCCCGGTGCGAGCCGCTCGCCCACTGCTTTCAGTTCAGCAGCTCGGTCGCTTCTGACAAGGGCTGGCCAAGGCAAGGCTAAAGCCGCGCCGCGCAAGCGCACCACGCCCCTCAAAGCTTTGCCCTCAGAAGGGCCGAACAAAGACGTTCGGCCCTTCTGAAGGCAAGGCTTCAAGCGGCGTGGTACGCATTCGCCACTTTAGCCTTGCCTTGGCCTGCCCTCGTCAGAAGCGATCGAGCCGCCGAACTCAAAGCAGTGAAGAGGAAAAGCAACAGGCAAGCGCTTAGCACCGGGGTGGGTGGGCTTTCTTTCAGCGGGGTGTGTGTGTGACGCGCCGGGGGGGACTATAGTTCTGCCCCCAACTATAGCCCCATCCCCCCATCCGGCCCCCCAGCAGTTTGAGGGGCAGTGAACTGGCCCCCTGCTAAAAACGCTTGAGGACCCGTCATAGACAGCTGTATTTTATAAGCTAGCATTTTACAACAGATATCTATTTCAGTTGGTGTACAGTGGACCAGAAGCAACGAAAATCCATAAATCATCATGTAACCTGCCTATACACTTTCATATGCCATGTTGTGACAGAATATTCAATTCAAAGAGTCATCCCTCAAAAGGAGGAAATTAGCCATCCTACTCTTAAGGAGTATATATATCTTTTTACTACAAACCTTTCAGTGAAATCAGCAACAATGAGGCAGGAAGATTGCCGCTCCAGATTTCACTGGGATAATCTGAAGAAGCTCCACTGAGATTGTGAAATTGAAAAGTACACAACTCCTTCCCATTTTCATATGAATATGTCATAATGGGACTTTAAGCTAATCAACAGAACGTTCTCTGACTTAACGCATCGGACATAATCCCACTAAAGCAAAGCATATTTTAGCCCTGGAACATTACAATAAATTAGTTATTTCCCATTAGGATCAATGGGACTTTAAATAAAATGTTTAATTCCTTTGATTACGCCTTGAGTTGTGCCTTTTAACAGCCATGCTTAATATTTGGACATCAGCATTTCTTTCCATTAAACAGAGTAGTGTTTTTCAATCCTACACTACAAATGATAGCCATATTCAAGATTTAAAGAGCACAGCGATTTAGCGGCAGTTAAGATTAGCATAATATTTCTTCCTTGTAAAAAGCTTCATTAATTAGAATTCACCATTACCAGTGATTATGTTTCTTATAAACCTACATTGTGATCACTGCTACAGGCACATTAACACTAAATGAGGTTAGTAAGAATGATTCTAATATCAAAGGAGGTGGATTATTCTAATATCAAAGGAGCGTGCATCAGAGCACTATTCCTATCAAACTTGAATGGCACTTCTACGTGTCCTAAAGTACGACTCCTTTCCAACGCATATACAGGGGATTCAGCCCATGTTGGTTCCTTGGGGAAGGAACAGTATGTGGAGTAGTATGGAAACTTTCATGGCTTGGTACAATTTGTAATGAAGCAGGCATTATGGGTTTTCTAGCCATGTTTATTATTTGAGAAATAAAAAACTAAAATCGTACTGTCTTCTTAAGAGATTTCTCTCAAACACACACTCTGGAGATGTGCGTAGAGGCGAAGATGAGTCTTTATTTCTCCTACCAACGTTTCATCCCACATGAAGGACCTTGTCAAGGTAATTCAGCATAACACTGCTGGATGACACTGAGAACATGGAGCTCTTGCTAGCATATACCAGTAAAAGCCATGGCAACCGTTAACTGACAACGGAAGCATCAACCTCCGCTCTATTCCTCCTAGGCTGCATGTATGCTCTTTTCAGGATAGGTAGCCAGATTTTATTGGCAAATGACAGCTCTTGCTGTCTATTCAGAAGACTTGCAGGTTTCTTTTGGGAGATTGAAATATGACATGTATGACAGAGTATGTGGAGTGTCATTTTCCCAAAAGGGAAAGTTAGGCTTTGTAAACAAAGATGGAAAAAACGATGCTCCACTGGGGTCTGAAAGGTAAGTGTCTGAGGGGCTTTGGGGCAGTGGAAAGGGGAGGCAACATCAGTTCACAGGATCAGGGCCAAACATAGCCTGCAACAGATTGCAAGCAGGGCTGTGTTCATCCTGATCCTGTTCGCAACCATTTGAGCAGGGGCATTCACTTTTGTAAGCACCTCTCTTCTTGAATGCTTGCAGCATTTCTAATCTGCATGGTGTAGTAGGCGAATCAAGAGAAAAGGTGCCCCTTTTTTTTTTTTCAAAAGGCACTTCTTACACTTCTTGCTGTCATCTGCATTGCTAAACCAGGATGGGCAGTTGGTGAGTGGAAATGCCCTAAGACTTTAGCAATGAGTCACAAGGTGCCAAGAGTATTTTCTAGAAACCACAACTTTCCAAAGACATATGGACATCATACACACTCTTTGAGAATTTTGCTCTACACACTTCTATTTCAGAAACATTACTTTTGAGTACATCAGTTTTAGGGCTGTCAAATTCCAGCCCTACACTCAGATGACCTAATTTGCATATTGTGCAATTTTGCTAATAATGCAAATCAAATGGTGAGTTGGGGTTAAGCCATTTAACCACTCTTTTTCCATGTCAAATTGCTCACTTGAAGTGCTGCTCTGAGGCATGGGAATAGTTTGAATTTTTCTTACATGTAATGTGCAGTTGAACCCCTCAAAGGAAAAATAAAAATTAAGGTAATTTTATGCTATAAAATGTCTCTAGTAAATTAACCATTAATTCATTTGCACAGGCTCCTGCATCCTTCATAATATGTAAAGGATATTCCTTCTTATGTGTAAAAATCCTTACTCTATTCCTCCTCGTATGCAGTGTGGGGCTCTCTCTTTTTTTCCCCAGTCTTAACACTTTTAGGTGACATTTATTTATTTTTATTTACAGTATTTTTATCCCGCCTTTCTCCCCGAAGGAACCCAAGGCAGCTTACAACAAAAAAGAAAATACATACAAAAAATACAATACAAGAGTCACATTTTAAAACAGTAAAAAACAGTTGATGGAAACTAATAAAAACAACATCTAAAAATTGATTAAAATGATCATTATTACATTAAAACAAGAGCATAAAAAACAGCAGCGTCTCACCTGTACCAGCAGGATGTTAAAAAAGCAAGGACTCAGAAGGGTTCTTTGAACAGGAAGGTTTTTAGGCCTCGCCGGAAAGTGTCCAAGGAGGGAGCAGTTCATAAGTCAAAAGGAAGGGAATTCCATAAGGTTGGTGCCACTACTGAGAAGGCCCTATTTCTGGTCGCCGCCCCTCACACCTCCCTGGGTGACGGTACCCGCAAAAGGGCCTTCTCCGATGACCTAAGGAGACGGGCCGCACTATATAGAAGTAGGCGGTCTCTCAAATATCCTGGCCCCAAGCCGTATAGGGCTTTAAAGGTCAAGACCAGCACTTCGAATTGGGCCCAGAAACGAATTGGCAGCCAGTGCAGCCGTCGGAGGAGTGGCCCGACAGAGTCGAACCGCCTACCTCCAGTGACCGCACGGGCTGCCGCATTCTGCACTAATTGCAGTTTCCGAACCGTCTTTTTTTAATCTCTGCTGCTGACATGCCCTGTAGTATTTCATGGATGACAATAGGGACATGCTTGCAACATCTCTGTTCTCATACCAAGGTTCACTTTGCAAACTCTACTGCCTCCATTGGTATTTTGGGTTGATTGCTCCTCTCACTGCCTGGCTGTACACTATGTTCATTGAAGTTGCAATACTCTGTCTTCCACTGATTTAAAACTGAAGACAGTGGATTATTCTTCTGGTTGAATAAATGCTAGACATATTTGTCCTACTAACAAAAAGTTATTAACAGTTCAAAACATACTGCAGCTGCAGCAGCACAGAGAGAGAGAGAGAGAGAGAGAGAGAGAAATATGACAGGCTGCGCATTGTATGATGTCTTTGCACTCGCGTGCAGAGACAAGATCTGTCCATTTCAAACTCAGATTTAATTTCAAAGGATTTTTGGATGCCGATTCATAAAGGATTACAACTCTAGCATTCCTACTAGCAAAATATTTAAGAGTCTTGGCCCAAGAAGCAAAACCAGGAAAAATAACGCACAGGGACAGCAACCAGAAAATAAGCACTGGTGCTTACCAATGGGGTAGTATAAGGACGGTTGATTGTAAATAGGAACAGTTGGAGTGTATATTCCTGTACTATTGTAAAACCAACCAACAGCTAATTAAGGCTGCAATCCTATACACACAATTACCTGGGAGTAAGCTCTGTTGAACTCAAAGGGGCTTACTTCTGAATAGACATGCATAGGACCTCACTGTAAATCACTAAATAGTATGCAAATTTGTCTTTAGCCTTTTTAGAATATGAAGTATTTGCTCTTCCTTGTACACTCTACTTTGGGGTTGGTGATCAGAATATGGAGAGCCAGGCAATGGATATGGGATTAGAAGGGAGGGGGAAAGTTCCCTTCTACCGAGTAAGACCAGTCCATATCTAGCAGCACTGAAGAGTTTCAGGCAGGATTTTTTCCCCCCACTTCTACTTGGAAATAGCAAGGGCAGAACCTGGGCCCTTCTGTATGGAAAGCAGGTGACTGTACCACTGAACTAAAGCCACATCCCAACTCCCCTCTGGGGCTGGGTTAAGGATCAGGATCTGGGATTTGGAGGGGGAAGAGAGAGGTGGTATCCAAAGGCTTACCTCAGATACCTGAAAAACTGGAGTAACTTGGAAACTCACAAGAGGGCATAAGATATCTTTGCTTAAAATGAACTTATTTTTAGAAGCAGTTAAGGTTGAGGAAGCAAATGTTATAAGCAAGCCATAAATTATCCCATGGTGGTTTGCCCTCAGCTGTGGTTCCCAGCAAACACTGATTGGTGGGATTCAGAAATGTGCAAGATTCTTCAGGAACCCAGGAGAAGCCAGAGAAGGGATCAAAATATGATTTTATTGAACTGGGGTAAGTAACAAGTCTTGTGATCACTAAACATTGCCAACATTTAAACTGTCAATTTAACCTCGGTGTGTCTGGATATTTTGTAAATACAGCATGACTTCAGGAAAAAAAGGGGGGGCTTCCACATGACATTACATTTTTGCTGCTTCTCCAAGTACATTATTTGCTTCATATCCAACTCTGTGCACACCAATGCCCTGGCTGTGGAGTTCACTTTGCTTCATTACACTTGTACCAATGGCAGGATAAAGTACAGTACTCCATTCCCTTTTATAGGTCAAAGGCAGTAAATTGTGTCTGTGTAGTATATGTCTGTGTCCATAACAGGAGACTGCAGCAATCCATTTGCAGTTCTCACATGACTCTCAATCTCTCTCTCTCTCTCTCTGCTTTTTCATTACGAGTGTCACTGGGACCCAGCTGCTGTCTCTATGTATAAAACAACATAGATAAAATTACAGTTTTTCACTACCGCCTAAGGCTAGACCCTCTTTTTGTACCATAATGGGAAACCATTTATTAAGCCATCGGTTTCTTTTCAATATTACTGAACATCACTTTCTATTTTTAATTTTTTCCACCAAATTCTCAAAGCAATAACCTATTTCAGGCTGTCCACTTTATATAATATTACCTAAAGTAAAAGAAAGTCCAGCCAGCAAAGGTTTTATTTGGCTTGGGGTTTTGCTTGTGTAACTAAAAGGCCTTTGGTACAATGGGCTAAAAATCAATAAGCTTATGTATCAGGGCCTCTGAAAGGAATTTTTATCAAGGGGTACAACATTTCTTTTGGGCCCCTTCCCAAAGGGGGAGGGGAGAGGTGAAACAGGGCAGAAGAGAGCGGCAACAGGGGTGGGGAGGGATGTTAATGGGGGCGGGGGGATCAGGCCCAGAAAGGGGTGGGATTGGCAGCCTTTCTTTAAATAAATAAAATAAAAAGGGATACAAACGCACATTTGAACATCTTTGCCAGCCTAGCCTTTGCTAGCCCAGCCTTACGTTGCAACTTGCTACACAAATAATTTTTTTCCCAAATGTTCAGGGCCTGTCTTGCCACCAGAATGCCAGAAACCCCAGCAGGCTAGGGACAGAGCTAATGTTCCTCCCTCACAGCTCGGCAGCAGGCCTGCCTCATGTACCGGGGCCACTAATGCGGCCAGAAACTCCAGCAGCCACAGGAACAGAGCTCATGTCCCTCCCTCACAGGCGCAGGCCCCCATAGTCACACTTAATCGCTTTGCCTTGTGGGAGGCCAGTACCAGTTGGTCGTCACCAGCAAGGGCTGCCTGCAGCAGGGATTCATTTTTTTCTCTACAGAGTGAGTGTGCCTCCTGCAGATAGGAAAATTTTGGGGGCCCTCCTTTGCCTCCCAGGCCCCCTTTTGGACCCTGGGCCTGGGTACAAATTGCCCCCTTTACCCCCTGGCCTGGGCTTTATTTATCTCAAACAGCACTGTCCATTTCATTAGGCATAGCAAACCACTTTTGAAACTGACGGTAGTCTGTGCTTGAATTGCAGCAGGGGAACCTGAGGGGGCCCAAACCCCTTACCTTTCCTTTAGCTACTATGTTAAAGAGAAATGGGGAGAGCACAATTTGTCTAATATTAGGGGGAGTCCGGGGTCTTGTGGATTTCATTAAATCGTACACCTTTTCCCTCATCATAAGTTAAGTGTTGGAGGAATACCAAAAGCAGTTTGTAACACTGGCAGGTGCCTTCTATTCAATGAAAACATTAAAAATCCAACTAGGAGCTCCCAAGAAATCAGGCATATCTAAAGCAGCTCTTTGAATCCCAGTCTTCATTCACACAAAACACATAGAGATACTCTACGACAGACATTGAAAAAAACAAATCTCTTTGCCTACTGTCTCTAATGAACTCGGGTACAATGAAGATGACTCTGTAAAATGCAAAATATATTTTCTTACAGTGGTTGGGTATTATCAGTTAACAAGATGCAGTGGCAAAGTTTCCTGCTAACAAGAAAGCTGAACAAGCTTACTGGCATTGCTTTGACAAAGGAGGGATTAGGGCAGTGTGCCTGTGGTTTTGATTCTATGTTATAGCCCACGTGGTTCTAAATACTGAGTGGTTTTGAGCACAACAATGGATAAGAGACAAGGCTTAGTCTAATATGTTAATAATGGGGATTCCGTCTTCAGACAGCTGGTGAATTATTTATTTACAACTCAAAGAATCTGCCTTCTTTCCCAAATCACACAAGCACATATCCATTATAAACAATTGGGGGGGGGGGGGGGACTCAGCAGGTAGTGGTTGTAATGCAGCTTAAAATCCACTAATGGCTTTTAATGCAGAGGACGTAAAGCTTGGCAAGCATTATGGTTTTCCCTCCACTATGGAAATAACGTTTGTGCCATGCTACAAATAATCTGGTCTCTCTTCGTATTTTCATTACACGTAACACATATTTAATCATATCTTTTCACCTCTGAAAAGAAAAACATAGCTTGGCAGCAACGAAATAACAGTTTGCAGACATTTCTAAAATGCCTTGAGAACAGTCACTTCGGTTATTTCGCTATTCACAGGAACTATTTCCAAGAGTTCTGAGCTCACAGATTTTGATGTTTGACAGTAAACATTCATTTTAACAAAACCCAAGTAATGCTTGCCCTATTAAGTAACTAGCAGTATTTCAAATATGTTATATGTTTATTTAGAGACAAATAGAGATCTCAGGCCCGGCCAACACTTTCTATTCTGTCACAGAACGTTAGAGTAATGGATCTGGCTGGCAAGCTACTCACCTGGAAAAAGTGTTACCTGCCCCAGGCAAAATGACTAAATGAAACTCAAGGCCAACCTTGTTTACTTCAAAGGATATCCCACTGATTTCAGTGGGACGTACTTCCACATAAGCGTGGCTGGGCTGAACTGAACCGATTCAGTTTTTCATGAAAATCAGCAACAATATTGAGAATCACCCTTTTTTCAACCATTTCTCAACACTCCTTATAAAATGTTCTCCTATTAATTTAAGGTGCATTTACTTGTCCTCATTCACAATTGATGTCACCTGACCTCAGAAACATCACCACACTATTACATCGGATAGGCTATTTAGCACTGCAATGTCATCCTGTTCACTAAGTGATCCCTACTTATTTGGGATCACCCATGTGTCTGATCTAGACACCATCGCTGTCACTCAATTGCCCTCATCTGTCCTCTGTGACAGATGCACCCAAATCAAGTATGTTGCATCATTATGTCATCCCGTTCCCCATGTCATTTCCTGGTTGCCTAGTGCGAACTGGAGGGGAATCTACGTTTAACCAGTTACCCAAAACTGAAGCATATAAGCTAAGTTGTGCATAAGGTAGCCTGATTATAGGAAGATATCTGTTTACCTTGAAGACAAAGGGTTAGGAGGGTACCCTCATTTTCTTTTTTTTTTAATGAAGCACACAGCCTCAGAGTTTATCACTTTCACTAACTGTGGGCTTTATACCTGAATGTAGGATGTCTTACTCACTGTAGAAATAATTCACTACTTACCTATTTACTCACTAAACTTCTCTGGGTTTAGGGTACACCCTGTTAAACACACACCTATACTGTAGGCTTTTAGGAAGAGAGATCATTCTATTCTAGGTTCTCTCTTCTAAGCCTTGGGGCAATAATTACTGTATGAAGTTCTGAGGTGTTTTGTGCTGCATAAGCTACTACAACAACCAGATCAGAAGGACATGTATTATTCCTAACATAGTCTGTGATAAACCCAAAGGCAGTTTAACCATTTCAGTCTTCTACAATGGATAACATTGACCATGAACAAGAAAAATGGAAGAGTCTTCATAGTTACAACAAAACATCTTCATACTTTCTTCATTCAAATTTGTTTTGAGCTCTTTACATTTTCACATGCTCTCAAGAGGTTTCTGGAAGACCAAGGTGTACAGAGAATCTAGATATAACAGCTGTTAAAAGTGCAAGTGAGAAAAAAGTATTAAAAAGTCAACGTGATCATTCTTGTCCGGACCACCATGTTCTCTGTCCCATGACAGTCTCTGGTGTTCCCCAAGGAGTAAAGTAAGTAGCCATCCTTCTCCCACCAACTTGACCAAGATGTTCAGTGAACCAGCCCCAGATCCAAAAGGATAACTAAAACAACTGATACAGAATAGGCATATGTATTCATGAGCTCCAAAGAAGTACAGGAGACAAATTTTAAAAAGCAAAATTATTCTGTTGGCAAAGTAAAAGCAAGAAGGAGTGAAGAAATAACATTTTGCGTTGAACAGGGCAGCACTACCTGATTGGTCGATTCTCTTTACTATCAAACAGTGAGAAGATTACTTCGAGTTCTTCTCCCAGATTAGAACACATCAAACTCTTCATCTGAACAAAGAGATGGTGGCTGCTTGCTGGGACTGGCGTGTCTTTCTTTCGATGGCGGTGTTCCATCTAGATATTGACATAAACAGTAGCAAAACACAGGCAGTTTACATTTACTGTATTTCATGAAAGAAGGCATACCGTGAGTAATGTAGAAAGTAAGACTGTATCTCCTGTCTTTCTCTGGAGACTAAGAAGGTTTTGTAATTGTAAAGCTTTTGTAACTGTAAAGCTTTTGTAACTGCCCAGTATTCCCCACTATGGGGGACTCTGGTTTGAGTCAAGATTACATTTCCTTGCTCCCCATAAAAGATATTGTAAATGTCTAAGTTGCAGTAATTTTCTTATGAGGTAGCTATTTATTTATTTAGCTATGTAAACTTCTTTGCGAACTACTTCGTTGAAAAGCAGTATATAAATTTTTTTAATAAAATAATAATAATAATGATCAACAACACTGGAAGGGGCAACAACACTGGAAGGGGCAACTAGCCAGCTAGTGCTTCTGGTAGACAGTGAGGTTCAGTTTTCTCATCGCCTGCTTCATAATGCAACACAAACGTGTCGGATGTTGTTCCTGCGCCCAACAAAGGTACAACAAGGGAAGAGCAGCAGGCAGTGTGCATTTCTAATGGGTTTGATGGGTTTGTAGTAACCCATCCTCTCCAACCCATGACACTGCTCCCCTACACAAGACACAGCTTGGTATACTTGTGAAAGAGACACTTTGTCTCCCTGTGTTGCCACCAGATTTATACTCCTTTGAGGAAATATACTAAGGCTTTCTCCTCTGGCTGTCACCAGAAAATGTAACTATTTAGAACAGTGGTTCGCGACCCACCATAGGAACCAAAAGCTGCCTGCTGCCTGCTGCCCCCTTAAGGGGCAGGGACAGCATGGCAGCAATGGTGGCGATCCTGGGGATCGCCGCCATAGCCGCTGAAAAAGCCCCCCAAAACAACTGTTTTTGTAATTACCGGGGCTTGGGAGGGCTTCGGGGAGGCCAGCACGACCCTCTGCAGGCCTCCCCAATCTTCAGATCGCTGAAAAACGGAAGTGCCCGAAAATCACAGTTTTTCGGCAATCCAAAGATCAGCGAGGCCTGCAGAGAGTCACGCAGATCTCCCCAAAGCCCCCACCCAAGCCCCAGTAAGTACAAAAACAGCTGTTTCGGGGGGGTTGGCGGCAACAGCAGCGATCCCCGGGATCGCTGCTGCTGCTGGCCGCGCCCCCGCAAACACAAGAACTTTGAGAAATGCTGATTTAACACATAAAATATTTGTCTCCATGTATAGTACTGCCAAATAGCTACATCCTTGCTGTTGTGGAGCAGGCTACAGGGTGGAGTGATCACTGAAATAGTTAAAATAGAATTACATCAAAGTGTAAGATGGGCAGCCCTCTCTAGAATCCTCTCTAGAATTTAGACCACCGGTGCACCACCATAAAGCACATTTGCATCACCCGGTGAGGAGAGTGTGCCGGCACAGAGGCAGGTGCCGCTCTCCCCGCACCAGATTCAATGGAGTACCTGCCAGAGAAGGTACATTCCCCACTGGGTGGTGGAGGGGCGGAGGGAGGGCGGAACGGTGTGTTCCAAGGGGGTGGGATCGGCGGTGGCCTCCTCTGCTGAACCCTATCCCTCTTCCTGGGCCTGGCCGCCACTACCCTTCCGCCAAGGTGACCTCCCAGGCATCCTTTTTGTGCCCTCAATGCAGCAGAGGCTGCACTGGCCTCGCTGCATTGCAGAGCACAGAGTTAGATAGGATTGGGCTGTAAAGCATTTAAGGCTGCAATCCTATACTCACTTATCTGGGAGTAAGCCCCATTGAACAGAGTGGAACTTACTTCTGTGTAAATATGCACAGGATTGTGCAGTTACATACTCTGATTCAGGCACACCAATGTGCCGCAGCACACCAGTTGAAAATCGCTGCTCTGATTCTAAAGAGTGGACTACTTCTAAAGTACAGTAGTTTAAATATAGTAGTTCTATAGAAATGATAAATTAATAATTAGTAGTTTTAGTGAGAGAGGTATTTCATAGTCCCTTAGCATAGAGTTTGGACTTTTTGGTGCAAAGCACAACAGAACACAGCAGGCACCCTGTTGCTTGACAAGCCTTGTGTAAGTGGTGCTGGGTGCCTGCCAATTGAGCATGACGTGATTCAGAAGTAGGACTGATGGCAAGAGGCCTCAGAGGAACTCACAGGCCAAAAGGAATGCCACACTTGTAATAGTCAGTGCAAACCCCCCCACCACCACCACCACCAATCAGTCTGGCTTGGAGCCTTGATTGCTCCTTGGGAAATGCAATGGGCAACCTTGCACAGCATTTTTGACCCTGTGAACAAAAGCCACCTCCTAGGACCGTGATGGCGAACCTGTGACACGCGTCACAGGTGACACACGAGGTCATTTTGGGTGACATGCCGGCGTTTCCCCCAGGGCCCCGACACACCTTATATTTTCACAAACGTTTTACAGTCTTGTCTTAAACATTTAGGGCAGGGATTTTGGCAGACCTCTTTCAAATTATTATCTAGTAAAACTCAGCAACAAAAAAGTCACTAATTGATGTTAAATAAAATGCAATGTGTTCTATATAGTTTTCAGTTCAATTCAAAATTACTATTAAAAGTAGCAATAGTCAAAGTACTATTAAAAGGGGGGGGGACACACACACCAGCAGAGTCAAGTTAAGCACTTTCAAATATTTTGACACACCAAGCCCAGATGGTTTGCCTTCACTGTCCTAGGAGTTCCCTGACTTGGAAAAAGCAAGTTGTTAGCATCACAAAAGAAGAACCCCCAACCCTAGCTGTCTTTACCAGCTTCATGGCCAAATTCAGTCATACTTTAATTTGATACCCCCTCTCTATTACTTTATCCCCACAATAAAGTTTTTGTGTTGAACCTTTTGCCCTTGCCCCCCTCTTCACTCTCTGCAGAACCCCTGAGTTGTTCCACTGGCTACTTCACAGTACCCCAGCACACATGTGTGCATGGTAACATGTTTAAAAGCACACCTGGTAAACTGTGAGCACCCTTGAAAGGCAGGGTAAAAATGTATTAAAAAATAACTACTGTGGTTTTTCTCACACACACACACACACACACACACACACACACACACACACACACACACACACACACACACACACTTATGCTGAGTAACACATTGCTGCTGTTCTGCTCTAGCAGGAGGATTTCCTATAATTACAAAGGTCTCTCAATTGCCCCAAAGCTATCAATTTTGAGCTGGCATTCTCAGATATTAGCATTAGGGACAGCAGAAATGCAGATATTGTGTTTTTAGTGCATTATGGCTGCAATCCAGTGACACCAAAATAAGCAAAAGAAATCCTTGTGTGCTTCTCTGTCATGAGCAGGAAAATTCAGTACTTGCACAGAAAATCCCTATGCATGTGAAATGTTTCCTTCCCTTCGCCATCTTCCAAGAACTAGATTCAGAGCATCCCTGGGTTTGTTTCAAAAAAATGGCTACGGACAGTCAGACGTAACACCTAACTGTAAGTAATGGGAAGGTGGGAAACGTTGTGCACAAGAGAGAAGAAGCTGGGGAAGGGAGTGCCTGTTCTTACAGCCTAATAACTTAACCCTAGTTAATAGCCAAGATAGTATTGCATATGCATCAGCTTTCTGTGTCCTAAAAGCTACTTATGGAAATCTCAGAGCCTTTTCAATTACAGGTTGATTACCCCTTATCCGGACATCCGAAATCCAGACTCTTCCAAAATCCAGACGTTTAGCGGGCTATGACTTTTTAAAAAAACCAAAAAAAACTTTTTCCAGCACCTGGCTGACATAGCGCAAGGCACGAAGGGGCACAAAATTATTTAAAATATTGTATAAAATTACTTCCAGGCTATTTATATAAGGTGAATATGAGACATATGAAGTTTGTGTTTAGACTTGGGTCCCATCCCCAAGATATCTCATTATATTTATGCAAATATTCCAAAATCCAGACAAATCCCAAATCCATATAACTTCCCGTCCCAAGCAGTCTGGATAAGGGATACTCAACCTGTAGCATAAAGAACAGAGGTAAAATGAGAATGAGTTATTTACCTACCAGTCTATACAGTTCCGTAATACTAATCTCCTCTGGATCCACCATAGCATATTCCTTTCTTGGAACCAAGTCTAGTCCTAGTTGTCTGCAAGTGAATACAGAAAATAGTCTGGTTAGTGAAGACCCAAAATGGGACCTTCCAAAAGCATCCTAAGGAGCAGTATTTGATATGTGTTTTTGCTCCACATAGCTGCAAAATACGGTCCAGTACAAGGGCACAATATTTCTTGAAACAGCAACAACAAATAGCTTTTTTGACTGTTCAGGATGCTTTAACATTAATTATCTTCTTGTAATCCTTACAAAAAAATGTGCACAATTATTTTCTAATCTAGCAGACTCGTTTGTCTTATTAGAGAAGAATGATCTGCAAATATCAAGAAAATGTAACTAGGACTTAAATAATAACAGTAAGTACAGTAAGTATAAGAAATAATTAAGAATAATGACAATTGTCAGGGTGGTGATGGCAATAAAATAGTAAAAATAAATTTTGGAAGTAATTATTAAACTTTTGTGTAGGATTCAAATAGAAAAGTATGGGGTTTGCTTGGTTTCTATCAGAAGCACAGCCGCATAATAAGTAAAACTGTGTATTTTGTAATAAAAGCACAAAACCTGATATATACAAAAGAGTATTAGGAATGCTCCCCTATCTTTGAGCATCACAGACTGTGTGTATGCCAAATGTTATCCTTTTATCACAAACTCCACCAGTCTAATTCTCACAATGGCCTGGCTACTACACTACACCTCTTGCCACTTCCCAAGGTATAGGTTGTTTCTGAGCAAGCCTTTTCAAAGACTTGGATACAAAGTGCCCTAAGCATGACTGGAAAAACACATCCAACTCAGCAACTGGTGGAGGGGGGAGCTACTGATTCCCCCCAGATGTAGCCCCACCACCACCACACTGCACATGGAGGGTCTTGATGGCAAAGGATCAGCTTAAGCGGAGGTTAAGGGGCTGCAGAGGAAAGGTGGGTGGGAAAGCCCTGGTGAGCACACTATTCTTTGCTCCAACCATAATTCTATAAGTAACTGGTGTAGTGAGTAGTAAAAACACGTCTGTCAGCAGATGGCATAAACATGAATAACTTACCTCCTTAATCTTGCAAAATAGCAACATGCACTTAAGTATCTTTGATTTGTAAATTGTACAAGCAGCTCCTTTGATTTAGTAGATTAAATCTCTCCCAGGAATTACGCCAGCTGCCTGCCACCTTGCTTCTTTAAAACTGATGGGCAAAATGCTTATGCAGAAAATAGAAGATGCAAAGTCTATGCAAAATGTTTCTGCTTACATACATAGGAATTTGTTTATTATCAGAGTTTGTCTCCATCTTCCTCACCATTCTCTAGCAACCCTAATCCTGTCATATATGAAATATGACCACTGCAATCTTTAGAGAATCTATGTTCTATCCATATTCATTCTTCATCTACTTTCTAACATTGATCCCTGTGTGAACCTCTAAAGTTTCATGTGCTTAGACAAAAAGGTAACAGGCCCATAGCAATATAATTGGCACAGCTCACGACATAGCCCCCCCCCAAAAAAAAATAGACAGAAAACCAACAGTGCAAAGTGTCTAATAGCATAATCCAATGCTGTATTCAACAGGACTGACTCATAGGAAGGTGTGTCTAGGACTGCAACCTAAGACAATAACATTGAAGCAATTGATTTAGTCTTTTCTTTTTTTGCTCAAATCAATGCCCATCTTCAGAATTAAGAATTAATGAGCCAATTATTTTTTTTCAGAGTTGCTGAGCTCCTTAAGCTCTCCTTGACTTTAGAGGCAGCTCCTCATAGTCTAGCCCAGTGTTTCCCAAACTTTGACCGTGATACAGGGTTTTTTCCAGTCTGGTGACCCAAGTAGTTGGTACATGTTATTAACGCAACTCTCATTTGGTTTGTAACCCCCGATTTGGGAACCACTGGTCTAGGGCAATGAAATAATGTGCAGATAAGAAGAACATAAGAAACATGGGCTCCAGGTCTGGACTGAAGGCACGCAAGGCAGCCACCTTGCTGAAAAAAAGCACGTGTGGGTATGACCGGTGCCTGAATGGAAGTCAGCCTGGGGCCACCATACATATCGCCTTGACTTCTAACATGGAAGAATACTGAAACACAAATGTAATGGCAAGCACCACAATATGGAAAATGCATGATATTTGTCTCACTCTCCCATACTGTTCAGTTTTCAAAATCATGTGGTTAAGCTAGAAATATACCCTCTGCAGGAGGTGTAGTCTAGTGGTTAAGCTGCCGCCTTGCCCGAAGAACAGCTGGGACAAGATCAGTTCAAGATGGCCGGAAGTTGCCGACAAACTGAGATATCTCAGCAAACAAGACGAGATAGCCTGCGCCGACCCTCTGTGGGAGAGTGGAGTCGCTGTCGGACAAGCTCAGAAAGGCGTGTGCAGCCAGGGAGACACCACACCGTTGAAGGGAAACAGTTGGAGAAGACGGGTTCTACGCAATTAGAACATTCATTGTAAAAATCCCTATGGGGATTTAGAAAATCTTGCCTGTGTCATCTAATTTTTCACATGTGTACTGAAGTCAAGGACTGATTCCTGTGTTTTGCTTTGACATTGTTGCAAACTGCTATTTTCCAAAGTAATAGTAAGACAATAGAAGCCCATTTTCTTTATTTTTCTTACATGCAGCATGGTCTAGAATACAGAGATGAACTGGTTGCCTTTTCAAACTCCGCAAGGTACTGTCAAGATCAGCAGAAGCAGTACCTGGCAACATTCAGATCACACTCAGCATCAACACATTGCTCTATGAATTTTTCATCTCCCAAACAGGTGACAAGATTATGCATTTAGTACAGTAATAGCAAAGTGAAAAGCTTTGATATGTCATGGAGTTCAGCAAGCACAAATGCACAAAGAAATGCTTGTTTGCTAGAAAAACTGTAACATGACGCATTGATTTACTCAGGATTATCAAACAAATGTTCAGATGAGCACAAAAGACATGGAGAGGGAAATTCCCCCTATGAATTTTCTCCTGGTTTATAAAACACGCCTTGGCAAAAACATTAGGTAGTAACTAGTCTAGCTGCGCCCATGGTAGAATGAAACTCAGTCCTGACACACATACCTTGGGCTGAAAATATCAGCGTGAAGGTGAAACACTGATGAGATTCATTTTGGTAAATAAAAAAATGCAGAAGGAAATACACTGTTTCTAGATGCCTTTTTAGATGCCACACATTCAAGTGGCACTGGAGTCTCTTCCTCTTGCTTCATTTCCCATGTTTCTGGGAAGTGTTGTAAATACTTAACCCAGGACAAATTATATGGGGTTTTTATACCCTCTTGTCAAGGTATCAATTGGGTGAGAAAGAGCTACGTAATCAGTCCAACCACATGGCTTGACTATTCACATATATTCGTGTTGGATCATACCACTGGGCAGAGGCTCCCACACCACCATGGGAGTGTTTGAAGGGGGTCACAGTTGTAGACAATGGGCAGGTTCCAGACAACTGTGAGCAGCGTTTTGCACACAAATGAGGCTCTCCTTTTTTTTCTGCTAAAATCCGTGTGTGGCCATGAAAACATTTGTTTGAGGGTCAGGAGACTCTCCAGAGCAGCATGGGAGGTGGGGCAGGAGCTGCAGCTAAGGGAAACGTCCCCTTCCATGAGTTGATGTGCCTTCTTCTTGTGCAAGAGGTTCTCTGGACCCCACCCATTTACCTTCCAAGGTCAGCTACACATAAATGATGATGAAGCCTCAAACCTTCTTGAGTAGAAATGGCCTACTTTTCATGTTGTAAGTTGTTTGTATGGAGCAACATGTCACTCAGTTAACATGATAAAACAAGCTAATTTATGAAATAAAGTAACTGCAACGAAGGGGGGGACGGACGGACACTGTGCTTTTATCAGTCATCTCTTACTCACTCATTGCCCCAATCCAAGCGAGCAGTGATGTGTCGTTTCACATCCTTCATCCTGTCATGGGTGAGATGGCCCACGAGCACCTGCCGTCGCAGGTCTAGGATTTCATTCATTATATGCCACAGGCGGTGGAAGAGATCCCCTTCATTTCTCTGTCAAATGCATAACAAAACTCTTAGACTACCAGAGTCATGAAGTTTAGCATCGTTGGCAGATGATGCACCAGCTCCAGCAATTAAGAAAATACGAACAGGTAAAACTAAAAGCCAACTTTTGATGGTCTGAGAGAGTACTCAGCCTTTCAGCTTGCACAAAATTGTCCCAAGAAAATTCTTCATTTCTTAATGTAAGTGGGTAAAGGGTTTTAGTAATGGGTTTAATCCTTCCTGGTTTTTCTGCAAGGGGAGGGGAGACACTACTTTCTACCACCAGCAAAGGTTCTTTCTTGTCCTCTCCTTCCAATTTACCCCCTCATTGAACTACATGTGGACAAATTGAGTTGGTAAATAGAATATAAGTAATTTGAAGATTACAATACCTACAGCAAATTAAGAGAGCTCATATCTGTAGCGTCGCTGAAGGGGGGCGGAGCTCTAAGTTCCGCCGCGATCCAAGCCTCTGTTACACGGGTGAATGAAGCGGCCCCGCCCCCTCGCCTTCGGAACCATTCAAAGTGGTGAAAAAGTCTCCTGTGCATTGTTTTCACTGCCTTGAATGGTTCCGAAGGCGAGGGGGCGGGGCCACTTCATTCACCCGTGTAACGGAGGCTCGGATCGCGGCATAACTTAGAGCTCCGCCCCCCTGTAGCGACGCCAGTGGCTCATATCTTTAAAAGCAGATAAACTTCAAAATGCCTGTAGGGCACTACTACATATGTTAATTTGCCTTATGCAAACATATTGCCTTAAACTGCAGGGATTTTGGTCAGGGCCAGTATCAGTCCCTGGGATTAGAGAAGGTGGCATAGTTAGGAAAACAAGTCACGATATAGCATGGAGCCAAAAGGTTCTCAGGGTTGGTGGACTGCTTCTAAATTGAGTCCCAAAACAAACATACGGTACATTTACCACGTAAAGTTGTTTCCACATTGTCCCCCAGTCTCTTAAGGTTGATGTCATCTCTGTAATAACGGAATCTTCTGTTGGAATAACCATTTCAAACTGTCTGTTACAACCAGAAAAAAATGGTATTAATTAAATATCTTAAGTCATGCTTATTAAGGATTTTAAAAAAAATAGATAATTCAAACAAGCGCTAGCCATTCTCCAGATTTTGGAATCATCAACAAAGACCATGGAACTTACTCTAACAGCATGTGACAACAAGCAATCACTGCACTGGAGGGTCAAACATTCTAGGCTCAACTTGGTCGAAACTCTTCGGAAACATCAAGAATTTTCTCAATTCAGGGGTCCTGTTATGGATTTTAATCAAATGCAATCAACTTTCTCTATTAACAGGTGTTTCTGGATTGTCTAGATGCATTCAGTTCTGTTGTACAAAGGAGGTGGGGTCTAGTGGTTGAGCTGCCACCTTGCCTGAAGAAAAGCTAAAGACAACACCAGTTCAAGACAACAGGAAGCTGCTGACAAGCTGAAGATAACCTGTATTAACCCTCTGTGAGAGGAGTTGATGTTGGACAAGCTTGGAAGGCATGTGCTGTGCAGCCAGGGAGATACCACACCATTGAAGGGAAGCATCTAGAGAATGAAAAGGGTTCTATGCGAATAGAACATTATTGTAAAAATCCTACAGGGGTTTAGAAAAGCCTGCCTGTGTAAACTGCCTTTAATAAAGTCTAAGGAAAAAAACTGACGACAAAGAAGGCGGTACATAAATACAGATTATCATTATTATCTGAAGCTATGATAGATTTAATGAGCGAACTCAGAAAGATAGCGGAGGATAGGAAGGCCTGGCGGGATATGGTTCATGGGATCACGAAGGGTCGGACACGACAACGACTGAACAACAACAACAACAACGATAGATTTAATGAATAAGAGCAATTACTGCATAGTTTTATACTATTAATCAACAACATCATCTTCACACCAGAAGAGCAACAAAGAATCCTGTGACACTTTATAAGATTAACTTTTGTGGGCCACAGAGCCAGGACAGACACAACCTGTCAGTGTCCAGTCTCCTAGCAATGGCTAGGGGATCAGGAGCGACTCAAAACTTGCATACTCCTTTCTCCCTCTTATGTGAATTCCACCATCACCTCCCCTTTCATTTTGGGAGCCAACAATGGAACAGAATTAAGTCTGCACTGCTATTTTCACTAACCACTGCTAGGTCAAGCCACCCTTTACAAACCAACTTCTAACCATGGTTGTAAACTGGTTTCAGGCTAAACATGGTTACTAAAAAAAGGCCAGTTTAATGTTTCACTATAGTGAGATCCAAAAATGAAAGAAAAGGGTAATTTTCATGGAAAAGGGGGGGTGGGGTGGATGAGAATCGGAAGGTGCATGCAAGCTCACATCCTGTGCACAGTCTCCTAATCATTTGCCTCAGACCTTTGAAGGTGCAACAAGCCTCTTTGTTGTTTTAAAATCTGTATCCATCTCCAACAAGATGACAACAACAACAACCTGCACTTCTCTTTCTGCTCCAGAGCCTTTGCATAAAATGATGAACCCCAAATCATCACGTACCCTTTGTTCTTAACACATGCATTTTTCAAGTGAATATAGTTGGATGGGAAAATGCCCTGAAAAAGAAAGATAGCTGAATAAGTTCAACAAGAAGTTAACAAGACCCAAGAACAGAGAAAAAAGTTTTGACATAAATGAATTATTTCAGAGGAAAGCTGTGACTGTGTTATAGAACAGGATTTTCAAAACTGCCTTTGTACTGATGAGAAATGATGTAGACATTTTACAGATGGCAATAATTTATGGATGGATGCAGCAAATACTACTGGAAAGCAAATACAGTAGGACTTCATGTATTCAAAAAGATCTGGAAGACATTCAAAACATTTGGGTAATCAGTGGGTTTTAGAGATCAAATTCCTCTCTGGCACTTGGCAGTCCAGAGAGGAAGGGACCAAATTCACAAACCTGGTTACAAAGCATGGGCCAGCAACTGAGAACCATCTCCTTATCCCAACATTACCACCCATCCCACTGCTTCTAACTCCATATTTTCCATTACTGTCACAAACAGTCTAGAGGGAAGAGCAAGTCTGCCCTTTGGGGTTTAAAAGCTACTGCTTGGTTTTGCCAAATAGTTTGAGCTGCCACATAAAAAAATAAACCTTTACATCTTATACCAATATTTCAAAATGACCTCACATGCATTTTAATTTTTAAAAAAATAGAAGTAAAAGTGGTTTTACCTTGAGATTTGGGTTTTTTAAGGCAAATCCTCTGTACCAGCCTGCAAGGAAATAATAACCCGTACATAAAACGCCATTTATAATTTAGGTGAAATCTCTCATATGTTCTATAATAATAAAAAGTGGTAGAAAAATTCACAGGATGCAATCCTACCATCAGTTATGCCTGTACACATCCCATACCTTTCAGTGGAACATATGAAGAAAAAATCATGTTCAGAACAGCAGTCTTTTTTTTTTTACTCTAAATGTTTTCACCCGACATACACTAACAATAGCTATAGAGTTCCAGCACATAAACCCGTATAAACACAAGCACCTGAAACACATAAGAGGTGATGCATACAACTTTTCTTTATCTGTCACACATTTGAAATGAAAGACAAGAACCCCAGGCTCATGGCACTTCTTAAGTTTTGGGTTACACTGGAAGAGTGTATCTGGGTTAATCTGATGCCTCCGCAATATTCAGTAAGGATCCTTTTTAAGAATCCTATTTTTTTTAACCCCCAGTGCAGATGAGGTAGGATAATGCTAAGAAAAAAATAATGTGCCCATGCGCATAAATGCATTTGATTTAGGCTATTGTGTATAGATTTTTCTTTAATGATAGAGCTCTAAATGCCTACCATACATAAAACACAGGAAATATATCTTCTCCTTCTCCACCCTGCCAACAGAGTTGCCTTCCCCACCGATTCTGGCTTAATTGACTAGGAGGTTGTTTCCTAAGAAAGTTAGTCTTGACTAAGCACCACTGAAAATCAATGAGACAAGCGGGTCATAACTAACTCAAGTATTATTTATTGCATTGGGACTTGGTCATGTCTACTCTATCTTTTTTTAGAATACAACACAATGTGTTTTACTACAACTTATTCCTTGCTACACCTCTGCATCTTCATGCCTTTTACTGACAAACTAGCATCTGACAATATTTTTCTACTAAATTAACTCTCATCTACTGCAAACATTGTAATCCTTCCTCAGCATAATTAGGTGAGATGACCTTGAGTTCCCTTCCTACCCGACTGTTCAGCGCTAATGTCAACACTTACCATCACATTTCTCTAGTATTTGAACAGTGTCTCCAATCTCTAGCGATAAGCCATGCGGGATTGTTCCTCGAAAACCTGCGATGACTGAAATAGATATTAAATTCCAATTAATTTTTTTAAACGAGCCACATGTTTGCTAGTAAATTTTCACACTGTAAGTAAAGCAAGGCAGTTAATGAACAATTTTTTCTGAAGCTGTATCAGCTATAAATATCACATTATGAGGTTCGCCGGTGGATGTTAGCCTCTACTAAAAATAATAATAATAATAATTTACTTAGGAAAAGGGGCTGCCTGTGTAATAAGCTGCAAAAACATTTAACAAGGAAGGACTCCCAGCGCGTCACCCCCTCCCAGCGCGTCACCCCCGGGAGAGCGGCAGGCCGAGCCACACCTTCTTCGGCGGCTCAACCGCTTCTAAATAGGCCAGGCAAGGCTTCAAGCGGTGCATGCGCACAACGCTGCTTGAACCCTTGCCCTCAGAAGGGCCAAACAAATACCCAATTGGGTCTTCATTCAGCCCTTCTGAGGGCAAGACTTCGAGCAGCTTTGTGCGCATGCACCGCTCGAAGCCTTGCCCGGCCTACTTAGAAGCGGCCGAGCCGGCGAAGAAGACGTGGCTCAGTCTGCTGGCACGGTGCGTCACCTTCTCCTGCCGCGTGGGCCATGGGGTGAGTACCGGGGAGTGACTTGCCTGGGTGGGTGAGGGGTGAGGCACCAGCTCGTGATGCTGCTGGCACCCACATTGTGCAATTACACAACCCAACACACAATTTGGTAGCTTAAACGTTAGACCTATTCTTGGGTATTTTTGGGGCACTGATTTCACGGATACGGAAGTCACCTGTATTTTTGGTGTGTACATCGTGCATTTCTAAAAACACCCAATCACCTTGGCTCTGTCTCTTTCACAGTCATCCTTACACATTTTTCTAAGATGTCTTCTCCCACCTTAGTTAATTGCTTCCTGTCTGTTTGCATGGCTTGCATGCCTGAATTTGCTTTTAGTCATTTTCTGTTCCAGGAGGGAGGAGCTGTAAAAATTACTGGTTTTCTCTTGGCAGTCAGATCAATCACTCGTTATGTTTTCCTTTTATTTTTTTATTACTGTGACTGTGATCATAAACACAAAAGAAAAAAAACTTTTCTGTAATTAAGAGACTTTTCCATTTTGCTATTCTCTTCTAAAATGATGTCCAGACCAATTTTTATACAGTGTCACTGCTTTTTCTTTTGGTGTGTTTTTTTAGGTGATTTGAAGCTTTGGGGATGGGAGTTAAGCTGTGCTTTTAAGTCATTAAGAGCACTCTGTGGAAGGGAAACAAATAAAGGCACACAGAGATAGCTGAGTTCTGAAACTACGAGTTCAATCCTAAAGTCAGGAGCCAAAGTCCTAGGATAGACTACTAACTAGAGCAGTTGAGAGCCCTGCCAAGAATGAGACACAGAAGAAGGGAATCCCTATGCCTTTATATGTATATTTCAAAGCAACTGTACATACATTTTACTTTGAGTTAACCAAGGTGGGGCAGGGGAGCAACAACTAGACTCTAGACACTGGCAATACATTTATCAGAAAACTAGTCATTTAGTTTGGGCAAAGCATCATAAGCCCAAGAGATAGAACGCGCTAGAAACTGAAATCAGTAGCTGTAAAAGTTCAATAGGCAAAACTATGGATGCAGGCAGAATGAAAGGAAATCCATCAGACTGGCTGGGAAAGCAAGACTCCAAATGAGGAGGAAGCAGCTGTGGCATTGCAGATGTGCTCAGAGAATGACTTATCAGCCCAATCAAGGAACAGCAATGGTTTCTCAAGTCCCAGCCACATGACAAATTGCGATTAAAGGACCAGCTGCTCTCTCAAAGACGCTGCTTGTGCGTAAGTCCCACAATGGGAAGTGGTGGGGACAGGGAAGCAAGGTCAATGCCTCCCCTTATCCTGAAGGCACTTCCTCTTAAGTCTCCCAGTTATAAGCTGCACAAAGTACCAGTTAGAAGGCAAAAGTCTGAAATCCTCCAGTCTTAGCACAAACAAGGCTGTGACAAGGTTATCCCTGCTAACTGGGCAAAGAGGCACTTTTAACATGGTGGCTTTCTTACATTTAGCAGGGGGAAGAACAATTGTCCCTATTCAACCTAGTACAGAATAACATCCCTCCCTCCTGGTTGTTGCCTGGTGCCTTCCTTGTGTCATCTTCAGTTTTCTTTATTTTCCCGTGATCCTGGGAATGCCACCATGATCCTGGAAGCGCTGCTGCCATTGTTAGTGGCTGATTCCGGTTCTCCAGCTGGGTCGCAACCCACCAGTTTGAGAAACGCTGCTATAGAGAATTGTATCTTCAGCTTCGATTCAGTCCTCAGTGTCAGCAAACATGACAGATATCAATACCAGCACAGGTTTGCTATGTAAACCTAACACATTATCAGTATGTAGTACGTAGCCCTGTAAGAGGAGATAAATTGCATTTTGCAATTGCACACTGTTGTGTTGCAAAAGGCTAAGGCTTTCTGTCTACCCAGAATATAAAGCTCTCAGGACCTTGCATTTCAGCATCAGGAGATCCATCAGGAGACTTGCACTTGGGCTCAAGCAGGCACATTTGCAATGTTGACAAAATACAGCTTTTAGAAAAAAATAGACAAGCATTAACCACATCCTATAGGAAACCTTGAAAATCTTCGTCTCGGCTCTTTTTTCCTTCTAAACAAGCCTGTGGCTGGGCAAGAACCCAGTTGTACCTCCATCAGTAGCAGCTTGCCACATCATACAACATGGAAAAGAAAATGGGTGGAGCTACATCAAAAGCTCTACCCACATGAAGCTTTGTGTCCATTGCAAACGAAAGTTGAGTCATGCCATCACGAAGTATCTAGGCAAATGGCAGCACAGGCCAAGACCTCACAATTCTACCCTTCTCCCACACTTTCCAATCTCTCAAGTTTATCCAGACTGCCAAATACTGCTGTATGCTTTTGAAATGCTTTTCAGTATTTTTGATATCTTCTTTTGCTGTAAATGACCATGGCCATCTGTCAAACTACCATATTTCTTCGAGTCTAAGGTGCCATCGATTCTAAGGTGCACCTTTACTTTCAGTACCTCCAGCAGGGGGAAAAAAATCAATTGATTGTAAGACTCACCTCCCTTCATTGAATCTACCCTGCTCAGCTCCAACTCTCCCCAGCATGTCTCCTGCAGCTGAGGATGACTGAGTACACTGCCTTTGCATAGCATTTCTGGCCCTGCCAGAAAGTGCCATTTCCTTCGTTACCTGGGCTTGGGGGAGCTTCAGGGAGGCCTGCGCAACCCTCTGCAGGCCTCCCTGATCTTCAGTTCGGCGAAAAACAGCGATTTTTGGCCATTTCTGGTTTTCGCAAAAACCGGAAATGGCTGAAAATCACCGGGTTTTGCTGAACTGAAGATCGGGGAGGCCTGCAGAGGGTCGTGCAGGTCTCCCTGAAGCTCCCCCAAGCCCCAGTAAGTAAGAAGATAGCATTTTGGGGTGCTTTTTGGAGACCTTCAATTCTAAGACGCACCTCATTTTTTGAAATACTTAATTGGGAAAAAACATGCGTCTTAGAATTGAAGAAATACAGTAATCCTGAACATCTGCATGCTTGTCTACAAGACCAGCATAATATCAATCTTTATGATGTTGCATGTATGTGGTGCTGCTGCAAATCTTCACTCTAGGCTATATGCTATCTGATAGGACCTCTCACTCTCTTGCTATCGTGTGCGCTTATATTATGTGTGTATAACTAAGTTAGAAAAGCAGGAAATGTTCTGGTTCAAGACATTTAAAAACAAATATGAAATAGAGAGCACACAAGCACATCTGGCAGAAAGAGAGATATCCTGTCAAGAGTGAGAGAATAAATAATGAAAATAAAAAAACTGAGTGGCTTCACCTGAGCATATTTACTAGCTTTGCTCCAGTTCTTAGATTTCTCGTGACAAGGTCAGTTTCAATGCAACTAGTTCAAATGTGTAGCAAAATTATTCAAAAGAAAGCAAAGAATGCATGGAGTTTGATAAAGAAACTGCCCTGGATGGAGAAAGAGCCAACATGAAACATGAAATATTTCTCGGAAGTCAAGATTAGGGCCAAATACATTGGATTCATGCCAAATATTCCTTTAAGAAGCCACTCGCAAAATGACTTATATTCTATTTCTAGAAATAAAATGTTGATTAATATGGCAAGGAAGAAAAAAATTACTACTCTTTCCCAACATGAATCTCTATCCATCCACTAAAGCATTTACTTTATGCTGGGAAATTAGCTGATGTGGCAAGCTTTCACTTTAGAAATCCTGTATGCAAAATGAAGGACTGTTTTTGCAAACGTTAATTATAAAAATAACTGCAAGAGGGCCAAAATCATTCTGTTTGCAATTCAGTCTGAAAAGGTTGCTTATTTCCCCCTAAATGGTAATACTCTACGAGCCTCTTTACACATATTTGCACTTCAAGAGTGACTTGCCCCGTTCATATTAATCGTGAAATTATATCAGCCGAAGCCTTCCCCCCAACCTTCCCGATACACACATATATTAGCAGTGCAGAATTCTCTCTATTTCACCTTTCAAAGACTGCAGCATCAGTTACTGTAAATATTACAGTAAAAGAAAACTCACTAGGATGTCTGTGCATTTCAACAGACAAATCCAGCACAGAACCAGTTTCTCTTGGAATCTTCCTCGATTACGAACAAGGCCAAATTCAAGACGTTCTGCTGCCTGAAATGAAGGATGAGATCAACCCCCCCCCCTCCACCACTCCATGTACCACTCCATCATGATACGCTGTAGGTGTTGGCCCATCAAATGAAAAACTCTAAAATCCAGAAGTAGGGAACTGCTTTATTTAGGATGATGAACCAAGTGTATCGAAAGTATTAAATAGCGAGGTTTTCCGATCTGGATAACTCTTCAGACACACAGTAAGCAAAAAGGAAAAACACACCAAATACAAGTGATCAGTACAAAATAACACAGATATGTACTACCACCAAGATGATTGTCCAACCTAGACAGCAAAATGACATACAGGGAATTAGGTAAAGGTAAAGGTATCCCTTGACAATTAAGTCCAGTCGTGTCTGACTCTAGGGAGCGGTGCTCATCTCCGTTTCAAAGCCGAAGAGCCAGCGCTGTCCGAAGACGTTTCCATGGTCATGTGGCCGGCATGACTCAACACCGAGGCGCATGGAACGCTGTTACCGTCCCGCTGACGCGATACCTATTAATCTACTTGCAATTTCTTGCTTTCGAACTGATGGTTGGCAGGTGTTAGGTGTACGAGTAAGCACCGCACAAGTAAGCAGCACTGGTGCTGCGGCCGGTACCACTCAATCCACCGATGCCCGGAGGCCACGCCGCCGAACTCAGGTAAGTCCTGCGCCAGGTGGTGGAATGCCGTGGGGAGGGCGGGCCAGGGTGGCAGGGGAGGGGTGATTGGGCCGCCGGGCCTGGGAGAGGGGCAGGGATATTAGCGGCGCACTCTGCCCCTGAGCTATGTATTCTGTAAGCCTCATAGCAACTGTTCAGGCCGAAAGTCTATGTATTTCCCTCCTCCTCAACAGATCAATGTATTCTTCCCCTGAGCTATGGGACCACCACCCAAAGACCGATCAGCAGGGGCATTACGTTCTATGAAGTTTCAGAAAGTGGAACAAAGCCTATTTTAAGCAGCCCCAAATGTGCTACATTCTTCTATACTTAAAGCAGAGAGCAAGATAGAAATTGTAGCCTCACGTTAATTGTAAAGAAATTAAAAATAAGAATAGAGTGGACGTGGCACAAAGAACTATTGGAATAATCCATATAAATATTTTCAATCAGGTAATCTATACATGAGAGGCATGCTTGTAGTGGGGGGGAGGGACTAAAGTGCAATTGGATTTATTTTACTGCTCTCAAGCAACATGGTGCTTGAAATTGACTTGAGCAATGATCTAATTACAAAGTTTATATTTGAGTAATATAAAGTGAATGACCCTTTAATTGCATACAATAAATACAGAAGGCAGCTAACACCATTGGTGTGTGCAGGATATTCAACACCAATTTGAAAAATTGGAGCGATATTTCCAATATCTGTATTTAAAGACGCATACTGTAGGTACAGAGATTTGGATATACTGTATTATCAGTACTGTATATACAGTATATATGGCCCAAATACACATGTAGTAAAGTTTTGCAGAAACTAAAATTATGTTCTTTATCTCACCCACAAACATTATATAAAGTAGTATAAGCCTAACACCTGATACTTTTGATGGCAGAGAGGTCTATTATCCTATCAATGAACAGAATAGTTACAGAAGTCAGCTCTCATTAAACAGCAGGAGCTGGGATGATAAATCTCACATGCATTGTGGGAGAAAGCCCCATAGCAACTGTCCAAGCTGAAAGTCTATGTATTTCCCTCCTCCTTAACAGAACAAAGTTAAAGGCTCAAATGCCTTCTAGCCTCTGGATATAATAAAAGTTAATGAAGCCTCACTAGGCATTCATAATCTTTCTAAGGTTTAACGGCCTTTTACTGCAGCAGGAGGAAGCCTACCCCGTTCTCTGTGCATTACCATACTGCAATTCCAAATCTGACATAAAACATATGCTGCCTTGCGAGTCTCTTTGGGACGCTGGAGATAACTCGTGTCTTTTTGCCAATTTAAGGTTCAATTGCCACTTCTTTTCAGCCCAGATAACAAAATTATGTTGTACTCAAGATGAAACGAAACAAAATGAATTTGCCCCCTCTCAAAAATCCGCCTAAAAATTCTCTTCTGCAAATTTGTGCAAAATATTCATTGAATCATTGCAAACATAATGCTATTTAACATCTGGTTCTATTTGACAGCAATGTAGTGTATATCTATGAGTATGACCAGGGGCGTGCAATCAGGGGAGGCTGAGCCTCAAACCCAACGAGTTTTTAAAAAAGTACCCTGTCTTTCTGCGCTACTCCTTTCCTCTTCCAGCATAGTCAATGTTAAGCGGAGAGCTACCTTAGTCAGTTAGGCTGCACTTGTGGCTGCCTTCCAATGAAAAGCAGGCAGGGTAGCTGGCATCCAATGAAAAAAAAGGCTGGGCACCTGCATCATCAAGATCTGGGGAAGCAGCAGGCAGAGTTGCCTCAGCTCTGTTTAAAAAAGCCATGTAAAACCATGAAGCCTGTGTGCAGGGACCAGCTCTTTAGAGTAGCAGGAGACGCAGATATCGAGCTGCCCCAGCGGGCGTGTCACCGAGCTCTCTCTAGCTCTGAGTGGGGGAAGAAGAGGTGAGTTTTTTAAAATGTATTTCCGGGGGGGGGGGGACTCAAGAAGGGAAGATCTACTGAGAAAGACGGGGGTGGGAGAGAGTGTGTTTTCATGTGGCTGTGATTCCCAAGGCCTGGACCTCACTGCACGTCACTGTCTACATTCAACACAGTAGTAGTTGATAGCCTAGGTAAAGGGAAATGCTCTTTTGTTATATTATCTGACAACTGCCAAATTCAAATAGGGGGAGGGGAGGAAGAGAGATGGCAACCTTAATTTCAATTTGTCTACTCAAAATTCACACCTTACATTCAAAATTTCATATGCCAAATCCGGATGTCAAAAACTGAAATTGTGCAGAATTTCACTAATATTCATTTTGGCTGTCAATTATATCAATCATCAAGTTTCAAGGCATATGCTAGTCCTTCCTAACTTCATATCAGTCTGCTTTTCAAGAACCTTGCCTTGAGAAATCAATTTCTTTATGCATCAACAGTGTTTTTCAGCACACGGGATTCTTTAAAGTAATTCAGTCGCAACAACACTATGAGGTGATTGATTAATAGTTCCATTTTACAGATGGGAAAGTTAAACTAAGATAAAATGAAGGGCTCAAAGCCATCCAGAGACCCCATTACGTAGCAAAGCTCTGAACACAAGTAACTACAGTCCAGCACTATTCATGAGACTAAACTGGTTTAATACAAAGGGGCCTTCACAAAGACCAAAGTGACACAGTGAAGCCTTACTTTTGGACAGTACAAATGATCAACAATACAAAAGCATTTTCACATATTTTTGCATGTCATTTGGGCTAGGCTAGCAATGACAACACCCAACTTATATAATCAGCAACAGCAAATATTATGAACACAAGTAGTATGTAGCAGAAGATGGGTTTGTTTTTTAATGGGATGTGAATAAACCAGTGCATCCTTTTATACAGCCATCATAGTACACCAGTGTTTTACCCACATTTGCTGTTGCAAAGTTTGAAGGAGGGACACGACCCCCTTCCCTTAAAGTTACATGCTGGGCAGTCCCTTGTAGTCATAGTTTCTTGGTGCCATGCGCCCTGCATGGAACACCAGTATACTCAAGCTAAAAACACGCACTGTCATGCAAAAAAATCCCACGTTTGCAGTGGAATACAAGGTATGCGTGCACATTGTACTTTGAAAATAGTTGAAGTTGCTTGCTTCAATAACCTTAACACACACATGCACACTTCCAGATACTTCTACATATACACTTTCCTAACTATTTTTTACAAAGCAGAAACCCCCCGTTTAACACAAGCTAATATTGCTTGGGGAAAGAACAAGGGTAATGGAGGTGTCTTAAACTTTATGTGACTGGACTGGACTCGAGGCCTGTTATCTATTTGCCGCTTGGCTAAAGTCTGACACTAGCTCCCCGGATTAGCCTCCAAATTGAAGTTTTAAAAATCAATAAACAAATTTTTAAAACAGTCTCAGAGCTGGTTTACAAAAAAAAGATACCCAGACAATAAAGCTGAATAATAGTACATCAACTGTCAGAATAATAAAAAAGAACATATAAAAGAGGTCATTAGCTTCCTTCTAAATCTGTCACTGGCTTGTCTGAAAAGCTGATGGATCTCTTTCTCTACCGCCATTCCCTAGGACGCTGGCTATCCATAAAGATGAGCAAAGCAGTAAATGCTCTCTCTCTCTCTCTCTCTCTCTCTCACACACACACACACACAGCTGAGACAAGCAGCCTATTCCGTCTGCCGATTCCTTTTCATTACTTTAATTCAGCAAGGTTGTTATCATCTGTCAGACTCTTGGCTAACTTTCTGTGAGATGTAATAAATGCAATGAAAACTTCTAGCAAAAATCAGCAAAAAGTAAAGAAATAGAAAGCGTTCTAGGGAACATATTATCAGGCATGGCAATTCAGAAGGCTCCACCTAAATGTTATTCTCTCTGCTTCACCTCTGAGATGGAAAAAAGATTTTATTTTCCCCTCAAAAAAAAAAAAAGCTTGGGTTGGCATCTACCCTGGTCTGATTAACTTTATCACCTAGATGTGGGTCGGTGTTTTGTTTTGTTTTGAGTTTTTAAACTTATCTACACTGTTATGATGACATGGGCAATGGCAGTATGTTTGCATATTTTGAAATTACTGTATTCATACAAATGACCAAGAAAGTGGAGAAAGTGGAAATGAAAGTAGGAAGAGGAATTAAAGGCTATAGACAAGGTACCCTCGGTGCAGACGTGGTTCAAACCCTGAGAAGTCTGGTGGGCAGCAACAGCCATGGTAAACGCATCAGTGCACATGGCTTGACTGACGAGCAGCTGTCCATTATCCAAGTGTGGTCCTACAGTTCAGCAAACAAAAGGCCAGTAAGCTCTATCATCTACCCAAGAGTTGCCCATGTGGCACAAAGAGCATGGCACCTTGACCTGGCTGCTGAGGTCTCAACAACAACAGAGTGCTTTACACACTCTCAATATTTCTGCCAAAAAAAAAAAAAAGGCTTCTCGGTATCAAATAAACTAGCCTCCCTAGTCTCAATTCCCCTAGATACAGCCTTCTGCATTAGTCCGGTGACTGAGGATCTCTACCAGTAGATCCTCTCTTGGTAGATCCCTTCACAGGAAAAATCTGTTCTATACAGTTTTAAAAAAACCTATACAAAAAGCACTCTTTTAGGGGTCAAACCCATTAATGAGTAGATCCTTAACATGCAGCAAACCTACACAGAATTAGGAATTTTGTACCATGTAAGGGCAACTTGAAGCTCCTGAGTTTTGCTTTTCTTACATTAAGCTACAGCTTTTGCTTTCTATTGTAATGCCAAAGGAATAGACATGCTTGGAGTCATTAGACATGCTGCAGCAATGTTCCAGCTTTCTAAAGTGTGAAATTTTGCTAATCACAGTTCTCACCCTCGCTGGTATATTACTTCGTTGAAAAAGAAAAAGAAAAAAAAATCTCTTCAGCTTCACTTTTAAAGGCTGCAGATTAACTCAGCATTTTGTCCCGCTGAGACTGTGAAAGGCAAATGTCGTGTTTTATATTTGTTCTAGCAATGGGGATAATAACAACTTGCCTTGCAGGCTTCAACAATCAAGGAGCCTCTGGAGCCTGTAGGCATGTTGATGAAGCTCATCAATGAGAAAAAGTCTTCCTGGGATCAGTTCCATCAAAACACAGCAGGATTCGCCCTATAGTTCGTCCAAATCTGTCCTTCAGAGATAGAAAAGGAGGAAGCGGCACATGATGGGCATCCTTCTGCTAGGGCAGGTAGAGGGATACGAACGTTCAGTGGCTCATGTGTTAATGCCAATATTATATTGTATGTTATTGGCTCATGTGTTAGCGCCAATAATGTACAATGACAATTGCTCTACTAGAAGGTAGTTTTTTCACTTGCTACGTCTACCTCTAGAAACAGTGTTTAGATATAATTCACTAGAACTAGTGGTCTATTTAGGTATACATACCCCACCTTTCTCCCATAGTCAGGGCACTCAAGGCGCTTGCAACATTAAAAGTCATACAGATATAAATTTAAAAACAGTAAAACAAACAGACCCCAATGGGCCACAGAAAACTGACTAAAATTTTGATTCATTAAAAACACCAGCCCATTATGTCAGCAATCCAAGGCCATCCTGAATAAAAAGGTCTTGAAAAGGTCTACTGATCCCCTTTGCCACCAGTGGATTATGTGCGGTCTACCTAATAAGAGGACTAAACTGGGGTAAATGCTGAAAAGCATTACATACAAGTCCAAGGGGTTGCATCTTGTCTGAGAACAAAGACCAGGAAATACTGTCTCTTTAGATCAAGTTCTAGTACTTGTCTGAGCTTAGAAGCAAACACAATATGGTGTCATGATGAGGCACCTCCGCAAGAGAGCGGAAGTAGTCCAGTGGAAGAGCATCTGCTTTGCATTCCGAAGACCCCAGGTTCAATCACCAGCATCTCCAAGGAGGGCAGAGAAAAATTCCACTCTGAAACTTTGGAGAACCACTGCCAATCCATATCAATAATACCAAGTTAGATAGACTAAGGATCTGACTCGGTATGAGGAAGCTTCGTATATATTTCACCTTAAAAACTAACAAATTTATCAAGGATGTTTGTAGAGTTTACTTCATCAAATGCATCAGAAGTAGACAGAAAAACAAAACATATGAAATGAATTTTACTGAGAAAGAAATAAAAGTTTTAAAAACATACATATCCTAGATGAGCTGAATGATGCACTGGAAAGAAGGTAATATGTTAGCGCCCAGAAATGTTTAAACGAATGTTGAATTTGCAAAATTCCACCTGATAAATTTGTGGTTTGCAAAAAAACAAACATACACCAACGGACTTCAAACAAACAACAAAAAGCAAATCATGAATACGCTGAGTTCCTGAAGTGAAGTAGGCAGAGTTAGCTCCTGCTACAAAAAAAACTAGCAGATGAAATTACCCAGACATCTACGACTATTTACATGTATGCAATGGTGCAGATTCACCATTAACAAAAGGAAAAACCTCTAATAGTGGATGAGAAGTGGGGCAATGGTCAGAGAGGACAGCAATGCATATGCTTGTCCAGATTAAGTCACGAAAGGCGTGCGTCTTGGATCAACGGTGCAGGCTTCTGCATTTAAACAAAAATCATGAAGGACAAAGCAAGCAGAAAAAATAGAGGTGATAATATCGGTTCCTTTTGTTGTGGTAAAAATCCCAGATTTCCCCCTATTTTGAACCTTCTTGTCATCTCTAGAAGACTCCTGTGTAGAATCTGCATCCTGAAAGTGCTGCTGGGTCACAAGGACACAGCGGCCATGTTTGCTCTCTACTGTAGTTGCTGTTTGCCCTTCTTCCTCCTCAACTGACCAGGACACAACAAGGAACTTGGTTTTCAGCCAGCTCAGGGGGCTGTGATGGCTAGAGTGGGAAAGTCAAGGGCCTCTCAAGGTGATCTTAAGTATTCAATCCCATAGGTAAATCTAGGGTAATGCAAAGAGGTTATCAAAAGCAGGGTCAACCCTGCTGGTGTATTTGCCCTGGTCTCTCTTCAGGAGCATCAGCTGCAGTGACAACAGTCACCCACTGGCCTGGCTAGGTGCGTGCGAGTGTCAGGAACAAGATCCTGGACTAGTGTGACTACTTAAGATAGGAAAAGGATTCGGGAAAACATATTTTGCTTTATTTTAGCTTGCCTTTCAACCTCTGCGTCCACATTTTGCCCAAATTCTTCCACCCTCCTGCCCAGTACACCTGCCTCACTCTTGCAAGTGCCTTTCTTCTTCTTTTTTTGATTCCTTTCCATTGTCCTGGTGATTTTCAAGACCTAAAAAAATCCTTTATTTTGCTTTTTTACCTGTCTAGCCTCAGTTCAAAAAGGAGCGAGTTGGAAGGATCTTGGGCTCCCTGCTAATCTGGGATAAAGGTTTTCCCAGGGTTGCCTCCTTTTATTTGGAATTATTTAGCTTTAGGTGGTGCAGCAACCACCATCCCAGTTTAAACCCAGACTAGCTGGTGAGACAGGAGCAGAGGGGAAATGCTGATTGCTAGGCACTGAGCTCCTCCCCCCATCTCCCCTTGTATATGTGCCTCCTGTGGCAAATCATGCGCTCACTACATCATCTGAGAAATCATTCAACAATATAGAGGAAGACAACTTGGTATCTTCATGGTACCATAGGCAAATGTAACAACAAAAGGCAACATTTGTCTTGAGGTTTCCCTTCCCTAAGGAAATCTATATACAGTATTCACACACACTAATTTTAGAAAAAGGAAATGCCCACAGAGCAAAAAACAACAGCACTCTGTCTCGTCTCCATATGGTCATGTGTCACACTCATCAAGACAAAACTCTTGCCTATAGCAGAGGTTCAAACCCCAACTCGGCCATTAAGCTCACCGAGTCACCTTGGGTGAATGTCACACCTCCGGACTAACCTACTTTGCCGGTCTGCTGTGAAGATAAAGTGTGTCTGTGAAGGGAAAGGAGCACCTGGAACAACTTGAAGGGCAGAAAAAGAGTTGGTAGACAAGTCCATTTAGAGTTCTGATCTTCATGGATATAGGCAAAGTAGAAAGAGGTCAGAAAGAATGGAGATGATGGAATTATAAATTTAGTAACAAATTCAAGCAAATTCTAGTTATAGTCAATTCCAAGCAGCAGATTTTTTAAAAATATCACTACAGTGCTCTAGGCCAGGGGTTCTCAACCAGTGGTACTAGTACCACCAGTGGTACTCGGACCGCTGGACCACCGGAACCCCGCTCCAACGCGGCGCTTTCAGAGGTATGTTTTCATTCCCGAGAAGCTCCTGCCTTTGGCCTACCCTCTCAGGAACGCTGAGAAGGGCCCTCCCACCCACCCAGAGCTGTGTTTTCTGGCCTCCGAAAACCCGGAAGTAACTAGCGATGATGTCGTTGCCAATCACTTCCGGTGGTACGCAGCAGGAGAGTGGTGCCGGAGGTGGTACTAGGCCAGGAAGGGGTTGAGAACCCCTGCTTTAGGCTATGATGCAATTTGCACTCATTAAAAAGGTTAGTTATCAAGTCCCATTAAAATGAATGGGACTTAACCTAGTCATAATTAACTTTCTTTGGATAGATATTTTTCTTAAAGCAGGACATGTACTGGGGAGCAAACATTATCTTTGTATCTTAGATTTAACTCAAATGACCTTGTATCCTCTGTTAAAAAAAAACAGCATCAAACTTGCTTGTCCATTTCTCTTATCTCCTCCTTTTGAAGGGCAAGGTTTTCGTTTTGAACTTGGCAGTCTCCCTGGAATACTAATGGCAAGCAATCAGCCCTTCTTACACCTCTGAGTGACAATATTTTCCAGCTTTGCCTAGTGTTGTTTTGTACTCGCTCTAATCTCAACCTTCCACTATATCTTGGGCTTATCTCTATGACATTCAGCATTTGCTTCACTGGAAAGAGGAGCCCATGGAGTATCCCTCCATGCACACACTACCCCCTTACAAGCTTCCCATACTCAACAGGAGGGTTGAGTAGGGTTCAACCCAAGCTTATTTCCATTCTCACTAGAATGTTGTCAAGTTGCCCTTTCCCCCCCAAACAAAGATATTTTATTTATATGTGTATACACACACACACTATTATAAAACAAGGCCTGCACATATCAAGGCTGAAACACCTTATGCAAGCATCATACCTGCTGCATGAGATTTATGGATTGTGGCATTAAGGAATGTGTACTACATGTCAGAAGACCAACAGAGCTATTCCCATCCCCACAGCAATGCGCCACAACTTTGTAAATTTTTAGCTCTGTTTCTTTTTTATTTCGACATTTGAATGTTGTGTTTCACACACACACACACACACACACACACACACACACACACACTCCAGCGCACAGCCCCCCAGTGATATTATTCTAAAAACTAAACAGTCAGTTTACATACTTCTGTACACATACTTCCGTATATACTTCCATAATATCATATACATATTGTGAGCCCACACTTCACAAGCACACACACGCATGCACACCTCTCTCTCTCATCCATCTCTCCACATATGAGCCTGCTCACCTACTGCAGTCCAGTCAGTAGGCATTACTGTCTGTGCCAGTTTTACAGCTAGTACCAGAGCTGGTACAAGGTTGCCCAGGGCTCCAGGGCAAAGGTCTGCACTGAATACCACATGGTGCCCCCTGATGACGCACTTAGCTCTACCATTGTTACCACCAGTATAGAGGGCTTGGGGTTGGCCTGGCCACTTGGGCCCTCTGATGGGCGTGAAACCTCAGCCAGCCTTGATCTTTAAGGCTGCCCTGGCAAGCATAAACAGCAATAGCTTGGAGTAGAGCTTTTCTGGTGGTCGCTCCAGAGCTATGGAACCTCCTTCCAGCAGGAGGCAGAAAGCAGAAAATTAGCTGTCCTTTTGAAAAAGCTGCAATACATTTCTTAAACTTCTCTTCTTATTCAAACCTGTTTCTGAGGCTGCTGACATCTGCTCAATGCTCATGACTGGTAGCATTTTTTTTTTTGCCCCATTTTTGTTAAGAGTGGGTTGTGATTGCATCGAGGGGTCCACCGGCTCCCTGCACCCTCCCCCCACAGGAAGGTTAAAAAACCCTCATTTTGCTCACCGGCGCCAGTATGATCCTGGAAGTGCTGGCATCACCAAACATAATTAGTCAAAAAGTTTGGGAACCTCTGAATTACATTATCTGCACTAATGTACAGGTGTCCCCCCGCTTAATGATGGATCGCTTAACGACGATCCAGATATATGACAGAGGTCCCCAGTAAAAAAGAGCAAAGGATTTAAAAAGATGCGTCTTTTTAAAGCCCCAGCTCTTCAGTTGTTTGGCTTTAGATAAGGGCTTTGAAGTTCAGCACTGGGGCTTTAAGCACAGCGCTGAACTTCAAAGCCTTATGTAAAACCAAACAGCTAATGGGCAAGATAAGATCTTGGATGTTTACCGCTGGGGCTTTAAGCACAGTGCTAAACTTCAAAGCACAGCAAGACCCGCTTAATGTCAACTTCACTTTACGGCGTGGATTTCAGAACGTATCCCCGTCGTTAAGCGGGGGATATCTGTAATTGCGTTTATGGCTATCAAGTTCACCATGGAAAGAAGTCACAATTTAGAAAGGTTGGCAACAGTGTGCCAAAATGACATATAGGTGCATCATGAATCATTCAGATGACTACACCACTACAAGGGCAGTTTTAGTCAAGTTAAAAAAAGAGAGGGAGAGAACACAGCACACTGCTTCTGTGGACTGGCCCTAAATCTAGGCCCTAAAGGCTGCAATCCTATCCACACTTACCTGGGAGTAAGCCCCATTAACTATAATAAGACTTACTTTTGAGTATACATGTATAGGATTGGGCACAAAGAAATGTATATCTAAATGTATGTCAGAGGGATGGCGGTAAGGTGTAGGGCCTTCTCCATTGTGGCACCATGCCTCTGGAATCGGTTGCCAGAGAAATTGAAGACAGCCCTCTCGCTACATAGTTTTCGGCAGGGTTTAAAGACCTATTTGTTCCGTCTGGCATTTGAGGAGGGAGGAACTACCTAGGGACCCTTTTTACTTTTACTTTTGCTGCTGTGACATGTTTGTTTTTCAATTTTAATCTGCTCTGTACTCTCTTTTAATTGTAATTATATTTTAATATTTAATTTTAATTGTGGATGGTTTTAATGGATTTTTAAGTATGTATTAGTTGTTTTGCTATATGTTTGTTGTACACCGCTTTGAAATTTAGAAAAGGGGTACAAATATCTTTTAAATAGCAGTAAATAAAATAAACAAACAAATAAATTAATGAAATCGCAACTGCAAAAATTAAATCCTAATCCCCTTACTCTCGTTTCTCCTCGCCACTACCCTTCTAATCCCAGGGAAAGCCCTCAAATAACAAGATCAAATACTTCACTCCTGCCTGCCAATATATACTGTCAACACATTTTTTCCCATTGAGTTTATTAGAAAAAAGTGACTCAAAATTGGTTACAAACAGAACAACTCTTAAAATGAATACAATCGCTGCTCAGGTTTATAAGCCACGGTTTATTAAAACAAAAACTTTTTCCCCCTAACTGAGAGGGGCAATATCAAAAGGTATGGCGTTCTGCTGTCTGCTCTAGTTCTTAGCATAAGGTAAAGGTGACCCCTGACAATTAAGTCCAGTCGTGTCCAACTCCAGGGTGTGGTGCTCATCCCCATTTCAAAGCCGAAGAGCCAGCATTGTCCGAAGACACCTCCATGGTCATATGGCCAGCATGACTCTCCTTGCCGCAGCGCGTAGCATGCGGCTGGAACATGGAGCGCTGTTTACCTTCCCGCAAGCGGTACCTATTTATCTACTAACATTAACATGCTTTGGAACTGCTAGGTTGGCAGGAGCTGGCCAAGCAACGAGAGCTCACCCTGTCGCAGATTCTAACTGCCGACCTTTCGATAGACAGCTCATGGTTCAGCGGTTTAACCCACTGCGCCACCCACTGCAACCCGCTGGTTCTTAGCATACATGTTGTTAAATTTGAGAGATTAACTGCTGCCTTTGCCAGGTTTTTTAAAGTCATACCACCTTTTTATGGAGAATTCTGGCCACGAAAGCCTGAGTATGTATGTAGAACACTTGTTTAACCATTGTAAACTGGACTAAGAGGCACCTTTTAAGTGGTGATTCTCATACTGAGCAGGGGGAGGGCAACTGTCTTTATTCACCCCCGCATAGCATCTTTTCCAGTGTTTGTTTGCTGGTCTCTCTTCTGTGTGTGTGTGTGTGTGTGTGTGTGTGTGTGTGTGATTGTGAGTCTTTTGGGACAGGAAACGATCTTTTCATTTATTTTGCTGTGTAAATCACTTGGTGAACTTTTTTTGTTGTTGAAAAGTGGTAAGTTTAATAATAATAATAATAATACAGTACTCCCCCCATATCCACTGGGGATATGTTCCAGGCCCCTCCGTGGATACTTGAAACCGTGGATAAGAGCTAACACTCCCTCCATGGTTTCCTGAGGGGCCCTGCCCTGTCTCCCCTGCGGCCAGGCATGCGCCCCCCCCCCCCCAGCTCTTATTTTTCTTTCAGCAAGCTTTGTTTCTTCCTTAAAACAAACAGAGATGCAGCCTCCATTGCAGGCAAGTAGAACGAGACTAAGTCCTAGAGAGGCTCTGCAAGGTTGCAGAGCCTCTCTAGGACTTAGCCTTGTTCTACTTGCCTGCATTAAGCAGCCAGAGGCTACTTCCCCTGTTTGTTTAAGGAAGAAACGGAGCTTACTGGGAAAAAAGTAACAGCCTGGGGGGTCCGTGTGATCCGTGGGTAACTGAAACCGTAGATAGCAAATCCGTGGATACGGGGGCCCACCTGTAATAATAATAATAAAATAATAATAATAACAAATTGCTTAACTGAAAAAGTAATAGGAAGGTCAGCAATCTATTTTGCATATTAACAAAAAGCCTACCAAGCACAATTGTAAAATTGCCATATTCTGGAAATATCCCCCCCCCAAAAAAAACCTAATGAAAACAAGTGAAAGGGGGAAGGAATATCACCATTCATTGCAGTTTAACCTTTACATCAATTTTTTTGGCTATTTTTAAACATTTGCCCATCTAATATATGCAACATATTAAACCACCACATTACTATTCCAATTTTAAAAAAAGAAGGGCTTTCCACTTCATTAGGATTATCTGAAAGGTCAGCCTGCAGTCACTGTTGGACTGACACTGCAATTCATTAGTCCCAATAGACATGATAATTGCGCTCATTGGGCGGTTTGCTTACTTGTGGTGACAGAGCGATACTATTAGATGATCAACCTAATCCTGCCTAATCCTTGAAGGCATATGCGTTAGCCACCGTTGACGTGACACAGGGAAAAAATTACTTAAGAACAAAAAACAGGGAAATAAAATGTACCTTTTGTACTACCTGTACCACACTAATACTCCTGGGTTTTCCAAACACATCTGGAAACTGACAGATATTCAGCCCTGCATTTGTGAAGGAGCTGATGATCTCAAAGCATGACAATTTAAGCTGTTCTTATGCAAATGCACTTTGCCAAGTCTGCAGTCTTGTGTTCCAACTGTATGAGAGACAGGAAGCCTGTTATGATACAGTTGTTTGCTAGGAAATAGCATTGCTGACACTTCAACTTTGTCCTTACAGATTCTTCTTTCAGGAGCAGATAAAAAGTCAGATGTTTATTTGGCAGAAGTCTCCCCACAATGGTTGCTTCTTAAATTTCTTAGAAGACCACCAGCATTGGCACTGGCAGGAAACCGCTGCCAAATAGTCCTCAGCCCCCACAAGGAGTTCTAGTTAAAAACAGAGAGCAGAAATTGCATTTCCAGGCTCACAGTAGCAGGAGAAGGAGGAGGAAGACAAAGAGGATCAAATTATTCTCCTTTACACTGATGTAATCCCAATGAAGTCGATGCAATTACTGTGCACTGGTGCAAAACCTGTACTAATGAACGAAGAAGCAGGCCCCAGCTATCAGCCTGAGAGATCCAATTCTACGACTGAAATGCTGCCAACTCAACTTGCTCTTTTCTCCCTAGAGTCTTCAGATATTTGAGGATTTTTTAAAAATGAGTTCTTAAAGGTCTACGTTTATGAGAGATTCATGGACCCTTTCCTTCACGTTCACAGGACTGGACGACACGTAGGATTGACCACGGTCTCACCACCATCCCTATACATTCCTGACGCTTGTTCTGAGGTCAAAGTGTTGCACATCTGCTTTTAAAAAAACTTGCCAAGTATCCAGGGGGAGTAGCGTTGCCTACCACCCAGACTTTAAACGTATCTCCCGAGGTTGTCGTAACTGATCACTACAAGCAGGCAGTAATCTAAGAGAGAAACAGGGTGTTGAGATGCAACAGTCTACCAGACTCCTGCATCTTGGATATCTAATGTTTAGCAAAAGGAAAGCCACTGTCCCGGCTATTCACACCACCAAACTATCTCTTCTAGTGGCTGATTGCTAGTGTTTCTTCTGCTTCTTTTTAGACAGTAAGCCTTTTCAGAACAGGAGAGCATTTATTTCTGTGCTGTAAACTGCTTCATGAGCTTTTTTTTTTTTTTTTTTTTGCTGAAAAGCAGCATATAAATATTTGTAATGATAATCTCATAGCAGATCTTCAAAATTAGACATCTGCCTAAACAAAAAGGTTTGCAAAAACATTTGAATGCAGGAAGAGAGGAAGCCTGATAGATCTCAACAGAAAGCACATTCCAAAATATTGGTGCCACCACTGACAAGGACTGATCCCACACACAAACCAAACAGATAATGATGACAGGTTATTGCAGCAGTTCCCAAACTGGGAGGCGCGGCTCCCAGGGGAGCCACGGAATGCTCTCGGAAAACAGTGCAATGCCAATTGGCAGGCATCAACATAATGGCCAATGGTCAAGGAAGCTGCAGATCAAAACAGTTTGGGAAACATTGGGTTATGGAACAGACCACTGTCAAGGCCTGGGCAAGTTTATATGGGAGAAGATGATTCTCAAGATCAGTAAGCTTTAAAAGGTTAAACACAAGCACTTTACACTGAGCATGGAAATCAATAGGCAACCAGTGAAGCTGGTTTCCGTCACCACTAAAAAGCAGAACCTCCCATCCCCATCCTGACATGTGTACCCAGAAAGATACCATGATCAAGGATACTGAATGTTGTTAAGTAGTTGAGGAAGAAAATCAACAGAACCACAGTCTCTCATTCACATACTTGCACCAGAAATCCAACAGTGTCGGTCCCAAAACTGGGCTAGAAATCAGATTGAAAAGGAACTAACCAGAAATATGCAAAGGACTAAAACAGTTCTGCACCCAGAAAATGAAGCAATTGCCTCATTTCCTGCAAGTCAAAGACAGAATGATCAAAGAGCACTCTCTCTGACCAAGTCCCCCTCCCAAAGATACATAGTGTAAATATTCTCCCAATCCCCCACCCATGCATGATCCATATCAAATTGTACCATAGTCTAGCTTATTTTTCAAAAGGTCCCATGAAAGCACAAAGTGGAAAGGTGGTAGTCTAGCACAGTGGTTCTCAAACTTTTTAGCACCGGGACCCACTTTTTAAAATGACACTTTATCAGGACCCACCTAGCTTTATGAGACTTAAAAAAAAAAAAACACGGTGATCTAGAAAGAATATATTTCTTTATTTACAAGTAATTTGTTTATTTGCAAAAAAAATGCTATTTCTAATAATGAGGTATCCCTAATGAACAGCCTCAAGGCTTGAGGGGCTTAGTTATGTGACCCAGCCTTCACCTGCCATTAACAGACTTAGGGGGAAAAAACACCAGAAAAAGTCGCTCAAACATTTATCTCCCTATATTTGCACAAGCTTGCAAACTGCAGGAGCTCAGTTCTTTGAAGGGCAATTAGCAGCTGATTTTTGAATAGCCCCAGGGCTTGAGGCAATTAGAGACCCACCAGAAATCAGGTCGCGACCCACCAAGTGGGTCCTGACCCACAGTTTGAGAAACACTGGTCTAGCATATTGCCTATGCTGATCAAAATGTGTTGCTCTTTCAAACTCGACAGCAGTCCAAATTTCATGGAAGTTTTACGGAGATCTCATGATTTCATGGGGATTGGATTCCTCACTATCAAAAAACTTGGCAGGATTACCAGCCACGCAAAGGAAAAATGCAACATCTGGCAGTATTTGTCATGATAGTGAATACTAATAAAATTAAACGGAAATAATGGCGTTGGGCTGCTTAGCCCTGCAAACCTTTGGACAAGTATAATCTCAGCTGTGTTATGGTTCAAGCACTGGTGGGGCAGCTGCATGGGGACAAGTGAGAGGTTACCTTCAAATCAATTCACACTATTGAGGCCCTGATGTTAGAGGTATTATGCACCACAGCCCTTTCCCACCATCTTGTTGCTCTGACAGATGAAAGTACAAAAACGCAGCCTTAATGTAGGTTGCTTTATTTAAACTCTTCTACTTTTCTAGTACAGGAATTAGTTAACATGCACAAAATCACAAGCAGGTGCGAGCCTCAAGCAATACATCCATAGAGAATTTGACCAGGGGGCAGCTCAAACACTCTGCTTTGCAATTCTGTACTAAATAAACCTAGGGATTTCCCAATGTGTTAGCATAATTCAGAAATGATTTGAGTAAGTTCAGTCAGTATGCGAATCTTTCCACCCCGCAAGGTTCAATAGACAGAAAATATTTCGAAGTCGATTCATAATTTTCTTAACTTTTCCAAGCAGATGCTCTAAGGCCTCGATGCCCATGATGCAGAAGGGCCATCAACAGTTAAAATTTTAAAACAAAAATACCCCTTGCCTCAGAAGATCCAGCCAAGTATAACTTCAATATCCTAGAGGAAGAGCTCAAGAAGGCATGAAATGATATAGAACCATAGATCAGATTAAAGGAGCTTCAGGTGCAAACGTTTTGTCCTGTGGTGTGCGATAATCTACTAATTTATTACGTTCCGTCATTATTTGTCAAGGAACAGCAATGTCTAATATATTATTTAATCAACAGAAATTGACATGATAGTAAAACTAATCAGATAACAACATCTTCAATAAAATAAACCTTTATTTAATCATAGAGGACAGACCTGTAAGCTTTGGGGTGGGGGAGTGGGCCTCAAACCAGCAGTCAATCCCTGGCACCACCAGTCAATCCCTGGCACCACCCGTGTCCTGGCCTGTCAGCAAGTCGGAAGGATTTAAAACTTCTGCGGCCAAGCGTTCCCTTCTAAACCGAACACTGTCAGCGGATGCCAGCCTGGCTGTGGCCAGCTAAGTCTTTGGTTCTATCAAACCACTGACACTAAGCCAGCCTGGCAGCTTGAGCAATAGTAGCAGAATAGACTCACCTTGCCTAGCCACTCCCCATCTCTGCTTGACACGAACTCCCTTGGTACTTGACCTCAACCTGGCGTTGACTGCACTTTCTGACTCTGGCCCTCTGAGTTCATTCTGGTATCTGACCCTGGTCTTTCTGCCTCTGGGCCACCAATTAACAACAGTATTTACATACCGCTTTTCAACAAAAAGTTAATCATAATCATCATCATCATCATCATCATCATCATCATCATCTACCTGTGCTTCCATAGTCAGGGGGGGGAGCATGACAGGACCAAGCTTTCCATTTGAACATGTGCCCAAGACTTTTATTGCCCTTGCTTTCCTACTGCACTTTTATTGCTGGTTTGCAATGGTAAATAACTGGCAATGGAGGTTGGCAGATGGGTTAATTGGGGGAAAAATGGTTTCAACTATTATAAACTATTACTGTATAAGTTGCATTCCCAAGAAAGTTACTTACTTTGGTAGTCATGACTAAGCACTGTTGAAATCAATGAGACAAGTGTCTTGTAATTAACTTAAGATCCATTCATTTCATTGAATCTTGGGAATCCTAACTTTCTTAGGATATCACTCAATGGCATTTGAGATGATGTGGAATACGGTTTTGGGCTTTCCTTGGGCAGTAACTGATCTATTTTGATACAGAGTTGTGATATCTAAAACATACAGTAATAGGCAATAGTCTTCCCTGCATTTTGAGGTTTCTTCCCCTTTTATTCCTGCATTTGGAGCCTTTCTTCTTCCCTCATTTGCATACACATCAGCAAGAAGTGGGAGAGAAAGAAGCTTTTTTTATACAAATTACAGTAGTTCCATTTCATAACTGTGTTGGTCTGAATTTGACAGACAGCTCATGTTTGGAAGGGAGGATCAATGCTACAGCACAGCCCGTTTGCCTAGCTTCAACTCTAAAGAAATGACTACAGTTGACTGAGCCCCTGAAAATAAGTGTTTATAACAAATGCTGACAGTTGGAATTACAGCCATGCTCCCGAAATGCTCTATGGAAGGCATGTGAATTGCAAAACAAAAAATCCACTAAAATGAGCTTCTCTTTCAAGAACCCCAATGAGAGGAAATGAGAGAAGAAGAGTTAGTCACAGGCTTGCAAAATTCTGACCATTATCTCCATAGAAACAAAACTGGAAAATATACATAGGAATGGTAAAAAAAAGTAGCACACGTTGCTGCATGGAATTCACTGAGATTTTTAATCTTGTCATAAGACCCTTAAGTAGGTCATTGCAAGCTTAAAGAATTTTGACAGTAAGCAAAGAATGATGGCTAATGTCATGCAAATCACCTTGCTAGCAAAGTTGGGTTTTTCTTTTCCTCTTGATTTGGGCCAAACCTCAATTTGAGAAGGAAGCCAAAACTCTCTAGAAAGAGAGAATATTTATAGGAGAAAAACTTGAGAGATAGAAACTGGCAACTTACTCCGGTGGCTTCCAAGACATATTTTTCCAGTAGCGAAAGTCATTTTCCTATTATTTATTTTGCCTCTCAGCAGCGATTTATTGCTGCTTCATATTAACATGAATATGCCAATTAGAAGACACTTAAAAGATAGTGAATAAAATATATTTAAACCCTGATTCTGGCTGAATGTACTGATCTATGTAAACTCTTTAGGAGAAAAGGATTGCATAGCTTAGGTTTCTATTTTTCTTTACTTTTTTAAAATGGAACTTCCTTAAATCTCTCCAACAGAAACTTCTTATTCAATACACAGACTAAGAGGAAAGTGCAAGGGTCAGGTCAATACTAACTAACCAGACAAGCTTCCAATTCTGAATTCTTCTCCTCCAGTAGCCAAGATGATTGCCAGGTATATGGTAAGTTTACTATGAAACCTCCTGTACACATCACAGCCAGGTTTCCATCACCTCTATGGTGCTCTTAACTGTTCATATGCCATATGGCAATATCCGCAAGGAAAATCATTCCTAAGACACACTGTAATGCTGGCAAATGGACAGTTCTTTCCTGGACATGCCAGTCTCCACTTCATCCAGACAGATAAGTTATCTCCACTGGACACCTCACTGCCTAAAGCATCCAGTTTTCTATGGAAGAGACTTTTTCTCACTTTCAGGAGAACTTTCCTTGATTCTCTACCTTGCTATCACATGTCCTTTGTTTTGACAAGTCAAGTGTTGCATGCAGGGCACTGAGCCAACCATTACTGTTGCTGGATCTGTTCAAGGGAGGTATGTACTTGGACCCAGGCCTGGTTCCCAGCCAGGCAATATGTCCAAGCTCGGATGTACTTGACCATAGTTAGACTTGGTACTCATTCCCCTCACCTCCACAGGAAGCCCTGAATAATACTGCAGGTACCTCTTAGTCAACACAGCAAATCACTCTCCTGGAAAATTTTTGAAAGCGGTCTCTGGCAAGGAGATTTAGATCACTCAAAGAGATGTGGCTGGCATAAAAGAACGTTATTGTGGGTGGGGGTGGCAGTGCTTGTGTACAAGACCCACGCCCATCAGAGGACCCCATCAGACTGTCCCCCTGAACCCCCCACCAATGGGGAGGGTGGAGTGACCATCTGCTGCTATGCACTGCTGGAAAGCTTGGCGGCACTGGCGGCACTGTAGCGTGGCGGGCGGGGCGGGCCGCCGGGGGGGTGACACGAGTCACCTCCGTGATGGCGCGCGTCACCCTCCGGAGGCCGGACGCTCCGAGGCCGGGGAGCGTCCGGCCCGGCCGGCGCTCCAGGGCCTTCTAAAAAGAAGAGGCCCAAAGCGCTTGCGTTAAAACGCGAGCTTTTAAGATTTTCGCGCATGCGCAAACCCTCCTGAGGGCAAGAGGGCAGGCCCTTGCCCTCAGAAAAGGGTTTGCGCATGCGCGAAAATCTTAAAAGCTCGCGTTTTAACGCAAGCGCTTTGGGCCTCTTCTTTTTAGAAGGCCCTGGAGCGCCGGCCAGGCCGGACGCTCCCCGGCCTCGGAGCGTCCGGCCTCCGGAGGGTGACGCGCGCCGGAAAAGGTAAGTTTCTGTAGGGGGGGGTGAGTCGGGGGGGTGATGCGCGTCCCCCGCTCTGGGGTGACGCGCGTCACAGTGACACCACTGCTTGGCGGGTATCTAGTGTGTAGGACTTTACCCCAGGTCCTCCAGCAACCTGACACTAGCAGTGAGTGTTTGTGGACTGGGACTGCATGGAGTAAGGGGCTTTAACCCTACACCCCCCCCCCCCGTCTCAATCTGGCTGCATTATTGACTAAAACAAACCAAAGCCCATTTTAAAAAAAAATGTATCGTTTATATATCACAGATAGGTGCAATCACAGATTGTCAACTATAGATTGTCAACTATACAATCTCTGTGATTGCAGCTAGAAAAAGTTCCTAGCTCTGGAACGAAACGTCGGTTTTGCACATCTCAAGCCTTGGATTTTAAATGTATTTGATACCTGATTGCAGTTTTTAACTTGTTTGAAGAACTGTGATCCAGTGTTTTTAAATAGTTTTTAATCACTGTTTTGGCTTTAAAAATACATGGCATCTATACCCATATATCCTGTATCTTGTAAGATTATACCTGGCCATGAAAGCTTCCGTTCCATACTTATATCTGAAATACAACCATGAATTTGTAATAAAAAGTACACTGACATTTTCAAAATATTTAACCATCACCGCTTTAAGAGGTGCTCTGTGAGTGAGAGTGAGCTCATTGGTTATAATTTCTGTTTCGAGACTGAAAATGTTTTAATTCAGCAAGCTAAAATTTTACAACACAGAAACATTTATTCGGATATAGATTTTCTTCTCCGAAGATCACCTTCACAGCATTTCAAGTTCTTAGCCATTATTCAGTTCTTTTTGAGTCACTTCACACACATTATGTTTTCAATTCTGATATTAAAGAGTATTTCCAAACTGTAATTTGGAAGATTTCTTCCTTCATAGAGCTCAATTTTGGATTTTTTTTTTTTTAACCTTTGAAAGACTTCAGGTTTCTCTCTTTATAAGGGATAGCAGACTCCATTGCCTATCTAGGTCAAGGCTGTCACTTATGAATGATCAGAACCAAAATCAAAGGCAACTGAATCCAGAAAGGAAACTGCATTTTAAATATTGCTAGGAAAAGGAAGCATTGTGTAAAGGACTGTAGATGCCACAAATCAGACAATAGAAAGTGCAGGCCCAAGTTGCTGCTCATAAAAAGGATTTACGGCCATCATTACCCTTAACAAAAAACCACACTCACACTGTGGGTTAGTTCATTAAGGTAAAGGTGACCCCTGACAATTAAGTCCAGTCGTGTCCGACTCTAGGGTGTGGTGCTCATCCCCATTTCAAAGCTGAAGAGCCAGCGTTGTCTGAAGACACCTCCGTGGTCATGTGGCCGGCATGACTCTCCTTGCCGCAGCGCGTAGCATGTGGCTAGAACACGGAGCGTAAGCGGTACCTATTTATCTACTCACATTAACATGCTTTGGAACTGCTAGGTTAGCAGGAGTTGGCCAAGCAACGAGAGCTCACCCTGTCGCAGATTCGAACTGCCGACCTTTCGATCGAGAGCTCATGGTTCAGTGGTTTAACCCACTGCGCCACCCACTGGCCCAGTTCATATGCAATACCAAACCATAGTTTTGTCTTCTACACACACACAAGGCCCATGCTCGTGCACTCTCCTCTCTCCATTTCTTTCATGTGCTCTGCTTTAATGAACTATATCTGTTCTTGCAGCAACCACAGATTGCCATTACAAACCAGTAAACTAGGGTTCACATGAACTCTCCAGACACCACTGTTTGATCCTGGAACAACTAACAACCATATAAAGGTAAAGGTGTCCCTTGATATTTAAGTCCAGTCATGTCCGACTCTAGAGTGCTCACCCCCATTTTGAAGCCAAAGAGCCAGTGCTGTCCGAAGACGCTTCCGTGGTCATATGGCTGGCATGACAACACGGAACGCTGTTTACCTTCCCGCAAGTGTTACCTATTTATCTACTTGCTTTAACATGCTTTCAAACTGCTAGGCTGACAGGAGCTGGGCCGAGCGACAATAGATGTTGGAAATGTAAAAACCAAGAAGGAACTTTTTACCATATGTGGTGGACATGCCTCCAAGCAAAGAAGTATTGGACTCAGATTCATAAACAGATTGAGTTGATTTTAAAGATTAAGGTTCAAATGAAACCGGAAACCTTTTTGTTGGGTATGTGGGATGATCATGTAGGCGAAAAATTTCAAACTTTGTTTTTATATATAATAGCTGCGGCAAGAATTTTATATGCACAATATTGGAAGAATTCGGAGATACCTTCGCTGGAAGATTGGTGGCTGAAAGTTCTGGATTATGCTGAAATGGATAAACTTACAATTTTAATTAAGGAAAAGTCAGTTAACCTTTTCGTGAATAATTGGAAACCATTTATCGATTTTGTAAGAGAGAGAGAGAGGAACGATGTGATGATATGCGGATTTAATTAATAGAATGTGGGTGTTATTTTGGCTAAGTTGGAAATTATATATAGAAAATAGTGAATAGTATGCTAGTAGGATGTATTGCTTTGTGCTTGCTATAATTTTATGAAATATGTATTGTTTTTATGTTAATATATCAATAAAATATAAATATATATATATATATATATATATATATATAAAAGAGCTCACCCTGTCGCAGATTCGGACTGCCAACCTTTTGATCGACAGCTCATGGTTCAGTGGTTTAACCCACTGCGCCACCACGCAGTCCCATATACTACGATAGTAATGAAGTGACTAAAAGGGAAAGGGAAACAATTCACACGCTCCTGAGCAGAATTTGAGAGATGACTGAAACACTGCAGCTCTTTCACAGAGGCTGCATAAAACTACTTCTACGGGCTGGCATCTGTTATCGCTTTAGTATGTACAGTAGCTTGTCTACTCACACCACACACTGAAAGAGACTTATAAATAGTATGCCAGTCATATATGCCACCCTCACATTGCAACAATTTTGGGTGGCTTCTTTCTAGAAATTGCAATGTTTGTCTTGGTCTCTTGATCCCACAATGCGAATGAGCCCTCAATACATCGGAAAGGCTACAACAGTTGGCTCCAATCAGATGGAACAAAAACCCAGAGCCTATGAAGAATTCATTAGCAGAATCTCATCTCCTTTTCATAAATTGAAGAATCACAAGTTGCAGTTTTCCAGGTCCTAGAAGGAGTAGGCAATCTCTGGCGAGTCTGCTGCTCCCACAATATCCTGCTATACATTTGAGCACTGTTTTTGTGCAAGTCAGTCAAGTGTGTAAAATGGGTCTTGTCAGAACCCATTCAGTTAAGTGGCAAATGAGCAGAAACATGTCACTTTTTGCCTTGGACCCTCTCCCACTCTTACTCCCCCTCTCCTTACTCAAAACCCACCTTTCCCATGAAATCTTTAGCATGACTCCATTCTACTGCAACTAAGCCTAAGATGTATACATGAAATCATTGCATATCCCCCCCACCCACTCCGATTACTCTTCCACTACTCCTTTCTCCGTTGTCTCCCTAATGTCTAATTTTTAGACCGTGAGCCGTGGGGAAGAAACTCGTCTCCTCACCATGTGCACTGTTGTGCACTGCTGGTACTAGATAATGAAATTAATCACAACAATTTGATATTCAGTGTTAACACAGAATAAATAATCTAACCGGCAATGCGCAACCGTCACCCAGCAGCCAACCACAATAGTCACTACAACAGCCAACCAATCAGATCTTAAACACATCTGGCTGATGAAACAAAGTAGTTAATATTCTCAGTCTAACCCCCTAAAACAGTGCGCTTTTTAAAAAAGGTAACACACACTTCCTTGAAAGCTAATTAGAAGCCATTTCTCCTATCACAACACACTAAGCAATCGACTTTAGAATCCTTCTGGGGTTTAAATCTTGCCAGAAGAGGTAAATTAAAAAAGAAACCCTATGCTAGGATGTAGGGCAGTATTCTAGGTCAGTATGCCAAGAGGAGCAGAAGAACGTTAGAGGCTGGACAACAGTGGTACTGTAATCTCACTGTTTGCCAGTGGGTGTTGCTATGGTTACAGAGCTCATTAAGGGGGTGAGATAGGAAAGCAGTCCTTTTCAACAAGTGGATATCACAGTGATGAAACAATGCAATCTATCCATTGGGATTCATTTACACCAACCAAGGAGGAGCTACTCGATTCCATCATAGACATACAGAACAGACTCACAAGTCACTCGCACCAACACTGCCCTTCTTTAAAAAGTCACTCTTCCTGCAACAGCAGCATCTTAATTAAGAGCCAATTCAGGCTTTACACTTCTGTTTCGGTTTGCACAGACCAATGTGCAGGAATGCCCTGTGCACAACATGGACATCTGCCACCCAGCAGCAAGAGCTCATTCGGCCTACTCCACCCAGCAAGCGTTTTATTCACATTCCCAGTAAGAGCACAAACATAATTTGGCTTGTGATTTTCAAACAGCTGCTGCCAAAGTGGCTTATTTTCTAGTCTCTGCCCTCCTCTCAAAGAATGGAATTTATGTCACGGAGGGCTGTTTGGCTGCCTACTGTTTCCATCTTTAAAGGCAAACAAGTTGGGAAATAAAGGTGAAAGCCTCCGATGATCATTCCCAGCCTTGTCATTCAGGAAGATGCACCACATTCGCTCACCTGTCCCTTGTACACAATACACTCTATTTCTGAAAGACAGCTCTGGCAGCAAGATCTATAGTTAAAAGGTCAAGAGATACAAAGTTGGGAAAGAAAGCTTCCCCTAGCAGGAAAACATCCTGCATAGTATGGCTGCCTCAGCCGCCCTAGGAGAATAGTTTTGCTCTCATGACATGAGCAGAAGCAGACAGCTTTACTCCTCCTGCAGTATGCTGAGCTCCTTTTGACACTTCAAAAAAGGCTCTCTGAGACCCAAGAGAACCTTTTGCTGGGCAGATCTACCTTTTACAATGTTCTTTTCAGTTCCCCACCTTTCCACCCCAATATCCATCAGTTGTGGGTGCTCCTCAACAAGAAGCAGGGCTTTTTCTGTAGTGGTCCCTATTCTTTGGTTCTCCAACCTAATGGAGATACTGCAGCCACAGCCACTCATTTAAACAAACCACTTGGTTTGTTTAAATGTGTGAAAACATATGCTTTTCATTGTACCTTTGGAGATTAGATTATACAAGCTGGTTTTGCTGTGATCCTTATTCCAATGCTTTGTTTTGATTGTCCTTGATGTAGCCTCTTACCGTTTTTTTTAATTATTATTTAGAAACTCCATTAGTTTTGAATTATTTTCATCTGTTTTTATTGTAACCTGCCTTGGGAGCATTATGGCTGAGAGTCAGTCTATAATCCTAGTACACAGAATAATCCAAACCCTCATCTTCAGGATGCTCCCAGGTCTAGTTAATATCTTGAAGTCTGACTTCTAGACATTTCCTCTTAGCTTTTCTGTTTCCTCAGTTTCCTATATCCCTTCCAAAGCATTACTATACATTTACATGCCTTCCCACATAATACAGCAATACTTTCATCTGGTTAGGGACCAGAACATAGATGAAAGTAAAAAATGTATGAATGTCAAAACGAAGTCTTATTTATCTTAGTCTTATTCGTCAAAACGAAGCCTGCAAATTTATTTTGACTAGCAAAAAACAAACTATATAACATGTGAATGTGTGCAAAACCTAAATAAACAGAAATAAAAGATAAACATAAGAACGTCAACAAACTTCGTGAAAGGTTGGACGAAATCGGGCGAAAGAGGAAAGCACGTGGACAAAATTTGAAATGTGGTTATACTGTAATTCAAAATGGCTGAAAGAGCAAAGCGATGAAAATCAAGCGGATGAAAGTCAAGACATTGCTGTACTGCTCACTCATCCCCCTACGTTTCTCCATGTGTGGGACCACCCTGGGTAAATCACCACATTCTCTTCACTCTCATACAGTACAGTATTTGCTCTCTCATATACTATTAATATTCTTAGTTTTCTATAAGACCATGTAAAAAAAACTCAGGAAGAGGTTTGGAGGCAAGAAAAACTACAAAATCAAATTTGGGGATTCGCTTCCCTCTTAAGCAGTGGTTGGGAAGTAAGGATGAAAGAACAGAAAGGTGCTGTACAACCCTGAACTTATACAGAAAAGGTACACACAACACGCAAGATGAAAAAGATGACAGCACACCTACAAACTGGCAAATCAGCTCAACATCCAAATCAATTCCCACACAACCGAGCTCATTAATGCATATCGACTACATTTCCTGTGCAAACGATACAAAATGTAACTATATTTAATGGGTTTTCCATTTGATTTGATAAATGCTTTTAAATGTTGAAATCCCTCTCTGAGAGGAAATCCTTGGAAGGAACCTGTGAGTTTTAAAGTTGGAGCTAGAGACTGGACTGAGTTAACTTACAGATTATCTTTCCAGAATACGGGAGGAGGGGGGTTTCAACTATTTTTGGATTCCTTTGTCTAAGCAGGCCTGTCTGGTTATTGAAAGAGTCTCACACATCAAAGGTGGATTTAAGTCTGTATAAAACCTCCTAAACCTCTTTTTTATTTCACAAACTGCAGACTTCTGGGGAACCTACAATATGTCTCCACTATTTTTCCCCTTATTTTGTTTACCAGCTAGCTAGCCTGATGAAGAACCTTATAGGATTCAAAAGTATGCTGTTTGATATTGTTACTTTTTGATTTATCTTAAGGGAATTATCTAATTTTTGATTGTGGAATTTTCTTTATGAGAACAATTTGAAAACGTTGACCAGAGTCAGTGAATTGTGTTTACTAGGGGTTGCAATGTTTAGTAGATTAATCAGTTCAATTAAGTGATTTAAAATGTGTCCCTGATTAAACCAGGTAGCAGATTTGAAATGAACACATGAAATATTTTAAATGCTTATAAATACCAAAAAGAAAAAAAATAGGATCGCATCATAGAAAAGGCATTCTCCCTTCTTCCCTATGCAACAGGAAATGCCCCCTCTCAAACGGGGTCTGATGTGTCATATGTGGGCATTATCTAAAACAAAAAAGTACACCTTTGTTTTCTGAACAATTGTTTATTCATAGGTAAATGTATGCAGATTTAATCAATTAGTCAGATGCAATTATACAATTAATTAATGATTTCTTTAGTTGGGCAACAAACCTAGCATCCACCTATTTTAACACTGATGACTAACACAGAATATTTTCAAAAGGGAACTCTTCAGGGAAGAAGAAGAGACCTACAGAGTAAAATGATAGTTCAAGAAAGCATGTCACAGTTGGATCCCAAACAATTTTAAAAGGAAGAATGAAAAAACTATTTTCTCGGCTCCCTTGCAGGCCAAAAAGCCACCAACACAACTTGTAAACATCAGCATCTTTGAAAATACAGCCACAGGATGTCTCGATGTCAAGTTGCACTTCCCCCAAAATCCTGAAGTTACTCATAACTGGGCAAACATTTAGTCTGGCAGAGTTTTCTTCTTTAAGTTCCAGTCATCTGAAGACAACCAAGTCAACTCTAAAACTCAGGCTATACATTTGGAAAGAATTGTTGCTCGTGGTCTCTGAGCTTAAGCTTTCACAAGAAGCTAGATATCTAAATTAAAAATGTAGGGTAACTTAGCTATAAAGAGCAAGAAAGAAAGAAAACCAAAACAACGTAGGCAGGAGTAACATGAAGAACATAAAAGTAGACACTTTACCCAGGAAAATCCTTAAGAGTTCCTAATTATTAAAAGTTAATTACCCATATTTAAAAGGGTTTATAACTTTTTAAAAAACTACATTAATTTCTCTACCGATACTGTGAAGCCTGCCAAGATAAAAGACAAATGAGATCAGTTTGTGCTTTGGAATATAACAAAAATGGTCAGAGGTGAGGTTCCGCCATTCTTTTTTAGGTACTAGTTCTTATTAGTCTAACAGCGCAATCCTGTGTAACTCTTGCACTGGTGTAACAGTAGATCTACCGGCGTAAGTGCACTTACGCCAGTGTAATTTGCCATACGCCAACGTACACAGGACAAACACCAGCGTAACCCCCTCGGACGCCACACATGCGCAGTTCAGACGCAGGATGGACTCCAGCGCAACTGAATGCGCTGGAATGCCCCCGGAATGCCCCCTACACTAGCGGACTTGTGCTGGCGTCTATCCTGTGTCCGAACTGCGCACACGCAGCATCTGAGGGGGGTACGCTGGTGTTCATCCTGTGTATGTCGGTGTACGGCAAGTTCCACTGGCATAAGTGCACTTACGCCAGTAGATCTACTGTTACACAGGTGCAAGTGTTACACAGGATTGCGCTGTAAGTCTCTATCAGCCTCTGAACCCTGGTCCTCTTAGAGTGTAGGAAGAGCAGATGCAGACCTTCAGGAAAGACCTACATCTGCCTACCACATACTACCAGATTAGGGTAGAGGAGCAGGTACTTCGTTTCCATCCTTCCTGGGAGCCATCAGGATATGACCAGCTCTAAACTCCCCCATTCCATCTAGTTTAAATAGATTATGATAAGCAGAGAATGAGCTCTCTGGTGGTAAAAGAAGCCTGGTTTGCCCAGATATGAAACAAAAGTTTGGATTGCTTGGAAGATGCAATGCAAGAACCTTCCCTTCCAGGGCTTCCGGGAGGGGAGAAAATTGAGTTTTTCCCCAATAAATTTGCATACATGAATGGTTTTTCACACATCAACATTGCAACAGAACATGCCTGGGTTCACCCCCCTCCTTAAAGTTCCTTCCCCGATATGTTATTCAGACAATACCCAGGACAGAGAGTCAGCCTGCAGAAGGCAGGCCAGTAACAGAACGCAGCAGGAAACTGCACATTAGCAGCCAAGGATCATCACTGTGAAATGTCACTGGTACAAGAGAGATTATGGCAACAACAATCACTATCTTCCTTAGAACAGACTATACTCGCTCCTCCTCACGGTTCCTGTATCTAGCTTACACTTCCTCATGTCTTTTTGTGAACGTGCCTTTTCTAGCCCTAAGATCCAAAAGTATAGCAAGCGGAAATGTGTGCACAACATGTTTCCTCCAGGCATCAGAAATGATCAACGACTTCCTCAAATAGCAAGGAGCATAAAGACGAGAAAAAAGAAAGCTGGCTTCATGTTCCTTTACAGCCTCTTACTGCAGGAAAAATGGGGAGAGGAATAAACCGTTAACCCCGGTATACATTTTTTTTAGCCCACTCCTGGGGTGGATCAGTATATGCCTCTGACATCACATTTCTGCTTGCTTTTTACTGGTTATGCATCGAGAGAAAGGGCACACGGGCAGTCATGCCCCCTGGGCAAACCAGACTTCTTTTACTATAGACCTTTTTCATCTCATGGCACACTGAGAAGGCACTAAAATTGTCAAGGCACACCATCAGTTTTTGGACAATTGACAAGGAACAGCACACTGCCACCTGGGGACTCGCATCCCCCAATAGCCCTACTAATATATGCCCCTCCCCCAAAGTCCTGCGGCACACCTGCGGACCATTTGTGGTACACCAATGTGCCACGGCACAGTGGTTCAAAAATCGCTGCTATAGAGACAAATGGGAGAGTAGCACAGTGGCCACGGACAGAGCCAATGGTTGGAAGTCCAGGATCAAATTTTAACTCAGTCACAAACTCATCAGTTAACCTTAGGCAAGCTACCATCTCTTGGCCTCAGTCCCCCATCTGTAATATCAGAAGCTGACAACACTTTCATGATTGTTCTAAGAATTACTGAGATAATGTACAAGGTGCGCTTTGAGGATCTAGGAGAAGCACGTTAGAAATTTTTTATTTCTGTCCATTTATATCCCTCCTTTCTTCCACCATAGAAATCAAGGTGGGATTCCCAGCCAGGCACTGACCAGATCTAGACCTGCTTAGCTTCAGCAGGGTAGCTCCAATAGGTACCTTAAGACTATACCCTGGGAAAAGGGGGTCCACATGGCAGCTCTCATCAGTTTAAAGGCAACAGTTTATTAGATGTATCAGGCAATTGTCATTTTTTTCTCCCTCTCTTGATAGAACTACGTGGTCAGGAAAACCCCAAAGATCACTCAATCTGCAAGGTGGCTTGTTGAACATGAATGGTTTACCACAAGATAGCTGTTGCCATCTAGAACAATTTAAAACAACCTCTATAAAGAAGATGCAACATTAAAAGAAAGCTAGTTCTTACTGTGCTTTCAAAAAAAAAAAAATACTCAGGCACAGGCCTCACTGATGGCCCAATCCTATCCAGGGCCGACCCAGAGCAAGCAGGAGAGCTGACACAGCCTCTGCTGCATGCTATGGGTAGGCTGGGAACCAGGCAGCAGTGGAGAAGTAAAGAATTTTTATACGTTATCTACCAAGCCGCTCCTTGGTCCCCAATGGGCCTACTACACCAGCGCTTTCGCTGGCATAAATCTGAGTAGGTCTAAGGGGGCACAGCATCTTGGCACTGCTGCCACCACCGAGATCTGCCCACAGTCCACCCTTGATATGCCCCCGGCCTGGTCCGATCCCCATCCCACTCCTCCCTGAATCACCCACAAATCACCCCTCCACCACCTTTCCTGCTCCAGCATGGCATTTGTTAGCTTCTGCTGTGTGCATGGAGCCTCTGGCCATCCGCACTGGCAGCCCCAAAGTGCACAACAGCGATGTGCCTTTTACAACACCATAGGGGCACTTATGGCGGTGGACTGGGAGTTTCACCACTGTAAGAGGTCCATAGGATTGGGCCACGAGTCTCCAAAGGGAAGAAATTCCGTAACAGTGGGGGGACAACCACCAAGCCTACCTTCTTTGTGTCTTCCTTTCCAAACACTTGGCATTAGCAGTGTCAGGAACCTTTCACTTCTGAGATCCTAGAAAAACCTAGCTGAACATTAGGGAAGTGCCACATGGCCTAAGGTGGCAGGGACGTCTTGCAAATGGAATGCCATACAGGGACTTGGTGCTAAGATGCATGGATCATCAGGAGAAACAAAGCGATGCTGAATAAAACATCAAGAATTTCACACTCCTGGAATTCCGCTAATCTGGAGGTAGGTTAACATGATGTGAATTTCATGCAACATTAACATTTTTTAAAATTCTCTTTGGCAGAATGTACACATATGGGGAAACATTTGCACTGCTAAACAAGTATGAATTGAAATTCCAATTACCATTTCTAAAACGTCCTAACAACTGCCATCTTTAGACTCGCACTGGAAATTGCAAGAACAGCGTCCCTAGTCATGGCCTCAGGCCCACATTCATTCAATTTTAATGCATATTGTGTCAATAAAACGATGCAAATTGGCTGTAGCCTGCCAGCTCTTGCTACGTTTTCATGTTCTTTTGTGAATAACCTACCCAACTCTATTTTCCTCTGACAAACATAGAGCGTGGAATCTGAAATACAGACAGTGAATTCTGCTTGGGCATTAAGAATGGCAACTTTTGCTGATGGCCACAACTTTTGCTGGTAGCAACACATACACCTGAAATTACCTACAACCCCCACCCAACCCTGTCCCCAGCTACTGTTCCACTATTTATCAATAAAGATTCAAACCATCTTGAGCTGACAGTGATGTGGCCCCAGCCGTTGGAATTAGTGTAATAATCATTATTATTATTGTTATGAACATACACACCAAGAGCAAATGCAGAGGGTCAGGTGTATTTCAGACTAGAAGTAGAACAAGCCCTCATAGATGAGGTAGCTCTTTACTCAGGAGACTGCCTAGGTACATAGGAGTACATATGCTTGCAAATTAAAAGAAAATAAAAAAATAACATGCCCTAAATGTGAGCTTCCAGGATGTTATGGAATGTTGAAGGGACAGAGATAAAGAAATACTATACCTAGGGCACAATGAAAAAGCCCTAACAATTTGACACTCCATTTCCAAGTGGAAAATTGGAGAAGGCCATTTTAGCAATTTCACAGAATGCATACAATGAGAATTCATGCTATGAGGTTGAAAAACTCCCCTCCCACTACACAAGAATATTTCAGGACAGGCAAGAGAACACTTTAATTTTTTCACTCTCCAGAACAAACTCTCAGCTATACATAATGAAGTGCTCAGATTTAGGGCTGGCTACGGGCCCAAACCTGACCCTGTACCACCATACCCATCACTGGAGAAGCACTCAAGGGAGAGGGAAAGAAAAGAGGTGATGATTTTCCCTTTCCCCACCTTGCTGAACCTCCCCTTTCCTCCTCCAACAAGGCTTAAACTATTTCTTCCTACGGGTGTACATACGCAACAGGAGTTAAATGTGTACATCTGTGGGCCCAGAAGAAATGGGTTAAACTACAAGTCTCCTGTTCCAGGCTAGCTGAAGCCCTGAAGAGGAATACTCTTCCTTAGGGGTTGGGGATACACTATAGTGGTCGACTCTCCATGGCAGCCATGGGTACCAACATCATTTAATGCAATGAAAATCTGGCCCATATGTATTTTTGCCATGAATATCACTATAAAAATAATTAAACAGGGAGGAAAATGCTATTAAAACTAGACCAAAACCCCAGTATTTATCTGGTTGTTAAATTCACATATTGCCTTCTACCCATCAAGGGCCCTTGAGGCAGCTCTCATAAAAATAGTAACACAAAATTAAAACATAAATCATTAAACTATAAAGCATCAAACAAATAAATAAAACCAACTCAGCAACAAATCTTAGCAATAACAGAAAAACTCAGCTACCTAACCAGTCTCTCCAAAGTAAGGGGAATAAAAACAGATCTTGGCCAATCTCTGAAAGAGGGCGCCAGTCTGAAGTGTTTCTTGGTGCAGGAATTCCACAGAGCAGTGTCACCACATAAAACGCCCAGCTCACAACCATCAACCTTTGAACGCAAAAGCAGGATCTCTTCAGATGATCTTGGCACACAAGAAGGGTCTTTGGGAATAGGAGTTCCCATCACCCCACTCTGATCCCATTTAGCAGCTGGACTGCTGTATTCTGAACTATCTTCAAATATTTGTGTGCTCTCCAAGACCAGTGAGAAGTTCCAGGGGCAGAAAAGATACTTCCATGTTGACTTCATTATAAGAATACAATATGGAAGTTACCAAAGAATGTATGATGATAAGTAATTTAACAAGTACTTTTAGCAGGCTTTAAGATAACTGCGCCCCAACTATGGGCTGGTTCAGACACCATGCGGAGCCATGGCTTAGTGTTGCCATGCAAGTCATAGTTGGCACTGCAGAAAGTTTAAAAAGGAAAAAGTTCCTGAAGTTCTTTAAACAAGTTTGTTCTAGCCATACCTACTCATCACTTTTAAATATCTTTGGTTTGACAGAATAAGACTCAGGATGATGCCGCCTTTGATCCCTTTCATGTGTGTAGCGAGGAGGAAGGCTAAGCAACCATGCTACCTGCCTACATACTTCATTGCGAGAGGAAGATGTACAAGTGAAGCTGCTGCCAGACAGACAAAACAGAGAGTAACTGTTTGGCAAGAGTGGCTTTCAGCCTAGGGCATCAATGTTTCACTGCTGATCTAGGCAGGTATCTCAGTAGATACCAGTTCTGCAAGGTCAGAGCTGCTGAAAAAAGTCAGGATTCTTAGTTCAGAGGTAACGCAGAACCACAGTTAAGGGAAACTCTGGTTAACAACTTTGAACCATGGGTTCAAAGCATGATTTAAGCTGAAAATAAACCATGATTAGTTGAAGGTCCAGGTTCAGACCATCAAACAAACCATAGTCATTTAAACTATGGCTCTGCAGGGTATCTCAAATAGCCTATTCACAATTGGTTATTTAACACTAAGGTAAGTCTAAAATCGGGTTTAATATTCCTCAAAAGCTATCCAGTGTCTTAAGCTTAAATTAGAATCATCCCTGACACTGAGACTGAGGCAAGGGCAGGAGAACAGACTAGGTTTCCTCTACAAAAGAAAACAGTCCTATTAGATCATCTAAAGCAGTAGTTCTCAAACTGGTAGGTTGTGACCCACCATAAGAACAGGATGCTTCCCCTGGCCCCTTAAGGGGGGCAGACAGTCTTATTCTCTCAAACTTTGCAAAAACTGGAAGTGGTCCAACATCGCTGATCAGTTTTTTTTTGTGATCTAAACATTGGGGAGGCCTGAAATCCCCGTCGTAAAGTGAAGTCGTCATTAAGCGGGACTTGCTGTGCTTTGAAGTTTAGCACTGTGCTTAAAGCCCCAGCGTTAAACATCCAAGCTCTTATCTTGCCCATTAGCTGTTTGGCTTTAGAAAAGGGCTTTGAAGTTCAGTGCTGTGCTTAAAGCCCCAGTGCAGAACTTCAAAGCCCTTATCTAAAGCCAAACAGCTGATGAGCTGGGGCTTTAAAAAGATGAATATTTTAAATCCTTTGCTCTTATTTACTGGGGACCTCCGTCATATATTCGGATCGTTGTTAAGTGATCCGTCATTAAGTAGGGGACACCTATATGTTGATCCTGGCAGAACAGCTACAGCGGCCACAGGGAGGCCGTTTGGGGCATATTAAAAAATGAAGTATATTAAACAGGTCTAACAGGCCTTCACACAAGCCAATACAGGTTGATTACCCCTGTAATCTGGACATTCGAAATCCAGACTATTCCAAAATCCAGACATGGGGGGGGGGGGCTATGACTTTTTTAAAAAAACCTTTTCCAGCACCTGACTGGCATAGTGCAAGGCATGCTGGTGCACAGAATTATTAAAAATATTGAATAAAATTACCTTCAGGCTATGTGTATAAGATGTATATGAGACATAAATGAATTCTGTCTTCAGACTTGGGTCCCATCCCCAAGGTATCTCCATTATATTTATGCAAATATTCCAAAATCCAGACAAATCCGAAATCCAGACAACTTTCCGTCCCAAGCAGTCCAGATAAGGGATACTCAACCTGTAATACATTCAGAATACTGTACATCACTGTGATCCTTTTGCCCTCAACCTGCATTAGGTAATTTGCCTTCTTAAAACAAAGTCAAATTCTTAACCAGTTTTGCACATATTTAGATGGGATACACTGAAGCGTTCTCTCCAGTGAGTATTCATCACTCAGAAAAAGCAGCAGAACGAACGAAATGAAGTCACTAGACTAGAATTCTCTTGCAGGTGAGATTCAAATCCCACCTGGAGCAGTGCCTCTCATTTGGATGCATGACCTTTGGCTGCACGGAGGAAGGAGGAATGTTCATGGGCATGCAAGCGCATTTGCAGGAGAAAAGTAGCTGAAGAAGGAAAGCCAACAGATTGAACATTACATTATAATTTCTCTAAAATAATATATAGTCAGTTAGTCTACCAAACGTTGCCCTCACAAACACTCAGATTCTTTCTAGCACTCCTTTAAGGATACCTCTGCTATCCAGGTCCCTTGAGGCACGTCCTAAACCAATATGGTTTATTGCTCTGCTTGCCTGGCGTTTCCATACCAATCTGCCAACTGTGTTGTAGTTTTAATCCTGCTTTAGCACCGAAGACAGAAAGAAATAAACCTCCCACATACATCCCCACCTCCGTTAGGGATAAGCTTTTTTCTTCTTCTTTCAATTACGCCAACAAACATCATTTTATCCTCTTATTCTCAAGTGCTACAATTTTTTTTTCCTTACATCTTGGTCAGCAACCTATTGTAATTGTGAAGTGATAATATAGGAAGGGTGGAGCCATAATTTGGAAGAGAGTATTTGCTAGAGTACACAATTGACAAGGAGCAGAAAGCCAATGAGATTTTATGCACATACGTGTTTGCAGGGCCAGCCGAAGACGTCCTGATGCCTGAGGTGCCATGCCAATTGCTGCCCCCCTTACCCAATAATGTGCCAGCCTCAACTCCTACCACTCCCATGTTCTAGCTCAGCACTCTCCTCCACATTTCCTCTTCCTCTCTGTCTCCCTCTTCCTTTACCAATCCAGTGAATGGAAGGAGAAGGAAGAGCAGTGGAGGCAAGTAGGTAGAGATTGGGCATCACCAACCCATTGCAGATGCCAAGATTCTGTCTTTTACACAACTCTTCAGAATGCAAAGGCCCTAATGGTGGAAGGTTGGCAACCCCTGCTATATACCCTTACCTGGGAGTAAGTTCTATTGAACTCAATGGGGCTTACTTCTGCGTAGACATGCATAGGATTGTAAAGACACTCTCCCTGCTACTCCAATTAATGAGGACACACAGTGCCAAAGCAAAACAAATGCCCACATTGACAATAGAGTATTGTAATGATGCAAATAATGATATCCTTTTAAGAGAGTTCAGAGGGTGGGGGAAGGAGAAAGGAGAGCACACAGGCACATCAAAGGGAAAATGTAAATATTCAGCGCTGCCCCTTTCAGTGCTTGGATGAGAAAAGAGCCTACAGGCACAGTGACAGGAAAGTGACTCTTTCATACCTCAGGAGGAGAAAAGAGCCGGCAGGATGCAAGTGTGGGGAATTTTAGGCAGGATGCAAGTGTGAGGAATTTTAATGTCCGGGTCCTCAAAATGTTGAGGACCTAAATGCGAAGAAACTCATAACGAGGACCCCTATATAGATCCTTTGCTTTCAATGAACTCTCCACTCCTGGTCGTTTAATTCAAAAGGTATGCATTTGGCAGATTTATTTGTGGACGAAACAGATTTTTGCCACTACAGATGCTGTTCCGTAAAAAGAGCTAATCTTGACCTTTACCAAAAAATATTATGTTCTATAGAAGCAAAGTACTGCCATGAGAATGGGATAATGTGCAGTGGAAAATATTCTACAATCTGACGTAACCCAACATTTCCCTGCACAACCAGCAGTGCTTTTTCAGCTAATCATTGAAATAGCTTGGAGAACACTATGGATGTGCACCACCAGTCCCCCCCCCCCAAATAAAAAAAAATAACCAAACAATTCACCTCTTTTTGTAGAACATCTCCTCATCTCCTGGTCCAAAGAAAAAATATAAAATAATCCAAATTTCTTTTTCTCTGCCACTTATAGTAAGCTTTAAGGGGCAACAATTTTTTTTTCTATTTACAGTACTGCAGCTAAAACCGATTCTCTTCAGGTCCTTTCCCAAGCACAATTTTCCCACACTTCCTTTCCAAAACCTTGTTTTAGAAAAACAGACGGGCCCAATATTAATCAGATAAGTACAGAAGACAAACTTCAGTTACAAGCTAAGAGGCTGTTTTAGGGACACTCTGAGGCAGGGCCACCCCAGCCCTTACGGTGCCTTTGTGCGCAGTAGGAAAAGGCACCATTGTGCCAATAGAAAAAGGTGTCCCTTCCTCCCCGCTAGAAGTGACATTCTGCTGGCATTCCTCCTCCTTCCTATGTGAATAGCGTCCCTTAGATATGGCACCCTTGTGCAGTGTACAACCTGCACAACCACACGGGGGGGCGGCCCTGCTCTGAAGGCACCCCGCTGAAGCGAAGCAAGTCTAGGTCTGGCGAGTGCCTGGATGGATCAGCTTGGATTCTGCTGGCATTTCTAGTGTTCAGTTCTAGTGTTTGGGAACCCAACGTACACTGCCTTACATTACACAGTGGAAGATAAGACATAACTGTGATAAATAAATAGAATTACTTAGCAGCTAGCATTACAACACGGTTCCCAATTTTAAAGCAAGTGTCACAATCTCAACATTGGGGCATGAGAACTCTGTGAATGTGATCTTACCACATCCTTTTTACATTGTTTAAAGTCTCCTTAATTTTGAAATGCGGAAATCATGATTTGTCCAGTTTGTCAGAAAGCTTATGACCGAGTCAGAAATAGCATCACAAGATGCCGTACACATTTCAAATCATCATCATATTAATTCCTTTCATCAATTTTGTGATGCAGAATTAGGACCCTTCTGCATATGGAGAATTGCAAAAACTCTGGCATATGGAATAGGATGTTCTCAAAAACATCCAGGGCCATCCATGTTTTCAGGGCTCTGCTGTGGCACAGCCACAATGGCGGCCACCATCTTGCCGGTTGGGGGTTCGAGTACCACCAAACGGTGGTCTGCATACCACTAGTCTAGTGGTACGTGTACCACTGGTTGAGAATCCCTGCTCTAAGTCAACAGGCTGGACTTTCATGTAACTGACTGTGGCTTTTTGGTCAACCTGAAGGAAACACAATCTGGTAATATTCTAAATAATACCTTTTATGAGTACACGGCACTCAAGTGCAAAATCTCAAGCAAGCTTTTGAGTTCTCTAGAACTCATTATCAGGCTGGATGGTAAGCAAAGCAAAAGGGTGGCAGGCCATGATGTAAAGCCCACAAAGCCTGCAAGTTGTAACAATCCTAGAATGACATATAGACGAAATCAAGCATATTCAGCACAAATTAGTCTCACTAGGAGCAAGACAGGATCTCAGGCTGTACCCAGGGCTTCTGGGAAGAAGAGACAACAATGACTGTTCCCCCACTTTCAGAACATAAAATCCAGCCATTATACTGTTCCACCCCAAGTACTAGTTAATGCATACATGCGCCTTGTTAGCCAGAGAACTCGGAAGCAGAAAAGAAACATCTTCATATTAACACAGCCAGATGTTAATCTAAGACGATTGCACTGAGTAGAAAATTAATAGAAGAGTTCTGGAAGTTCTTACACTTGCTTAAGATTTTGTGTTTATTTGGTTGGTTCCTATAAAGGCATTATGGAACGGTAGCTTCTTGATCCATACATGCAAGATATGGGGCTACAAGCAAAGCAACATGCCATTCAGGTAGGAGAGGGATGGCAAAGAGGGTATGAACACAGGTATGGAGAGAAATCCTAAGTGGAATTCCTCAAGAAGCAACAGAAATAAGTGTACAAAGTGAGAAGGAAAAAAATAGAAAGTACAGGAAAGGAAGTATCAACTGACAGATCAATTAGTAAAAGATCAACTACAAGAAGTCAATATTTGTTCTCTGGAATAAAATTTCTAAATAACCATCTAGAAATATTTGCTCATTAGTATGAACATGAGTGTCCTTAGTACCTAGTCCTAGAAAGATAAAGAAAAAAATAAATGACAGAAGAGTGTAGTTTCTCAGGTTTTCATGGCCAGAAAATTACAAGTTCCAGAGGAATAAAAACTTTCTGGTATTGAAACCATGTAAAAGATTTTATTAAAATTCAACAATTACAGAAGATCCAACGTTTCGCTCATTCTGTGATGAGCTTCTTCAGGGAAAATGGTATGAAGAAAGCACACACTGAGATCTTGAGGCAGAGCTTAACTGAAAAGTGGCAAACGGCAGTTTAGGGTTCTTAAAGTGGCAGTGACCACAGCAGTAGGAAAACATGTTAAAAAGGTAAAGGTATCCCCTGACAATTAAGTCCAGTCGTGTCTGACTCTAGGGTGTGCTGCAGTTACTTCATTCTAATTAAGGCTTGTTAAGGGGACTTGTTGTTACTAAATTTGTAGTGCTCTTGAGGCCAGCGGGTGGCGCAGCAGGTTAAACCGCTGAACCATAAGCTGTCGATCGAAAGGTCGGCAGTTCGATTCCCGCGACGGGGTGAGCGCTCGTTGCTTGGCCAGCTCCTGCCAACCTAGCAGTTCCAAAGCATGTTAATGTGAGTAGATAAATAGGTACTGCTTGCGGGAAGGTAAACAGCGCTCCGTGTTCCAGCTGCATGCTACGCGCTGCGGCAAGGAGAGTCATGCCGGCCACATTACCACGGAGGCATCTTCAGACAACGCTGGCTCCTCGGCTTTGAAATGGAGATGAGCACCACACCCTAGAGTCGGACACGACTGGACTTAATTGTCAGGGGATACCTTTACCTTTTTATACAGTATTGGGGGGGGGGGACAGGTCTTTGAGACAAACACATGTCAGGGAAGTCTACCTCTTCATGCATCCAGTGTATGCATTAGAATCCCCTTAAGAATAGTTTTCTGTGCTCATGATTAAGACCATACAAGACGTTCTAGCTTACTGGCCTCCTGTTGCGGAGTTATTTGTGCAGCAGTCAGGAAACTCAATTGCAATCTATAGTTGCTTTTGCAAGAGGTTGTAGGCACTTTAGTGCAACGTTTTTGTGATTAACAGCAGACTTGTACCACAGATGATGTGTATGTTTACTTCTCTATTTTTAATTAATCTTACCAAGTGTTTATAATACATTCATTTTATTATCTTCACATTCTGCTGTCATTTGTGTATTAGATTTGATAGCCATTTCTTATTTTATTTTTTTCTGCTAAAGTGGGAGCATTCTATTTTCCATCTTTTGTTGTTTTTCTCATTGAAGTATGCGGAGCCATACAACGCTGGCTCTTCGGCTTTGAAATGGGGATGAGCACCACACCCTAGAGTCGGACACGACTGGACTTAATTGTCAGGGGATACCTTTACCTTTAAGGGGACTTGTTGTTACTAAATTTGTAGTGCTCTTAAAGGGGGGACACTTGTTATATGGTTTGACTTTTGTTTTTGACAGTGCTGGAATCCAGTTGCTATTGACTGTTCTAAGTTCTTCTTTTCTATTGAAGTTATTTAATCGATCGATGTTTGTAGATTTCTATTGTTTCTCTGTTAAGTCTTGGCAAGAAGGTGCTTGAAGTTCCCAGCACTTGTGTTTCTGAGAAGTTGATGGGGTATCCGGTGGAAATAGTGTGATTTGTGATTTCAGCTGATTTAGTCTTCAACCCGCATTGAGGAACACAAAAGGAATTGCAGGCCGATGCATCCAGACAAATCAGCGGTGGCAGATTTGTCAAGTCAGGACAATTTATTTTCTTCCCCCACATCAAAAGAGGAAATTCAAAAGTGATCAATTCATGCCCTCGATGGCTGGTATGGTCTTTTTAACTACTGGGCATTTCAACTACAACCTCACACAAGTTGCTAGCAGCAACCCTTCATCCATTCGTTATCCAATTATAATTGGACTTCCCAACAAGTTTAGTTTTAAAAGTGAAGTTACCAGAAACTTTGGCCATCGTTCCTGAATCCCAAACAATGTTCACAAGTTTGGCAACTGTCATGCTTTCTCCAAAACCCAGGCAGTTCCTCACACAGGTAGCTGGGCTCCAGCCAAGCCCTTACTAAGCAGTTTCCAGGAGGCATTTTACACAGTGGCAGCAGCAGTTAGAAATGGAAGCTGAAAAGAGGGGTTATTACAGGAAAGTCATAGTGAATGAAAAGTAACAAAACGCTGAAAAAGTGGTTCTGGAAAGGGCAAATGACTCGAGAAGGACGCCCGAGATCCTCCGTATTTCCAAGGAGGCAGTCTGGAAAAGTCCAGCATATACTCCACACAGAGGTTCTTTTCTTCCAAATAAGTGCCTAAGAAGCTAATTCCTGGGAATTGCTACTTTGGAAATAAACATTTGAGGAGACCTTCTAGCGGTACAAAGGTAAGTCCTGGGTAGTTAGATTCATAAACAAACCCAGTTCTGCTCTTTAAAAAGTATTCTAGGTAAAATTGTTAGCAAACCATGTAGAGCTTTTCACTTGCTATTTGTCAGTTACAGTAACAAAGGTGCAGAATCGGGGGGGGGGGGGGGAAAGAGGTCTATCACTGTTTCATACCCATTGCCTGTAGCATTTTTTTTTCTACAGCTGGATGATCTACTCAAACATTACTTACCAGGGAGAAATCCAAACTCAGCAAGACATCACCAGCCAACCTTTCACCAGAAGAAGAAAGGAACATACACTCCCAGCTGTGCAGCGTTTCTTTGATTCCTCTCCCTCCCAGAGAAGCGCAAATATTCTACAGGGCTGGATGTAGAGGGAGGTGGGTCATGGGGACATCAAGATGCAAGAAACACAGCACTAGTGATGGATCAGTTACTAACTGTTACTAAGTTCTACTTAGTAAGTTTAACACGTGAAAAGCCGAACAACAAGGTATGAAATCCACATGCTTATATTAATTTTTCTTTCAAATTTTAAATCCTATTTTAAAAGGAGAGATCAAAGTTTGAGGCATTCTTATTACAAATATTTATGTACCATTTTTCAAAAAAAAAAACCCAAAGCAACTCATAGATAACAAACATATAATTTGATTTTTGTCCCACATCCCCCCCCCCAGGGCATCCAATGTGGCCTACCAACATAAAGCTTAAACAATAAATAAAAAAATATTACTATCAAAAAAACAAAATTTATAAAAATATATAACTCCAAAATTTAAAATTAGTAGCACTAATTAAGAAACAAATGATTAAGAAACAAAAACGGTGCAAAAAAAAAAAAGCCTCCAAACACATAAAATTAGACAGCAAAGCAGCAGTGTAAACCTTCAGTTAAAAGCCAACAGCATCAAATCCATCCATCATGGTTAGTGCACAATAAAAATAGCATGTAGCAACAGTAAAACATAAACCCTCAGCATCCCACTACACACTTTAAACCAATGAAAATTCTATTTGTAACAGAAAAGCTTCAAAGCCCCACTTCAAAGTTTCAAGGAAGGTGGCAGCTCTTAAATCACATGGGAGGGAGTTCCATTAAAGCTTGCTACCACAGAAAAGGCCCTAACTCTTGTCTCCGCCCACCTAACCTCTACCAAGGGTGGCACACGTAGGAGGGTGCTCTCAGAGGATCTCAAGGGATGGGACAGAATACATGGAAGGTTACCATAACATAACCACACAATATTGGGTTTCTTCTCTCTATTGTGAATCTTGTTGTCCGCCTTACAACATAGGTAGGGCTCAGATGTAACATGAAACCATGGTTATGCTAGCCACAGAACATGTACATCTAGATGCACAACTATGGTTAGAGCTGCCTGTCTGCTTTTGTTTCCCATCTCGTCAGAACTCAGGTTCACACGTTTGTAAATTCACTCCCATCGCCACAGTGCAACAGCCTCTAGAGGGGCCGGCTGCAATGGCCTTGGCTGCAGTTTATCAGTGGTCTGGGAATTCAGACACAATGCAAACGGTGTCTACAAAATGACTTCAAACCATTGTTTCAGACTATGGTTTTTTGGCAGCAAAAAGACTTGTGTGGCACACTTGGTTCTCATGCAAAATGAAAACCATGTTTTAGCTAAACAGACCATGGTTTTTGGTTATGTCTGAAGCCAGCCATTGTATGGTTACCGTTTAATTACATCCCTAGTTTGCCACTCTACAGATCTGGACAACAGTTGCCATATAAACTGTACACTTCTTGACTTAGGTCTACCACTGTGCTACCTTTAAAAGCGCTGGAAAAACAAAGCAATGTCCACTTGATAAAAATCAGAATTTGGGGGGAGAGAAGGGGGTTAGCTTTCACATATTGCTGCAATCTGGATAAAAAGGAGAGGATGGAATTAATTTACAAGACTTGCCTTTCAAATAATCTGCTGATCTGGCTGAAATTTATGTTAATAAGACAATCTGAAGATACGCAGATCTAGTGGTTTGCATAAACATGAAACCATCCTGTCAAAGAATTGCAGGTGTGGAATTGAGGTCACATTATTTGGGGGACATATGGATATGTTCATATAGCACATCAGTTTCCTGCAGCATACCTCTGCAGGAGTCTTCAACCTGTGCAGAAGCAGCCTCATCCACATGGCTGATAAAGTGGATTGCAGAAGCAGCTTTGGCTGCGCTAATTGCATGGCTTGTTTCCTGCTTTCTTTGCAGGGGTGTCATGGGAAAATTTTACATTTTCCCCAAAACAGGAGATTAGCCACCAGCCAGGCTCTGGGGGGGGGGGCTGGCTCTGGGGGACACACACTCATAATTTATATCCGTGGCCAAAATACATACATAAAAGAGAAAGCCACAGGAGCACTCAAACATATCAGGACAGAATTTGCACAACAGCCACGAATCAGCTTCCCTAATAATTCTTGTGACCATCCACTGCTCATGGAGCTGATCTCCTTTACTGTCAGATTTCTTTCCTCGTGTGTCACACAGCTCATATGAACGAAATGTTATATCAGTGGCTGCATAAAATGCGAATTAGCCCTAGGCTTCTTTCGATATTAAATTGCCACTGGTTTAGTCCGCATCAAAACGATCTACAGGAGCGAACAAGGTGTGTCCCATCAAGGGTTGACAGCCTTTTTATGGACACCTCTTTCCTCTCAAGCATTCACTTCTGTCTTCCTGGGGGCTGCAAGCATTCCTATTTCTTTCACACCATCCTCCAGCATGAGCCCACACACACGGGCATGCTTGTTTTACACAAAGTGAACAAGCAGCTAATCGTATAGGAACGAGCAATTCAAGTGAGCAGGGGATTTCCATGGGGTTTGGTCACATGCCCAGCCCTGCCAAAGAACGTTAACTTCAAAACATATACAGTACTTCCCTACGACATAGAAAGCTCGAGTACCCAATTTTAACTGGCCTTGCAGTTGTGCCTGGAACAGCAGCCTGATATGCAGACATTTAATTGGGTAATGCTTGTCCTGGCATGAAAATAAATGTGGCGCCACCTACTTAATTTATATCTGCACCACGATGCTGTTAAGAGGGTAACAGCCCAGGAGGGTCGCATGTGTGGGGGGTGGGTGGGTGGGTATGCGGGGTGATTCAGCATCTGTGGATAAACGAAACTGCGGATGCCAAATCAGTGGATACAGGGGCCCTACTGTATATAATTTTATTTTATTACATTTATATCCGGCCTTTTGTGGAAGTCAAGACACCAATGGGCAGTCAGCTTCAGCAAGATATAACAGAACATCCAGTGCACACCATTCCGATAGCCCCATATGGTTCACTAAGCTTTTTTGCTACACATGCAAGAAAGGATATCAGCACTTCTTTAGCATTAAGAGTTTAACGGGGGGGGGGGGGAATGCAAATACCAACAGAAAGTCATTTCAACACCTCAAACACAAATGCATGCTGAAATAAAGTCATAGCTTCACTGTAGTGAAGAAATATAGGTTTACATTTTTCATATATAGGTGGTGTGTGTAGTATTGCATATAGTTCATTTATGCATAAGACTTTTCAAAAACCCTACTTTTACAGGCAAAGCTTAAACAACTCACTTCTCCATGAAGGTCTTTTAAACACGTTATGAGGCTGCAATCCGACACATTTTCTTGGGAGTAAGACCACAATGGAACTTATTTCTGAGTAGACATGCATAGGATTGCACTGTAAGTCTACTGTAGAAGCTAAGCATTCACTACCAAACTTTTATGTAAGCTTGTGGGGGGGGGGGAGAACACTCATTATGTTATTGAAGCAGAAACTGATTCAGCTTCACATCCTAAGGCTGCTCCAACGGTTACAATGTCTTGGTTGCGACTTTCTTATACTGTTCAAGGAAATGCTGTCCAAAATCTCTTGTAAACCTTTAAAACCACAAGACAGAATCCCATTTTTGAAGCTTACTGGGATCACTCAAAGCAACACGAAAATTGGGACAGTTCTTAAGGCAGGGCACTTGCAAAATAGGGGGTCAAATCTTCTTCCTTTCTGCTAGGTTAAGAGGAAGGGAGGGGCAATGCAATGCTCCTTTTTAACCCGTTCAGCTCGATGCGTTGCACAGAAAATATCATCAGCTGGGAAATAAAAAGGGTGCCCTGAACATAGGCTAGAAAAGACACCAGAGAGAGATCTGGTTTTGAAAGGTTGTTATTACCGGGCATACAACCGAAAGGGCAAGTTCATACCACCACCGATCGATCTTTTCCACAAACTGTGCTGTCTATTTCAGTGTGCTAGGATTAACTGTGGATGTGATGCACTGGTAATTTGAGCAGTGTGCTTTAAGACCAAATCAAAAAACTTCACTGGCCACTGTAGTTTCACCTGGGCTAGTGGTGAGCTGATTAGCTGTCCAGCTTACCAGTCAAGCCCCAAGAGTTTCAAAGAATAATCAGCACAAATGGGGATGGTGTGTGTGTATATATGCTTGGCCTTTGAATCTGTTCTTGTTGAATTATGCACAGAAAACACCGTTTCATTTCCTGAACCACTGTAAGATCACTTTCTATGCTTCTCTATAGCCACCTGACTCTTCTTTACCACATCCACACTTCTCTTTTGTCAATCCTTCCCCATCTTTGTCATGCCCATCTAGTGTACACTATACAGGCTGCTTTTGTTTGTTGCACATGTGATGGTCACTTGGTGGAAACTCTAGCACATATAGTTCTGAAATGCAAACTGTATGATGATCTCAGCCAACAATACCTAGATCAATTCTGCATTCCCACTTGGAAACCAGAGATGGAGGTCATACGCTTTTTATTACAGGGGAAAGACCAGGAGCTCACCAAGATAGTGGCTAAATACCTTTATTTGTTTTTTGCCTGTCGAAGTGCATTACAGACTTCTAGCCTCACTAACAACCCAGAGATGTAAAAATAGATTGCTTTTCTTTTCTCTTTTCTTTTCTTTTAGCCAGTAACTTGTGCCACTGGAGTGATAGTGACTGTGTATTGGTGTATTTAACTTGGATGTTTGTGATGCCAATAAAGGTTTGATAGATTGATTTTGTTCTTTCAGTTCTTCCAATTACAAAAAAAAAAAACCCTCCCAGGGTGGTTCACAACAAACCTAGAATAATATGAAACACAAAACAAAACAGTCCATACAATTTACTCATCAGAACAGTAAAAACAGAGCATAGCAATAAAACCAATCCACATTAGCAGCAGAGAGAGAGAAAGAGAGAGAGAGAGGTATACCTAACTAGCACTGTCAAACCGATAAACTACAAATATTTTAAAGGCTTAAAAATACGTATTTTTAATGAAGAACTTTGATGTACACACACACACACACACACACACACACACACACACACACAGGGATGTCTACATTTCTGCTTCTTTTCATATTACTTTTGTAGGGGGATAATATTGTGTTGTGTTATAAAGGAGTTCTTAATTATTTAAAACTACACTGCCACAAATACTATCTCAATTTTTAAAAATAAAATTTATTTCCAACAGAAAGGATCTGCTTACTTAAAGAGCTGTCCGTCCAGTGATAACAACCTCTAAATTCCACTTCAATTTTTGATTTGTCTACATGACTGGATAAGATAATGAAAGATGGTAATCACAGCTGGAAAGATCAGATGCACTGGAATCAACTCTCTCATATCCATAGATAAGGAATCCTTAGCACATTATACACAATGAACTCAATTACCTGTATAGGCAAAATACCTTTCCTTCGCAGGAAGGAGTTGGCACCACATGATAAGAATTCCTGAGTGTGCAAACATGCCCTTATAGATAGAGGATAATGATATTCAATAAATTGATATCCTACCTACACCTTCAGATGGCTTCAAAATGTTGAACTTGGCTGGAATGCACATTCATCTAAGTAAGACTTTAACCAAATGCCATTATAAACTTTTCTGCATTTTAAAAGACCCTACCTCACCATAATTGAGGTCGAATTACTGTATGCAGTATATGAGTGAGGATTGTTTTATCAATATACCCACTTGCTAACAAACATACCCTCTCTAATTTCTAATACAAGTGACAAAGTATTTTTTGGAAGCCTATGCTTCAGTAGCACTGGGGGAAAACCCATCCCAGAGGACAGATGCCTGAGGTGGTAACCAACAATGAGTCAATACGGCAATGAGAGAAATTAGCTAAACTGCACGCTGTCCCATTTTCTACATGAATTAAGTTAGTGCAGCTGTCAAAGCAGTCAGATCTTTTACGAGTCACTCCGACATTTTTAGCCTTGACAGGATAGGTCATTACCATCCAACCCATCACTATCTTCTATGGGGAAGAACTGTGGCTCAGTGGTAGAGCACGTGTTTTGCATGCAGAAGGTCCCACACAATCCCTGGCACCTTCAGATAGGGCTGAGAAAATTTCCTGTCTGAAGATGCTGGAGAGCCACTGCCACCAACCTAAGTGGACAAATGGCCTGATTCAAGAGAAGGCAGCTTCCTAGGACTCTACCATAATATCCAATCCACTCATAATAAGGCAAGTCAGGTGTAAGCCCTGCAGCACAGGTAAGAGGCAATATGCTCACAATGCTACTCCATGCAGCACATCACAAAAATGCTCAACCTGCACTGAGGTCGGTCGGTCAGTCGCTCTCTCTTTCTCATGTGCATGTTTACATTGAGTCTAGTATAAGGCAGATCTCTCTCTCTCACACACACACACACACACACACACAGGTCAGCAGCACTAAAAGCTTATCCTTTCACAGAAGAGAAAATTTATAATATTGCTTGTGTATTGCATGCTACGCGCTGCGGCAAGGAGAGTCATGCCGGCCACATGACCACGGAGGCGTCTTCGGACAACGCTGGCTTTTCGGCTTTGAAATGGGGATGAGCACCACACCCTAGAGTCGGACACGACTGGACTTAATTGTCAGGGGATACCTTTACCTTTTTATACGTCGTGAACCCTGAATACGTTTGCTCTAAAAAGATACAGATGAGACACTGATGCCATGACCTTTTCAGTAGAAAACAATTCTGGACATTGATAATAATGCAAGATTTAAAAAAAAAAACTCTGTAAAAAAGAGAAAGAAGAAACAGCAGCAATTTATTGTACAGCATGATTTAGCTATTCCAACTGCATAACAAGAGAAGGGGAATGCTTTAACTTGCTTCACTGCCATAAGCACACTTTAAGTAACTGCTGCCATTATCACCTTGCTTCACTATAGTTTGCTCAGCGCACAACCATTTCTGCATTTAAAACTCAAGACAACACAGCTAGTGAATGTTAAACAGAATGCTAAGTTGAGAAGCTTCAGAAAGCTGCTTGATTACAGCTACAGATATAGGAAATTTGTTGTTTATTGAAACCATCGTGGCAGATTTCAACTGCAGTAGAAGGGGTATAGTCTGATGATGTGATGGTACAATTACCATCATAGCACAGGACAAATTTCCCCAAGACCAAAAGGTCCAATCCAGTATGGTGCCAGGCACTCCTATGAACTTCCATGAATGCAGCGGACAGAGATCATGCAGCACTAGACCCAAGAGACAATAGCCTTGTTCATAAGTGTAAACGGCAGGAGAATACTTAACACAATTTTAAGGTGCTCAGAACCACTGTACTAGAGGGCTTCTGCTTCTTCCTCCCCACCCGCCAATTTTTATAGTGAAAGCATGCCCATTTAAAACTAGCACTTGGTTCATGAAATCTCTAAAAGCAACTCTATGAATGAGACTTAAAAAAACATAAGGGGTAAACTAAACCTGGAGAAGATGGGGTTTTTCCTGGTTAGGAGATCTGCCGACAAAACAATGGTGTGCCAATCTGTTCTTGGCAGGGTTGCACACTCCTGAAATTGCGTTGCTCCTAGACATCCAGGTCACAGTTGTGGCCCGTGGTGCTCCAGCTGCACTCGTTTCTCTCAATCAGACAAACCTAGCCTCAATTACCCATGCCTTGGTTACCTCCCAGGTACATCAGTGCAACGTGCTCTATGTAGGGCTGCCTCTAAAGATCTTAAGAAAGTCCAGTTGGTACAAAATACAGCTGTAGTGGGTGCTAACTAGCGCGGTGCTCTCTGATCATGCCACAGCTCTATTACTCCAGCTAGTTCTCCAGCTAGTTCTGAGGCTCGTCTCCTCAGATCATCAGAGAAGGCCCTTTTGTGGGTGCCGTCACCCAAGGAGGTGCGAGGGGCGGCGGCCAGAAACAAGGCCTTCTCAGTAGTGGCACCAACCTTATGGAATTCCCTCCCCTTTGACCTACCAACTGCTCCCTCCTTGGACACTTTCCGGCGAGGCCTAAAAACCTTCTTGTTCAAAGAAGCCTTCTGAGCCCCTGCCTTTTTTAACATCTTGCTGGTACAGGTGGGGGTGCTGCTGTTTTTATGCTCCTGCTCTGATTGAAGCCATGATCTTTTAAATTGTTTTTAGACACTGTTTTTATTAATTTTCATTAATTGTTTTTATTGTTTTAAAATGTGATATTTTTATACTGTGTTTTTTGTATGTTTTTTTTCCTGTTGTAAGCCGCCTTGGGTCCCTTCGGGGAGAAATGCGGGATATAAACACTGTAAATAAATAAATAGTTTCTGGGCACAATTCAACGATGATTGCCTTTAAAGCCCTAATTGCTTGGGACCAAGTTCCTTGGAAGACTGCCTCCTTTCACATGAATCTGCCCATCCTATGAGATCCTTCAGAGAGGCCCTGTGGGTTCTCCAGCCTTCTAAGGCTTGGCCGACAGTCATTGCTTTTGAGTGCAGCCCAATCCTGTGTCTGTCCACTCGAAAACAAACCCTACTGTGTTCACTGGGGCTTACTCAGGACTGTAGCATAATACATTTTCATAGTTAATGCTAACAGGACTTAGAAGATCAGGAACTTTGTGTGTGAGTGTGAGTGTGAAACTTATTAATTGAGAAAACCCAAGATTTAAGCTAAATGTAACTAGAAGATTATACATGTAGCAGCCCTTACTGAACCAAAATGAAAACTCACAATTGAGTCCTCCTGTTTTTTGTTCTAAGTTAGTCTGGAATAAGGCACTGCCAGAAACTCGTGAATCCAGAGAACTTGCACTATCCTTGCACAGGATAACCAACCACTTAGGCAATCTCTCTCAGTCAGACAGCCAAACTACAACCACTGAGGACATATACCTGGGACTGACAGCTAATCAAAGGCATCTTCAGCCATTATTTATATTATTTTAAACTAATATGTTGATTACTCAATTAAATCTGCATACATTTGCACATTAAAAACGTCTGCCAAATTCATTTAGGGGTGCCATTTTAATCACTCAAAAAGTTTTAGTCAACTCATCTGACTACTCCACAAAGGCTGCAATCCTATACACACCTACCTGGGAGTAAGTCCCACTGAAACCAATAAAAACTATTATTATTATTTATTATTATTATTATTATTATTAAGAACTTGTAACTAGACATGCATAGGACTGCAGTGTAAGGCTGCCATCTTATGCAAAATTACCTCAGAGGAAGCCCACCTGTAGGATGACTAAAAGAGCCTAGGAACAGGCTGAAAATATTGGAGCCTTAACTTTCAGTTTACACTGGGTCATGCTGACTGAAGACATGTGAAGTATGATTCAGACTTTATATACTGGATACATAAATGTTTCTGGAACAATCTATCACTGTCTCTTCACATGAGAGATGCGCCTGAGGTAATTGGAAGAACACACTTCATATTCATTCTCAAGAGACAGAGGAACAGAGACCTGTTTGAAGATGAAACACGTACTTGGGTGAATCATTATCATGAAGTGACAACAGGAAACAAAAGTAAATGAAACCTATTAAAAACCTATTTCACATTTATCACCATTCCCTGTTGCCAGGCTTTTAAAACTGCATTATCTTGTGTGTAAACAGGAGAGCACTTGGAGAGCTCTCCTAGCACTATACACAGGCAAAAAGCTGTCCTGCTTTGCACCATGTACTTTCCATAGGGACATGTACTGTTGCGTCTCACAAGTTAACAGCACAGAATGGTCTCTGCTCATGTGCAATTATAGGCAGCTGTGCTCCCGCAGACAGATGGATGGACACCTCTCTCTCTCTCTCTCTCTCTCTCTCTCTCATGTGCATGCAAGTTTACATTGCAAGTTGCAATTAATTCTTTCAGGCCAACTGATTCCTGTTCCTTTCAATAAAATGCTAATTGAACTAGCTAGCACATCCCCTGCACTTGCTACTACTCACTACAAGTCATGTACTTCATAGCTCATTGCCATTGATCGGTTGTAGATTGAATTTACAACGATCATACAATTAAAGGAGAACTAATGTATTAACATTGCAGTCGAGTTTAGTGTTTAAATATACACGCTAATATTTTGGGGTGGGACTAACGCAAGTAACTGGGGAAAAAATCCAAACACTTTAAGCAATCCATTCTTCATGCTACTAAAGGCAAAGTGATTGCAATTTTAAAACTTACGTTGCCCATTTACAAGTTAAGGGCTTGAATCGAAACGGACTGCTCTGTGAACAAGAGAGCTGCTTGCACACAAGGACCCCTTCCCTAAAAGCAGATATTCAATTAATTGAAGAAGCCTCTGTATGCAATGTGGTACATTTGTATCCAAGCCAGTATGTTTTCTGAAATTGTAAAGCTAAAAATACATACGTAAGATAAGTAGCACAAAACACACTGACATTCACGCAAGCCGTTACAGGGAGTCTTTCAACAGAGATCTACCTATTCTCTTGCATCATCCAGGTTAGATTACCATAATGTGGTGTGCTGTGGAGCTGCCTCTGAAGACCATTTGGAAACAACTCAGAGCGATTTGATTCTCAACTGGAACTTGCAGGTCTGAACACACTTCAACTGCTATAAAAGGTCTTCACTAACTTCCTGTGATTTTCTGGGGACAGTTCAAGGTGGTTATCTTGACCTCTGAAACCTTAAATGGCTTGGGACCAGAGCAATGTTCCCTTTAATTTTTACAGAGTGGGGGAACAAATTATACCAAATTCTAGAGTTCGCACTGGAAGCCATTCACATAAAGCTAAAACTCAAAGAGTGCCTCTGTGTGTCTTTTAAATGTGAGAAGGGATTCTAAAAACTGGAGGCAGTGGTATGCTCAAACTCACCATGCTGGACAGCAACCTGTTTGTTAGAAGGAGCATCCAAGAGGGTGGGTGTTCATTCAGGAAGTGGGCCGCAGCTCAATGACACAGCACCTACTTTGCATGCAGGAAGTCCCAGATTCACAGCGCAATCCTATCCAACTTACACCACCGGTGTAACCAGTGGTGCAGCGAGAACGGGAGGCCCCAGAATGGAAAGGGGATTCAAATTCCCTTTGAATTCCCCTTTTGGAAGGGATTTGAATCCCCTTTCTGTTCTGGGGCCTCCTGTTCTCGCTGCACCGCTAGTTACACCTGTGGCATAAATTGGATAGGATTGAGCAGAGCTCAGCCTGTGGCATAAGTTGGATAGGACTGCGCTGTGAATGTTCCGAAACTGGATGGCAATGGCAACCCTTCATGACCTTGAATGTCAAAGTGCTCTTGAAGGTTATACATTAATATGCAGTTATAGTCTCAATGTGCATGAACATTTGTGGGGGAAATAGCATAAAGGAGTATGTTAAAAGGAGTGCATTCATTCTACCAATTAGCTGCACAATTACTGCATGGAAAACTGCACTTAAGTATACAGGTGTCCCCCGCTTAATGATGGATCGCTTAACAACGATCCAGATATATGACGGAGGTCCCCAGTAAAAAAAAAGAGCAAAGGATTTAAAAATACACATCTGTTTAAATTCCCAGTTCTTCAGCTGTTTGGCTTTAGATGAGGGCTTTGAAGTTCAGCACTGGGGCTTTAAGCACAGTGCTGAACTTCAAAGCCCTTATCTAAAGCCAAACAGCTAATGGGCAAGGTAAGAGCTTGGATGTTTGGGGACTTCCCACCTGCGAGGAAGGTAAGTTTGCGCCCTCCAGCCCACGATTCCACCCATTCAGGGGTTGGCGCCAGGGGCCCCGGGCACCACTTGGTGCCCTGGGTACCAAGGCACCCCCCATTTGACACCTCTGGATTTCAGAACGTATCCCCGTCGTTAAGCAGGGGACACCTGGACTTAAGGCAGTGGTTCTCAAAAATATTTCCCCGCGCCCCCCCGTCACCCGATTTTGGGGGGTGGCGCCCCCCTCCCTTCGCGTCGCCCTCCGCACGCTCCGAGGCCGGCCCGGGAGCCGTCCTCGGAGCGTCCGGAACGGCCGGCGCTCCAGGGCCTTCTGAAGGCCCAAGCGTCAATCCGGGTATTTTTGATGTTTTCGCTCATGCGCAGACCCGTTTTCGTCTCTGCGCATGAGCGAAAACATCAAAAATACCCGGATTGACGCTTGGGCCTTCAGAAGGCCCTGGAGCGCCGGCCGTTCCGGACGCTCCGAGGTCGGCTCCTGGGCCGGCCTCGGAGCGTGCGGAGGGCGACTGTGGTGGTCGGGCCCCCCTTTGTGGGGCCTCGCGCCCCCCCTGGGGGGCGTGCCCCACTATTTGAGAACCGCTGACTTAAGGTGATGAATATTTTTAGGAAAAGATTTTAAAAATAATTGCAAATACACAGAGGCTAGATAGCTAGATTAAAAAGTACCACATCAATAAATCAAATATTCACAGTCGTGATGGAAACAAACGCACAGCTGTCACCATGGACCCAACTTGGGCTGTTAGGTTCATTTTTTTTAAATGAAATTTGCACATGCATGCACGCACGCACACACGCACACACAAAATCTGGCAAACAATGTATTATCTTCCTAGAGACTGCACCAGTAATGCAGATGCTTAGAAACATGTACAACACACTATAAAAACACATTATGACAATTGTAATCCTCTGGGCTAATCTCCAAAAATGCAGGCAAAAAGTCTTCTATTAATTGGTTCTTAATTGGTTTGGAACGCACAGGATCTGGTTGGCTGCCACTTTAAATTCCAAGACACTATAAAATCACATCAAAACAAATAGCCAGGGAAAAAATAGTATACAGTACTGTACTCTTATAATGAATAAAGCAAGTTAGAAGCTTATCAGGGACTCTTCAATGAGAAGATTAGCCGTGGTGAATAAGCTTCCCTGAAAGACAGTTTGCCCATCACTATCAAGCACCACCAAGTGTTGGGTGTAGAGGTATAGTCAATGGGGAACCGGGGGAGCAGAGGGCAGAGACTTCTACAGCAGAAGCAGTGATGTCATCATCAGCAGGTGCACTTTAGTGATGTCAGAACCTTAGCCAAGAAGCAACAGGCTCAGCAGGAGCAAACTGAGAAATTTCCCTAGGGACAGATGTCCTAGAATTCCCAGTAGCATGCAGGGATTTTCACAGCAGATGCTCAGTGGTCGCTTCTCATAAAATGGTAACGGGAAAGTAGTTCCAGGAAGTAGAAAGTGAAAACCCTCATCCAAGGCAATATCTTTAAGAAGAAGAATCTTCTGGGGGGAAAACAGCAGGAACTTTTCTCATGCACTGTAGGAGTTCCTAGTTTATTAAGCCCTTTCTAAACAGATATATCGATATACTTTGGCCAGGCACTCACAAACAACCTGATATTTACTGCTGAAGCACTGAATCTTTCAGGGCATTTTAAATCTGAAAAAAGCACACGGTGCTCTTTAATCATGTAATGTATGCATGTACGCTGGCAGGTTCCGTGACTTGTAGAGTACTTGAAGGTTTAACCATTTTTTCCAGCTTCCTTTTAAAGAGGGAAGGTTGATGGTGCAACTGGTTCAAATTGATTCAACTCAGAGGTGTCAAGAATAAGGGTTCTCAATCCTGGCACAGCTGCAACCCACTTTATTTTCCACCGGTGGTGGCGCAACCCACCTCCTGCAGCTGCTCCCGGCCCTGGAAGGCTCCACAGGACTCAGAGAGGCCTTCCGGTGTGACCGGAAGTGGCCCAGAAGTCACTTCCAAAGACCTCCAAGTTCTGAGGCATGCGGAGGCCTTCAGAGGCCATCATGGGCCAGGAGCAGCTGCAGGAGGTGAGTTGTGACCTGGGTGTGGCCTCCAGTTGCTTCCGTTTGGCTCCAATTTGGAGCAAAGCAGAGGAAAGGGGGCCATGACCCACTAAGTGACTCACGACCCAAAGTTTGAGAAGCCCTGGTCTAGAACCACTGTATCCTGGGCTAACTCAGGTTGCCTACAGTAGCACAGGAGCTAGTACCTAATAGGTAGGTCTCACCAAGGCTGTACAGGTGGGCCCCCATATCCGCTAGGGATATGTTCCAGGCCCCTCCGTGGATACTTGAAACCGTGGATAAGAGCGAACACCCCCTCAATGGTTTCCTGAGGGCCCCCCCCACCCTGCCTCCCCTGCAGGCAGGCATGCTTGCCCCCCCCCCAGCTCCTATTTTTCTTTCAGAAAGCTTTGTTTCTTCCTTAAAACAAACAGAGAAGCAGCCTCCATTGCAGGCAAGTAGAACGAGACGAAGTCCTAGAGAGGCTCTGCAAGGTTTCTGTTAACCTTGCAGAGCCTCTCTAGTACTTCGTCTCGTTCTACTTGCCTGTAATAAGCAGCCAGAGGCTGCTTCTCTTGTTTCTTTAAGGAAGAAATGAAACTTACTGGGAAAAAAGTAAAAGCCTGGGGGGTCCCCACGACCCGTGGATAACTGAAACCATGGATAGCGAATCAGTGGATATGGGGGCCCACCTGTATTATCATTCATTACACTGCCCATTGCCAGCTGAGAGCTAGTTCAAGCAATCTATCCACCAGCCCACTTGCACAAATAGCTGCTCATGCAAGCTGTCGATTGGCATGAATCGTGTTTCAAAGTACTGAAGATATCAGAAATTCTGGTTTTGCATTATTTATTGTAAGTTGCTTTGAGACTCTAGCACAGCGGTGGGGAACCTCTGGCCCTAGGGCCTGATCAGGCCCCCAAGGCCATCCGGTCTGGCCCCCGGAGAAATTGCCGAGAGGCCGCCCAACCGGCCCCTGGAGGCTCCGCCGGGTCACCTCTGGAGGCCGGGAGAGGGCCTTTGCATGTCCTCCCCGGCCGCTGCCTCGACCCCTTCTCACCAGGCCGTTGGCCATTTCGCACATGCGTACCACACCGATGAGGACAAGCTCTTGCCCTCTTGGGCATGGTACGCCGGAGGTGATGCGCAGACCCGGCGGCGGCTTCAGACGGTGAGCGCGGAGCCTCCGGAGGCCGATGGGGGGTGGGGGCACAAAATAATTAAATAAATAAAAATGGCGGACGGCCTTACGGCCGGCCCTCAAGCAAATTTCTAATATTTAAAAACGGCCCTCGCCAGGGAAAAGGTTCCCCGCCCCTGCTCTAGCACAAGTGGGGGATAAATCTTCTCAGTAAATAAACGTCGGATATGCATACTTGTGAGGTGCCCAGAAGCAGCTCCTACACAGCACAATAGACAGTTTTGTTTCCAATCATCAACTTACTTCCTTTTCTGTGCCACCCATACCTTCTTATTTATTGACCATAGATTCAAAAACGGTAAATCCACAAAGGAAGAAAATGTCCCTGAAACTCAGGTGCTTCTCCATAGTGACTTGACATGTCGTTCATCTTTATCTGCAGCTTCACACACTGAATGACTGTTCACAGCAGCTGTGACCATGGCAAACACAGCCAGTTCCTGAAAATGAAACCCTTCTCATTAAATCTTTGGTTCCCGTTTCCAATATGGTAACTATAATAACTATACAACAATCTCAGTGGTGTTTTATTGCTAAATTAAGAGAGAGGAAAAGTCCAGGTAGGCTAAGAAAATATTGGTTTAGCTGCTAACACACTAGGGAAGATAAACTCAAATGATCTTCCAAATCATGGCTTGGAGGATTAGGAACATGGCATAAACATAGGGCAGGAGGTGTGGCCTGGAGGTTTGAGCTGGTGCCCTGCCTGAAGAAGCTAAGCAGGGTTAACCTTGGTTCCCGCTTGGATGGGAGACAGAAGCTGCTGAAATAAATAAATAAAAATAGACTCGCACGCTCCTCCTTTCTTTTGTCCCCTCTGCATGGATTCTCTACTGGACTTCTGCTAACAATAGCTTGCCACGATATCTGAATCAGGCAAATAATAGCTAGTGCTAAGCTAACCTCCAAAGTAATGGGTCGGTGGGCTTATTAATAGACTGCTGCAGAACTACACATGTACCCAGTTCAGATCTTATAGCAAAGTATGGTTAGAGGAAACCTGGAAGCAGAATGAGAGATCTGGTGAGCAACAGGGAGGGCATGAACCTGCTACATGTTCTGATCCCCCAAGCAATGGCTTCAAAGACTGGGATTTGACATTTTAACTGGGCTACAGTCTGTCTCACGTCCTAGTTAGGGGAAAGCATACCAGACAATATGAGAGTCAATGTTCTAAACCCTATCTCTCTGGCCAGAAAAGCATAAATTAAAAACATCTAGGTTTTCTGTCTGTGAAGACAATGAAAAAAAGCATTCCCCAAGAGATGAGAGAGTAGCTGATATGTTGCTAAAAACCATTAACCTGAGCAATCCTTCCAGCAAGAAAAAAGCAATCACTTTAGAAACATTTAATAGCTTTCGACTCAAGGTAATGTGAAAGCTAAGTTGATGTGAAAGCTAAGTTGAAAAATGCAACGTATAATTCTAAAGACACATCTTTATATTAAAATATGATTAAAACATTCAACCACGATCATACTGACTTTCTTCACTATTTCTAAGAGTTAGTCAAACTGTTCAGAAGTCCAGGTAAGGTTAGTGGCAAACAATGAGTTAATGCCATGGGTTTCATCTCATTACAAAGAGCCAGCTGCCATCTTGGAAGACATAAATGTCACCCTTCACACAAGAATGCTAATTATCCTAGACCAGGGGTTCTCAACCTTTGGAGGCCCAGGTACCCCCTATCACGGTCCAATTTTCTTAAGTACCCCCTGCAAATTAATTGCTGATTAATCAATTAATTAGGTAATTAATCGTTAAATAAAAAACTACTAAAACAATTTTAAATGTGAAAACGTGCCTTATTTAACTCTGAGAGTGTGACAGACAGACAGACAGACAGACAGGGATCTCTTTTTTCTCCAAGTCACACTTCCCAAAATCAGCTCCTCCCTCCCTACCCCAAAGTACATTTTCCAAAGTACAAAAATAAGCCCAAAACCAAAATCAGAGAGATAGAAGGGCTCCGAAAATAATTACAATTTAAAATCCATGTTAACACATAATTAGCTGCTGATGGGGCAGATAAGGGGCAGGGCTTGGTGTACCCCCAGCAAGAGGTCCGCGTACCTGTAGGGGTACCCGTACCACAGGTTGAGAACCTCTGTTCTGATTTTACCTAGACTGATTTTGTGAAAGTTTGAAAACACATATTAGCCCTGCTTTTCAGAGACCAACTTAATACCAAATTAAGAGTGGCTCGTTAGCACATGCGAAAGTGCACACTGCCAGGCAGAAAGTCAATCTTCTTTCAATTTAAGTAAGATTACCAAATGTGCAGGAAGTTGGGCAGGTTTACTTTTTAAAACGTTCTCAGGAAATAAAACAAAGAATTGGTGCTTCTTTATTATAGGTCTCGTTCATGGCTTTGTGCTGAAGAGAATTGATTCCCCAATAAATGCAGAGAAAAAAACATTAGTCCGCATTCCACTTCGTCTTAGTTAGCATAGATCTACAAAATGGCTTTCTACATCAAGAACTTGCATGCTGTGCATTTCAGCCTCTCCAAAATGATATACAAATCTCAGTAGGCACAGGGTGCTTCAACTGGAAGGCAATATCCTACTATCTGAAGAGTCGCTCTGGGCAAATATAAATATTACGTGCATCATGTGGAACAGGATGGGTAAGTGCCTTTCAGCAGCTTCCTTACTACTACCGTCACATGAGTCCTCAGAATGGAAATCACAATCCATGGAACAAGGGTAGCCAACCCTCCAGGACTGCCTTGCAGTATTCCAGGAATCAGCATCTACAGTATCTCCAGGCGACTACTGAAAGCAGTCCTGGAGATTTTAACAGGGCCTCCAGGAATGTTCAACATTACATCATGTTAGAAAAAAAAATCTCCAGGAATAGCTTCAGTCATAAGCTTCTATATAGAACAGTGGTGGCCAACCTGTGGCACGCCATGTGCCACATTTTATGTAGATAATCTTAAGCGTGCCACTTAAATTAAGAAATATTTCTAAGCTAATGAAAATATTTAAAACACCGTGACAGTGCAAGAAGAATGAGGAGCAGTGGGGTAGAGAGACCTCCTCTAGTGCCACAGGCTTGGAAAGGTGTGCTGGGGTTGAGAAAGAGAGAGGGACTTCAGCGCTCGACTTGGGCAGAAATGGCGGCGCGTGCCACTTCAAAAGGCTCGGCGTGCCCCTAAGTGGCACCCGTGCCGTGGGTTGGCAACCTACGATATGCAACAATAAGCCGAGCATCCTTCTGCTGGCCAAGCAAACAGAGATTGTGTTCAAATAAATGCAAAGGAGGAAGATACTGGTAGTAACAGCATACCTCATGTTGAAGAGAATTAGGAAACTCTAAGCATCCCACCCCTGGGTTTCTCTCTTTTCTACCTCTTCCAATGGATGTATGCTGTTTGGAGCATACCTCCAACATGAGGTATGCTGTTACTACCAGTATCTTCCTCAAGGACAACAACTTCTGCTTAATTCCAGTTTCACACAACTGAATGATCATGGAAAATGTAAATCATCATGAGATATGATTCATACTCATGATTATTAATTTTCCCATGATCATCCAGTTGTGTGAAACTGGAATGAAACTGAAGTGGTCAATCAACATTTTACAGGCAAGTGCAGTATTGCAGAAGCCACACACTTGAGGTTCTGGCTTATAGCTCAGCTCTGATCTCACTGGGTGGCCTCAGACAGCTAACTCTCAACAAGAGCTCCCAATATTGCAATATGGCGGTAATAATACTGGCCTACATGCCAAACATGTTGTAAGGTTTGCTGACAAAGTGAAGCATTTAAACACATAGGGGGGAAAAACTCACTGGGCTTGGCAAAAGTCTGCATCACAATTGCTGCTGTAGATCCTTATTATGTGGGACATGAGTGTATTGTATCCATTCATTCCACCTACGGTAATTACTTGTCTTCCTGGTAGGGTTACCAGATAATCCCCAGATGACCCTGTTTTTCCAGCTTTTTTCCCCTTCAAGTGGACATGCAGGAAAGGTTAATTTCAGGGCATTTTTTTTTTTGGGGGGGTGGCCATTGGCCCCACTTCAACACCATATTTTTGTCCCTCATTTTCAAGGGCTGGCAGGCTTGTGATATCACCAAGCTACACCACAGAAATCTCAGGTTTTGGGGGTGTATTTGCCTAGAGTAGCTGCAGCACCCCACAGCTTCAATACAAACAGAGCCTACACAGGTTCTCTAATGTTTATGATGCCTTGCCTGCACATGATCAGAAGAGCTTCATGAGTACTTCATGACATGTGTACTAGCCCACCATTGAAAAGGCAAAATACAAGTCCAGCCAATATTTAGCTGTCCCTTTTTCAATTCAGACTTTTTTTTCCTCAAAAGAATTTAACACACAGTCATATTTTGTAGCTGCATGTACAAATTGCAACTTAAGGTCTTACACAACGATTGCAAAAACAACAACTTCAATCAGAACTTTTCTGAATTACGAAAGCTTCCTCTGATTGCTCAAAATACCCAGTATTTGGAGTGCAGAGACAGTTCCTTTCTAACTCACTCAGAGTCAAGTTACTAGAATGTCATTCTGCCAACTGCTTGGCTCAGCTGCTTTGTGCACGAATACCAGCTACATTTGCAATTATCTATAAAGTTAGCTTTCCTTAAACAATATGCTAAGACACAACAGGAAAGGCGATGGATGCATAGCTCTTCATAGGACAAGATTTTAAAAAAGTGTTATAGCCCCCCCCCCCCACAAACTAGTTAGACTTTAGAAGAAGTCATAGTGGACTGTTATCAATACACATGTTTAAACACATTTTCAGCCTTATCCCTCTTCAAGATTGCATGAAGCCTCAATTAATTGGGCTTCAACAGACACGAAGTATGTGAATGTACTACAAAAAGCCATTCAAAATAATTGCTAGTTTTCATTTTTGGGAAGCTCTGGTAAGAATTAAAGATCAAAAAGCACACTTCACTTAGTCGTTATTAAACACATGCCTTTATATTTCTATGCCACAATTTAAAAACAAAACGTAAGTTCTTCTGCAAAGGCAACTGGCAGTGAACTTAATCTTAGTGCAATGAGTAAAGGCAGGCCACAAACTTCACTCCTTGGCCAACAGGATTTGAATGATTTCCAATGCATGCTGAATGGCCCCGAGCCCTGGCAAAAAGGTTCTGAGAAAGAAATATGTCCAGCCCAAAGTCAGCATTCAAAAGGGCTTTATTGTGATAGCCCGAGTCTTAGAGCATACATCACTTACAAAGCAGGATCAGGCAGCTTGACCAGACATACACAGCTTGCAATCCGGAGTTCAGGAGCGAAGATATGGGCCAACACGCATAGAATATATACGTTTACCAAAGCTTATCTTATTGACAACAATATAGCAAGTGTAGCTACTTCTCATAACAATTGACATTGCTTCCCATATCAAGGATCTGGCATGTGTAACATATTCCTATCATTAAAGAAGGGCCTAACAAGCAGGTGTCATCAATTAGACTGTGCACCCTGTCTTAAGACAAGCACTTGAGAATGCACCGTCTCACCCTGATAACAGCCAGCTGCAGGCTGAGATCATTGGCTTGGGCCCATCTTCTCATGGGAAACAGTGAGAGAAGCTCAGCAAGGAAGCTGATGGTTTTCAGGCCATGGGAGGCACAGAGAAGATGCTAACAGGCCTCTTAAAATGGCTCCCAGGCTGGTGACATGGCTGCCAGCAGAGGCGTCGCTGTAGCCTGGTGAGGAGGGCGGGGGGGCCCAGGTGACGCGCGCGCACACATGCGCGTGTCGCCTCTCCTGCGCGCGCACACACGCGCGCGTCGCCTCGGGGCCTCCCGCCCGCCTCGCCAGGTCAGGAGAGCCGGCTCGGGGATGTCTTCCTCGGCCGGCTGCCCGGGGCCTTCTGAGGAAGGCCCACTGCGCGAACGTTATTTATAACATTCTTTTGCGCATGGGCAGACCGTTCCTGAGGGAAAAGGGCTGCCCTTCTCCCTCAGGAACAGTCTGCCCATGCGCAAAAGAACATTATAAATAACGTTCGCGCAGTGGGCCTTCCTCAGAAGGCCCCGGGCAGTCGGCCGAGGAAGACGTTCCCGAGCTGGCTGCAATGATTGAGGGGGCTCCTGGAGCGGCAGCCCGTCGGGCGCCCAGAGCGGCAGCCCATCGGACGCCCCCCAAATCGCGACGTGGCCTATGGCCGCGTCAAAGGTTATTGAAGGGGGTGTCCGGGGGGAGGGGTCACTAGGGTGACGCGCGTGCCCGGCCCTGGGGCAGCGCGCGCCCTAGTGACGTCTCTGGCTGCCAGGCTATACATATGCCTCTGGCTCCATTGCCTAGAATTGTATTACTATGCAATATGCTCCATATGGCTAAATCCTGTAACCGTAGTAAAATCTTGGGGCGGAAGGGAATCTGCCATAAAGAAGCAGCAAGCAGAATACCATTTCAGGATCCATTCTAAACTACAATCTTATCGACACTCTTATGGGAGTAAACATGCAAAGAATTCGTCTTTTTACGCAATACTTTCAGCCAGGGGTCTCCAAAAACTGCGGACCGATTTTATCCGGCCCACGACAGGCCGGTCAGTATAGCCCGCAGTAGCCTCTAGCTCTCCGCGCCTACCTGTAAAGACCGCAGGAGGCTGTGGCGGCCAGCAAGAGGCTGCTGCAGTGGCTGGCAAGCAGTTCTCCAGGGTGCGTGAGGCTGTGGCGAGCTGCCACAGCCAGTGAGCAGCTCCCCAACGGCCACTCGTGTCTGGTTGTGGCTGGAAGGGGTGGGGCCGCTGGAAGGGGCGGGGCTGCGGTCGGACAGGCCTGTCAATCATGCCCGTCCAGCCCATGGCTGGAAAACCTTGGAGACCCCTGCTTTAAGCAAGACCTTTAACCAGGTCTGGGAAGCGATCGGAGGCAAAGGCTACGCCAAAATCCTATTCCCCTTCCTGGGCCTGGCCGCCGTTACATGGGGCTCTCGGATTTGCACCAGCTAAATAGCTGGTGCACATCCGAGTAGCCCCATCAGGGCGGCTAGGGCTTTATCAAGAGAAAAGGAACCAACGTTCCCTTCCCCTGAGGTGACCTCCAGGCTGCCTGCATTGCACCCTAGATGTGGCAGAGGCTGCACTGGCCTTGCTACATCGAAGCATGCGGGGTTAGACAGGATTGGCCTGTAAATCGTTAAAAACAAGTATCGCATCTAACCTAGCTTCATTGGGTTTATTTTCAGGGGATTATTACCTTTTTCACGAATTATGCTAAGTGTACTCACTGAATACATGGAGGAAAAAGCAGGGCCATGCTTGGTGGCTCCTCCCCTGATCTCAGTGCACCCAAAAATAACCCACCGACTCTAGACATTTACCTGTGTCAATGGGTGGAACGAAGGCTGCTAGTCTTAGCCTTTGCTAAACACAAAACATGACCTGCCTTAGATGTTAGCTATATGTGGCAGATTCAAAGCTTTTAACAGTTGCATGAGTTCTTTTTGTTTTGTTTCTGCTGACACAGCTTGCTAAAAACAGACTGAGCTAAGAGATGGCAACTCTGACAGTTTCTATAGTATTGTGGTTGTTAAGAGGCTATTTCGCAACAGAAAAACACATTGGCTGTAAGTGCCAGCAAATCTAGCTGCGACATGTAATTTGATCCAAATTCTGATCATTGAAAGGTAATTACATGAACTCTCTTCTAGTTTATTCTTGCTTTAATTAAAATAATAATGAAAAACTAGAGGGAAAAGGAACCTGTACCTCAGACTCTAGTCTGAACAAAACTTTTACAAGACACTTGATTACCAATTAGAATTTTTAGTACCACAATCACACCACATAAGTCTTGTAATGAAAAACCTGAATTCCAGCCACCAGCTCAAATCTTTGCCTAAGTAGTACTAAAAATGTAACAAATAATTTTTCCTGCAATACTAGAAATTTCTTTGTTTAATTTATTTAGATCCAGGCTCTGTTCCCAGACGGCTTAGAATAATAATAAAAAAGCCAACATAAAAACAATACTCCCTAAAACCACATTCATAATTATAAGCTAAATGAGACAGAGAAAGACAAAACACAGGTTCAAACAACAAGATATCAATAAACACACAGCCGGAACAGGCAAGTTTTCACCATTTGAGAGCTGTTACGGACTGGGTTGAGCCCATATTTCCCTGGGGAGGATGCTCCATAGCCCTGTCCAGTGTCCGGTATACCCTTTACTAATTGCACATGCTGCGTGGCGGCCCTTTCTTGGCTATATGGAGGGGCCTCTGGACGTTCCTCTTGAAAATGGGATTGGGTACACAGAATGGCTTTACAGGATATGGAGTTTATAGCTGAAGTTCTTCCTCTGCAGATGATCCTGTCCACTCCTTTTTAGAATCTGCTCCACCCCTTCAGTCCAAGATAAGCCCTGGAATAGACTACTAGTCTGTGACCAACCCAGAACACTCCAAGTATCAGTCTGGATTAAGGAATGCCTCAATAACTAACACAACAGGTGGTCATTTAAGTAACCAGATCATAACAAGCCCCTTGAATTGAGCCTAGAATAAAGTGGTGGCCACTGAAGATGAAAAAAGGAGTCCCTACGTGATGTGTTCTGACCAATATGCCGCAGAGAAATAGTCTGGCCACCACATTGTGCACACAAGCTGAAGTTTCCCAACCATCTTCAAAGGCAGTAAAATGCATTACAGTAGTCCAATCATGATCTGACTATGGTATGGGCCAGATCTGCAGCCTTCAGGAAAGACCACAGTTGATACACCTGCTGAAGATAGGTGAATGTACTCCTGGTCACAGGTGTGACCTAGGATTTAAAGCCAAGTGCTTAGACAAACAGGACTGCAGATTCACCAGTTACATCCAAATATCAGGGTGTTGTCTAGCTTGTGAAACCAACACCAAAGGTCAGATTGTTATGAACTGCAGTGCTTGGTTATTGTGTCCATTAAATAAATATACACAATTAAAAAGTGAGTTATGAAACTAGTCAGGAACTTCCTGACAGCAAAGTTAAGAGTGTGCACAGCTTTCAAAGGAAAGCTATCCTTAAAAAATATGAACACAAAAGGAAGACAGACCAGCAAAGACAGCTTGCTTTCCATTTCAGTGTGTCATTTGCCAGCAATCTAAATGGTTAGATGTCCATTTCAGACGAGCTTTAAAGTGATAGTTGCTTTCATTGAATCCCTGAGAATACTGTACAACTACCGAGTGTCATTATACAACAGGCTCATAAGCTGATTTTGTCCAAATCTTGCTTTACACGGTTGTTCGACAGTGAAGAGGCTCCCCCACCACCACCAGCTGTTTATATTCATCTACGAATCAGCAAAGATAGTTCAGTTAGAACTAAGCTTTTCTATGAGAGATTCCTTGAGTAGAAAGCATATTTAAATGCTCTACAAAAATATTAATCACTCAAATCAATTCTTAAAATTACAGAAACTGCAAATCCAGAGATTATGGAACACAAAAAAGGCTTACAGTTGGAAAAGATGATTTTGACAGGGTGTAGAAAATCGGGATGAAATACAGTTTGATTACTGGTGGTATTGTTTGTAGAGACTGCTGTTAATTCCTTTCTAGTCTAAAGCAATATTGTTTTTCCAAAGATCAGCCCGTATGAGTGAAAGCACATACATTAATACACCAGATGATCCACCAATGCCTCCCCTCCCCCCACCTCTTGAAAAGCTGCTCCACAAAGTAGGGGGACCCTTGGTGCAGGGGGAGGCCATGCTACAGCCAGGATGAAGTATCAACCCCACCCACCTACCCACAATACACAAATAGAAGTACTTCCTTTCACACAGGCAGATCTCTGGATCAAAGACAATGTAGTTTGTTTTTAACCCGTCTCACTACATAATCCAATGCACATTTACCTGTGAGTAAGTCCCACGATCACAGAGGGACGCATTTCTGAGTAAATATGCTTAGGATTGCACCGTATGTGTCTGTAGTAAGCTACCCTGAGCACTAGGAGAGGTGAGATGCAAAACCGCTTTAAAACACAAACGTGAATATAGTGTAAGTATACACTGCTAAATGGCTTTTAAATTATGTCTAAATTGGTTTTCATAAACTGTGTTTATGATTTTATTCTTGTGTTTTTATCTGTTTTTGTGTTTTACTGTTACCACTTTATCTATTAATATGATTGTTAACCATCCATAAATAATGTATGACGAGTTCTTGCAAAAAAAAAAAAAACCAACTCACATATGGGAGCACTGGTGGCAATTTTGCCATAAAGTTGTTTTTTTTACGTCTCAGGAGGAAGGAAAACATTTAGGGAGATACAACAGAAGAATACAGGAAGTCTACTCTTTCCTGCAGTCATGCATTCCTGTCAATATGAATTCCCTCCCCTTCTGCAGTTGGAAGGTACACAATCACGAACACATATCCGGCAGAAATATTCCAAAAGTTAAGGAAGGAAAAAGGACTTCAGGGATAATCTTAAAACAGCATTCAGAGAAATAAAGCAAAGCAATGTGCTTGAAGCATTGAAAACAGGGCTGGCAATAGCAAATTTTGACAAGGTTTTCTTCAGTTCTTGCAGCAAGATTCGGTACCACTCTCCGAGTTTTCAGATGTTCAAAAAGACCCTCAAGGTATCCTATATATGTGTCAGTCAGTGTGCTATAATGCCTACATTCCCCATAGCACATCTATTCTACAGATACCATATCCCTGGGATGTGGACGATATAGCCACATCATTTAGAAACAAAATTACTGCCGTCACAACCATTAGTGAGAGCAGGGCCAATGCCAGAGGTTGGCATTGTTGGGGAAACACCAAGGGACCGGGGCCCTCAGAAGAACCCACTGCTACTCATGGAGACCATCTCTATGCCCATAGTTTTTGTGGCAGGGGAGCTCTCTCAGAGCTCACCCAGGGAGGAGAGAGCCCAGGGAGGGCAGTTTGCTGGTGGCCCATGGGCATCAACTTCCTAGCTCTGAAGATAATAATTTGGATGGCAAAGGTGTTGTGGACCACATTTGGAACCCCCTAAAGTGCCCGATATTTAACACCCTTCAGTGTTCTATTGCATTCTTTCTGTGATCATTATGTTCCTAAGCCTCTATCAGCAGACCCTCTTATAGGGTGATCAACTGACAGAAGTCCAAAAGAATCTCTAAAGGAAACGGCTTCTCCTTTGGATCACTGATTTCTGTGTTCCAACTAATCTTTAGTAAGAAAGCCTACTCAGAACAACTCAATCAATGTGTTCGGTTGGTTGAAAACCATCCAGGTCACAAATTTAAAGCTATTCATTCTATCTGTCTGTGTCTCATCAATTTCCAGAAAAATTACTAATTATGTGCGCAAAGCATTACACTACTGTGTACTTTATATTGGAATTTAAATGTGCTGTATCTGTAATTACCGCAGAACACATTACTTTTGTGAGAAACTGGCATATAGCAGGAAACATCACTTTCTAAATGTAACGTGCCTGCAATCCAAAGCACAAAGCAGCATTAAAATCAAAGGAACTCAATCCTACATGCTTCTCAAGCTATACAAGGGTGAGTATTCCACTAGTTTGTTCACATATTTTTGTCTGATCTGTTTCCTAAAAAGCATGCCCAAAAGTAAGCGGTGAAAGAAACTACTGTACTCCAGGTCAGACTTCTTTGAGGTAGAATAAAAGTAACCAAACTCACAACACTGCTGCTCATCTAGGTCGCTATGCACTGAAAGGTGATTACAGACAACAATTTAGTAAGTGGGAACTCACCAAGGGGTGCAGACCACCACTTTTATGTTAGAATAACCCTCCCACATTTCATCAATATAAGGGCACTCCAATAAGGGCAATATAAGAGGAGGATTCCGAACATGCAACTCTCACTTGCAATTTGCTGCAGTACAGCCGTGGGAATACTGTAGCGTAACTGAGTGCCAGAGCACATGCTTTGCATACACAGGCGATCTTGAGTTCAATCCCAGCCGTTTCCAGATAGAGCTGATCACTGGCGTCACTGCAGGGGGGGCGGAGCTCTAAGTTCCGCCGTGGTCCGACCCTCCGTTACACGGGAGAACGAAGCGCCCCCGCCCCTCGCTTTCAGAGCCATTCGGAGCGTTGCTTTCACCGACTTGAATGGCCCCGAAAGCGAGGGGGCGGAGGGGCGAACCACGGCAGAACTTAGAGCTCCAACCCCCCCTGCAGTGACACCAGTGGGGCTGATAAAGACCCATATCTGAAACCCTGAGGAGTCAATCTTTTATTGAGGATTGTGACGTGAAAGATGTATTGACAGCCCAATCCTGTGTAACTCTTGCACTGGTGTAGCAGTACATCCACCGGTGTAAGAGCACTTATGCCAGTGTAACTTGCTGTACGCTGATGGACGCGGAATGGATGCGAGCGTAACCCTCCTCAGATGCCGCACATGCGCAGTTCAGACATGGGACATTTGCCGGTGCAATTCCCCCGGTGTAGGGGGCATTCCGGTGGTGTTTTAATGCCCCTTGCGCTGGCAGAGTTGCACCGGTGGCCGTCCCGTGTCCGAACTTTGCATGTGTGGCATCCAAGGGGAGTTAAACCTGTGTCCGTCCCGCATCTGTCAGTGTACGGCAAGTTACAGTGGCCTAAGTGCTCTTACACCGGTGGATCTACTGCTACACCAGTGCAAGAGTTACACAGGATTGGGCTGTGAGAGTCTTACATCCAGAATGGCAGTATTCTTTTTATTTTTCCACACACAAGAATACATACCAAATAGATTACACACTTATTTCTGAAGCTGCTACCCTCTATTAGTGATGCCCAGATGGTCCAGACTATATGATGCCAAGATTACAGACCTAGCTGATCACATTTTATTGTTTCAACAAAGATGTTATGAACCTTCCAGAGGCTGGAGGACAAGAATCAGTACTACAGAACTCTCAGTGGTTTGGATCCAAATACCCAAGGAAGTTTCTACGTTCACATTAGGTCAGAATGTCATTACACTAAATGCACAGCTGCTACAGAAAAAAAAAAACCGACTGCATGCTGAATTCACCTCTCTTCTTTTGTTATCTCCACGACAACTTATTCATGCCCTGGTGAGATAGGGTTTCCCCTAGGGTTGCCAGTTTGCCTAAAATGACTCTGTACATCCAGCATTTTTTCACTTTTTTCTCAAGGGAACAGACACACAAATTAACCACAGGACAATTTTGAGCCACCGCTGCCCTCTCTCTCTTTATCTTTGGGCTCCACCTGGTACCAATTTTTTTTTCTTCCATTTTTGAAGGATTGATGGTCCTGACATCAGCAGGCCTCGTCTCAGAAATCTCAGGGTTTTGCATGTATAACGTGGCCAGTGGCCACCCTGCCTCCCCCACCCTCCAGGCTGAGGGCAGCAGATGGCATGGAATGAAAGCAGAGGAAAACACAAACGCATCTTACAAGATGCAGATAGGTTGCCCTGAACCTAACGGGGGGGGGGGGGGAGAAGAGAAGGAAAATTCAACCTGCAGTTGCCATTTTCAGGGGCAGTCATGTGTTTATAATATAATAATATATAATATACAATATTTTCTTGGTCTTTGGATTTCTTTGGAAATATACCGCCTTTCTTGGTCATTGGATTTCTCCTCTGACTTTAATCCAAGGCGGTGTACATGGGCAGGCTTGTGACAGGTTTAATGTCACATGTAGTTCTAAGCAGCTTTAAATTACTTGTCAGTCGGGCATCAGCCACGTGCCAGGGTTCAGGAAGCTCATTTCATCCAGCTGTGGTTTGGTTTTTGTATAATATATAGGATTGAGGAACAACAATTCTTACACTTTTGTTTTTGCACAGAATGATTTTGTAAGATTTGGGAAATCCCTCTCAAACCCTTTCATGGATAGCCCTACTGAGCTGGGCACACTAGCCCAGAAGGGCGATGCTCAGATCCAGGAGCTTCCCTGGGCTTAGGCCAATACAATACACCTCCCACACAGACCTTCCTGAGGGGACACACTAAAAGAAAATCACCATCACTGACCTAAATCACATAAGCACTACATGCCTCACAAACTCTTCTTGTGCTCCCTGCTACAGTGGAGCAGCCAAGGCAAGGGGTGCAGATAGATTCCTTCATTTCATTTATGTCCCACCGTTCTTCCATGATGGAACCCAAGGTGGCATATACAGTGCAGGCTTCCCAGGCAGTCACCCATCCAGGTACTCACCGGACATAGACTTGCTTAACTTTAGGGACGGTGGCTGTATCAGATGGCCTCAAATTGTGCCCTGAGCCTGGCATACACTCTTCCATGCCTTCTTCCGAGGTAAACCTAAAACACCTTCCTGAGCTTACTCTACCTGTCCTTCCTAAGCAGCTTTTCCACCTGCTAACAGCAGCCTCCTCTCACTAGAGTTCTTGAGAAGATTGGCAGTGTCTCTTCAGATGGCCCGTCTCCTTCCTCTTGTAATTTGTCGTTTTGCTAAGTCTCCAGTGAATGAAAAGTGCTCAGGCTATGCCATCCCTGTCTACTAAGCTTATGAAGGGCCCTAAAGCAAGATGGTGGTGGAGAGAGGCATTGCTCGGTGTATTTTAGAGTCGGCCACGAGACACTCAGGGTGACCTTTTTCTCATAGCCCGGGTGCAGCGCAGTGGGTGCTCCACAGCTCCCCTGGCTGGTTTCCACCGCTCCCTGGGGAGCCATGGCTCAGTTTGGGAACCATGGCACCAGAGGCTCACATCTTATAGATGTAAGAAAGGCTCTTACAGAAGAGTTACAGGACTCCTTTGCATTGCACTTTGGCAAACAGGGTTAAGCTGCTAGGACAGCAATCGTCTACTAATAATTCTGCTTAAATTGGATATTTTATGTTTAATGATATAAACAGGCTCTCCTCCCACTTTCTGAGCTTTTGAGATGGGCAAACTAGATATAAATAGCGCAAATAAATATCCTGCTAAGTATCTATGCAGATTATTAACATCTGCATAGAGACATGGCTTAACACAGCATGCTCTGAGAGGGGAGAGAGAGAGAGAGAGAGAGAGAGAGAGAGAGAGAGACAGACAGACAGACAGACAGACAGACAGACAGACAGACAGACAGACAGACAGACAGACAGACAGACAGACAGACAGACAGACAGACAGACAATGTGCGAGTGTTTAAAATGGTGTTACAATTCTAGTAATAAGGTTTGACCACTGTATACGAGGCACTCTTAATAAAATGCTGAAGATTCAGAGAGGACGGCACCCGCTATGAGGCTTGGAATATTTGTTGTTGTTGTTCAGTCGTTAAGTCGTGTCCGACCCTTCGTGATCCCATCATGAACCATATCCCGCCAGGCCTTCCTGTCATCCACTACCTTCCTGAGTTCGCTCATTTTCATGTTCGTTGCATCGGTGATGTTGTCTAACCATCTCATCCTTTGCCTTCCCCTTCTCCTTTTGCCTTCAATCTTTCCCAGCATCAGAGTCTTCTCCAGAGAGTCCTCTCTTCACATTAGGTGGCCAAAATATTTGAGCTTCAGCCTCAGTACCTGTCCTTCCAGGGAACAGTCAGGGTTGATTTCATTTAGGATTGACTGATTTGATCTCCTGTACTACAGTTCTAAAACTGTTCCAGGACAAACCAGGCAGGACGTCTGGCTCAGTTGGTTAGAGCATTCGTCTCACAAATGCCTGAAGATCTGCAGGACAGCAGTTCAAGACAGCCGGAAGTCTGTCAGAGAGCTGCTGGCACGCCGAGCTGATAAACTGCAGAGCCTCTGTGAGGGAGTGGAGCTGCAAGCTGAGCACTAGAGTGGCAGTCAAGGTTGCCTGTGTTAGCTGAAGCGTGCTGAGGCGAACGTCAGAGAGAGCGAGAGCTGGACTGTGAAAGTAACATCTTGAATGAAGGGTTCTATGAAAGATTAGAACGTTATTATATTGTAAAAACCCTTGGGGGTTTAGAACAGCCTGCCCATGTACACCGCCTTGAATAAAGTCGGAGGAGAAATCCAATGACCAGAAAAGCGGGATATAAATACTGTGTGTGTTGTGTAATTATATATTATATATAGTCAGTGACATCCACAAGTTCGAAGATGTGGCTCTTAAAGTCATAAGACACTTGCTTATTTTAAAACCAGGGAGACAAAAGGGTTTGTTGGCAAAGGACTTGCAGAGGCAGAAGACTGGTATTTATTTATTCCCTCCATAAGATAGAAGCCTTCTCACACGTCATGGGAATATTGGCACAGACTGAATATATCCACAAAGGGGGAGATTCTTAACACAGCTGATCTGTATTAGAGCTCCTGTGCCGGAGACAAAGAGCATGCTTCATCTTTTGTCAAGAATTTCATTCCCTGTAGGCTACGTAACGTATCACAGCCGTGCGATACGTACGCTGTGACAGGAGGAGATGTGCTGTTGACACTGAGAGAAAGTTCTTATTTTAAAATAAATATTGGATCTATCTAGTTTTAAATGCTAACATTTCACAAGCACACGGAGCAGTCACTCATTCAAGGAACTGCTACAGTTCCTTGCAAGATCTAAGCTAGATGCACTGGGCTAGCCCAGCGGTGAAGAGGCTCAGCTGCAAATCACGAGTTCTCTGGTCCAAATGTTGCATCTGCCACAAACTCACCAGGTGGCATTAGGCAAGCCACACCCTCTCAGCCTCAACTGCAACACGGGGATAATAATACTTACTGTATAGGGTTGTTGTAAGGACTATATCAAGATCATATATGTAAAGCAGTCTGCATACTCAAAACGTATTATGCACAGGACCACCGTGTGCGTGTGTGCGCGCATGTGCACACACGTCCATTGTGCATTTTCCCCATTCACATAACAAGTGGGATTGGGGGTGGAGTCTATATAAGGAGGAGTGTGTGGGGTAGAGGCACTAAACCCATCTCCTCCCTCATCATACCTTACTGCAGTCTGTCATTTAAGCCCCCCCCCTCTCTCTCTCTCACACACACACACACACACACACACACAAAGGGGAAGGATCTCCTTTTTTTTTCCAAGTCACAATTCCCAAAATAAGCTCCTCCCTTTCCCACCCCAAAGTACATTTTCCAAAGTACAAAAATAAGCCCAAAATCAAAATCAGAGACAGAAAGACTCCAAAAAAAATTACAATTTAAAATCCATGTTAATTAACACTTAATTAACTGCTGATGGGCCAGATAAGGGGCAGGGATTGGCATACCCCCAGCAAGAGGTCCGCGTACCCCTAGGGGTACCCATATCACAGGTTGAGAACCCCTGCCTATGGCACATTTCAGCAACCATTCTATGATGTGTGTGTGTGTGTGTGTGTGTGTGTGTGTGTGTGTGTGTGTGTGTGTGTGTGTGTGTGTGTGTGTGTTTAAGCGACAATGATAATTGGGATTGGGTGTACATTTGCATGGGCAAGCCTTGCATGTATACACCACATCACATCATGCCCAGGTGGGGCGGAGAGCATATGCAAACCCACTTCACAACCACATACATAAGATTTCTGAATGACCATTCTGTGGCTTGGGCCCAAGACATAGTTGGAATGCGTCAGGAAAACGCAAACCAAAGTCACCAACAGAAAGCTCAGGTTCTCTTTCACAAGCTAGAGTGCACAAATGGCAGAGTTCATGAATGTAAGCTCTTTTGGCTATTCTTGAGGATATTAACTATACTGAGCCAAAGCATACAGAATAAAGAGAGGATGATCTGTTTTACCAGACCAGCTGGGGTGTTGGTGAAGGAGCATACAGTTTTCCAAGTTACAAAAAACTCATAGACAAAGGAGAAAAATAGCCAATTCGAAATTCTTACCCAATTCAGAAAGAGATCACCTTATGCAATCTGTAATTCTAAACAGAGGCCAGCATAGCCAAAAAGATCCATAAAGGGGAGTGGTGTTTTTCCAATGTATTGTACATTGTTATAGTATATTCACATGACGTTTATGAGTCAATTGGGTTTTAATGAGATATATCTGAATTCAGGTTGTGACAACAACACCTTTATACAGGGAAATTGTCAAGGAACAAAAACAAACGAAGTCTGGAAATCCCCCAGAATCTCTTCCACAGAAGTGCCATGTTCTAATTACCTATGCAGGCACCACTTTGGGAAAACAAAATTAGAAAAAAGAGCAATCCTTGTGGTACCAATAATTTGCATTTCTATAGTGCTTTCAAATGTTCAAACAGCTCAACATATGTCATCTGCTTGTAATCCTTGCAACAACTCTGTAAGGCGAGTATTATTATCCTCATGCTGCAGATTGGAAAAATAAGGGAGGGCATGAAGGCTGAGAGGGAGTGGCTTGCCTAACACCACCTGGTGGGTTGATGGCAGAGATGCGATTACAACTGAAGACTCCCTATCTGTAGCTCAGTCTTGTAGGCACTGTGCTATACTAAAATGTAGTCCCTGTCAATTTGTCCCTGTGCAAATTGTTTCTTATCCTCTTCTTCACATGCCTTTGAACTCCTCTGGATTCAGAAGCCCCACAATGCTGTGCAATACAATCTGACCAAATGCCAACTATGCAGACTAATCAACCAACGTCTTTCTAGTGAGTCATTCATACCCTACCCCTAGAAACCAACCTGTTACACATTTAAACGTTGGGAAAATACACTTCTTTCTGCCAAAGTGACCCACACAAATAGATGCAGTGAGCAATGCCATACGAGAACCTAACAATCATCTTTTCCTTCATTCATTCAGTGCTGTTTATCACCTGAATGACTTCTATTTTCCATTACGCTCAGGACCACAAAATGTCTCTTGACTTAATGTGCATCTTCTACCTTACGGTTTTTGCACTGCAAACACTCTTCACAATGTGCTCCATTCCTCGCCACAAACTGCCTTTCAGCAACAGGAAGCCAGCTAACTGGATCTTTTTCATTTGGCACAAGAGCCACCTGAGGTTGTTTTAACCAAGAGCTCAGCAAGGAACATTCCTGCCCAAGGGCCACCACACTTGACTGACAGAAAGGGGCAATTATCAGGTTAAGCTCTGCATAGATATTGGGGGTCATCAGTATATTCACCACAAAATGACCTTTGGAAAATTAGATTTGTTTAGTTGCAAACTTGAAAGAAATGCAAGTGGAGTAGGAAATACAATAGGTGACTTGATGTTGCTAGGAACAAAAATGAAAAGTCCACAGTAAAAATTGCTATTCATTCACACACAATAAAAGGTTGTCAACGTGCAATGATTTATTCATGCAGTAAATGAAGGTTATGCTCCCCTGGGCATAGCAGCTTGCGAACTGAGACCTATCCGTCAAGACTACTTAAACAATATCGATAGTTCGTTTATGACATTACCATACCCCAGTTAAATTGGCATAAGAGAAGAAAGAGCCAGAGCTATAAACTCGAACTACTCGTTTCCCAGGAATAAGTTAACAAAAAACCAACAGCACACAAAACATTAATCCTGGTTCTACCTAAAATATCTGACAAGGAGGAAGAAGGTAATTAGTTATAATATTCTCTGTCCCAAATGCATGCCTGTATCTTTTTGAAAGCTGAAATGAAAGCCAGCTTTTGCTACAGACCTCTTTAGAAAAACTCACCCAAGTTATAATTTATTCACCATCTGAAAAGAAATCCCCAGTGTACAAGATAGCTACAGACTGCTGATGCTATACAAAACCTAGAGCGTGTCATTAGTTCAAATAGTATCAGGTATTCATTGCTTGAAAGGGACAATATGTGTGTGCTCATTTGGATTTACAGCCTACCCTACCCTAATCCAAAGGGCTCAAACCTGGCTAAAGCAAGCATTCATTTCTAAAGTTTTAAGAAAATTTTCTCCACTAGTGCTTAAATACTACTCTATCTACAAATCATTCCCTGTGCGTGTGCGCGTACGCGTGCTAAGACATGGAATTACAGGGAAGAAGTGCAATCCAAAAGCCGGTAATAGTTTAAGAATGACTGGCTAAAAAGTCAGAAAACAAGCAGCAGCACACATGAATGTTATCCAGAACTCATTTTAGGTCGGATGTTAAGAAGTGGTGGGAAAAAGGTAGGCATAATAGAAAAGTCCCAACAGTTGTAAAGTGGAATGCAGAAGGTATTACTGTATTTGTTTGGGTATTTATTTATATAACATCTATGTCCATTATGAAGTTTTATGGACCAATCTTATCAACCACGTGGGCCGCAATGTCGAGCGTTGCAAAGGTGCCAGAAAGCACGTTAGTGACTACTCTAGATGAGAAGGTGCAGAGGTCTGCGCCGCCTCCCTGCCAGACAGTGGAGAACCCTGCGCTGAAGAGCAGGTAAGTGCCACTCCGAGCGTTGCAGGGCGTGGATCAGGCCCGGGGGGGGGGGGGGTCAGCAGGAAAGGCCTCCACCATATCCTATCCTCCCTCCCAGGCCTCTTCCCTCGACACAGGGTTGCTCGGTTCTGCTAAAGAGCTGGCGTAGAACCGAGTAACCCTATTGCCACAGATGGAGGTTTACCTGAGGTAAATGGGCAAATGCCCGCTTACCCGAAGTAGACCCCCAGCCACCTCCTTCCCTGGATACGATGCAAGGTGTGCAGACAGCTGCACAGCTAGGTAAAAGATATTTTGCACCAGGAGTGCACCAAGACAAGTAAAAAATCTCATGGTCACTTGGATCTGTCTCTAGCACTAGACAGAACACAGACTCTGTTATAGGGCAGTCCCAGAATGTCACCTCTGGTACATCCATTAGACACCTATGAACTCAAACGTTTTGAGTTTTTGAACACAGCCAACAATCCTCATTGCTTTAGAGAAGAGTTTTTAAAGGGTTTAAGGCAACCTTTCCAGTGGAGAAACTTTGCGAACTGTCCTATTCCCAATCTGTACTTCCACTGAAAAACTGTTATTGTCCCACAGATCCCATTCAGCCTCTCTCACTTGTACTTCAGTGTTCAGCAAACTGGGATAGCAGGGACCTGAATAAATTTTACTGGCAAAGTTTGTGTCCACAATCCATAATGGTCTGCATCACTTCTGAAATTTACCTAATTCTGCTCACAGGAGCTGTTCATAGTTTTCAGTTTCCTCGTTCCAGTATGTGTTGTTGGTGGTGGTGGTGTTAACAGTCTCCTTGCCAATGATGTTTAACGGAAATTGAACCTGAGGTTCTCCCCTCCATGCAAATCAGATGCTGTCCTGCTAAGCTATGGCTCCTCCCCTGAAAACTACTAGGTTTTAAACACACAGACTGAGTAATGTGATTCTTTACGTGTAAAGATTCTATTCTGAAACTGCATGGGATTTCAAACTACTGAATAGTTGATACAGTAATCATCATATTCTGATCACACAGCATTTTGAAGAGTGCAAATAAGCAGATTACAATAGATAGCTTAGTCTGAAAACATTGTTTTCAAACTGTGTTTTGGGAACCCTGAGCTTCCTTGCGAAGTTATCGTGACTTTCTCAGCAAGACGACAAATTCCCTTAAGGATATCTTGTTCACCACTCGTGTATTAAGTGTGTTCCAGAGTGCACTCTTGGTTCATGTGGGGTGATAGTGAAGCCCAACAGGCCTGAATGTACTGCCTGGAACATGTCCCAGAAATCTCTGCAGTGAAAAGGGGTTGCTCAGTACTGAGTCAGTAGCCAGGCCAAAGTGAAAAAGAGGGAAGGAAAGAAGATTTGAAACCGCTGCTCTGACTGCTTGCAGTAACGAAGTTCAGCCCTTTGTAATAGGCACTTTGAGAGCCAACGTGGTGTGGTTGTTAGAGTGCAAGACGAGGACCAGAGAGACCGGGGGGTTAAAATCCCCTCTCAGCCATAAAGCACACTGGATGACAGGGCCTGACATTCTCTCAGTCTAACCTACCTCATAGGGCTGTAATATTATATCCTAACTAAGGTGAGGGAAAAATAGATATGCTGCCCTAAGGTCCTTGAAAGAAGGGTGAGACGACGATGTAGTAGTAAGAAAAAAATTAAACGTTCACTGTTTCAGTAATCTTGCATATTGGAGAATCAATGCTGTCATCTACAAGAGCCACCTAGTGAGATAGTGGTGGAGTCAAAACCTGAACCAGACAGTCCTCGACTCACAGTTTTCACATCTAGCTCATTATTGAGCTACAACCACTAAAAGCAGGATCCAACGTACCACATACAAACAAAACAAGATGCAAGGCTGAACACAATGAGATGTTTGCCAAGTGGAGAGGGAAACAATGCTGAACCCGAGTATCAAGTAAAAACCTCAGTTTGGCCTCTAGTCACCTCAAAGAGCAACAAACAGGAAATCCTTCCCATATGCAGTTCATTTATTTATTTATTTATCACATTTTTATACCACCAGTTCTCTAAGGAGCTCAGGATAGTGAACGTAGCTGGTCTTTCCTTTTGTCCTCACAACAACCCTATCAGGTAGGTGAGGCTGACAGATAGTGACTGGCCTAAGGTCACCCAGGAAGCTTTGTGGCTTAGAGGGGATTTGAACCTGGATCTTCCAGGTTGAAGTCGAACTCCACAACCACTACTACACCATCCTGGCTCTCAGTTCACTTATACCACAGTACAAATACTTTGTCTTACCTTCACTTATGACAGGGCTTGTCAACTTTTTTTTTTTTGGCGGCATAACTGCCACCATTTGTGGTACTATTTTTGCAACTCAAGTACCACCACCACTCCCAGAGATGGCGGCTGCGCACAGGAGTGGACAGATTGCCTCAAGGCTGGGGCTTCACCCTACGCCCTCCTCTCCCAAACTGTACCTCTTTTGAAGGGCCAGGCACAGCTATATGCCCTGCCCCAGACATCCCCAATCCTAGTGGGGTTGGATCAGGCATGGTTGAGTCACATGGTCACCATGGCAGTGGGCCCAAGCAACACCTGCCATTCTGTGAAGTCCCGCCAATTGAAAAGCACTGGTTTATGTCACCTGCTGGTAGAACTATAAAGCAAATAATACAGACTGAGCAGACTGACTTTAGTTGTGAAGTACTTAGCAATTCAATGAAATATCTGCAGTTTACGAAACAATGCTGTTAATTAACATATCCGAGAGAGATCACATATTTAAGGCTACAAACCTATATAACACTTTCCTGAGAGTAAGTCCAACTATAATGGGACTTGCTTCTGAGTAGACATGTATAGAATTGTGCTGTAAAGTTAGTTGTGGGACGCTTCTCCAGCTTGGGAATTCAGAAAGCAAGGAATCTTTTAGCAGTGTTCTTTTAATGTGCCAGACGACACTATTCCAGATCTATTTTCTTCTACCCTTCAGTATCCAAAGGATTATGACAGCAGGCTCAGGATTAGTCTATTTTTCTGGCTGCTGACTTTGTTGACTTCCCTAGGATATGCTGAAAGCAACTTGCAACCATTAATTCCCATGAGCCAGATCAATTGATAAAATGGAGTATTAGTTTACAGTTCTGTACTGTCGCCTGCTGTTCATTGTTGAAGAGATTAGCTTTCCTTACAACATACTTGTTTTCCCCCACCCCAGAGTGTCAGATGGATGGCACTTAACTGTAATATGTGGAATTGCACTAAATACAAGAGAAAGCAAGTTTTAGAATTAGGAAATGTCATAAGCATATCTCTCTCTCTCTCTCTCTCTCTCTCTCTCTCTCTCTCTCTCTCTCTCTCTCAACACACACAAACAGGGCTTGAATTTACATTATGAATTCTTAATTCATAGCAAACACCTGTTTCTTTATTAAAACAGTGAGTCTTTTTCAACACCTGAGAATTCAAAAAGGTAGCACAAAGACAAATTAACAATTACAAATACAAAACAATAGTTCAGTATTACTAATACAGGAGGTAGGTTCACATAATCAACTCACTATGGTTAGTTAACATTGGGAATACAACCTTAAACCTAATTAGTCATGCTGCACTCCCTCCTCACTCTCCTTTTATCTCCTAAGCTTTCATACTTTCTTTTTCCAATTTCTTTTTCCAATTTCCTTTCACTAACAGCTTTGTGACTCACATGAAGTTGAAAACTGTATTTTAACTCTGGCTTCCAAACTAGAATGTTAAACCAGAGATTAAAGTTGGTTTAACGTTACGGCTTGTAAACCAGAGTTAAACCACAGTTCCCAACATTGCATACACTACGAAACCATGGTTTAACATATCAGGAAGCGAACATTACTGCTTTGTACAAGAGCCAAGGGGAGGAAGGAGGGAGTGCTTGGGCTTGTCAGGCTTAAGATTGTGTTCATGATCCTAACTAATCACAGTTAGCTAATCATGTGAACCCACCCAATGAAATATATTTATATTGACACAGACACATCTTTTTCTCTTCAGGACATTCTAGAAATCAAATATTAAGGAATTTATTTGACTATCACTGGGTTTGGGAGATTACCACCGGTATGTCAAAAATCACCTACCATGCCTTACCTTTCAAATCCCTGTATGAAAAGATGGCAATACTTTTCCAACTACTTGCTCAAACAGCTTTAGATGCAAGGAAGAGGCAAGAAGCACATCTTCATGAGGGTGTAGAGGATTTTCTGCCTCTATCACACATGACTACTTTCTCTCTATTGTACAGTGCTGGATATCTCCACACTTTGATAACACCATAAGGCCTGTAAGGGTAGGCCAAAACAGATGCAGCGGTGAGCAAACGTACCCTTCTCCCTTTCTCTTTGCTTCACTCTTTTTACTGGGTAATCTGGGAATGAGCTAGGAAAAGATACTTCACTGCCACCACACGAAGCTTGTACAGAGAGAAGGTGGTCACCTTAGGAACACCTCCCCTCCCAGGTGAACAAAACGTCCCCACATCCAGAGGTCTCCTTAAAATGAAGCCATATTGCAATGCAACTGATCTAGTAGACAGAGCAATCCATTTTCTCCCAAGTGAACTGAGATCCAGGCAGGCAAACCACAAAAGTGAAAGACATTTATTAAAAGGCTGAAAAAGCAAAGTAACTGATGGTAAAATGCAAGGGATAAAAACCAGGTACTGATCAACTAGCAAAAGGAGAAAAGGGGAGGGGGCACACAATGGCAAGGATGCTAAAAGGAACGCAATTTTTTTTTAAAAAAAAAAAACAACAACCTCTGACGTGACTACCTGGGTATTTTCCCCACCCTGTTTATTCACATTGTCCATGATTCTGATCCTAGCATCCACACATGCAGTCAGGTAGGTGGGCAAGCCACCGAGAAGCGTCAGTTGATTCTAAGATCAGACCTGGGCAAATGCACCAAGGAGTGTGTGACCCTGCTTATTATAGTCTATGAATGTTAGGTTTCACCTGTCGGACTGAATACTGTGGGGAGTTATTGAAATTCCTGCTCTTGGAAATTAGGTGGACTTCATGGTCCAATGAACTGGTTCAGAATCAGGTCCTTTGTTTACTGCTCAGTTGGGGAAGAAGATGATGCTCAAGTAACAACAGAAGATCATTACTACTGCACCAGGATGGCTCAGCAACCTTTGTAGGATGCAGAGGCATCACAAAAGCTTTGGAGTGCTATAGAAGGTCCAATACAGGTGGAAATTACACAAAAAACAAAGGGTGAAACCAGGCATTTTCACCACCAGGTTGTTCAGGGGAAAGAGAGAGCCATATCTGCTGGCCCCATCCCCCAATTCCACATGTTGGATGTTAGCAAGAAGGAGCTGTATATACAGAGGGCAGCACCTCCATGTAGTCAGGAACCGTGAAGCAAGCAGGGTTTCCAAATATATGGAGGAGCTGTAAGCAAACAGAATCCATTCATATTAACAGCTGCTTCAAGCACATAAGGGGCATGTTCATGGTCCAGGAACCCATTTCCTGAACACACGTAGGAGAAAATGAACGAACAATGCTCATATCCCAGAAGTTCTGTATTTTCAGGCAGGTACACCATGTAGGTTGATAATGTCCTACCTGTGCACACTGTTTCTAACATTTGGGGAATATGTTGTGTTAATCAGTGCTGGATGCACTGGCAACCTTCTGATGGCCCACTGGAGCAATGCCACTGGTACTGAGAGTTCAGCGGCTGGGCTGGCCAAGTGGCTCTCTAATGGCCATGGGTCCTTAGCCAACACCCAATTTGACTAATCTCTGGTAACACTCTTAGCATTAATATTATGCACAATGTTCGTCTTGGACCCTACAAACAACACATGCCATGCCAGAGGACCTCACCTCAACCAATCAGATCAGCCTTCAGCAGAACACAAGGGCCTGCGGTGAGAAAGCGAGCAGGAAAGACCCATTGGGCCTGCAATTGTGAGCAGAAAAGGATAAACAGGTGGTCAAGTAGCTAATCCGACAGAATGTTTGGACAGTAGCTGAATGGCTTGAATTCAATCTTTCATGAGGTCAGTAGAATCTCTTCCAACATACACAGCTGTATTATGGTCACAACTTTTAAGCACGTGGTTGGGGCAAAGCATGTATCGCAGCAAACGTTAACACAGATTAAACTTCAGACAGAAAGAAACAAACACAGAAGTAATTAAAAGCAACTTAGGGTAGTTGTCCAGAGAAAACCACTTTTCTAAGCACACTTTTATTATAGCATTGCTATCCACAATTCTCAATAATGCAAGTTCTCATTTTCCATTGCACTGCCCACAAAGGCCTTTTGTTTTGTTATTTAGAATACTTGTGGCACATTCACACTCCTGTGCTCTCTCTGTGCGTTCCAAATAAAACTGCCTGCCAACTCTCTAAGCTTCCAGAATGCTTTCTCAACAACAACCTGGGGAGTCTGCAAGCTTAAATATTCTACAAGCCAAATGCAGTCAAATGTGGTTCTACCTCAATGCAACACTTAAATCAGATTCCCCCCCCCCACAAACATTCCCATTTGTCACCTACTCTGTAACAGAGGGAGGTGTAGGCAGAAAGCATCCATCACCTGAATTTGTCTAACTTGAATACCTAGATGGCACTAATGAGACAGGAACAAGAGTCCCCAACATGCACACAATAGCAGGTTTTTACCGCTACCACTATCTAATGTAACGTATGTGATGCAATAGCTCCCTAAACAGAGAAATTATAAATCTAAGGCAGCGTTTCCCAACCTAATCAGAGGCCCGTGTACCACCTACAGGGGCCTCCTAGAGGCATCACTATGGTGCGGGCGGTACCATAAGTTCCACGCCGTCCTAGTCCCCGTTTACTCCCCGGTACGAGGTGGCCCCGCCCCCTCGCCATCAGAGCCATTCAGTGCGGAGAAGGCAACAGGCAGGAGAGTAAAAGAACACATGTACAGGGGAGACTGTGTTGGCAAGCCTCACCCTCCGATCAACAGCATTCACCTGAATGGGCTGAATAGAGTCATCGCATATTCAAATATATGCACATAGGGTTCCTTGGTGAAAATTCCTAATTTCCTGACATTTTTTGCATATTTTTCTCATGTTTCGGACCCTTCTAGCACCTCAGAGACTTCTGTGATGCCTCAGCATCATGAAGAGGCTGCTATGTCTTTCAGAGCCAGTAGCCATGATTGCCCTATTGTGGTGGTGGTAGTAATTGTTCGAGTTCCTCCTTCTTCAACTGGATGGGAAACAAAAGAACTTGATGTGAAGTCAATTCATTGGACCATGAAGCCTGCCTGATTTCCAAGAGCAGGAAGGTCAAGAGGCTCAGGCGACCCGCCCCAGTACCAAATCGAAGGGTAAAGCAGGGTTAACACTCACAAGCTATATAAAGCAGGATCACATATCCCTTTGCCAATGTCAGAAGCATCTAATGTTTCAAGGGGGTTTTGCCTGTTCACCTTGCTACAAGTGTGGACACAGAACCAGGACCCTGAAACAAAATAAGTAGGTTACGGGTGGAACCCAATTAGTCATGTTTTGTTGCTGCTTGCCTTTTAACAGCCTTGCCATCCTTTATAACTTGCCCCTCCAACCTTTTCCCTTTGCTAGTTCATCAATGCCCTGCTCTTATATCCTTTGCATTTTTCCCTCTATTGTTTTGCTTTTTCAGCCTTTTAATTAACTTGTTTTACTGTTTACCAGCCTGCTCTCAGTTCACTCAGGAGGGAGTGGGTTGACCCGTCTACCAGACCACCCATCTTCTGCTACTGATTGGTTTTAAGGGACCCCTGCAAAAGCCCTTGGGATTCTTTGTTAACCAGAAAGACTTTCCCAAAGTGGTCTGTCTGACCTCTCTAGCTTTGGTGGCAGCGAAGACTACCTTTTCCCAGTTCAATATCAGTTTATTCAGTTCTAATGGATGAAGAAAAGAGGGGGAGGTTGGTACCGGTCACTAACTGCTAGGCACTGTATATATAGTGAGAATAGGGCTATTGTGTGATGGCTTTCCAACTTGAATGAGATACCCAATATCACAGATAGGAAAACTATAGAGGAAGTTCTGTATGGGAAGCAGAATAAAGGTACATACAGCAAAACGGAGAGAGACCTGCTTTTCAAACTGTATTTACACTATTTTGGTAAGCCGCTATTAGAAACCACATATCTATTGAATGCGATGATTTTATATCTCCATCCAATAGATGCCAGAACAGAAAATGCTGGCTTGTCAATTTTACTGCTTTTTGAAATTATATATAAAGATATTGGTTTGAGCTGCTTACAACCTTTATTTATTCAGAGAAACAGTATCCCTCGAGGCCTATTAACAGTAATAGAGCATGAGAATTTCCTTCTATAGTACTTCATGTTGAAGCTAATCGTGCTTTATTCTATCATTCTAATCTCCTAGGTGCAGATCATTAGATAACGATATTAGGTTCAAATAACTGGATATTCAACACAACACCACACAAAAAACGGCAGCGATAAAAGACATATAGCTTTGGGGTTTCATGATCTTGTTATAATTTACACAGCTCCTTCTTTTTGGGTGCTAGAAGGGCAGAATTGTGAACAGCCCCAAAAGAGAGCTAAGGCGTGACATCAGCATTGCGTTAGCTTCATGCCAGCTCTCAGGCCAATCAGGCGGTGGAGCAAGCCTAGGCCTCCACCCACTGTCAACCTTCTTTCCAGCAAGCTCGGCACACACTCTCCTACCCTGTTTCAGTATGGAATTAGCTGCTCGCTTTAGGGCCAAGTAGGAACATTTTCCAGCTGCTGCTATTGGCTTCTTAGTGGCTGGTTTTTCACCTGCTCCATACAGATGTCTGCCTGGACAGATTCTTACTGGATAGTTCTTTAATTAGTGTTTTCCTCAAGTGTGAGTAGTGAGGAATCACCTTAGAACAGCGTTTCTCAAAGTTCTACCCAGTGAGGAGAACTTAGAGTGCTTGTGGGGGTGGAGCTGGTGGTGATCCTGAGGATCGCCACCACTGTCGGGGAAAAAAGCACCCAAAAATGGGACTTTTTTTTACTCACCGGGGCTTCAGGGGTGTGCGGGGAGGCCTGCATGACCCTCCACAGGCTTCCCCAATCTTCAGATCGCCGAAAAACAGCGATTTTAGAACACTTCTGGTTTTCGCTGCCCCTTAAGGGGGCTGGGGAAACATCCAGTTCTCCTGGTTGGTCGCAACCCACCAGTTTTGAGAACCACTATCTTAGAATATGACTGGTGAACATCTGGAAGCACTGTTAAAATGGCCCGGCAGGGTTTGGGGGCACATCTGGGAATGAACACCCTTTGGGGAATTTCCTGTCTCACCCACTCAGAATACTTGAGTTCGGATAATTCAGGCAGTTGCCTCCCTCAATACAGTCAACTGCGTGGCTTTTAGGAGCGCAGTCATGTGACTGCTTCTGATCTCAGATCCTGGGTGGTTCACCCAAGCAGGGACAGGACAATAGCTAAGTCGATACTGAAGTTCACAGCACAATTCTATACATATAAGCATGCATGGGATTGCAGCTTCCAAGGCATACTATTCAACTCTCTTAGGGGGAGATTAAGAGTAACCTTGGTACATAACACACCAGAAACTAACTTTAATTTGATATTATAAAGATCGCAACAACTCCGCAGTCAATTTTGCCCCCCTCATGAAGCACTGAAATAAAGTTTCATTCACAGGCTTTTGTCATTGCTTGCTATTTTATACGCAAAACTAGCTGTGGATTTTTGGTTGTTGTTGATGCTGATAGGATCTGTTTATGATCATCTTAACAAAGAGAACTCAGGCTTCCACAGGGATAGTAAGTGCAACTAGGAAAAATATGCCATAACCCGCTTTTAATCATCATATGATCATTGTTTTTCCAGAGCTGCTATTTTACATTTAACTGATATTGAATGCATCTGGTACTCCAGTAGCTCAGAGGCAAATGTAACATTGTGCTATTCTCATTATATCCTCTTACGTACTCCCTGTTCCCTCTTCCATCCTGTCCATGTACGATTCCAAATGGAGACACACACCAATCCTACCATAGAACTACCACCATATGTTCCTAGGGGTATGAAAAGCCTGAAGAGCTGATTTAGCATATTTTAGAACTTGGACAATAAGGTTAAACCATCTGTGAAAGTATAGCCTCGTACCTCAACGTCCTATGCCATTTATCTTAAACTACTGGACAGCCTATTTCTATCAGTACTCCCCAAACTAGCTTTTTGAGAATACTCAGTATCCTTAAAACACCTTTTTGCTGCAATGTCTAACAGTGTGCATCAGTCTTGGTGGTATATGCTTACACATATATGTGTAGGCATTGGCATTTTCAATCTAAAAAAAAGTCAAAAGTATTTCCCCAAATTAGCCAACATCACCAATTCCTGCTTACTAGAAAAGAGACAGTTATGAAATTTTAAGCTGCAAAATGGCTCAGAGAACTAGTTCAAAACATTACAGAATATGCGCACTCAGTACGGAAGCTTCTTATAATCACTTCAGACCACAGATGGGGGGGGGGGGAGACACGACACAGGGAATGCATGGATTGAAAGACTGAAAGCTTCCCCACAAAAACTCCCTGTATGTAAAAAGTAGAAGAAAAGAGCTCTAGCCTAGTCTTCTCCATAACATACTCATCTTCTAATCTAGGTACATGAAAGGATTTTTTTGTGGCAGAGTATTCAGACATGCAACTTCTTCCCCTGCTTACAATCTGAATTGGTAGACTCTTGGAATAGTTTTATCATGTGATCTGCTGTTTGTGTAGACCAGCATTTCTCAAAGTGTGCTCCTAGGAGCCCTGGGGCTCCCCGAGACCCTTCAGGGGCTTCATGAGCACACTGTAAGTGGCCGCCACCCTGCCTGGTTTTGCTCATCTGTCTCTCCCGCCACCCCTGTTTATGGCTCTCCTTCCTCATTCCCTTCTTGTTCTGGCTCTTCACTGGTATTCGGCATTGGGTTCAGCGCTGTGCCACTCTGTGCATGTGCTGTGGTTCTCCAAGACTCCATGAGTATGCCAGCGGGGCTCCCCAAGCCTCCGAAGACCAAAACGTTTGAGAACCGCTGGTGTCCCTTGCTGAGGTAATGCAAATTGATATGGAGACTCTATCAGATAAGTTTCTTTAGATGGCTGCCCATTCAATCAGTTGTCATTGGTTCCCTGAGCATTTGGGCCTGTTCTCAGAACACAGGATGTGGCTTGTGGGGTAATGTAGGGCTGCAATCACATAACACTTTCCTGAAAGTAACTTCAATTAAACTCAATGGGACTTTCTTCTGAATAGACATGCATAGGATTGCACTGTAGGTTGCAAAATGCTTTGTCTTCCAAGAACTTCTGCTCCCATTCTAAAATAAATATGTACTCTCATGCCTGTACCGCTTCATGGTCTTCAAAAATTGTTCTTGACCAAGCTGAATCTCCTGTAGCACGTGAAAATTCGAAGCACTCATTTGTGCTGAAGTAATTCAACAATTAAGATACTGAAAAAGTTTAACTTTTTGCTGAACGTTCAAAAGAGATAAGCATATTCTGATAATTATTTTTTCTACCATGGTTTTTTATGCAGCACTATCTCTATACAAAGAGCTTTAATGGAGAACAAGCAGCAAAGACAGGGTGTTGTCCTATATAGCGGATGCTCTAAAGTTAGTCAATAGTGAAAGACAACAGGGGAATACAGTTGTGGGCAAGGCTAGGGAATGTGAACAAATGTGGTTATTACATGTTAATTATATTCCTTAAAGGGTTAATTATACTTCATGGCATCAGACAACAGTATATGTCACTTCTCTCAATCCACACTGAAATAAAACTATCTTCTCGATAAAATATAGGGGAATCTATGCACTGCTTCACATACCACATAAACAGCAGAATGGCAGGACGTTCCAAAAATAAATTCTGCTTTGATCATGTGGCAGGTAGTTACAACTGCCTGATTTACAATGCAATCCTGTATAAGGATCTGGCCGGCGGCCCAATGCCACCAACCAGATCCTGAGCCCGAGGCTGCCCGTCATATGGCGAGTCAGAGGTCTACTTGGGGAAGGGGACGCTCGTCTCCTTCCCTGGGTGTAAACCAGGGCTGGCCCGATAGGCCTCCTCAGATTTCTGTCAGCTAAATACAGTAGCTGGCAGAAGTCGGAGGAGGCCATGTAACGGCCTAGCTGGCCCGACGGGGATACGGCAGGAGCCATCTCCTGCCCCCTCCCGGGCCGGCTAGTCGAATGCCCCCCCTCCCTCGCCTGCCGAACTGCCCATGCGGCCGCCGGTGGGAGAGCTTACCTTTCTCCAGCGGCCGCTTAACTGGTTCGGACTCAACCAAGAACGGCGGAGAACTTGCTCCGCTGTTCTTAAGATCCCCAGGATTGCACTGTTAAAGCTAGAGCAGCACACCAAGGGCCAAAATGTTTGCTCTCAGGGTGAGTGCCCATGAATAAAGGTCCAAAGAATCTTTACTCACTCAAACTGTATAGGACTTTCATTTTACATACTGTGTGAAAGAAAGCAGTGCTCCCAGCATCCTCTACTTCTCATTAGAAAAAGTTTCCTATGCAGTGCACATACCTGCAGAGTCACAAGAAGATAAAACCCAGGAAACACAATACCTTAAGCTAGTATGTCAGTGCTCCTTTTACCTGTCTTGATACTAACCAGTCAGATATGATTACAATTTGTTCAGAGTTGCCACTTTAAATTAACGTCCATATCCCCCATCTACTCACTCACTTATAGGCTAATTGTATCACTGGTGCAGCGTTCCACTTAATGCTTCATAAGGGGGGGGGGGAATGTATCCCACGGATCCCATGCTCGCCTAGAAGCATCTTATAAGTGGTGAGGAAGAAGCAAACAAAGACAGGTTTTTTCACCAAATGGACCGATATGATTGCAGCCTGCTAGCAAAGGGTTTGCACAGTTTTCTAGCATTCACAGAAACTTGAATGTACGAAGAGTTGAGTGTTCACATGAGTTACATGCCAAGGGCCTCCAAGAGGAATTTTATCCAGGGGTACAAGTTTATTTGGGGGCCCTTCTGAATGGGGTGGGGGGAGGGTGGCAACAGGGGCAGGCGAAATAGGGGCATGGAGGGGGGGGTAACAGAGCAGGAGAGAGCAGCAACAGCTGGAAAAATCTCCAGAGCCCAGGTCTACCAGGCTACCTACTGCAGAGCCCAGATCCACCTGCCTCATAGACCTGGTTTTCCTTTTCATCTGCAGGTCCAAGTTGAGACTGGGCGAGTTCGAAAAAAGTGTTCTGGGGCGGGGGGCCCTTTTTGACCCCGGGCCCGGGAACAATTTACCCCCTTTACTCCCCTTTCATAGGCCCTGTACATGCCAATATAATGTATCATTTACTGCTGGAAAGAGCAATTACAATGTTAAACTATGAAAGTGAAGACATTAAAACAGATATAAAATGGCATAGGAGCCCTTTCCAAATAGGAGAAAAAGGATCCATCCTGTGTAACTTTTTTCCCTTGCACATGCACACTTAGTGCACAAGTCATTTCATTGTTTGAATGAAGAAGACAAGCTGGCCACATATATCAGAGACCACAGTGCTCTCCCTAAATGTGGTCTTATTCAAAGCCCCAGGAAGATCACAGCCTTGCTGGCCCCAATTAAGCTGCAGCACACAGACCTATAAGGCCCCCAGGGCAGCTGGGAGGCTGGAGGTCATTCTGCTGGTGCATCAATCTTGACAACAGATAGGTTCCCTCTTCTGTTTTAGAAGTACTGCATAAAGCCAGAGCTACATTACACGCGTCGCGGAGCTTCTGACCTGATTTTTGAAGCAGGCGGAGCCGCCGCGACCTCCGCACGGCCGGCGCGTACCTCAAGCTGGAGTTCTATTTTTCAGGGGGCAGGGACGTAGAGCTAGGGGGCGGTTCGCGGAGCTACTGCAGCCTACCAATCGTAGGAGAGTGGCTGCATGCCAATCAGTACTATCTTCAATCATCTTCTTAAGAAGGCGGGACAACAGGAGGGACAACAGGCAAGAAGACACTCCCCCGCTTCCAGCGCGGAGGCGGAGGCACAGGCGGCGGCAGAGCCTCTGCCTGTAGTGTAGCTCCGGCTTCAGCGTCTAGTTGAAGTAGAGAGAAGAAACACAGCCAACACACCAAACTGGGCACAGAGTGTAAAGGCTGATCTACACGACAGCGTCGCGGAGCGTTTTTTAATCCGGCGGAGCCGCCGGACCTCCGCCCCACTGCCGCGTACTCCAAGTAGAGTGTTCTATTTTTTAGGGGGCGTGACGGCAGAGCTTGGAGGTGGCTCGCGGAGCTGCTGCAGCCTACCAATCACAGGAGAGGGGGGAGGGTGGCTGAATGCCAATGTGAACAACAACCAATCACCTTGGAGGTTACATCCACACAGCAACTGCGCTTTCTTAGGAAGGCGGGACAACATGAGGGGCAACAGGCTTGAAGACACTCCCCCGCTTCCAGCGCGGAGGCGCCAGGCAGAGGCGACGGCGGAGCCTCTGCCTGTCGTGTAGATCAGCCTTAATTCTTGTTAACAAGCTTCCAACGTCTGCATCTCACCCACCCCCGCCTGAGGGCAAGGGCTGCCCATATTCTGACTGTAGCATCCAATTTCTTCCTAAGCACTTCACAATTCAGGAAACTGAACCCTAAAATGTCTTGTGGTAGAGCAGGGCAGTGGTTGAAACCTTCCTTAATTGCTGTTGTTCCTTGCAGAGCTTATAATGGAAACTTGGATGTAGAAAGCGGGAGATGCAAGGTATCATTGGGAATTATCACAGTGACACAGCCTGTAATTTTCCCTCTGTTTTTAAAAACAAACCAGTGCAAGAGTCCATCTTTAGTCTGTCACTGTCTCCGGGTAGTCAGAAGTGTTCTTAGCAGATGTGTTGGTAAAGATCAGCCCCATGACTCACAGGAGCAACAGTTTTGTTTTCTTTTGTTCTTTTGCAACGCAAAACAAGTTCTACCACCATCTGAGGACAGCTGGATTGCGGTTTCCTTTATACAGATAGGAAAATTCTCATTTCAAAGACAGCAACCTTTTTTTTTTTTTAACTTTATATGAAATCTATAGTCCAATATTGTTTCCTTGGACAGGCAGCATCTCTCCAAGGCCCCCAAGGAGAGGTACTTTCTTGCTATCCAAGATGTTTTGAATTTGGGACTTGCAAGATGCAAAGCACGCACTCTCTCACTGAGCCATGGTCCCATTCAGTACAATCCAGGAACAGTTTTATCCAATGATTTGTGTTTGGGTAAGCTACCCACAATGATTTTCAGTGAAGTTGTTCACAAGTTCAGTGAAGTTGTTCATGAAGTTGTTCAGTGAAGTTGTTCTTCATCTGGAAGGCATTAAGCAATGAGACATCAAGTAGTGTACATGAATGTGTAAATCAGCTAAGATGATCCTTTTGGATGAGAAAGGTACTTCACAAGCTACTATTTCCTTCCTTCTTGTGGTAGAAATGCTAGAACAGAAGCATACTTCAGGACTTTACCACATGGGGAAGCTCACAGGAGATCATTACATCATGTCATTACTGCTGCAGAAAAGATACATGTGGCGGCTCATACCAACAACAATTGTTGCATGAAAATATGCCAGCAGGTGGCGCAGCGGGTTAAACCGCTGAACCATAAGCTGTCGATCGAAAGGTCGGCAGATCGATTCCCACGACGTGGTGAGCGCTCGTTGCTTGGCCAGCTCCTGCCAACCTAGCAGTTCCAAAGCATGTCAATGCGAGTAGATAAATAGGTACCGCTTGCGGGAAGGTAAACAGCGCTCCGTGTTCCAGTTGCATGATACGCGCTGTGGCAAGGAGAGTCATGCCGGCTACATGACCACGGAAGCATCTTCGGACAACGCTGGCTCTTCGGCTTCGAAATGGAGATGAGCACCACACCCTAGAGTCGGACACGACTGGACTTAATTGTCAGGGGATACCTTTACCTTTTTATACCAAGTCCACAAGGTAATTTCAGCCATTTTTCAACTCAAGAGCCTTAATAAAAACTTAATTGGTGTACTGGTCTGCTCAAGATTTGGGGACGCCCTCTGCTAGTCTCTGGAGAACAGAAATAGAATTTACTATCTGTAGTGGCTTCATAAATCTGCACACCTGGGACATACTGCTAGATCTACCTACCATTCATGGTTGGTTAAGGCAGATTTGATGTAATTAACTGGCTTCGGGTCAGCACAGCTGTTAGGAAAAAAGGAAGATACAAGAGGAAAGGCCCGGATGCCGTTTTCATTCCTGAGAGTGAAACGAAAGGAGATGAGAAATGAAAAGCTCAGGAGAGGCCAGTTTCACAACTGTTCAGTATAATAAAGAAGGCCTTAATATATAGCGAACGCCTGTAACACAAGCTGTTACAAGCCTACAAATCAAGTCTTGGGTCATTAAACTTACCAAGCACCTTTGCCCCTATTTAAGCAGCACAAACCAGGGTGCTAGACTGCCGCAAGGCTGCCTCCCTTTTATTCCCAGTTTCATAAAGGTTTTATCTGATACTAAGAATCATTTGCATAATATAATAAAATATTACTGTTAAAATTAGATCTGGTATGCCAACATATTACCAAAGCCATCTTTTTTCATTACTTAGAATAATGTTATCTGATTCTTCATCTGAATTTGTATTCATTTTGTTTCGAGAAAGCTCCTCTTCCTCTAGCGAAACTACTTTGCATACCTTGAGCAGCTGGATTCGCCAAAAGCAGAAGGGCCGTCAAAAAATCACAATGGCAGACCTATAGGATTTGTGCCGCATTAAGCCAAACACAGCCCATCAGCTGCTCAATAAACCCCATTTTTGCTGCCTGTCCAGGATAGCAGGGAGGGTTGTCAAGCACCTGATAGCCCCCCAAACAAAGCTGGTGGGTTACACTTGGCTTGGTGGTCACAAGTTAAGCAGGCCTGTGGCATTGTGGTGTGCTTTCTTGACCAAAGAAGTTGCTAATATAACCACTATTTCAGTAAGCATCTAATTTTATCCCTGTTCATGACATACTTTACCAAGGAAGGTTGAAATTTTCATTTATGTATTATTACTGTTTACGTTTCTATCCTGCTCTTTCCCCTAGCGATACAGGCTAGTATACATATTTTCTCTGTCACCCCTTTTAATCTCACAACAATGCTGTGAGGTAGATTTGGCTGAAAGAACATGGCCTACTTCAAGGTAACCAAGTCACCTTCATGGCTAAGTGGGGATTTGCACCTATGTCTACCAGATCCTAGTCTGGTAGGATCACTAAACCACTCTCAACATTTTCTTTCTACTACAAAACATGACTTTTTAAATTACATCTCAGTCCTAAACGCATTAATCCTAGACACTCAGTTTTCATGGAACTTATTTCCATTCAAGATTCAGGATGGGAGATTCAGATCACTACAAAGCAGTCTTTGACTTGCCTCATAGCTCCGCAACCATGGCCACAAACAAATATGTATTGAATGCAAATTATTAACATGTCATCCCATTTTCTCCTTCTCCTTTATCTATTTGAAGGAGTGCTCCCAATACCTTCTACAGCATTTTTCTTTTCTCTGCTTACAGCACAAAAAATGGAAGACGACAATCACTGGATCAATGAAATGCAAAACATTAAAGGGACAAGCTAAAACAGTGCATCATCAAAACAATACACTTAATAGAACCAACTGCAAAATACTAGTTCTCTCATGAATCAAAGAAACCTTAATACACACATAGCACATACTACCCCAAACTGTCACCATGCGAAAAGAATGCAGGCTCAGACAGGCAGCCCAATCCTATCCAGGCACCACAAAGTATGGCGTTGAGGCCAACGCCATATCCCATGCGCGCCTGGGGCAGGCTGGAGGTCTCCTCAGAGTAAGGGGACTTTTATCCCCTTACCCCAGGTAGAGCCCCAGCCAGTCCTATCGGGCTACTACAGACCCGAGTCGCCCTGTGTCAGGGAACGAGGTCTCGGGGGGGGGGGCTAGGATACAGTGGAGGCCGCTGATTCCGCCACTTCCCAGGCCTGCTCCACCCCAGCCCACTACACCCCTCCCCTGCCCCCGCACCGCTCAGCACAGTTCCTAACTGCTGTGGTGCATGCTGGGTCTCCACTGGCGCCAGCAGGACAGCGCAGGCCTTCTCGCCAGCGCAGCCTACTCATGTGTAGACATCAACATGCTTTACAGTACATTTGTGACGTGATACCAGCGCTGAGGTCCAACGTCAGCACACGTAATCAATAGGACTGTGCCCTAAATAGAAAAAGATTGGCTGGAAGCAGTAATATTTTAGAGATACAGTACTCCCCCCATATCCGCTGGGGATATGTTCTAGGCCCCTCCATGGATACTTGAAACCATGGATAGGAGCGAACACCCCCTCCATGGTTTCCTGCGGGGCCCCTGCCCTGCCTCCCCTGCGGGCAGGCGTGCACCCCCCCAGCTCTTCTTTTTCTTTCAGCAAGCGTTGTTTCTTCCTTAAAACAAACAGAGAAACAGCCTCCATTGCAGGCAAGTAGAACGAGACCATCCTAGAGAGGCTCTGCAAGGTTTCTGTTAACCTTGCAGAGCCTCACTAGGACGTAGTCTCGTTCTACTTGCCTGCAATAAGCAGCCAGAAGCTGCCTCTCCTGTTTAAGGAAGAAACGAAGCTTAATGGGAAAAAAGTAAAAGCCTGGGGGGGGGGGGTCCCCCGCGATCCGTGGATAACTGAAACCGTGGATAGTGTATCAGTGGATATGGGGGGCCACCTGTATTTGCTTCTTGAATTGTGTGATATAGGTCTCCAAGACAACAAACCATCTTGGACTGATCATGGAAGCATTTATTTTAAGTTTATTTTTCCTACCCTTCCTCCAAAGAGCTCAGGTTGGCATACACAGTCATGTGTATTTACTTCTGATCTTCCTTCTGCTATTCTTATAGAGCAGGTAACTTTCAACATAAGAGTCATATCCCATAATTTGTCTAAGCATTGTTCAATTTTGAGAAGGCTCAAATATACAGTATGCCCCTGCAATGTTGGGCATATAATATCAGAGCAGCAGCAATCATGTAATAAATCAACTCATATTTTTAAGTCTCATTTTTTATATAAAGAGAACAAGAAAACGTTTGAATCTAAACATAATCAAGATTTGCTTTCATCACTTTCATTTTTTTTTCACCCAATACATTTTACTGAACAACAATACCACTACAAGTGTATAAAGCTTTTTCTATTTGACACTTCCAACACCAACACCATCCAGATAATTTTATTTACCATTTTGGTTGGTGTCATAATTTCAATGGTACTCTCTGGCAATCAAACAGGCATATGAATGTAGTCTGTGTTTTGCTGAGAACCAATATAGAGATAATTTCGTGTTAAATTCCCTACCTGCCAAATTTTGAGTACATCAGTAATTATCATTATCAATGAAAACTAGGCTTCAAAAATCATGAAAATTGCAACAGAGTTAGTACGTAGGTCAGAAAAAAGATGTTAAACCAAGATATTTTGAATACTGTGTACAGCTCTGGTTGCCATAGCTTAAGAAGGATATTGTAGAGATAGAGAAGAAGGCAACCAAAATGCTCAGAGGGCTAAAGTACCTTCCTTATGGAGGAAAGGCAACAACATTCAGGGCTTTTTAACTTGGAAAATAGGTGAGGGATGAGATCGACGGTGCAATCCTGTGCAGAAAAGCGCCAGGGGAGCACATGCTTCCCTGGTGCTGGGTGCTGTAAAGATGTCGTAAAGCATGTTTGTGTCATCTGGAGATTAAGGGCCCCTGGCGCTGAGGCCGGCAGCCCTCTCTCCCCTAGTGGACTGTCCCAGCACCCGCCGGGTAATGCAAGGACAGAGAGAGGGCGGATCGGGTGGGTGGCCATTGGCCAAAACGGGCGGGGATATTGGCAGCGAGCTCCACAGATACCCCAAGCCCTTTCTCTGCCCGGTGTGGCCTTACACACCAGGCTTGAATGTACACCAGCTACAGAGCTAGCATACATTCAAGTAGGCCCATAGGGCCTCAGGCCGCTTACACCCGGGGAAAGGGACAATCCTCCCCTTCCCTCAAGGTACTCCCGAATGGGATAGGATACCACGGCCGGCCCTTTATCTTTGCCCAGGATTGGGTATCTTTGCCCGGGTATCTTTGCCCAGGATTGGGCTGAGAGACTTAGAAAATTATGCATCATGTGGAGAGGGTGGCTAGAGAGTATTTTTTCTTGCACAATACTAGAACCAGAGGTCATCCAATTAAACTGATTGGTGCAAGAGGATTATGGATACCAAGGTGGGCTCAGGGATCAGCAGTGGTCCCTTGGGAGATGCCCAACAAAGCCAAGTCCCCTGACATCAGCTCTGATGACATCACCTTGAAAAAGCCTTATAAATTAGAAGCAACAGAACCAACTATATTTAAAGACATGCAAGATTCCTTGATGGGCTAACACTCCCAATGTAAGTTTTGAGTCAGCTGAAGTGCAAGGGCTTCAGGGAACATCACTTCAACTTGGCAAAATAAACACAGACACATGAACCTCTCACCAGATAACAACTTAATCCTTTAAATCCAAGGGGAGGCTCCCGGGTTATATGCATGCCCAGGTTTGCCTTCAGTTTGCACAACAAGATCTACTTGCATTTCCCCCCCCCCCCCAGTCTTCTGTGCTTGAACCAAAACCAAAGTGATTAGATGAGGTCACAGGTTACCGGTATATCTTGCCACCCTTCCTTCAATACAAGAAAACGACAATCTCACCAATTTAAAAAGGGGGGGGGGTCAACATGACCATGGTATCATATTGGCCACCTCCAGATTTTCTGCTTCTAAACCACCCCCACCAGCTGGCCACATGCAGGCCAAGTTCTGGAAGCAGTCCTTGGTGTTCCAGCAACCACAGATGTGAACTGAAACAGTTCAGCTGTTTCCTCTCTTTGGTCCACAAAACAGGTGAGCAGAAAGTACTTTCCCAAGGACTACTCTCCCCATCTCATGACATGTAAAGGCACAGAGTGGCCTCTGAACGGGTTTTTTTGGGGGGGAGGCGGGTCATAACTGAATAGCTTAGAATTCTGGCAGGAGCCGGGTGTAGGGAAAAACCACCTGCTTAGAGAAGATGAATTATACTTGGAAACTAATAAGCATGCCGATGTGGGTAGGTGATATTTAGTTTGATATGCAATGCTCGTCATAATGAATGTCAGCCAGCGCACATCAGTGAACACAAGCCTCTAAATGCAACCAGGTGCCTGCTTGGTTCTGCAAGCAATACTTAAGTATTGGCAGTTGAAGTGGTGTAAGCTTCACATAGGTTCAGTTCATCATGCTAGGTGAATTCTGAGAATTTAAAAGTGTTTGTATTTCAGTTTGGCTGGTGGTAAACACAGTGCGGATGCCAGAATCCAGAGAGCCTGGGGCAAAGCCCTGCACCTCTTCCCTGCCCTCTGCTGGGCACTACCACCAGTACAGGGGGTTCAGGCTGGGCCCAGCCAGGGGTGGTCCTTAGTGCCCAACCTGGCCAATCCTTGATGCCACCCCCAAGTTGACAGGCTTACAGAGCAATTGTATGTATGTTTATACAGAAATAGGTTTCACCACATTCAACAGGGCTTACTCCCAAATAAGAGTGGGCAAGATGACAACTTCAGGCTTAAGTCCTATGCACAGTAAAACCCAACTGAATGCAGTGGGCCTTACTTCCAAGTAAACAGACATAGGATTGCATAAGGTAGCAATCTTCTGCATGCTCACTTGGGATAAGTCCTACTGAACACACTGTGGGACTTACTTCCAAGTGGCGCAGTGGGTTAAACAACTGAACCATGAGCTGTCGATCGAAAGGTCGGCAGTTCGAATCCGTGTGATGGCTCCTGCCAACCTAGCAGTTCAAAAGCAAGGAATTGCAAGTAGATTAATTCCCTCAGCGGGAAGGTAACAGTATTCCATGCACCTCGGCATTGAGTCATGCCGGCCACATGACCACGGAAGTGTCTTTGGACAGCGCTGGCTCTTTGGCTTAGTAACGGGGATGAGCACCGCACCCTAGAGTCAGACACGACTGGACTTGTCAAGGGGATACCTTTACCTTTTTAAAACATACATAGGATCATGCTTATAAAAAGGTAAAGGTGACCCCTGACAATTAAGTCCAGTCATGTCCGACTCTAGGGTGTGGTGCTCATCCCCATTTCAAAGCCGAAGAGCCAGTGTTGTATGAAGACGCCTCCGTGGTCATATGGCCGGCATGACTCTCCTTGCTGCAGCGCGTAGCTTGCAGCTGGAACACGGAGCGCTGTTTACCTTCCCGCAAGCAGTACCTATTTATCTACTCGCATTAACATGCTTTAGAACTGCTAGGTTGGCAGGAGCTGGCCAAGCAACGAGAGCTCACCCCGTCGCGGATTCGAACTGCCGACCTTTCGATCGACAGCTCATGGTTCAGGGCACCTCAGTGAGCTGAGTTTCACCCAAGTCTGCAATCCTATGTACTCTTACTACCGTAGGAAGCAAGTCCAAGAATTCAGAGGAACTCTCTTTGGAGCAAACACACTTAGGATTGCGCTGCAAGGCTGCTGTCCCCTGTATACTAAGAACCAAATTAGACACAACAATAGTCATAGTGTTTGGCCCTGCATGTTTGTTTGCTTTATGACAAATAGCAGTTGCAGGGTGCCCCAATCTGGGCTGCAACATTTATCTGCTGTGGTCCTAATTCAGACAGGGCCTCCTACCAAGACTGGTATTTGTCCCGGTTAGAAAGCTACCATTGGCACCAATCAGAAATCCTCTCCTAGGGCAAACAGCAGCTGTAGGAAGCCCCAGTGCACAGCAGAGGCTAAAGGTTAAAGTCCCCTCCCCCCCACACATCCAAGTCCCAATGGGGGGGGGGGGAGAAGCCCAAGGCAGCTATTTACATTCAAAAAACATACAGCGTCAATCATAATGCCAGATCTGGGTTGGCCCTAGTTTGGGAGTAAGCCCCAATTGAACTCAGTAGGACTTATTTTTGAGCAAGTATAAATGAGACTGGGCTGCACACCCAAGCCAGCAGACAAAAACCTATTGAAAAGCATATTCAAACAGTGCTTTGAAATGATAATGCGTAAATCAAGGGGAAAGTAATGAAGTGTCACCCACAGCTGTTAAGCTTGTATAAAATAAGGAAACTGCACAATATTTCTCTTTGCATGCATGTTATGACCTACCTATAGACCACCAAATTCCCTGACCAACGTTTTTTTAGATGAAGAAAAAAAACCAAGTTCAATACCATCCAGTTCAGTACCATCAACAAAAGGAGGCTGCCTTATATACAGTCAGAACACTGGTTCATCTAGCACAGGTTTGTCACAATGACTAGCAGAGACTCTCCAGGGTTTCAGGTAGGGATCTTCCATCCACAGCCCTATCTGGAGATACCAAGAACTGAACCTGGGACTTTCTGTATGCAAAACATGTATTCCACCACCACTGACCACCATGCTACTGCATCTCCTCTGGTGACCGTGACTGCATTAACAACAAAGAGGTTCCAAAGGGCCCTCCTGGCATTTGCACAGGCAACATAGCAAAGTCAACACTGATGCCTAAGCCATGTACTGTATATACTCTACTACTACTCAAGTAGTGACAATACGCTTGTGCATTCTCCCTGTAATACAGCGGCTAACGCTGAGAACGATTCAAGAAACAGAACTAACACTTAGATCAGTAAAAAGGGCATGTCCAAAGGCGGATATTTTCTCTTCAGCAATCACTGAGATTACAAGAATAGTAGCATTGCCACATCATCACACCTCTGCCAGAGTACTGGCAGCACTTGAGAGCACATCAGGACTTGAGAGCACATCAGGCAGCACACCAGGAACAATCAGTACAAATTACATTCCAGTTGGATTTTCAGTTACATCCATAACTCAATGTGTGACCATACTCCAGATGCAGATTGGCAAATTTGTCATGTCCATCACCTGTGAAACCAGTCCAAACAGTTGCTATTGTATAGAACCATTCAGCAAGTATTAATGCTCTCTTAGGTGGGGTCCAAAATACAATAAGCAGTCTTCATCACTTGTCTGTAAACTGGAATCCCCGCATCCTGTCCCCAATGCAGAGCTGGGAAAAAGACACCCTTCATCCAGCGACAACTGCCATCCAAAACACCAGCTATGTGTGTTCACCATTTTAAACATCTCAAAGGGGGTGCAACCGAGGAATTATTTGCCTGTTTAAAATGCCATATTAAATGGGAGATTCATTATGTGATTACCAGAAAATAACAGTCCCAAGCAGTAAAAGGGGAGTCCAGTGTGAGGGGCTGAAATGAGGAAGAAAATATGAGTTTTAAAATATTCCGTTGCGACAGTGGGAGAGAAAAAAATCCAAAGAAATCCTACATTTTGCTCTTGGGAGGCGGGATAAAGGAAAAGATGGGAAATTCCACATTAATCAGTCAGCATCTACCATCCTTTGTTGTTCACCTTTTGTAGAAAGGATGAGAGCCGTTTTCCCTCCTCCCAAAAGAGGACTGCAAGTTCTGTAACTGATAATATATCACACTGCCTGCGTTCTTCTGTATTCCAGACACTTTGGTACTCCATTAAACCCAAAATCACCACTACTGGAAGTAGGTTACTATCCAGATTAAAAAAACAAAAACACTACACACGCACAACACCACATTCGTGGTGCCTCTGCACTATTTACACCAAAGACGGCAGCAGTTCAGCCTGGATTCGGATCCTATGTCCAAATAACACATTTTGCAAAGAATTGCGAGGCTGCTTCGCCTGCTGTTTAGATTTAAAGATGCTTAGTTAGATACATTGTTTCAAGAGAGTCTGCAGCACGATATTCAAAAGAAACCACCGGCCTCTTTTCACGATAGCCAATGTTTGGAAAAGAAGGGGGGGAGACGTCCTCATCCTCTCTTCATTTCACATTTATAATAATAATACGCTGGTCAAATGACACCTTTTTGAAAGGAAAAGAGGGAGGCGACTGAACGAATACAGTTTCTTTCGCCTATAACAGAAACCACCATCCACTTGGAAAGTAATCAGATAAATGCAAAATTGCCAAGATCAATGAGAGAAAGGGGTTAGAGCAAAGGGTAAAGGGGGTGTGTGAACCACAGGTTCGTCGCATTTTTTTTATTACTATTATTATTATTCCGATCAGTGCTGGGGAAGGCAAAAAGCGGACAAGCAGAGGGGGCACCAAGTGCAAAGGGGACCCTCAGCCTGCCAGGCGCTCTCACTCACCCACTCCGTATTTCTCGTGTTCCGTAGGAATCCACATGCTCAAGAGTGCAGGTCTTGCTCCTTCTTTTCCAAACAATAACCGTATCCGCCGCAGCGCCTCTCCAGCTCACAACAGTAGCAGCGCCGGGCTGCCCACAAATCCCCCTGCCCGCCGGCGGCCAGCGCTACAGACGCGGCTGCTCGTTGTGTGCCGCTCAGCTTCGCTCCTCAGGCTCCGGCGGAGAAGTCATTGTTCTGATTGACTGAGCCCAGCGCACGCTCTGGGACAGCCAAGGCTAGCGCCACCTCTCCCTCCGCCACCTCCCCCTTCGGCATCCCAGTGCACCATGGGAGCTGTAGTCTTTTGCTGCCGGACAAGCTCGAACGCCACGCCTACCTTCCGCGCTGCTCTCCTTGGAAGCCCGCTGGCAAAACAAAAGACGACGGGTCCCGACATGCTTTGCACCACGGGGCTAGACGCATATTTGTTTCTCATTGGTTCAGACGCTAATCCATTGCTTGCGTCGTTTTGCTGCAAGTCAGCTTGGCGATAGCGCTACCTGGCAGCATGGCAGCCTCTCGAGGGGTAGAGGACAAGGTGAAGACCGGTGAGTCTCGATTCCTCTTTAGCGATTTTTTTTCTGCTGCTGACGAAGCTTGGTTGTAAGCCAGTTGTGCTGGCTGATCGTGGAGTTTTTGTGACTTGACTTTCGCCATCTCGTCTGTTCAACTTCTCACTAGCTCAACAGATAATAACATACTTGGCAAAGTTTTCAGAAAATTAGGGGCGAGTGCTTTTAGACTAGAGAGCAGCAGCAAGTACTACATTTTCTCTTCTTTCTTCAGTGTTGAGTTTGCTACAAAATGTGAAACGTAAATAAATAGCTATGCAGACCTCCCCCAACAATTGCTGTTTTAAACTAAAAAAAATGTGTTGTTCAGGGTTAAAAAGGAGGCTTTTAAAGTTTCCAGATATGCCTAGTCAGTTCATAGCTAAATAATGATTGTAAGCTCATTTGCATCTCTCTTTAGCTATATATCTTTTGACGCCTATAAAGACAGGTACACCTGATCTATGACTAATTTCTGAGGCTCCTCCTAGTATGCCTTAAAGATTCAGACAGAAGTCTTGCGCATACTAATTTGGGAAAAAGCCTTCTTGAATGGAGTCACACCTAGTATGTCTAGGATTGTACTGCATATGGGTATGTTTTGGGACATATGGGCAAGCTTTTGTGATGGAAATGTAATTATTTTATTGCTTTTATTGAATATCCTAAATTATACTGCACATGGAATTGCACAGTTCTCTAATAAAATAATATTGTCTGTTTATTTGAAAATATATTTTACCTGTTCCCTGGAAGGACAGGTACTGAGGCTGAAGCTCAAATATTTTGGCCACCTAATGCGAAGAGAGGACTCTCTGGAGAAGACTCTGATGCTGGGAAAGATTGAAGGCAAAAGGAGAAGGGGAAGGCCAAGGATGAGATGGTTAGACAGCATCACCGATGCAACGAACATGAAAATGAGCGAACTCAGGAAGATAGTGGAGGACAGGAAGGCCTGGCGGGATATGGTTCATGGGATCACGAAGGGTCGGACACAACTTAACAACTGAACAACAACAACATGAAGAATACTTAGCTTGCAGGCTAATGGCACAATCCTGTGGCCCGGGAACAACTCGGGAATGTCCCCTTCCCCAAGTGCAGGGCTTCCTGGGGCCTATGGGCCTCCTCAGATGCACGCCAGCTCTAAAGCTGGCGTGCATATGAAGCTGCAGAATAAGGCCGAACCAGGCTGGGAAAGGGCCTGGGATATCAGCGGAGCAAAACCTCTTCTGGCCCAGTTCAGCCAATGGCCCCCCTCCTTCTACACCCCTATCCGCCCTCCCACGCAACGACTGGTGCAGGACTTAACCTGGGACAGAGGGTGGGGTCCGGAGGGTAGCAGAGTAAGGGCTCATCACAAATGAGTCGTCACAAATGCTTTACAGTGCACTCCACCGCTCTAAAGTTAGAGAAGATCGGGCTGTCCGTTTATCATCCCCCTTTTGAAAGACATATGTATGTTTTTGCAAGTGTCTTTTCTTAAGATTCATGAACATGTGCTGGAGCTGTGGTCCATAAATTTGTTTTGGGAGAAAAGATCCATGTAAGCAAAAATCTTGGAAACAGCTGCAGAAGTCACAGAATCTTTTCTCAGAAACTGTTATGTTACAGTATTATTATTTTTTTGTGCTTAGACTTGTGGGGGGGGGGAGAGTGAGTGAGATGCAACCGAGTAAAAGTACTGTAGTCAAGGATGACTAACTTGAGTTAATTAAACGTTAATATGTGGATTTGCAGTGCTCCCTAATAAGCTGGTTGTTACCAGTGCTTTAGTATGATACTTTTGCATCTTCAGTTGACTCATCTTGTACAAGGGGTCCCCATTATATATTTCCCCACATTTAGGTTTTCAACATTTTGAAGCAGCAGACCTTAAACATTCCCCGCATATCTTCTTTCTCCTCTGAACTGTTAAACGGACATCCCTGATATTTAGATTTTGCCATTGCTGGGCCTGCATGCTCTTCTTTCTCCTCCTCCCACCCTCCAAGCTCTTAAGGGGACATTATTACAATACTGTTGTCCATGTTGTCGTTGTCATTGTCATTAATTGGAATAACAGAGAGAGTAACCACATCCCCCGGTCGCTTCACTTCTCTCCCATGGCATTCTGTGCTGCTGCCACCAGCGCTTCCTGTAAGGGCTGCAGAAGGAAGATTGGGATGGCTTACCTCTTTCCCTCAGCATCCAGCACTGCTCAGAGAGTTGGGGGATAAGCCAATGACCTCAATTTTCTTTCTAATGTAGGTTAGCTAGTTAGAAGAATCACAGCGCGATCCTGCATAAGTTTAGAGTAAACTGTAAGTGTAAACTGTCGCAAGTGTGCTGTAAAGCACGTTTGTGACTACGTTTGAGTAAGGGCCACCGGCGTGGAGGCTGGCAGCCCTCACTCTGCTGCTGATGTGACCCAACCATCAGCGGGGAAGGTAAGTCTCTCACCGGTGGATGCAAGGGTGGGCCGGGCAACGAGGGAGGGTGGCGGTTGTCCGAGCCGGCCCAGAAGGGAGCAGGGGTGTCAGCCACCGCATCATTATCCCATTCCCGGGCTCGGCAGCCATTACACAGCTACCTCAGAGTCACGTCAGCTCTGGAGCTGGCAAAAAACTGAGAAGGCCCATTGGGGCCTCCCAGCTCTACACCCCAGCTCGGGGGTCTTCCAGCTCTACACCCCAGCTCGGGGGTCTTCCCCCGAGGAGACCTCTGGGCTGCTCCGGAGCAGTCCGGAACAGGCATAGGATCTTGCGGGCAGCTCTAGCGGCGCCCGCAGATCTTTAGGCAGGATTGCGCTGCCCGTCTCTAAGAGCATCTGCTGAAGAATACTGTCTGGCTCAGAGTGGTTATGTACTTTCAGCCAGTATTTAATAGTCACTAGCCAAGCCCTGGTATCAACTAACATCTGTCCTGTTTCTAAACAGACAGCTGCGTGTGGTACACACCTTGGCAGTCCCAATATTTTCCTAAGAGACTTGGCTTGGCACTTTCCAAGGAGTAGTTCATTGCTTCAATCCAGATTGGAACACCATATAAAAGTTGTACAACAACTTTGGCGTTTGAATACTTTTAACGCTGCCGGCACAAAATGATTGCCTTGCTTGTAAAAGAAACAGGTAATAAACTGAACAGTAAAGTTGGCTAGATTAATTGCCAATTTTCATTGGGTGATCCATGAAAAATTGTATTGAAAATGGACACCAAGATATTTGAATTGTCTCACCTGTTTGATCTTTTTCCTGTTTGTACACCAGTTGTGGGTTCTCCATGATTTAGCGAACACAAGAATTTTCAATTTTACATAATTTAGCTCAAAACTATTATTGGCCAAAAATTCAAGGCATCTATTTAGCAACTGCTTCAGCCCCAGACACGCACATGAGATCAAAACTGCATCGTCAGCGTATAAAAGCAAGGGTACATGTTTAGATCCTAGCTTGGGACAATGCCCATCCACTTGGGACAAGAAGGAAGCCAAATCATTAAGAAAAAAAGTAAACAGGGTAGGTGCCAATATGTAACCATGCTTAACTCCCTTCCCGGATTAGATTTTAGATGTTAATTTCCCAGCTGAAATACATCTGAAGTACATCTTATCTGGCAGGTAGTCCCAGAATACAGCTTTCTTATAAGAAATAACAGCCTTTGTTCGATCTTCAATTTAGTTAACATGTCCCAGAGTAAATCCCTGTCCACAGAATCAAAGATCCCTTTAAGGTCTAGAAAAGCCATACTGTATATAATTTGAGATTGTACTTGGTTTCTCGACCAAGTGAACTAGTACAATACAATGGTCTACCGTAGATGTCCCTTTGCGGAAACCCACTTGCTCTGGTCCAAGAATTCCCTGAATTTGTCATCCAAGACAAAAGCCTGCTCGGTAAGTGCTTAGCATGCAATTTACTGATTATAATTGAAAATATTAATGAGATTAATGGGTCTATAATTACTGTAGCAGTATCTGTGTGATCACCTTTTTTTAATAAATGGGCACCACTACCACATTGGACCACGCCTCTGGCATCAGGCCAGTCCTATTTATCATCCTAAACAAGGCAACCAGATGAGGTGCCCACCAGTATGGTTCAATTTTCAAGACTTCAGATGGTATCGTATCCGGGCCGGGAGACTTCCCTGACTTGAGTTGAAAAATCAACTCCTTAACTTCGTCTGATGTTACAGGAGGCCAAACTGAAACATCCCGCAGAGACAAAACAGATACATTTCTGTAGCAGTCTCCCTATCTTGATGAAATAAGGTTGAAAAATGTTGCCACCAAGTATAGGGGGAAATAACAGCTGAATCGGGGCCTGCCTCCCGAAGGGATCCATTGTAACAATGGTCCAAAATTGTTTACATTCACTGCCAATAATAATCTTTCCCATTGGACAGAAACCACTTTGAAAGCGATCTTAAAATCTAAATAGTGTTAAGGAAGGAGAAGTGTCGACATGCTTAGTTATTTATTACTATTTATTTTATAACACCATTCACGTTGATGGCACTTGACAATAGAAGAGAAGACAGAGGTTCACAATTTTGACACAAGTGAGACAACAGAAGATGGGGATGGGAGCGGTGCCATCATAAATGGGGAAGGCCATGCCATTATTTCATCCTACACCTATATCAACACAATGCTAAAGCAAACGCATTGAAAGCTCTCCAATTCTGGAATTGCCTCTGCCATAACGATTCCTTGGGACTATCTGACCTTGGTCGTACTTGTAACTAAGAACTTGGATTTTAGGACGTTTTTTGGGCATGTGGTTTCCTAAAACTGGCATTACAAGCAAAAACGATGACGTTCCACTAAAACTTTAGCGGGTGTTTTCGGAGCATTCTTTTAGTGCCGTTGTCTTGGAAGGGTAACAATTATAGCCACAAGTGATTATGTCTGAAATAGCTTTACTAATTAAATTCTAAGCTCCAGTTTTTATCACTACCAAAATTGAACTTCTTAAAATAGTAGATGTTAATTACACTGAATTTAAATCATAAGAATAAATCTCCAACGTAAAACCTTTTAAAGTTATTATCTGATAACTGTATTGGGTATTACGGGTGATTAGAAGCAGCAGCAGCAGCATCTAGTACTCGCCAGATCTTTTGGACTGAAGACACTCTTCCCACATGCTGTCCTTTCCTAAATGTCATGCATATAGTCCAAATGTCCCTGCCTAATTGCAGTTGCATGTCCATTATCTGCACCAGCTAGTATTCCTGTTCCTACAAAGAGCTAGAAGACCTGCCAAGAAAACATCATCCTCTTTGTTCCAGCATAGAACAAAGTGCCAGTACGTGCATGCACGCTTCATACAGCATTTTGACAAGCGGGGTTGTCTGGGGAGATAGAAGGTTGTTTTTTGATAGACTGTGAGAACTTCGCTGGAAGATTGGTGGCTGAAAGTTTTGGACTATGCTGAAATTGATAAACTTACAATTTTAATTAAGGAAAAGTCAGTTAACTTTTTCGTGAATAATTGGAAACCATTTATTGACTTTTTAAGAGAGAGAGAGGAATGATGTGATGATATGCAGATTTAATGAATAGAATGTGGGTGTTATTTTGGCTTAGTTGGAAATTATATGTAGAAAATAGTGAATAGTATGCTAGTAGGATGTATTGCTTCGCGCTTGCTGTAACTTTATGAAATCTGTATTGTTTTTATGTTTTAATATATCAATAAAATATAAATATATATGGGAAAAAAAAGACTGTGAGAACTTTTTGTATTCCTGAGCATCTTAATTCATTGCTGGGTATGTGCATCTTGAAATGTTGCTGTTGCTGCGTGTCTCTTGCTGTTGTTGTAGTATCATTGTTTAGACACCGATTATTATTGTTTAGATACTGATTCAGGTTTGTTACAGCAAAAATGAATTAGGTTCATAATGGAACTAACAGCGCAATCCGACTTAACTTTTGTGCCGGTTTAACCAGCGGTGCAGCGAGAACGGGAGGCCCCAGAACCGAAAAGGGCTTCAAATCCTCTCCAAAAGAGGAATTCAAAGGGGATTTGAATCCCTTTTCCGTTCTGGGGCCTCGCGTTCTTGCTGCGCTGCTGGTTAAACCGGCACAAAAGTTAAGTCTGATTGCGCTGTAAATCATGTAATAGAATGTAAAATCATTTTTTAAAAACCCTTAAAAACAATCCAACACATGACAGCTCATCTACATTTGCTCAGTCTTTCCACTGCAAATGCAAAAGAGGCAGCTTTCAATCGCCACCTTTTCCTTTCTTGTTAGAAGAAGTTCAGTTGTTTGTAAGGTGGATCCGTAATGAAAAATTAAAAAGGAGCTTAGGAGAGAAACTCTTTTCTTGCCTCTTTTGTAAACAAGGCAGTGAAATGATTTGTGGGGCTGTGTTCAATGACCACTATATGGCAAATATTATTTATTTGTTTACAGTATTTTTACCCCGCCTTTCTCCCCAAAGGGACCCAAGGCAGCTTACAACAAAAGAAAATATAGTGCAAAAAGTATAATACAAAAAATAGTTACATTTTTTAAAACAGTAAAAGCAATTAACGAAAATTAATAAAAACAGTATCTAAAAATCAGTTTAAAAAGATTACAATTAAAACAAGAACATAAAAACAGCAGCACCCCACCTTCAGATGTATTGTTTTAAAGACTGTCTTGAGTGTTTTTGCCCTTCTCTTCCCTTTTCCAATAGTATTGATAATGTGTAGGTTTGGCTATACAACTTGTTGAACCAGGTCTGTTTAAAAACACATTTACTCCCAGCCCACAGGTGTATGCATTTAACTCCTGTTGTGTGTATATACACCCTTGGGTAAAAATGTGTTATTAAAGTGACTTCTGATCAAACCAGAAGCCTTTCCAGGCTGGCACCGATGTGGAACGGGCCTCTGGAGGCCTCCGCAGTGAGTAAATGGGCCCTAACTCCAGCACCCTGTTATTCGCAGGCTGCTTCTGTGGATACTGAGATCCGCAGAAGCCAAACCCGCGAATAACGAGGCCCCGCTATATGTCTCAATCATGTGTCGTCGTCCCCTCAGCTGCCTTTCTTTCTAGACTGAAGAGGCCCTTGTACATAGAAATCTAGCATGTCAGAGAGAAAGGAACAACCGAGCCTTGGCATGCTGTTTTTCTATGTGCATGAAACGTTTCCATAGAGTAACACTGAAACCTGCAAACGTCTACCCACAAATGGTATAGCCCCCCCAAAAAAGCTTTATCACTTGATTCTGAGCCGAAGCAGTAGTTGCTTTGGTTTAATCTGTGGTAGATTATTAGTACTTTTTGTCTGTTGTCCACTGTAAGCATTTACTGAATAAATGGAGGGGAGGAAATACCAAAATAAATTGTGAATGGCACTTAAATAGCACATCTGTTTTTAAACATCTTCCGGTCTTACTAGCCAAATTCAGATAATAAGAAAATATGTGAAGTGTTAGTTAAAATCTTCAAGAACTGTGGTCTATTCTATAGTATGTATGCATCATGGAGATTCTGGGGGGGGGGGCGGAAGCAATCTTTTGTGCTGCTTAAATTTTACTGAATGTTGCCAAAAGAGCTAAGTTTGAGAATGAGATGCCAGCCTTGAAGCTGCTACCAATCTTGTTTCCTAATGAAGTAGAAACTACTGTTGTGAGCGTTTGAACTAAAGGGCTGCTAGAATTGCCACTGTGAAACAAAGGCACTCGAGATCGGAATGAAGAAGCATAAAAGCATACCAATAAAAATAGTAGGCTGTGTTCAGAGCTTCACTGACACAGAATTAAACGGGATCTATGCTGCGTCGAATGAGGACCACGTCGCTCATGCAGAAAGACTGTGGTCTTATTCTGTGTCATCTGCATTTAACGTTCACTTTGAAAAACAAAACCACTCTTCCTTCTTTGTACTCGAGACCAGGGGTTCTCAATTAACTCAGTGAGGCGTACCACCTACTTGGCCGTCGCCGTGCCAAGTACCACCGGAAGGAAGTGATGATGATGTCATCACCACTTCCGGTTTTTGGCCCAGTTTTTCATGCAGGAGGATGCCATATGCCGTGCAGGAGGCTGTCGGAGGCTAGAAAGAGGCTCGGGTGGGTAAGTGGGCTGTTTTCTTCGCTCCCATGAGGCTCGGCCAAAGGCAAGAGCCTCTTGAGAGTGAAAATGCTGCACCAAAAGCGCCGCATTTTTCTAAGGTTTTGGGTGTCTCGGCAGGGTTCAGGAGGACCCGGCAGTCTGAGTACCACCAGAGGTACCCCAAAGTACCATTGGTGGTACTCATACCACTGGTTGAAACCCCTGCTCTAGACAATTTTTAAGATGCTGGGAAATCTGCATTGGAAAGCAGTGACATTTTCAAGGGTAACCCCATATCACAAAAGTGAAGACTATTGTGCAGCAATATATAGAGAATCCCATAAACCCGGGTGATGCATCTCCAACTTGGAGGTTGAGGGGAGGAGAAAGAAGAGCATGCAGGCCCAGCAGTGGCAAGGTATCAGTATCAGGAATGTCCCTTTAAGAATTTGGAGGATTACGTAAATATGTAGGTGGGCCTACAGCAGTAAAGGATGTACGTAAGTATGGGAAATTCTCACATCTAGTTCTGCAAAAAAATGGTGGGCTTCAATGTGGGGAAACATATAATGGGGAACTTATTGTGGGGGTACCCTATATGGCAGTTTTGCCCTTCTTGAGGGCAGTAATGGTCTCTCTGGTGAAGGTGAATAATTGAAAAGTTGATCTAGACATGACAGAGTTGCTCGGGGGGGGGGGGTTAATCCTTAGAACTGGAGACATAGTAGACACGCCTGTTCTCAAGGAGGCCACATTCTACCTAAAAGAGCAGGCTTGAAGATCTTGTCCTAGAGGCTGTGGCTAGGATCACATTTTAGCAGCTTCTGCTTATGCACCAGCTGTTCTTTTTGGGAAAAATTGACCTTGTACTGGCTGTCAGGCTTCCCTTGAAGAGAAATCAAAAGCATCCAAAATGAGGCAACTAGATTGTTTTCAGGTGTTAGCTGCTGGGGGGGGGGGGGGAACATGTAACATCAAATTTACAAGAGCTCTGTTGGTTGCCAGTCTGCTTCCAGGACTAATCACAGGTGTTGATTTTTACCTTTGAAAGCCCAATATTCCTTCTCTTAAGACTTAAGGAATGCCTTCTTCCACCGGTGCTTCCTTTCTTGTTGAGGTTTAGTGAAAGACTCATGTTGTGAGTTCCATCAGAGGCAGAATTGATTCTGGTAAGTCATAACAGCTTTTGCAGGAGCAGCTTTGTGTTTACACAGCGAGGCTCCCTTCTAGCTGAGATTCACCAAACTTGAGTTTGTCCCATTCAGGTGTGCAGTTCAGATTTTCTTTTGTAGGCAGCCTTTTCGTTGTTAAGCATGCTAGGTTGTGTGTGGTGGTAGATTTTGATCACCCCTGCTGGATTAGTAATGTTTTCTAATCTAGATGATGGTGGCACCACTGGTGGTGGTTTGTTGTGTTAAATTGTATAGTATGCCTTTCTGTTGTTTGCTTTTTAAAATTGAAAAGCAGGCTATGAACATCTAAACAAACTTAAAATAGTACTGTTTCAGTGTTAATTGGCTTAGGTATTGGAAGTTTTATATGTCTTATTTATACGTTTTATATGAAGGTATTGGAGGGTTTGTATTTGACTTTTCTGAGCACGGGTATGTTTTGTCTTCCATATTCAGCACCATGGTTTTGTGACAAGAAAGGAAGAAATGTGAGATGCGAATAACTTTGGGAACTTGTAGAACAGGAATACTTAAAAGTTGTGAGGGTCTCTTGTTCCAGAATTGGCAATTTTCCAGGAAAAAAATAGTTTTGGGCTGAGAAACAGTAAATACGCAGTGTTTACCAGGTTTCCTCTCCCCCCCTTTTTTTTTCCAGAGAACAAGAAAAATGGGAAAAGATTTTTAAAAATCCTTGTTAATAGAGTTCTTCATAGAACTGGTAGCTCAGTTACTGCTTCAGTGTCCAAATAATTACCGTAATCAGGCTCATGTTAATGCATCACAACTAGAGTTCTGAGTTTATTGTTGACAGAATCTATAGCTCGAGTTTGACTTCTATAATAAAAACTGAATATCTTGGGCGGGGAAGTGGGAGAATGTATGTGTGGGCGTTTTAAAATGAGGTACTAGATTGCACATCACTTCTGATATGTTCTTCCAAAGTACTTTCCAGACTTTTATATGTTAATTTGATGGTAAGGCCACATCTGGAGTATTGTGTCCAGTTCTGGTTGCCACACCTCAAAAAGGATATACAGTAGTGAAACTGGAAAAGGTGCAGAAGAGAGCGACCAAAATGATAAGTGGGCTGGGGCCTTATGAAGAAAGGCTACAGCGTTTGGGGCTTTTCAGTCTAGAAAGAAGGTGCCTGAGGGGGGATGTGATCAAGACATATAAAATTATGCATGGGATGGACAGAGTGGATAAAGGGAAGTTCTTTTTCCTCTCGCACAACAACAGAACTAGGGGACATCCACTAAAATTGAGTGGTGGGAGAGTTAAAACAAACAAAAGAAAATGTCTTTACCCAGCGTATAATTAACCTGTGGAACTCCTCGCTACAGGATGTTGTTATGGCACCTGACCTAGATGTCTTTAAAAGGGGATCGGACAGACTTATGGAGGAAACGTCCATCACAGGTTACAAGCCATGATGGCTGTATACAACCTCCGGGTTTTAGAGGTAGCCCGTCTCTGACTGCCAGATACAAGGGAGTGGCAACAGTATACTGGTATCTTGTTGTCTTGAGTGCTCTCTGAGGCATCTGGTGGGCCACTGTGAGATACAGAAAGCTGGACTAGATGGGCCATAAATTATGTCTTTATGTTTTACAAGAGGCAAAACTGAGGCTGAAAAAATCAATTCATCTATGGACCCACAGCAAGGTCATAGTTGGGGTGGATCAGACTCCAGGTCTTCTGGGTCCAAGCCCAACTCTATCCCACTGGACTGAACCACCCCTCTCAGTAGTACTACCTTTACACTTTATCATATTTGACACACATGCAAATATTTACAAATCCTCTGACTCCAACAATTACATTTTAGTTTCATTTTTAAAAAGGCAACTCTGTATAGTCCATTGCAGGTTTTTCACATAATAAAACAATTCAATAGAAACCTTATTTCTTCTCAGCAAAACCTGGGTGTTTACACAGCGAATACAGTGCCAACCCAATATTTTTCATGTAGCACTATGTATTCTACTAGCAGACTCCTTTAAGATCCATCCTTGTGACTTTAAAAGACTACTGGAATGGGTTCAGTGGAGTTGGTATATTCAGTATGTGCTGGTTCCCAAGCGTACTGCATACATAGTCTGTGCTTTGATTCTTATTAGATATATGAAGTGCCATAGTCCTGCTTTGGTTTTGATTCTTAAGGATGTGTGCAGTGACATGAACTCTCTAGTAGGCTAAGGAATAATATTGGTGAGAAAAATCTTGTTTTAAGCCTGGCCTAATTTGGGCTATTTTCCTCCAACTGTTAAGATTTTTGTTCATCTGTTTTCCCATTGCATCCATTCACTTATATTCCAACGCCTCCACTCTGGTACCCATAGCAACACTTGTTAATGCTAATGAAACTGCAGCATCTAAAGCTTCCTTACTGAACAGCCCTGTTAAATATGGCTGGTAAGCACAGTGGTGCTTCCATTAGTCTTAGACTCCAGTGATACCTGTTTGGAGCAAACTCTTTCTGGAGACTTGGTAACTTGCTACTCTTCTCTTCCGAAACGTATTCGGTGGCAGTGGATGCTAGAAAGATCGATATATAGCTCTTGTAAAATTGACCCAGTTTAGCTGTAGGATGAAGTCGTCTTTTTTGAAGCATTAAATTTGCATTCAGTGGATCACTGTCGAGTACTGAGGCTGATTGATCTGTGAGATGCGCTGTCTTGGAACACATGGATGCTTTGCCTAATTCCCATGTAGCAGTAATAGCATGTTAATGAGTGAAGTAATAGACAAATAATTCCCTTGAACCTGAACAAAATGGTAATTCAGATTATTCAAAGGATCTAAAACATTGTATGAAATGTTAAGTATCTGGTTCATATCATGTGGAAGGAATGCCTTTTTGCATTCTTCAGGCAGAAAGCCCATTGGCTCCATTAATCTTTAGATAGTATTGTTTTTAAACAGCTCTGCAATCAACTTTGACAAGGAAGCTTTTAGAAAAATACTTAGGAATTTCAAGTCCATGACATAACATGCAGGGAGAAGGGGATCTATAAACAAGTGTAGTAATGTGAGCTCTTATGCTATATGTTTACAGCCTAGGTGCCTAAAAGTTTGATTGTGGGACCCAGGGTAATTCCAGGGCTGCTTACAGCCTGGACACATTCAGCGAGATAACTTTGCAATTGCACCTGACTCATCTGTGTACACGAGATGCAGTGTCGGATACCTACATACATAGAATCTGATATGTGTAGGCCTGAAACACATTATCTTGACCCCATGAGGGGTAACGAGTACGCTATTCGGATGTATGAGCATAGAATCTAGTGCACATTCAAGCCAGTAGGTGATGTGCCTGCTGATATGATGTGGCTCCAAAGGTAGGCCTAGGTGAGGCATGCAGATACATCCCCACTGCTCATCGTACATTGAATTCACACACTCTCCCCCAAACACATATGTAGCCCTAGTAAAGGGTAAAGGTATCCCCTGCTCAAAAGCCAGTTGTGTCCAACTCTAGGGTGCGATGCTCATCTCCGTTTCTTAGGAGAGCCAGCGCTGTCTGAAGACGCTTCCGTGGTCCAACGGTACCTATTTATCTACGGTACTTGCAATTTCTTGCTTTCGAACTGCTAGGTTGGCAGGCGCTGGAACTGGAGACGGGAGCTCAGTCACGCAGCACTCGGGTCTCAAACTGCTATCCTACCGACCTTCTGGTCTGCAGTTCAGCGTCTTAACCACTAAGCCACTGCAGTCACATATGTAGCCCTACAACTTCTTAAATGGGGTTATACAGTGGTGCCTCGCAAGACAAAATTAATTCGTTCCGTGAGACATGTTGTCTTGCGAATAATTTTGTCTTGCGAGTCACCTCCCCTTCCGTGCTATTTACTTTTAAGTATTTACAGTACTCACAGTTCCCAGAGCTCCGCTCTAGTAATGCGCACCGTTTCTGGAAGGGAAGGGAAGTTTTATCTCTGCTTTGCCTTTATCTCTGCTGGTGTTAGCTATTTGTCGGGTGATAATCGGTGTGGCCTCGGGCTGTACTGTTTGCAGTCTGCTAACCCTCTTGAATACTTTATTCAAATGGCAAGTGTAGCTGTCGCCTACAGTATCCTCCTGCCGCGGTGCCGGCCAGGCTAAGGGGCGGAGCAGGCACCACTAAATGCACCATTACCTCTCGGCCGTGCAACAGCTGAACAGGCTTTCCTCGGCGTGAGGGCGGCTCCTGTGTGAGTCAGTAAGAGACTCGAAGCAGGCAGGCAGACAGCCTGTGCCGAGTTGCTGCTGCCGCTTCCGGGCCAAAACGAAGAATGGGTAGGGTCTTAATCAGTACACCTACTAGGATGGGAAGTTTTTCAGGATGGTAGTTTTATCTCTGCTTTGCTGGTGTTAGCTATTTGTCGGGTGATAATCGGTGTGGCCTCGGGCTGTACTGTTTGCAGTCTGCTAACCCTCTTGAATACTTTAACATTTGAATAGATTGTGGCTTTAGGAGCTGAGTGTTCCACAAGACGAAATTGTTTTTGCAAGAAAATTTGTCTTGCGAGTCACCAAAAAACTTGCAAAATGCTTTTGTCTTGCGAGTTTTTTGTTGTGCGAGGCATTTGTCTTGTGAGGCATCACTGTATTTGTCAGCCATACAGCATTTATACCATCCTTTTATATTGGTGCAATTTAGTTTACACTAATATACCCAGCATAAGAGGCTGTTGTATTGCAAAAATGCTAACACAATGTTGCCACGTTGTTTAGTTGCTGTTTTCCCATTTCTAGTCAAGACTGAAGTGCCTTCGGTTCCTATAAAGTAGCGTTTCTTAAAGTATGTTCCTAGGACCCCTGGGGCTCCCTGAGACACCTTCAGGGGCTTCACAAGCACACCATAAGTGGCTGCCATCTGCTCTGAGCCACTCTGCGCATGCGCCGGCACTCTGGGACTCCCCGAGACTCCATTTAGAAGCGTAACGGTCTCTGGAGACCATAAAGTTTGACAACCGCTACTGTAAAGGATCTAATACACAGTATTTTAAGGAAGTTGTTACAAAATGAGTACCATGGTACTCTTCTCTTATTCATTTAAACCTCTAATGTGTAGCTTGCACTTTGTTTCTTTTCTTTGGGAGTATCTCTTCATTTTGCTTGTATTAGAAAAACCCCTCCCATTGTTCTAACTTTGTGTTTTTGGCTTTATATATTTTGTTGTCATTGCATTACTTCTTGTTTTGGGATTGTTGTCAAGTTCTTCAACTAATCTCCTCGTATTAGCCAGCTGTATTAATGAGATAATAAACCAGGCTTGTTGCTAATGAATTGATTCATTCAACTGCTGAATTTAATTAGAAATACACTTAACATTCCAGCAGATGTTCTTATTTTGTTTTGGTACACTTGTATTTCCACACAATGAACTGACAAATATATCCATATCCATATTTATACACTTAAAGTTGTGTCTTAAGTTGTATAATTAAGTCATAAATTTGTGTAAGATTGACAGTAAGCCTGTAAATTCATTGTATCTAACCAATGGAGAAGCTTCAATTTGTTGTCTTCAGTGTTTGGGGATAACTGAGTCTACTGAATTATGAATTGTTTCTCTTGGTTGGTCTAGCCCAGGGGTTTTCAAGGTTGTGACGTACCACCTCCCGCGCTGTGGACCTCTTGACATACCACCAGAAATTACTGGCGATGATGTCATCGCCGGTTACTTCTGGGTTGGAAACTTCAGCATGATTCTACAAACACTGGTAAGAAGCTTGGGGCGGCGGGAGGACTTTTTCAAGCCCACGAAACCTGTGCGCGGAGTTCTGCCTGCCAAGCCTCCCTACCGGCATTTGCAGACTCATGCCAAGGTCTCCATGATGCGAGATGGGTGTTCACGGGTACCACCAGCACGCACCTCATGTACCACCAGTGGTACGCGTACCACCGGTTGAGAACCTCTGGCCTAGCCTAAAGATTGTACTTTGAGGTTTGCTTAATTTGTTCTGTGTAGTTTACGAATAAACCTGTCAAATTTTACTTCAGATAAAGTCATTTTTGTGTCTTCAAACTGCTTTGGATTCTCAAAGTCTGGCTCTAGTCCGGCTCGTCTCCTCAGTTCATCAGAGAAGGCCCTTTTGCGGGTGCCGTCGCCCAAGGAGGTGCGAGGGGCGGCGGCCAGAAACAGGGCCTTCTCAGTAGTGGCACCAACCTTATGGAATTCCCTCCCCTTTGACCTACCAACTGCTCCCTCCTTGGACACTTTCCGGCAAGGCCTAAAAACCTTCTTGTTCAAAGAAGCCTTCTGAGCCCCTGCCTTTTTTAACATCTCGCTGGTACAGGTGGGGGTGCTGCTGTTTTTATGCTCCTGCTCTGATTGAAGCCATGATCTTTTAAATTGTTTTTAGACACTGTTTTTATTTTCATTAATTGTTTTTACTGTTTTAAAATGTGTTTTTTGTATGTATTTTTTTTCTGTTGTAAGCCACCTTGGGTCCCTTCGGGGAGAAAGGCGGGATAAAAATACTGTAAATAAATAAAGGAACTAGTGAGAAAAGGTATTGAAATGACTTCCAATTCCTGTTCAAAGGGGGGAGATGTGTATTCTTTCCCCACATGGAGAGTATACAGGTTTGGCCTGTGGAGGGTATGCATAACTCTCTTCTCTACCTCGCCCTACCGCTGATCCAGAAACATGGGGGGGGGGGGAGGAAAGAGTACAAGTCTCTGAAGTGGTGCTCTTGACACATGCCCTCCTGCAGGGAAGGATAGAGGCCCCTGCTTGCATATATAGCATTATTTTGACTGTATATGGTCAGATCGTATGTTGGAGTTGTATGTAGTACCTGATTTGGCTCATCTTGAGCATTGTGGCAATCCTTTGTCCATGTGGTAGGAGGACCTGAATATTCATTTGAGTTGCAGCCGAAGATTTGGCATTTAACCACTTGGTCAGCAGGTTGTCTCTACTTTTATTCTGTAAAGTCTTTCTAGAAGAACAACTTTTGAAGTGGTTACATGCACATTACAGTGAATCAAAAGTTCGTATAGTCAGGGCGATGGTGTTCCCAGTAGCAATGTATGGTTGCGAGAGTTGGACCATAAGGAAGACTGAGTGCCGAAGAATAGATGCTTTCGAACTGTGGTGCTGGAGAAGACTCCTGAGAGTCCCTTGGACTGCTAGGAGATCAAATCAGTCAATCCTCAATGAAATCAACCCTGACTGTTCCCTGGAAGGACAGGTACTGAGTCTGAAGCTCAAATATTTTGGCCACCTAATGCGAAGAGAGGACTCTCTGGAGAAGACTCTGATGCTGGGAAAGATTGAAGGCAAAAGGAGAAGGGGAAGGCAAAGGATGAGATGGTTGGACAGCATCACCGATACAACGAACATGAAAATGAGCGAACTCAGAAAGATAGTGGAGGACAGGAAGGCCTGGTGGGATATGGTTCATGGGATCACGAAGGGTTGGACACGACTGGACGACTGAACAACAACATATAATCTGTATATTCACTGTATTATTATTATTATTATCATCATCATCATCATCCTCCATTGGGGATCCTACATACAGTACGTAAGACGTCTTTGTGCTGGCCTAGAAGCGCTGCCTGAAGTGATGTTGACCATGTAGCATAATTAGAATTTGCGGGCTCCAGCTGGCTAGACACCACCTTCCTTCCCCCCCACCCCACTTTACTATACAAAAGGTGCTGTTGGCCTGAGAAGAAACATTTGGTAGTTTTAGTAGTAAATCTGTACCTTCGTAATGTTGGGGCTGCCATGTCAGAACTCTGCTCTCTCACCATTCTACTTTTCCGTACATTTAAGTCAGGCCACATCTGTCTGTGTGATGACCTTTCAAAAGGCATGAAGATCTGCTTTAGACCCTAAGGAAAAACTAATGCCATGTTTTTATCTTTTTTTTTTCTCCTTCAGACCATGGAGACTATATTTTGGAGCCACTTTCTCTGCCAGAAAGTCCAGGTGGTGTTTCTGCTGTAGAAGGCTCTCCATCTGTGCCATGTATATTTTGTGAAGAATATTCTCCTGAATCGGAACAAAATCAGCTTCTGAAGCACATGATTATAGAGCACAAACTTGTCATAGCAGACGTCAAGCTGGTTGCAGATTTTAGGAGGTATGTTGCTCTGCTTGCTTAAAATTAGATAATGCTACCGAGCACAGAAGATGCTGTCCTGTGTAGAATCACCGCCCCTGTTTGTGCTGGTATATTTCTTTAAAAAACTTGGACTCTTTTTTGTTGTTGTTGTGAATCGCTTTGAGCACAGGAAAAGTGGTATAAAAATCTTATAAATAAATACCCTGCTCTTCTACTCCCCCCCCCCCGATAACAGGGTGCTCAGGCCTCTTACAATGTTTATTAAAATATAATACAAAGGTAAAAGACAAAAGCCAGCATCATACAAACGTATTATAACACTAAAAATCATAAAATGCAGCAGCAATAATACTAATAAACACATCTAAAAATGGGTGCATCTAAAAAAATAGCAAAAGCAGCAGTAAATAAACCAAAACTAAGGCAGGCAGGCAAATTGAAAAAGAAAGGTTTTTAGTCTCTGACAGAAGGCCTCCAAGGATGACATAGTTCTGAATTCAAGTGAGGAGTTCCTTAATACTGGCACTGCTGTGGAGAAGACTCTGCCCCTTCTTTGTGTCAGACCCTGCCCCTTCTTTGAGTGAATTGGTGTCAGATTTTGAGACCCTCAAAGGAGGGTCCTCCCAGATGACCTTAAGGCAGGGGTAGGGAACCTTTTCCCTGCCGAGGGCCGTTTTAAATATTAGAAATTTGCTTGAGGGGCGGTCGTAAGGCCGGCCGCCATTTTTATTTATTTAATTAATTTTTGCCCCCGCCCCCATCGGCCTCCGGAGGCTCTGCGCTCACCGTCCGAAGCCGCCGCCGGGTCCGCGCGTCACCTCTGGCGTACCATGCCGATGAGGGCAAGAGCTTGCCCTCATCGGCGTGGTATGCATGTGCGAAATGGCCAACGGCCTGGTGAGAAGGGGTCGAGGCGGCGGCCGGGAAGGACATGCAAAGGCCCTCTCCCGGCCTCAGGAGGTGACGTGCGGACCCGGCAGAGCCTCCAGGGGCCGGTTGGGCGGCCTCCCGGCAATCTCTCCGGGGGCCGGACTGGATGGCCTCGGGGGCCTGATCCGGCCCTGGGGCCAGAGGTTCCCCACCGCTGCCTTAAGGGATGAGCCAGCTCATACGGGAGAAGGGAGCTTCTCGGATATCCACAGCTTCCTGGACCAAGCTGTGAAGGGCTTTAAAGGTTAAAATGAGCACCTTGAATTGTGCCCAGAAACAAACTGGCAGCCAATGCAACCACAGGATCAACAGTCTGATGGAATCAAATCACCAAGCTCCCAAGACCACACGGGCCCCCGCATTCTGCACTAATTGCAGTTTCTGGATAGTCTTCAAGGACAGCCCCACATAGAGTTATAGTAGTTGAAGCTTGATGTCTCTAAGGCATGGGACCACTATGGTTAGGTGTAACCAACTTGAGTATGGACACAACTAGTGCACCAGTCTCAGATGGGCAAAGGCCCCACTGGCCACCACAGTCACCTGGCGATCCAGGAGCAGCAGAGAATCCAGAAGGGCCTCCACGCTGCAAACCTGCTCTTGCAGAGGGAATGGAGCCAAATAAGACAATCTGGGCAAGGGTGAAGTAGGCAGGTAGAAGGTTTTCGCACATCAAAGGATCTTGTCTACATCTTCAAGTTGTACCAGCTGAAAAGAGTCCAAAAAACAGGACCAACAGGCACCAAGTCCATGCCAGAGATCACCCTGGCCAGCTCGGGCAGGGGGACTGTTGGGTGGCAAAGTGGGCATTATACCAATAGAATCCCAATCCTGTCTCACCCACTCACCATTACTAGAAACACCAGACACTGGAAATCGCCAGGAAGTGGGAGTCCTGTTAATGTTGGAAAATAGCAATGAAGATGGGACCAGTGTCACTATGAGCCCAAAGGCCAAGTTCTCCACAAGAGAAAGTATTGCAAGGAATTTCATGAGGTTGACCATGTGCAAGTTGAGATTGTGGAAAACTGATAACTCTGTCTTTGGGGGCTGGGACCAAGAACCAAAGGCCCAGAAGGGAGACAGATGTTTAAAATGGTGGTGTCTTCTCCCTGAAAGACTACTGCAGGAGTAATAGCTTTGGAAAATCAGGCATAGATATTGCCATAGGATCTGCTTGTTTGCTGATGTGTTTCTGGAATGTCCAATCCCTCCCCAGGGATGCCATTTTCAGGGACTTCTCTGAGATGAAAATAATAGGCACTCCAGCTCTTGGTAACTCATAGCTGAACTTATGGTGGTGGACATCCTTCCCTTTAAAAGTATTGGACATTGCAGCCATCAAGTGATGTGCACACATGTCTAAATGTGCCCTTCTAAAAATGTATTTGCTACAATGCTAATAGAGCTTTGAATGGTAGCATTCCAGAGCAAGTTACTGGAAAGTGCCACAGCCTATGAAAACGCATACATTCACAAACAGTATACCTGTTCCTCAGTAATGTGAGATTTTGTATGGCATGCTTGTTTTCTGCAATTGACAAACCTGATTCAAAACACTAAATACTGTTGCTTGGCAATTTCGTATAGCAACTGTTCCAGTTGGTCTGTATGTTCAGTTTCTTAATATCTTTCCTCTCTGGTATCTGCAAAGCTGATTGCCAATTTGTTCCACCTGTTTTCTGATGGCAAATGTCAAGATCTTATCTGTAGTCATTGTTTACCATGAATTGGTGTCAGATTTGAGGCAGCTGATTTGCCCACAAAATATCTGGAACTCTTTTTTTTGCCTCTGCATATGTGATTGAAGTTAATGGTTCAAAGAAGTGAAGCTTTTCCATGTCAAGATTATTGGACGTAATAATGCCCACTGATTGGCTTCCGTGTTACTCTGTATCCTATGCTCTTTGGGGTGTTGGAGCAGTGCTGGTAGGACATACGATTATTATGATTTGGTAATCATAATAATACCCACTCAGAAATGGCTAAGGATAGTGATCCTCAAATTGATGCGACTATGAGTGAAGCCCACCACCTGTCCCTTGTAAGGCTCATGGATTTTATCTTTCTGTTTTTTAAGGTGAGGTTGTACTGTTGTTGGGTGTTTTTTTTTGGGGGGGGGGGGGAGGCCATCCACAAGTGCTATGTAGCAAGAGAGTGGAACCTCTTAGCAAACACTGTGTATGTATTGAGAGCCAGGTGAGTTACCCTGACATGTTCCATCACATCTGGACATTATCAGCTAGGAAAGTCTCATTTTTTTTCATATATTTTTTATACCACCCTTCCTCCAAGGAGCTCAGGGTGGTGTACATGGTTCCTTCCCTCCTTTTGTCCTCACAACAACCCTGTGAGGTAGGTTAGGCTGAGAGATAGTGACTGGCCCAAGGTCACCCAGGAAGTTTCATGGCTGAGCAGGGATTTGAACCTGGATCTTCCAGTTCTAAGTCCACCACCAGAACCACTACACCATCCTGGCTTTGTATGCGTATCGTATCTGATGCATATCTCATATCTGATGCAACGTACCACATCAGGTAAGTGTGTTCTAGCCACTGTAAGCCAAATCCTCCCCTACTGTGACTAGATATTCTGCTGTGCAGATAGGGTCCGATGGAAACAACTTAGGAGCTCAGATCTTGATTATTAGGAGCACTAGTAAGTTTTCCTTTTTTCTGGAAATCAGGGCTGTGTACACTCATTGAAGAATCAAAATTCTGCATCAAGATAAGCTGACTTCAATGACATGTATATATTATGCAGATTACGCATATTTGCATATTTTGTATAATTTAGTTTGTTTCTGCTTGTTGCGAGGAGGGCAAGGAGCTACGCAGGACACTAGCAATCTTATTCAGCCTGGAAAGATTGTGGATGGATATGGAGAAGGATTAAGAAGTGGAAGTCCTGGGAGAAAAGATAGTCAGTGCTCTAGATTTGTTGGCTGACCTGATGATGACTCATCCAAGCAATGTATCACAGGCAAGCTGAAGTGTGGTGAAAGTGTAAAGAGAGAATAGCAGGTCCCCCACAGACAGGCCAAGGAGCTTTTTCCAGTTAAAACATTCATGTATTGTATGAGTGAAATGACATATTGAGGAGAATCCGTGTAGAATAGAGTTGGAGAAGCATAAGGCATAGAAGAAGTCAACGGTGTCAAAGATGGCAACAAGAACAAGGCCTTTTGGATTTGGCAGTGATATTGACAAGGGCCATTTCAGTAGAACACGGATGGTGGAAACTAGATTGAAGAGCATAATAGTGGAGAATAAAAAATGAAGGCAGTGGGAGCAAGTGGAATACTCCAGGATTTTGGAAGCATGCAATTGGCTGGCAGTTAGATGACAAGTATATATCAGTGTCCATAGTATAGCATCAAAGGTAATGACACTTTCCTGACTCGGCTCAGTAGGGCAGAGAAGTCGAGAGTCAAGAACAGAAAGGAGCCGAAGAAACCTCGAAAGTCTAAGGCAGTGATTCCCAAACTTACCTGCAGCATGACTCCCTTCTCCCACTGGCGCCAGTCGCGGAACCCGGAAGTAAGTGCCGATGACATCAGCAGCACTTACCCCCAGGTTCCACGGCCTACGAGGACCCTAAAAATTGCATAAAACAGGTGAGGGAGGGCCCAAAAAACCAGCAAAATGCCACACATGACGGAGCAGAGCCTTTGCTCAGCAATGCATTGCGTCACGGTCCCACTGCTGGCCAGTGCATGTCCCGCGACGCCCTGGGGGCTCATCGTGACGCCCACTTTGGGAAACTGGTCTAGGGAGTAGGCAGAAGAGAAGTGGGTTTGTTATAGGTTTTACTGATCTGTTTTTCCCCCAGCTCATTTCTTTAAAAACAAAACATATTTTCCTTGCATGGCCTATATGGGCTACAGGAAGTATTATCTACTGATTTTCATACGTGTCACGTTTCAGAAGAAATGCTCCTAGTAACTTTTGACTTATTTTGCTTAACAAGTTGTGAAAGATTGTACCTGCTTCCTCCATTTTGTGTTATATTCTGTGTTGTATTGCAAAATCGTTGTTCTCCCCCCCCCCCCCACCTATGTAATGTAAGTTTCAGTTCAGCTCTAAGCAGAAAGTTAAACGGTCAGCCCAGGAAATGAAAACCCAAAGTAGTGGTCAGAAAAATGGAAATAAGGCTTTGGGGATAAAAAAAATTACTTTGGAGAAATGAAACTTGAAACTGGCCACTGATTGGGCAAAATCTGGGAGGAAAGGTCAATGGTTTCTTATGTAAGTTGGCACAGAGAGAAGTTAGAGAAGTTTGAAAGGAAAGAGCCAGAGAAAGCTATTGCTGCTGGGAGCAGAGAGAGACAGGAAGACTGTGGCAAGAAGCCAAACTGTAATGTGGAATCTCGTATAAATGTTTTAGTTAGAAATTTGGCAACAATAGAAAACAAGTGTAGTTGGCTTTAGCTGGATGTTTATCTCTGGTCAGTGGCATCACTAGGGGGTGCGGAGGGACACCCTCGGAGGGGGGGGGTGATACCACTAGTGGCCAAAATTGTGAAAACTTTGTATATAGGAATACTGTAATCATGTTATATCTCATTCGATGCGTATGTTCATTTTGAATGCAATGAAACCAACCGGTTTGAAATATCTGTATTCTATCAAATGTTATGGCCAAAACTAGCACAGAGCGATGGCGAGGGGCGGGGCGGGTGATGCCCATTATGGGAGTGACGCAATGAGTTCTTGCCCTAGGTAACACGAAACCTAGTGATGCCTCTGTCCCTTGTCCTTATCCTATGTGCTCTTATGGATTTTTTTTCCTAGACCACATTAAAACTATGTTTTCTTTGTAGTTGAAGACTTTCAAAGTCCCTAGTAAACATGTTGTTCATATATCTCAGGTTCTGAGCTTTGGGGGTTTTCCTACCCTATACATAATAGCCAATCTTACTTTTCCCAGTGCTGATACAGGTGGCTGGGGGAATAAGACATTTCCCAAAATAAAGGGCTGCTTTAATGAAGGCAGCTAAATAAAAAATCACCACTTGGTGGTAGCAGTGAAGTCTACATAAGGGGAGGTGCAAGAAGGGGACAAAGCAAACTGCTTTGGGCTCCTCTTCCCACTCTGTGTGTAGTGCTACTCCTCAGTGGAGTCACTAGGGCGTGTGCTTCCCCAAAGCGGGGGCGCGCGCGCTGTTCTAATGATTCTTGGCACGGCCGTCAGGCCGCGGGCTGATTTGGGGGGATGACCCGACAGGACGCCGCCCCACGTGCCCCCCGGCTCTGCCCCCCCCCCACCGTTGCAGCCAGCTCCGCTCCAAGGCCTTCTCCTAGCCACGGAGGATGCCCTTTTCCCTCAGGAACAGTCTGTGCATGCACGAAAAACGTTATAAATAACGTTGTGATGCAGTGGGCTTTCATCAGAAGGCCCTGGCACGTCGGCCGGGGAGGTCGCTCCAAGGCCTTCTCCTGGCCCGAGTCCGGGAGAAGGCCTTGGAGCGGAGCCTCCGGAGGGCTATGTGCGCAGGGGAGGTGACGTGCGCATGGGTTCACACGTCACCCTCCGCGATAGCGACGCGCCTGCTACTCCTGGTTTTTTATGCAAGATACATTTTGACGCTTTGATACATTTTGCATCATCAGAAAATGTGCTGTATCAATGCCATTTGTAATTTAGCATGAGCAAATAGCATTCTGGGAACTTTCTTGCATTCAACCTAGGCACCTAGTTGAATGTACTAACTAGCTGCCTTATTCCTTCTTTAAATATCTGCATATACACTCCTAATCTAACTGTTGCCTCTGCAGTTTACAAGTACTGTAATGAATTGATTTCCATGGCTGTGTTGTGTGTTTTGTCCCGCTAGGACTGTTTCCACTCAATCATTGTCTCCTTTCCTATTCCTGCCAAACTGCAGCTCTAACGTACACAAATCCTGAAGTTGACCTTGTTGATAGGAATGTCATATGGTGGCACGTGGTACTAGGCCAAAGACTGGCTCCTACAGAACTTTTTGATGTTTGCTTTGTTAGAACAGCACATTTTTCTGTCAGTTGGATAATGAGACTGCTAAGTAGGTCTCAGCATTCACATATACATTTTTTCTAGAGTCTTGTGACCAAGCATGCACAAAGCGGCCATTTACGTCTCAGTAAGTATCAAGTTTTAAAGCAACGTAATAAGATGAAAAGAATCTAGGGCAACTAAAATCTGGGAAAAAATAGTTTGTTTATTCAGCAGTACAAGCTTGCCATATTTAAAACCAAACACTAGTCATAGTGTCTAGTTTTTTTCATATCTGCTGAATATCTGCAGTTGCTTAATGTTGGACTTCCAATTTCTGGCTTACCTGTACCAGGAAGATTATTCTGGCTAAAAAGAAGTGTTGTCTTTCTGAAAAACAGAAATGTAATGGGATGAAGTAAACAACAGTTTGAGAAATGTTTTGTATCACAGTTGTCTACCTCTCCCTTTTTTTTCCTCCTTTGAAGATATGCACTGTACTGGAAGAAAAGATTCACAGAACAGCCCATTACAGACTTCTGTTGTGTAATAAGAACGAATTCTGAAGCAGCATTAGGTTAGTGTGTGTGTTGAAAAGTAATGTGTAGGCTGGGTATGGTCTTTTAAGTTTGTATTTAATTATGTTGCATGCTAAAGCACTCTATTTGTGGGCTTCTGCTCTGCAGATACCTCTTTATTCGCTTTAAATATATTACAGTGGGCCCTTCGTATCCACAGGGGTTCTGTTCCTGGAAGGGAGGTTCAGATACAAAATCTGCGGATGTTCAAGTCTGCTATTAGGGACAGGGAGGCACCACAGTACCTGACTGAGCAACCGTGCTGGTCTGTCCCACACTTCTTGCCTCTCGCATCTCTTTCTAAAGCCGGCTTCACACTAGAGTCTCCCGGCGCGCATGCCCCTGCCCTTGCCTCTGCCCCTGCGTATGCGTTTGTCTATGCGGTTGGAGCGTCTTGCCGCCTGTTGTCCCTCCTTCTGTCCCGCCTTCTTTAGAAAGCGCAGCTGTGATTTGGTGAACGGAAATGCGCTTCTCTGATTGGTGGGCTGCCGTAGCTCCGCAAGCATTCCCAGCTCCGCAAGCGCATCAAAAGATGAGGGGAAACCATCTTTCCTGCCTCTCCGCAAGCTGCGACGCAAGCATGAAAACAGCTCCACGAGACCCTCCGCAGATCCGCAACGAGCCGGGAAAAGTCTAGTGTGAAGCCGGCTTAAAGCTGCAAAATGCCTGTAAAAAGGAAAAAACAAACCAGAAAATGACTTCCAGTTGTGCATGCAATCTGAAGTCACTTCCTGTTGCGCTTTTTTCTTTTTACAGGCACTTTGCAGCTTTGGAAAGTGGTGCAAGAGGCAAGAAGCGGGTGGCAGGCCCGCGTGGTTGCTCAATCACGTACTGTGGCGCCTCCCCCGTCCCCAGTGGGAGTCCCTCCTCTGCGGATGGCCAATTCGCAAATAAGGAGGGCCCACTCTGTATTTGCATGAAGTTAGCGATGTAGCATTGTGTTTGCACCTTGAGTTAAGTGGAGGAGATCTTTGAGGTGCTTGATTTCCCTAGATTGGAGGCTTATATTAAATTGCTAAGACATAATTAGCTTTACGCCTCCCAAAGCTTCAATCTATCTATTTCCAGCTGATTCCGATGGCCCTAACCTGTTAGCATGGCAGATTGGGGTGGGAGGTCCAGGACAACTAGTGCAGTCTGTTCTCCGTACATATTGTGAGATACAGTGTTGGCATGAAGGTTGTTCTTTTTCTGGTATGGCAGAAGTCTGCCAAACACAAGTGTGAAGAATGTATGCTCTTAATATTATACAGATTCCTCAGCAGTGAGAAATCTGAGGTGGACCATCTACAGGGGCTGTTTATTCTTGTCTAGTAAAATTCCACAATGGTATACCTGGTGGTTCTTCTCTTTACGTTTATACAGCTGCTTCCAGCAACTGTATGTTAATTTGGCTAGTAAGTTTCTGAGCAGCGCAGATCTCTTAAACTTGAAAGTGGATTTTGTTTAAAAATGGCTGTAACCTTTTTGAAATACTTCATTTTTCTCAGTGACTGTAAATAAAAATAAATGCTTAACAAAATGCATGTGTGTGATGCATGTGCAAAAGTGGCAAGTGCTCCCTTGATATTTGGTCTGTAATCTTCTAACAGAGGAACAAGACAGTTATTTTCTTTTATGTGATGCTTTGCCGGAAGACCGCATGCTAAGGGAGAAGCTCCAGCAACAGAGATTGGTAGGTAATTATTTGACATAATGTATCCCAAAATGAACTGCACAGGTTAATCAGATTGCCTCTCTCAGTAACAAGGGGACAACCCAATTCTAAATAGTTAGTTAGTTAGAAGTATATTCCACTAAGTTCAGTGGAGCTTACTATTTTATAAATATACATAGGGTTGCAGCCTTGGATTCCTCAAGCAGTTTTTTAGGTGTCAAACGTTGAGTTTCTCCACAACAATTCAAGGAGGACACTTTGAGTTCAGGCCTTAGCCTTGGGCAGGCCTTAGTTCAGGGCAGCCTCAGGAAGTCTCTCAAACGCCATCTCCAGCCGCAAAATTGAAATTGCAACAATCTATCTGTTTATTTCCAAAGGGAGTTGAAGGTACGATCAGCAGTGGCTCCCAACTTGTGGTACCATTTAAACGTTAAAGGAAGCAAAAACAGATTGGAAACCCCTCGAGGGGGGAGGGCCAGACTTTGATTAGGCCAAACAAAGAAGTCTCCCCACTCTTTGTGATGGTGTTTCCTGCACTGATTCAGAACTGCATATAATTATTCACATTTCATATCCTGCCCTTTGTGCAAGGAGTTCAGGGCAGCAAACATTGGTTATAGATATCGCTCACGATCTCATCACCTGGCATCTTATCACTTAATGACTCGCAGCTGGACCGGAGGCCCCATTCAGGGAGAGTTCAAGAGCAGGCTATTGAACCTTCCTGTGAGCCTGGGATAAAGAAAACTCTGAAATGGCCAAAAAAAAAACCCACTGATCAGGTGACCTGCTTCTACTAAAAAAAGGCTTTGAGGTGTCAGGTGATCAGGAAGCTCCTTGGAATGTTTCACAAACACACGCCCTCATTTGTTTTGCAGTCACTGAAGATTGAATGTGCATATGTAATCTTGCCCTTAATAGGGTTCTAGCAGGATATCCAGTTTCCTCTGAAACAGACACTGTTAAAACAATTCAAACCTTACAGACAGGGGAGCATTGCTTTTGGGCCCAGTCCTATCCAGCTTTCCAGCCCCAATGTAGCCATGCCAACGGGGCGTGCACTGCATCCTGCAGTGGTGATGGGGGCAGTCACAGGGGCCTCCTCAAGGTAAGGGAGCAAACGTTCTGCATTGTGGCTACATCGGTACTGGGATAGGATTGGGCCCTTAGGCTAGTAGCCCATTGGAGGTTACTTTCTGTCCACACAGAGCAAGAGACTGCAGTAGCTGGGGCAGCAACATGAGCATTTAATTAGCTACCTTCTCTACCTTAATTAGCTTTAATTAGCTACCTTCTCTCCCCCCCCCCCCTTCCAGGTGCTTAAGGCATTTTTACCCAAGGGTGTATATACGCAATAGGAGTTAAATGCATATACCTGTGGGCTGGGAAGAGGATATGTGGGGGTAAATAAATAGTGAGGGCTTTAACTAGACTCTTCCATGATGGTGAAGCATTATTATTTACTGTAATTCTATAAAGCATTTTTCAGTCCAGAGTTCTCCATCATTCTGATCACATTTAGCTCCACTGTAGTGACAAGGAGCCGAAATACCTTCATAACCCCATTTTCCTCTTTGCAGATCCTCTCCCATTACTTAAGTGTAAAATATAAATGGCTTCTTGCTTTTGCTCACTTACTGCACTTGCCTGAAGCAACACGCAGCTACATATTATATATGACCACTTGCCAGTAAAATGTAGGTTTATTTAAATGGTGGTCGGGATGGGGGAGAGAGAGAAAATTCCCAAAGTAGAAGAAATGTTTAAAATGTGCGATGGGAGACCTATTGGAAACACATGATAAAATGTAGTCTTACATTAAATCTATATTTAATGCACAAATGCTGATCCCTTTATTCACATTAGATGCATTGCTTCCTTAAAGAGCTACTGCCAGTCATATTGACATATCAAGAGGACAAGATACTGTGCTTAGCACATTGAATTCATATGTCAGCACGATCAATTATTTTAGGCCTCCTTTTGGAGGGAAATATATTTTCTCCAGTTTTCCTTTAAGCTGCATTGGGATATACCTGTTTTCAAGGTTCTCTGTTTTGCATACTATTCTTCCTTAGTACTGTGGGAATATCTGTAATTAATAATGGGAGAGAGCGTCATGTTTTCAGATGAATGAAGTGATTGTTTTCACCATTGCCTATTAGCTGATAATGAGAGACAATATAATGTTGATAGTAATAATTCTACCAAGCTGGGTTTTTTTTTTTAAAGTGACTTGTTTTTCTCCCTATTCAAAAGAGAGAAATTCTGGAGCAACAACAGCGAGAGAGATATGATACAGACTTTTATGGGATGTGCATGTTTTGTGATAAAGAATTTACTGGAAACAGGTTAGTGTTGAACTTTTACTATGTATTCTGTTCTTCTCATGATGAGCATCGTAAAGGAAGGGGGCAAAACAGGTGCAATGTCTAGTGGCTAGTAACTGGCAACCTACTCTTCTTTTTACTGGGCATACTGGGCAGGAGAAAGTTAGTTTTGTTGTCCTCAACCAAAGCTAGGAAGTGCAGCCACAAGGGAGCTGCCTTGGAATAATGGAGAGCCCCCAAATCTGGGGAAATCTCCTTAAAATCAGTCATAGTAGAACATGGGGAGATAGGAAGGAAGTGGTTTTAGAAGTGGGTTTTCTCTGTGCCAGGTGCAAGGGAGTGTCAAAGGGAAACAGGTTATCTTGTTGTCTTGTGCTCCCTGAGGCATCTGGTGGGGCCACTGTGTGATACAAGAAGCTGGACTAGATGGGCTTTTGGCCTGATCCAGCAGGGCTCTTCTTATGTTCTTAAGTGGGGAGGGGAAATGCCACAGAACAACCAGAGCTGATGTGGCTATAGCAGCATTTTATACCTGGTAAATGGGTCGTATTTATCCTATTGTGCTGCAGTCAGTTGCCAACGTTGTGGCAGGATTGTGCCAGGTCCAAGTTAGAGGCCCCTTGGGTTTGCAGGTTGTGTCAGTGGACCCCCTTCCTGAAGTTGACACGCCACCTCCTCAGCATTCCGTTGCTTTCTCCCTATGAGCACAGTCTGCGCTACCGCCCAGAAGGAGAGGGCTTCCTATCCATCTTCTTGAGCTTGTCACTGACGGCACAGTTAGAGAGGGCAGGCAGCAAGAGCAAGAAGCAGCAGGCCTGCTGTCACTCAGGAGGTAGGCAGGGGCCTTCATGTTTGGGTGTGGGCTCTGGCAGGTCCCAAAGATGCTGACTCATGGTGGCGCCAGCATAGCTGCCATTATAGCCATAGTGCCTTTGTAATGCAGTATAGATCAGGCTGCCTGGTTGGTTATGATGATTAAGAATCTCCTCCAAGCAATGGGAATGTGAGCCTGCTGGATCAGACCATCGAGTGCAGCATCCTGTTTCCCATACTGATCAGCCAGATGCTTCCAGGAAGCCTGTGAACAGAGCCTGAAGACAATAGTCCTCTTCCTGCTGTTGCTTTCCTGTAACTGGGATAGGCAAAACGCCTCTAATCATGATGGCTATATGGTTTAACTCCCATGTTACAAAAAAAACTCCCATTGCTTAAAATAATTGCATGAAGATGTATTTTTCTGCCCTGAATCCACTGCCAATTGGTGTAATTGGGTGACCTGCATGGTGGTAGTGGGACAGAGGGAGAAAAATCTCCATTCCACACCATGCATAATTGCATGGTGGTTATCGGTGGTTATCGCCTTATTTTAGGTTATCGCCTTCCCCCATCTTTTTTTTTTTCCTCCCCCTAAGCTTAAAAGCTCCAAACGTTAGCATTTCCTCAAGGGGAAGGTCCACCCACCTGTTTGTTGTGGTTGCACTTTTTCTCTTCTTCACCAGTCAGCGAAAGACTTAGTAAAGTTGGTGGTTCTTCGTTGTAGGCCATAAATGACTAATGTTGGTATGCGTTGGCAGATGGGCTAGTAAATATTCTTGTGAACTAGTGACTTTTGCTACTCTTTTTTTTTTTTTTTTTTTTTGGCAAGGTTGGTGTGGATGAGCAGTACCTGGCTTTGCTTATTCCATCCTCCACTCCGTTCTGTTAGCAAACCACATGAGTCGGCTCATTGTGTCAGTACTATGCCACAGGACATGATGTGCTAATGCAACTGTCATTGCACCCTATTGTGAACATGTTTGCCCTTGTTGTAGCTCATATGATGAGAACCTCGGGGGGTAAAGACAATTTTCGTATTTTATTTATAGCTTGGACAACTTTTTCAGGGCAGTTTGGAGTCCTCCAATAAGACTGTCAGCGCAATCCAACTTAACTTTTGTGCCGGTTTAACCAGCGGCGCAGCAAGAGTGGGAGGCCCCAGAATGGAAAAGGGATTCAAATCACCTTTGAATTCCTCTTTTGGAGGGGATTTGAATCCCTTTTCCGTTCTGGGGCCTCCCATTCTCGCTGTGCCGCTGGTTAAAACCGGCACAAAAGTTAAGTCGGATTGTGCTGTGTGTCCTGTAAAAGGAAAGGAGACTTCATTGATCATGTTATATTCTCTGCTAAAGTCAGCTATAAAGGCATTGTTGTAGCTGTTTTTCCTTAGAAACTGAAAGCTGTCTCTTTTATCACCTTTAGCCAGCATTATGTTTTAATCCCCAGCCATCCTCTCAGGAAATCAAGACACTGTGCATGGTGCCTCTCCAAATTTTTATCCTGACAACAATCTTGGGAGATGATAGCTATAAAGCCTAAGTGGGGATTTGGACCCAGGACTCTGGAGTTCCCTAAACCACACTGGCTCTCAGGTCTGTCTGTCTGTCTGTGCATCTCATCATTCTACTATAGAATTGAGAGGTCCATTTTTTAAAGTAGAACATGGATTCTATGAGAGGTAAATCCACAAGGCTTCCTATCTTGCACATTTATTCCAGTGCGCTAAAGTTTGGAACAACTCTCCAGATTGTTGTTTTTGTAACTTGTATCCTGGTTGTTTTCTTTCTTGTTTTTATTGTTGTGAGCCGCATTGAGTTCTTTATTAAAAAAATGACATTCTCCACATGAATTAGTAAGTTATAGTGGTGAACATTTAGGAAAGGTGAGCGTTTTCCCCTCCCCCTGTTTCAGACCACAGGGAATTAGTTTCAGTAGCATCTGTATTCCTGGTCAGCTCATTAGTTCTGTGCAGTCAGTCTGTTGTTTTTCAACAGTGAAATGGACTTGAATTCTTGGTTATCATCATTCTAAGGACACAAACCCAAAAGTTTCCAAGCCCTCTGTGAAGTGCCCTCTTACCTGGGGTGGGCCCCAAGGTAGTCATGCCACCACTGCTGCCACCACACGAACCCATACCAACCCCTCTTGCTGACCCTACACAAATCTTTGCTTTAAAAAAAAGTGTGCATGTGACTTACATTGCTAATATTGTTAATTCTTTTTATTATATATAAAGAGAACTGTATCCCTTCTCTTGCCTCCCCTGCTAATATCTGAAATGTTGCCTCAGTGATTAATTACAATATGGATCAAAATCAGTAATTGGTTTTGGTTTTAAGGATGCAAGCTTAAAGTAGGGAAATACTACTGAGATGATAATTTTCGATCTTCTACTTTAGTTACCCCAAACTATTTTTTTTTCTGCTAGGAGATAGCATTGCTGTTACTTATTCATTTTTTGGTTTTATAAGGCTGAAATTCAGACTTTCTTTTATTAAGTGCAGATAAATTCTCTTGCGGCAAAATAAATGGTGCAGTTATGTACTTGTTTTATAATTTCTTTTAAGTGCTATTCATACATTTCTGAGTACTAGGAGTAGCTTCAAATGCACACTCTGGGCTTTTTTCCCTCTCTGTATGGTGGTCACCACAATGAAAAAAGAACACTTACAAAGCAGAAAACCGCAGTTAATTTTAGCAATGCTCCTTAGTTCACATCCTCAGCCTTTCCTCCAAAGAGCATGTATGAAGTTGCCCTAACACTACATTAAAGCTAGTATCTAATGCTCTACTTGAATTCTTCTTTTGTAGGTCGGTCCTTCTCAATCACATGGCAAATGATCATGCTTTCAATATTGGACTGCCAGATAACATTGTAAACTGCAAGGACTTCTTGGATGTCTTGCAGAAGAAACTTGACAGGTATCTAGTACCCTGGGTTACTATCTCCATGTCATTTTATCATTAGCCTTGGGAAATCGGTTTTGTAGTTCCCTATTTCTTCTGGTGACTCTATAGAGAGGGTTCCTTTTTGTCCTGTAAGAGCAGCAGGAGGAGAGACTTGTGAGAGCTTGGAGAAAAAGAGACTTAGCCTGCAATGCCAATCTGCCTTACCAGTCTCTAGGAATGGAGACTCTACTTCTTAAGCAGGGCTCTGTAGCAGATGGAAGTGGAAACTTTCCATTCCTAGAGGGACCACCTGAGGAAGAAGGATGGAGTGGCACTCCAGAGGGAACTAACTAACTTAGAAGGTGTTTGTGCTATAAGGTAGGCCTTCTGGTTGAATGAACAGTAAATCTAGGTCTTGCAAAGTTGGGGGCGGTGGGTAGCATCCAGAGTAACACTTCCATGTACAGAAGCTCCCTCTGAGAATGGAAGGAGTATTCCACTTACTCAAGGGGCCCTTTGCATAAGCACAGCACTCATTCCGTTCTGAGAGGAAACTTCTGTTCACGGAGCACATTTCCATTGATGGAAGCATTACGGGGTGGGGGAGGGACTGTTGAGGTAATAGCAATTTTGTGTTGTGATTTCTTTTGAACGTGTGTGTGTGTGTGTGTGTGTGTGTGTGTGTGTGTGTGTGTGTGTGAGAGAGAGAGAGAGAGAGAGAGAGAGAGACTAGATATTGTTTAAGCAGAGAGAGAGAGAGAAAAAAACTAGATATTGTTTAAGCAGGCACTATTCTGCCGCATTTTCTCCCTCATCAAATAGTTGTGAGAACCCCAATTCTGTTCCCACCCACTTCCCCAGCACATACTGTTGAAGAGAGAAAAATATGCATGCAGCTTCATAGCACGTGCTTAAAATAATGTTATTTGGACTTTGCATATACTATATCCATTTCTGAGAATTTTATTTTTGTATTGTTTGACTGTGTGGCTCTCTCTGTTAGGTTGATGCAGTCTTCTTGCAGAGCTTATTTGTTATACTGTACAACGAAACAGTGCAAAACTGTGTGTAAAATTATATATTTGTAAATAGTTCAATAACAATATATAGGGGGGGTGCCCTGTATCCACGGATTCCTTTTCCGCGGTTTCAATTACCCGTGGATCGGGGGGCCCACCCCACCCCAGGGCGCACACAAATACACAAACCCCGGCTCTTTTGTTTTAGCAAGCTTTGTTTCTTCCTTAAAACAAATGGAGAAGTAGCCTCCATTGCAGGCTAGGAGAACAAGAAGTCCTAGAGAGGCTCTGCAGGGTTTGAGCTTCTCTAGGACTTAGTCTCGTTTTCCTGGCCTGCAATAGAGGCCGTTTCTCTGTTTGTTTTTAAGGAAGAAATGAAGCTTGCTAAAACAAAAGTAAGGGGCGGGGGGCGGCGTACACAGTTTTGTTAGTTTCTGTAAATAATTTCAGTATTGTCTCCACAGTCGTCTTGTAATAAACTTCTTTTAATCTTAGTTTGCAGTGTTTATACTGTGAAAAAATATTTCGAGATAAGAACACGCTCAAAGATCACATGAGAAAGAAGCAGCATCGCAGAATCAATGCCAAAAACCGAGAATATGACAAATTTTATATTATAAATTACCTGGTAAGATAATTTATACATAATTCCTAGCTGCTGATGGGTTGTATACAGTGTGGCAGCGGTTCTCAAAGTCACTGCCGCCACGACCTACCTCATCCTGCTGTTCCCGTATCACTCTGGGCCTGGGATGGCCTCCATGGGCTTCCAGATGCAACCAAAAGTCACATCAGTGAAACTGGAAGTGACCCGGAAGTCACTTCCAGAGGCCTTCCGAGGCCCACAGAAACCTCCAGAGGCTGTTCCAGGCCCAGCGCAACACGGGAATGGCAGGACAAGTTGGGTTATGACTTGGAAGTGGTTTCCCGTTGCCTTCATTGGAGCCGGACAGGGGCGGGCGGGGGGCCCAACTGGCAACCCACCTCAACATCGGGTCACAACCTACAGTTTGGGAAGCACTGCAGTATGGACATGTTGCAGTCAGCTTAGTTAGTTTTAACTCTCCCATTTAAAGCCAATGAAACTAAGTATATGTTCTCTGTCTGTCTGCCAGCACAATCCTATGTAAGTATCCGGCGGGCAGCCTGGTTTTCCCCACAGTAAGAAGTATGCCTTTTGTTCCAAATGTTGTGTTTGAATTTGGTCACACATCATTTTTTTCATTAGATTATCACTGAGATTTCCTGCGTGAACTCTTGAAAATGATGTTTGGATAAAGCTTTTACATATTTATACATTGAAGATTACATAGATATGTGCAGGCTCTCATACAAATTTCAATTTCCTAATTTTATTCCCCTTGGAGATTTTGCCCCCTTTACCTTCCACCTAACACTCGTCCCTTTTGATGTTGCAAGTGGGCCTAATTCTGAACATCACTGGATTGCTTGGGCTAGGAAAATCGTTAAGAACAGCAAAAAACTACAATGAATGAAATTGGGTTGAAGAGGCAGTTTCATCTGGTACAATCTGGGCTGGCCTTTCCATGAAGCGAACTGAAACACCGTTGGATGGATGGTGAACAATCCCCAGCCCGTCTGTCGGCTGCCCTCTCCAGCCTGCCCCACTCCACTGGGTGCTCTGATCCTCTTTTGCTGAGAACCCCTTTTGGAGCCCATCCCCTTCCTTCCCTTTTATTTACCAGGTGTGTGGCACACAGCCCCCCTCTGCTCCATACTGCTTCTGCTTCCAGTGCTCTCCACACTCTTGCTTGCCCCCCACCCCCACCTGCTTACTCACTCACCTGTCATCTTCCCTCATCCATGGGGGGGGCACACTTGCAGGGGTGTCATTTTGCAGGGGAATCCAGGAGGCGCAGGGGCCACCACTGAGTACAGTAATACCTTCAATAGCACAGCTTCCTTTAGCGCTGCTTTGTTACAGCGCTCCTTGCCTCAGTATGATTGACAGCCATTCTAATCAGTGGGAACAGTGTATTCTGGGCCAATTGGTGCCTGTTTCCTGCCTGTTAGATCAACTATGTTTCCAATGATGCTGTTTTGTGCAGCAATCAACTTCTGGAGATTGTATTGCCCACACTATCCGAGGTATTGCTGTACGGCTTTTCTTACTCTTGATGTCACTATGATTGACGATGTGTTTCTCTGCTGTGCAACTCCTAAATATACAGGAACCCTGTTTTCTGTTCCACTTGGCTCCCATATGTTTCCAGAGTGATGCATGTAGCCAATCCAACCTTTGTAAGACAGCGTGGAACTGAGGAAAGCGGCGCTGAACGTAGCTTCCCAGCCTGTATTAAAGCTTTCCTTTCTCTTCCACTGAATGTGAATGGGCATAATTGAAATGACAGATGTATAACTTCTCTAGTTCATTATTTACATGGCTCAAAGCATTCTGGGGTCATCAACCAGGTCTTAAGAAAACCTGCATATGATTTGTCCCAGTATTACATTTTTTGTCTTCTATTGCCCTGTAACAATAATTATTAAGAAATAAATATGTAAAGCAAATGGTATTTCTGTAGTACCAACTATAAAATCTCTGTTGTTGCCACTGTTTTGTAATTTAAGCTTAATGCAGAGAGAGGGAGAGGGAGAGGAGAGAGAGATATCAATCTGCCACCGTAGCCTGTAATAATCGCCCTTTGGTTTCCACTGCAGGGGTACCCTCTGTGGCTGGTCTGTCTGTGTGAACTGGCTCTGGATGTAAATACTTATAATTCCTGTAGTGGAAGGCAGGAATAAGTCATTAGATAGTCTGGGATTGTAATTCACCTGGAATTAAACTAATTGGTAAAATTCTAATTGCCTTTAATGTAGTTGGGTACTGCTACTGCCTCCACATTTAATACAACACTGTTACCGCTTTTAAAAAAAGGAGCACTTACCTTTTTCTTAACTTGTGGATCACTTTATCAATGCACTCTAAGTGGGTAAGGAGGAGACATATTTTCTGCACATTGTTGTTTTCAGCTACCGTATTAGCTTTTCATTAAAGGCTAGCAGCTAACTTGCTAGAAGCCACCGTTTCCATAGGAAACGAGGTGGTACACTTGAGGGAATGTGTGGTAAGAGAGGTGTTAACTGCCTTGTGTTCTCACTCTCCTGGTAACAATGAGTCTTGCTGCACTTGGAGAGTTTACACCCCTAGAGGGTTACATCTCTCTGAATTAATTACAGGATTTTCATTCTCTAATCTGTAATGACATCTTGTTACAGGCTATTCTAGTAAATGTACACTGGTATTCAGTTTACCTGATGAATTGTAACAGCTTTGAACCCACCAATTAAAGTCTATGAAAGATATCTTTAGTTTGCATTAGTCATCAAAACATTGCTGCATCTTGCAGTTTAATTGGTCAGTTATGATGGTCTCCATTTTAATCCCCTCTCTCCTTTGACCTGCTATTTTTCTAAGAAGCAGGGGCAAGATATGTTAATTTGGTCTAAGATTTCCTCAAGACTATCTAGCAATGTAATTACTGATATAATGGAGAAGCTTCCAAGATGATACTTAATATTGAAGTAGCCAGGTAGTGCTTTAGTTGACTGTGGGGAGGTGGGGGTTTGCCCTAGAAATGGCCAAGTGGGAGATTTGTCATCCTCCTTCAATAGAGTTTAGCTGTTGTATGAAACCATGGTTTATTTTATCTAACTATGATTAGTCTGAACCATTGCCAGGCATCAAACTATGGTTTGTTTGGGGCTGGCAAACTATTTGAAGCCACAACGTTGAAGTAGGCCGTTAGTGTTTGTTAACCATAGTACAAATTTAAATCTGTATTTCTGTTTCCTTGTTTGTTTAGTTTCACTTATTTTACCCCTCAGTGTCAAGATTTACTGTACCAGTCTGGTACTTGGATCAAATGTACTTGGATCAAATGTATCCCAGGAAAGACCTAAAAAAAAAAAAAACCGCCTGGGGGATTTGTATTAAGTTTGAGACCAATTTGCAAGTAAAATTTTATTTCTCAATTTTATATATATTTAAACTGATCTACCTGTACTGCCAGGACTTTCAGATATACAGTATTGGTGCTGATTGGCGTCCACTCTATGAAGGGAAATGAATTGAGTTGTGCTTTTCTTCTACTTTATAGATTGTGTAGGTATTTTACCCTTTTGAGACAGTTGTATGCAAGTGGATTTATGTTTGCGCAAGGCATTTCTCTTTCCTCTATTTTTTTTTCCTTCAGGAATTTGGAAAGTCCTGGGAAGAGGTTCAGTCAGAAGATGATCGAGAATTACTAGACAACACGGAAGAGTAATAGGTTTTCTTTTATATTTAAAATGCAGCAGGGCTCGGGAAGTGGGAAAGCTACCATACATGCTTTGTACGTGATGTGCCGTTCAGGGTCAAACTAGACATGGCATGGGAGATCTGTGACTAGGATCTCCGTCTTTTAACCGTATTCATAGTAGCTGTGGAGGAGATGCGGTTCAGAGCAGGGCCTGAAATGCTGGGGGGGGGGGGGGAATGATCAACCCTTTTTCCTAAACTGCCATTTTCCTGATTTGAAATTTATCTTTCTCTTCCCCTTCCCCAAGCTGCCATTTACCTGATGAGGCAAAACATACAGTAAACTCATGATAGTTATTTTGCCCTCTAGGGCAAATAGCTTGGAAGAGTGGCAGTGATTTTAGTTTGGCAAATGGCATGAAGAAAAGGTTGAACCCTCCCTCCCTTCCTCAATAACAACAGTCCTGATCCAAATCCCCACTCTCAACTGCTAGTCATACTATTAAAAAAAATTGTGGGAGATCTTGTTTACAGAACTCCTGCATCATGTCAACTTTGGGCCTTAGTTTTCACAATCATGCTGCTCGGGTCCAGTTGAGATACTATTTCGACCAGCCCCTGCTTCACATGATGGGCAGCCTAATCCTACCTAGCTCCCCGTGCAGCAATGGAGCCGCGCCAACGGGGCACACACTGCATCCCACAGGAGAGTTTTGAGCCTTGAAGGCCTCCTCAAGGTAACGGACCATTTGTTCCCTTCCCCTGGGGTAAGCCCTTGCCACCCAGCTGGGTCTATTTAGACCCGTGCCAGCTATATAGCTGGCACAAGTCTGAGTGGACCCGGGAAGGTGGATCAAGGCCAGGAAGGGGGATAGGATATCAGTGACGCTGCTGCCTCTGCCAATACCACCCCTTCCCGGCCTCAATCCACCCTCCTCTCCGCCGAATTCCTCCCCCTCCCCACCCTGTTACGCCCCCCCCCGCCTCCCTCCCACTGCACTGACTTACCAGTGCCTGGGGACATGGATGGACTGCTGGCACGTGGACCTGTCTGCTTGAGGTGGCAGCCAGGCCATACCGCATGGCATGTCACATTGTGCAACAGTCCTAAAGGAACTTAAAACATATAGAACTTCAAAATCAGCAAATGATCAATAGCAGCGAGTAATAATTGTATCAGAAGACAAGTTAGAAAGACACCTACATGTATTAGTTAGTAAACAAGAGAGAATTCCACAATGTTACAGTTTTTCACGTTTTGGGCTGTAAAACGGATAAGTAGTGAGAAATGTACATCAATAAAAAATCCACAGTTTGGGAAACGCTAAAGAAAATTATCAGTTTCTGGTAAATTTCAAGTGTTATAATAATCTGATAAATAATTTAATATTCTGCTCATGGAACTGATTGTAAATTTGAATAAAAGTAGCTGCCATTTCTGTAGGATTACAGTGTTAAGGGGCTACATTAGGGAAGCCAATAAATGAATTATGGGGTTCTGTTGCTTGTTTCCCATAGGGCTGGGTTGAATGTCCTCCTGGTTCACTCTGCCTTGAAAGTTGAGATTGCCCCATTCTGAAATCCTTAATACTACCTTTTTTGTGGTTGTTTATGGCCTATAGTTTTCTCCCTGTGCTGCTGCCTTGGTACAGCTTTTTTCTCTTTGTTTTATTCCTCCTCCTCACGTGACCCCCAGCCAGCAGTGGTCAACCTAGCCAGTCAAGGATTTTTCTTAAACAACTGAGCCCTTTTGTAACAATCCCAAATTTACTAAAATTGATATCGATGAATTATTTTGCAAAAACCTCACCCCGCCCCCTGATTTCAGCCAAGTCTAAATTGCAAAGCAAATGGGTAATACTTTGTCTTCACTGAATATTCTGTGTATTTACGGTACATTGGTAAGTTTCATTCAAGCTCATGAAGTTGATCCCCATTTACTTGAATGTAAGGGAAGTTAAAGCTGAATTTTGGGTCTTTGTCTACCCTTTCTCTGTATCTTTCAGAAACAGTTCCAATACAGCAGTTAAACCTGGGTTCTTGTAATTGTCCTTTATAGAGACTGGTCTGATTGGGAAGAACTTCCTGTTTGTGCTGTCTGCCTCTTTTGTGAGCAGCAAGCAAACACGACAGAGAAACTCTATGCTCACATGGAGGTAAGAGGCTTGCTTTATATTGATCTTGCTTTGGGAACTATGGAGGATTGTGTCAGGATTGTTGAGATAATAAGACCTTGTAATGCAACTGAAAGCTCTTTTAGAGTCAAATTACATCTTTATTGCATAGGGTTGTTCTCCATGTCTTGGGTGCACACTTATTTTATATTTAGTTTCTTTTTCCTCAAGTGCCTTGTTAGTTTTACAAACACTGGGCAAAATCCAATTAAGATGAACTTGGCTTTTGAAAACAGAAAATAATTGGTGGTTACCTTTTTTTTTCCCCTCCCCCTTCCCCAACCCCAGGAGGCTCATGGATTTGACCTGCTGAAAATGAAGTCTGAACATGGTGAGCAAAGCATATATTGTATTGGAGACATCTGCTATTATTGGGGGTGGTGATATAGCTTTATGGAGGGAGAGAACCATAAAGCAACCTGTATGACTCCCAAGTTTTCAACGACTTGAACGTTTTTACGGCATTTCTGACCTTTACTGAATGTCAAAGGTTGGCCACAGCGGCTTGCGGTGCTGCTTGCTATCGTGGTTTCTTGACAAGATTTTGAAGTTCCATTCTTTCTGCAAATCTTGGGTTTTCCCTTTGTGTTGCTGCTGTGCAAATAGTTCCACCCTGTTAAATGAGCCTCAAAATATTTTTAGAAGTATCTAAGGTCTCCTTTCCAGCAAAGGACAGGTAATAATATCTTGGTACTAACGTTGCTGTGCAGAAACGTGTTTGATCACCCCTTGCTTCTGTCCAAGCTCTGTCATAGATGACGCTGAACTAGATATACAGCTGTGGATCTGTACTCTGCTTAATATTTTAGATCTATAGCACCCTTTAATCATCCAGTATGAATTGTGTGTCTTCCAGATTTTTTGTTTAAACTTGACAACTTTTTTTGTTTGCTAGATTTGAATTTCTATCACCAAGTGAAATTAGTGAACTTCATCAGAAGGGAGGTCCACCAGTGTCGATGTTACAGGTGCCAGGAGAGGTTTCCGCTGAAAAGGGAGTTGGTAAATCATATGGAAGAGTCCAAACACATGACACTTCTGCCAGACAGATCCATGTGGGATCAGCCACAGTAAGTGTATTTGTTTTGTATTGTTGGCACTGTAGCCAATATATGATAGTATCTGACAACAGAAACCTGGACTTTGCATTCTCTCACTTTGGAGTTCTGCTCAGGCCTGCTTTTTTTTTCCAAATGAGAGCCATACCCACTCCAGACTAACAACAGTGGCGTAGATGGCTTCGCGCCAGCCGCCCCCCCACATGACGACTGACGTCACTCGCCCCACCCAGAGTGACGCAAGCCAGACCAAAACGTTACTCGGGGGCGGGCGGGCAGGGACCAAAACAAACAATGCACTTCAGCTGCTCCCTCTGACCTGTCTCACCGCCTTCGCTACAGACACCCTGCCTGGATCTCTGCCGCTGCCGCGTTCCCCGCCACCATTTTATCACCCCCATCGCCATCTTCTCACCCCCCGCCTCCGGTAAGCTGCCCCCTCCAGCATGCTGCCTGTGGGCGTACCGCCCCCTCCCCCCCGCTACTCCCCTTCCTACGACACTGACTAACAGGACTGTAGCACAAACTGCTGCCTCAGTTCTGCTTGGTTGAGACATGGACATTATACACACAAGAGGTGTGATATGTCTGTCAGAGCATGGCATTTACCAAGTTCTTATGGCACAGCCCCCTAGAGCACACAGTGCACAGCTCTGAAAACAGCCAACTAATAGCTACCAGAGAATACAGGTGTCCCCCGCTTAACAGAGGGTCATGTTCTGGAAAACCCATCATATAGTGAAACCGTCATTAAGCGAGTCCTCATCACCATCTAGTGGCTGATTGTGGTATAACGTGTAAAACCAATACAGTACAGTGTAATGCAATGTAACACAGTGGAGTTGTAATAGGGAATGAATGGCAGACACAGTGTACATTATGAGTGTAACACAAAGCACAACAAGATTCCTACCTGTCAGTGGAGGTAGAAACACACACAGAGTTAAAGACTACTTTTTTTGCATTTAAAATACAGTACTGTAGCTTTAATTCTTTGTTTACACTTTGGGAACCTCCGTCGTATATGCAGATCATCATTAAGCGATCTGTCGTTAAGGGGGGTACACCTGTACTTCAGGTACAAATTGGAGTCCTTAAAATGTTTCCAGTATTATTGCTGGCTTGTGCCTTGAACAGCCTTTATAAACTGTTATCAGGATCTGTAATGACTATTGTGTTGGATTATATGGAGCAAAGCAAGTTGGCCACGCACACGAACCTTTCAGACCACCTCTTGCATACATTCAGTGACTGCATGGTGCAGAGAGCAGGGGACCACACCCATTTGTCCTGCCCCTGACCCAGCATGTTCGATGCAACATCTCTAAGCGGCACCTATGTGTGTATAGCTGTATGCAGTTAGAGGTTTCTGTATGATCTGGACCCCTATGCAATCAGGCTTTCATATTCCAGGAAGCCCCAATGCACATACAGTTGGATGCATGTGGGGGCCCCTTTCACATGTTTAGTTAAATATATGGACATTGGAAGTTGGTCCAGTGGTATCATGCCATTTGATATGCATACAGAGGAGGACTTTGATTGTAGAAGTACTTTGTTACTCGTTGCTGTTTTTCCTTTCAGGTATTATTTTCCTACATATGAAAATGATATTCTTCTCTGTACACTCTCAGACAACGAGGACGACCTGACAGCTGGGAAGCAGAGAGAGGGTACACCTGTGATTAGCGAGGATATTTCTAACATAGAAACTCTGAAAAGGAGCAGTGTGTTGAATGAACTTCTTTGTGAGAAGATAAATAATGAAGAACCATGATTCCAAGGAAATTGTGTCTCTTAATATGTGGGCTCTTGCTTCGCAAAGCAGAATCTGATTTAGTAACTCAGTACAGTGATTTTTATAGGCCAATGTATTGAATGGGAAGCTCAAATAAAAATAAGTATTTTAAACAAAAATGTAGTGTCATTGCTTCTGCTTTCGTTTTCAGATAGTGCTGGATACATGATTGGTTTAACTTTCAGAAACAGACAGCGCACTCCTATCCAACTTACACCAACGGTGTAACCAGCAGGGGAGGGCAGGGTGGGAGGCTTTGGAGGGGAGGGGAGATTTAAATCCCCTTTGAATCCCCCTTTGGAGGGGATTTGAATCCCCTTTCCATTGTTGGGCAAAAGAGCATTCTCACCATGCTAGAATTTACTTGAGATCTTCGAATTTGTCATAGCCCTATTTCTGAAAGGTGACTTCGTTAACTTAGCAATGAACACAGTTTGCAAATTCACCTTTACCCAACCCATTTTTGATACTAGCCAGAGGGCCCTTGTTGTAACTCCCTGGAGGCCTAGATTTGCCTTATCTTATTCTTAATTACAAAGAGAGTCATTCTAAACCTGTAAAGAGTGAAACATCCACACCACATCTCTGTCTGGCTCAATGGATTTACCTTCCTTAGGGGGGCTAGAAAAGATATTAAACATATGACACCAGATGGAAATAGAATTAATGGAGAAAGGGGTGGAAAAACTGAAGGTTCTTTATAGTGATATTCTCCTCTGTCATTTCCCCTTTTTGTTCTCCATGATTGGATCTTATACTGTGGATGGGAGTAATAGGTTGTTTCTGTAGCATAACAGAGGTTTTTGAGGTGTTTTGGAATAACAAAATTCTTATTAACGCAAAAACTACAAATGGTGTGTGTGTATGAAAGAAATAAAAGTTGAATCAGAGTTCCTCAGTGAGCTTGTAGCAACCTACCCAAGCATGTGGCTCGTTGGTGGAGGCCCCATTTCATATCCCACTGTTGTCTGAGGTGTGATGGATGGGTACATTGGTTAGAATAGTACCTTTTATCAGGGATGGCACCCAGGCTTTGGAATCCTCCATGTTGAGAAGTAGATTTGCTTCTCTGCTTACCATCGAACACCACGACATTGCTGTTTTAACATGGCTTTCACCTGGGTAAAAATTGATTGTTTCTGACCTCATATTAACATTTTATATTGCTGTTTACCTAATATTTTGCTTTAGTAAATGATTCTATCTGTTGCTTTTACAGATACTGTATATTCTTATTGTTTTGATGCACTTGTTATACAGTAGCTGCCTCAAGAATCCTGCCTGGCATAGACATGCCAATATATGATGAAGAACCCTTTTAACAAAACGTATCTTTAGGAAGTCCAGGCTAAGAACATAAGCAAATGAATTTGTAGCTTAACCAGGATGCACCTCCACAATTGTTAGATGCCAATTTGATTTTGGGGGGAGGAAAAGAAGACATGGAAAAACATGTACCCGGTAATGACTTTTCAAAATGCATGGTGCGTGCCTTTTCGGCAGCATCAAGGACTTGACAGCACTTTTTAAAAAACAGCTAAAATACTTTTTGCTGCAGGAAAGAAGGCAAAGGCTTTAGAGAAAAGAGCAATACTGAAAAACCACAAAGAGATTAGTGACATGACACCAGAAATACAGCGGCTAAGGATTCCATCTGCAAGAAGCTGGCTCTGTGGTTGAGCATGTGTTGAGTTGAGCATTCAGCTCACTCTCTGTATCGGTCACTACACCCAGCTTTTAGCAGTTCTCCCTAACAATTGCCATAGTACCAAAAAGAGGCAGGCCTCAGGTTTCTAGTATCCTATCTTGCATCTTATCAGTATCCTGAGATGCTCTGGGGACTCTGCTCAAAAGCAGAATGTAAAAAAATACTAAGTAGGGAAACGTGTAGCTCCTGAAGTCTGCCAACCATTGGCATAGTCCATCTCTGGATCAGCTGGAATAGAGCAAGGATGACATTAAAACTTTGGGGTTGCAAGCAGCTAAGCTGCAGTTTTAATGCCATTTCTATACAAAAGGAAGAATGATTAGAGCAACATCAAGTTTAACTTGAGTTTTGTGTTGTGTTCTTTCATCTGGATCTTTCTAGCATGCTCACATACCCGTTGCCTTTGGGCACAGAACCATTTACTTGGCAAAGTTCAGACCTGGTAGCTCTTCCCAATATGCCAGAGAAGTGGATGTCAGTTCTGCATAGACTGTTCTGAAGTGGCGACCAAGACTTGGTAAAAATGACTCGAAGATTAGTTTCCACGAGTAATCCATCTATAGTATATATGATTTTAAGAGGGGAAAGTCTCTAGAATTAAGGATAAAAAATAAGCATTTTATAAAATGCTTTATAAAAGTGGAAATGCATTCAACCTACTCAGCTCTGCAAAGTATGGAATAAGCAAATAAACTGCAAAATAGAGAAATACTGCAACATGATACAGCTTGTGCTATGGTATGTATCATGTCATACTATTGCCTTCTTCTGTTGCTCTTGTGCCCTTTTTCTTCCTCCCTTTGTCTCCTGCGTTTTCCTTGCTGAGATATTTTTGATTTGCAAACATCCTGCATTTGTATTGTATGTGTTTTCTCCAATTAGCTGAAGACCCCACCCCTAAGCAAAAGTGCTTCTTGGACCTACACCCTGCTTAATCTTGCATTCTAGGATCAAGTAATTGTCAAGTTTAAGAAAAGAGTCAAGGCATGAAAATTGTAAGTTAAGGCTCCTGCCTTAATTAACTTGTGTTGCCATGTAAGCAATAAATGTTCTACAGTCTCATTTATTATGCTTGTACCCACATTTTGTCTTGCAGCGCTCTGCACATGATCAGGGGCCTTTTTCCCAATATATTCTAGGACTTTGCCCTCCTACCAAAAACCGACTGCAGGGTTTATTCCTGATGAGCTGAATGCAGTTTGAAAACTTGGGATTCACTCCATTTTCAAATTGCTGCTCCTTTTTTATGGTTTTAGTTCTAACCATACCCCTGTATCTAACTTGAAATTACACTGCAGTCTTCAAACTCTCGATGGAAGCCTGGGCAATTAATCTGGATTCAGGATGTTTGAAGACTTGCAATTTGCATGTGAATTTTTGTGATGGGGGCTATGATGTTGTGCTTGCTTCCTTAGGAGTAATTCCCATTCTGAGTAAACAGCATGCAGAAGATTGGGATGTAATTCTTGAACAAGAAAGGCTAGGTGGGTTTTAATGTTTTTCTTTGCTAGTCTTACAGTGATTTTTCCTTATTTTGAGCGTTAGGACTCACATTTTCAGTGTGTTTGTGTAATACAAAGCAAGACCAAATATCCCAAAAATATACATAGTAACTGTTCTCCAACAGGCATCCTCACTTTATTACCGGTAAATACTTTCCCCCTTGTTGTATTTAAAATGTGTTATTGACAGTCTTATAGAAAATAACTTTGCATTATCATGATTTAATTTAACCTGACTTTTGACATCATAATGGTGAGTGAGAGAGAGAGAGAGAGAGAAACATCTGCCCTACAAAGAAAGGTTAAAGGATCTGGGGCTGTTTAGTTGGGGGGGGGGGAAGATGGCTAAATAGAACACGATAGATCAGGGGTGGCCAACCTTTCAACACGAATACTCCTAGCCCTTTAATGGTTGTATAGGTGAGGGCATTTCAGCAGGTGCAGCTGCTTTAGCAGCACCATCAGCAATTGCAGCTGTCAAGATTCTGTCTTCTATGCAATTCTTAAGAATGCAGAGGCCCTAATGGTGGAAGGTTGGCCACCCCTGTGATGTCTCATACTTCTAAAACATGGGCTCACTCAATTATATTGACTGCTAGTGGATTCAGGGGACAGATAAAATAAAGCGTTCTTTTGAACGATGCTGGATTTGATGGAGTTTTGGTTTGAACCATCAGTGTTGCTCTTATGATGTTACCAACTGAAAACACAACTCTTACTGATCCGGTTGCAACTGCAAAGAAAAGAATTTGCAACTATGCTAGTGTAGTGCTATCCTCTCCCCCACCCCCTAATTGCAGTAGGATTATTAACCAATAAATATAAAGCAGGAAATGAAGAGGGCATGAACTTTGAGGTGTGAATTCAGAGTCTGCAATTAGCTTGATATCAACAGTCAGGTGTGAAACCAAGGCTACATATTAGTCATATCTGATTATTGTCAAAGGTAGGCACAAACTGGAGCAAGCAATTACTGACTAACCTTGAGCAGGGAGGAACTGTAATAAGAAGGAAAGGACATGACAGGCTACAGGAATGTTTAAAAAGCATTCAGAAACTACAATTGGTTCAAGAGGCTGGAGCTAAGTTGGTGCAGAGGACATTGAGAGCAGAGTGTGCAACTCTAATTTTGCGCAAGCTGTGTGCAGTTGTGGTTGCCACATCTCAAAATGGATGTAACGGAACTGGAAAGGGTGCATAAGAAAGGAACCAGAATGATTAGTGGGCTGGGGCACCTCCCTTTATGAGGAAAGGGTACAACATTTGGGGCTCCTCCACCTGGGAAGGAATATGATTGAGATATAAAATTATGCAGGCGATGGATGGAGTGGATAGAGGGAAGTTCTTTTCCCTCTTGTACAACACACATCTACTAAAACTGACTAGTAGGAGAGTCAGAAGAGACAAAAGGAATATGTCTTTACCCAGCATTTAATTAATCTGTGGAACTCCTTGCCACAGGACACTGTAATGACACCAGGCCTAGATGCCTTTTTAAAGGGGGATTGCTAGATTTATCGCAGGTTAAAGTCATGGTGACTGTATGCAACCTCCAGGTTTTAGAGCAGTGGTGGCCAACCTTTCAGCATGAATGCTGGCCCTTTAAATGGTTGCATAAGTGAGGGCATTTCAGCAGGTGCAGCTGCTTTAGCAGCACCATCAGCACTTGCAGCTGCCAAGATTCTGTCTTCTACACAACTCTTAAGAACACAGTAGCCCTAATGCTAGAAGGTTGGCCACCCCTGTTTTAGAGGTTGCCTACATCTGAATGCCAGATGCAAGGGAATGGCAACAGGATATGGGTGCCTTGTTTTGTGTACTTCCAGAGGCATCTGGTGGGCCACTATGAGATACTGGAAGCTGGACTAGATGGGACCTTGGCCTGATACAGGTTCTCCTCGGCCTCCCTGCACACACCCCAGCCATTACCTTGTTGTGTGTGTCTTGCTTTAACCAAATACTGTAAGCAGCAGCATGCTGCTTATAGCACAGAAGCAAGTTAGCCAACAGAGTGCTAGAGGCTCAGCCAAAGGTTAACAGGAAGCAGTTCCAGTTCCTGCTTCCAGTTCCTGCTTCTTGTTAATGGCTGAGCCTGTCTAGCACTCAGTCGGCTTGTCTGCTTCTGTGCTATAAGCAGCATGCTGCTGCTTATAGCATTTGGTTAAAGCAGGGGTGGCCAACGTTCCACTATTAGGGCCTCTGCGTTCTTAAGAGTTGTGTAGAAGACAGAATCTTGGCAGCTGCAATTGCTGTTGTTCAGTCGTTGTCATGTCCGACCCTTCGTGATCCCATGAACCATATCCCGCCAGGCCCTTCCTGAGTTCGCTCATTTTCATGTTTGTTGCATCGGTGATGCTGTCTAACCATCTCAGCCTTTGCCTTCCCCTTCTCCTTTTGCCTTCAGTCTTTCCCAGCATCAGAGTCTTCTCCAGAGAGTCCTCTCTTCGCATTAGGTGGCCAAAATATTTGCGCTTCAGCCTCAGTACCTGTCCTTCCAGGGAACAGTCAGGGTTGATTTCATTTAGGATTGACTGATTTGATCTCCTAGCAGTCCAAGGGACTCTCAGGAGTCTTCTCCAGCACCACAGTTCGAAAGCATCTATTCTTCGGCGCTCAGCCTTCCTTATGGTCCAACTCTCGCAACCATACATTGCTACTGGGAACACCATCGCCCTGACTATACGAACTTTTGTTCGCATGGTGATATCTCTGCTTTTTATTATGCTATCTAAATTTGCCATAGCTTTCCTTCCAAGGAGTAAGCGTCTTTTAATTTCATGGAAATGCCCTCACCTATACAACTGGTAAAGGTTCAGGGAGCATTCATGTTGAAAAGGTTGACCACCCCTGACATATCAGTTTTGGGATGAAGCTCAGTACAGTACATGTTTTAATTTACTGAGTTACAAAAGCACACAGTTGAAAATGATGCAATGGGCCACAGAAGCTGCAGTTCTATACTGTACACACGTTCCTGAGAGTAAAACCCATTGAAGACAATGGGACTTACTTCTGAGTAGACATGCATAGGATCAGGATATGAGTCTAGCCACATGCCCCAGAATACCTATCTAAATGTGCACATCTTTCTTCTTTTTTTTTTCTCCCCCCCCCCCCCTCCCCAGGGAAATCACATCAGTCTTCCTTTCAAATTTTTTATAATATTTCTGGCTTTTCTGAATAGTGATATGGTAAAACTGAACTAAGTACCCTCAGTGCAGTCTTGCAATTCCTACACACAGTATTACTATTGCCTCCTGCATCTTGGATAGATACCGCACATCTATTAACACAGCCCAAAATAGTAATGGGCCGTTTTCATGAAAGCATCACATGTGAGCCAGTTCACCGTCAATTTGCCATTAGTGATGGACAAATCAGTTTTAGCTGCAGTTATAACAATTGATCTTTGCTTTGCACCTTCTTTGCCTGGAAGGGGTGGTGTCTGATTCAGGATATTTTGGTCACTTTTGCAACTGTCCTGACAAAAGTAGGGCAGTCAGCATCCTTTTTGCTCTATTCATAGTCTTCAGGGAAAAAGGCCAGAGCTTTAAACGGAACAGTTACAAATGTTAGGCCTTTGAAACAGTTTTCTGGAAGCTATACTGGACTTTTGGCTTGCTGGCAAGCCCTCCAAAGCTGGGGATTCAATGTCTGAGAGGCCCTAGCAAGCTCTCCATTTCTCATCTGTCAGATGGACAACCTGTTGTCACACTTAGACATTAGGCTGCAATCCTACACACACTTACGTGGGAGTAGGTCCCATTGAATTCAATGGGGTTTACTTCTGAGTAGACATGCATAGCTCATGCTGTAGGGACAATCCCTGTAAAGCTCCCTTGTCAGGAAGAAGATAAAAGGGATGCACTTACTTTGCTTCTATGGAGTGGGGGGGCATGAGAAAACCAATCCTTGCTGGCTCCCAGAAACCACAGTAGGCTGCCAAGGTCAACCAACATTTGTGGATCCCAGGGATTCAATACAAGGCCACTTACACCGCAATCCTATCTAGAAATAAACCAGTGAAGCGATTGCTCTGCCAGTCTAGGGTGTCATAAGCGTGCCTTAAAGCACGTTTGTGACACCTGAAGAGTAAGTGGCGCCAGCACTGAGGCCAGTGCCACTCTCCCCAGCCCAGATTTGAAGTTGCGCCTGCCGCCAGGGAAGGTGAATTCCCTGCCATGTGGCGGAGGGGCATGGGGAGGGGTAGAATGGGGCGTTCTGGGGGGTGGGATTGGTCGGCTGGGTCTGGGTTGCGGAGGGAGTGGTGATGGCAGATTCTGCCGCCAAATCCTATCCCCCTTCCTGGGCCTGGCCAGCAAAATAGCTGGCGCACATTTGAGTAGACTCATTGGGGCGGCTGGAGCTCTACTTGGGGTAAAGGAACAAATGTCCCTTTACCCTGAGGAGGCCTCCAGCTGTGCTGGGGCAGGCCCAATCTTGCTTAGGATGCGACGGGCACCTTATTTGCTCTACCGCATCCTGCTAGACAGGATTGGGCTTCCCATCTCGCAGGTCCATGTGCCACTCATTTGCTTGCTAACAACAAGACCACACAATTCCATTTAGCCTGAAAACCAAAATTTGTGATCAGCATTTTGCAAAGTAAGAAACATTATGCCAACTGGCTTCATCTGAATTTTGATCACAGAAGGTGTGTTTTCTTGGCATAGGTTACAGTTTTTGCCTGGTGATGAAATGCACAGACCCCGGTTAATCCCTAATCCCGTCATTAAATCCCTGTGGGTCTATTGTGGAGGCTGTGTTGATAGCCACTGACTTCTGTCTGCATGTGCAGCTCTATGTATGATGGTGGCCTGGGGCAGCTGACTCATGACAAATTGATGGTAACTTCCACAAACGCAGTGAGTCATTACTGCACAGCTACAAAGAAACTGTAGTGCAACTGCCTGTCACCAGACGGTTATTTGCTGATTAATGAACTTCAGGCTACCTTTGGGGGGTTTTCACATTTGCTCCTCTTTAAGAATGGTTTTTGGCACCTGTGACAAGTTGCACAAAACTACCTTCCTCGAATACAGGCTTTAGTGCCACAGATTTTGTGTATCACTTGCTGTCATTTAATACATTAGAGAAGCCCCTCAATACAGGGGGAGGAGATGCTTCTGCAAAGTCAAATGCTGAAGACTGGAAATGAAAAACTTAAAGGGATGCTTTGGCAGGGAATGGTATTTAGTTTCCAAGACTATAGAACCATTTTAAATACAGCCGTTTCAACAGGCAAACTATAAATTGTTAGCTACCAAGAGGCAATATCCTATGCATTACTTGTTCGTTCTCCCACACTGCTTAAAAGTGACTGTCAGGGGAGAGCAATAGATTTGTGCTGTCTCTGATGAAAAAGCTGGCTCTCGAAAACAATAGCCTCTGAAGAATAATATTTTATATTAGTGCTTAGGAGTAAATATGAACATTACGTGTTATTTACATAAATATATAGTTGCTGAGCTTGTTTCCATGGAAATCAATGGGACTTTTGCCATTTTCTTCAGGTGCAAATCCAGGTGAAGATGAATAAATGCAGCTAAACCACAGAGTTGTAATGTTTCCTGTTTTAACAAGAGACAAATAGTTGCAGCTATTTTTTTTATCACTTTCTGGTTTTGATGCAAAATGGTAGTCTTGGTCATAAATATATATAAAACATCTCACTGGTCATACATAACGTATCACATCTATCACTAACAACCCAATCCTAACTCCCCGTGTGGTGATGCAGACGCGTCAAAACGGCTTCCACTGTATCCCGTGGGGGGGGGGGTTTGGCAAGTTGAGTCCGCCTCATGGTAACGTTTGTTCCCTTGCCCTGGGGTAAGTTCCAGCAGTTGCCATGGGTCCACTTGGACCTGTCTCAGCTCTATTGCTGATGCAAGTCTGTGTTGACTTCCGGACCAGGAGAACCCCTGTCTTGTCTGGATTTAATCTCAGCTTGTTAGCCCTCATCCAGGTCCCAGGCAGCACTCCAGGACCGCAACAGCCACCCTAGTATCTGCTGGAAAGGGGAACTAGAGTTGGGTGTCACCAGCATTCCTTCCCCCCTTTTTTCTGCTTGTCCTGCTGCTGCTGCCGCCGCCTCCTTCCTTGCTTGCCCGCCCAGCTCTTTAGGGAAGCACCCAGGTGGGCACAGATGGAGGAGCCACCACTCCGCTGCATTGAAACAATCGGGCCAGGTGGAGCATGCCATGGTGGGGTCTTCTTCCTCCTGCAGCATGCTCCACCCAGCCTGTTTGTCTCAGTGCAGCCATGCCGGAACACCTAGGAGGTGGCCTGCAAAGGTGTCTCCTTCTCCTTGCTGGGTGGGCAAGAAACAAGCAGAGACAGAGTGAAGCAACTTTATTGAATCCTTTGTGGAAGTGGAGCAATCGGATTAGGATCCCTGCAGCACCCTGTTACTTCTTCTGCAGCTCTACCCCTGTGATTGCTTGTGGCAGTAGCACTGGAGGAAGATGTGAGCAAGAAGAGGAGAGGAGCATTGGCTGAAGCAGCTGAATAAGACGGTGGGCTGGAGGGGGGCAGCAGGCAGACGTGCAGTGTGGGTCCCCACGTAACTTCACCATCTCCTCCAGCCTGCTGCTCAAAGAAGATGCTTCAGTTAGCCTAGAGTAGACCTGGGCATTGTACGGCCCCAGGGCCATATCCAGACCTGTGGCTGTCCCTGACCGGCCCACATGAGGTTTAAAGGAAGACACGGAGCAGCTAATGAAGGTAAAATACCACACACACCCGCCACATGCCCCCTGGCCATTCTCTTACCTTCATTAGCTGCTCCGTGTCTTCCTTTAACAGACGCTATCGGCAACATGCTGCTGATTATAGCATCTGTTGCAAGGAAGACATGAAGCAACTAATAAAGGTAAGAGAATGGCCAGGGTGTGTGTGGGCGCTGCGGAGTGGGCATTCAGCCTATTGGTCCAGTCCAGCCCTCCACAACAGTCCGTTTCTCATCTGGCCCCTTAGGAAAATTAATTGCCCACCCCTGGCCTAGAGGCTGGGCTGGCACTGTCTATATTCCCAGGGCCAGCCCATCCAGGAGACCAACTGAACCAACCAGTTGTCTCAGGCAGGCTCTCTCTGACTGCCTACTTACCTCCACTGCCCCTCCTTTTCAGTCCACTCCCTGGATTGGGACAGGAAGAGTAGGATAGAGAGGATGAGGAAATGTGGAGGAGAGTGCTGAGCTGGAATACTGGGGTGTGGGAGGAGCAGACACACACTGGCACATCATTCGGCAAGGGGGCAGCATTTGGCATGCTTCCTCAGGCATCAGGAGGTCTTGGGCCAGCCCTGGTATTCACCCACTACATTCCCCCCCACACACACTGCTCAACTCTAATGTGGCAGAGGGAGAAATCTAATAGCAGAGAAGGTCAGGCACCTGAGGTCGGTCCCTTCCACTGGCCTGTCTGGATTAAATTCCATGTGGCTTCTCCCTCTCAGAAATGTCTCTTGCACTGTCCATGAATTTGCAGCCATATTGAGAAGATAAAGGGGTAACAGAAAGAAGTGCCTGCTAAGAACAATATAAGCCTGCTAAATTATTCCAATTGTTCCGTCTCTGGCAAGTTTTATCTAGCCTCTCATCACCCATCAGGCATCGAATGCTGCTCATGAGCTAGGAACAGATTTGCCAGATGTCAGTCGACACAACCAGATAACAGACGTTTGCCCAGAGGTGTTGATGTTTGAAGAAAATAGCAGAAGCCTGGATTTTATGGGACGCATCCAAACAAAAGTGAATCATGAATAAGCCACACTGAAATTAACAGAATTTCAGTTAGTCACAACTAATTTGTCTCAATGTCAATGGTGCCTAGTCATCATTAACTTTCTTCGGATCATTCTTTTGTGATGTTTGATTTGCAAGTTGGCAAAATTGGTGGCAGGCACACATTTTCACGGATCATTCAGAAAACAAGTATTCCTACATATATAGAAGTTCCCCACCCCTGTACTCGAGAGAGGATGTGGAATGGTAAAATGGTTAGCAACAGTCAGGTCTTGAGGCTGTTCCGAGTCCGCAACTTCTGCCTCTGCTTAAAGAAAGAAAGAAAAAAAGCCCCTTACCTTGCTCCTGGCATGGTTTCTTCAAATGTGGGACTTCAAGTGCGGGACTTCTGGTTTTATTTCAAGGGGCTGTGCAAATGAAAGAGCTCCTTCCATGTTTGAAGAAACGGTGACAAAAGCAAGGTAAGGAGGCAGGTGACCTGCTTTTCACTTGCTTTTAGCAGGCAAAAAGCAGATCGATGAGGATTTCATCCGTGGCAGGCTGGAGGAAGGCAGTGGCAGTGTTGGCAGATTCAGGGCGAAGGGCACCCCAAAACAACAGCCCTCTCGGCCCCCTGTCTCATGGATGGGCCATCCCTGGGAACAGTATTTATTTATTTTTTACATTTTTATACTGAGCTTCTTCAAAGGAGCTCAGGGGTGGTGTACATGGTGCCTTCCCTCCTTTTGTCCTCCCAGCAACTCTGTGTGGTAGGTTAAGCTGAGAGGGAGGGAGGGAGGGAGGGAGGGAGAGGCTGGCTGGCTGGCTGGCTGGCTGGCTGGCTGGCTGGCCGGCCGTCACCCAGAAATCCGGGGGTGAATCCGGCCATGCGGGGCTTCCGAGCGGACTCAAAAGCGCCACATGGACAGAAAAATACGGGTTTTTTTCCCCACTTTTGGGGGATGTACTTTTGGGGAGGGGGGTACTTGGGGTTGGGGGGAATCAGGGGGTGCTTGGGGGGCTAGGGGAGGGGTACGCACGTGGGGGAAGGTTGAGGAACCCTGCACTACACCATCCTTGCTCTCCAGTAGCATCTGCGTAAGTATGCTTGTGCACATGGATGTACAGCTTCCTTCATGAGGATTTTGCTGTCCTATAACTCCCCTCTGACTGCCTAAATCCAAGACTATATAATGAAAAAAAGCCCATTCTCTCCATTCCACCAGATGGCTCTATAACATCTTGCACAATACCCAGTCGTAGTTGGAACCAAATTAGACTCAGCAACCAAACTAATGTCTACACACATTGTCTACACACATTGCAGAGCTGCCGTGTTATTAATCTCACAGGTGCATCTCCAGCCAGATGGCTCAAGAACAAAGGTTTGTTCCACAAATAAAGCAAAGTTACTGGCAACATTAAAGCTTCTGAATATAGGAATTATTATCTTCCCGTGTTAGGTTCTGGATCACAGAGTGTTGTTCATTGAAAGTGTTATGTATCTTGGGTATTGAACACATTTTTTTCCACTATGACTGATACCTAAGAAAACTTTGGCCAGTAGACTTATTAATAGAATTATTGTATCCTCCAAATTAGGCTATAATATTGAATCTGAAATAGAGTCAGTGATTCACTCCAGCACAGTGTATTTTCCTGTGGCTTGTTTGGTGGTGGTGGTGGTGGGGTGTTTAGATGGTGAGCCCTTTTGGGAAAGGGGATCTATCAAGCTATCTAAACCACTTTGTGAAAATGTTTTGTTGAAAAGCGATGTGTGTGTATTCTTAATAATAACAATAAAGCCACCCAAAATACTTCCTATCTGAGCTGGGATTTGAACCAGGGACATCCCAGCTCATGCTTTCCTAACACAGTAGCCCAATAGTGTACAGACTACTCTCAGCAGCCATATTGTATAGCTCAGCCTAGTGGCTCTTTCAAGAGAACAAAAGGCAGAGGTTGCTTCCCACACAAGGGTACATTAGAGCTGCTGAGAGTTCATTGGAAGCAGAATTGAAATAGTGGCTCCTCATAGCACTTTACTTAACGTCATGTTTTCTGGCAATGCCCATCCATCCCTATGGCCAAGATTCTTCTATAGTTTCCTCAGAAATAAGTCCCAGTCAACAAAGGTTCCCTGCAGCTATGATTAGAAGCTTCCATCTTGAGGCATCTGCCTCAAAGTAGCTTCTTGTTAGGCGCTGCAGCAACGTTACTGATGAACTGACCTCTTCAGTGTCTCTTAATTGTTTCTCCATGGGAGTACTTTAATTACTGATTTTTCTCTAATTTTAAGATGGGATTTTTTTTCTATTTTCCTCACAAAATAGCACTATTTCACAATATAAAAGAAAAACTGAAAGGAATCTGGTAATTTCTCTCTCTCTCTCTCTCTCTCTCTCTCTCACACACACACACACACACACACACACACACACACACACACACAGAGAGAGAGAGAGAGAGAGAGAGAGAGAGAGAGAGAGAGAGAGAAAAGGAGCAGACAAATGAAGAGGCAATTAAAGAGTTAGTTCATCAATAAGACTGCTACCATGCTGAACAAAACACAATTATTGGGGCAGAAGCCACAAAAGAGGAAGCTTCTAATTAAAGGCACAGATAACAAGACAGATAACATTGGAATGCAAAGGTGGAAACAACGTTTGGTTCCTCAAGGAAAAGCGAATGAACAAAGGATGGTAATTCCAGACTAAACAGCTAGTGTTGAAGCAAGAGTCCCAGAAATCCTGCTTATGCATTTGAAGAGATAGTCGTTACATTATTTTGGAACTCATGTGCCAAATACTTTGGCCTAAGCACAAAAATGTATGCAAAAAAAATTGGTAAACTTCAGTGATGCCGCCAATTGTTTGCTGTGCCAGTTCAGCAGTTCTGTTACTGTGTGTATAAATCAGGAGCACCATGTATACCATTTGCCTTGAATGTACGTTGTATCACAAAGCAGGTTTCCCAAGTCCAAAACCTACTTAGGAAAACAACCAAGAAAAGGGAACAAACTGGAGCGCTGTTGTTAGGCTCTTCTGTTGAAACAAGGCTCGGTGCCAGTTTCTTGTTTTCTTTTGCATGTTGCTTTCAAGTCTGGTTTCAGTATTTACTTCTTTTGAAGATTTCCCCTTTGAACAGCGTGTTCTCTTTTTTCCCCTGAGGAAGCAGCGACGTAGAAAGGATAGCAGGAAAGAAGCCTTAGCACCAGCAGTCTTGGTTCTTTTCCTTAGGACTCCCAGCCAGATTGCCTGATTGGTTAATTGTTTGGTTGAGAAGTCTTTGATGTTTTTCTAGAAAAGTGCCCTATGCATTGTCCAAAAATAGGGGAAAAATTCCAAAACAATGGACACACCATCCCACATACATATAGATGGGTATATATACGTGGGACATCTCTGCCTGGCCCTCTGTAACTTGTGGGGCAGAACTCTGGGAAGGAGAGGGAATAGCAAGATGAGTATCTGAGAGATGCACATAAATTGCATGCTACAATACTCACACAGTTGTGCACACCCTGGAGCCAGTTAGGTACTTAAACTGTGGAACTCCTTGCCACAGGATGTGGTGATGACACCTGGCCTAGATGCCTTTAAAAGGGGATTGGACAGATTCATGCAGGAGAAGTCCATCACAGGTTACAAGCCATGATGACTACATGCAGCCTCCAGGTTTTAGATGTAACCTATCTCTGAATTTGAAAGAGCTCCTTGCCAGATGCAAGGGAGTAGCAACGAGATGCAGGTATCATGTAGCCTTGAGTGCTCCGTGAGGCATCTGATGGGCCACTGTGAGATACAGGAAGCTGGACTAGATGGGCTCTCAGCCTGATCCAGCAGGGCTCTTGTGTTATATGAGGGAGAAATGACAACTGAGGAACAAAAAAAGCAAACAGCGGTCATCTGCCGAAATAAAAACAACAAGAGTCTCCTCAGTGTTTCACAGGAAAGGCCTGATGGAACCAGAAAGTCTTCAATGATGCACTATCATGCTGGACAGCAGGCCTATCAGTTAGGGCCAAACCAGGCATTTGAAGAGGCACAGTGCTGCTTCCTCTCTCTGTCTTCACTCTCTTCTCCATACAACATCTAATCAAAGCAGACCAGACTCAGTGAAAAGAAGTGGAAGAGTCTTATTCCACCTGAAAGGAGGCAGGATGGTTCCCCACCCTCCATGTCACCCCAATTTAAGCACTGATGGGAAGGCCTGCCAAGGGAGCAGGAGGCGAGGCCTTCCCTGTGCGGAGAATCAGTAGCAGGCCTGAGGTGAAGTGTCCCATTGGGGGGGGGGGCAATAGTGTTGAGAACATCATCAGGGCTGGCCAATCAGGACAGTTGCAGGAGGGGCTCAGCAATGTAAGAAATAACTGGGCACTCCTAGGCCTGTGAGAAAACACGGGATAAGGGAGAGAAGGTGTTGGGGAATTCAAGTACAATTTGTTGTGCTGATTATTGTTATCCTATTCAGATCTTGCCCGCTCTCTGTTGTTCTTGCTTTTCTGGCATGTGACCAGTCCCCTTGCTGCTTCTGTGTTCCAAATATGTTTCCATGTAAAAATGTGGGCAGTTCTACTCTTTGTCCACAATTGTGGCACCACACCAGATAAAGCTCTGCTTGGTGCATATCCACCCACAGTCAAACCTACCTTCACTCAAGGTGGTGACCTTCATCCAGCCCTAGTCTCTCTCTCTCTCTCTCTCTCTCTCTCTCTCTCTCTCTCTCTCTCTCTCTCTCTCTCTCTCTCTCTCTCTCTCTCACTCACTCACTCTCACACAGACACAGACACAGACACAGACACACACACACACACACACACACACACACACACACACACACACACACACACACACACACACACACAAGTAGTGTCCTCTAGATAGGGATGTCATGTGCATCCCTTATCAGCATCAACAAGACACACCATACCTGCCCAATGGAGCAAACTAGCATTGCAAGGTGGAGTTGCATCCATATTTGCATTAACTTTGTAAGCAGAGGCCTGTGACTTCATATCAGAGGCATCACTAGGGTTTGCGTCACCCAGTGCAAGAGCTCAGCGTATCACCCCCATGATGGACCCCAGAGCTGAATAAGGAGAAACAAGGTTGGGCTGAGCTGGGTTCTACAAAAGATGCCCATTTGGCAGGACTATGTATTTCTACAGATTACTCCTGGTCAGTGGTGTCCCTAGGGTTGGTGTCACCCAGTCCGGTAACTCATGGTGTCACCCCCATTAACTTTATTTATTTTAATATGTAACAATACAGGTCATCCAACAAATCAGTAACCAACTCGGCTCTCAGAACAATCAGTCTCATTGGTCTGTTTTGAGTTAAGAAAATCCACTTTTTGTTACATAAGGCAGTTGTGTTTTATTTTTCCAGTTATTTGTCCATAACTTTTGATAGAATAAGATAATTCAAATGGTTTGTTTCATTGCATTCTTCATGAAATTATGCATCAAATGATATTTAATATGATGGTATTATTCATAAATACAAAGTTTTCACAATTTTAGCCACTAGTAGTGTCACCCCCCCGAGGGTGTCACCCGGGGTGGTCTGCACCCCCCGCTCCCCTAGTGATGCCACTGCTTCACATGGATCTCCCCTGCTGGATTTGGGTATTAGTGTGAGAACACTGAACTTACTAGTGACTTACTGAAGCTCGGAAATAACTCATGACATCACCTGCTCTCACTGGAAAACAAGATATTATAATGAGAAAAGCACGCTGCCATTAGAAGTTAATTTCCTTATAAAGATGAGACCAATCTTTTCTTTTAATAAAATAGGATCACAGCTGGAGAGTGCTGAAGAAACCTCTGAAATCCCTTATCAAGAGCACATAAGACTAAATTAAATTCTCTGCAGGCCGTAATAGAAGCACAGAGGGATAATATTTATCTATTTGTAAGAAGTTAATTGTGGAGAAGTCTGATTAAATGTAAAAATTATTATGTACTCCATTTGCCCAGATAGGATGAAAATAACTTGTGAAGAAATTGAAGCCTCAATTCTAAATACATACCCATGGTTCTCATGAATGTCATTGGCTTGCTGTGCACAACAAAGAGCATTTAAAAAAATGTATTGATTATTTATTTGAGAGCTGATATAGTGTAGTTGTGAAAAGTCTGAGCTGCAAATCACAACTTCCCACTCCAGTTCTCATCTCTGCTGTAAACTCACTAGCAGCACAATCCTGCGTAAGTGATCTGTCGGGATGCCCAAGCTGCCCGACAGATCCTGAGCTCCGCCGCAGGCAGACACCCTGCGGCAGAAAGTTTACTCTGGGAAGGGGACACTTGTCCCCTTCCCCGGGTGTAACCAGCGTTAGGGCCAATTGGCCAAACTGCCCCCCCTCTGCTGGAACCTTACTTGGGTCTGGCGGTGGGCCGGCAAGTCCTCCGTCGGCGGAGCAGGGGAGGCCGGCCTTGTGCTGGCCTTCCCTGCTCGAAAGTAGACACAAACGTGCCTTATGGCACATTTGCGACAACTTTGGCCGGCGGAACACTTGTTCCGCTGGCCGAATTTATATTAGGATTGGGCTGTAGGTGACCTTAATTAAAGCTGCCTGCTCCCTCTCAGCTTCAGCTGCAATATGAGAATAGGAATACTTATCTTACAGGATTGTTTTCAGAATAACATCAAGATAATACACATGATGCTACCCTGCACACTCACAAAGCACGCTACCAAGTCTGAGTATTATTTCTATTTATTTTCTACTCTTACTCCAGTGGGCTCTCATCTAGATCAAGTCTGTCCTTGCTTCAGCAACTTTGCAACATCAAGACTAAGACTAATACCTGTACAATATATCACCCCCTGAAAAATGACATGGAAACTGTAATTCTCATGAAATTGTATGCCCCCCAAACTGTCAAGACCACACATACATTCATTCAGAATAATATGGCTCATTCACCATAGAATATATTCAGCATGCTTTGGAACAAAGCTCTAGCTACACACTTACCCAGAGAGCAGATGTTGGAGTCTACTTCCAGTTTGGCCCGAGAGATTTAAGCATTTGCAGATACCAATAGGCCCCAAATATCCAATCCAGAGTTGTACATCAATTTCTGTGCTATTTTGTGTGTGCCCAGCCACAGTGTCAGCATGCAGACAGAGGACAAATCCCATTTTTTATTTTATTATTCTAAGAAAAATGTGGACTGGCCCATTCCTGCTGGTTCAGCATATGCCTGCTAGGCATTTATGGACAGACTTAACCAAAGGGGTTTGGCAGAAGCAATCAAGTGTGAAATATAGAAATGTCTCATGATAATTAGATAGCTTTGGAAAAATAATCTATTATAAGTAACCCACAGAGACAAATCAGTTAGCTGATGTGTGCTTGGATCATCTGGGGTGAAAATCCGAAGTGATTACTCCCTGAATTATAGCCAGGGAAATTGCTTGGCTGCATAGTGTTGCCAGCATTTTTAATATTCAGCAGTTGGCTGCACTGTTAGCTAAGATAGATAAATGGATGCAGTCTTAGTATATTCAGGAACATAGGAAGCTGCCATATAAGAGTCAGGACTTTGGTCCATCTAGGCAAGTACGGTCTGTGCTGCCTGGCAGAAGCTTTGCAGGGTTGCAGACAGGGATTTTCCTAACCCTACCTGGAGAGGGCAGGGATTGAACCTGGGACCCTTTGAGTGCAAAGCAGGTGCTCTACCTTGGGCCCTCCCCATTTGATGACACTCCATTCCACTTACACCCAAAAGTGACCCACTGAGGGGTGTGTGTGCTAGTATTCCTGGCCACCCCAATTTCATGGCAGCTTAGGGGAAGAGAAAGAAGTATATGCATTTCCATTAAATGGCAGTATAGCCAAAAGGCGTTCTGGACCAAGGCTGCAATGTGAACTTCCAGGGGCAATGCCAGGTCCTCTCCAACTATGATGAATCTGGTTGTTTGAGGACAGCGTGATCCTATCTAGAACATGCGTTTTCCCAGCCCCACCCAACCAGTACAGCAAGCCCAACCCTCCCCTCACTCACTATCATCAATTCTGTTTTATATGGATTATTATTCACAGCCAGTCCATAACTAATTTCAGCAAGGATTAAGAACTGCCAGCCTCTGGCTGATTTGCAACGGAACAGGCCACCAGAGGCTTCTGCACAAAGACAGCATGGCTGCACCAACATGACACAAACCAGGCCAGCTATCACTTCCTTTCATTTACCTCCAGGCAGTGGCAACTTGTGGGTGAAAAGATCCTCTTCTGTCCTCCTCAGCCATCACTCAGAAGTGGCAGCAGAGCATCACAGCACACACCACTGCACAGGCTCACACACCTGAGATCACATCCTTGTACATATTCATGAGTAAATCCAAAATAACCACGAGCTCCTAATTTTGTGTTCACAATCATTGACGTGGATTATATATCCTATTTTCACTTCTAATCATGTATTAAAATGGCAAGAAGGTCCCAAAATTTGAATAGCCTATGGGCTCAGCTGAAGCTTGAACTCTGCCCAAGGCAGCCCAATTCTGCCATCCCTCCATTCTTTTTGTGGGTGCACATGCACTAATGTCCACATGTGTGCCCTCTATCACCATTATCACTGCCCTCTTTTTTGCCTTCACTCCTGCTAGTGCACCTTCAAAACTAGCCAGCGAGGGGGAATCATTGTTCTGGCATGTTTTGTGCAAGCATCAAAGGGGCTGGAAGGAGCACCATTGGGTGCAGCAGTCACTACCTCCTCCTGCAGCTTCTCATGGTAATAATTCTCAGCGGCAGCACTGGAGGAGAAGGGAAGCCCGCTATCGCTCACTTTTGAAGGAGATCGAGTGACGAGGATGGGGCAGTGGTCAGGTAGCATGGCTGAGCAGGTGGATGCAAGGTGCAGGTACTCCCTGCCAGTTTACCGCCTCCTCCCCAGCTTGCCACCTGACGTGAGCGCTTCAACCAGCCTCATGGCTGGGCCGCCCCTGCTAGCCTGTAATCGCACTGATTATTATTATGAGTAGGGCAGAATGACTGAAGGGTGTCACGAAGCAGTGAGCCCGTTCTTACATGACCCAAGAGGCATGGTTGCCTCTTCTGCGTGATCAATCCTGTTGTGTCACCCCTCAGTAAGAACTGAGATGCAGAAATCACATGGGAGGGGTTTGTCTGTTTTTAGAGTGCTGCTTTTAGATTGCTTGAATTTGCATTGAGTCTTGAATATGTGTTATTGTCATTGAGCTACTTTGTGCTTGTTTTTAATAGGGAAAGGCAGGATATAAATCATGAAAATAATAGTGACAATGATGATGTGGCGACTCGGACACCTGTGCCGCTCTTCCCTAGGAGCTGACAGCCTGGTGTGCACTTAGGTGGGCGACTGTCTGAGAAGGTCATGTAGGTTGCCGCCCTGAATTCCAAGAAGGAAGAGAGATGGGATAGAAAACGCATCAGTGGGGTACGCGATAGTGTTACTCCTAGCCTGCCTCCTTCAAATCTCTTCTTAAAACGTACCTTTTCTGTGAAAGCTTAGCCCTCTTTCCCAACTGCAACTAAGTTAAAGTATGTATAACTGAAACAATCGCATATGTTTTCCCTGTTTCCCCCTGTCTCCATCCCCCTTTCTCTCCCATATTAATTATCATCATCATCATCATCATCATCATCATCATCAACAACAACAACAACAACAACAACAACAACAACAACAACAACAACACTGGCACCGGCACCATAGTTTCCCTGGACTTTCTTAGCTTTTAGATTCCGTAAGGTGGTTGTCTCATGTGCCCTCAGACCATGCTGCAATTCCCCCCCGCCCCCAACCAATACCTCTCAGAGAGTCCTAATCCGCAGACTCTTATTTGTTATTTTTCCCTCTGCTTTTTTCTTTTCTTTTTTGCAGTGTGGGGAGATCTATAGTAGCAGCTTTTGCATGCTACGCTGATATGGTAACTTCCCTTGAGAAAGAAATGAGGCAAACATTACCAAGAGCTCACTGAAGTCAAGGGCATTTGCCCCTTGCTAGCTGAACCAATTCTAGTAGCAGACATGCTCTATGGACTATGGCTCGCATTCTATGTGACACACTTGAAAAGTAAAGAATATATATTTAAGAAAAGGCTGAAAGTTAGGTTTGGCCCTATTGCTGATGATGAGTGTTCTTTAGGGGAAGCAAAGTGAAGAGTGGTACTGCTCCCTGTTGGCCTGTTGCATTATAGACAATACATTTCATGTTTTGCACAAGAAACTCTCCTTCTGACAAAATGCAACAAAACAGTGCGATGGAAAATCTATAGCCTTGATGAAATATTTGATATGGGTAAGTCAACGGCTAAATATTGTGTAAAGATCCTTATGTAGTGCTAAAAGGAGGGATATCGCAATGAAAAATGAATTGGCTATTGAGCAAGTGATAAAACACCACAACTGTAAAGTTAATGTTTAAGGAGTACAGTACTGTATATTATTGGCTTGTCTGGGGAGGAGTAATGGGGTGTGTGCATTAAAGAAAGGATGAGGCTTCTTCTGAATAAACAGAGCCGCCTGTCCAGCAAGGGAACAGTGAGATGGTCTAGAAATCTGCATAGCTGCTGCGACTTTATCAAGTTTGGAGTTTGGGTTCTTCCTACTTAGAATCGAGGAAGTCCACACAACAAGGCTAAAAGGAAGTTCTGAATGTTTATTTAAAGTTGCTGCCGCTGGCAAGCAAACATACCAGAGCCAGCAAAGGAATGAGGAGTCACAGAGTTTCCAGAATCAAAACGTCTGCAAGGTGGTTGACTTCAAGAAAACAATGGAAATCGCAACGCAGGATTAGTGGGTATGGGAAGCAATACACTTAAAAACAACAATAAAATAAGGCATGCCCACGTAACATGGAGCCCATTATCTTGGAGACAGTAAGGAGAACTTTTGGTGTAGGCAAGAAATAATGTATGATAGATGAACACATCCTGTCTGCAGCAATCATTATAACAAGCTGATGCTACTGAAGTGATTCAATTGCTAATGGAGATCCACCAGACCCAAAATGTACTTTATGCATTAGGGTAGATTTAAGGTCTCTGTCTGCTGTATCCTCCTGGTAAACATCTATCCACTCCAGGGCTTTTCACTCCTTAGACTTTAAGACTCTAATAATGAGGTCAGGAAGATATATTAATGGCTTAGCCTGTGTTAAGTTACGATTTATAGAACTTGCTCTCCTATCTCCTCTCACTCTGTTTTCTCCTGGCTGCTTTCTATAATCTATTGAGGTCTCTTCTGTTTCAGAAGTGTGCGTTTCTTTCTATTACTGTTGTTCAGGAGGCACAACCTTTTTCCTGCCAAAACGTCTTCTCCTGTTTACACATTTAGGGTTGTGCGCTAAGGAGTGCATGCGGAAATAAAGGTAGCATTAAGTGCTGTTCTGCATGCACTTGCACAAACCCATGTGGGAGAAATTGCGCACAATGAGGCACTGAAAAATGCATATGTGACATCTTGCATGATGTATTGCACAAGATTATTATTATTATTATTATTATTATTATTATTATTATTATTATTATTATTAACAGTATTTATATACCGCTTTTCAACAAAAAGTTCACAAAGCGGTTTACAGACAAAATCTGTAATCTTGGCTTTGCATATGTGCAACAGACAAGATGTTGCACATATGCAAAGTCAAGTCAGGATATCTTTTAGATTTCTGTGTGCAAGAACCTCCCACTCTCACATAGACATGCACAACCCCCCTTATGCACATGAAAGGATAAATTAGTATGCGACCCAACATATATGTACTCCATTGCCTCATTATCTCCATCCTGCTGTGCAAAACCTGGCATGGGAAGGCACCTTTTCTCCACCAGCACCATTCCTGCTCCCTCCTTTCTGTCTGTGTTGAATGGACCAAGGTTTTCTGTCAATCGCTAAGCTTGTTACCATGAACACACTGTTGCTATGGACGGCTGTCATCGTACAAGTGTTCCATTTTGACTGAACATAACTCGCATTACTCAACCACTTGCCTCTTATGACTCCTCCGCACTACACAACCTGGTGAGTGACACAGTACAGAGGCATCTGCTTGCACACTGGAGTAGAAATCATACAGTTGTCTTCCTACTGCCTGCAATCTTCCACTTGAGGAGCAGAGAGGGCATAGGTTTTGCCCATGATCATTTGTGGCCCTTGATGTGAATGGAACATGACAGCTCCCCGCCCCCCCCCCCCCAGTTTCTAGCATTTAAAGTCAAACGTGATTTGCTCAGCCATGCACTACAGTCCAGCTCAAGGCGGTTCACTGCTCATTTCTTGTGTGGAATTTCTTTATAGGAGATGACTTAGGACCCTTCCTGTAGGGGCTTATGCTAATCACAATGGCATTTTTTACTTTCAAAAACTACATTTTGAAGGCTGAATGCAGAGTAGCAAATACAATGCACCCCTGATGTTTAGGTGACGGTATTATGCCTCTGTATTCTCTAATACTACTATTTTTTCCACATTAATATACAGCCAAATCCTGTGTAAGGATCTGCCGCCGGATCCTTACACAGGATTTGGCTGTTTGGACTGCCATGCAGTGGTCCGGAGGTCTACTTGGGGAAGGGGACGTTTGTCCCCTTCCCCAGGTGAAAACCGGGTCCGGCCCTATCAGCCTCCTTTAGCTGGCGGAAGTCGGAGGAGGCCATGTAACGGCCGAGCCGGCCCGGAGGGGACGGGGATATGGCCGACGCCATCCCCACCCCCTCCCGGGCCAGCTCACCCAATGACCCCCTCCCTCGCCGGCCAGACCGCCCACGCGGTCAGTGATGGAGACTTACCTTCCGCCACCGGCCACATGGACATTCCGGTGCCGGAGTGAGGGAGGCCGGCCTTGCGCCAGCCTCCCTTACTCTAACGTAGGCGCAAACGTGCCTTATGGCACATTTGCAACAGCTTATGGCACTGGAGCGCTCGCTCCGGCGCTGAAAGTTTACGGTGGATTTTGCCCATAATCTCATAATAAGGTTTCACTGAAGGCTCATCCAAAATTCACAACAGTCCTACTATGAATACCTGTATATCCACACATACAGGAAATGCAACTGCTGTGAATTTATAAGTAAAAGGGGAAAAAACCCTTCCTTTTCTAGCACTGATGTGGCTTTCTGTGTTGTTTTTAGGAGAGAGAGAACACTGCCAGACTTACGGCTCAATCCTATTGGGACCGAGCAGCACCTGAACTCATGTTCTGCTGGTGCTGATTGCCATAAAGCAGTCAGCACCAGCTGACAAACTCACGTGCTGCTGGAGCACCAGCGGGAAGGCCAGAGCCCTTCAAGTTCAGCATCCTGTTTCCCACAATAGCCCACCACTTGCCTCTGGGAAGCCCACAAGCAGGAGAGAATAGTATACCTATCTCCCACCATTGCTCCCCTGCAGCAGTGCGGAAATAAAGTGCGGAAACACAGCCACTGAACCAGAAATTGTATACAGCCATCATCTCTAGTAGCCATTGATAGACCTGTCCTCCTTGAATTCGTCTAACCCCTTTTTAAAATCATCTAAGCTAGGGGCCATCACCACATTTTGTGGCACTGAATTCTGCAGATCACTTATGCGCTATGTGAAGAAGTACTTCCTTTTATCGGTCCTGAATCTCCTGCCAGTCAGATTTATTGGATGACTCCTGGTCCTAGAGTTGTGAGAGAGGAAGAAAAGCTTCTCTCTATTCACTGTCTCCAGCCCATGAATAATAGTATGCCTCGATCCTCCGCTTAATTGCCTTTTTCCAAGTTAAAATATTGTAAATGTTGTAGCCTTTCCATGTAAAGAAGGAACTCTGGCCCTTTGATCACTTTGGCTCCCCTGAAATGTGGCTGCACCACTGAGAGCGCAATCCTGCGCAGCTGTAGAGCGCCGGAGGTAAGGTAAGGCATCCGCCAGCGGGGGCAAGGGTGGGCTGGGCGGTGAGGAAGGGCAATGGTTGGCTGAGTCAGCCCAGGACGTGGCGGGGATGGCAGCCACTGCATCCCCGTCCTGTTCCTGGGCCGGCTCCACGTTTACACAGCCTCCTTGGACGTATGCCAGCTCGAGAGCTGGTGGAAATCTGAGGAGGCCCATTGGAGCTTCCCAGCGCTACACTGGGGGAAGGGGATCATTAAAAAATAAATAAATAATTAATTAAAAGAGTCTTTATGATAGCCAATGCAAAGGAACGTTAGCTGAACTCTAGGACGTCTTCACATAGCGCATAACTGATCTGCGGAATTATGATCAAATTCACAACAGTTGGTGGTGTCCTACCATGGCCAAATGACAGGATTTGTCACCCACAGAACCGCTCTACAGAGACGACAGCACTTGCTTATTCTGCAACATCTGTTTTATTCAAGCTGTAGTGGTGATTATAGTTATGGGAGGGAAATGTGCATGTCATTTTTTCAGCCTCTTCATTTTTGCATGTTCGAAGAGCAGGGGTATGGTGGATGAACTGCAGTTAATGCTGGACTCCAAAAAATAGTCAGAAATTACAACAACAAATGTACTGTGCTTCTTCAGTTCTCACTGTACATACAGTACTGTATTTACAAAGAATAAATTCAACAGGAGAGATAGTGGCCAAGCAAAACACACATCGCATTGCTAGCCAGAGAACAGCTGACTGTGCTAATTCTGCCATGCCTCACCATGATTGTTATTTTCCTAGGGTAAAGAATGTATCCTCTGTATATTCTTGTTTGCGTCTTAAAAATCCTATTCACACATTACAGACCCCAACTTGACTTTTAAAATGAACTCATTACCATCATAAAAACATACACATGTGCAGGTACCTGTACATATACAATATAATGTGCAATGTAATGTTTTAGAAAACCAAAATTCTAATGCCCATCCATTTGACCTGTCAAGACTGGAATTACAACTACATATTGTCTGTACTGTGCATTAGCCTCCAGTATGCTTGTGGCAAAATGGAAACATGTAAATCCACACACAAAATGGCAATGATGATGCACATATGTTTAGAGGGCATCAAGGAGTGTGAAGGAACTGAAACCATGACGATCAGTTTTGGCCCGTACAATAGCTCCCTCATCAACAACAAGTTAACCAGAAGAGAACTGAAATCACAAAACAGTTTCCACATAGCCGTATTTCTTCATTACTGGTTCAGTGATTGCTTGGGAGTTATCTAAATGTCAGTATATCAAGCACACCCCAGGGGAGGCCGATACATCAGAGCAACTCTGTGGCAAGCACGGTTGAACTAAACATTTACTTGGGCACATTTTCTTGGCTGATAAGCAGGGGAAAGGAAGGGGCCAGTGAAAACTTTCCCTGTGGAGGAAACGTCTACGCTCAGGGGGCTGTGGCAATTCCTTCAGCTTTTTCTCAGTATAAGGTGAACAAGGGAGCACATCATTAGCTTAATCGGACACCGGAGAGGGCAGCCACAGCAAAGCAAAAAACGCCTCTGTGCCTGCTTCTTCACTGCTACCAGCCCCTGAGGAACCAGCTTAAATGAAAACACCACTTCATTATACCTGTTTGCTAATAAGAAACGGTACCTCTAGGAAATTGCACAGGAGTTACTAGCAAGCCTGTTACTTGGAAGTCACATTTACCTCTGTTAGTTATTTTGAGTGATACAAGGAAAAAGCATTTTGCTAGCTTGCCAAAAGCCGAATCCAATATACAGTTGGCACCCATACACAACTGTCTGGCACACACAGGAATTTTCTACAGTACACACTTCAGTCACAGTCATGAGGTGTGGCACTTACAACACAATCCTATCGCTGCTGTGCCGGACTAGGGTGTAGCAAACATGCTGTAAGGCACATTTATGGCACCCGGCGAGTAGGCGCCAGCGGTGCAGAGGCCTGCGCCGTCCACTGGGCGGCAGAAGAACCTGTGCCATGGAGGGGGTGCCACTCTGAGCAGCACAGGGCCTGGGGGAGGAGGCATAATGGGGTGGGGGGTTGGGCCTGGGAGGGGGATAGGATATGGACTGTATCCTATCCCCCTCCCAGGCCCTTGCAGCTGACACGGGGTTGCTTAATTTTCGGCCAGCTAAAGAGCTGGCAGAGAGCCAAGTAGCCCCTTTGCAGCGGCTGGAAGTTTACTCAGGGTAGACCTCCAGCCTGTCCCTTTCCCCGTATAAGATTCAGTGTGGGCCACGTGTCCCACGCTGAATCGCCTACACCGGGGGAGGATAGGATTGGACTGTTAGTGAGATTAGTAAATGGGAGACTTTACTTTAGAATACATATGCAAGTTTGCAGAGGCGTTTCTACAGTAGAGGCGGCACTGTAAGTTGCGCCCCGTTCTAGTCCCCCTTTACAACCAGGAACGAGAAGGCCCCGCCCCCTCGCCATCGGAGCCATTCCGTAAGGTGAAGGCAACGGGCAGGGAGTCTCCTCCTGCTCATTGCCTTCACTGCACGGAATGGCTCCGACGGTGAAGGGGCGGGGCCTTCTCGTTCCTGGTTGTAAAGGGGGACTAGGACGGGGCACAATTTACAGTACCGCACCTACTGTAGAAACGCCTCTGCGAGTTTGGCCAATATAGAATTTTTTTTTTTTTTAATTCTGGTCGTGTCAGCCTGATACCTTCTGAAAATGTTTTGGTTTTCTGGAAGATTAAGACCATTCATGTCTTCAAATGCAATCACTTTCTCCCTGCAGTGGCTTAGTGGGTTTCCTCCATTGTCATTGTACTCATGTACCTTCATTTTGCAGGTACAAAATCAGCTGGAACTACAGAAAAGTTGATGCTCAGCCATGAAATTTAAATTGTTCTCCCATCCAGTTGGGGTGCTCTCTGGTTGATGCCTGCTCTTCAACTAGTCAGCAGCTCTCTTCATTTTTCCTTGCTCTGCCAGAGGGCAGCGCACGTAGAAGACAGGAGAGCTGTAGCTTATCAGGGAGGTTTTTCCTTCTCAGGAGTTATACACTGGGACTGGGTCATGAAGGTCACTCCCCTAGAGGGAAAAAATAAAACGCCCATCATCAGTAACTTTCCAGTTTGCTAGAAAGGAGAACGCTTCAGAGGCGTCCGTCTTGTCAGTGGTGGTACCAGAAGCAGGTAAGGGGAGGGGAAACATTCTGTTGCCCTATGAACTGAGAAGGCTACCAAAGTGACTTTGTATGCCAAGGACTTGTGAGCTGAATTTGTGAGCTGGACTGTGTTATGACACAAGTGAAGGTTATGCCGTTTGTGATCCTGCAACCAGGCTGTAACAGATTTCCTCCAGAAGGCTAAGAGAAGCCAGGGAAGAGAAGGATCTGATCAGCATCCAGTATTTCAGCACGCCATGAATCAAGGTGCTCATGACACGTAGCCACGACACATTCCATTCTTCCCCCCCCCCCATGCCAAAGAGGTGCAAACTATTCTACCAGGAAAGAGACAATATGCTAAAAACCAACTGTCTGGCTCCCAAGGTGGGCCAATCCACATGTGCAACTATGAAGTCATCGTCCTTTCCCTCCTCCCCACCCTCTCATGCCCCCTCCCACAGATTTACCCCCAGCCCAATCAAGGTATTTCTTTTTGCAGCGTAAGAGCCAAAAAACTCCTCCCCTGTGTGCAGGTTTAAGAGGGCAGGCAGCCACCCAATTTCTCTCTCTTGACCCTTACCTCCTGAACTATGACTCTTTGCTGCATGCCCTAGGGCACCAACCCCTCTCCTTGGCCTAGCTTCTTTGTGCCTCAGGCCTCCTCCTAGCTTGTGCTATGCTGGTTGGAGCCCTAGCCATCCCTACCCCCCCTCCTTCTTCTTCTCTCTCTCTCACTCCATCACTGCTGCCAAGGAGCACTCCAGGATTAAGGTGATTATAACCAAGTAAAACCAGAACCTGATATCTCTCTGCTCTATCTAAGTTTCCTAGTTCTCTGTATTGAATTGTATTTTGTATGATTCTTGCCTGAACTATTTAGTAAATATTGGAAAGCAACCACGTGTGTTCTCAATATTATTTAAAACGGAATTCTGTGAAGCTGGACTCTGGTATACACAGGTATAGATCCCAGAACATGCCAAATTGCTATATTTAAAGCTATTCCCCAAATTAAAAACATTTTGGCTAACAATTCTTCTCCAAATACGAATCTTCATCGCATCCACCCCAATTGATGTTCCCAAGTAAGTGAAAAGTGGTTTTCCCTCATATAACTCACAAGGGAACAGCAGTTGTTGTGGCTGAAAGCTCTGAGCATCAAGGTGACAGCAAATGATTCTTCTCTAGCCACAGCCCAGTAAACACAGAGAGCTGCCTTCACCTCTCACCCCCAACCAGTTCCACGGCCAGCCCAGATCTCCCAGCACCTAAGGCAATGTGCCAAATCTCCCCCCTCCCCTGTGCAGAAGTGCAGCAGCTGCTGCCCCCCCCTCTCTTCCTCTTGTTCTCTAGATTTCAAAATGAAAAGAGGTATAGAGCAGCAGAGGACGTGTGGAGGAGAGAATTGGTCAGAGGCAGGTAGAAGCAGGTGAATCGATGGAGGCAGGCGACAAGTGTCTCCCTCCCAATCCGTTGCCTGAGGCAATCGCTTCAGCCTGCTTCCTGGACAAGCTGGCCTTCACTGCACCCGGCTTAAAACGTTAAATCAATTTCAGAAAAAAAACAAACAGAAAAAAACTCAAGTTGTCAGTTTGGAATAAAACAGGATGGAATAAAAGGTTTCTGTCTGGGGGCTAACTGGGATAAAGACACCCATCTGGTGGCACTGCAGGGTGAGGTGGGGAGGAGCAGTGCTGTCACTGTTGTGAGTGAAATGTGCTCTCAAAAGCAGCAGGGGGCAGCAGTGCAGCCTGCTCTACACCATCCAGCTGTATAATTTATTTAACACTGAACAAAGCAGTTAGGACTGAAAAGGCCTGGTTGAAGATGATGAGAGGTGAGCTCTGTAAACACCCCAGAAAAATCACAGCTCCGATATTGACACAGTTGTACTCAGAGGACAGAAACTGTAAATGTACAGCATTTACACATGCTGCTTGCTCTTTTAGTGCTTAAACTGGAGACAGATTTGTGGAATTTTCAAGAATCATATTACAACGATCAGGAACTAAGGAGCACTCTGGACACTTTGTTAAGTCCACCCTTTTCCCCAAAGCACTGAATCATTGTCTTGGGGAAAAGAATAAACACAATAGCAAACACGCTTTGTGTTGGAGCAGCCTGAGCTTGATTTCAGCTCTGACAAAATGTAGCAACTCTATTCCCCCGAAGCCTCCATGGTGTCTAGTGTTTAAAAAGCCCAGCAGGCAATGGTGGTCTCCGCCCTGCTGCCCTTCCATCTTGTTTCCTCCTCCTCACCACCACAGAAATGTCCTACGAGTAGGGCTAATGTGAACTTGCGGTTAAAAAGTCAAAACATGCCTTGATGTACAATCATTATGAAACTTCCCAGCTGAAGGAACATCAACTGAAATGTTTTCTTCCGCTGTTATGGTGGCAAGGGCTGGCTGACTGAGGTGGTAGTATCCTTAGGCAGCAATTGGTCCAGGGCACCCACCTCCTTCCGCTCACTTGGCTCCACTGCTGCTGTTCCTCTTCCCACTTTCTGGATTAGAAAAAGAAGAAGATGGAGATGAGGAGGAAATGCAGAAGAGAGGAATGTGGTGAGCTAGACATGGGGTTCTCAAGCAGTGGTACTTGTACCACCAGTGGTACTTCAGCCAACTGCTGGTGGTACGCTTGCCAGAGCCCCACTCTAACGTGGTGGTTTCGGTGCCGTGTTTTCGCTCCCGAGAGGCTCTTGCCTTTGGCTGAGGCTCTCGGGAAGGCTGAGAAGGACCCTCCCACCTGCCCTGAGCCTCCTACCTGCGTTTTCTGGCCTCCAAAAACCCAGAAGTAACTGGCAGTGATGTCATCACCAGTTACTTCCGGTGGTACGCAGCAGGAGAGTGGTGCTGGAGGTGGTACTAGGCCAGAAAGGGGTTGAGAACCCGAGCTAGACAAATGAAGACACTCCTCTCTTCCACACTTCCTCTTCTGCTGCGACCCCCTTTTTCTTTTCCAATCCAGGAACTGGGAGGAGCAGAGCCTGACACATCACCAGGTAAGAGGGGGCAGCATTTGGCAGGCCATCTCAGGTGCCAGGAGATTTGGGGCTGGCCCTGCCTTAGAATATCTGAATCCCAAAGATTCCACCTAGACATTTCCAGGATTCTTGCACTATTTAATCTCTATCTTCCATTTGTGAAGACTTCCGATCTGAGAACAGTACAGGACGCCTTAGCAAATCTTAGGAATGAGATCACATCATCACCACAGGTTTATTCAAGAACGTCTGCCTTCTAAGAAATCAACAAAAGGAACTTGGCCCAGATACGATAACATCCTCCAGGGAAAAGCTTCATTCAACCTGTCTAAGTCCCCCTTCAAAAATGGGTCATGGATTCCCTTGACGTACGTTGATATTATGCAAAATAAATGCAGCGCAGATGAAGCTGCAACCATCAGAAAGTGTTGTATCAGCAAGGTTTTCTAACGCAGAAGGGTGAAAAACTGCAACCTTCTGCATTAATAATTTTTTTATGTAGCTTTTCCATATTCTGCCACTAAAAACTTGCATTGCATACCGACCATGCTGTAACAAAAGGAACTAGGATGAGAGACAGGAACTGGGGAGAGTTGGGATCATTACAGAAGGAGAAAGGAAAATGTGGAGGGTTGGGAGACACCTACAAAGAAAAAAATGAAAGGTGTGTTATTTAAGAGAATGAAGAAGCAGCACTGAGGAGGTAGCTGGTGGAAATAAACCTCCCCCACCCCCTTACTATTTCTTTAAAACCCTGATCAAAAGTCTGATGCCACCTTAAAGACTGTAAATGTTTTTGTTCGGTCTTGTTTTGTGGCTAGTATTATGTTCCTTCAATCTGCTTTTGATGGTTTATGGGTGCCTGAAAAGTAGGGGTGCAAATATTTTAAGCAAATAAAAAATAGGTATTCTGTGGTTGGCTGGTGTTGTACCATGTTTTTTTTTTCTTTTGGCTTCTGATTTACCATGCTTCTATTTTCCTTGCAAGGAACCTATGCTTCCCTTAATGCTGAACATAAACCTGCAATACTACAGAGGAATACTGTGTATGTCAACATTCTCTCTCTCTCTCTCTCTCTCTCTCTCACACACACACACACACACACATGGTCCTTGTTTTTTTGTGGTCCTAATGCGGTCCTCATTGTTAAACATTTTTCAAGTGGTGCTTGTCTTATATTTAGCAGAGGGAGAGTAACTGTCCCTATTCACCACAGTACACTGACTTTTTTTACAGGCTGTTTGCTGGTGTTTCTTCTGCATCTTTTTAGATTGTGAGTCCTTTTGGGACAGGTGATGATTTATTTATTTGATTATCTCTCTGTAAACTGCTTTGTGAACTTTTGCTGAAAAGCATCACATACACATTCTTAATAATGATGATGATGATGTCTGCTTTGTGAGTGGATGGGATGGAGAACAGGGAATCTGGGTCCCAGTGAAAGAGGTAGAGGGGGTCTGTTGTTGTCCAATGGGGCATTACTGCTAGGCTGTGACATGGAAGGGGAAGTGTAGATTAGGCGCTGTAAAAGTTCCTCCATATCCTGGCCTCTGCATACTGAACTGTTTTGTGATCAGTCTTCTTTAGTAATTCATGTTATCTATTAGCATGCATTCTCTTATTTCATGATCATTTTTTCACTTTGGGGCCAAAAGTCAGTTGCACTGTAAGTACAGAGGTCTTTATTTCTGACTTGCCTTAACCCAAGTCCAGGCGTTGTGTGGTTAGACATCAATAGTTGTCTCACCGTTTTGGAATGCTGATCTCAGAGCTAACGATCCTCAGAATTCCAAGCTGGCTGATGCGTGATCCAACATTTGCATGCAAGAGATTGTTACATACGCTCAGTAATTCTGGGTGATTCACTCTGCTCATGTTGCTCAGCGTGCCTTCAACTATACAGAAAAGCTATTGGAGATTTGACTGTACAACACTATCATCCAAGAGGAATAATCCCTGAAAGTGAAACAATTTACCAAAAAATTATATCTCGCCTTTCCCATGTCGAAGCAAATGCCCAAGGCAGCTTACAAGATTCCACAATAAGTATATTTGGACCAGCATGTTTCATGGAAGTATTTAAAAAAACCCACTTTTTAAAACTTATTTTTAAAAAAATACTTTTTGTTTGCAGACCTGACAACAATCTACGTTGGAAGTTTACTATCAAATACATTTTTTTCTTCTTCACCTGAAAGGCAAAGTCCAATTTACAAACTGGGTGACAGTTTTCCAAGAAAAATGTTTTTTTAGGGCAGGGCACTTGTTCTTAGAACACAGTCTTTAAAACAACTATAAATCTTGGATTTTTGTCACAGCATTTTTATCTGACATACTTTGTCAAGCTGCGCTAATTATTACATTGGAGGAAACATGATGTAAAGAATGTTAATAATAGACTTCAAAGGAAATGAGAGAGAGAGAGAGAGAGTTGTAGGCACAATTCTTTTCAATGACTCATCTTATTGAGAAATTCATGAGCTAAGTTAGGGATGCCCAATTATACATAATAGATTCATTGGAGTGACCTCAACCTTTTACACCATGTATCTATGTATTAATCATTCTAATGTTATGGCACCAAGATTGTTTCTGTGGTAGCAACAACAAAGTCTATTTTTAACAGCGTCTGGTGGGATATAGCAGCTACGACAGCCAGCGTCATTTAATAAGGCAACTTTCTACAGATCATTTGGAAATAGCTTAAAATATCGTCATTACTAAGTTACACTGGCAAATAGATCTATTATTATTATATCCCAAACCTAGTACTTTAGAATCGCTTTAAAATACATGACTAAGGCAAGCAGGGTGGAGTCCTGTAGTTGAACTACAGTAATGGGTGGGACACAATAAGGAGTTTATAATATTACACATGGTGTGGGGAAAGTAAACAGGAGAGAATTTTTCTCCCTTTCTTTCGCATAATACCAGCATGCAGAGTCACCTGTTATTGACTGACAATAGGTTCAGGACTGTGTGTCTACTCAGAAGTAAGTCTCAGTGAGTTTAATAGGATTTGCACCCAGGTAAAAGTGTATAGGATAAGCGGCAATCCTATGCACACTTACCTAAGAGTAAGCCCCATTGAATAATGTGGGCTTACTTCTGGGTAGGCACACATAGGGTTACACTGAAATACTCCACCCTGTTTACTCTTCTTGGAATGAGAATCCTAAAATCAGGAAATGAGAAAATGATGCGGATCTGTTTCTAATTCTACCCTGTGAGAGGAGGAAAAAATCCCTTCAAGAAGAGACTAATTGTAAGTGTTCCAGAACCTGAAACGTTCGTTAAAAGTGCCCCATCAACTGCGTACACAACTAAGAAGCGGTGATATATTCGGTGATATAATTAGCTATTCACACCCTCCCTCCCCTTCACAATTCAATTCCAGCATTCATTGACTCCCTGTACGAACTCCGGAAGCCTCTTCAAGCAAATAACCTTCGCCTCTGCTACTGCCGGGCTAGAAGAATCAACTTGCACCAGGTCATACGAGGATAGAGGCAATACAGAGGACGTGAGACCTTTGTGTACCATAATGGCCCCACGAAGGCTACAGACTACAGTTCCCTACATGCAACGCTGTCTGGAAACGTTCATACATCTGTAATGGAAAAAAGGGGAACCCAGCGCTGTTGGACAGGCACCGCCCTTCTCAACGACGACAGGATTCGGTGAAAAAGACATAAAAACCACAAGCCCCAGAATTCATTGCGCAGGCACGCGCTTTTATGTCACCAGAATGCGGGGCACAACTGGCCAGTTCATGGTCACGCCTCTAAACGTCACTCCGCCTGCCTCCACCCCAGCCGGGCTGGGTATAAAAGTCGCGTCAGCGGCACCGCTGCGCCTTTAGTTCCTGGCGTCTGAGAGGAGAAAGATGTATCGACTCCGTTCACGGGCATCCACGGGGATTTCTACCGCTGCTACAGCTTTGCCTATCACCTGCCTTCCTCAATCACATCCGCTGCCTCGGTCCGGAAAGCCGGCCTCACAAAGACGCTTCTATAGTAAAAAGCGCTCCTGTTCTTCCATCGGCTGATTGACACTGCCGCCCGGGCGGGGGGGAGCAAAAGCCAGGCCGGAGATCGGGACCACCTCGGTGCGGGAGCGCCAGAAGAAGCCGCGCGGAGCTATTGTCGCCATAGGCCGTCGCCGTCGCCGTCGCCATGCCCAAGTCGAAGCGACGCGGAGGGGGTAACCCGCGCGGAACATCAGGTGAGGGAGTTGATGCGCATGCGCCGCCTCTGTCGGGCAGCCTGGGGGCTGTAGTTTCTTCTCTCTTTTGGCCGTCCCGTTTTACTAACGGGTGACTGATTAGAACTGCGTGTCCCATAATGTTGTGCGACAGGGCGGGGCGAGGGTAGAAGGTTCTGGGGCCTGGGTGACACGAAGTCACATTTCAGCCTGGGGTTTTCCTGTGCGCGCAGGGCCGATCAGACAGACACGCACGCACGCACAGAGAGGACACGTCATATATCCCCGTCATCGCCTGTGGCCCGGTCATTGGCTCTGCCCAGCTCTCCCATTTCATCTCTACGCCTTTGCAGCCCTCCTTGACTCACATCTATTGTGGCATACTTAAAGTCGTGCCTTAATGTAGATGTAAAGTTAAATAAGTGATAGAATTGAGAGACCTCCCGCATGGTTAGTGTGGCAGCGCCATATCTGATAATGAGCACTGTACTGTTCAATCCATTGCTCTTTAATCTGCCTTCCACCAGTTTCTTACACAAGAACATAAGAAGAGCCCTGCTGGATCAGGCCAAAGGCCCATCTAGTCCAACTTACTGTATTTCACAAATGCCTCTGGTGGGGTCACTATGTTCTTGTTCTCTAATCTGTGTATACACTTTTATAATTTAATATACCTGCATCTGCCAAATGAGGTTAGCACTTTTTGCAGCTGATGAAGTGGACTCAGTCAATGAATGCTTATGCTAAAATAAGCTGGTTAGTCTTTAAGGTACCACAAGACGCTTCATTAATTTTGTTGCATCAGAGTTGTCCACAGGGCAGTGGTACAGATGCCACAAGCTCTTATAGGACATTGATATGTTTTTGGAATAGGATGAAATGTCGGGTTTGGGAAATGTGCTTAAATTATGTAAGCGTATGTGAGAGTGATAAGGCCTTTTTGTTCTAAATAACAAATATGGGGAATTATGAGGTTGGAGTATGCAGAGTTTGAGCTTTGGTTAAAAAGATTCTGATAAAGCTTTTCAAGTGAAATGCAAAAGTACAGTATTGCCCATGGATAGAATAACAGAGAACTGTCTTTATGCAAGATGTAGAATTCAGAGATTTCGAGAGTTCACTATTCACTATTTCTCGTTGCTTAAAGCATTGCCCTTAAGTTTTTTAAGCATTGCCCAGTTAGCCCCAATGCTTAAAGCATTGCCCAGTTAGCCCCAGAAAAAGTGCCTACTTTTTCTATGCTGCCTGTTTAGGGCCACAGTGTGACTGTGCCATACACAACACTTCCTTGGGTGATAATAGAAAGCCCAGCCTCTGTTAGCAAGTGAATGTAAATTGTAACAACTTCTTCCTCAGTTTTAAAAGTTAATTCTGATGGTTAACATCAGTATTTTAGATTGAGAGTCCATTTGGACAAGTATTTACCTTCTAATTTGTAAATTTTCGTGTTCACAGGTAAATAGTAGTAGTATTGTAAATCTGGTGTGTTAACAGCTGTATTAAAATGTTGCCCTAGAAAAGGAGTGGTGTAGCTCCTTAAAAAAAATAAACATTTCTAAAATTCCACAGGGATTACTAATTAGAGCCTGAAACAAACTGAATCAGATGAAACAAAGGCAAAGAACAATTTCTGTAAATCTTTTAACTATGGTAGAAAATGGGAATTTTCAATCTCAAAAGCAAATCTGTTAAAATTCTGTATTGTATGCACTAGATTAGAACTTCTGGTCTTGTGGTGAAGTAGGTTGAATTCAAGCAAGACCCTCCTACCTGGTGGTTGCTATTGATAGTACAAAACTGTTGCTAGGGTAGTGCGGTAAACATGTAGCAGCTCAAAGTTGGTGATACTGTACTTACTGCATGACAGGACTGAAAAAACAAATCTCAGTTTAATGGTCAGAACTATGATTTGCTTAGTTCCTACTGTCTAAACTTGCTGTGTCTTAAATTTTAACTCTGCCTTTCTAAACTTACAGTAACCTTTTAGCTCTTCTACACAGTAATACTTATGCTAAAGCCTTAGATGAAGCTAAAATATTTGGGTCTATAAATGCAGCATGTAATGATTGAAGGATGCCTTTGACATGCAAAATGAGAGGCAGAAATCTCTCCTTTAAGAAGATGTTCTCTACGTCCCCCCAAGCTCTGTACTCGCCATATTTGAGTGCACGGACATCATACATTTTTTTTCCAAGGACTACAGTACTTCCTATCCCAGCAAGTCTTTGGCCAGACTTTTTGGCAGACCTCGCGTATCAGAAGAGTGTGGGTGAAGATGCTAGCAATCTCAAGCAAAGAGTTCCTGTTTGTCATATGGATTTATAACCTTTCTCTACAGACATGCAACCCCATGTCAAGTCAAACAATGGAATAAAATACTGTGCAATGTATAAATTGCTAAGAACAGCAATGTTCATTTAGTTGATGAACCACATGTTTTAAAAAGTCAGGTATTTTAATGCTGCAGCATTTGGTTCCTCTGTGTATTGCATCTGCTTTATATCGTGTGTGTGGGGTATGGCTTCTGCCCTTGTTAGCACATGATATCAGTATAGATTGAACGGTTGTCTACTGTTAAATCAGAGTGCACTTTTTTTGGTTTGCTGAAATATTTATACCTTTGACATAGGTTAAATGTCAACTTGCCTACTTTCTCGTAGAAAGAAAGGTATGGCAGTCGAGTTGATGAGGGCAGGCTATTGAAAGTATCTCCTTGTATTAACACTGCCTGCTAAATGTTTCTTTCAGGTGCCCAGCACAGAAACATGCAGCCTTTCAGTGATGAAGATGCGTCGAGTGAAACTATGAGCCACTGCAGTGGCTTCAGTGATCCAGCTAGCTTCACTGAGGATGGTATGTTAATTCTGGGTCTTATTTTAAAATTGTGCAGAAACACACTGCATTTTGTAGAAAGTAGTAGTACACTTTCTAGGGCTGACTTGCACATCATAAGTCACACAGGCCAATTGCAGACCTTCTCAGTAATCGTAGTGCCCTGGGAGAATTCAGAATTGTGCGTATTTTCCCCACATCTTTGTGAAGCATGGTAAGTCTTGCCCACATCTATCAAAAGTGGAGGTGAGCACAGAGAGAATGCCTGCATCACACCCTCTGCATTGCTGCTGTTCCTCGTCTTCCTGGATTCACAGGCACATGGTGTGGCACCAGTGTGTTGCATCCAGTCAACTGCTGCACGGTCCAACTAAGAGACTCCTTCACTAATGTGAATGGTGCAAGAGGGAGAGCCTTGTGTGTGTGAATTTGATGAGGAATAGAGGCATAGGTGGGAACACACATGGAGCAAAACAGAAGGAAGGAAGAACAGGGAGAGACAAAGTACAGAGAAGTTAGTGCTAAGAGGTATAGAAACAGAGGTAGAGAGGTTCAGAAACCCACGGAGTAGGGGCAGAGGGAGAGCTGATGGTGGTACAATGTTATAGGTTACAGTCAGAAAAAAATTGTAATAGATAAATGAGACTGCAGAGAAACCTGCAGGTAGTTTAAAATGGAGCAGGAAGGCATAACAGAGAAGAGTGTAGAGCTGTGGTGCTGCACTAGGTTGGTTGCGCTTTCTAAGCCATGGGAGATCTAGTATGCTCTGGCTTTCTGGCTGAAGATACTTTTACACACATGACCTGAATTATACTGGAAGGAGACCACTTGGATTATGATCTATGATAAGACACAATAAGGCCTAGGTATCGTTGCACTCTAGCATCAGTACCAGGACCTGTGGTGTTGCGAATACATAAGATTCATAAGATAGAGCATTCTTTGTTCTATGGGAAAGCATTGTCAACATTTTAACAAGGCATGTTATAGAACTCCTTTTGAATTAAAACTAAAAAGTAGCTTTCAGTGTTGTACACTTCTGAACTAGAGCATGCCTGTATATTAATTTGGTTAATGGTTAAAGGCTGTGACACACCAGCCGCGCTTCGATGCGGTGTGTGGGACAGCATCGGCACATGGCTCAAAGATCTCTGTCTTCCGTTTTGTAAGATCTCATGGCAATGTAGGAGAGCTGCATTGCCGTACGAGCAAAGTTGGACAAGTTCAACTTTGGCCAATGAGAGATTGAATTCGGTGCAGTGGGGGCGGGACACAAAGTGACACGGTCAATCAGAATCAAGTCGGAAAAAGATTATTCTGATTGGCTAACAGAGAGCGGGGGTGGTGGTGGAGCAGAACGTCTTACACTTCTCAAATCAACAGCTACGGTGTAGATGGGGTGTGTTGAGGTGCGGTGCGACACGATGGCTACTCTTGCACTGCACTGCGCCGCAGCCAGTGTGCCACAGCCTTAAGTCCTTCCTAAAGAAATTCTGAGAGTTATAGTTTTGTGAAAGCTTTGGTTCCATAACACAACTCCAGTTTTAAGAAGTTAATCTGTTCGTTATGTAAGACTTTAGTGAAGATGTTGCCTTAAGAAGTTGCCTATTTTTGTGAGATAAAGAAATGACTATTCTTGTGAATCTCACTGCCCTTCAAAAATATCAGTTAATACAAGTAAGCCAGAGCATTTGTTGTTGAAAGGTAATGTTTTGCCATGCTTCCTTTCTGCAGTGTCTGGGGGATTTAAGTACGGTAACTGACTGACTAGGTACAAATTGGAAGCAAGCAGGTGTTGGGAATTGCGCAAGTCTTGTGTTCTGATGACTTGTTGTGGAATTGAAATGGGGTATGTGTCATTTCTGCAAAAGATTCTGAAGACCAATTATCCTTTTGTGATTTTAGTGGGATCATACTGTAAGTGTGCAGACTCTTAGACGTTGTGAATTAAAATTTCTAATAGTAAACATTTTTATACTTAAGTAACCACTTGCTTCTGTGCAGGGCCTGAAGTTGATGAGGAAGCAACACAAGAAGATTTGGAGTACAAACTGAAGGGACTTATTGACCTTACGCTGGACAAGAGGTATCTTTTGATGGAATGTCTTGACAAGTTGGCATAAGTTTTTCTTTTCAAATTGTGTGTTTGAGCCAACCTTACAGTAGTGCATATTTCACGGATACCACAACAGGGTGGCTAATCCTGTGAGTTAGGCATTTTAGAGAGCTACTTTCTTAAAGTCTGTAAATGATCCTTTATTTCTCATTTTGCAGCTAGATGAAGTCAGTTAGTAGTAGAGAAATATCCTTTTTCAGGCTGTTTCTGCCCCACTACCTCATTTTTTAATGAGATTTCAATTCAGCTGTCATAACTTCTCAGCCCACTACTGCTTCAAGCAAGCACTTGGTTATTCACTGAATGTGCTACATTTGTTGCTTCCAGGAGTACTTTTTTAATGGCACTGTGCACTTGCTGTTTTTGAAACTGTGCCTGGCAGCTTGCTTCTCTTCCTGTTTGATCTAAAATTATTTTTTTTATGAAGCTGACTTACAACAAGTCAGACCATCAGTCCATCTAGGTCAGTCTTGTCTGCGCTGACTAACAATGCCAATCCAGCGTTTCAGGCAGGGGTCTTTCCCAGCCCTACCTGGAGATGCAAAGCATATGCTCTGTCCCCGAGCCTAGGTCCCCTTGCTTTGGCTTTCCCTGAAGCTGTGGAGTCTGACCATATGCCAGGAAAAGGGGGGGGGGAGGAGCTAAGCAGAAGGAATGTGTAAGAAATTTATCAAGACGTTGGGTACCAAAAGATTTTCTCTTAGGCTCCTGTTAAGAGACGATGAAGTGTAGGATTGGGTACATGTAGGAGAAAAGCTTAGTCACTGCCAAGTCTGAGTTGATTTTTATGTCAATATGGGAAACTGCTCAGATATAGACTTCCAAGTCCCAATCTTTAATCCGTCTTGTATGTTCTGTGTTGCCCACCTGTATTTAATCTGTCACAGGGTGGTGTAAATGGAGTGGTAGAATCTAAACTAGAACCTGATTGAAATGTATAGTGTAGTTTTCAACTGACACTGTTGCCTTTCCCTCCCTTATAGTGCAAAGACACGACAGTCTGCTCTTGAAGGTCTTAAAAATGCCTTGACTTCTAAAATATTGTATGAGTTCATTCTGGAAAGGAGAATTACACTGACAGATAGCATTGAGCGCTGTATAAAGAAAGGTAACACTTTCCTGTGTTTTCCTATCAATTAATAGCCTATTGTGATGATTCCTTGCCTTCAGCTTGTTGCATCCTGTCCTAATTGGTTCTGTGTGTGTGTAGGCAAGAGTGATGAGCAACGTGCAGCAGCAGGACTGGCTTCCCTACTTTGTGTGCAGCTGGGGTCAGGAATCGAAAGCGAAGAGCTCTTTAAGACTCTTGCGCCAGTTCTGAAGAAGATACTTAGTGATGGGGCAGCAAGTATACAAGCAAGACAAGCTGTAAGTATGAAATAGAAATTTGGCACTTAAAATAGGAGCAGGTCGATGCCTTGCTGCCCCAAACACATTGAATTTCAGGCTAGGTCTTTCCCTTTCTGGCCCTCGTGAAATATCGTTTCTACGTCTTTCTATACAAATCTAGCAATCTGTCATGTTGCATAGTAGTAAAGACAGGTTAAGAAGCAGTGTCTCCTCCTTGATTTACTCTCACTCAATGTTGCAGGACTGTTGACTGTAATGTATTGCTGTAAAAACAGTCTCAGTAAATCGGTGCTTTCTGCATCATTTTAATGCAGATAAACCGATAATGTTGGAGTGTTAGTCAGCAAACAGTGAACATTTGAAGGTTTACAGTTGCAGTATTCTGTGGTGCCTCATCCAGAACTGGCCAAGATTAGAGATTATTGGCCTGATCTCATAGTAGTAGTATTAAAAATATGTATATACTGTTTTTCAACTACAAAGTTCACAAAGCAGTTTACAGAGAAAATCAAAATAACTTAGACTGCCCCAATTCATAAATGTCCTTTGTTTCTTGTAAAATCACTGTTAAAAGATCTTTAAAAAGCAGCTTTTGACTGAACAATTAAAATATAAACTTGTTCTTAATGTTGCTGTTCCTAAACAAGTGGATTGATTTGTCTAAGTGGCCGGGTGAATGATGGGTGACGAGCAGTTTTAAGTAGAATGGAATATTCTAAAGTAGGCTACTAGATGTTGATCATTCCAAGCTTAAAATATTATTTAAGTACTTGGGTAAAATTACTAACTTTTTTATTTCTTGTGTCCAGTGTGCCACCTGCTTGGGAGTTTGTTGCTTTATTGCCACTGATGATATAACTGTAAGTTAACTTTTTTGATACAATTAATTACATTAGGATGAATTAAAAAATTCTGCATAGCAACGTTCTTGGCCTTTTTAAAAAAAACAGGAATTATATTCAACGATGGAATGCCTGGAGAATATCTTCACAAAATCTTACCAGAAGGAGAGAAATTTGAATGGAATCTCCAGCACCCAGAACACTGTTCTTCACATCAGTGCCCTCTTGGCATGGACCCTTCTGTTGACCATCTGCCCAATGAATGAAGTGAAGAAAAAGATTGAAATGTGTGTATTCCATTCTTTAAGCACCCGTACTGAGAATGGCGCTGTACTTTAAGTCTGATATTGCTTTGTGTCAAGACAGTCCTGCAAGATGACTAAGATGCTTTTAACTTTTCTAGGCATTTGCATAAATGTCCCATTCTGCTGTCTTGTGACGATGTGAACATGAGGATTGCTGCTGGGGAAACATTGGCCCTTCTCTTCGAACTGGCAAGAGAAACAGATGCAGTAAGTTCAAGAAACCATACAGAGCTATGCCTATCTTAGGAAGCTAGTAAGAAAAAAATCTTGGCAAGATAGGATAACGGAGAAAAAGAATGTCAGATGAATTACGACACCCAGTGCATAAGAGTACTGTATACGAGCACATTTTAATTCATACAGCTGTAACTAGCTGCCTATTTGAGTCTGAGCTGTTGGACATTAATTTGCAAGGGAATGACAATGCCAAGTTCAAACCACGCATCCCTTATGGTTAGTAACATTTTAATTGTATCTGCTTGATCAGCTCCTACCGATTGTGGATGTTGTCCTTAGTAGAATAACAAATCAACCTACTCATTCTTTCAAACCTACATATAACTATCACTAGTAAATCTGCCATCTGACTTGTTGGAAGAGCTGACATGGCATTACATATGCTTGTGTAATAAGTTAAATTGGACAGACTAGGAGGACACAGATGTGGTCAAAAGGGAGCACGAGAGACAAAGAAGGGAGAGGAAATGCAAGGCGCACAAGACTGCCACTTAAAACCCAGATCCTTTGAATTACTCTCATTAGACCAGCTAACTGATGAATGCATTCCTTCATAAAGCACCATGAATCTGTGCCAGTAGATATTATAACCTTAGACTGCCTTTCCTAAACACTGGGCTACATAACACATGATGCTTCCTTATACTGAGCCAGCTGAGTATTGTCTATGCCACCTGGCAGTGGCTTAGCAGGGATCTTTCCCAGTCCTACCTAAAGATGCCAGGGATTGAACCTGGGATCTTCTGTGTGCAGAGCAGGTGCTCTACCACAGAACTCTAGCCTCATCCCCTTCTGGTTCTGGCGCTGGGTTGCATGAGCAAATTTAGACTTTAGAAGTGTTCAATTGAGGGAGGGCTCATATGACTACTTAAAAGTTCTTAGTTTTCAGTGCAGTGATGTCCTGATCTGACTGTGCACTGAATAACCAATTGTACTGCAGTTGAATCTCTGGACTAAATGAAGCCTACACTAAGTTTATGAATAATGATCTAGTTCAGTAGCTCTTGAAGTTCTGAAACACGTGCCCATCTACAGAATGACACTGCAGATAACCTATTTTTTTACTCCGGCTAGGATTTCTTTTATGAAGATATGGAGCCTCTAACACAGAAATTGAGGGCTCTGGCTACAGATGGGAACAAGCACCGTGCCAAGGTAGACAAAAGAAAGCAACGATCTGTCTTCAGAGATGTCTTGCGAGCTGTAGAGGTGAGCAGCAGTACTGAAATGTACTGATCGAAACAGTCTTTGTATTTCATAGTGATGAAAAGCTTGCCAGGACACAGCTAGTGAATATTTCCCCCCTGTATTTTGATTACACTTGATTTCCCCCCTGTAATTTCCAGTGTTACTGGCTTTCCATTTCCCTTTGGAACCAGAAACCGTCAGTGGTTTGCACAATTCCTTGTGAAAAATAAGATTTTTGGAACTTCAGGCCCCCTTCATCATCAGCAACAATATTACCCATAGAGCAAACTGCTATCTGATGACAAAACAGCGATAATAGCTGTGAATAGCTAAGAGTTGTGGAATTGCCAAAACAGGTAATTAAGACAAGTTGTCTGTTCAGCATGAAGATAAGCAGAGGCATAACATTTCTCAATATTCCTACAGTTTAGTTTTGTAGGCATAATTCAATTTTTGGAGAGAAGTGGTTAGCATATTAAACAAGAGTTAAGACAACAGCTGTGATGGGGATGCCTGTTATGCAGTCTACCTCTGTCCTTTTCTTTGGCAAGAATAAGGTGAACGGGGATTTTTGCCTTTATATGTTCACTTTCACAGCTAATAGCAGTTTGAGGGCGTGCAATTTGAATTTGGGGCTGTGTGTGTGTGTGTGTGTGTGTGTGTGTGTGTGTGTGTGTGTGTGTGTGTGTGTGTGTGTAGTGCTAACTTTATTAGCTTAGAATTAATACATTGAATACTGCTTTATTTTTTCTTGAAAAATTAGCTAGTGTATTGTCTTTGGGCAATAGCAAGTGCGTGCTGGGCTGTCAGCAGCATAACAAACACCTCTTACCTAACTTCTTTGTAAAGCCGTATTCTTCCTTTCTATTGCTGTTTGTTTTCCACAGGAGCATGACTTCTCTACAGAGACAGTCAAATTTGGACCTGAGCATATGTACATTGACTGTTGGGTTAAAAAACAAACTTATGATACTTTCAAAGAACTCCTAGGAACTGGGATGCAGTATCACTTGCAGGTAAACTTTCTATTTAGTCTTTCCTTTGCCTAGAGTCTAGTAGTAGTTTTTAAGCTATGTTTTAAGCTTGGGTTATGCTTGAATAAGGGAGCAGGAAATTGTTTCCTGATGCCCTGGTTTAGCTGGAAAACATCCTAGAATTTTAGCTATAGACATACCGGTAAAATGGAGCTTCAATTACAGCTAGGAGCCTTTGGTATTGGATGTGTTAAACAACAATCACCGACTGCTGTTGTTGCAATATTTGCACAGCTCTAATGATGATGTTTTCTGCAGTCCAACGAGCTTCTTCGGAATGTCTTTGAACTTGGGCCACCGCTGATGCTTGATGAAGCAGCTCTGAAAACCATGAAGATACCCCGTTTTGAAAGGGTGAGTTGCTCATTTAATGTTAAGCTAAAATTACCTATTGTGTCTGCGACATTATTTCTGCCTTGTAATTACATGAAAGATGCAAACACATTTATTAAATTCTCCAAAAAGAGCATTGGCAGCCAAGTACATACAATAGCTGATTCTTCTCCCTCTGTCGATATAATCAAACCCTTTTATAGTGCCTCCAGCTGCTCTTCCACAGGAGGAGGGTCACACTTCCTGAATCCTCCACAAAATAATTCTGTAGACAGCCCTTTAAAAGGCTTCTGCTATGCCACAGTGTGACACATGTTTTATACAAGTCACAGGGCCAGTTTGTGTGGTCAGACTTGTCCCCGCATCATGTTGGTCCAAGTATCCCCAAGAATGCATGTTCTTGGAGAGCAACTCCATGAATTGACATCTATTGGCAACTTCTGTGTTTGCAGTAGCACACTTCTTGTGTTGCTTCATGGATGTCTCTGAGGATCATTGTCAGATGGCAGTAATTGACTGTGTGTGAACTTGCCCATAGACCTTGACTGTGTTTGGTGCAGAGAACTCTGTACCCAGACCTCTTAATATGCTATCGCTGAGTTAGAACGTGACCTAAAGGCTGATGATGTATAGTTGTTTTGGTCAGCAGCATCATAATCTCATGAAATGTTTTCCAGAATTTTCAAGATATAGCCTGAAAGACAGGATATAAATGGAAATCATAAACCACATACACCTAACTGCTGGGAGGGTTAACAAGACTTTAAGTTGCAGCATATTCTCCAGGCAGGAAGAAAGCAACAGGAAATCCTGTTTTACAGTTGCTTCAGTGGAGTAGCTGGTTGCAATCTTTCATCTAATTTGGGCCTACTAAATTAACACCTTTGCAGTTTATAGCATAGAACCACTGCAAAAGGTTTTTAAATGAAGCTGACAGAATGCAGGGCCGCCACAAAGTCCCTATGCAGGTTTAAATGGCTTCATTTTGAAATCCACACTCATGCATTTACAAGTCTTAAAACATCTTCCTACACTCGGGGGTGTCTTCCAGATGAATATGTAGCCCAAAGGTAATCAGATGAATGTTTAGCATTGATCAACTGTACTTTTGTGTGTGTAATATGGTTTTTCTCATTTTTGTAGCATTTGTACAATTCTGCAGCATTCAAAGCTCGGACAAAGGCTAGAAGCAAATGTCGTGATAAACGAGCAGATGTGGGTGAAGTGTTCTAGAGCAACTCTTGAAGACTTTGAGCTTGATTTCTGTTAAATCTAATTTCTGCTGAGTGTAATTGCAGTGTTTAACATGAAATGAGGCTTTTAACTGTCAACCTTTTTGATGTCGAACATATATTCAGTAAAGTAATGTGATGTATGTTACTGTGTAGATGGATAGGTATTTATAGATAGAATATGGGGGAGGGGACTTCTAACACTTTATGGTGGGTAAGATTGGCTTATGAATTTGGCATAATTCTTACAACACTATTAGTCATATGGTGCTGAGGACTGTTATGATTCAACTCATTGTTTTTAGCAATCTAATGAAATAGGTGAAAAATTCTAACCGGAAGAATACTCTGCAGGGGCTAACATGCCTCTGATCCACTTCCTATTTATAGTCAACTGAACACTTTAAAACTGACCTTCAGGCTGCAGCAATGACCTTGGTATACCATGCAGGAGCCCTGAAGCTCAGCTTTTATGAAGTAGCACACAGAAATGTTATGCATAATATGCTGAAACTTGAATAATAAAATATATTTCTGAAAGCTGTTTGTTTTTCTGCCTGAAATGAGTTCATGTGAAAGAGCCTTGTCTATTCTACAAGAATAAAATAGCTTGTAACTCTCACTTGGCTGTTGGGTAGAGACTAAATGTTTGTAGATTATAGCCACTTCTCCCTTCCTTCCTAAAAAGGGCTATTGTGAAAGAGTCTTCTCAGTGTGACTTTGCGGTGCAAAAATGATGGTGTTGCTGCAGCATTGCCTTCTGAAATCCACAACTGTCTACATGCTGGAAGTCTTTTAATATGTGGGTTATTGAAGATGCCAATCCTAAAATTGTGTTATAACTAAAATAGCAGACAAAAAGTGACCATCTTATTCCCCCCCCCAAAAAAAAACCCTCAGTCTGAATTTTCATTTTTCTTAAAGGAAAGATGAAATTCCAAAGTTTGGGTGTCACCATAAAAAGCCCCACCTCTGCTCACCACCTGTCAGTCTTCAGATCTCAGGGATCAAAGAGCAGGGTCATTTTCATATGGTCAGGTTCATGGGGAGAAGGTACAGTACTTTAGTTTGAAACAAATTAGGACTCTGTAGGTCAGTACCGCCATTTTGAATTGGGGTCAGGAAATCAGCTGGAAGCTGGTAAAGATCTTTCAGCAACATAATAGGCTAAAATGGTATGTTTGGGTTAACAGGCTTACCTTAGAACCAGCTGTAGATTCTAAATGCTTTTCAAGAACAGTTCCATGTCTGGTAGCTTTCCAGATTACTGCAGTGCCATCTAAACAGGAGTGTCACCAGGACGCGCGTCAGCGGGAAGCGGGGTGTGTGCGTCACACTTAATTGGCGGCCCTGCCCCGCGCGTGACGTCATGCACATGCCCGGAACACACACACCCCCGCGCCGTTTTCGGCTCATTTCCGAGCCAAACAGACGCGAGGGCGGGTGGGGCCAGCTCCACCGGCAAAAAGTAAGTGGGGGGTTGCGCGACAACCCCTATGCGCGCGACAACCCCTGGCGGCCCGCCCCCGTCGACACCCATGCACCTAAAGTATGAATGGCAATGGCAGGATTGTCCTTAGTTGAGGAAAATGGATGAATCAATCAAAGCTAATTAAAGGCATCCTCTGCTATGGATGCCATCAGATCCACATTTTATTTATTTTAAGGAGGTATACCTTGTCTGTCTTCAAGGTGGCCTACAACAAGATAGAAACAAACAATAGCAGCGCAACAAATTAAAACTAATTTTAGACCAAAATTTCACATATACGCTAATGGGTTCGGAGTTGTCTGTGACAGATCAAGAGAGATCTTGGGGTGATGGTGGACAGGTTGCGGCGGCTGTGAAGAAGGCCAATTCCATGCTCGGGATCTTTAAAAAAGGGATTGAGAATAAAACTGCCAATATTATGCCTTTGTACAAATCAATGGTAAGGCCACATCTGGAGTATTGTGTCCAGTTCTGGTCACCACACCTCAAAAAGGATATAGTTGAATTGGAAAAGGTGCAGAAAAGAGCAACCAGAATGATTTGTGGGCTGGAGCACCTCCCTTATGAGGAAAGGCTACAGCGTTTGGGGCTTTTCAGTCTAGAAAAAAGGCGCCTGAGGGGGGACATGATTGAGACGTATAAAATTATGCATGGGATGGAGAGAGTGGATAGAGGGAAATTCTTCTCCCTCTCACACAACACCAGAACCAGGGGACATGCACTAAAATTGAGTGGAGGGAGAGTTAGAATGGACAAAAGAAAATATTTCTTTACCCAGTGTGTAATTCATCTGTGGAACTCCTTGCCACAGGATGTGGTGATGGCACCTGGCCTAAATGCCTTTAAAAGGGGTTTGGACAGATTCATGGAGGAAAAGACCATCACAGGTTACAAACCATAAGCAACCTCCTGGTTTTAGAAGTAGGTTTTCTCTGTGCCAGGTGCAGGGGGAGTGGCAGCAGGAAACAGGTTATCTTGTTGGCTGTGTGCTCCCTGAGTCATCTGGTGGGGCCACTGTGTGATACAGGAAGCTGGACTAGATGGGCTTTTGGCCTGATCCAGCAGGGCTCTTCTTATGTTCTTACAGTTCTGTAAAATGTACTGAACAAGGGGGAAGAGGAAGAAGGCATTCATAGTAGGCCAATAAAAGCCTGTTGAAACAACATAACAACATCTTCTGCAGTGCCACGGAACGGAAAAGGCTGGGGATCTGTCATTGCCAACCTAATGGTTAATCTGTAAGTGGGGGAGTGCAACCTAATTTGGAACAGACTGAACTTTAAGGGCATCTGATGCATTCATCAGTGCTTCAGTGATACTGGCCTGAGCTTGTTTTAGCCCTCATTCAGTCAATTATGGATTCCAGGGACCCGTTTACAACATCAGCTGCTATATCTGGATTAGTTGAGAAACAGCTGGATGTCACTAGCATACTGATAATGCCTTGGCTCAAATATGTAGGCGGCGATCTTACCCAGTGGTTTGGATGTTAAACATAGAAGGCAAGCTGAGAATTCCCCAGCATTACGAAAAGAGCCAGCAGACTAGGGGCAGCCTAGAATAACCAAAGTGCCCCCCTTCAGGAAACGTGGGCAAGCAACTCTTCCCGTATGGAGGATCCACCCCAATTCTGCCCCCCCCCAGATGATTTACTGAAGTAGTTGTTAAATAAACTGTAGTTGAATTGCTAGGTATGAATCCAATCCAGGTAGGTGTACACTGCTGAATGTGATTTCTGCTCCCGGGTTCCAGGGATACCATCCCCAGGTAGGGCAGATAAAATTTCCTATCTGAAATCCTAGAGAACCACTGCCAGGCGGTGTCAATGCTGAGCTAAATGGGCCAATGGTTTGACTTGGTTTAAAGCAGCTTCCTTTGCTTTTTCTGACTGGCATGCTGATTTTTTTTAACTAATCGCTTGGGAAAGTTTAAAATGTGTTTGGTTTTTATGAGAATATATTTTCCCTAGCTGCCAGGCTCATGATTTGCTTTGCTAACGGTAAATGGACTGTATGAGTCATAAAGGTACTGGGGCTATAATCTGTTGTTCAATCAAAGTTCAAATCAATTTCAGCAATCAAGGACAGTTTCACTGGGTAATGGGCTAGAGTAGTACACGTCTTAGCAAATCCCAGGAGCTATTGGCTGCTATCTCGTCTGCTGAATGGCAACTGCTTAGGTGCAAAATTGGTGCCAACTTCCATCATGTTTTATTCCAAATGGATTAAGAATTTCAGGGTAGCGGAGATGGTTTCAGAATATATCGGCGTTGTGAGCTGAGTAGAGTCCTATTTCAAGCCTGCTATTTTAACTTTGGTGACACTTGTCCACTTTGCTTTGTCATTCACCAATGTGGGATTCTTCATTCTCTGGGAAGTTTATCAAGTGTTTAGATGGGTACCTGGTCAATATGAAATGAAAGGCAATGAACTGGCTGATCAGACTGCCAGACTTGTAACCCACTGGATAAGTAAGGATTCTGTCGAGTGATTTTACCCCCATCTTCACATCTGAACTAATTCTATAGTGGTAAGAACCAGAATGCTTCTGGAAGGTATTAATTTGTATGCTTCCTTCTTTTTTTTTAACATGAACTGAATGGAAAGCAAACAGCTGCTTTCAGTGTGATAGTGTATGGTACAATATTGCCAAAGTACTGCTGTGCTATAAAAGAGGTGTTTTTTTAACCTATCTTGCAATGTCATCTGGTATTTGAAATAGCCTGTAACCTACAAAAATGTTTGCGGTTTTAAAAATAGTCACAATTGTTTTGCTTGACACTGATTTTAAAAACTAAGTGAAGACTGCAACAGCTATCCCAGGGTATGAAAACATGTTTCAGGCAACACAGTAGTGTCTGCATGGTGGTCTTGCCACGCAAGCAGCTCCATTTAGTTGGTCTGCATTATATTTTTCTCCTGTCGTCTCTCCAAGGAGCTCAGGGTCACGTTCATGATTCCCTCCCATCCTTTCCTTAAAATAATCCTGTGAAGTGGATTAGACACAGATAATGACTGGTAAAACAGCCAGAGAGACGCAGGGTTTAGCAAGGTTTTGAAACAAGACTCCCAAGTAAAAGGGAGCACTGGCCCTCTCTACGGCAATTGGCCACTCGGAAAAGCAGCCCTTGTGCCCTCTCTACTGAATGCGGGGAGTGGGACAATAGGGAAAAGGCTTTATTGGGGGATGAAAGAAGCACTTTGCTTAATATAGTAATAGTAGGAAAGGTGCCTACCTTTCCTCCTGTGTTAGCAACCTCTTCAGAATTAGGGGTGTAACTGCACATCTATGAAGACTTGATCTAATAAACATAGTTTAGCTGTATAAGTAGCACAGCTTGGATGTGTATATGATGGTGTGTTTAGCAGGTGCCAACTTGGCTACATGAACATTCTTATTGTTGCCTTTAAAGGCAAAAATCATTCCTCGACTAATCTTTCTATAAGAAAAAGTTTTGAACATTCAAGCTTGGCAAACTTCCATCAATTTCCCAGCTTGTCTGCTCCACATTTCTGAAATTTCCAGTTCAGTTACAAGCTCCCTTTCCCTTACTGGCTGACACTACGTTCCCAGTGAGGAAGTTTAAAAAATGGGTGTACTGTATCTTCATTTTCTTCTGAAGCTCCTAAAGAACCAAATGAGAATGTTTGCCATCTTCCTTCTGATGGTACCAAACCATTGCCATATGCTTTGGTGTCTTTTCGTCCAGCATCTGAAATGCTGCCCATTTCTCAACTTGTACTTGGTGAAATCCTTATTTGGAAATAACTCTCTAATCTGAAAGGAACACTCTTGATGTAAATCGAACAAATCATATACTCTTGATATTTTACTTTACTTCAGGCATACCCACTCCACAACATATCTATGCAGCTTGTGGAGGGTGACATGGGATTATATCCCCCTGCCATCTCCAAACAGCAGGACATCTGAAAAGGGGAGCTTACATATGTGCAACAAAGCGTGTAGGCTAGGGGTCGGCAACCTTTTTGGGCAAAGGGGCCAGACATTCAGTGATGACAGCACATCATCGGAGAACTTCCAGGTTGCCAAGCTCCCAGAAGTGGCTGCGTGGAGCTCAGCTTGGGAGGCAAAACTGTGTGTCAGACAGGGCATGGCAGAGTCTGGGCAGGCGGCTCTGCCATGCCCTGTCCGGCATGTGGCAAAGTGTGTGGCAGGCTTTGCCTCCCAAGCCAAGCTCCACGTGGGCTGGATGACTTTGGGTGGAGTGCCAGATCCAGCCCTTGGAGTGTAGGTTGCCGACCCCTGATGTAGGCTGTTCATGTGATCAACAATCTTGATTGGGAAGGGTGCCTACATGTGTAGAGGTGCACATGTATAAGCACCCCTTTCAGGCAGCATGTTCAACATGTGGACATTGAGGGGTGGGAGGCATGATAATGTTAGTGGCAGGGGCAGGGGCACAGTCTCACTTCCTCCCGCATATGTTGAGTGTACACATAGGGTAAGGGCCTCCTGATGTCTGAGGCAGTATGCCAAATGCTGCCCCCTTTACTCAGTGATGTGCTAGCCTCTGCTCCCTTTCTCCAGTGTTTTACTGCAGCTCAGCACTCTCCTCCCTTTCACATTTCCTCGTCCTCTTTGTCCCCCTCTTCCTTTTCTAATCCAGGAAGTGGAAGGAGGAGGAGCAGGTGCAGTGGAGGCAGGTAGGCAGACAGAGATTGGCACACCCCACCAATCTGCTGCCCAAGGCAACCGCTTCAGTTGGCCTCATGGATGGGCCGGCCCTGTGTAGGGTGGTGGTTTATGAACAGGTCTAAGAATAGATCTGAACTGATGAGCAGGTGCATAATTTAATGAAAAGCCTTGGCAATCTAGTACCTAAATGATAATGATGTAGGCACTTCCTGACTCTGTCTGGGAAGGTTATTCCTAGGACCACTACTTGATAAAAACGGAAGAGCCCTGCTGGATCAGACCAAAGAACACTGATTCTAGTATCTGTTTCCAACCATTGACAACTAGGTGCTTCCAGGAGACCCACAAACCTTGAAGGCAATAAGCCTCTCTTGCTATTGCTTCTCAGCAAGACCATCTGTCTATGTCGACTTTGACTTTGAGATGATAAATTATCTCCAGTGGTTAATGAATGAATGCATTTATGCCAGCAACTTTTAAACTTGGGATGAGGACTGCAGAAAGAGGGCAGATTCATATCTGTTTATGTATTTTAAAAAGTCTCTTTGGCTCTTTGTACAAAATGAGAAGAAGGGAAAAAACACACACTATCTGGTCAAATATTTGAAACCTGACAACTTGGCTGAAGTGAATCCTAAATATAGATGGAAAGGACACTCTGTTTCAGAGTTGAGCTGGTGGGTGCAGCAGTAGAAACTCTCGCATGGACTTCCAGAGGACAAGTGGAACGTGATCCTGGAATCCCTCTGAGCAGGCGCTGGGTGTGATTACAGTGTAAGTAATGTTCACTTTCTTGTTGCTTTAAATCTATTAAGAATTGATTTGTTTTTTAGTTAACTAGCAGCCCAATACTAACCAACTTTCCAGCACCAATGCAACTGCAATGCAGCCCCGAGGTAAGGGAACGTTTGTTCCCTTACCTTGAGGAGGCCTCAGTTTCTGTCCCCCCCCCTCCCCACAGAATGCAATGTGTACCTCATTGGCATGGCTGCCCTGCATTGGCACTGGAAAGTTGGTTAGGATTGAGCTGTAAAGCTTGCAGTACCCTTTTCTGTTAAGTTTGGGCTTCATCCAAAAGAAATTAAGTATTTGGGGAAAGTTGTAATAGGAGTTATTATGAGTCATCATCAACCAAAGCACGACTGACAGTGACTCACTCAAATGGCTGGAAGGTTGTGTTTGCACTCTTAAGAACACAGGAGGAGCACTTAGTCATTCTAGTTTCTTTCTAGGCACACAAGGGGAAAATAAACCACAAAATGGATACAACAATGTTGTTTTTAGTTTTAACAATAAGTCTCAAGAGCATAATGGGATCGTCTCGTTAGATATTTCCAATTGCACTTAAAAACCACCAGTCAAAGTGAAGTACATGTACTGAAACTGAGTTTATTAGACCAGTGTCCTCCCTAGTTCTTGCTTGTGGCCTCTGTAACAGGCGGCGTTGAGAAACCCTTTCCTTTCAAAATACAAAGAACGCCCTGAATATTGGTAGTGCTGCTAGGAAACTCTGCAGTTGTGTTGAAATGCTGGGGCCTGTGATGAACTGCATGGTTGGCTATGATGAAGGTCTTCAAAGGGGGAAGAGCAATAATGACAAGGCTGTTGGGATGTTGTTCCCCTTCCTCATGTGATATTTCCCTAGTGGTGTCATAATCCATCTATCCTGAACTCAAATATTTCTTATCAGACAGAACCTGTCGGTTGCTATTGTAGCCTCTTTTCTTCATCCTCAGTAACTGAATAAAATTAAAGGTTTGCAAATCTTATTGTTATCATTCAGCAATGCTTCCCCCCTTTGTATGAACTGGACCTAATGTTCAATTGACTTGACTGCCAGCAAAGAAGCACACAAATATGAGTGATGCTAGCAGATGCAGCAGTCAGTAAGTGATCTGATGATCTCTAGTGTTTGTGCAGCAGGGTTGATTGTTGCTACACAGCAGAAAGCCACTCTTATATAAAACTACAATGCAACGCAGATGAGAATTGGCCATGAGGAGTACCTACTGTTGGGTACCATCTGAAGGAGTACCATCTGTCTCATGTCTCATGTACCATGGCTCAAATTACACGTTGTGCTTAATACATAGTTTGCTCTTCCTTTTTTATTTTTTCATTCCTTATTTATAATGTGCCATCAGTGTACATGGTGCTTTACGAGAGTGAAGAGACAGATCTCTGCCCCAAAGGGTGTACAATCTAGAGATTGACACAAGGGAGACAGCACAGGAAGGGAAGGAGGATGGTGGCAGGGGTGAGCAGAGGAAACATGTAAAGTTGTTTCAGCATACACTATCAGAATTTGGAGCACAGTGGAATGGTAAAGGTAAAGGTTCGCCTCACTCGAAAGCTAGTTGTTACCTGCTCTAGGGGTGGTGCTCATCTCCGTTTCAAAGCCGAAGAGCCAACGCTGTCTGAAGATGCTTCTGTGGTCATGTGGCTGGCATAACTCAACGCTGATGCACACGGAACACTGTTACCTTCTCGCTAAGGTGAGAAACTTGCAATTTCTTGCTTTCGAACTGCTAGGTTGGCAGGAGCTGGGGCCGAAGACGGTAGCTCACACCGTCATGTGGCGCTCGGGTCTCGAACTGCTGTCTTGCCTACCTGCCTACCTGCAGTTCCGCATCTTAACCACTAAGCTGCAGTGGCCCTACAGTGGGTACTTAAAACTTTCCCATGTGTCACAGTCCTGATGAACACCTCCCACTCCACCCCAAACTGCTATTTGCCCTAGGAGGGAGGCTGCAGTTGGAAAGCTGTAGTAAACTGCTAGGCTGAGATGCATATTACCACATCAGGAGTGGAAGGGCTGTGTTCCAGATCTTGCATCATTCCGGATGCTGTGCTGGTAATCAGTGAAATAAATTGCTTTCATGAAGCCAACACCCAGTTTGACAGAGTTTAAATACAATTGTACTGCATTTGAAGATAGCGTCATCGCCCATGTATGTGGAAGAGTGTTTATGACTTCTGCATGCAAAACCAGGACAGCCCAAAAGTATGCAAGTGAGATGATTTGCAGATTCATACAATTTTAGATGATGTTTTTACTAGCTTCTGTGGATTGTTTTTATTGTTTTAAATGTGATTATTTTTTATATTATGTATCCGTCTCCCATGTTGTAAGCCGCCTTGGGTCCCTTTGGGGAGAAAGGCGGGGTAAAAATATTGTAAATAAATAAATAAATAAAATACACAAAGTAGGGTGCTCGTGGACAATGTCCAGACAGGATGGGAGCAGTGATAGCCCTGAGGGCCACAAGAAGGGGGTACACCTGTGGCCCTGGGCTGCCATGTGCTGGCTGCAAAGGCACGGTGGGTGGCTATTATTCTGTGAGAGACCACAACGTTTTCTCAAATGCTGTGGCAGGTGTCGAACTTTGCAAACAAGTCGGCTGACATTTTGCACAGGAAACATGTCAGGGATCAGGCTAAGCTAGAACCCGACATCATTCAACTGTGTGAGCCCCCAGCTGCAGTCTGAAGTGATACAATCCACACACAAATTTGCTGCTCCATCTGCTGCTAGTGGGCCAATTTGAACTGTAGCTAAATCACTCAACTAGGCCATACGGTTAAAGTCATGGGTGCTCACAGTGCAGGAATATCCTGGTCCCCTCATTTCCCATTGCATCTGGGTCAGTTTCCTCAGTCACATGTGGGGTTTCTTTTGTCCAAGCCACTCCTCTACACATGCTACTAAGCCTACTTACCTGTGCGCCCCCTCCCACGTAGTCTACCTATATGGCTTACCTCATCCCCTGTGATACACATTGGGAAGTGAGAGGAGGCAGCAGAATGTACGGGAGCCAGGCGCATGTCTTTAAATGCACAGGGCTGGTTGGGTGTTTTAAGTATAATCTAAACCAGCCCTGTGAGAACCAGGACTAAGAGGAAATAGATGATGGTTAGAGTTGCCTGTAGGAGTGACTTGAACTGTAGTTGTAGCTCAGTAGTAGACGTGAATAGAATTTGCATCTTGTTGAGGAGCAACTGAATTCGCCACTTCTAGACAAAAGCATAGGGGGTGTGTTGAGGAAATGATGACGCAGGAAACTTGTGTTTAGTGACACAGAAACCCAGACAATTGGCAACCGAGTGTCTCCCTGCTATTCAGAATGTCCTTGACAAAGAGCCAAGAGAGTAAAGGGTGAAACTGAACGGACTTTTATGAGCTCCAGCATAACAAAGACTGGTTTCACGACTTTTTAGAGAACTTCCCCTTCTCCCTTCAGTACTTCCCTTCATTTCTATTGTTTATATTTGTTTCATTCTCTTCTGCATCCATTTCACATCCTTAAACTGTTTCTGCCATACACAACACGAGTTAATTGTGTACACCTGTGGGTCTTCCCCCTCCTGGAGACTAAGAGGATCTACAGCCCAATCCTATCCTACGGTATGCCGGAAATCCACACGGTCTGCTGGCCTACTTCACAAGGTCTGCCAGTGAGGCAGCCTCTTCGCCAGTCTGCACAGCGCTCCTGTTGGTACAAAGGCCGGAAGGCTGTGTGCTGTGAGTGGCGCTTGGTAGACCGGCCACCAGCAAGTTTCTGCTGGCAGAAAGGACAAAAAGGGCAGGGTGTGGTGGCACTAGTATCTGCCATATCCAGACCCCCCATCCTGGGCTTGACACCCCCAGCAGGCTCCTTAAATCTATGCCAGCAAAACAGCTGGTGTAGATCTGAGGAGTCCCATAGGGGACCAAGGAGATTTACTCACGTCTCCTGGCCGGCCTGGACCGCTGCCGGTCTGCAGGATACAGTGGCTGCTGCCCTGGCAACCTTGCATCCTCCTCTTTGAAGGCAATTGACTCCTCTTTGAAGACGAAAGGCAATGAGAGGGTCCACCTGCCATGTCATCCTTTCCTAAACTTGGTCTACGTGTATAGTAGGATGAGCTGGTGCAGTCTTCAGGTGATAGAGTGGGCTATACCACTTCAGACTCCAGGTGTGAAACATTTTGAATGTTCCCCCATGGGAAAAAAAACCAGCACCCTGTAAGAAAAACAAACACATACAGATTTTAGTCCACCCCTTTCCTTCTTGTGCTAGCTTTTTCTTATGTTGGGGAGAAATGGTTCAGTCCATTGTGCCACTTCATGACTCTTCTTGTTCTGAACCCAGTCCGCCAACATATCTGTTTACCTGACCAGTACTCTTTGCATGGTGTCTAAATTTAACAACCAATTAGTTATACACAGAAATGAATGTTCTTGTTTTTCATTACAGTGTTCCGCTCTTTAAGGGTATACTAACCGACTCTACCCATTGTTTGGGTTATACGCTTTTTATTAAGAAAATTCAAACTATAGGATTGTTGACAGACCTTTTGGGTTCAGTCGCTCCGATCATGACCATCAGGATTCTTCTGAACAGACTTGCAGACATTGAGAGACAGGAGCTTTTTGCTGCAGCCGCTAAAAGCTGCTCATCTCTCTATTTCCATCTCCCCTGCATTTTTGGTAAGTTCCCATTGTATCTCTCTCTGATTGATAACAGGCAAGGCGTGCATTCACCCTGGCCAGGTGTAATGCCTTGCTGTCTAGCTTGATGGAACTCAGATTCGCTCAAGCCTCTAAGCTACAGGGACGCTCCTCATGCAATCATGGGCAGATATTGAATCTCTACCGCATGTGCTACTACACTGCATATGGTACGATGACCTTCGGCAAGACATTCTTAACCCTCTGCTGTTAAGCCCGACTCAGACTTATTTTCATCCTCCACCAAACCAACCATCAATCTGATACTGCCTCTACTGGACCTACTGCATAATGGCTGCTAATGATTGTTTTGGATAGGATCTTGTTTATTGCTTTGTGTTTATGTAATATTTATAACTGTATGTATGTATGATTGTGTCTATGTCAATAAAGGTTTTTCATTACAATAACTGTTCCCATTTGTCTTGTCGGCCATGTAGTCACATCTCTGATGAAACTGCAAGATATGAAGGGTTTGCAAACTTTTCTTGGTTCTCCTAAACTAAACTCTCATCAACATTCTAGTCCAGTGGTTGGGACTCGGAAATGGATTGTAACCCAACTTCTAGTGGGTCATGGTAGTGCTGCTACCACCATTTAGTTTTGTGACTCAGGCCCGCACAATTTGAACAGTTGCCAATGCTAGGGACCCAAGAAGAGGTACGTCCTACTGGAGACTTGGGTTTTGGAGGGGTTGCTTTGGTCAAGTGCCACAACCTTGAGTTGGCCCCCTCAATGAGTCCCCCCTACCTTCCTGCTCTCCCTTGTCGCGTCACTCCTTCTACTCTCTGCTCCTATTCTTTCTTTCCCTCTACATTTCAAAACTTAGTGCAAGCTGTTGCCATGCCACTGTCTGCCCCTTCTCTCCTTCCAATCAACCTGGAAGGAAGGAAAGTGGGGAGAACAGCTCAGTAGTGCACAGGAGGACTTCTAGCAATGATGGGACTTGTAGATCCTGCCTGACTCAGGATCATCATGAGTCATGCAGGGGGCATTCCTGTTGATGCAATTTCTCAAGGTGATGCCAATCTCCTTCCTGAAATACGGAACATTTGCAACTCAGATTTAGGATACTTTCAGAGTGGTAAAATGTACAAGTTGACCGTCAAACCACACAGGGCCTCTGCCAATCCTCCATTGTCCATTCTATGCAGCCTAGCAGAATCAGCATAGCCCCTGTGGTACAAAACTGCCATAATTACGCCCAAATCTCCAAGTTACATAGTACCACTTTTTGTTTGTTTGTTTCTCTTCCTATTTTGGTCCTCTCCTCACTGAAGAAGCTGCTGTTTGGAAATGCCCATATTTTTCCCAGGGTTTGGTTTTGAAATATTAACGGTGTTGTTGTCTTTTAGGTATGATGGAGAACACTTCTCTCGAGACAGACTTCCAAAACTCTCGTGAAGAAGGAAAACTTTATGCTGTTGATTCCTTAAACAACTTAAATGAACAAAATCTTTGTGTAGCTCAGCCTCGTCACCAAAGTATGTATGCCAAATGTCATTTGTCAACCACTTCTCAAGATATCAAAACAATGTTACCCATTTTGTAACATATTTAAATGTGTTTTCTGAGTGATTTCGACAGAAGGCACCAGATGTTAACTGGTGCATCTAAATAATATACTATTGATGTACCGAGCTGTACTGACATACAGATCTCAGAACAACTATCACAACACACACATCCCCTTCGAGGTTTTCCCTCTGATAGATTTGATTCTACAAAGAATGATTTGATGCACCCAATGGTATTTTTAGAAAAGTAAATGTAGTGATGGAATAAGAACAGCCATATGCCTTTTTCTTGAATCACAGCAGTGCAGCTCAGGACCCTGCAAGTTTAAATTAACGGGAGCTAGGACTCCCAAAACTTGCGGAGGAGAGAATGTAGCTTGCCTTAAATCAATCTGACTACTGTGTATATTTCAAAGATAGCAATTCAGAGACACGCTCTCATACCCATTTTGCAACGATCCAGGTGAACCAGTTGCAATAGGACTCATGGCATTGTTAACTCATGTCGAAGAGAGAAGTTTGGCAGGTGCAGTTTATGTCTCTGTGCTGCAGGGGTCAGACAGACGGCAACTGCCAAAAACCACTCTGACACAGCTATGAAAGGGACAGGAGCCTCATCAATTCTGTGTCTTCTGTTCGATCTGGTTCCTCTCTTATGGCACAATCCAGCGCAACGTTGTGCCTGCGGAGCACATGCTGTACAGGTGCTGGGTGTCATGAATGCATTTTTAACACACCCAGAGAGTAAGGGCCACCGGTGCAGAGGCCGGTGCCCACCAGTGCAGGTAAGTCCTGTACTGGTCGGGGCAGGGGCAGGGGGAGGGAGGACTGGGAGCCAAGGGAGGGAAGCCATTGGGCAAACCGGGCTGGGAGCAGGTGGGGATATTGGCGGGGCATTCTGCCAATATCCCGCGCCTGTTCCCGGGCCTGGGCCGTCCTTGCCCCGGATGTACGCCGGCTGCAGTTGTACTAACGTCCCCTTCTTCCGAGGTGTTCCTGGGCTGTGTCGACACGGCCCAGGAAGGGCGTTGGATACTGCGTCCGGCCCTTTAGGTCAGCTGCGTATCGTTACACAGGATTGGGCTTCCCGATGGCATTCACTTATAAAATAACCACGGATTCGAGAGTAAGTACTGAATTGAACTGGTTGTAGTTGTATTCTACTACGTTGGCCTCTTGAACACTTTTTCTTCTCTGCTCACAGCTTTCAAAGCTATGATCGGGGTGCTTTCCCATTAATTGCTTTTGATGCGTGTCTTTTTCTTCCTCTAGAAGTGTCTAGCTGTTGTATACTTTCCCCTGGAAATTACTGTATTTATTGGCGTACAAAACGCACTTTTTTGTCTAAATTTGTGACCCAAAATAGTAGGGTGCGTTTTATACGCCAATACTAAAAAATCCCTCCTCCCCCCCGTTTTAAAGCATTTTTGGGCTTACCGGTTTTTCCGGAGCTGGAGAGCTCCGTTGTGCTTTCTTCCCTGTCTAATCTATCCAATCTTCAGCTGTTTGTCTGGTTTAATTTATGCACGAGCTTGTGTTGAGCTTCTCAGCAGCCAGCAGAGGGCGCTGTGCTCAGTTCAGTTGAGCTGCAAGGGGCCTAGTCTTTCCCAGCTCTCCTCGGAAGGGTAAGCTTCTGAACTGGGCCTAGTTGGGGAGGCTTTGGAAACTGTGCATAGTTGGGGTGGGGGGAAAAGAGTTGAGTCTGGGTGTTGTTGTTTTTTGTACTTTTATGTTGTTTAAGAGTTGGTAAGAGTTGAGTCTGGGAGTGGTAAGGTGGTAAGAGTTGAGTCTGGGTTTTTTTTTGCAGGGGTGGGTGGGTGGGGTGGGGGAAAAGAGTTGAGTCTGGGGGTTTTGTATTTGGGGTAAATGTTTTTTATTTTGGAAACCGTGCATGGGTGGGTTGGGGGAAAAAGAGTTGAGTCTGGGGTTTGTTTTTTGCACTTTTTTTGTTCTGGTGCATTTTGTTCATGTGTCTTATTGCTGTGTGTTTTAAAAGAGATCCTGGTATTTTTGTGTAATTTATGTAAATAAGCTAATTAAGCAGCGAAGCGGTAAGTGGCCAAGTGGCCCAAAAATGCTTTAAATGTTTTTTTCTTGAAACCCAGGGCCAAAAGGAAGGTGCGTCTTATACGCCAGTGCGTATTATACGCCGATAAATACGGTAATTGGATTATTTAGAATAATAAGCATGTTAGAATATAAGCTTTTCCTTCCCTCTGATCATTCTATTCTGAACTTGGCAGTGAGCTTCTCTTTCACAGAGAAGGAGCAAATGCCACCCGTTCTGGGGATTGCATTTCTTTGGTGTGGGATACGGTTACATACCACAGCCTTTTGAGAAGCTAAACAGTTGCCTCATTCCATTCTCATCGGACATATTTTTTATAAAAAAAAATGGCTCTATCCTAATTTTATTTCTCATGTGTTTTTGTCTCAAACATACACATGGCAACAAGATTATTTTTAGCTGTCTATTCTCATCTCCCCTACTGTGTTCTGGAAGCTCTTTCAAAGTCCTAGTTTCTTGGCTACATTCCACATTTTGATTTCTTAGTGAGCTGTTGAGTAGATTATTGCCCACATGGTTTTTTTTTTTTTTTGAGTAAAAAGGGGGAAAGACTTACTTTTATTTTTTTAATAAGAACTAAACACTCAGGAAGGAGGCCAGGTTCCCACAGCAACTCCTATTCCAATTTCCTGCATACAATTCTTTGCTGTCCAGGCAGGGGTGGTTCAAGTGGATCAGCTGCCTCAATTGGAGCAGATCTGCTGTCTTTGCCATCTATCACACACCACCCTGGTAATCCTCCTCCTTTTAAAAAACTTTTTGCGCATGAGCATGCACATGCTGCACCACCACTGCTGCCGCCACCACCACTGTTGTCTCCTTGCCTGCCCATCGGTTTAAGGAAACAGCCAGGCAGGAAGGGGAGGGAAAGGGAGAGAGGGGCACAGCAGAGCAATCCTGAAGCCCTCTTGCCTCCTTCTTCTCCTTACCTTTACATCTGCCATCTTCTCCTGCCTGGTCATGTTCAAACAAACAGGCAGGGCAGAGCATAGTGGCAGCTCTCCAAGTGAGGATTGAAAAGCCAATTGAAGCAGCTGAGTGGGTGATGGCCCGAAGGTAATGGTGGGTAGATGTGGGTTTATAGGGCAGGACATCCCTTGTCAATTTGCCACCTATTCCAGACCATCACTTGAAGCAGCCACTTCAGTCAACCTCATGGCTCAGGATACCTTCTGCATATAGATATACAACATTTTTAGGTTGTCCTGACTGAGAGATGGTGCCTGTTACTTTAATAGGTTTCAAGGTACTGACTGTATATGCAGCTGCTACATCTCCTACTCCACTGCTTCACCAGCCCCTATGCCCTATGTGACATTTCCTGTGCCTGTGTGCTCACTGGCCACACCCTGAGCACCTGCAGCAATTGCCTGCAAAGAACAGCACGGAATGCACAGAGAGTTCCTTTGCATGATTTGGAATCCAGACCAGCCCTTACTTTGCAGATAAGGTGCTGCAGATAAGCAGATGGTTGGGGGTGTGGCCAAAGGGCAAATCGGTGTGGGGGCATGGCTAGGCAGCATGCTCCTGCTCCCCCCTCCGCACATGTGCTGATCCGCACGGGATGGTAATTTCCAAACAGGGCTCTAGTTTGAACAAGAATAGGGGATAAATCAAGGCCAAATTAAGTAAAGATGCTATCTGTATCATGTGGTGGTGCCACTCTGTGCAGTTAAAAGTTGCTATTGGCTTTCAGTGTGGTGAATTCTTTGTAGAATAGAGCTTGTGCAGCATCAGTGTATGCTTTCAAGTGTGAAATAGTTGTAGTTCTGGGCCATTTATTTTCATCTCTTTTGACTTTAGTGGTGGGCTTGTCCAGTACAGGTGGGCCCCCATATCCGCTGGGGATATGTTCCAGGCCCCTCCGTGGATACTTGAAACCGTGGATAAGAGCGAACACCCCCTCCATGGTTTCTGGAGGGGCCCCCCACCCTGCCTCCCCTGCAGGCAGGCATGCTTGCCCCCCCAGCTCTTATTTTTCTTTCAGCAAGCTTTGTTTCTTCATTAAAACAAACAGAGAAGCAGCCTCCATTGCAGGCAAGTAGAATGAGACGAAGTCCTAGAGAGGCTCTGCAAGGTTTCTGTTAACCTTGCAGAGCCTCTCTAGGACTTAGTCTCGTTCTACTTGCCTGTAATAAGCAGCCAGAAGCTGCTTCTCCTGTTTCTTTAAGGAAGAAATGAAACTTACTGGGAAAAAGTAAAAGCCGGGGGGGGGTCCCCAAAATCCGTGGATAACTGAAACCGTGGATAGCGAATCAGTGGATATGGGGGCCCACCTGTATGTTGGTTTCAGGAATGAACCCATAGATAGATTGGGGCCTGCTAACATTCAGTCAGATGCTTTCTTTCAAACTGTCAGCTGTTTTATACAGGGCCAGATTCCTAAATGACAGCTTTCCTCCTTAGAAAAGATTTTTAAAGGGACAGTTTTCTTGTTAGAAATGAGATGTTTGTAATGTTCTGCTTAGTCATAATAATATTCCTTCATGATAGGCCAACAGAAAACAGCCAGTACTGATATTTCAACAATACACACAACTGCATTCTGCTGCTCACAAGTTGATAGTGACTAAACATGTGTAATATTAAATATACATGTAACACCGCAGGCTGGGAATACTTTCAAATCAACTTCTAACTGGTTTCAGCAGAGACTAAGCTGTATTTCCATTTTTGCTCCGAACTTAAAGGGGACACCCTGTTAGCAGCTTGGCAGGGTTTCTTGTTCGCTGATTACTTCCAATACCTTCATCTAGTATTCTTGGCCAACTCACTTTGTAAGATTTGTGTTCATTAGGCAGAGTGGACAAGCGACATTTGTTAAGAATTCTCCAGATAGCTTACTGTGCTTGAAAAGTCTCCCCAGCAGTACTCCAAATTGTATTATTGTGTCTGGGAAGCAGCATCGGTGTTGGTTGAACTTAGTGCACTATGAATTTGTTATGAAGGCAGAGGAAATGAGGAGAAAAACAACTATTAAAAGCCAGCAAGCTTCAATTTATGCATCGGCAAGAAGACATTAAATGCTAAGAAAGTGAAAGACTAGCCCTGAAAAGCTATTGAGGACTGTCGGCTCCTCAAGCAAGAATGTATACTAAAAGCCTGAGAGAATGCTGGAATATTACAAACTGGGTGATCTGTAGTGCAGGACCCAAAGCAAACCTTGACTTCCAGAGAATTTCAGCGTTAATGTTACGTGTGTGGGTGGTGGGTCTCTGGGAGTGTGTGGTGTTTTTTCTTCTGAAGTCCCCAAGGGAGCCAACCAATGGGGGTTCTTCGGTGAATACTAAGGCTATGTGTCCTCACGTAGTTCTCAGTCCAGGGCTACCGGTATGGCTGCCAAACAGCACTCCAAGCTGCTGCTGCTACTACAAGCCTCCATGGGAGTTTGGGGGAGGGTTATCTTGACAATAGCAGCAGCAGCTGGTGGCCACCATCTTTTTCATCATGGCCTCAGAAATCAAGATTCATGGCCCCTTTGACGGCCATGAGTGGGATGACCCCCAGATGATGCCATCCTTGTTTGTCTGAGAATACTCTCTTAAGTTTACCCTCTCCACGCTAAAATGTCAGTAAATAGAGCAGCTCCAGAACAATTTGTTGATTATGGAAAATGTGACATTTTTAGAGTTACTTTTCTGGGTCAGAATTGCTAAAGAAATGAGAGTAAAGTGTTTTGTTTTGTGGATGACAAAGTTGCTGTGTTACTTAGGGTGAAAAAAATGGAAAAAGATGGATCCCATTCAGAAATTATGGCTCTATTCAGCTCAAAGCCAATTTAATCTATTAATTCTCATTGACCATTTAACCCTTTTCGCTTCGAATCTTGTTTTTGTTTTACAGCAGTTTGGGAAGACAGCTCAGACACCACTGGTTGTTTGGCAATGCAAGGCAGCCTGAGATGCCAAGGCTGGTTCTTCGTCATATTGATCATTACTCTAATTGTCAGCCTGGCGCTTGTTTCTTTCGTAATAATCCTAATAGGTAAGTAAACGCACCTTAGTCCTATGGATATTTCTTACCTAGGCTGGAATTGAATGGCCTTCATTCAATGAAATGTTTTGTAGCATGCTCTTATGTGACTGTGAACAAATGGTGGCTGAATCCAACAGGCACATTATGCCGGTGGAACACATGTTTCGTTGGCATAATGTGCTTTGCAGCTGCGACACTGGTGAAGCTTAGCCGCTGCTGCAAGTAGCAAGCGGCCGGGTCGATGTGCAGATGAATTGAGGATGCCTGACAGTGCAGATAAGGCTGTGCAGGGGATCGGAGGGAGATGGGGCGGGGGTGAAACAGGACAGGGGTGGGCATAATGAGGAGATGGGGAGGTTGGAGGTTGGAACAGGCCCAGGAAGGGGGTGGGTTCAGCAGCAGTACCTGCTGAATCCTAACCCCCTTCCTGGGCCTGATCCACCTTTACGGGTCAACATGGACTTGCGCCAGCAATATTTTTGATGCAGGTCCGAATTGATCCATGACAGCTGCTGGGGGCTCCCCCGGGGCAAGGAAATGAATGTTTCCTTACCTCAAGGAGATCTCAACATGCAAAACTCCCCTGTGGAATACAGCAGATGCTGTATTGGCACCACTGCATCACCACGCAGGGAGTTATGGTGCATTGGGCTGCCCATGATGAACAAAAGAACAATACATACCAGTAGCAAAAAAAAAAAAATCCTTTAGTAGAGATTTAACTCACTGGAAATCTAAAATTTTACCATCAATTCAACAATGGCACAGTTTGCAGCTGGCAGTGAGGAAGCATGGTGATCTATAAAGAGACAAAAAGAATGGGTAATGAAATCTTCATATTTTTGGAGATAATGGTGCTGCTGGCTTGTATATATGCCTCTCTCTCTCTCTTCACCCTTTTTTCCTTTCACTTTATCTCTCCTCCCCCCTTTTCTTTCCTGTTGCATGTATTGGGAAGAAGTGAGTACCATTGTTTTTGGTGAAGTCTAGCAAATAGCATTTTCAGGGTTAAATAGCAGCTGGTGGGGTTGGCAGGAAACCAATGTGGAGGTGAAGGGTTAAATATCCCCTCCTTCCACACTGTGGTACCAATCCACATGAGTAAATCACACCTTTAGCTACATGATAGTGCATTTAAAGTCATGTGTAGTTTGGATCGAAATTTTGGGTGGGGGGAGTTGGGAGGGATTCTAGGGTAGTGATTATTGTCCGTTATAAATGATACTATAACAGCCAAGTTTGGAAATAATTATTTGGTGTAAAAATGATAAAGGATGGAGCATTGAGGCTCAAGTAGACCCCTGGTTTACACTGCATGCTGGAATCTGCTGCCTCATGATCTGCCAATGTTGATTTGGCATTTAGAGATCACACCACAGAGTTTTGTTTGCTGCAAAGTAAAATGTGTCAGGCTTGCTGGAAGGCCTGCAGTGCAGGCTTTCCTCCAGCTATTGTGACTGTGAAGCACAACAAATTTCAACACTCCAAGCTTATAAGAAAAAACAGATTGAATACAGCCTTCAGGACTACATCCCATTATCAGTGGGGTTTGTTATGGTAATTTATTTAATAAATGTACCTCTTGCCTTTAAAATAAAATTTCACAAGGCAGCATACGTTTAAAAATGGGAATAATCCACCAAAAAACACACACGCCCAAACTCCTACAGTGTAATATTAAAACAACAAAATGTGTTGCGGTAAGACAAATATAAAAGCAGCAAAATCATACAAAATCAGTAGCACAAAAACCAATTATTAAAAACATGACAGAATAAAAACATTTTTAAGGTCTATTTAAAAGAAGACAGTATAAGGATTTGGTTGATCTCCCTGAGGAGAGAATCCCACAACTGCAGTGCCACCACTGAGAAAGCCCTGCCCTGCCTCTGTCACCTGCCAACTGACTCTGGGCTAGTGGCAGGCTGAAGATCAGAGTCTAAGAGCCCAATCTTATGCATGTTTCTACTCAGAAGCAAATCCCATTATAGTCAATGGAGCTTATACCCAGGTAACTGTGGATAGGATTGCAGCCGGGCAGCCCAATCCTGCCCAACTTTAGGCCGGCGGAGCTCTTGCTCCATCAGCCTAGTGTTGTAAACATGCTATAAGGCACGTTTTCAACACCCTCGGAGTAAGCGGCGCTGGCGCAGAGGCTGGCACCGCTCACTCCAACAGCCTCCGCATGCTGTGCCAGCTGACGCAGGTAAGGTCTGCGCTGGACGGTGGGAGGGTGGGCTGAGGTGGCAGGGGGCTATTGGTTGGCAGGGTCCAGGAGGGAGGCAGGGATATTGGCGGTGCACTCCGCCATATCCCTGTCCCCTTCCCAGGCCAGCCTTACACGTCCTCCCCTGGATGTGCGCCAGCTAAAAAGCTGGCATGCATCCGAGGAAGCCCATTTGGGCCTCTGGGGCTTACATGGAGGGGGGGAAGGGGACACCCCGGCCGTGCCAGCGTAGGCAGCTCGCCATTTAGAACGGCCACTGCATCTTAGGCAGGATTGCACTGTAACATGCCTATCTTAGAGCTCAGGTAGGATGACAAGGGTGAAGGCATATTAAGGATGTAAACTTGATATCGTTTCAAACAACACAGGGGAAAAAATGTTTGCCAGTGCTGTGATGGAGTTATCACTGTTACTGGGTACATGGCAGAGGATTAACTCCTCCATTCTACTATGCAAGTTGTCCAGGGTTTTCTACTGCTGTGTCTGTGCATGTGCACATGAATGAGCATATTTACCCAGGACTGCTGTTATCTCTCTTCTCTTTGCTGAGGAGTGGGTATACCAAGTGGCTTGGTTGACAAGGACACGTGACAACAACATCTCCAGCTCAAGCAACATGGACCACACTGCTGCTGCAAAACACCTGAAAAGTGGACAGGGTAGATGTGTGGGAAACAGAGATAGAGTAGCAAACTGGCCATGCACCAAAGCAGTAGTTGCACAACTATTTCATGCTTTTCAATTTAAAGAGAAAAATCTAGAGCTGTATAAAAATGCTGTATTATGCATGGCCATTAATCTGGCAATGCAAGTACTGATTGAAACGTGACTGCTTTCTTTTCTAGTTCACACGGGAGACAAGATGGACGAAGTGTCAAGAAAAATCGTACTAGAAAAGAAAAACATTGAAGACCTTAAGAAATTAAATGACATGATCTTACAGTTCCTAAACCAGACAGAATTGATGGAGAATATCGGAAGCATCAGCACAGTGCAAATAAGACAATCAAATCCGGATCTTCCAGACGATTGACTAAAGAATGCTGATCTGGAAATATCGAGGCAATGGGCCACCCTGTGCAATAACATCCATTCTCAATTTGTTAATCTAATTACAGACATATTCTGCGCTATAGAGCTTTTTATTAATCACTCTGTAGACTCCATAACTCTTACAGCAAGCCTGGAAATGCAACCCCCGGGGGGTAGTTTCTACAATTAACAAAGTCTCTGTAGTCTAGTTTCTCGCTCATTCCTACAGATATTGAGATATAGATGTTTTACCATAGTGGCTCAGTTGTTGAGGACATGCCACAGCAACACCTCCAGCTCAAGAAACATGGGACATTCGGCTGCAAAGCTGCTGAAAATGGACAGTGGAAGTTAGGAAATGGAGGATACGTGGGGCTGGGAAAATGGGGTCCTCGCTCAGTGATAGAGTACAGGTGTCCCCCGCTTAATGACGGAGATACTTTCTGAAATCTCCGTTGTAAATTGAAGCCGTCATTAAGCGGGCCTTGCTGTGCTTTGAAGTTTAGCACTGTACTTAAAGCCCCAGCATTAAACATCCAAGCTCTTATCTTGCCCATTAGCTGTTCGGCTTTAGATAAGGGCTTTGAAGTTCAGCGCTGTGCTTAAAACCCCAGTGCTGAACTTCAAAGCCCTTATCTAGAGCCAAACAGCTGATGAGCTGGGGCTTTAAAAAGATGCACCTTTTTTAATCCTTTGCTCCTTTTTACTGGGGACCTCCGATATATATCAGGATCATCATTAAGCGATCTGTCATTAAGCAGGGGGACACCTCTATATGCTGGACACCTCTATATGCTTCAGTTCCAGGTTCAATCCCTGGTATCTCCAGGTAGGGCTGGAAAATGCTTCTGGCTGAAACCTGGAGAGCTACTGATAACCAGTGTAGACAATGCTGAGCAAGAAGGTACAATGGTCTGACTCAGGATAAGGCAGTTTCATACATACTGCAAGCATTTGATTGTGAGGTGCTGTACCTACAACCCAATCCTATGTACCTCTCCATGTGTTGATGTAGCTGTGGCAGTGGGGTGCATGCTGGAAGTTTCAGGCCCAAAAGTTCTCCCTTGGGTAAGGTAACATTTGTTCCCTTGCCCGGGGGTAAGCCCTTGCTGCCTGAATGGGTCTACTTGGACCTACGCCAGCTGTATACCTGGCATACGTCCGAGTGGGCCTGGGAAACGCAGATCAAGGCTGGGAAGGGGGATATTGGCGGCACCATTGCTACCAATACTGCCACTTTCCGGTCTCTATCTACCCTCCTCCCTGCCCTGATCTCCACCCCGCCCTGATCTCCACCCCATTCCTCCCACTCTCTGCCCCATACTTCTCCTTGCCTCCCTTCCAGCCCCTGCGACTTACCAGCACCAGGGGATGTGGATGGCACTGGTGCACGGACCTGGCTGCCTGTGGCAGCATCGTACTTTGCGATAGCCATAAAGGGCCTGTAAACTAGCATTCCAGTAGTATAAGGCCCTATTAGGATTGTGCTACTAGACTTACAAATACAGTAGTTACATGCAGATGGTATAACATATTGTATTGTGATTTGCATTTCTTGCTCAGTATAAAATTAGAATAGAAAACAAAACTAGCATATGCTTCGTTTCTATAAGACTCCATAAGTTGTGCATTATAAAGTGTCTAGAACTGCGTTTCTTAAAGTTCTCCCCACGAGGTGGGGAGAATTTTGAGTGTGTGCGAGGGCGGAGCCAGCAGCGGTGGCGATCCCAGGGATCGCCACCGCTGCTGCCGAAACCACCCCCAAAACGGCCCCTGAAACGGGCCCCCAAGCACTTACCGGAGCTTGGGGGAGGCCTGCACGACCCTCTGCAGCCCCCCCATCTTTGGATCGCTGTTTTGCAGGGATCTTCGGGCACTTCCGATTTTCGAAAACCGAAAGTGCCCGAAGATCGCTGCAAAACAGCGATCCAAAGATTGGGGGGGGGGGGTGCAGAGGGTCGTGCAGGCCTCCCCAAAGCTCCCCCAAGCTCCGGTAAGTGCTTGGGGGCCCTTTTCGGGCACTTTGGTGGCGGCGATCCCCTGGAGGGGGCAGGGGACAGCAAAGGGGGCAGGGGACAGCAAAAGTTCTCAATGGTGGGTTGCGACCCACAGTTTCAGAACCAGTGGTCTAGAACATTCTAGACTACAGAATTTGCAATTGAAGGTGTATGGGTTTTAATGCATTAATGGGTTTTTAATGCATGCATAGTTCAAGGTTTATAGAAGTGGTTAATTAGGTGAGACACAATTGGTGTCATTCGAAACATTGGACTGGTTCACACATGATTACTATACACCAGGGGTTCCCAACATTTTTGGGCAGCATACCACCTCCAGGGCTGCCGTCATGCTGCGTACCACCAGATGTAAGTGGTGATGACATAATTGCCACTTACTTTAGGGTTTTCGGCTGCGACGGAGCCATGAAAATTACAGTAAGAGGGTCAGGGCAGGTGGGGGGCATTTCCCAGCGTGGGAAACCCATGCGCTAGAGCTCTGCCATTGTTTTCAGGTCTCCGCAACAGTGGACGCCATCTTGCCACCTGAGTGCTGGCATATTACCAAACAGCGGGTCGTGTACCACTAGTGGTATACATACCACAGGTTGGGAAACTCTGCTCTACACTTACGTCACTGGATTACTCAATGACTTATCAGCCAATGAAAGTTATTTGTGTTTGAGTTGATATCTGGTTCTACCTGTAGTGATTCATCTGTTCATTTCCCACATACACATACATTTCCACATGTGAATGATCAAAACTGGTGTAGCATTTGATAGAACTTTTTGGAAACCTCTGTCTGCTATGCTGGAGGATGTACGCCTCTGAATGTTCAAGTCTTCAAGTATTATATATTGGATAGATAGGTCTATTACAGCGCAATCCTACGTAGATTTCTGGCGGTGGAGTGAGAACTCCGCCACTGGAAGCTGTTGCAAAAATGTCACTTGGTCCCAGTGAGGCCACTCGCTGCTCCTGAAAGGGCTCACTCGCAAACCAGAGATCCCCCGGTGGCCGCAAGAGATCCCCCGGTGGCCGCATGGGCAGTCCAGGTGGTAAGGGAGGGGGCCATTGGCTGTGCCAGCCCGGGGGTGGGGGTGGGGATGGCGTCCGCCATGTCCCCGTCTCCCGACAGGCTGGCTCAGCCGTTACATGGCCTCCTCTTACTTCCACCAGCTATTTAGCTGGGGGAAATCTGAGGAGACCCATTGGGCCTTCCCTAGTTTACACCGGGGGAAGGGGATGAATGTCCCCTTTCCCCGAGTAGACCTCCAGGTATAGGATCCAGCGGGCGACCCTGGGCAGTTGACAGTTTCAAGGTCATTCCAATTCATTTACCCATGGTCTCTTTTTGAATGTTCATGTATATTGTGATGTTTTACAATCACGACTTGTCCTTGGATCAGAGTAATGATTCATTGGAAAGTACTGTAACTTGACATATAAAGGGCGGAGTGGCTTCTTTCCTAGGAGATCAAACATCATCAGGACAAAAAACTGTGAGGTTGTTACCTCCTCCAGTGTAAGGAAAACCTGATACAGGCACGTGGGCCAAAATTGAATCATCCTGTGCTCAGGTAAGTATACATGTACTTGGTGATGTTGAAATGCACTTACCACAAGTGACGATTCATTATCATGTAACACCAGAATGCTAGCAGTCTAGACTGCTATGCTACCGGCATGCTAACACTACAAATGAGTACATGCATTTAAATGTGACCAAATGTGTATGGCATGCATACACAGGTGAGAGGTTTACCCATGGCCTGCATCCTGTACAAATCGGATCTACTTTGAAGCATCATAAGAATGCATTGTCCAAAGAAATAAAAAGTCACTGTCACTAAGTACAAAATTTAGTGCAGCTCGACAATTGTAAAAATCAGGTGCAACCACTTGATGTCCAGCTCTGTTATGACTAAAGTCTGGCCAAAACGGAAGAGGAACAGTTAACATTTACAGGCTGCTGTGTACGTAAATTAACAAAGTATCCAAAGTTTGAGCTTTATAAGAGAGAAGCTACCTAGGGCTACATACAGGAATGAGTCATAAAAACTGCATTTGATTATCAGAATCAGCTCTAGGTTCTTTGGTTCATGAAAGGATTTATAGAACCTCTTGACTTCCTAACTCTTCACTGGCTTCAAAGCTTCTTTACAACTATTTGAAATTCACTCCATGACACTCCAATTTAAAGTCCTGAGCAGCAATGAGCTTATTCCAGAAGAAGCTGCTATACATCCATGCCGCTAATTTATAATTCTGGAGAGCACACAGTCATGCAGATGGGTGGAAGGGCAATTTCAGCATCTATCAATCACAGGGCTTCCTTTTGTTTCCCAATTGTAGTCTCTCTCCATTACTCTTTTGCTGCACTTTTTTTTCACTTTGAGAAGTATACCGTTTTACCTGCAAGCTTCTGCAAGTAAAGTCACCATTCACTTGAGCTTAATGAAGGAGAGAGAGCTGGTTTTTCTTCATTATTGATGGGCAATTACTTACGGCGCAATCCTGCGTATCTTTTTGCCTGAGGAGCGCACACTCCGCAAGTGGAAGGTGCTGTAAACGCGCCATAAAGCATGTTTTTGGCACCCAGGGAGTAAGAGCTGCTGGCAGACAGCCCTTACTCCGCCGCGTTTCTGACCCTGCAACCGCTGGAGGAAGGTAAGACATCCGCTGGTGGGTGCAAGGGTGGGTTGGGCGGCGGTTGGCTTACCTGACCCGGGAGGGGTCGGCTGCCAGCTGTGATATCCCTGTCCCCATTCCTGGGCTCGACAGCTGTTACACGGCCGCCTCGGATTTCCGCCAATAGCCGGTGGACATCTGAGGAGGCCCATTGGGGCCTTCCAGCTCTACACCAGGGGAAGTTGATGAATATATCCCCTTCCCCCAAGTAGACCCTGGGCCGCGCCAAAGCGGCCCAGGAAGAGCATAGGATCCTGCAGCCGGCCCTATGCGCAGGATTGCGCTGCCTGTCAGCTTAAATTTGAGGTTTACACTGAGAAGACGATAATGACCACAGTCCAGATTACAACCACAGCATTGCAAGGCTGAAAGGAATCTGAAAGTTATTTATTTATTTATTTTTGTGAGAAGAAAAAAGAATACATTTAAGAACACAATACGAATACAAACAATTGCAAACAGAAATTAAGATATATCTGTTTTCAAGACCATTACAAGGAGAAACTAAGATGTATCTAAGGATGATAAAATGTTTGTATCGGGATTAGAAGCCATGACTTAAAAGCTTTTATTACACTAAAAGATGTTTAGAAGCGTAATACAGATATTTGAACGTTTCGATTGTCTTTTTATGATCCTCATCAGATTCTAGGTGCAACGACCTTGGCGAGATGGTAGCCTTTGATAGAGGCAAACTGCAATTTGAAATGGACAAGCTTCAAGGGAAAGCGTTAACATATAAGAGAGAGCAAGGGTTCGAATTGTTACTAATGTTACAAATAGGCAAAAGACAGCTGAGCCAGGATAGTAACAAAGGGGTCTTCCTGTCCCCTTTCTTATATTTTGTTCCAAGTATGCTCAGAAAAACATGATGTATACAGAGTACTATGTACTTAATTTTTAAAGTTCCTTGTAGTATTTCAGTTTATTTGTTGTTGAATTGGCTCTTTAAAGGCTGTGAAAAACCACTATTTTCACACACCTGGCAGATGTTTCTGTAAACAAAATGATACGGCAAAGACCTTTTCCAGTGACAAGCTCTTCTGGAAAGCGAGGAAATATTTTTGAATGTTATGCGCACTATTAAGGGAGGAGGGACACCTGGTGGTAACCAGTGATTCCAAATGAATGAGACAAACAGGACACTTTCACAAGTGACACAGAGAAGTTGAGATATGCTATTGGTGAATGTTAACATTGGCTGAACTCTAAAGAGTAATTTTAGGCCCACCCAAGGGCTAAAACGGGACTATTTTGCACTTCCACGTTTGAAGAAACTGCGCCGGGAGCAAGGTAACAAGGTGGGAGATCCACTTCTGCTCACTTTTAGTGGGTGGAAAGTGGATCAGTGCAGCCCGTATCTGCAGCAGGCTGGAGTGAGGTGGCAGCGGAAGATTCGAGGTAAAGGGCACTCTGAATCTGTTGCCCTCTTGCTTGCCCCCCTGCAATTTACTGCAGATGCAACCTGCATTATCTTGCCCAATGAATGGGCTGCCCCTGAGCGTAGGAGTTCCTGTTTAAGAAACATAAGACAGAAGCCCTTTGGGCTGAGAACTTTTTGCCTAGTTATTTTTTTCTGGATCCCAGATGTAGCATATAGATTGCAGAATACAGCCATATTTAAATTGTGTATTCTAGTCAATGAATGTGTTTACTTGTGAAAAAGATATGAGAGATGGAAAACAAACAAAAATCCCATCCCGACAGATTAAGTGTTACTTCAGGCAGGGTGGGGTTTTTTCATGCTAGACATGCATAGGTTCAAGACACAGAGCATGCATGTTTAAATGGTTACTTTTCACTTTAGAAGCATTACATACACTTTACACTTTAGAAGCATTGCTAACTGGGCAAGAGGCACTTTTTCAATGGGTGTTCCTCTTATATTTAGCAGGGGGAGAGTAACTGCTCCCCTTTCACCCCAGCACAGTGTCTTTTCTGGTGGCTGTTTGCTGGTGGTCTTCTGCATCTTTTTTAGATTGTGAGCCCTTTGGGGACAGGGAGCCATTTAATCATTTGATTTTGTCTGTAAACCGCTTTGTGAACTTTTTGCTGAAAAGCGGTATATAAATACTGTTAATAATAATAATAATACATAGACATTACATTACATTATATAGTCAGGAAAGAAACAGACCACTCAGTTCTGTGCATTTTAATGGGGGAAAGTAGTCATGATTTATACATGTGTGTGACCTTCAGAATCGATGCAATTTATACGTGCATTCTGTACTTGGGTATCTAACCCTTGGTACAGAATACAGCATGGAAAGCTGCCCTCCGACACTCCTCTAATAAGTGATATTAACTTAGTAATGAGCACAGCACAAATGCTTCTGGCTTTAGTGCCTTAATGATGAATTGTCCTTGCTGACACCCAGTGTATGTGTGCAAGTCTGTATTTCCACTATTATACAATGACAATGTCATCTGTTTAATCATCTTATCTGTCCCCAGGGCTGGACCTGCAAGTTTACTGGCAGCAAACCGAAAGGTGTGCACACATGATAGACATCTCTCAACTGTGCACAAGCATAGAGCAGTTTGTTTTGGGGTTTGTTTCTTTTTAGAAAGGGAGGGCTTTGGGGCCGAAATCTGCTAAACAGCCCCCCCTTGAAGAGGTTATGTCTGCATGGAATTTCAGTTGAGAGTCTAGAATTCATCCACTAGATGGTGGAAATCTGCCACTGTCAGAGATATGGGAAGGGGGAAGATCACTTGCTTGTGAAGGGCAGGCTGAATAGTGGCTGAAAATAGCAGTAGTGTGTTCTTCTAATACAGTAATATGTTCTACTAATACAGTAGTAGTGTGTATTAAGGTTCATTCTCTGCCTGCAGGACAGACCATCAGAGCAAGTTTATCCCTAATTCTGTCTCTGAAGTAAAAATATCACTTAAGGTTTCTGATGGTTCAGAAAAGACCGTCATGACATGAAAAGACAGAAAACCTATCCAGGTTTTACATGCACATTACAAATGTTCGATATAGGCACTTGCGTAGCTACAATGGGGCAAGGGGGGCAAATGCCCCGGGTGATAGCCGCGGTCTCCTCACAAGGAGACCACGGCTGTTTGCCGCCCCCTTGCCCCATTGTAGCTACGCAAGTGCCCATATCGAACATTTGTAATGTGCATGTGAAACCTGGACAGGTTTTCTGTCTTTTCATGTCATGACGGTTGTGGTATGTCAGTTCATTTAAGAATAAATCAGCTTTACTTTTGTACCATCTTTGGCACCATCACAATCAGCTTTACTTTTGCACTTTTTGAATAACCCTGTGTTTTATTCAGGGATCCTGAAGAAGAGAGATCTCAAAACCTCTGCTACTAGATCAGGGATCCTGGTGTGAAATGTGTAGATGCAGCAATTTCTGGTTGCTTGAAAACAGGCACTACAAGGACATGCTGTATTGCTGTGCTACCCTTGAAATGGAGAACAATGATACACACGTAGGAGAAGAAGGTGAAAACCCACCTTTCTCAATTTGCTGTGCCTGGATTGGAGAGGCAGATCTTGTTTGTTCCACATGTAGCATTTGAACACACAGCCATTTTTGTGACCCTTGTTGTGGCACAAAAACGTCTTGTAGAGTTTTGTTGCACCACAGTTAGAGAATGAATGACATGATACAGAAGGAAGATGTTGACTATTCAAAAATCCTTAGGAGTCCTGTTCCAACCAGGCTCTAGTACGCACAAATGAGGAGGAATCATTTCATTACAAGCTTTACTTCAACTTGTCTATGAAGTGAGGTGATTTCTAAAAGCCCTGCTGAACTTCAGACAGCAGAAGGCAATGTTGAACCGATATAGAGCACATGAGGGGAGAAGAGAATGACTGGGCTTCCTGCCCTGCAGTTTGGGAAGAGGAGTGATGATATGCAGTCTGTCTTTAAGCTGGGGCGTAGAAGGCAGGTCATCAGTTTTTAATTTACAGTCAAAGGCTGCAATCCTATACATGCTTACCTAGGAGTAAGCCCCACTGAACATAGTGGAACTCACTTCTGAGTAAACATGTATAGGATTGTGCTGTAACTTGCTTTATTCTCAGGTAAAACAATAGTTAATAAAAATAGACTTAAAATATATCTAGCAATCAGAAAGCTACGGTGAAAGAATTCCTTTTCAGCTACAGACATTTAAATACTTACTTCCCGAAACTGAACTCAGAGAAAATATTTCCTTCCTTGGAGCCTCTCAAGATGTCGAATCATTCTGATGATATAAAGGCTACTGCCCCCCCTCCAGTTGCCATGGAGATTAGGTCAGTTGCAGCCCTAGACATGAAGTAGTACTAGTCTGACAATTCCTTTGTCTGTAGAAGGGAGTTCCTGCTTCCTTTTGGCACTGTAGTGGGTTTTTTCCCTGTCTCTTCTGAGAGCAGTTACTGGGGGTCCATGAACTGAGCACAATTTGTGTGTGTTTATGTACATTTTTCTCGGGAGGGGGTCCATAGCTTTCATCAAATTTTCAAAGGGGTCTGTGATCCAAAAAAGGTAGAAAAACACTGCACTGGAGGGATAAAAGTGATCCCTTTTCATAGGAGACAATGGGGATATCCAGAACTTTATTGTGGCTGCAATTTGATAGCAGTGTGTCCTCCTTTCCCCCCATCTCCCCAAAAAAGTGTAAGAGAAAAGCCAAGAGTTCACACTCTTTCTGGTTTTATAGAGTGTGAAAAATGTGTATTTGGGGAGTTTTAAAGAGAACAACAACAACAACAACAACAACAACAAAGCACCACAAAATGCAGTGTCCACAAATATTGTCTTCATAGTGCCACTTTGGGGAAGGTCTGAGGTTAAGAGGCCATGGCTGCAGCAGGCAACCCTGCAATGTAGCCCACGTTTTTATCTCCAAGTTGCAGGTTAAGTTAGGGATTAGTCACCCTGTGTTAATTTATGAATGATCTCCACTTAGCGGATGGGAGCAGCAGTCGCTGGATAGTCGCTAGCAGTAAATCTGTACTAAAATGTATTTATTTATTTAAAACGTTTATTTAAAACGTTCAGCCTAAGTTATTATATACAGTATTGCATAAGAGACCACTTCATCAGATGCATGAAATAATAATAAAGTAGTAGTAGTAGTAGTAATAAATAAATAAAAACACGATTTTAATAGGCGTGTAAAAAATGGAGAGCCGGGGTGGGGAAGGGGCGTTCATGATTGGAGTCTTCGCTCGACTCTAGTTTAGAAGCGCGTGGGTGTTCACCGCGTCTGTCTCCTGCTGCCATGGCAATAGCACTCTGCGCCCCGGCCCCGCGCCTCCGCAAGCCAGCTGCAGGTCGGGGATGGCGGGGGCAGCAAGGGGGGCCTCTGGCTTGCGGCTGCCCCCCAGTGGCACGTCCCTCCCTCGGTCCACCACCGTGACCCGGTATTCCTCAAACACTCCTCTTTCGTCCGGCATCTCCCCAAGCGTCAAAGCTATCATTGCGCGCGTCCAGGCGAAAGCGCAGGGATACCTGACCTCCGCTGTAGCCTGCGAGCGGGCGAGGCGCTGGATCGAGGTAATTGACGACGCCCCTCTCGTCTACCTAAAGAGCCGTCCAGAGTCTGGCGGAAGGAGGGGAAACTATGGCTGGACTGGCGCGCAGAGCGAAACTCCCAGAGAACGCATGCTGGGTTGGTACACTGCGGGTGGCATCGCCTTGTGGACCGTTCCACTTCAGGCGGCAGGAGGGCAGTCATTTTTTTAAAAATCCTTCGTCATGCAACAGATATCCTGCAGCCGAGCCGCAGGTAGTAAATCTGCAACCCAGTGAGAGGTCTGCCTGCTCTAAACTTGCCCTCCACTGTATCCATTTATTACATGCAATTAAGGGGTGGGGGTTTTTTCGCTTCGGAAAGCATTTTGAAATGTAACTCCTCACCTCTAGTCTGAAGTGGAACAGTCCACAATTCTCCCACCTCAGTTTATCGCCTCTGTAATGCCTAGATTTGGTCGGGTTGACAGACCTGCACATGTGGCGCTGAAGGACTGTCCTGCTCATCTGGATTAGAAGACCAACAGGAGGATGACAAAATTAGTTCCCAGCGAGGCGTGCCTCCTTTTTCTTCATAAGTGCTACTGTGTCTTTAAGATCGTTGAGCTGGGCAGAAATTCAACTGGTGAAGCTTATCCCTCCTATTTACATAGAGAGAACTTTGCTAACAGAATATCCGTTTGCTGGGCAAAAACCACACAAGCCCTGTTAGAAAATCTATGTCCACCTAGTGTGAAAATGAGAATGCTGCAGTTCTAACAATGAATGGCCATGAGCTGCTTCCTCTGTGTGTGGGCCTCTTTAAAATTTTACTTTAGCTTAGGAATAATCCTTATGGTCCAGGCAGTTGGAATTTTGAGGTATTTGTATTTCTTCTGGAATTCCATTCCTTTGTTTTCTTTTTGTGACATGTATGGCAATACAGTACTTGGGCGAACATGTGGGGTTTCTTAATATTGCTGTTCTTTTTTTAACAGCTGTGCAATACAAACTATGCACATCGTGCAAAAATGATTGATCTTTCTTGTTTTTCCATTTCGTTTTCTGAAATGGAAATCTGCCTACTGCCATTCAGAGCCTTGAACATGTTGACCCTAACTTAAGATCTTTATGTTGTTTTTATTTTTGCTTTCAGGCAATTGACCATTATCGGAAGCTCCTCTATAGCTTGATGAGAGACAAATTTCCGCTTACATATATACCTGGCCCTGACTATACACTTCTGGTAATTTTGAAGCATTTCAGATGAAATGCTTAGACCCATTTAGCATAGTTGTACTTGGAGACAGACTGGAGCATGTAATAAATTACATTGAATTGTATCTAAAGCAGGTTAGTAATGACTAAGGCCCATTGAAATAAATAGGACTTTAATTACCGTAATCATGAACTAACTTGTCTTACAGCACAATCCAGTGGCTTAGCTACACCCCTCGGGTGGGCTGTTGCTGTGACACCCCATGTGATGTCACAAGCCCCGCCCCAGGGCATGATGTCACAAGCCCTGCCCTTGCGCCAGATTTGGCGGCAATTCAGTGGCTGCGACAAAAAAAAAAAAGCACCCCATGGTGGTTTTTCGGCCATTTGCAGTGCGAGCAGGTGGTCGGGCAAATCCTGTCACTGCAGAAGGCTTAAAAGCAGCCGAAAAAATGCTGGGGGTGCTTTTTTTGTCGCTGCCGCCAAATTGCTGCCGAATTCGGCTGCAATTGCACCCCCTCGCCGCGTATCACCCCCAGCCCCTGGGCCCCCCGCCCCCTAACGACACCTCTGGCACAATCCTATACATATTTACTAAGAAGAAAGTCCCATTGTATTCAGTGGCATTTAAAAGTGTGCATAAAAGCAGCCTAATTAATTCAATGGTGCTTAATTATGACTAACTTTCTTCAGATACAACCCTTTGTGTTTGCTTCCAATTACTGTAATTTTCTATTATGGTGCCTTTTTATGCTTTTCAATATATATGGTATGTGTTGAAATCTATCAACTTCAGCATTAATGCTGTAGCTCTTGTGCTCCTTGTAGCATCCCCAGACTAAACTAAAATTGAACTAAACTAATTTGAGCTGTGCTAGTAAATTCAGAATTGGCTAATTACACAAATCTTATATTTATAAGTATTGCTCATGATTTGGAACTTTTAGGGCTGGCAAAATTACTGGTGTTTTTTAAAGAAAAAAAACCTGGAAAATGCAGTTAAGTTTTTAACTACAGTATAGCATTATTAAGATATTATATACAGTATAATTTAATATACTCTTTTAAAATTTCAGCTGCTTGAAACTTACTATCATATAGGTGTAGCTTTCCAAAAACTAGATCTCCACCACAAGGCTTTGGAAGAGTTTACAAATGCAATGGAAGCTTCACACATCCCCAAGGTACAGAACCACCATTATGTTTGCACTATATATGCAAAACAATTGAACTATACTATAGTTTTGCCTTGTAGGGAGACATGCACCCTGTATTCATTGTGAATTGCTGTCTTTTGGTCAATTTAATAAGTCAAAAGAATGCACAGATGTCTGTCTCTGCTTAATTTGTTTTACCTTTTATCTACCCCCAAATGATTGGAGCAACAGAGTACTATGAAGCTGGATCCTAAGGAGCATGAGTGGAATGCTCCCTACCACCTCCATCACTCATGTGCCTCCCCCCCCCATGCACTAATGGTTGTAGGACTCTCCAGAACAGAATGGTATGGGGCACAGAGAGGGCTGCAAAGCAAAGGGAAGAGGAGGAACAGTAAAAATACCCCCCTTGTGTGTAAGTGCCTTCCATTCATGTAAGAGGCACCTGAGATACAATTCATTGGGTCTGTTGTTTTAAGTGGTTGTCTGCTATTTTTAATGTTTGATATGTTTTTAAACTGTTGTATTTTATATTTACTGTAAGTGCCCATAATATTTTATTTAAAAGCAGGATATATACCGGTAAATTTAATAATAATGGGTTGTATCCTAAGTTATCTATGTCTAAGGAAGTTAGTCATGACTGAGTCCTCAATGTAGCACATAATCAAGATTAATTTTCCTACTGTCCAGTCCTATCCTCCACCATGGGCATCAATGTAGCCATGCTGACAGAGTGTGTGCTGCATCCAATGATGGGGGGAGGGTGATTGGTCAGCCAACCGGAGGTAAGTAAACATTTTTTTATTTATTCCTTGGTAGACTGCCTGATTGCCTATGAGTCTTGTTGGACCTATTCCAGGGATTTTGTTAGTCTAAGTCCGAGGAGAGAAAAAGAGTGGGGCAGCCTGGGAACGAGGGGATAGGATTTGGCGCATGCTGGTGCCACCAAGATACTCTCACTCCCCGCCCAAGACATGCCTCCGCTGCTAACATACCGTGCTGGCTGAGACTTTGAGATAGGCTTACCATATCCTCGCCGGGACGGGAGCGGTCTACCCTTAAGGGGGCGGGGCGTGGGGGGCCAGAACGCGACGCGTTCCTACTTTGAGAGCCACTGCTGTGTGTGCTGTGCCACTGCCCGTTTGCAGCAGTGGCCCGGAAGCAGCAACAGCAGCCCAGCTTTCACGTTGCTGTAAAGGACCTTGTGCTGCTGAAACTACCGTTCCGGCAGCTCAAGGCCCTATCCTAATAGGGCCTTACAGCACAATCCTATGTATGTCTACTCAGAAGTAAGCCCATTAAATTCAATGGGAATTACTCCCAGGGAAATGTGCATAGGACTGCAGCATGAGTCATGGCTAAGCTAACCAAACTTCGATTATAACTCAAACCTTTTCTCAGAAAGTTAGGATCACTTTTGCCTGCAAGGTTGCTGTAAATGTCCTAGGATAGGCTTACCTTGTATATTGTAATAAACTTCTAAAAATATTTGAGCAATGGGGGAGAAGTTGTTACTTTTCCCCCACAACCTCCATTCCCACAACCTCCATTCAACAGAGATGATTTTCTGAGCAATGGCAATATTTCAGATTATAACATGAAGGATACCTGTTCCCACCAGTGACCATTCAGCCCTTAACTGATTTTAATGTGAGAGATTAGCACGTGCTTAACTTTCCTACTGATATTGTATCAGTTAGACAGGACTTCAGAGTGCTTAAATTTGGTTGACTGGGCCCAAACTGGTCAGCAACTATTTAGCAGGTTTGCGGGTGGAGAGCTGCGTGTATGGTAATGTGCATGCAGGTCCTATTACACTTGAGAATTTGTGGATCACCAGAGAGGGAGGGGGGGGGGGGAGAGAGAGAGAGAGAGAGAGAGAGAGAGAGAGAGAGAGAGAGAGAGAGAGAAAACATGGGGGAAATAGCAAGCATTAAAAGTTGTAATAAAATTTATGAGGAAACTGAAAATTAAATTCTTTGAAGCTTATAGTTCCTTCCAGGAGTTTTAAGGTCACTCCCTTTTTTGTTGTGATTAAGTTATGGAGACTTTACTGAGGGTATTGTTTTCTTTTCAGATTTTTTTTTTCTGTGATAGATTTGTACTTCTGATTAAATATAAGTTATAGTGAGCGTGTGGTGTCTTTGTAGTTCCTGTACAATCTCATTAAATTCTTTCTTGGTTCTTTTTTCTTTGCAAGGGAGCAAATTGATTTATATGAGCATGCTGCTAATGTTATAGTTCCTTGTCTAGCCCCTTGGGTTCTAATGTTTTTTAAACTCAGTACAATTATGGGAAACATTACACTGGAATGATGACATAAATCATCCCCATAGGAGTCTGAGCAGTCTGGGGAGTAATCGTATAGCACCCTGCTGAGGTAAATAAGACCAGTAATTTGAAATAAATGAAAGAGCAATGGAGCTAATGTGAATGGCTCAAGAATTCCATTAGATTCACAATGGCAGTGTTTACGTGGCATAACTCTGTATTGTAGAGTGTACTGTAAAGCTGTAAATAAAGCATTGCGGTTCTCAGTAGTATCCTCTTCTCTCCAGTATGCCTGTCAAGTTGGCTGTGCTTCCAGATCATTCTACCATACGCCTGTGTTTGCAAGGAGAGCTTATGCAAATGTAAAATGTGGTAAGATGTATTGATTTTGTAGCTAAACTCCATAAACATGTTGGTATAAGAAGTAAAAACTGAAATATGGCATTTTATGAAACAATAAGAGCCAGAGCTGTACTGTGTTATGATTCTGAGTTATAAGTCCTAAGCAAGCAGATGTTATACATTCTGGGAGGATCAGTGTATATATGGAGGGGGTGTCATGAACAGAGATTTAAAACTTTTTAAAAATCCTTTTCTGTTCGTATGAAGTTGATTAGAATTCCGACTACAAGTTTCCCTCCCTCCAAAACCTTGTAGCTCCAAGAAGTTACAAAAGAAAGTGCAGGATGAGCAGTTGGCCAATGGGAGGAGGAGCTAAGCAGCCCCAAAGTGTATGCTGTATTAGGGCAAGACACTAGCCCGGTGTTTCCCAAACGTTTTGGACCTGTGGCTCCCTTGACCATTGGTGGCCATTGACTGCGATTCCCATGACATTATGTTGATGCCTGCCAATTGGCATTGCACTGTTTTCCGAGAGGATTTCGTGGCACTCCGCGGCTCCCCTGGCTGGTTCCCGCGCCTCCCAGTTTGGGAACCACTGCACTAGCCATTCAGTGTGAGAAGTAGGAACTGGAGCTGAATCACGGAGCTAAAATCACTGCTGAGTAGTCACATTGCTGAATTATTTGAAATGTATTAGCAGCTTCTACACCAGTGCTGACAGGTTTTTCAGGAATCCTACCAGACTGATGACAACAGATGATTTAATAGGGTAGGTAAGACAGGGAAGCTGTTAATCTGAGGGTTGGACAAAAGAATAGGAGTCAAAAAGCATGGTAAACAAAGTCTTCAGCCAGGTCTTTGTGGCTGCCAGTTCAATTGTAGGCCTCACAGGTGTGGTGCAGAACACAGCAGGCTCCTATTTTCCAGGGGCTTTGTTTGTACTGTACATGCATAGGCTCTGCAGACTTTGGGGGTGAATGGCGGGGTTGGGGAAATAGACCTGATCCCAGTTCTGGCGCAAGTAGTATAGAACTACCCTTTATAGGTGCTTTACTAACAACCAGAACCAACTCAGAAGTTCTTGATGTGCAGAGGAAACAAGAGTATTGTGCAAGGTAATGGCAACATGATTGCCTGTGATATATGTTAAAACATGACTGTTACAAAAATATAGTGCTTGAGTCCTCACTGCATCATGGAGGAAAAAAAATATCCACTTCCCTGCTTAATAGGAATTAACACCTGCAGGCCTACTGAAACATTTCATTCTGTATATATGTAGGAACATAATAGCGTTTCTGCTCTTCAGCACCACCTGTTGATCAGATTACAGTGCATAGGAATCCAATTCTGTGCCCATTTAGGCATGTAATTGATAGTTTTACATGAGCAGCAGCAAAGCAAGCTGGCAAATTTAGTGCATTTTCTGCTTGCTTCAGACATCAAAATGAGCTCGAACAAGCTAGCACCGTTGATCAGATTTTGCCCTGAAATGGTTTACATGGAGATACAGTAGTTACATATGCCCATTTATCATCCAAATACAGTGATTGGATTATCAACAGGCAGGTACATTTACAGGTAAATAGAGAGCCATTATTGGTTTTTTTTTGGGAAAAAAATGATGGACTGCTGCTCAGAATGGTTAACCTTTACTTTATTCTTGATTATTTAATTGATTGACAGTGCAATCCTGTGTAACTCTTGCACCGGTGTAACAGTAGATCCACCAGTGTAAGTGCACTTATGCCAGTGTAACTTGCCGTACGTCGATGAACGCAGGACGGACACCAACGTAACCCCTCTCAGATGCAGTTCAGACGCCATCACAACTCCGCCGGTGCAGGGGACATTCTGGGGGCGTTTGGACACCCATGGAATGCCTCCTGCGCCGGCAGAGTTGTGCTGGTGTCCGTCCTGCATCCAAACTGTGCGTGCACGGTGTCTGAGAGGGTGTCGTTACTGTTTAGCAGTAAGGCTCAGGCCAGCTGTTCTGCCTCTGCTGTTTCAGTGGTGCAGAGGGTAAAGTGCTCTGCTGAGTTCCGCTGTCACAGTTGCTGGTGCCTTACACAATGGCATCCCAATTTTGCCTAGGCCCCATAGACAATGTATTTTACAGCACAATCCTACCCAGCTCCTCCACTGGTGCAGCAGTGGTGGAGGGAGAACGGGAGGCTTTGGGATGTAAATCCCCTTTAAAAGGGGATGTAAAATCCTCTTTCTCTTCCAAAGCCTGCCCTCCACCATTGCTGCACCAGTGGAGGAGCTGGGTAGGATTGCGCTGTTAGTGTATTACTGGCTTCAGGCTCGCTAGCAAAAATAATTTTATAACCATGTGCTACAGTCATGAATCGGCTTTCATGCTGAGCTATGCTAGTGAGACTGCGTCTGCACTAATGAAACTCTACAGATTGACACAACGTTTTGTAGTTGGTCTGGGGACTTCGTTCTACATTTTGAAAGTTTCCCGTATTTATGGTTTTCATCTTTCAGTGCCAAATGTAGCTAATAGAAGAAACTTGCCTCTTTTCTCTTTATTGTCTCTAGGCAAGATTAAAGAAGCAATATATGATGCTAATAAAGCTGTGACATTAGACACTTCAAATCCTGTGAGTAACAATACTGTAATTTGTGTGCTCTAACTATAGGATTCACTGTGTATGTTTTATATTCATAATAACAATAAAATATATAATTTTATTTGGGTTTTTTTGGGGAAAACATCAGATTTTCTGGATTTTTCAGTATGAGGAAAGCCCACATCTTAGTGAATTTCTTTGCAGACTACTGTCTCTAAATTATCAGTGCTCCAGCTGAAGTGAGCAAATATGTATGTTGACTTGATTGCACCAAATCATCTCATGGCTTCATCAAAATTCTTCCTACCCCAGTATTCATGTCAAATGATAATAAATCACCTGGCCCTCAGGATTACTGGCAGACATTGTATGCTACAAGGTACAGTGTGGGGCTTTCAGTGATGATGGGCTATGATTTCTGTATCCTGCTCCCATGTTTCTCCACTGCAATGGAACTTGCCTATTTTATAAATCTCCTTTTTCCTCTCTCCCTACCCCCACTATCCCATATTTGTCATACATTTCCAAATTCTGGAAAATTCTCTAGAGATATTGGTGTCAGAATAAATAAATGCATGCAGTATAAATGTATTCTGACTATAGGATTTACGAAAGGTTAGTAGCTGGGAAAGACTTTCAAGGGTAAAGAAGCTATATAGACAGAATATAGCAAATGCTTTCCACATCAGCTAATGTTTACATAGAGAGTTTTATGGTGCAGCATTTCCTGCTCTGTCACAGTATATAGTTAGTGGATGATCTCACTGGGCCAGCTAGTTGCTATTACTTATTTATTGAAAAGTTATATCCTCCTCTGTCGGTAAAGTGTTCAAGGCAGCTCACAGCAACAGTAAAAGAATACAATAAAATCAATACCATAACACGCCTCCCCTGGTTTTTTAAAAAAAGCATAAAATAGCATTATGAAATTAACAGCAAATAGCATAGGGTTTGAACAACCAAAGAGAGAAATTCAGAATCCAGACTGAGCTGGTATTTCAGAAGACCTGGAAAGATGTTATCTTTGGTACTGTATGAGTTGGAGCCAGGTGAGTTTTGCCAGGCACAGCATTCCAGAGACAAGGCATCTCACCTGAGAAGACCTTCTCGCCAGTCGCCACCCGCCTTACCTCAGAAGGCAGAGGCACCCAGAGAAGGGCTCCAATGATAATCACAGAAGGAGAAGATGAAGGAGATGTATGTAGAGAAGACAGTCCTTCAGGTACTCAGGACTGAGGCATATAGGGCTTTATAGGTAAATTGTGCTCAGAAATGGGCCAGAAGTTGTAAAACTACTGAAAGATGTACCTAAAGCTGATAGTAAGTAGTACCTAGCACAGTAAGTAAGATCTTTCTAGCAACTGTGTTCAGACTGACTGACGTTTCTGGGAAGTCTTCAAAGGCAGCCCCACGTATAACACATTATAGTAATCTGGAGGTTACCAGAGTATGGATAGCTGATCCAGAAAGGTTGCATCTGGTGTACTGACTGAAGCTGGTGGGATAGCACTACGTGCCACAGAGGCCTGTTGAGCCTCCAGTGACAGGTGGACCAGTTAGCACCCCCAAGCTGTGATGAATTTGCTTGAATGAATTTCAGTTATCGCATCCAAGGATGTGCGATCCAAGAATGAGAGGTTCAACCTAACATCTGTTCGCTCAACCCGTGCATGACCATTCCCCGCTGGCTAGATGCATGGGATTTGCAAACTGGTGGTAGGTTGAACCCTCTCATCTACATCCTTGGATTGTGATAACTGAAATTCATCTTTAGGTAAGGTTGAGTAGCATCTACTATAGCAAACCCAAATTGATTATGTTGTGATCTAGGCCTAAACTGTTTTCAGTTTATAAAAAATGAACTAACTTATGCATTCCTATTTTTCCAGGATGTGTACTGCATCAGAGCACTTGTCTGGAGTTCAGCAAAAGAAAAAAGGAGAGCTCTTGTCGACTTAAACTATAGTTTCAAGCTGAATCCATCTCATGTTTGTACTTTGATCATAAGGGGAGCTATTATAAGCTCTCTGGGGGCCGTATCTTCTACTGACCGGAATAAAGATCATGAAAAGGTAAATATGTTCTCCAGGAGCTTATGGTTAAATAGAATTGTTTCATAATATGTTTCATGCATGGTTTTTCAGGGTTTTTTTTTGCATGGGGTCAGTCTTGACGAGGGTGCATACACAGATCTTGTTAGTATGAGTATTTATTACAGAACTGATTTAGCCCCATCAAGTTTTAAGAAATACCTTCTTACCTGACCTTTAGTTATTTATGTGCTTTTAATTTTATTTATAAAATTGTTCGTAACATAGAATGCATTGCAAAAGGAAAAATTAGACTTGAAATTTTACTTATAGTGCAATTCTGAGCAAATATTGGCCTTCGGAGTGAGTGCTCCACTGGCCTACGGTGTTGTGAAAGTGGCGTAAAGCACTTTCATGGCACCCTTAAAGTAAACAGCGCTGAGGCCTGCGCCACTCACTCTGCTGGCAGCCCTGGCCGCTGGATGCAGGTAAGTGCTGCACCGGGCAGCGGGAGGGTGTGGGGAGGGCGGGCGGGCCAGGGTGGCAGGGGAGGGGGCGATTGGCCGGCCAGGCCAGGGAAGGGGGAGGGATTATTGGCGGCATGCTCCGTCATATTCCAATCCCCTTCCCGGGCCTGGACATCCTTACATGGCCTCCCCGGACATGTGCCAGCAAAATAGTTGGTGCGCATCTGAGGAGGCCCATTAGGGCCACTGGGGCTGACACCAGGGGAAAGGGACGAACGTTCCTTTCCCCTGAGCTGTGCCCTAGCCCTGCCAGCACGGGCCACATCCTAAATAAGATCTTGGTGCATACGTAAGATCCTGGTGCATCTTACGCAGGATTGGGTTGCCCATTATTTGTCTTAAGATAGCAAGCTACACATTACAGCAGTAGAACCACTTAATTCATACTGTCTTGACTTGGTGCTACTTTCTCTAATGAAGAAGGTCATTAACAGCTCAATCCTTCCTAGCTATAGGCTGGCAGAGCAAGCGCTCCGCTGGCCTAGAGTGTTGTAAATGTGCTGGAAAGCACGTTTCTGGCACCTGGAGTGTAAGTGGCACTGGCGCAGAGGCCTTCGCCGCTCACTCCGCTGCCATCCCAGACTCACGCTGTTATCATGTGAGTGCTGCGCTGGTCGGTGCAGGGGGCAGGCGGGGGCGTAGGGAGGGCGGGTAGGGGTGGCGAGGGAGGGGGCCATTGGCCAGCCTGGCCTGAGAGGGGGTCGGGAATATCGGCACTGGGTTGTGCCGATATCCTATGCCCCGTTGTAGTCTGGGCTGGCCTTACACAGCCTCCCTGGTTGTGTGTCAGCTTCAGACCTGGCGTCCATCCGAGGAGGCCCATTGTGGCCCGCACTGCTTACACCAGGGGAAGGGGACGAACGTCCCCTTCTCCTGAGGTGAGCCCAGGCCGCACCAGTGCAAGCCACAATGCACACAGGATGCAGTGGCTGGCCATTTAGGCCGGCCGCACATACTTGTGCAGGATTGTGTCGTAAGCTGTGTAGGTGAAATGGGAGCAAAGGTCTCAGAGCACCAGTGGCACACTAACAGTCCAATCCTGTATAACTTGTAGACCGGCAGAGCACTACTCCGCCGATCTTGGTTGTCTGTATTAGCAACAGAGAAAATCTTGACGTCAACAGCGGTGGTGAGAGGATAGTGAAAGCACGAGGAAGAGGCTAGAACAGGTGTTGATGGTGTTGATTATCAGGGCAATAAGTGTGTGGGTGGGGGACCAGGAGACACAGACCTGGTTTCCCCCTCTCCTCCGCTAGCTGTTGAAGGACAATGGCAAAGATGAATGCCCTCACCTCCTGTGTAACGTTTGGAGAGCCTCTTCCCTCAATTGTCAACTGTTCTGAGGTCAACGTCTGTTCTTGCCTCCAGCATTTCTCGAACATGAGAGTTTTTGCCTCCCACCTTTTAAACAAGAGTATTGTTTAAAAATCTGCTGAATAGACCCTCAGCATAGCAATCAAGTGTTCAGAAAACAGTGATTGTAAACCTTTCAAAGTGGAGGTTCAGATCTCTTTCTTGCCCTCTGGCATGACTCTGGCTGTGAGACAGCAGCAAGTGTGAAGTCCATGTAATGAGTAAAGTCCATGGTAATTTCCAGATTTTCCTAGGTTAGGTTTCAGCATCATCAAAATTATTACTAAAGGACACACACTTTGAAACCTTGGAGTGAGGAGACAATGGCAGCTGCCCAGCGAAGAATCTTCAAAAGGAATCTTCAAACGCATCAAAAGGAGCTCATTCTTACTTGGGTCTTAATTTTGAGAAAAATGTTCTTTCTTTTGGTTTTAGAGCCACTAGAAAACTAGCTCTAATTACTGTATAAAGCCAATAAATGCGTTGTTATCCCTGCAGAGCAAGTGTGTGTGTGGGGGGGGGAGGGGGTTCTGATAGAGTGACTTATGATATCCTGTTTTTCTATGGTATTGTGGATGTCTTGGGTTTATAAAAGTGGCCTTTGGAGCTATATGAGTTGTGCATGCCTATTAAACTCAGAATTACAGCTGTGGATCCATACCTTCATCCATTTTCTTTGGCAGCACTTTGTCTTTGAAATCCATAGCTTCATGATATTCGTATGATTCAGTCCTTCCCATTTGTTAAGAAGTGCCAGAAGTCCTTTCCTAATTTGCTAAGATGTTTAGTGTCATTCTTCCTCCATTGTGTTTCCTTTTCCTTCTGTAGCTGGTGTATTTAAATTGTAAGCTTTCAGGCAAGGTCTTCTCATTGTTAATTTTTCTATTTACACAGTGCTTTGTTTTCTAGGCACTTATAGCCCAATCTTATATGGGACTTGCGCTGCTGGAACTAGTGTTCCGGCAGCGTAAAGGTGTTTTATGGTGGTCGCAAATGTGACCAGCCATTGGGAGCAGCCGGGCCACCGCCACAAACGGCAGCGGCGGTGGCCCAGCAGTGGGATCCATCGCATCCTCTGGCATCGGTAAGTCAGTGCAGGGTGCAGGAGGGAGGCGGGGAGGAGAGGAACAGGGAGGAGACATGGCAGAACGGGAGGCAGAACGAGGGCTGAAAGGGGGCGATATCAGTAGCAGTGGCATAGCAGATATCCTATCCCCCTTCTGGGCCGTGACCTGCCTTCCTGGATCCTCTTGGACTTGCACCAGTTAAATCACTGACACAGGTCCTAGTAGACCTATTCTGATGCTGGAGGCTTACCCCTGGATAAGGGAGCAAATGTTCCCTTACCTGGAGGAGACTTCCAAGGCTGTCTCTCCTGCAGGGTGCAGTGCATGCTCTGGAAGTGTGGACGCGGTGGTGGTGGGAGCAAGGATAGGATTGCGGCCTTAAACAAATAATGCATTTTATTTATATATGTATTTAATTACCGTAATTAAATGTACTTGTTTTTGCTTCCCAATAGGCTTATAAACTCTCTCAGGATAGTCGGCAATTCTTCGATGTGCTAAATTTTTATAGTCCTAAAATGCCTTCTTTCTATGACAGGTGAGCATGACTGTTAAGTGGCTGTTACAGGCACAGTAAAAGTATGTATTTGTACTATTGTTAAGCTTTTTTTGTGATGGTAGTGGTGCTGTGGTTGGTAAAAGGACTCTAAGTAGCATAGTTGTTTCTTCACACACACTATTGTTGTTGTTATTGTTAATAAAATATATACTGCTTTTCAACAAAACAGGTTCACAAAGCGGTTTACAGACAAAAGCCAACTAACTAAATGGTCCATTAAACAGTAAACAGCGTTGGGTATGATCTCTCCCACCTAGGTGAGCCCATATTTGCCTGTGTGGGGTGCTTTGTACTTGCAGCCCTGGTTGCAGCAGTGGAGTTGAGGTCATGGTAGGTGTTTGTGTTTGGAGATGTGAGGTAGAGGACCTGTCAAGATTCCTAGAGACCTTTTTTTGTTGGTGTTCTTTCTGGCAGTAAAGTGTTCAGTGTTTGACTATAGTGCGCCATCTTCAATAGTGCCCCACTTGCATGTTCATCGTTCTAAAGACCGATGATATGCATCTTGGTTTATGAGATCTGTGTACCCCTAATTTAGTTATGTATTGTTTAAATTTATTTTCTGTATTTTAAACTATGTATTTTAATTTTTGTTGTATTCTGCCTTGGGCATTTGCCTTCGGCATGGCGAACCATTTGGGCTTGGTGTGTCAAAATTTTTGAAAATGCCTATCTTGACTCTGCTGGTGTGTCGCCCCCCCCCCACTTTTAATAGTACTTTGACTGTTGCTACTTTTAATAGTAATTTTGAATTGACCTGAACTGAAAACGACTATAGAACACATTGCATTTTATTTAACATCAATAACTTTTTTTGTTGCTGAGTTTTACTAGAGAATAATTTGAAAGAGGTCTGCCAAAATCCCTGCCCTAAATGTTCAAGACAATGTAAGGTGTGTCGGGGCCTTGGAGGAAACACTGGTGTGTCACCCAAAATGACCTCGCGTGTCACCTGTGACACGCGTGTCATAGGTTCGCCATCACAGGCATAGGATAAGGCGGGATATAATTTTTTTAATAAATAAATAAATAATAGTGCATCATGATGACTGACTGAAGAGCTAGATGGAGTTTTTTTCATTCACTGTGGTGGAGGAAACTGAGGAGCAGTTGTCCTGGACTCTCATTAACTTCAGTGGGAATGTTGTAACGTACACCATTTTTCTTGTTTTTGCAGAGAGCACGAATGAACCTTGGGGGAGCTGAGCACAGACTTACTTCTCCCTTGCCATGTCCCTGTGCTTTGTCCTTTTTTTTTTTCTCCTTTTCCCACCAGCACAAAGGTCTTGCTGTGTTGGGGTAGATTCATGATGCCTGTACATCTTCAGGCTTTACCTACGCAGCAGTATTTAGGAGCAATGCTGTCTCCACACAGCAGGCATAACTCAAGGGTAGGATGGCACAGTTAAAGAATATTTGCAGATGCATTAGGAAAATGTATCACAACCTATCTACATCTGAGAGGAATACTACTTGTATCACAATAAGACCACTGAAATGATACACTCAGGAATGCACTCTTAGGGTGTGTGTGGGAATAAAAGTATTGAAAGTAAACATCTCTATCATGGGAACAGATGGGGAAAGGTTGGAGATAGAGATAGTGCATAATTATTAAAACGATGTTCCTTCTGATATTTTATAGATTTCTGTGGTCTCTCAATGCTTTTCACACCATATTGGAGATTAACCTATTCGAAGGGGCGGTGTTTGCTGTCACCTCAGAGTATCGTAGAAGCAGCCGTACGTATTTACCATAAAACTTCTCTGCTACAAATGCCAACTTCTGTCCTTCTTTTAGTTAATTTGCATTTAGCAATTTGTTTCTAGAAAACTGTTTAGTGGAGTTGACACAATAGAAAACCTAAGAAATCGGTTCAGTATTTTTCCAAGCATAAAGTGTATCATCTTGTTACCTGTAGTCTTTTTTTCACATGGTACAAGGTTTGTTTCTATCTGTTGCTGTTTGAAATGTGCAGGTAAATTATTTAGGCTACATTCTTTCTATTTAAGTTGAAGTATTTATAGACGTTTTATTTCAGGAAGGGTTACTCCTATTGCATTGCAGGCTAGGTAACAATATTGCCAATAAATAAGATTATTCAAATCAGATTTGCAGATAGGCAGCTCAATCTACCGTAATGTTAGAGCGGCGGAGCACGTACTCCAACGCTCTAAGCCGTCCCAAATGTGTCATAAATCACATTTCTGATAACTCTGGAGTAAGGGCCACCAGTGCACAGGCCAGCAGCCCTCACTTCGCCGCCCTCTGGACCCTGCACCTGCCCATACAGGCAAGTCTTGCACCAGTCGGTGCAGGGGCGAGGGAGGGAGGACGGGGGTGTGGAGGAAGGGGGCCATTGATCGGCCCAGGCTGGGAGGGGGCGGGGATATCAGCAGCATGCTCCGCCAATATCCTCGGCCCGTGCCCATGCCTGGCCAGTCTTACTCTCCCACCCTGCATGTAGTCAGCTTCATAGCTGGCGAACATCCGAGGAGGCCCATAGGGCCCCGGCCAGCTTGCACCCGTCCCCTTCTCCCATGGTGCTCCCAGGCTGCCCCGGGGCAGCCCAGGAAAGGCATAGGATACAGCGGCCAGCCCTTTAGGTCGGCCGTGTATCCTTACACAGGATTGTGCCATAAGATATAGTATACTGCTAAATAGTGTTTATTTCAGTAATCAACACCACTCAAGCATTACATCTGATTCCTTACATTCACATGAGTGAATGTTCCAGTCCCTGCTGTTTCCTCACCTGTACACAATGCTGAACAGGGCGTCTGAAGGACTGGTGTGAGCTGTGCAGTCCTCCTAGCAACTCCCTGTTTTCATTCTGGGGAACATTCCAAGGGAAAAGGCACCTTTTTTCCTGGGACGCTTTGCAACCTTACATACGAAACAGATTCACAGAACTGTTTCTCATCAAGAGTTGTGTATCTTTTACTATTACTCGTGATGAGGTCCAGGTTGAACTGAATTGTTTGATGGGTCCAACAAGTATCTCTGTGTCTTTTGGCCACCAAACGTTTAGGAAATCTGCTGCTGCTGCTCCATATCTCCTTCCTGTAACATGTAGTTTAACACAACACATGATGTGACATCCTTATGCTCATGTATTTGGTTGGCAAGAGGCAGGACAACACGTAGCACAATATTATTATATATTATAATAACAATAATATATAATAATATTACATAATAATAATATATAATAATATAATAATAATATTACATTATTATATACAATAATAACAGAGTAGGGGTTGTTTTGCATTTCTTGGATTGTCTAGTTTCCCCATAGGCAGCCTTAGATAAGATGCTATTCTCTCCACTTCACCCCCCTCCCCAGATCTGCAGCATGGGAATAATAATATTGGCCTACTTTATAGCACTGTTGTAAGGATCATGTATATGAAATACTTGGAACATGCACTGCATACCTTACAAATTATAGGCATTGAAAACCCAATTCTATCCTTCCCCCCCCACCCACCCCCCGCTGCTGCTGCACCAAAAAGGTATGCACTGTATCCAGCGGGGTGGGTGGGTGGTGGATCAGGAGGCTTGGGAGGGGAAATGGGACTTATTTCATCCTTCTGAAGCCTCCCACTCTCCAATGGAACCTACGTCAGGTCTTTAGTTGGTGCACGTCCGAGGAGAAGAAAGAGGCAGGGAGCCTCTGAACAGAGGGGATAAGATTTGGCATATGGAATTGCTGCCGGATCCACCCCCTCTCGCTGCTTCCCCGCCCCACCATTCGTCCTTGCTCCTGCCCACCCCCACCCCTACCGCTGCCTTACATGGTTTGGCGGGTGCAGAAGGGTCCGGTGGTGGAGTTGTGGTGCTGCTGCGTCTTGCAAAATGGTGCTGTGCGCTCCGTCGGCAGCCATGTTATGACTGCCCTCCCCCCGCCCCTGCCCCGACCAGCATAGGACTTACCCGGTCCGGTGGCCGCAGGGCTGGGGAGATAGCGGGGCAAGCAGTGCCGGCACTTGTGCAACACCCTGCCCTGGGGTAGCGTGTGCCTGCCCCGGGGCTTCTTTTACTCAGGATTGTGGCATAAAGCTATTCATTACACAGATAAAATAGGAACACTTACATTCAGGCTTAGATTTTGAATTTTTTGACAGTTTATATTGGTCTTTTAATCCTTAATAACATTTTGTCTTAAGAATATTTTTATATTGTATAACATAATTGCTTGTGTTCTTAAATTAGCAACACGTGAAAGCAGCAGACAGTTGTATTCAGATGAAAGCCAAACCAAGCTGCGAGGGCCATTTAAATGTGGCGCTACGGGAACATATTCCGACAACACAGCATTATTAAGGAGGAAAGTGTACTCAAAATTATTGATGGAATCAAGCGTAGGACTTAATGGTAATTCAAAGTGCTTTCCATAGCATAGGAATAAGATAATGTTTCTCTGTCCCCAAAGGGCTCACAATCTAAGAGCGCAATTCTGGTGAACTTTTGAATGGCGGAGCATGCGCTCCACCGTTCGAAAGTGTCGCAAATATGCCGTAAGGCACGTTTGTGGCTACTTGGAAGCAAGGGAGGCTGGTGCAAGGCCGGCCTCCCTCACTCCACCGCTGGACCGAGGACCTGGCTGCCGGAGGAAGGTAAGCTCTCCCGCCAGTGGCCATGTGGGTGGTCTGGCGGGCAAAGGAGGGGGGCCATTGGCCTAGCTGGCCTGGGAGGAGGCAGGGGATGGTGCCCACCATATCCCCATCCCCCTCCGGGCTGGCTAGGATGTTACACGGCCTCCTCCAGCTGGCGGACATCCGAGGAGGCCCATCAGGCTGGCCCCGATTTACACCCGGGGAAGGGGACAAGTGTCCCCTTCCCTGAGTAGACCTCCGGCTCGCCATGCTATGAGTAGCCTTGGGCTCAGGATCCGGCGGGCGGCCCTGGGCTGCCAGCCAGATCCTTACACAGTATTGCACTGTTAAAAAAGAACACAAGAAAGACTCAAGCAAATAGTCACTGAGAGGGATGCCATGCTGGAATAAAAGGGAATTTTTGCTCTCCCTCTGCTATAAAAGAAACACCAAATTAAAAGGTGTCTCTTTGTCCCATTAGCAGGGGTATAACTTCCTTTTGTCTGTCCTAAATCTCCCGCTAATCCAATTCATTGACCTCCGATTCTAATGTTGTGAGAGTGAAATTTGTCTCTATCCTCTTTCTCCATATCATGCATAATTTTATATCAACTTTATAAATGTACTTGTGACCATAAATTGTTATTATTGGGTTGTATATAAAGTGACTCCTGACACTACTGAAATTAATGGGATTTAAGTTGTCATCATGACTGACTTGTCCCCATTGACTTCAATGGTGCTTAGACAGATTTCACTTTCTTTGGATACAATCTATTGCCTAGAATATTTATATACTACATTTCAACAAACATAGCAAAAGGAATGAGAAGATGGTTCCCTGTCTCAAAGGGGATTACAATCTAAAGAAAAACACAAGGGTGGTACTAGCAACTGCCACTGGGAGGGACAATACGCTGGGTTTATTGGAGTTGCTCTCCCTGTTCAATATAAGAGAACCACTGCTTTAAAACATGCCTCTTTGCCCAGTTAGAAGGGGTAATTATTTTCATATACACATAAATGTAATTCTTACAAATGCATGTGGTGTCTGTCTGTCTGCCTAAGCCTTTAAGTGCCCTAAGCCCGTATTCAATAAAACCAATTATCAAACATGTTTTTTTTATTATTTATTTATTTATTTATTGAATTTATACCCCGCCTTTCTCCCACAAGGGCAACCAAGGCGGCTTACAATAAAAACATTAAAATATATATATATACATTTAAAATCAAGAATTAAAACAGTTAAAACAATTAAAACAAACAAAGTTTTTACTGTTGTGTTGATGCATGGTTGTAGGAGTAGGTTTTCTTTGTGCCAGGTGCAAGGGAGTGGCGACAGGATACAAGTATTTTGTTGTCTTGTGCTCCCTGAGGCATCTGGGGGGCCCACTGTGTGATACAAGAAGCTGGACTAGATGGGCCTTTGGCCTGATCCAGCAGGGCTCTTCTTATGTTCTAATGAGAAACCTTACATTTTTCAGTGAAGTTCTCAATCCTGTAAAGCAGTAAATAATATTTATAGCTAATCATAGTGTTGGAGCAGCAGCAACTGCATATTGAGACCCAGGATGGTGTAGTGGTCCTGGTGTTGGATTTAGACCTGGAAGATCCATCTTCAAATCCCTGCTCAGCCATGTAGCTTCCTGGGTGGTCCCCCCCCCACACAGCCTAACCTACCTCACAGGGTTGTTGTGAGGACAAAAGGAGGGAAAGAACCATGTACATCACCCTGAGCTCCTTGGAGGAAGGGTGGTATAAAAATGTGGGAAAAAAATATATCGCCTGCTGCCAGGTCCTTCCTGGTGGCCATTTTCCTGGGGGATTTATATTAGGCCTGCTTCAGAAGCCACAGAACACCTGGACTGGGATGAGGACAATTGCCATCTCATCTCTCCAGACCCTTGCTGCCACTCGGAGCTACTGTATGAAAAAGAAGGGGTGGCAAGGGCAGCTGTGACATGCATCTGTGGCCTCAAAGGAAAGACAAACTGACTATTTTGTTGTTCTTAATTGTATAGGCTTACCATAGTCCCAGATTCAGCTGGGACAATCCCGGTTCGGGAATCCAAATCCCGGGCTCCCGGCTGGTCTCCTTTTTGTCCCAGCCGGCTGGGACTTGCCCCTGCTGTAGCGCTAATGCGCGGCGTCTTCTTCCAGCACAGGTGCACTTGCGCGGGGCTGGAAGCACTTCACTTGGACCTTTTCGGAGTGCTTCTAGCCTCACACAGGCTGGACAAAGACTTAGTGCTGCAGTGGGGGCAAGTCCCACGCGTCTGGGAGTCCAGCCGGCGTGTCCAACCAACTCAACATTATTAAATAGAGACAGTATTTTACCTTTTCCCCGTGCCTCTGAGCACGTGCAGAGTGCCACCACTGTTTTCGTCCCGCCCAGCCGGCATCACCTGCCCACATCTGTGGACACACCCCCTGCATGTCCCACTTCCGGCTAATACGGCCACTTCTGGTGGAAGTGACATCACGGTTCCTTGAGTTCCCCCCCCCCCCCCGATGCAACTTCTGCCCCCTCGGGGTGCCGGAAAATCTGGTAAGGCTATAATTGTATGTAAATTGCTTTGGGAGACTTCGACCTGAACGGTAGTATACAAATAAATCAACGTCTCATTCCTATTGAGCCCTAGCGCTGGCAGAGCGCACACTCTGCCAGTGGAAGCTGTCGCAAGCATGCTGTAAAGCATGTTGCGACAGCATTCCAGGAAGTAGCACTGGCAGGGAGGCCTGCGCTGTCCCGCTGGCACCAGTGCAAGAGGGGATGCATGCTGGAGCGGATAAGTTCCCACTGGGCAGCAGAGGGGTGGGGGCTGGGGGGCGGGGAGGAGAGGGGGTGTAATGGAGTGGGGGTGGGCAGATTGGACCTGGGAGGAGGTGGGATCGGCGGCAGCAGCGCACGTCCAATCCTATCCCCCTTCCTGGGCCTGTGTTCTCTACATGGAGCCTCTTGGACTTGCGCCAGCCATATGGCAAGCGCAGATCCAAGTAGACCTATTGCGGGGGCTGGGGCTTTACCCAGGATAAGGGAACAAAAGTTCCCTTACATTGAGGTGACCTCCAGCCTCCCAATGTTTGTGCAGGATGCAGCGTAGCCTGCATTGGCCTCGCTGCATCGGTGCGCAGAATGTTTAGGATTGGGCTGCCCATAAAATGTAACCCATATTTATGTATGAATTGTTTGTTTTTTCTCATTTGTATCCAGCCTTTCATATATTGGTGATTCAAGGCAATTGAGGAATGAGAATAAAATCACAAAAGCAATAAACATTATAAAATCAGTGATGATAAATCTGAAGTAAAATCTTCAACCAATCACAAAATAAAATATCACTCCCCAGGTGTATATAATGTCTCAATGATAGTCAATGTGTCATTGCTGTTGTTGCTTTCTTACAAATCCTAACATTTGTCTTTCTTATTGTCAACCAAGAAAAACCCTTACTGAAGAAGAAATCAAATACACAAGAAGCAGTCAAATCTGGTACTTATTATTATTATTACTACTACTAATATCATTAGTTTGTATAAGCGGTTTAACTATGTAGCTAATTGAACAAGTCCTAAAAGCTTAAACTGATGTTGTAGAAAGAAAACCTGAGAACATTGGCCACTTCATGCGTTATGGACACGATGCTCTGCATCAGCACATGACAGCAGTCGCGTCGCTGCGCGTCACCCCAGAGCGGGGGCGCGCGTCGCCCTTAAGGGGGAGGCTCCGCCCCCGGGCGTGACATCATGCGCAGGAGCAGAGCGCCCTCCCCGCTCCGTTTTCGGCTCATTTTAGAGCCGAACGGACGCAGGGGAGGGCGGGCGGGCCCACCTTCAGCTCAAAACTGTAAGTGGGGGGTGATCGCGCGTCACCCCTATACGCGCGACGCCCCCCGGCGGCCCGCCCCCCCGCTTCCCCCCCATCGACGCCAGTGCATGACAGGGATCCCCCCACCAAGTAGTGGAGCCTTTTCCTTCTCCCCTGACCTGCTATTGCTCAGGTGTGTTGCCTGCCAAATGCACTGCCATGTGCCAGCAATTCCTGAAAACCTAAGGCTCTTCTGCAGTTTACCTGCAGACATCTAGTGGCCTGGTCCAGCACAACACACCTACCATGCTGGAAAGACAAGTACAGTCAGGGACAATTTGGCCCTTTATTTTCAGCCAATACCTGTGTCAAATCTACACTAAATATGTAATGTGTGATAGCTACCAAGATGTCCTGCAGGAAGCGGCTGACCTTGTCTCCCTGCAGCAAGATTCAGGCCTTTGGACAGATTGCATGAAGCAGCTCCCTATCAGAGAAGTGTAGATACAGTAGCTGTACAAACTGTACATAGTTCCCATAGTTTGGAATATGGGGGAAGATGCTGCATTGATGCCCTTAGGATCTTCAGATTTGTGTGCTGTTGCATAGTGTTTTTAATTATTTTAATGTGTTTACTTAATTGTTTTAAAGTTGTTTATATGTATTTTAATATGTTGTAAGCCGCCTTGAGTGCCTTCGGGAGAAAGGCGGGCTACAAATTCTTTAAATAAAATAATAATAATAATAATAATAATAATAGTGATACTTGTGCAGCTCCAAACCTCTGCTACCTGCAATTGCATTTATAGTCTAGTATTAGGAGAGCGAAGAGTGGCAGAGTAGCTGGAATTATAGATTCTCTGGTCTTTTTCCTGCAAAACGCAGTGCAAGGAGGCTTTGGGGGAGGGGGAAATACAGTAACTACAATGGCCTTGTGCAAGGTCCTTCAAAAATGACTACGCAATCTAGCTTACTCCAGTGCCCTAGTCCAACTAGGGAACGTAGACCTTTACTAGCAAGCCCAGTCTGCTTTTTTCTGGATATTGCACACTGTGAACATTCCACAAAGTTTTTACTAGTGTATTAGATTTATAGTATAGTGATTTATACTACAGTTCGATAAATACTTGTCTGGGAATAAGCCCCACTCATTGGAACTTGCTCCTAGATAAGCATACACAGAATTACTGCCTTAGAGCACATTGGTAGTAAATGTATAGGAAAACCTGAATGTTTTAGTTCTGATTCTCTGCTTATTATATGCTTTACCTTAACGCAAGTCCGTTGCCATGAACATTTTTAAAATATTTTTTTTAAAAAATTAAATACACATACAAAAGTTACATGTATATATTACTATTCTCTGGAGGGAGGAAGGGGGGCATTCATCACTCATGGGTATGCCCCTCCCACTCCACGAGGCAGGGCCGGATTGTCGATCAAGGACTCCTCCCTGTTGGAGGGCATCCCCGCCCCCAGTCTGAAACTGGAAAGCTGAAGAAAGAACCCTCCCCTTCGCCTACATTGGGCCACCACCCAGGACTTGGGCGCTCCAGGCAAAGACAAAGACAACAAGCAACAGGCAACAAAAAACAATCAGAGAATCTGATCCCTGGGCCACCATCAGGACACCAACACAAACGTGGAATTAGAAAAACTCACCCACACACATGGGTAGAGAAGGAACGTTATGTCCCCCGCAATGTGAGTAATAGTCCCCCTGGGAGAGCACCCCCTGGGAGGCTGAACACTATCTACATCCCTGACCATGAGCTGCCACGCCAACTAGTGGCGGGCCGAGTGCCCCCTCCTCCTCCCAGAGCAGGATATTCTCAGGTAGGGAATTCCGTTTTTCTCTGGAGGGAGGAAGGGGGGCACTTGTCACTCATGGGACCTAACAGAGCAGTACCATGGAGGGTGGGACAGAAGCGGTGGCTTGGACAGTGCACCACCACTCTCTGAAGCACCCTCCTCCCGAAGGAGGTGCCAGCTGACCCCGCCAAATCCACCCGGTAGTGTTTCACAAAAGTGTGAATAGACGCCCAGGTGGCTGCCCGGCAATTCTCATCTATCACACTAGCCCCCTCAAAAGCTGCAGAGGTGGCTGCTTCCCTTATAGAGTGAACAGTGATACCCTCGTGGCTTGGCACCGGATGACTGATAGGCCAACTCTATCGCTGCCCGTAACCACTTGGCCAAGGAGTTTTCAAAACTTCTTTATCATAATTTTTATCATAAATCGATCACAGCTTTGGCATATAGCTATCACCAAACTAGAAAATGTATTCATCTCAAATTTATCATATCAAAGTAAATTTCCAAATTACTTGGATTGTGTGTCATCCTGAATTTAATAAAAGGACCTCCATATTGGGTATAAATTATTCTGTGTAATCCTATTCACTCTCAGTCTGATACAGGTTGTCAAGCTTTCTAATTTTGCAGCTCTATTCAACCATCCTGAAATCGATGGGACAGTAGTAGCTTTGCATTTAAGGCAAATAGTATCTGAGCTGCTACTAATAAAATTAATTTAAAAGACTGCTGACCTCAGGAAGTTCTATTAAGTCACCAGTTTCCGTTAAGGGCACTTTCCAGTGCTGATGTAGCCATGCCAGTGGGGTGTGCGCTGCATGCTGTGGTGGTGGTGGTGGGCAGTCATGAAGGCCTCCTCAAGGTAAGGGAACATTTGTTCCATTACCTCGGGGCTGCATTGCGGCTGCATCAGTGCTGGAAAGTTGGATAGGATTGGGCTCCCCTACATAAGTCATTTTTACCCTGTAAATTATTTCGATGTAACTTAAGCATAGCTTTCCAGTAAACACAATAGACAGTTCCACCATAGTCTGCATAATTGACTTTACATCACCAGCATTTTGGATTTGATAAATTATATATTTTTTGCAGTCATATCAGAGTCAGATTCTTTTGGTAGAGTACTTTGTAAAACGTTTCCCTAATGATTTTGAATAAGAAGCTGCTGCGAAGGAGTGCCTGTTATTCTTTCCTTGATCACTCGCTCGTTCTAACTATATTTTATATATTGTAGATAACAGATCACATGAATTGCTACCTTCTAAATATAAAGACTGAATGGTAATAAATATTGCCATTGTCTAACGTCTGCCTTATTTGTGTCCTAGTTAGAGTAGCTGGGACCAAAAAGGATGTCTACCACCCAGTTTTTCATACATTCTTTGAAATCTTATAATTTCTCCATTTCAGAGCAAACAATTGTATCTAGTACATGGCGAAATCTACCGTAGTTTTAGAATGGCGGAACGCATGCTCCACCCTTCTAAAGTGTCACAAATGTGCCGTAAGGCACGTTTGCGCCTACTTTGGAGTAAGTAGGCGACCATGCGGCCACCGGAGGCAAGTAAGGCTCCTGTCGGCGGCCACATGGGCGGTCCGGGTGGCGAGGGGGGGGCCATTGGCTGAGCTGGCCCGGGAGGTGGCGGGGATCGTTTCCGCCATGACCCCATCCCTGCTGGGCCAGCTCGGCCGTTACACGGCCTCCTCCTACTTCTGCCACCTATCCGAGGCAGCCCATGGGCCTGGCCCTGGTTTACACCCGGGGAAGGGGACGAATGTCCCCTTCCCCAAGTAGACCTCCAGCCTGCCGCATGGCGGTCCATGGCAAGCACGGGATCTGGCGGGCAGCCCTGGGCAGCTGGTCGGATCCTTACACAGGATTTGGCTGACAGTCATAGTCTTTCCACAGTTTTGAACCCCTGTAGAAATCCCTCCTTATATATTGAGGTCAAAAATTGAATTCCGAGAGTTTAAGCATTTATGACATTTATTTCCAACTGTAACTATTAAGGCTAGACAAAGACTTTTCATTTGGCATACAGTTGGCTTTGACCCCTAGTGCTACAGCATATATCTTCTTGAAATTTCATCATTTTAAATCGGGGGTGGCCAACCCTTCCAGCATTAGGGCCTCTGTGTTCTTAAGAGTTGTGTGGAAGACAGAATCTTGGCAGTTTGCAATTGCTGATGGTGCTGCTAAAGCAGCTCCACCTGCTGAAATGCCCTCACCTATACAACTGTTAAAGGGCCAGGAACATTCATATTGAAAGGTTGGCCACCCCTGTTTTAAATAATTTGGTGGCATCAGCAAATGTGAGTACCTCTCTGTTTGCCAGTTGCTTCAGATAATTTGCTAATAGGTTAAATAGTACCAGAGTTCTTCAAGGGCAGGATAGATGTTGAATTGGTCACGGTTTTCTTCACTGCAAAATTCCTCTCTGCTCCTGTCTTTTGGACAGTTTCTCATTCATGGAGAACCTTATATCTTATCCCCCTTGTTATGTTATGTTTCCTTAGGAATCTTTCATGAGGGATTTTATCAAAAGTTCTTTGAAAACCCAAGGTCCAGTACACATGGTAAGGTACAGAATTAAAGTCCTGGAGCTTTTTTTTTGGTCTTGAGAGTCAAAGCAGGAGTGGTGCGTGCCTCTGTGCTGCCTGAATCCGCCACCCACTGCCACCTCTGCGCACATGTGCCCGTGTGCCCCCCTTCTATGGAGGGCAGGTGGGCGAATGAGCAGGTGCACTTCCATCCCCCTTCCCTTTAATTACAAAGATTGCTGCATGGTCTGTGCCTCTTCTGTTTGACATGAACAGGCACAAAGAATGCTGGGAACCGAGCACCCCCAGCTCGTGCTCATTATAAACAGAGGAGGGGCAGACCAGGGGGGCTGCATGCAGCAATCCTCATAAGAGCAGGAAAGGGGCAGGCGGGCTCTAAATCGCCTTTCTCAGACTACTTGGTGATTTGTAAGCACCAAGTAGGTGGGGAGATGTGATTTGAGTCATGGCAGCTCCCCGCCCCCTTATTTCTTTCTCCAGCAGCACTGAAGGGAGAAGGAAGCTGCTCCTGCTGCTGCTGCACCGATCCTGTTCCAACCTGCTTCCAGCAAATTGGAAAACAATCGGAGCGCCCAGTGGAGTGGTGCACTGGAAGGGGAGCCGGACAGGTGGGGTGGGAGCTCATCTATTCGTCACTCCTCTAAGTGTGCCCAAGAGTGCTACTCCACACGAACACTCCAGGTGGTTTCATGGTTGGGCTGCCCCTGGGCCAAAGGGATGAGACCTGTTATGCCAAGCCAAATAAGAGCCAGTGTCTAATGAGCATGGCAGTCTCTCCTCCCATCACTTCTGTTTGTCTCTATGTGTCATAATGTTTCCATTTAAATTTGCTGCCCCGTTAGAAAATATGTTTACAGTAGTCAGGATGACAGTTCGGCCTTCAGTTGACGCACAAACAACAACTGTCTACATAAATCATTGTTTTGAGAATAATCAGTAGAGCAGAACTTAAATACTATAGTTGGCCCTCTTTATCGGCAGAGCTTGGTTCCCCAATCCCCCACGGTTGTGAAAATCCATGTTAAATTAAATCTGTGCTGGGGGGAGCGAAGTGGTGCTACAGTACCTTATTTTTTTAGCTGCACAGGGTGCACCACCACCTTCTTGCCTCCCGCACGCCTTCTAAGTACTCCAAAATGCTTAAAACTAGGGGTGGCCAACCTTCCACCATTAGGGCCTCTGTGTTCCTAAGAGCTATGTAGAAGACAGAATCTTGGCAGCTGCAAGTGCTGATGGTGCTGCTAAAGCAGCTGCACCAGCTGAAATGCCTTCACCTATACAACCAAAGGGCCAGGAGCATTCATGTTGAAAGGTTGGCCACCCCTGCTTTAAACAGTTTAAAAACACACGATCCCAAGCGACTTCTGGTTGCGTGATGCGTAATGGAAGTTGTTTCCAATCACTTTTTAAAAAAACTGTTTGAAGCATTTTAGAGTACTTAGAAGGTGAGAAGCAGGCAGTGGGCCCCACCCGGTTGAGAAATAAGGTACTGTGGCGCTTCCCCCAGTCCCCAGTGGGACTCCTACTTCCAAGGTTAGCCACCCGGGTTGAGGCAAATCCGCAGGTGGCTAACCCATGGGGAAAAAAGGGGCAACTGTATATGAATTAGGGCTCTGATTCAAATTTGGTGATTGATAAAAGAATGCCAGAGTACAAAAATGTACTGAATACAGGAAATGTTCCCTAATTCCCTAGGAATGGAGGATTCATCAACTTCCAAGACAAGCTTCAGGATCTTCTGAAGTAATGTAGCCAGAAAATCAGAGAAGAAAATCGGTACACTGGGGTCTGGAGAAGGGATCAAGGTCAGCACTTGCATCGTGGAGTAGTACATGGCAAAGTAATCTCTGTGAACATCTCAGTATTGCACATTAAAGAGCCAAAAAATGCATCCCAATGTCTTTTCAACCAAATGTGCTCAGAAACTATCATTGGCGCAAGGGCAGTGCTTCCTGTCTTCACTCACCTAGGCTCCTGCTTGCAGCCCTCACTTTAAACTTTGGCAAAGGGGTGTGTGCTTTTTACAGGTTTATGTTCCTTATCAAAGGGTGAGTAACAATGACAATAAGAGGCAAGGGCTGCTCATCGCTTAACAGTCCAATCCTATCCTTCTCTCCCCCCCCCTGCTGTTGCAGTAGCACCAAAAACAGGTGCACTGTATCCAGAGGGGGGAAGGTCAGGATGCTTCAGAGGCAAAAGGGGGATTTAAATCCCCTCACCTCTTTAAGTCTCCTGCTCCACAGTGGGTCTCTTTGGATCTGCACTAGCGCAAGAGAGAAAAGTGATAGGGGAGGCTGCAGAAGAAGGGGATAGGCACGCACCATCGCTGCTGGATCCACCCCCTCCTGCAACCTCCCCACTCTCATTCCCCCTCCTGCTTTCCATGCCATCTTACCTTGATTGGTCGGTGGCTGGGGATCCACTGGTGCAGGTGGGAAGGCTCCAGGCTTCCCGCCAGTGCCCCAGCAGTGTGCAACTCAGTGTGCTGCCGGAGTGCCTTTTATGGCCGGCGCTGACTGCTTTATGGCAGACAGCGCCAGCGGAACTTGCATTCTGCTGCCACCCAGCCCCAATAAGATTGGACCATAAGCCATGTCCGGAGCAGCTGTAGACTCCACCCGCGTATTTTGCTGTCCTTTTATCTGAGTGTGTGCTCCTAGTCCCTTGAAATGAAGTGATGCAACATTTGCATGAGGGCAAGTGCAAGGAAGTTTTTGTTTCTGGCTTCTGCCAGCAGTTCCTGGCCTGTATGTTACATCCATGAGCTATCTTCCTCCTGTTTCTCACTGCTCCCCTTCTGATCATTGTGCAATTCCAGTGTTAAGCATGCCTCTGGGATTTTGTTAATATAAATATTGCCTTGCTGTGCTTTAGTCCAGGTATTGAATCACACCAGAAATATTGTACGAGCATCTAGATTTCTCCTATTACTTCTTAGATACCACTCCTTAAAGTAGAAATACATGAAATTTGAAAGATCAAAACTGACAAATCTCTTGGACATGTATTAAGAATATACTATTGTAGAATGAATGTTACCTTCCCTTATTACTAAAAGGATCTTTTGCCCCAGCTGTTAAACAGAATGCTTAGGAATTTGTGCCATGCTCTTTCACAGTGTGATGACAACTTTATAATGAAGTCAGAAATTCATAGAGGCATAAACACAGCTGTTTATACCCATAAAGTAAGTTGTTTACTAGGGAAAAGGCATAATCAGTACTATCAAGTGTTTCGTCAATTACATTAAAAGCAGAGAAACAAAAAGCAATATCTATTTGACAGGAGACCATTTTGAGACTTTATATTTTCATCAGGCTCCTCTTTTATACTGTGAGAAGCAATGAGACACAAAAAGAGCTGTATCCATTATTCATGAAAGAAAGCTTTGCAGAGAAAAAAAAGAAAAGGGCTGACCTACATTTGATATTTGTAGACTTGTTTTCTTCCTTGAAAAATTACACACAATTATTGTTGTTTGCTGTTTAACCAAATCTTGTTCCTTGAACTGACAATGTCTCATTTGGTCTTCTAGTTAGCGCAAATCATTGCCAATGCCTCTGACATCTCACTACACATTGCTCAGGGAAGATGTGCTTCTTCAGCAGACAAGCTAGGTTAAGGAACAGCGATTTAGAATGGTGCAGTCCATCAGGCTTCTCAAGAGGAATTCCTTACCACCATAGCCTATTCAAACAGGAGATTGTCTACATGCTTGTGCCACTTAGCCAGATCCATATTTAATAGTTTAGTAAAGATGCAAGGATTAAGGTACCTTTTCAGGCAAGAACTATTTTAAAATTTAGCGAAATTGTCTTTGCTAAATCACAGTTTTATGGAAGTTGTCAGATTCTTCACTGTAATAACAAACAACAATATTTTCAAGACACAATTCTTCTGGGTCTGAAGAACAGTTACCTTTTTAGTTACATTTTGGCATTTAAGCTCCTGCCTTTACACCCAAGTACAAACATTGGGCTGGATCCAGCCAAAGATAAGCAGGTTTAAGTTTCAGTGGAAGCATTAAGCACATGACTTAAAAGTCTCCCATTGAAATCAATAGGACTTAACAATGTCTTGACTGAGCCCATTTTTTAATATTTAGGAAGGAGAGATAGGAAAGCACTCTTTTGCATGTGTATCTGACTTCAGGACAAACAACTATCCCATGCTAAGAATGCTAGATTTTTTCTCTTCCTTTTCAGTGAACATTGAAGATGCTCTGTGAGTTCTCAGACAAAAAAAAACAGTAATGTGTGCAGTTTAAATGCATAGGCAGTAGATAGTGCAAGGGTGAGAGCCAGCTGCTTGAAATTACAAACATAAAATCGAAGGGGCACAAGACAAGAGAAGCAGCCACAAAAATTGTTGAGCTGAAAAAAAGGCATCACATATTATCCTTATAGCAATTCCAGAATAAGGACATTCTTCTAAAAGAAAAGATTCCTACTAGGCGCATTGATCTTTCCACATGCATACCCTAGTTAGGCAGAGTCTACCGACAATGTTGAATCCATTTTGTGTTCGATGGTCAACTTGTTGACACTGACTGGGATTAAGAGTGTCACTGGAAAAATACCGTATTGGTCCGAGTATAAGACTCACTTTTTTCTCCTAATTTAAGTTTTTAAACTAGGGTGCATCTTATAATCAGGCATAAATTTAATGCCAGTGATTTAATTAATTTTTTTTAATAGCACCAAACTTTAAGGGTGCGTCTTATAATCAGGTGCGTCTTATACTCGGGACAATACGGTAATAGCTAAGTTCAATATACAAACATCCATTTTAATTCATTTATTAAATTTATACCCTGCTTTTCCAGTCAAGGTTTTTGCCTTACGAGTAAAGAAAATAGGCATTCTGAACCATTTAAAAGCATGTCACAAGAACTGTGTGTTTTTGAAGGTGGCACCTCACAGTCCTTAATTACACACATGCAGGGTCATCAGGAGGCTGGAGAAGGCATTGTGGGTTTGTAGCAAGAGTCCTGTGAGCTAAGCCCTAATTCCCTACTCTTCATGTCACAGAGGCAGCCCCAGCATCCAACATTATGGAATGGCTTTACATCAGTAACTTAAATAAAATAGATTGATGCAGTTGGTAAACAAATGCACCAAGCTTTTTCCTGTATAGGCACCTCTCGATTCACAAAGGAATTGCGTTCTAAAAAACCAGCATGTATATGAAAAATGCGTATATGAAAAATGCATACATTTTTCCCATAGGAACCAACATTGATTTACACGTTTCTGAAATAGTACAATTTGCAAATTAATACCAGAAGTCTAATTTATGCAGGCAATTTTTGAAATAGCACAATTTTTTAGATAAATAAGGTTAGGGGAAAAGTAATTGAACACTTACGTTGATGACTGGTGACTTATGCTTGCCCAAGATGCCATAGGCAACCGCACACAACAGGGAGGCAACAAGAGGCAACACAACAGAGAACATGGCACAAACTCACCACCTAACGTCCTTCCGCTAAGTTCATTGCCAGTGGTGCACCGAGGCATGGACAAACCTCCGACCGGCTGCATACCACCAGAAGAAAGTGTTGACGACGTCATCGGCACTTTCTTCCGGGTTCACAGCTGGCTGGAGCTTAGAAAAGTAAAGGCAAGGTAAGATGCAGGGGAGGGTGGGAGGGGCATCCCCGGCGCTTATAGCCTGTGCACTTGAGCTCAGTCGGCTCAGCAGAGCTTGAGGCGCCGTTTTTAGGGCTTGGACTGCACGACCGAGATGATGGCCACTGCATGACCGAGATGACGGCCACCATCTTGGCCACCGGTGGCCCACATACCACCAGCCTGTAGTTCGTGTACCACCAGTGGTAAGTGTACCACAGGTTGGGAATCTCTGCTATAAAATTCTCTGCCTCGGCCAATGAGGAGGCTCAGCAGCTGGTAGGTAGGCGGCTTAAGAGCGAAGAGCTGGAGGCTGCCTGTGACCTTTCTGACCAGCCAAGGGGCTAGGAGGAGCCCAGTACAATACCCTCCCTGCCCAGTCTGAGGCCACCGAGCAAAAGAGAAGCGTTCCTACAACCCGGCAGTGTCGCCTGGCAACAAGGATGTACCCCGCTACATGACCAACCCCTTCATGGGTTTGTATGTTTGGATTTAGCGGACTTTAGCCATTAACGGACACCTCTTGCCCCCCTCTGTTTCATGCTCTCTGAAGGATTTATCAAGGCTACCATGGTGGGACAGATTGGGTGGCTGTTCTTGATAACTGTCCTCTACATCCTGGGGGGTGGCTCTGTATGCTGCCCACATTTCCGAACGCATCTTTCTGGGCATGTGTGATATGGTTCCACTCCCACCAGATCTTTCATGTGCTGGTGGTAGCAGCAGCTTGCGTCCATCTACATGGGGTCTCCCAGCTGCAGGCGTTCCGTTCATCGCTGGGTGGCAGCTGCACCGAGAGCACTGTGCTCTGATTCCTTTGAGGCCAGACTTGACCACTTCTTCTGGATGAGGACCAGCCCTGTCAGTCCCTTTGCACGCTGTACTCAAACATGGACCAAGATGGCGGGGCCTTTTTTAAAGGGCATAGCACCAGTTTGAGGAATGGTATGTTTCCTCTCCTTCCTCTTCTTTCCTTAAAAAAATAAAATAAAAATACGTTGCCCCCTATTAACGGAGGGCTCCGGGTCACTGTGCCGGGACAACTTCCCTGCAATATTTGGAAAGGTCAAATTCAGAAACACTGTCAGAGGAACAAGAGTTTTTGATGTTCAGATTTCCCAGTTGTTCCCTCCTTTTACCATACCTGCCACTTGATTGGGGTTGAGCCTGGGACCTCCTGCATGTACTCTGATGCTGAGCTCTAATTCTGAGCTCTTTTACACTCGGGATCAAATCAACGTTTCCCCTCCCACCTTTACTACAAGCCTTCCTCGTTAAGTCTGGCTTTTTGAAGTCTTGATCGTACAGTCCCAAACAGGCGAACAATGTAGCCAAATCCCTACTTCCAGATTTTTTTTAACAAAAGAATGACTTGCAGAACATTGTGTCTCACAGTAGAACATGATCCTGAGAGCACAAGCAACAGCCATAAGCTTCTCTTGCTTGGGGATTTTCTTCTACAAGTTCCAAATACTTCTTCCAATTTAATATACTGTATGGTATTGCATTTTCTCTGAACATTCATGATAGGATTTTTTTTTTAAAAAACCATAATTCACCATGCCAAGTGGTAAGTCCACTGTATTCTAATGTTTATCCTCATTTCAGTACAGTTGTCAGGAGGATTATCTGAATGTTTTGAACAGGTAGAGTGTTGCACAAAGATTGGGTTAATACTCCAGCTTCCAGCTAGGACATGTTGGGGCTATACGTGTTTAATTCTGTATTTAGTGAGTATGATAATGGCTCAACAAACTTTGTATTGCGTAAGTCTACTAATGTTTCCAGGAGAATTGGGTTCTAAATCAACAGCTGGCTTATTACTTTTAGTAAAAACATTTTTTCCAATTAAATTCTTTTAGAAGTAATTTCTTAGGACATTAACATGCTGTTTATGCTTTAGCACTTTTAGCTAGTCATTATACAAGGATCCACATATGAAGCTCTGAGGAATTACAGAGTGGTTAAGAATATATCCCAAAGGCTGTAGATATTAACTAAGGTTTCCTAAAACAACCCAGTTCTGCATTTTATACTTTTTTTCTCAATCTAAAAGTAAAAAAATAACCCTGATTCTAAGTGCAGTGTTCACGCACACAAAAAAAGTGCTGAACTATAGAAGTGAGCACAACAGTGCATTTATCTCTAAACAAAGCAAAACATCCACATGTAGCGCAAGCAGGTCTTCTTTCTTTTCTTTTCTAAGAGCTTGGCTTAAGCCAAAGAGGAACATGCTTTGAAGATATCAAAGCAGTAGTGAAAGTGAGATAGTCACTTTTGGAAATTGTATGTTAAGTATAGCTGATTCGTGGAATAATGATTCAGTACAGTACACTTGAATCATGACTCTTTCACAGATGGTTCCTGAGACCTCAGGGAAAGGAAAATGTTGAGGGTCTTTCCCCCACTGATAAACACAGAATTAAAACCCAGCTCTTTTGACATAACAATGAAACTATACTCAATGCAGCAGTTAGATATATTTGAAAAGTGGCACACTGATTGGCAAGTGATACAGAACATAAACCTAGTCACTTCTTATTCAAACTTTCCCTCCACACGGTGCAGTATGTGCACTAGAATGGAGAAGTAGTTGGATTTTCATTCAGAAACTTTTCAAGCAACCTTCCACAGTGTGGGGGTAACGCAAGACAAATGTAGGGTTCCACAAAGAACAAGCAAGCTCTAATAAGTCAAATACACCCATATTTAACAGCCCAATCCTATGCAGGGTTGGGCTGCTGTGCGGGGCCTATTATGACAGTGGAAGTGATTTCCACTGTCGTAAAATGGCTGCCGATGGAGCACACAGTGCTTGCTGCCAGACACTGCCATGCCCGCTGGACCAGGTGGGGGAAGGACTGGGGGCGAAACTGAGAGGGGAGAGGGACAGGGGCGGGGAGGCTGCGGGAGGGGGTGGATCTGGCGGCAATGGCACATGCCGAATCCTATCCCCTCTTTTTTGAAGCTCCCCGCCTCTTTCCTCTCAGACATACACTATCAAATGAGTTGAGTGTTATGTCCAAGGAGACTCATAGGCGGCCCCTGGACGTATAGGGAGCCAAGTCTTACACTATCAAATGAGTTGAGTGTTATGTCCAAGGAGACTCATAGGCGGCCCCTGGACGTATAGGGAGCCAAGTCTTACCATTTCTATCTGGTCAGGGAGGCTCTTGACGGAAACTCCTGCTACAATACGTCTACTGCCCAATTCCCAAGAAGAAAAAGAGGTAAACTTGGAACGTTACTTTCACTCAATCTTGCTATGATCTCAAAACAAACACAAAACATTTAATTATATATTTTTTTAGAACAGAGACTGTTATAACCGGCAACTATTTTGCAACTAGAGGTTAATACGGGTAATGCGGTCATAGTGAGGAGTGAAAAAAAGGTAGCGAGCCAGCCGATTTGAAACAGTACCGATTTATCCGGGTAGAATGAAGCAAAATACACCACGGACAAAAGACATGAATCAAACCCAAAAAACTGAACCGCTGAGGACCCGACGTTTCGTGTTTTAATCCAAACACATCTTCTGGGGGCTTCCCAAGGCTTAGTAGATGTTAACTGTCAAACGCCTCGTGCTGTTCGTTGTTATAACTGACGTAAACGCTGCGGAACTTTGAGCTCTCTTCTTGCAGGGTTGCTGATCCTGCAAAGAGCACCTGCCATAAACCTCATTCAGAGTCACTGTCAATCCGTATGTTTCTTGTCTTGTTTTCCAACGTGTGTTGATGTTCCGTTTTCTCCCTGTAATTTGTGAATTATGGGAAGCCAAATGCAATTGGCCATACTTAATTCCTGTTGCCTGTTCATCAGGGCATGGGGCATTCTTTGGCTGATAGCAAGAGCTTCCAGATTTTTTAAAATGTCTAATTTGCTTTCTGTTCCTAAGGAACGTGTGTCCTTGTAATGTATTGTGTGTCCTGTGGCCAGTGCGTGTTCCGCTGTCGCAGATAGTTGTGGCTGTTCTAGTTTTAACGCTCTTTCATGTTCCTTTAATCTTGTTGAAATTGACCGTTGAGTAAGGCCAATGTATTCTTTTTTGCAAGAACCACAAGGAATACAATAAATTCCAGGATTAGAGAGGGGCGGTCTTTTGTCCTTTGGGTTGTTAAGAAGTTGTCCAATTTTCTTCGTAGGTCTAAACACAGTTTTTATATTTCCTTGCTTAAGTACCCTAGCTATTTTATCTGTCACTCCCTTGATGAACGGCAAGAAGGTCCAAATTCTGTCTTTATTTTCATCTGTTGTTGTATTGTTACCTACATTCATACTGGTGGTACAGCTGATCCCTTTTCTTTCTCTTTGGATTTTAATCTGTTGTGCATTCCACCCTTTATATATTTGACTCTCAGGGTACCCATTGGATCTTAAAGTGTCAAATACTATTTGTTTTTCTTTGATTAGTGCATCTTGGTCGCAGATCTTTATAGCCCTATAAGCTAGAGTGTTTATTACCGCACACTTTTGTGCGGGATGATGATTTGACCCATAATTCAAATACCTTCCCGTGTTGGTTGGTTTCCTATACACCGTGTGACTAAGGGAAAGGTCCTCCTTCCTGGTCACCAAAACATCTAGAAAGGGTAGTGCTCCATTAACTTCTTTTTCTATGGTAAACTGTATTTCCTTGCAGAAACTATTCAGGTGTGCTAAGAAAACCTGTAATTCTGTTTCACCATGAGACCAAATACAAAAAATATCATCCACATAACGCCACCACACATCAGGTTTAAACTTAGCTGTTTGGAGGACTTGTTGTTCCAGATGTTCCATGTATAAATTCGCCACTAGGGGGCTCAGGGGGTTCCCCATTGCCACTCCATCTTTTTGTTCAAAATAAGTCCCTTCCCAAACAAAATAGGTTGACGTTAGGCAATGTTTAAACAATGGTACTAAGTCCCTGGGAATAGTGAGTTTTTCTATCAACATTTAATCAAACAGATTAAAATCCAAAGAGAAAGAAAAGGGATCAGCTGTACCACCAGTATGAATGTAGGTAACAATACAACAACAGATGAAAATAAAGACAGAATTTGGACCTTCTTGCCGTTCATCAAGGGAGTGACAGGTAAAATAGCTAGGGTACTTAAGCAAGGAAATATAAAAACTGTGTTTAGACCTACGAAGAAAATTGGACAACTTAACAACCCAAAGGACAAAAGACCGCCCCTCTCTAATCCTGGAATTTATTGTATTCCTTGTGGTTCTTGCAAAAAAGAATGCATTGGCCTTACTCAACGGTCAATTTCAACAAGATTAAAGGAACATGAAAGAGCGTTAAAACTAGAACAGCCACAACTATCTGCGACAGCGGAACACGCACTGGCCACAGGACACACAATACATTACAAGGACACACGTTCCTTAGGAACAGAAAGCAAATTAGACATTTTAAAAAATCTGGAAGCTCTTGCTATCAGCCAAAGAATGCCCCATGCCCTGATGAACAGGCAACAGGAATTAAGTATGGCCAATTGCATTTGGCTTCCCATAATTCACAAATTACAGGGAGAAAACGGAACATCAACACACGTTGGAAAACAAGACAAGAAACATACGGATTGACAGTGACTCTGAATGAGGTTTATTGCAGGTGCTCTTTGCAGGATCAGCAACCCTGCAAGAAGGGAGCTCAAAGTTCCGCAGCGTTTATGTCAGTTATAACAACGAACAGCACGAGGCGTTTGACAGTTAACATCTACTAAGCCTTGGGAAGCCCCCAGAAGATGTGTTTGGATTAAAACACGAAACGTCGGGTCCTCAGCGGTTCAGTTTTTTGGGTTTGATTCATGTCTTTTGTCCGTGGTGTATTTTGCTTCATTCTACCCGGATAAATCGGTACTGTTTCAAATCGGCTGGCTCGCTACCTTTTTTTCACTCCTCACTATGACCGCATTACCCGTATTAACCTCTAGTTGCAAAATTTAATTATATGTTTAAGATATGTTTAAGAACCAGTTAGAAGAGATGACATCTGAGAAGGATCATACAAAACAGCCACATGTATTTAAATAATCCCTTTATAGAACAAGTTTAATTTTAAAAAATAATGAATGGTAACAAGGAAAATTGTCAAGAGTAACATTATCCAATGCTGGTAACAAACCCCTTAAACACTCAGTTTTAGCCTAATGTTAGTCAGTTTAGTACTGTACTTTACAACCCAAAGCAAACAATGTATTTTAGCAGAAATATTCACTGCAATGTTGAGAAAAGGCTTCAAAACACAGCTAAAAAATTAGAACAGATGAAAGTGCAATTGTGAGATAAAGGAAATGGCTTACTCCTTTGCAGAGAACACTGTTATCTGTTTCAATTAAATGTAAGCGATTTGGAGGCATCAGCATTTGCACATTATAGCAAAATGAGGAGTATAAAGGAGGCCAAATGAAAAGAGTCAAGATAATCTCTTCACAGAAACACTTCACTCTAAAGTGATGTTACAAAAACCTCACACAAAAAGTTCATGAGAAAATCTCTTTCAACCTAGTTGTTTTGCTCTATTCAGTACCACGTCGTATAGGTCCTTGAAAATGAATAATTTGGAATTAAGACGACATCTTGGCTGAATCTGTACCAGAATTCTGTACCAGAATTCCAACAGTAGTTTCAGCCACGCTCCTACAAAAAACAAAATTACCTCATTTGGGCCTGTCTATGTGTCTAAAAACCACCACAATTGGTGATGAGCCGTTAAATTAACTGTTTTGCTCACTATCTTTGATGTCTCAAATTCTGGTATCTTTCAAGCCAGCGTGCACCCAAACACATTTGGGAATAAATATCAGGCTGACTTCTGGTCAGACTTCTAGTCTAATTTAATCAACACAACGGAGAGCCCACTTGTTCTACAACACTTTTATTCTACAAATGAAGTTGATTTCACTTGTCCCTCTGATTATATCTCTGTGCAAACAGCTGCTTCAGAGGAATAGGTCTCTGTAAAGCATTAGCGCTACTGGGGATAAACTATGCAAAGCAAGAAATTACGGATCAATTCTTGAATCTGTGAAAGCCATGATCTACTGGAGAGAAGTCTTCTCGGTTAGAGAGGCTAGAATGAATTGAGGTTTGAGCTGCAGCATTAGACTACTTAAAACCAGAGCAAATTGGCTGTATAAGAGAATAGTTGTTAATGCATCAAATAGTGAACACTTATTTACAGAGCTTAACAGAAATTTTCAAAGTTGAAACACAGGTAACTTATAGTTAAGAAAAAAACAAGCTGTAATTTATATATGTTAACAAATATTTGGATGTGCACTGTTAAAATTTATAGATAAGCCAAAATCATCCTCACCTTGGTATGCTTTCATCATGCAGCGCTTTAATACAATTGTTAACATAGGGGAGAGAGAACCTTGCCAATTAAACTTCCACAACAAAGAAAACCAAACTGGAGAGATTCTCGTTTACAGTGATTTTGGTTCAGGTTATACCTGCAAGTTTGGCAAATCCAATACTACAGGTGTGTGGACATTTGGTTTCTTTTTCTGAATAAATTACAGACCATCTAGCTAAAAATCCAACTGTTGGGAATATTCCAAAGGCAGTCACAGTAGTGATAAAGTCTTTGTTTCAGATGAGCACCTTATTCAGCCCCTGGTTTAGACCCTCTTTTCCTCAACTTTGTAAATTAAAAGGATTAAGGTCAGATTCTGGAGCCTAAAAAGGGAGAAACAGATCTTTATTCCGACTGGCTCAAACCTCTGTACCCCCTTAAACAGAATAAAGGATATCTTGCTTCAGTGTGAGGAGAGAAATACAATTCAGCACACTGGCTATCATCTAGGCTTACCATATCGCCGACTGGGACGCTCCGTTTTGCCCTTAAGGGGCGGGGGGAAGGGAGCCAGAGCAACGCTCTGGCTCCCTTCCCCCCGCCCCGCCCCTTAAGGGCAAAATGGAGCGTCACGGTCGGCGATATGGTAAGCCTACTATCATCCCAAGACAGCACCTGAACACGGAGCTGAGAACTAGCCAACTTGTACAAAGCTGAATCAGCTTGCCTCAGTCTTTACAAATGATATAGTGATATTAAATGCACTTTATCTGGAGTGCATCCCTTCCTCTGGAGAAAAAAACTGTGGATGATACCTTCTGATACTGCCACCTGCTGCTGCATAAAGCATGTATTAATTATCATTTCCAAGATTGAACACTGGCTGCAAGACTACTGAGAAGTTCCATAAACATCAGTGATACTTACTCCTACGTACACATGTTTAGGATTAGGGTGTAAGGCTGCTGTTATAAGTACATTCACATTCACGAGTCAATGAAAGCTACCAAGCTTGTATTCACTTAAACACAAACTGGAGTGCTAATAACCTTGGAGCTATATACCTGTCGTTCTTGGTTTGGTTTTAATGCTGATTCATTACTATTTTACAAGGCCTAGAAACCCATCAAAACAACTAATACAGTGATCTGTAAGTAGAGATCTTTCTTGCTTACACATATGATTGAAGTGTATACACCTGCCCTGTAGAGAGTGTTCACAATATAATAGAAATCTATCAGTAAAAGGCATAGAATTTGCCAATTTAGACCTCAGGCAAGTCTGTTGTAACAAGTAGGTCTCTGAAGTGCATGGTTGTGCTTAATGCCATACATAGAATGTGGATCCAATAAAATGTAGTTATTTATGCCTATGCTGCTTCTCATTTGCTAGTGAAGTATTTAACCCTTTGCAAATACTGTAGTTGCTCAGGATAATGAATGCAGAGAATATAGCTACAAAAGTAGCAAGATTTCTTCAAACAGAATAAACTGTTGCACATAAAAAATGGTGTCGGTCATATTTTAAAGTTCTAAGAGCTCACACTTCCGCTCATCTTTGGTTTGTAATCAAGATCTGACGAGTTTGAAGCCTTGTCCTGTGTCCAATACTGTGGGAAGAAACCAGATCATTTTTAACCTTTTCAAACACCTAAAGCAAGCCTTGCAGATCCAAAAGAGATTTAGACCACAGAACCATTTTGCCAGATGAACCAGTGGGTAGGTGATGCGGGGAAAGTACATCATCCAGTGTTTGGCAACATCGCTTTCAGATGGCAAATGTAAACTATAGTCACTCCACCTTTTGGACACTCCATAGGTAGCTTTCACTGTACGCCCCTTTTCAGACCACCGGATGTCACTGTCAGGGTTACAGTTGTATTCAACCCATTCTCTGGTAAAGTCACCAAGGTGTGGAGGGTCTTCTACATCAATGTCTACCACTTTGGCCAGTTCTGCTCCCTGAATTGCAATATATAGGTCCCCGACTTTCCTCACTTCTTTAACCCAAGGCTGAGAGTTCTCACAGTCTAACAGGATAATAAGCCGTGAACAAAAGGAGCCATTCTTCTCTCTCCACCATTCTAGAATAGTGTCAAGCCGTAATGCATCACCACCTGTGGGGAAACCAGAAATGCAACTGTTGCAGATGATTAAACATTCATATTTTATAGGCCAGTCAGTGTTGGTATTAAAAAGTCATTTTTGCCCCAACCGAAATGTCTTATGGAGTCTGGCAGGCGACATCAGGTTAGATATCAAGATATTTTTTGAAACATACTGAATTTCTACAATGCTCTCATGTTCAGATCACTCTCCAGATGGGTTCTTGCAAATACATTTGCTGGACTGAGGTTGGGCATGCAACTGCTGCCTGGACAGCACAAGCTGACAATAATCACTCGTCAGTTCGTGAGGCAGAGTCTGAAAATCCCATCTTCATACGTTATCAAGTGCTGACCATGGTTGGGACATTGGTGTATATAGCCAACTGTTGTGCACAAGTTTCTCTAAATCAATGTTCTTAAAAAGCACATAGGTCTCATTCAGACATCACATGAAAATATGGTTTAATCATGGTTTAGTGTGCAATGATTGCGAGACTCAGGTTCACATGCTCTCCCCTCTCTTTCCTATATAAGGGGAGGAAGTCTTCAGTTTCTGGTTCAGAAGAAGCCAGAATTCACTGAGAAATCCAGCAAATCCTGGCTTTTTCTAAACTACAAACGGAAGTTGAAAGCATCCTCCTCTCATGTGCAAAGGAGAGGAGGGAACATGTGAGCCAAAGGCCATGATTAAACCACAGATTTGTGCAACAGCAGCATTGGTCCATAGTAAAAGGCACTCGGGAACCATTTTAAAGGCAACTCCTGTGCAATTTTTTTTAATTCCTTGCAAATGTTTAGAATGTATTTCAATGGTGCAGGATCAATGTACTAAAATGGGCAACTACTTCTCAGTCTCCATATTCTTGCTTGGAATTTCCATTTTAGTTCTAAAAGAAGCAGCATTCTGCATAACCAGAACTGAAGTGGCTATCCCCATGGATGCAGCTGACTTTAATGAGAAGAATAGATGTTGTTCTAGGGCAGTGCAGTGGTTCCCAAACTTTTTTGACCAGTGGCTCCCTTAAACTTCTGGGCCATTAGCAGCGGCTCCCCATTAGGACTACAATCCTATACATTGTATAGGGTGGCGGGTTTTTCGTGAGGATTCCGTGGCTCCCCTGGCTGGTTTCCACGTTTCCCTAGGGAGTCACGGCTCACAGTTTGGGAACCACTGCTCTAGGGCTTTCACCAATTCTTTTAAGAATCAGGAAAAAACCCAACCTATAACCTCTTTTGTGGCCCTGGTACAACGTTCAAACTAGTAGATACTTCCAACAATTTTGTACTGATACGGGTAAAGATGCCATGAATTAAAAATCTGTTCTTTATTGTTCTTACAACCGCAGCGGGTCTCCTGAAAGGCAGACGCTGCGGAGCATAAACATAAAAAACCAAGAAAATTCCCAACGTTTCGGTCCTAAACTAGGACCCTCTTCCTGGGGAAAAAATCCACAAAAGATTTGATGATATCGTCCTTGGTTGACTTCTATCAGCCTTCTAGGATTTAAGCCCAGAAGTCAACCAAGGACGATATCATCAAATCTTTTGTGGATTTTTTCCCCAGGAAGAGGGTCCTAGTTTAGGACCGAAACGTTGGGAATTTTCTTGGTTTTTTATGTTTATGCTCCGCAGCGTCTGCCTTTCAGGAGACCCGCTGCGGTTGTAAGAACAATAAAGAACAGATTTTTAATTCATGGCATCTTTACCCGTATCAGTACAAAATTGTTGGATAATCGCAGGCCATGAAAGCTTTAGAAAGAGATAGTAGATACTTTATTATTTAAATGCTCCACAGGGTGCTAGTGCAGCCAAACATATCACAATGTTTAGGATTTCAATTATTTAACTACAGTGGTTGGAAACAAAAGAAATGGCAAATTTCTTTCTGTTTTTGACACATGACACTGCCTTATATGAAATTAGATCACTGGTGGATCTAACACAGTACTGCCTGACTGAAACCAGTTCTCCAGGGTTTCAGTTAGGTGTCTTTCCTAGCCCTACCCTGAGATAACAGGGATTGAACTTGGGAGCTTTCTGCATACAAACTCTGTCCCCCACCACTGAGCTATGGTCTTTCCGGCTCCTTTGATCTCAAGACTTGAGATCCACAAAGAAGAATATTTCCAAATTGTTAAGACTCTGGGATAGCAGAATTGCAGTACCATAATCTCTTCCCAGTCCTGGAAAAAAAATGCTGCCAACTCAACGTAGTGGTGCTTTGGAGCCCAATTAAGGAGACTGAATGCCTGATAAGCACATGCATTCCCCCCCCCCCAAAAAAAAATGACTTCCTGTGAGCAGAATCTTCACAAGAGAGAAAAATGTGGGCACAGTTTTAACAGTGTGTCACCACTTCCACCACTTTTGATCCATCCAGTTTGCTGTACTTCTAAGGAGGACACAATCTTGTGCAGGCACATTTTCTGGAGCAGCAGTTAAGCAGACAGTTCCAATAATAAAGGCAAAGTTTTAATGCCCAAACCTTGCTTCTACATTCAATCAATAAGCATGACTTCCCAAACTGTTTTGCTGCTCATGGTTTATGTATGACTACTTAGCAGTTTATTTTACAAACCACTGTGAAACTACTAAGCTTCCGACAATGAAATAACCTAATTAGACAACTCAAACACAGTAAACCTCCCTTAAATATGTTATTATTACAGCCCACAGACTATTTTGCCATGCTACCCAGAATCAGTCTGCAGAGGATCCTTTTCCCCCTTCATATTGGAATACTAACTGAATATTCATATTTTCGCTGTTGCCATCTCCTCTAATGTTCTCCAGAGTTCAGAGAATATTGCAGATTACTGGATTGAATCCAAAGAGCTATTTATGCACACAGAGTTCTCTCATCCCTTTCTTCCTGCAGCCCCAAGTATCCCCGGAAGAGTTGGGGGATGCTATGGAACACCACGTGTTGCAATGTGTGTGTGTGTGGGGGAGCAGATAGAAGGGCAGAGGAAATTGGCAACGGCTTGCAGGCTGGGCACTTAGAACACAGAATCTAATCTGTCACAAAACATCACCATCTGATCAACAATGCATACTTGTGTTTTCAGACTGATATTCTGGTTAGTCCTGCATTTTGAATGCAAACGACAACAGTACAGTTTCGATCATGAAAGCTAAACAAAGTGATAAAAAGCAATAAGTGACTAATGTCCCATTCCTTCTTGTGGCTGTGCCCTATTTTCTTCAACGCAAATATTCTGAAGTGCTTATATGCATGTTTTCCAGGTGACACCCTCAGGGAACCTCCTTCTGCTCCTTTGTCATCACTTTCAATAGAATCATTTTGAATGTTGTGTCTTTTCAGACAACAGCAGCAGAATGCAGTGCTATAATGAAACTGTCGTAATAATCTTGTGCTCCCTCACATTTTCCAGCACTAACTACAGTATTAATAGACACCAGCTTAGATTCTTCACTTATATCAGTGTAGTCCTATTTAGTTTAATATACCTGCAAATGACAAAACAGCTTGAAACTGGAACACACCAATGATGCAATATGAAAGCACAGCAAAGAACATACTTCACACAGTGTTGCATACACAAGCTTGGCTTGGTAGGGGAGGCCCCAGCTGATTTGCCACCAAAACGTGGCAAAATTCTGCTGCCCCATCTCCTACTGCATGTGTGTATGTGCGTGCACATGCACGCACATACACGCGCAAGCTCACATGTGCGCACACACCTTAATTTTTTCCCCATTTCCACTGCAACCTCCAATCTAGCCAATCCCTGCCCAGGTCAGGAGAGGAGTACGGGCAGAGACAACAACAGCAGGATACCTCCTACCTAAGCCAGGAGAGACAAGCGGCTGGCAGTAGCATCTCCCCCTTCCCCACCAGAAAAAGGTGGCAGCATGGTCCAATCTCTACCCTGCAAGGAGGCGATGGCAACATGGCTGGATCCCCGAGTCGGGAGGCGAGGCAAGGGGAGGTGTAGGCAACCTCCTTCCAGCTCTGCTACCACAAGCTTTGGCAGCAGCACTGGAGGGAGGGAAGCCCACTTTGTCCCACGCTAATGTTCCTTCTTGCCTGCCACTGCCTCCACCTTTGCTTTGTGTTTTCAAAGAGAGTGGCACAGCGACCAAGAAAAGAACAGCTGGAGAATCACTGCTCCCTTCCAAAAAATGAATTTCTTTTCCATTTTTGGGAAGCGAGGTGGTGTTTCTTCCAACTTCCTTTTTCCAGTCACTTTGATGATTTTTTTGAAGATACAGAGTGGCAGAGCAAAGACAGAGGCAGGTAAGCAGACCTAAGGTGAGGCACAAAGAAGAACCTTCTGGCTAAACAGCTTACACAATCACATTTCCAAAGGAAAATAATGGGAAACACTGTGGGAAACAGGATGCTGGACTAGACAGGCCTTTGGGGTGATTCAGCAGCATTCTTCTTCGGTTCTTAGACTGAGATCCTATGCTTACTTATTTGAAAGTTAAGTCCCACTGAACTGTGTGGGGAATTATTTCTGAGTAAATATTTTGGGGCAACATTTGTTCCAAATTTATGAAACATTATTTATGAAACATTAATACTTTGGGTAACGCTCTCTCTATATTTATTAATTTTTCTCCAATTATGTAGGGGAGGCTAATAAACCTTTGCCCTCCCAACCAGGTGACAGGAGCAGTTTTTATTCATACAGCATTATAGATTCAATCATGTATCAGATTTAAATAATACTAAATCAATTCCTAAGCATTTAAAAAAATCACAATGCTGTGATGCTACATAAATACAAGCACATCTGAGAAGCCTCAACTGCCTGTTACCTGCAAGGGCCCATTCTCCAGTGCTGTGAGAGTGGCCACTGTAATACAACACGTAGGTATCATGTCTGGGGCCATCCGGTGTCCGAAGTTCCAGAAAAGATTTCAGTTTAGAATGAAGAGTATCAAAAGCAAGCCCACTTGTAGAGTAGTCACAGCCATATGTCTCAATCATGTGATATGCAAAGAACCGTTGTATGGAATTAAGCATCCCGGTTGATCTTAAATTGAGCTCTTGTACATGCTCAGGTGGAAGCAACGTTGGCTGGCCGTCAGGACTAGAAATGGGAAAAGGAGATGTTACAATCGAAATGTTTTTGCCATTAATGGAACTTCTTGCTTTGCGATAAACTTTGTTCAGTACCCAAAGTTGAATCTTGAACTCTTTTGCAACTCTACTGCCTATTAGATTTTAAATCTGAAAGTTCAATTACAAACGTCTGGAAACACTCTCTGAAAACTGCTAGGTAGGTCTCTGTGGCTTATGGGTTACATATGCAATAAATAGAGCTTCCAATAAAGGCCTAGTTCTAAAGAAGGTGACAGACCGTGTCTGGATTATACCACTTCAGACTGCTGTTGGGGCTCACATGAATGAATGTTCCTCCACTTGGAAACCTAAATGTCAGGAAGAAGGCAACCTTGAAGTTCAAAAGATAACTAGGATATAATTAGCATGGGGGCCTAGAAGCATTTTAGGTGTATTGTATTATGGTCTAGAAGAAGAAATTACCCATCATTTTTATCTACCTAACTAGCTATTTGGCACATCCTTAATCTAGAGCAGGGGTGGCCAACCTTCCACCATTAGGGCTACTGTGTTCTTAAGAGTTGTGTAGAAGACAGAATCTTGGCAGCTGCAAGTGCTAATGGTGCTGCTAAAGCAGCTGCACCTGCTGACATGCCTTCCCCTATGCAACCATTTAAAGTGCCAGCATTCATGTTGAAAGGTTGGCCACCACTGATCTAGAGAGAAGTTCAGGAGGTGATCATCTATTTCCTGTGCCACAATCTTGAGCTCCTTGAGCCACAACCTTGAGCAAAACGTTAAGCATCTGTAGCACTAATGGTTGCTGTTCTTCATCTCCTTTCGAAATGCAGAATTGTAAATCAGAAGGAAGTCCCCGAATGCAGTTTCCAAGAAACTTCATATGTCCTTTTTACTTCAATGCAGAAATAGTACATAGTGCTTAAAACAACAACACACAGAAACCTACAAAAAACATATGCCAAAATGTTACATGACTTTTGTGACTTTACTACCAGACTCTGAATTTCACTATTCAAGAACAAACTGATTAGAAAAATGAAAACATACACAGCGCAATCCTATCCAACTTACACCACCGGTGTAACCAGCGGTGCAGCAAGAACGGGAGGCCCCAGAATGGAAAGGGGATTCAAATCCCCTCCAAAGGGGGATTCAAAGGGGATTTAAATCTCCCCTCCCCTCCAAAGACTCCCACCCTGCCCTCCCCCACTGGTTACACTGGTGGTGTAAGCTGGATAGGATTGCGCTGTTAGTTACACAGGCATTGGATTGACAGGACTGTGTTCAGTTTCAAAAACCTAAGATCTAATTCTTTAGTCGATAAACAATAAATTTATTTATTTATTTATAGAATTTATACCCCACCTTTCTCCCACAAGGGCAACCAAGGCGGCAACCAAGAAAAGAATAATTAAGAGCAGTGTAGGCACTAGAAAGTCAAAAGAAACAGAAAGGAAACATTCTATCAAATTATACTATAAAGGGAAGTTTGGCAAGCATTTTTAAACCCTAGCAATAATTGCTTTAGTGGGATGCTGTGTTTGTACAGTTTCTGCAGTACTGTAGAAATACTGATGACAACCAGTTGTTTTACTGCAGCTAGCACTAAAATCTGCCATACTGCTACTCCCTGCTAACTGGGCAAGGTGGCACTTTTTCAATTGGTGCTCCTTGTATATTTAGCAGGGGCAGAGTAACTGTCCCTCTTCACTCCAGCACCGTGTTACTTCTAGTGGCTGCTTGCTGGTGTTCTTCTGCACCTTTTTAGATTGTGAGTCCTTTTGGGACAGGGAGCCATTTGATTTTGTCTATAAACCGCGTTGAAAAGCGGAACTGTACATAAAGTACTCATAACGATAATAATACTGAAATGGACATGCCATTATAAAGTGCACAAAGTTCTTTAAGACCGATTAATTTGCTAGAAAGGAATGGAATGCCACAAAATAATGCAGAGAAATACACACTCCAAGTGACTTGTTACAACTTTCTAGAATGCACGCTAAATGCAAAAGGGTTTTTAATTAGTCTTTTAATCTCTAAAACCAAAAACATGTCTTGATGTAGAGTCATCTACTACTGAGTTATCATTCCACTAGCTCTACAGAAGAATCCAATCACTGAACGAGACAGTCACAACTTCAACATGCACAGCTTCAACATGCTCCCTTCAAGACAACAAGGTGGTATTAGTTAACAGGGAGAGTTTCAGCTACCGTATTGTCCTGAGTATAAGACACACCTGATTATAAGTCGCACCCTTAAAGTTTGGTGCTATTAAAAAACTTTAATTAAATCACTGGCATTAAATATATGCCAGTGATTTAAATGAACAGTGCAATCCTGTGCATGTCTACTTAGAAGCAAGTTCCACTGTTTTCAATGGAGCTTACTCTCAGGAAGGTGTGCACAGGATTGCAGCCTAAACCATTCATTGCCTGAGGAGGGGGGATGAAAGTGTATGTGCTCTTGCTTTATGAGAATATACAAAACCCAGCAGAGCAGAGAACGAAAATTAACAACTTATTGCAGCCTGGAAAGGGTTACAGCCTGTAGGGGAGGGGTGTGTGTGTGTCCTCTTGTTTTTACAAAGAAAAGAGCAGAGAACGTGATTATTGGGTGATTATCTATCGCTGCTGACTGAGACACGCACCTGCTTTTCAGCTCCGTTTGCAAATCTCCTTCTCTCAGAGAAGGAGCCCACTGCATCTCGGAGCTGCAAAACCCGATTTGCAAACGGAGCTGAAAAGCAGGCGCGTGTCTCAGTCAGCAGCGATAGATAATCACCCAATAATCACTTCAATTAGCTGCTTTGAAGATAACACGTCTCCTCTTAGCCTCGGCTTCTTCCAGCAATGTCTCACACTGTTCTCACCATTTTATTTTATATTTTTGCAATGGTTAAAAAAGTTAAATTAGGGGGGGGAGAGTGCGTTTTATACTTGGGACAATACGGTATATCAAAACTGGACAGATGTGCTACCAGACAGTCAGTTTAAATGGCATGGGGTTACTGTGTCTTCCATGCATGCTACAAGGGAGGAGGAATAACTGCAAAGGGAGAAAGCTCATACAACTCGATCTGACAAGAAAGACAGAAATATACAACTAGAGTTCTAACAACTTGTGCATATCTACATTAATTGTTAAATTGTGAGGCATTTATGATAATCATACCTGCAAAAATTGGTAGGAATCACAACTGCATAGCCAACACATGTTCCTCCCAAACAGTTCCCAAGTTCATGAAATAATCCATGAGCCATGGATTCAAGAGGCAAGACAATCAGAAACACACTCATGAAGATCCCATTGGACTTCTACAAAGAAAGAGACATATTTTTATATACGGTGGTAGTTTGTAAACTTAAAAAATATCCCTTATTTGAAAACATTCCTCAAGAAAGCAGGTCTTTCTAAAGTGCTTAGGTGATCTAGTTAACATTGTTGTAGGGTAGTAATTTCTGTAATACATATACAGTATTACAGAATATATACATTAGAATATGCCACACTCTCTCCATGTGTGGTCCTGTTTTTCTGAAGGAAGGAACAAGCTTTACTTTTTCAATCTAGATAAACAATTTTTATATAAACAGATAAAATTGTTTATTGTGATTGAAAAAGTAAAGCTCGTTCTTTCCTTCAGAAAAACAGGACCAAACATGGTGAGTGGGAGCTGATACTAATATTAGGTTTAGTTCAATGTAAAAAATACATAGAAAATGTGAAATGACTTTTACAAGGATCATCTACTGGTTGTTTTCTGGCATGTTAAATGTATCTTAACTCTCCTGAAGTCAAATATATCAAAGTGTACAAAAGCCAGCTCCCAAGATTATTATATTCTTGCACAGCAATTTTCAACTAGTGTGCCGTGACACATTGGTGAGCTGCAGGAGTTTGGGGGAGGGTCATTCATTAGTGTGGGCACTGGAGGATGTGAGCCCCCCCCACTGGCAGCGTGGTATGCCTTGTCAATTGTAAAAAACAAACAAACACCTGATGGTGTGCCTTGACAATTTTAGGGTTTATCAGCAGGGATGTGGATCAAGTCTCTGACTCCAAGTCTCAAGTCAAGTCCCAAATCTCTGGGTCCAAGTCTCAAGTCAAGTCCCAAGGCTTTGCCCCCAAGTCCCGAGTCTTTGGTTGTGAGTTGCGAGTCCCTATCTATTTAATGGAGGAAATAAATTTTATTCAGGTTTAAACCCGACTTGTAGTAAAAGGCTCCAAGTCTTGAGTCGAGTCTTTAGAGTCTTTTACAATCGCCGAGTCAAGTCTGAGTCAAGTCACTGACGTGACTTGAGTCCGAGTCAATAGACTCAAGTCTACAGCACTGCTTATCAGTGTGCCGTGAGATGAAAAAGGTTGAAAATCGCTATTCTAGCATCACACCAACTGAATCCAGAATTGGGATATCCAGACAGGTTAAGCTCAAGTTGCAGATATTCACACTGAGTTCTATCATGCATAATTTACACAGGCTGTAATCTGGGACCCAAGGGGCAGGTATAGTGACTGTCTAAAGGCTGCCATTCACTCCTATGGGAAAAATAAAGGGCTAAACTTGAAGACAATGCTTCAGTGGGTGCAAATGTAAACACCAGACCTAGCAGTAGGCCATCCAATGTCTACTAACAGGTTCCGCGTACAATGTGGAGGCAAGGTACAAAGAGATGGACTACCCAATTGAGAGAGGGTTCTGCAATATAAGGCCATCTCTCCCTTCCCCACATACATACATTCTGCTAGTTATAACAGGCATTTTGAAATGTGCTTCGGTATTTGTTGCCATAGCTCATCGGTTCTCAAACTGGTGGGTCACGACCCACCAGGAGAACTGGATGCCGGCATGGTGGGGTGGCGGCAATCCCCTGGATTCTCCACCTCACGGGGAGAACTTTGAAAATCAATGTCATAGCTCATTATAGCCTGCTTGCATATGCTAGCAATGTAACTAGCTTCCAAACAAACAGAGATTGTGATTTTTCTTTTAATGTAGCATCTAGCCTGGAGTAACATCACCCAATATCTTCAAATTGGCAAAACTCTATCACTCTTATAAATTGCTGCAGAACGAAACAAAGTCTCTAATGCAAATAATTTGTTTGATGTGGTCAATGACTAAACAGTACATATCTGGTTTGATACACAGTCCCTCCTCCCACATATTACACGCAACAGAGGAAGATGTACATGTACTACTAGAGCATACCTGCCAACATACAGCACCCAAAACTGTTGTCGCAAGAAGGCTGAAAAATACAAGTTGCTCTGAAATTAAACAAAAATGACGCATTCCTTTAGATGCCATAACTCTGTCAAGGCTGTTGTTATCTGCCCTGTGTGTATAATAGATTCTGTGGCAATCATTTAATTTTGTGTGAAATCCCCAGAGAGTTATAATAAAAATTATGTGGCAGACCATCCAGAAAATTCCAAAAATGGAAAAGCCCGGTATCACGAAATACCAGAGTTTGAAATCGCTTAGTTTCAGGGCTGATAGAATGAAAAAAATGAATTCAATCAGCCCGACAAACATGACTGAAAATCTTCGACAGACTCTACCACGATACAAGTAAGGTTTCCATCGTTCGGTAACTGAAAGTCCACTGAAATAAACATCAAGAAGAGGGTCCGTTATTAAACAGCTAAAAAAACATCCTAAGGCGAATGGATTGGTGGGTATCTCTAGGGATGGGAAAAAAAATAAACCAGCAAGGACTCCAAAGATTACCAAATTTGGAATTGCCAGGAAAGACTTCATCCGCAAGTCAATAATCAGCATTGCCAAAGCCACAACCAAGAAGATAATACTCATGGATTTTTGTATTAGCATAGTTGTGCTGGCAATTGCAAATCCAACCAGCTCCAGAAATTCAACTGTCGTCAATAAAGTCGGTCGATGAAGGACGCAGCCACATATCCTCTGCACCAGAGCATACAATATCCTTATAATTATTGAGGAAAGCAGCAAGTATTTGGTTGCTTCTTCTTTTACATCATTTTTAAACAAAGCATTATCACGAAAACAGAGAAGGCCAAGTAAAAATCCAAACCAAAGATTAGAAAGACTTAAATTTGCTGCTTCCATTGAAAAATAGTAATAAAGTATACTGGCAATCCCAAGAACAAAAAGGCCCAGGATAAAGATTACGAGTATTAATGGATCTGCAGTCTTCTCCCACCTGACATAAAGACCCATGCCTATGGCAACCAATAAATTAATTCTGGCTAAATAGCCCAGGTATCGGATAGTGGAATGCATGTTCACTTCTCGGTTTGCTTCTTCCAATCTTGTCATTGCCGCATAGAGACAGTGGCTAACACAGTAACGCAGTGATCTACACATGTAAGCTGACTGGAAGGGATTGTATCTGCTTCACAGAAAACAACTTTCGTCCAAAAAGGCGACGCAAAAGTGGCCGTTCACAGTATTGCTTCATCGATAACAGCCAGAAATGACTGAAGTTCTGGAAGAACAAACACAATGTTAATTTAAGTTATGCCTTTGAAATCAGTGTAGAGATAAGATACAGCAGAGAGCATCTCTAGCTTTCTTGCTCTGGAAGAAGAGACTCTTGCTCCAGACACGGTGGGACTTACTTATGAATAGATATGCAAAAGTTTGCACGGCCAGTCAGTCAATCACATAAATCTGAGTGGACTAATACTCATATGACTGACTAACCATGCAACCCTAGTTGTATAAATTTGCATATAAACTAAAGAGATATGAAACAAAAAGCATATTGTTTTTTAAAATCTGAGATTATGATGATATGTGCAGCAACAGGCGTTAGCTTGAGAGAGCCATTCCCTCTTATGCGAGCGAGCAGGGAGGATGCCGCTTTAGATAGTACAGTACTTGCCATCTGTAGTTTTTATAAGTACCTATAAACTTTATAAGTTTTTAAGTACTTGCATTAAAAAATACTTTAAGAAACTGCTTGATTAATCAGTGTATCTTAAACTGATCAAAATATTAAAAATGCATCATTCTAACAGATCAATTAGATCAATTAGATCAGATGCCTGAAGAACTGCAGGACAGCAGTTCAAGACGGCCGGAAGTCTGTCGGAGAGCTGCTGGCATGCCGAGCTGATAAACTGTGGAGCCTCTGTAGGGGAGTGGAGCTGCAAGCCTGTCTCAGCTGAAGCGTGCTGAGGCGAACGTCAGAGAGAGAGAGAGAGAGAGAGAGAGAGAGAGCGAGCGCTGAATTGCGAAAGTAACATCTTGAATGAAGGGTTCTATGAAAGATTAGAACGTTATTATATTGTAAAAACCCTTTGGGGTTTAGAACAGCCTGCCCATGTACACCGCCTTGAATAAAGTCGGAGGAGAAATCCAATGACCAGAAAGGCGGTATATAAATACTGTATATTATATTATTAAACATTGTAGCCTCAGTAAATAAAAAAGCATGCTTACATAATATAAATATAACCAGGTATGTTATATTCCAATTTTTCAGGTGATTAGTGTTGGTAAGAAAGTAGAGATCTTTAGATCTTTAAACATACCAAAGGAGTTCATTGCCAGCTTTTATTTAGATCTTAAACCTACAAAAAATTGTATTTAAACTTTACAGCAATATGAAGTTTAAGGGCCAAGTTGATTCGCTCACTGAAACTGGTAGGAGTAGCAACCCAGCAGCATTATGGCAACTGCCACACCTGTGAGTGACCTGTAGACTTTTAGTAAACAAGAAACACATTTCTGGTATGTTTTGACAATTGCCATGAAGTTTATCCCATTATTGTTCCATTATTAATAGTGTATTATGTTATTCATTTCAGTTTTAACTGAATTTCAAAAGAATACTTGTACTAATGGCAACAGTAAGAAGCCCCTCTGAAACAATGCTTACCTCCATTTATTGGGGATAAGATAAAAACTTGTTTCTGGTTCTCTTCCTTATATATTGTTTCCAAAACCAAAAAAAGAGTCTCCAAGGATATATGTTAGATGTGATTTGTTACCTCTAATCTCTTGCAAAAAAGAAGTCTGTTAAACTAAGAGATGATGAAAGAAGTGCCATTCCCTGAAAAAACAACAGGAAGTGCCATAACAAAGCAATCCTGCTTTTAAACTTCAATGAGTATTTCTGATCACATAAGGAGTCGCTTACAAAGTATCTCGTTTATTCCTATATTATTATTATTATTACTATTATTAATAATCACTGCTGCTGCTCTCTAAACCTGAAGTCGACACGTAGCTTTATTACGTCACTGATTCAATTTGGGAAACCGTATTGCCTTTTTAAGCAGGCAATGCAGTATGAGCCAAGGGTGCAAGAGGCGAGGGGGTAGCAGCCTGGAATTTGTCCTCCTGCGTGCCGATGGGGGAGGATCCGCGTCTCTGATTGGCTCATCGACTGCCCCCAAAAGAGGGCGCGAGCTCACCTCATCGACTCCGCGTTCTCTCTTTTCAAAGGCATCTTTTAAGTCCTGTCTCCTGCCAGCACCGGCGGCGCACATGAGCAGTCAGACCGAGGAAGGAGAAGATGCGGGCACGAGACGAGGAAGATACGGCCGGGGGTGGTGCGGGACGTGCTCTTGGAAGAGGCGGCAGGGCTGAAGACCCCGCCACTCGCCTTGAGCTGAGCAAACACCTCGCTTGGTGCTGATAGAAACTGCGAAAGGGAGGGAGGCCGCAGCCTCTGGACTGGCTGCCTCCCCTTCACCTCGCCTCGCCTCAGCTCCCCTTTGCAATTAAGCGCCAAGCCGCTTGGGTTCTGATGGCTCACATTTGGCGGGTTCGCCCCCTCCCCACTCTCACGCCACTTTCCTCCAAACTCACCGTGCCCCGCTTGAGCTAAAAAAGTTCCCCTCTCGCCGCCATTTTAGTACATCCTCCTCAGTGTGGCGGTACGGGGAGCGCAAGGGCTCAAACAGCGCGAAGCTGGGTGCCTTGAGGGCGGGGGCTCGATCGACTGCCCCGCCGTAGCAGCAGAGCCCAGGGCGGCCGGGCCCCCGAGTGGTGCTCCGTTGCGCGAGTCGTCCGTTTCCTCACGGCAGCGCTGCTCTTCAGACAGGCGCGACTTCAAGAAGAACGCAAGGCAGAAAGCTGCGGACACGCCCGCTTTAGGAACTCTGATAATTTGTTTTTAAAAAACTACACTTCCCTGTTCCCAGAAGCAACACAAACAGGAGTGGATGAGTATTTCTGCCCGGCCCACAAATGTACACACTTGGCTCCTGTTGCGCATATACACCCGTGGGCAAAAATGCCTGATTGAAGCACGTCTCCGGTCTGAATGAAGGAAGCGGACTTCCCGCAGCACCTCTAGCCCCTCTGCAGGAAGGGGGTGTGGGTGGGCCGTGTGCGTTTCGAACTTGCCAGGCCAGGCTTCCCGCAAAGCTGACGATGACTGAACATATACAGAATTCCTTTCAACTAAGGAAAGCAAAGGGGGCTGTTTTTAAAAAGCCCTGAAGACGGAGGAAAAAAAAATCTCTTTTAGGAAGGCTTTACTAGTTAGTGCAGAGTCAGTCGCTAGGTAGCAGTAGCAGCGCCAGGGAAAAGGGGCGCAAAGTGTGTTTGGGAAGAGAGTTTATCCCTCACATTGGAGATCTGAAAGGAAAGCCATGCATTTCACACTAGTGGTTCCATTCTAAATGTAAATGCTAGTGGCCTCATGGGGAACTGCTTTATAGAATCCTAGAATGTGAAGAGTTGGAAGGTCATCTAGTCCACAACTACAGTATCCTTGACAGATAGGCATCCAGCCTCAGCTCGCTTGAAAATCTCACATGAGGGCGAGCCCACAACTGTACAAGGCAGTCTGTTCCAGTGCTGAACAGCATAAATTACACACACAGCCCAACAAGGATTTTTTTCTGCTGTTTCGGAAGTTAGGTCTAACAGTTTTGCCCTATCAGCTCTAGTTTTGGAGATACACATAGCCACAGATATGCTGATTTAAGCAGCTTCCTCACAAAGAAGCCATGACAACTTCCTCACAAGGGAGCTGCTTGAATCAGCATATAAAAAGGTGGCTATGTGCCATATCTCCAAAACTAGAGTTGATAGAGCAAAATTGATGCCATTTTTGGAATCGGGGCCTCAAGAATATAACTTTTAAGGCACCAAATGTGGGGTTCTATATATACCCACATCTGTATCTTCTGTGGTTATTACAGAAATGCAGCAAAGGGGGGTAACCAATGTGCATTGCTGGTATTCTACGAATATGCAGATGACAGGCAGTAACAGAGGTCAAAACAAAACCTCTTGCCATCTACCTTTTCTACACCACAGTGGTTGAAAGGCCTATGTACACAGCCTCATTTGTGTCAACTTAGCAAAAGCAACAGATCACCACATGCTAGCAAAGCATGTATCCATCCACATCCCAGGCAACTCCCCTTCACAAACAGTACACAGTCAGCCATGTTTACTTGGAAATAAGCCCCATTAATTTCAATTGCAGTTGCTTTCTCATAAAGGACGACTAAGACATAGCCAACTTGATCCTATGTTTGGTCCTACTATGTTAAGTGGGACTGACTTATTTCTAAATAATTGTGTGTTAGAAACAGAACATACAGCTCCCTGGGAATGCCATAGATCTATAACATGAGCAATGGAAAGTGTTGGTTCTATGAGCGGGCAATTTTGTACGCATGTACTGAAATTGTGAAAGCTCAATATATTTTTTTTGAGATAGCATTTATGTAATCTTGCATATTCATTTACCTCTGGAGTAGATAGGTATTACACTCTTTTTTTAATACTGAATAATATTTAGTTTTTTGTCTACTCATTGCTGCTACCCATGCATATGAACAACAGGGGAAGTCACATATCACCTTCCAAAAAGTAAATGAAAAGATGACTACTCTGGTTGTGTTCTTATATTAACACCTGCAAGCACATGGGATGAAACAGTCTACATCAACACCACACTCAGGAAATTGTTTGTACTTTTTTTCTTTTAATGTTTTCACAGAACGTAATGAAACAAAAAATACAAAATTTGGTGGTATGCTTTTTTTCCTTGCGTGGACCCGAATGTCTTCATTGTCACAGTTATCTACCTAGGATCTTGAGTTGTCCAGATCTACACACTATTTTGAAAGCTGCATTTCTAGAAAGACCCCAGAACTCTCTCCTATGAAGCATAGCAAGAAGTCACTTTAAAGACATTGTACCCACACATTTTAGTTCCAGAGTGATTTTTCAGAAAAGGTATCTAACATTTAGGGTAGTAGAAAAAGCAAGTTGCTGTTCTAGAGAAGGTCCCACAACACTTTCACCAAGCCATCACATACTACTGGCCACCTTACAAGTTTTAAACTATTTCATCTACATACATCAGAACCTGGATTCCAGCATCTGCTCATCTGAATGAAAGGAAAAATAAAGTGACATTAACATACATAATATAACATAACTGCATCTACGCTAGGGAATCTTAGGAACTTCCACTATTAACAGCAGCACATCATCATGCACATTTGGGAGAAGTAAACTGTGTATTTTGTAATGAGACAAAAGGTAGCACCAGCACATAAGTCTACCCAATAGTGCCAAGAAGCAAATTTATGACATTTAGTAAAAGTGACTCTTTTGTATTCAGTGTAGGAAAGCACCACCTGCCTTTTCTGCCACTCATTTTTGTTGAAGGGTCACTTGAAACATGATGCGAGCCATTAGTCAAGGTGTCAACCCCCCCTTGCAAGACTGCTCATCCATGTTGTCACAGATCCAGCTCATCCACCACATCCCCTTTGCCTGTTGGCTTGGCAATGAAGGAAAGAGAGAGATCTAGTCCAAGGACTGGCAACTGCTGACCTCTATTCTGTAGAAAGTGATACAGTGAGTTTCTCTTAGCAATCCCTCGTCTAAATAAACAATATCCTCTGCTGTTTCAAAGCAAGAACAGAGTATAGAAGGTAGTGCTGGACTCCCGGTAGCACGTAAGAGCAACTCCTGATCACAGGGTGCTAATTAAAAAGTATGAAACTACTTCCAGCCCAAACCAACTGACACCAAGAACTGTGGAAGTAGCCCCCATACACCTCTTGCCCTCCCAAGTGTGTATATGGGGAAGAGAAGGGTAGGCAGACAGCTTGGCCTAAGCTGCCTCACACAGGATGCCACTATATTTATTGTTGTGCCCCAAGACCTACAGCTAGATTACACTGCCCTGGTCAGAAAGATACATTCATTATTAGAATATGTTTAAAGCACAATTTTAGTACGGTTAATACCAGCAGTCAATCTGGACATTCATTTTTGTTTTTAATCCATTACATGCAAGCGGTACAAATACGTTTAAATACAAAGCAAACACACACACAAGGTAAGCAAATTGTGTATAAAACTACTTAAGAACAGAGTATGCAAAAAACAAATCAGGAACTCATTTGTGAAACTTCAGTGCAAAGTTTTGGAGGAGTGCAAGAGTCTTAAAATATATTTAAAAATCTTATAAGCTGTGTAGTGGCACTCCTGAAATGGCAGTTAACTGTGCAACATCTGGCTAACACAAGCTACCATTTTTGAAAGTGAAAAATTAATTTCTTTTGTGGCAGTTGATCCACACATTCCAACATGCACTGGTCTGAACCCACATTCAGACATGTGAATACAAGTGCCTTTCATCAGATACTTATATATGGAAGTGATTCTTAACTTAGAAAAGTTCAAAAAACTGAACAGTCAAAAATAAATATCAGGAAACTTCTATCATACAATGGACTTGAGAGGGCAAATTTTACTTTTTCTTTTTTAATGTAGTATATAGGCAGCTAGTGCTTCACCATTTTTAAAAAAATGTATAATGCAGGTGAGCCGTCTAGTCCTCCTCCTATTGATTTTCACCCCTAGCTGACAGCATTTTAAATGTTTGCAGGATTAGGTGGAGACTCAATTCAATAGTTTACTGATTTCATGTACATGTGAGAGTTCTGTAAGTGACAATCTTCTCTAAGCTTTTCCTACTTGAGTACTTTGGTGCAAAATGCTTTTTTAAATTTAAGATTAATATTAAACCGTAGTGTGGGCAAGGATGTTAATGCAATCCTAAAATGGCAAAAAGAAAAAAAATGGAGTTAACAAAAGACCGTTTAAGCATATTATATGTGCAGATTATGCATCATTCCAAGAACAGCAAGAAAATCTAGTCTCTTGTCAAAATGCTCCAATTGCTGTCTTAAGGACAACTTGAATAAAGCCATTTTGTAGCTTTTTTCACTTTACCAGATTAACTCAAGCAACATACCGTTCTGTGTGCTTTTTGTTAAATTCAAAAGCTAGCCAAGCTTTTTTCCAAGCATCTTTCTTAGGGTGCAATCCTATCCAACGTATGCCACCGTTGTAACCAGCGACGCAGCGAGAATGGGAGGCCCTAGAACGGAAAGGGGATTCAAATCCCCTTTGAATTCCCCTTTTGGAGGGGACTTGAATCCCCTTTCCGTTCTGGGGCCTCCTGTTCTCGCTGCGCCGCTGGTTACACTGGTGGCATAAGTTGGATAGGATTGCACTGTTAGACATTTACCAACAGTGCACATTCTATCCTTCTACACAAACTTCTGAGAAATGCTAGGTGAGCCTCAACCATATCAAGAGACTAGAAATATTAAACAAAGACACTTCAGCATATTTTGCAGGATCACAGTTCACAGCACCAGAGGGGGAAAAATTGTACCTTTCTGGAGTATTTTACCAATACAAATAATAAAGTAAACCCTGTTTATGCTATGATAGGAGCCATTCTGCATAAGACATGCACTTCAACTTTTCAATACAAGAATAATTTTTAAAATTCTTAAGTAGAAAAAATAGCAAGTTCTCAAAACCTTTAATAGTTCCTTTTTGCAAATCCTTTATGTGAGGAGCAGATGTCAGTATAGCAAAATTAGTTAGCAGTAAACAAAGTATGGACTCTTAAGTAGATTTTAACTGTTACATTAACTTAAAAGTAAGATAGGATCTTCTAGCTCATAGAAAGGAATAGAGCTAGCCTGGCTTTCTCCAGAGTCTGAGTCATATGGAGCATCTGGAAGCTCCATGAAACTGTATGCCAGTTGTTCATCCTCAACATCTGACCGGACGTAGCAGGAATTATTAGAAAACTCCTCCTCTTCTAGACTGTTGAAATCCTGGGGGATGTACAACATCCCGGGATAGTTCCTGCTCACCAAGTCACTTGTGGTTTTAAGTGAGATCTTCCTAAAGGCCATCAGGTGCATATGAGAAAACTTTGAATATTTGAAACGTTTAAAGCCCAAGGATTCTATAGCAATTTTCCAACTTTTCATCATCACAGCATGGCGATTCTGATGGGAAGAGTCAGGAGTGATAATAAGCAGCAATCCATTCAATACGAGAAGTTCATGGGACTTTTTGCAACATATCCATCGTTGATAAGGTGAAGGGAAGTAAGAGAGGAGGAGGGAGAAGACCACAACGTGAAATAATTCTCCAGGCAGAGAATCAATCGGATTTTTCAGCTGTTTCAAAAAAGCATCTATGGCATCTTGTGCAAGCTGAAGAGGCTGCTGAATTTGAAGGTTTAGGAAGTCACATTTGTAAACACTCTGGAGAAGAGAACACAGATCATGTCCTTAGTGAAAACTCTCCTGAAGTCAATGGCTCCAATGTCTTCACCTTGCCTCCTGGGTGGCAAAGAATACCTGTACAACGCCTCCCCCCCTACTTTCTTCAAATCCCTTCTTAAAGCCTATCTGTTCCATGCAGGCTTTGGCTTAACGCTCTAGCGACTAGAGTCTAGTCCTTTCCCCCCTACTGTAACAAAGCTTAAGTACACACAACAAGCAGCCACATATTCATCACATTTACCTGGCCTCCATTCCCCCCCCCTCTGCTTATTTGAGCCCCCCCCCTTTCTCTCATTCTGTGCAAAGTGCGATATACACTGATGGCACTATAAATAGCTAGATCAAGGATAACACGAGTCAAAAACTTTACCCAACTCAAGGTTAAAAAAGTAATGCGAAGTTCGTTCAAAAGATACATGAAATATGGAAATTAAAATCATACAAATAAAAGCTGCTAAATACTTCGAATCACTCAGTTTAAACATTAATCCTCTAGTGTAGGCCACAAACTGACTTGAAATGTTTAATAGTTCAAACTCTGTCAGCACTAATAGGTTTGGGGGACACACACCAAAAAAACTGAGGCCCATCTAGCAGACTTATCAGAAGAAGTCTTATCAGACTTCTTAGAAACAGGACGTTACTGATCTGGCTACATAAAATTCTATGCCAGCATTCAAACACATTTGGCTTCCCAAATACATGAGGTGGCATCCAGTTCTCTTAATGGAAGAAAAAACTAGAGGAAGGAAAAAAGTATGGATGCCAGTCACTCTGTGCAGCTTGGCTACAAGGTTCTACCCTACGTTTACTGAAGTTTTTAGTAGTATGATTTATCTCCACATATTCATTTCTTTTGAATACATTTTGCAATATTGGATACATTTTTTTTACGTTGACTTTTTGTGAAATTCCTGACAACATTCAATGATAGTTAACACTTAAGGATTTACTGATCTGCTTGTTTCTGAATAACTGCTATAACCCACCCTGGCTCTTAGAGATTGCATTTCATACCTCAACAGCTGGGACAATGTCAATGCCAACTGTCAAGAATTCTTCGAACTTCAGAAATGGATTAAAACAGCTGCCAACATCAAGCAATCTGATTTTTCCAGAAGGTTGTAGCAATCTAAATGGAGATAAATTCAGTTTGTGAAATCACCTGTTAAAGATATTACTGCATCTTTTAGAATATGCAAGTCTGACTAAAGTAGGAAACCTGTTGTAGCTGTATTTTTATAAATACAAAGCTTTTTGGTGTTTATAGTACTCTTCTTCCTTCCTTCCTCACAGCTGTGCCCTTTATATATCTGCATAGTTCAAGTGGGCAGCAATTTCTTTCATGTGGAACAATCTGCACAGAATTTTTTCTTCCGATGACTTCAGGTTGTTCAGCACATTTTAAGACTATGCCATTCGAGTAATGCATCGCATAAGTAGCACACATTTAAGTCAATAGTCTAGCAGTTGAGATATGCTATGATATTTTGCTTGCCAAAGCTCAGCTTACCAGTCATGTCCAAATACGACTTTATTTTCCAGTAATACTAGACATCTGTTGCACAACAGTAATACTATTACTTTACTTGGTCTTTGGCTAAGCATAAACATTGTTGGCCTCGATACTCAAAGCACTTGGTTCACATACATTATCTCAGCAATGCTTTCCAACAAGGCTGGTTACCCCTGTATTACAAATAAGGCTAAGGATGTGAACATGCTTGCCTATCTAAGAAGTTCACATCTGAGCAGAGATTTGGATTTGTTTGTTTGATGTCAGCTTTGTAAGCCATCTCAGGCTTTGAAGTAGGCAAGACATAGAAACGAAAGAATCTGGCTCAGAGTTCACACATAGCAGCATGACATATATTACACCTGCAGCAGAAACACAGTACTCCATTTTTCTCAGTTTGAATAGGCGACTTGTAAAATCCATAGTACCATATTTTTCGCTCCATAAGACGCACTTCCCCCCCCAAACAATAGGGGGGAAAGCCTGCGTCTTATGGAGCGAATAATAAAAAAGTAAAGAAAAAATACTTACCGGGGCTTCAGGGAGGCCTGCAGAGGCTCCTGCAGGCCTCCCCGATCTTCATTTTGTAAAAAACCGGCCATTTTCGGCCACTTCCCGGTTTTTGTCAAAACAGGAAGTGGCCGAAAATGGCCGGTTTTTTGCCTAAATGAAGATTGGGGAGGCCTGCGCGAGCCTCTGCAGGCCTTCCCGATCTTCATTTCATCAAAAAACGGCCGTTTTCGGCCACTTCCAGTTTTAGTCAAAACAGGAAGTGGCCGAAAATGGCCGTTTTTTGACGAAATGAAGATCGGGGAGGCCTGCAGGAGCCTCTGCAGGCCTCCCTGAAGCCCTGGTAAGTGTATTTTGCTTACATTTTTTATTATTTTTATTTAAAAAAACCTTTCCCCCCTATTTTTTGCTCCATAGGATGCATGCGTCCTATGGTCCGATGCGTCCTATGGAGCGAAAAATACAGTATATCTACACTCTTAATACGAAGATGCTACCCTCCACCACAGTTTGGAAGTAGATAATTTACAGTGTAGTATAACTGTTTTAAGCGAAATAGCTTTCTCCAAGGAATTCTAGGAGCCAATGAGGATACTGAGAGTTTTGTTAGGGATCTGTAGCATCCTACAGTTCCCAGGGGAGAGGAAATGACTATTAAACCAGTTTAACTAATGTAGATATAGAAAGTGGTTTCACTGTCTACCTCTCAAAAGTGAACACCATGGCAAGGAGGAGATCAGCCTGGCCCCCACCATCCACCAGAAAATGGAGTAGCTGCAAGGAGTCTGCCTCCCCCTCTCTAACGGAAAAGAATACAGCTCAAACTACCATTTTCCCAGGCACTAGAGAAGCGAGTGGTAGCATTGGCCAGAACACTAAGGGACGTCCAGGTTTTCCCCCCTACTATTACTTTAGGTTTTGGGAGGTCATTTGGATAAAAAGCAGGATATAAATCTTTAAATAAAAATATGTCAACATATATTGTCATTGATTTCAATGGAGGAGAGGAGAAGGGAGTCAAGTCACAAGTTCAACTGTTTCCCCACTGAAGCTAGTGGGAATTAAAAATGTTTAGTTTTGGCTAGAGTGCTGAATTCAAAGAATGAGGGGGACAAATTAACTCCTTCTCTGCAACCACTCTCAACCTCTATTAAACACTTACTCATCCATTACAAAACTGTGGTTTGAACTGTCTGAAGAATCTTCTGTTTTGGAAGTCAGGTGGACACTTGTAGTTTGAATACTTTTAGCAGCAAGACCTGCTCTTTTCTCGTCTTTTTCCAGTGCTTTTCTTTTCCCACCATTTTGAAAATACTCACGACACACACTTGAAGAAAAAAAGAGCAAAGACAACTCAAACGATTATGAAGTTACTTTTTCAAGATCACGTTATGAGCATCAATAGTACTGAGTCTCAGATAACAGAATGTATTCATTCCTTATTGGGGTAGTGCAATTTAAAATATTTCATTTTTATTATAAGCACAATATGACAGGTAGGGTTTTTTTTTGTTAAGGCTGAGTGAAGTTATGCAAAACAGTATCCTGAAACTGTTTCCAGATAGTTGTTTTGTTACTGTAGAGAGGTGTGTGTGTGTGTGTGTGTGTGTGTGTGTGTGTGTGTGTGTGTGTGTGTAAAAAAGAGGTGGCAAAGAATTGGATTGGCTGAAGCATACCATTATAAACTCACTTATTATACAAGATCTGTTCCCAAAACCCACCTTGGCCAGAATCCAATCCAATTACATAAAATTCAGGGCCCTTCTGAATGCAAGTTAATCTTTGAAAACTGAATGCAAGTTAACCTTTGAAAACTGAAGAGTTTCAAAAGGAGCTTGTGATACAACAAGGGGTTTAGATTGTGCAACCAGCATCATATTTGGAGAGTTATGGTGTATAGAAGGATTTAATTTTGCGTCTAGCTAACTGCTGGATAAATCTCCTCCTCTGCACGGCGACGTGTGAGAGCTGTGGTGCCAGGCGAGAGGAGATGAAAATATTGATCTTTGCCCCAATCAGCAGGCGAATTCAGTACAGTGGGGTGGGATGTGTAGGGAAGCGAACAGCCAATTGGCTAGCAGACGGAGTGGGGAAGGACATCTTTCGCTTCTCTCTGGCTTTGCAAGGGCTCAGCTCCAAAGGGCAGGCAGTGGCAGCAGCAGCAGGCCTGTATAGACAGGAAGCAGCGCGAAACGAAGGCAATCTTCTCTTCACTTCACACCATGTGCGGTGTGTCACACTCTTAAAAGTCATTTTATTCTGCAGTGGAACTATAAATATACAGTCTGTATTCTAGGACTGATTTGAACAGCAAGTTTGTGACCCAAACCCACACATTCTTGTTAGACCACACAAAGCCTTACCTGCCGCACCATTCAATGCGACCTTCTCCTTCATAGGTTTTAGTCCAGTGATTATCTGCCAGGTTTTTCATTGCCTCAGCATACTCACAGAGGGTTTCTTCATCTTCACAGTGTTCACGCCAGATTTTATCAAAGTCCCCCACTAAAAAAAAAAAAAAAAAGACAAGGGGACATGAATAATGGTGGAGTGATTATCAAAGCCCATGCTACATTGCAAGCTTCCAATGCAATGAAGAATGTAGAGAGATGAACAACAGAAATAAACCAGACCAGAGTCAGCATTTTGGGGGTTTTATGCAATGTGTGTGATCAAATTATCCCTAGAAGTGCAAATAGCTCTATAGTTAGTCATGCAAAAATATGACTCATCAATCTGAATTCATAAGTTATGAAGTTTGCCATAAATTCAATTTGAATATTCCATGAAAGTGAACAGGACTTTCGAAGAAACCCCCCAATGTATTTTTGGACAAAGAGGCATTTTCTCCACCCCACCCTTCACTGAGAAAACCACAACAGTCCACTTTATTAAAGGTCAGATATAAAAACGCTTACAACCTTTGAAATAAAAAAGGTTTTGTTTCAGACAACCCTGTCCATATTATAAAGGAGGAATTTAGACAAAAGATATCTATACCCCCAGTACATTTACTCCGACCCTTTTGAGAAAGATGTTCAGACCCACAGCGCAATCCTAACCAACTTTCCAGTGCTGATGCAGCCGTGCCAAGAGGGCGTACACTGCATTTTGCAGTGTCGGGGCAGTCATGGAGGCCTCTTCAAGGCGAGGGAACATGATTTGTTCCCTTCCCTCAGGGCTGCATTGCGGCTGCACCGGCACTGGAAAGTTGGTTAGGATTGCTCTGCCAAGGTAAGAAAAACAAGGCAACCAGGTTAACTACACAAGGAAGAAAACTGAAACAATTGAGGTTCCCATGTAGAGAAATAGCCTTCCGTCTTTAAAACTCTCTCTCCCACCCCAGAAAGTGTTGCCAGCAACTCACTTGAGGATGGGAGTATCCATAAATAGCACAGCCAAAAGAAGAGACCTGGTAGAGCACTTCCTTTGTTACACTGCCTCTCTTCTTTGGCTTTCAAGTTCATGCTAGAGAAGCCACACACATGTGCAACAATTCTGCTGAAGAGAAGAGACCCAAAGACAGAAATAATTCATTCACGCCCTTTCAGGGCTGGTCAAGGGCCTTCACCACCTTCATGGAAAGTTTTGCTCGTTTTGCTGGCTCAGCAGGCAAACAACAATATCAGATTACTAATAAGACAAACTGTTTACTGTCCAAGACTGAAGTTTACTCTAGCCACCATTTCCTGAACTTTCTAAACTAAGCTGATGTTGAGACACTGGAAAGCTGCAAAATTTCTTCTAAATACGGTAACCAATTGATCTACTGACCAATTTACATTTAGAGACCACTTAAATGCTGCATCAGATGGAAAGCTACCAGCCTAAGACACTGGCAAGAGAAGTTTATTTATGGAATGGAAAATGTTTAAGTCAAAGACACCCTTGATGTGTATTAAATGTCAGTTGTATGTAATTTTCTCTCAACTTCTTTGCTTTCTTCACCTTTACCCCACAATAAGCACAGCTTCATTTTGCTAATCCTGCAGTATCACCAGTCTCGGTTAGTTCAAGCAGACAGTGCCAGAAAATGCCAAGCAAGTTTCTTTTCCCATGAGTCAGCTGGTAGAAGGCCAGAACGAACAATCAAAATGCTGTTACTAGAATTTCCTTTTTAGAACCTGGAATATGAAGGAACTGGCAGGCTTATTTCTCAGCACTCCTCATCACACCTACCAAAACATTAGCAATAGTAAGGAATAATAAGCAATAGTAAGGAATTATGAAGAGAGTTTGATACACCAGACAATTATTACATTTCTAAATTTTAACTAGCAAAATCTACAGAGTATCTAGCTCTTGAGGGGGGGGGGGAATGCAATGGACGTTGTGTAAGTCTTATTTAACCACGTAGCCCTTCATTTTTGTTGTGCGACTAGGAAACAATTATACAAAAAGTCTTAATGATGGTTTTAAAAACCTTTTACTCACACCCAAGATATTTCCTTGATGCAAACAGCCTGAGGCTTGCTCACACCGGTAAACATATCATGGTTCTAGCATGAACCGAAACATAGCTGTATCCAGCTACATCTGACACTTCCATTCCTGTGATCACACACAGCCAGCATACACAGGCTTCAGCTTCCCACACAACTACGCCCCATGTGTGCAAGCACCTGGATATTCACATGGAGGCTGCCATGTCTCTGACCCAGCAGTTACAAAAGCAGCATTTACAGGTTGCTAGAGAAAAGAGGCCTAAATTGGTGTGCGGGCATTTTTTTAGTGCATTTATAGAAGGCAATTGTACACAGGATTCCACATTAGTGAAGGGTAGGAGAGGCCAACGATAAGTAGGTTAGATTTCTTCATATTACATCCCATTGGTTGTTACTTAAATAAGGTGGAAATTTAAAGTTACATTTTGTTTTTCCTTATGCACCCCTCTCCCTCCACAGTATCCTATTCATGTGTTTAAATTAAAGGGCCACACACAAAGTTCTGTATCAGTTCCATACCAGGGCTTTTGAGGACCCACCTACCTACTCTCACTTTGCTCCAGAGGTTTGGGGGACTCCCAGAAGAGGAATTAGTGTGTGAAGGGCTGAGGTTGGAAGCAAAATACCAACCAATCAAGGTTTTGTTTTCCTGTTTAGCCTCATAGCAACCCCGCAGAATATACTAGGCTGAGAGGGACTACTTGCCAAATGTCACCTGATCATTTTCACAGCTGTACAGGGATTTCAATCTGATTTCCTACACATATATTCATAGTTTATCAGGCAAAGACATTAGACAGCATCAAACAGTATCCAGTTTATGTATCTTTCCGGTTATGTCTGTTCTTTAACAAAGAGGTCTGTACCATCTGCTCTTTTTGCTAGAGAAATTTGGTTATACAGCCAGCATTGAAAAAGATTTACCAACTGTACAGCCTTTCCTTTCAGAACTCGGGGAATTCAATTCCACCATGTATCTACCCAAGCTTCCTCAACAGCTCTTAGAGTTTGGAAATTACTCTAAAACTTCCTGCTGTTTGAATGCATTGTGCCAAAAAGCTATGATCAGAGCATGCAATCAAGTAGTATCTTTATTTCAACGCATGTGAAACATTTATATATCTCCCCTTGCTCTCCTTTTCTCAAGGCCACACATATTGATTTCCTCAAGCACCTCCTTACAGATATCCTCTACACCAGAGGTATCAAACTTGTTTCATATAGCGGGCCAAATAACATTCATGGCGCCTATGGGGGACTGGAAGTGATATCATTAAAGCAGGAAGTGACGTCATTAAGCAGATACTGGCCAGAAATAAGCACTTTGTTCTCATATAGAAACTCATTAGCTACAAATGACAAGAGAAGATGTGCAAACCTTAACCCTATTTTCAAGATATGGGAGAGCCCAATTATCACACAGGCTGCCCTTTCAGCAGTGCCTCTTTGGCAGTAGCATCACTTCGCAGCTCAGCAGCTGAGAAGTGGTCTGCAAAGTAATGCCTCTGCAGAAGCAGTGCCGCTAAAAGCGGTGCTGGCCCATGTGACTGGCCCAATTGGGCTCTCCCAGCACCTCGGCAGCGTCTCCCTCTCTCACCCCTCTTGGTCTACCCCTTTCCCTGTAGTATTCCTTGCCTTCCGAGGCCTCCTTTCGTCTTTGCTTGAAAGGGCAGTGCTGGGAGAGCCCAACTAACACGTGGCCTGGATAAAGAGCTTCTCCAGGTCATATCCAGCCCACAGGCCTTAATCTTGACACCCTCTCTCTACACTACTTATCTCCATAGCTCTTTTTGGAATCCTGACTGAGTTGTGAAAGCTGGATGTAGTACTCAGAGAAGGTCTTACCAGGTCTGGACAGAACAGTGCTGTTGGTTTCAGCATCATGTACACTATCATTAGTGTCTTAATATTTTGTCCTTGCATATAGCAATGCTACATGGCCAACACATGCTGTGTGTCATCTACCTTAAATTCCTCTTTGGCTCAAGTGCAACTTAGGCCTTGAGAGCTTAAAAAAAAAAAAAAGACAGCCCGGCAATCAAGTTAAAAAGCAGGTTAGAAGCTATTTGAGTTTCCACAACACTTATTTTGAAGAACCGTTCCTGGTTGCAGTAAAAACACACTGCTAGAGCAAACTGCTCCTGCCAATTATTTATCCGCTCATACCTGTGCATTTGACTCTTCTATAACAAGCACACTCCAATGTACAAAGCTTGCTCATTGTAGAGCAGATTTGAAATTATGGCTGGTCCCTCCTAGTTTGTTGTAAAAGCCATTCACCATTCACTTGTACCCATCGTTTAGGAGAGATGTGCTGCTTTGAATGTTACAAGAGAAGTTTCAAAGGTTTACTAGAATACTTTATTCATGAAACTCTCATTTGCTAAACATTTTATTTATTTAAAAGAGCTCTATGCCACTTTTGGTCCCCATTTAAGGGACTGTCAAACTCAACATTAATAAAACTAAGATCATGGCATCTGGTCCTATCAATTCCTGGCAAATAGAAGGGGCAGAAATGGAAGCAGTAACAGATTTTACTTTTTTGGGTTCCAAGATCACTGCAGACGGAGACAGCAGCCATGAAATGTCTTCTCAGTAAGGAGTAAGACGCTTACTCCTTGGAAGGAAAGCTATGGCAAATTTAGATAGCATAATAAAAAGCAGAGATATCACCATGCCAACAAAAGTTCGTATAGTCAGGGCGATGGTGTTCCCAGTAGCAATGTATGGTTGCAAGAGTTGGACCATAAGGAAGGCTGAGCGCCGAAGAATAGGTGCTTTTGAACTGTGGTGCTGAAAGCAAAAGGAGAAGGGGAAGGCAAAGGATGAGATGGTTAGACAGCATCACCGATGCAACGAACATGAAAATGAGCGAACTCAAGAAGATAGTGGAGGACAGGAAGGCCTGGCGGGATATGGTTCATGGGATCACGAAGGTCAGCAGTGACCTTGTTGTTAAGTCGAACACGACTTAACAACAACAAGGCGGTTTACAGATTAAAATTCACAACAAAGCAATCCAACAAAATTTCAGCAACATAAACATAAGGCAGAAAATCAGCAGCAGGTAAAACTAGCAAAAGAAACTCAAGGGAAAGCTAAACAAAACAGAAATGTTTTTTACTGCTCGTCTATAGTCAGTGTCAGGGCCAATCAGGCCTCAGAGAAAAGAAACTCCAAAGTCAGCAGGCCACTACTGAAAAGGCCCCGTCCTGTGTCTCTGCCAAACAAACCTCTGATGGCAACGGGAAGGACAGCCATAAATAATGACTACAAGCAGATTCATGTGGAAGGAGATGGTCCTTCAAGTATCCTGGAGCCAAGTAACATAGGGCTTTATAGCCAATAACCAGCATCTTGAATTAGGCTCAGAAGCATACTGGAAGCCAATGCCGATCATGATGCACAGGTATAATGTGTCCTGACCAATTTGATGCCCATATGCAACCTGGCTGATGCATTTTCCACCAGATGAAGCTTCCAGGTCATCTTCACGAGCAATTCCAAGTAGAGTGCATTGCAGTAGTCTAACCTGCTTCCTGTTTAACGTTGGGAGCCTCTCTAGTATGCAGGCTGCTTGCCTGCTCTGTGTAAGGAGCCGGCTCGTCATCTGTTTAAAGCTTTGAACCAGCGCTGGAGATGTAATTAAGGTAATGGGCGCGGGGATTCCCCACTATCCGTGGATAAGTGAATCTGCGGATACGGCTCCCCCCTGTATATATCCAGTCCTTCACAGCTGCTGGACATCAGTTCAGGACCTCCACAGTCTCCCTGTTCCCAGATGGAAACAGACGTGGCTGTCAGACTCAGTGACAACACCACACTCTAAATCTTTCCCAGCAGCTTCATATAGATGAAATATGAAAGGGAAAAGATGGAAACATGCAGGGTTCCACAGGGCAATGGCCAAGGAGCCACCCCAATGCCACTCTCCAAGACTAATGCATAGCAATGCATTTTAAGAGAAATGAAGTATCCTACCTAATTAACACCCCAACCCTATCCCACGCCAGCTCAGAGCATGCAATGTCTGTTGCAGCTTGTGCTGCATGCTATGGGCTGGCTGGGAACCAGACAGCCCAGGAAAGGCAAGCAAATAATTTTTACTTACCCCCTGTAGGTCACCCAGTCCCCAATGGCTCTCCTTAGACCTATGCCAGCTCTTTTGCTGGCGTACGTCTGAGAAGACTCTAAGAGGAATAGGAGGAATAGGATCTGGCATGTGCAGCTGCTGCCAAGATCCACCCCCCTTGCCCTGGCCCGCCAACTTACCAGCAACAGTGCTGTGGGCTGTTGTTACCCATGTGCGACTTCTAGGGCTTTGTGCTGGTGACAGTGGTGCATAGACTGCCAGAGCAGCTGCTGCACCAGACAGCTCAAGTCCGTCACGTCATCTTGTGGTAAGGAGTCCTTCACACAGAATAATCCACAGAATCTAGTTTATGCCTTTGCATCTCAAGTTCCCCACACTCATATCAGACATGGAATACATGCAAAGAGATGAGGGAATCTCTAGTCATTGCTTGGAAAAAGAGACTTGAGATGTTGGTGCCTTCTCTGGAGTTTCCACAGAATTATTTAAGCCAGGATGAGAAGATGGTACAGGATGTTAGATGAATTGCTGTGTTCCCAGGACTGCGTATCAATTAAACTAATTGTTACTCTGTCAGCATACATTCATAGTTGAAATGGCCCTGACAGAAAAGGTTTCTTTTGCACAGGATGTTTGCTCAGAAATGTGATGTATAGCAAATGTGGAAGACAGAGATACCTTGCAAAGTGAGATGATTCAATAAGAGATGGTCGTATGCAAGAGACAGCTTGGTAGGTGAAGAATTCAGGTTAGTTCTAAAATTCTCTAGACTCAATATTGCAGATTATTCCCTTTCCACTTGCAGCCAAGGTGGGTCTTTTCTTGCATCTGCTTTTCAGAAAACAGGACATGCACCAGGGCAGCGTAACACAGTATACATATCTTCCTGACAGCTGACACTTGAATTCTAGATCCAAATCCCAAGACTTCCCCTATGTACATCTGTTCTAGGAAAGAAGCACCTCAAATTCATTAAGCCTTACTTACCTTTACAATATGGATGTGCACTTTTTTAAAAGTGGAAAGCAGCCTTAAGAGTCTACAGACATGCTCCCCCTTTACACCATTAACATGAGTACAGTGGAAAAGAGAGAGAGGCAAGTCAGTATTGGCTTGGGCTCTCCTTCATATAACCGGCTTCCCAGTTGCCACTTCAGAGGAGTTTCCTGTTTATCTGACATGTCTATCCCTATGGAACATCCATTATGTTCTACAACATAAAATGTTTCAGCCCAGGCTCCTGAGTCAGGTGCAAGGAGATTTAAGCACTCCGTCCCACCTTACCTGCACTGGAAGGGAGCGAGCAGCTCGAGTTTTTAAACCATCGTCCTGGGGAAACGGGTACCTGGCGCTTGGTTATAGGATTGCTCTTGTGTTCTAACCCTCCTGGTGAAGACTCTTCGCCGAAGAGGGGGAGCATGGAAAGGAGGGCGACAGAGGCCTCCTGCAGCAGTGGTGGCCCCTGTGGGCAGACCTCCTGACCAGCCACTGGCCCCTCACCAGGGATAACAGATCCCCTCTGCAGGCGGCCTGGGCCTCCTGCCCTTCTTGGCTAGGGCCTCCGGAGTTCTAGCGTGCACACACTGGGCCTGGCTGGGCCACAAGGCTTGGGACTGTTGTAGAGGTGGTGGCAGAACAGGGAGGGGGGAGATGTGCCCAGGCAGGGCCACCACTGCTGCAGGGGGCCACCATCACCCTCCTCCCTGTGCTCAGTCAACCCCATCGGCAACGGCCCTAGTGGATCACTGAGAAGACAGTCCAACGTAAGGAACTTGATTATGAAGAGAGGAAGTAAAAGCTGTAACAAAGTTTTCGTAGTTGAAGGATCATTATACTGAGAGCCGCCAGAGCGAGCAGGGGAGGCTCTGGACAAGAGTGACCCCAAGGAACGGGGGTGGAGGAGGGCGGCACTGCCCAGGAAAGGCTCTACTAAACCCTAATAAACTACGTGACCCGCTTAAAGTAAAACTCTTCAAATGAAAGCTCGACACCCCTTCTGCTCCCCGTCCCCTCCTGGGCCCTCCAGGCTCCTTTATCTCACAGGCCCAGGAGCCCCACTGCCCACCTTGCTCACAGAACGAGAGACCTCAAGGAGAGGAAGGGAGAGGGGGTGCCAAGGCCCAGCTTCTGCACCAGGCCTTGGCGAAGCAAGACAGAAGTGACAGGCCGGGACCCACTCCCTCGGGCCCCTTAGGCAGAAGTGCCCGACGAAAGGCGGCCAGGCCAGGCTTACCTTCACGGTACTTCTTGCGCAGGCGCCGGTGAACGCTCTTCACCACCCCGGAGAGCTTCTCCTGCTGCAGCTTCCGCTCTTGCTCTCGAGGCTGGTGTCGAAATGGGAGAGAAGCCGAGGCTTCGGTGGGGCCCCGAAGCTGGCTCCGGGGCTCTGGCTCCATGGTGATGGCGCTGAAGCTCCGCCCCCTCCCTGAGCGGTGGTGACAAAGCTCTGTCTCTATGGCACGGGTAAAGCCGGTCAAAGTTGCGGGCGGATGTGATCATGTCCCCGCCTCCTCGCCCGTGGCGTGCTGGGAAATGTAGTCATCACCGTATGGAGTCAAGTATCCTCCAAACAAGTACAGTAGCTCGTTCCTCCCCATTCTTCGATCCCTGTGATAACGTGAAATGCACTTTTCATATACCATTACCTGGAGTGTTGTTTTCTTTCATTTGTCTATCTACCGCGTCAATATCTATAAGAACAGTTTTTTCATGGTGGCTGCTCACTTCCATTTGTTTTTTAATCATTCATGTGAAATACACCATTGCTTTTCTTTCAGAGATCTAATAGGTGCCACTGATTTTTAGGATCTTAAACCCGTGATTCTTGGGCTCCTTCCACTAGTCACCCCCCCCCCTCAGAGAGAGAAAGAGAGAGGGAGAAAGGACAGGGGTGACTAAGCTGTGGCTCTACTTTGACATATAATGTGCTGCTCTCAGAAATATGTTGGCTGAGCTCCTTCTTGCATCTCAATTAATATAAAAAGTAAATAAGACATTTTCAAGCTTTATTATGATTATACCTGGTAAGTCCACTGAAACTGAGAGTCCACTGAATTAAAACATAAATTTAATGTTCATGGTGAGTAAATATATTTAGGAATTTACCGTAATTGCTTCTTAAATATTGCGGCTCTCAAACATCTCTCTTGCGGCTCTCAAACATCTGAAGCTTATGTATGTGGCTTTTACATGAAGCAAGTTTGGCCACCCTGATATAGGACAACAATTAGCTGCTGCTGATCTTCTCCTGCTATAGGAGACAAAAGTGGGCAATTTCTTTGGAGGTTATGTTGATCTCTGAGGGATCTTGACAAACCAAAGCCTTGTAAATTCTGCATAGGTGTTTTGAAGCCTCTCATGACTGTTTCAAGTCTGGGATAACCTTCAAATCAGCTTCCTTCTCCCATACATTTCGACCCACTCCTCCAGATAATCAGAGAGCGTGTGCCACCCTCAACAGAAGTGAGGAGGTGGCAGCGAGTAGGGCCTTCTCTGCTGTAGCACTGCGGTTTGGAACTCCCTCATTATATGAGTTGAAGCATTTCGGTGGGGGCTAAAAACATTTTTTTTTAAGATTGGCATTTATTCAGTGTTGGGTTGTGGTGCAGATTTTTTGTATTGTGTTTTTGGTTTTTAATATTTTATGTCAGCTTTTATTGCCACCTTTGATGGCTGTCTTTTATTGTTTTATTGCAATTTATTGCTGCGTTTATTTTTCTGCGCACCTACATCTTTACGTTCCTATATTTTTATCTATTGCTGATGCTTGTATAACTTTTGTGCTGCTGCTTCTGGCTTTTTTTTTTTTGCTGTTTTTTTGCTGCATTGTTTTTATATTGTTTGGTTTTCACAGTAAGCCGCCTTACTAGGCTGAGGCTTGTTCACAGGTTCAAATCTGCTGACCAAGCAAAGTGCGGCCAGTCATGGAATTTCCCCCCAAAGCCAGTCAACTGGAGTAACGGGGGGGGGGGGGGTTGCTCTGCACAACCAAAATTGGACCTTCAGCCATCAGCCCCAATAAAATGCCACAAGCATGCATGGTGTGGGTCATGCTCTCCTGGCAGCAGGCTGGCCCAAGCACTCCTGACGCCTGAGGCGGCTTGCCAAATCTGCCTCCCTTACCCAAAGATGTGCCAGCCTCTGCTCCTCCCACTCTCCACCGTTCTAGCTCAGCATTCTCCTTCTTCCCTCCACATTTCCTCTTCCTTTTTGTCCCCTTCTTCCTTTTCCAATTCTGGGAGTGGAAGGAGAAGGAGGAGCAGTGAAGGCAAGTAGACAGTCAAGAGATGGGTGCTCCCCTTCAGTCTGGTGTCTGATGCAACCGTTTCAGTGGGTCTCATGAATTGGCCAGCCCTGCCTGGTATGCACCCAGCACACCATGTTCACACATAGACAAATGTACAAGCAATAATTCAAAAGAAAAACGTGTCTGCCGCACACGCAACTTGCGGCACAGAATCGGGCTGCCCATGTAAGTAATAAAATAAAGGACATTTATTAAAAGGGGTTAAAATTACACAAAATGATGGAATGAGAATAAAAAGGAGAAGAACCAGGCACTTGCAAAGATGAAGCAACTGCACAGGCAACAAGGAAGTTTGCGTAACAATTCAAACAATGGGGGTTAAAAGGCAGGCTGAAAACAAAACAAAAATGCAGTTTACTGGGTACCTTCCCTCCCTAAATAGTTATGCTAGTTCAGGGTTTTGGTCCTTACACTTAAGCTGGACCCACACCGCACGGGTTCCGGCACGGAGGCGCGCAAGCGTAGGTGCCTGGACGCCCGCCTCCAAGCGCTGCCCTATTCTCCATCAGTGTCTTCCTGCAAATTAGTCCCTCCTGATTGTCCCGCCTTCTAATCACTGATTGGCTGAAACACAAACCCCTCTCATCCCACTGGTGACAAAACTAGCTCCGCATCCCACCTCCTCAAAATCTTGAGCCTGGCCAATTCAGATCGCACCGGAACTCGCGAGAGCACAGGTCTCCTGTGTTCCGATGCGATCTCATAAAATGGAACCCACACAGCTGCGCAAGCTCCGCACACGCCTGGGAAGCGCTGGAACTCATGCGATGTGGGTTGGGCTTTACATCTAGCCAGGCAGGCAGGCGACCCTCACATGTGCATACCATGCTTAGAGGAGAGACCAGAGCATATGCAAAAAGGGAGTAACCTTGTTTTTTATACAGGTGGGCCCCCATATCCACTGATTCGCTATCCACGGTTTCAGTTATCCACGGATCATGGGGACCCCCCCAGGTTTTTACTTTTTTCCCAGTAAGCTTCGTTTCTTCCTTAAAGAAACAGGAGAAGCAGCCTCTGGCTGCTTATTACAGGCAAGTAGAACGAAACTAAGTACTAGAGGGGCTCTGCAAGGTTAACAGAAACCTTGCAGAGCCTCTCTAGGACTTAGTCTCGTTCTACTTGCCTGCAATGGAGGCTGCTTCTCTGTTTGTTTTAAGGAAGAAACAAAGCTTGCTGAAAGAAAAATAAGAGCTGGGGGGGGCAAGCATACCTGCCTGCAGGGGAGGCAGGGTGGGGGCCCCCTCAGGAAACCATGGAGGGGGTGTTCGCTCTTATCCGCGGTTTCAAGTATCCACGGAGGGGTCTGGAACATAACCCCAGTGGATATGGGGGCCCACCTGTACCTGTAGGTATCAACCAGATTTTATATGTGGGATTGAATGATGGGGGGTGGGGGTGGTGTCACCGGAGTCCTCGACTTTCCTGATCTTGGGAAGCAGGTGGGCTTCACAGTCCAATGAGCTGGTTCAAGGACATGTTCTTGGCTTACCGGTCAGTTGTGAGAGAAAGAAGGGCAAACAGTAAACAACGGCAAACATGGCTACCACACTTGAATGACTCAGCAGACTTCTGGATGATGAGGCATTACGGGAACCTCTGAGGTGATAGGAGGGTCCAAAACAGGTGAAAAAAGAGAGGAAAACCAGAGATTTTCACTACACTGTTTCTGTTTGAAGGAAATAGTGTAAACCTGAAATGGTTGCTTATATAAATCTGAATATGGATCATTTTGTAAAAAAACAACAACCTACCTTTGAATCTACTTTGCCATTAATCCCACACTTTATCCTGGCAGTGCAGAAAAACTAATGTTATTTCAGTGTCTAGATTAGAAGGAACTATCCAGCCTCAACAATTCCCATCCCATTTTTTGTCTTGTGTATGTGTCTAGTTGACTCCCTCCCCCCCGCCCTTCACTTATGGCTCCTCTGTGCCATGCACTCCTATTGATTTTCTGTCTGAGTTTCTTTTGTGCCCGCTTTTGCTGGCATATAAGAATCGTTTCTGATTTAGCAAGTGTTGTCAAAACATCCAGCCAGTCCAACTGCTTCCCCTGCATTGATGCCACTCAGAGTGGTGTGTATCTTTTGCACGCATTCATGATTCTGTCAGCACTTGCTATGTATAATATTGCTTACTAGTCAGTTGAAGTGCCGCCTGCTGAAGACAGCCTCGAAATGACAGGATGGGTGAAAATGTTGGTAGGGCTAATCTGAAGAGGCTGACAATATTGGAAAGATAGATCTGAAACATTTCAGACTATGAATGCACTGACTGCAAGTTACATAAAACCAGGACAAGCCCAGACAAGTAACCAAACATGATGCAAACGAGCAGCATCATCATGCAAATAGTGCTATATTATGCAAATGTTATGCTTTTCTTTTAACAGTACTCCTGCAAGACCTTCTTTAGTATATCATAAATAAAATGCAATTTACATAATGTAGGTTTCTTCAGTACATTGATATATTACCCCTTCCCTTTTTTAGGTGTATATGTACCTAAGATGATTTAAAAATGCAGACCTGGCAATGTAATGTGTGAGAGAGAAGCTTGATGTGTTGGTGACTGTTCCGCCCCTTTAAGAATGGAATTGCCACCATCATGTAGAGAAAGAGGGAGCTGATTTTAACAGCTAAAGGAGGTTTGGGTAAGGAGTGCAGAACCATGCCTGTGGCAAGCTCCCCTGCAGCTTCTTTCTCTGAGCAGTCTTCTCCTAAACCAAGCTTTGAAGTTGGGTAATGCTGAAAAATGCTTGGGAGAAGGGCTGGTAAGCCGTGAATGCAGGATGGGTCTAGAACCCCTCACCCTTGCACTCCGCATTCCCTCTCAGCTCCCCAGCTGTATAATAATAATAATAATAATAATAATAATAATAATAATAATAATAATAATATATTTCTGTTGTCAGATCTCTCCTTGGACTTTATTCAAAGCAGTTTACCCCGTAGGGTTTTTTACAATAAATGTTCTATTTGCATAGAACCCGTCTTCTCCAGCTGTTTCCTTTCAACAGTGCACATAGTTTTGAACTTGAGCTTGTCCAACAGCAACTCCTGTCTTCCACAGAGGATCAGTGTAGGCTATCTCTGCTTGTCAACTGAGATATCACTGCTGTCGGTAGCTTGTAGGCAGCTTCTGGTTGTCTCGAACCGATCCCGTCCTAGTTGTTCTTCAGGCAAGGCGGCAGCTCAACCACTACTAGACCGCACCTATGGGAATAATACTTGCTTACCTTGCAGAGTTGTTGAAAGGGCTACATCAAGGTAATGCAAGTAAAACATTTTGCACACTCAGAAGGCATTAATGCTACATATGCTAGGCATTCTATTTAATTAATAATAATAACAATATTATTTATTATTCAGGGGACTAGGATTTGCTGCAGTTTCCTGTTGAATATACATTGGGTGTGAAACAACCCCCCAAGTTCATATTGTTTCTTCATCAAGACTCTTGTTGGATCTGTTCCCTTACCAGTTCACTTACCAGTAAATGTCAACCACTTTTGGCAACCTTAAATAACAATTTCATTGAACCTCAATATATTTATTTTGCAGATTTCTGTACTCTTTTGAAGTGGTCCATCCGTTCATTTTCTCCTAGCGGCAAAGTGGCTGACAATAGCATTTTCTAATTTAAACATGTCTACTCGCTCAACTTTCAGGGAACAAATTCTGCAAATCTGCAAGTTGCAAAAATGCTTACAGAGCTATGGAACACAAAGGTCAAGTCAGCATAAGAGGGAACCTTCGGTCTGATTCACTGGCTAAAATCTGCCCTGTTCAACCCCTATTGAACTAGCTGGCTTTTCTAACTGCAAATACTCTTCGGCACAATCATATTAAGTTTTTTCTGCTTGATTTTTAGTTCTTGGGAGTGCCCAAGGATTTTGAAAAGAACGGAGCAAAATAAAAAAATACAATTACAAATGACTGTAGTACTTAGAGAGAGAGAGAGAGAGAGAGAGAGAGAGAGAGAGAGAGAGAGAGAGAGAGAGAGAGAGAGATGGGCAACAGTGGTATTTGCTTTGTCTGGATGATTCATTAAAGAAAATAATACATGAAAAGGAAGGAGAAATTTGCAGTGATTTTAATTTTTTTGGGTAACATTTCAGTCTTTTTAATTGGCCCTTCCTACATGCCTATAAACAACATCCAGTGACACCGCTATATTAAATTAATAATTATTTAATTATTAGGACAAGCCCAATCCTATTCTTCCCCCTCTCCACTGGTGCAGCCGTACCAAAAATGGGTGCTGTATCCAGTGTGTATGGAGGAAAACAGATCAGGAGGCTTCAGCAGGGAAAGGGGATTTAAATCTCCGATAGGCGTAAGCCTCTCGATCTGCAATGAGTCTCGTCAGACCTGTGCAAGTCCAAGGAGAGAAAGGGGGTGGGATAGGATCTGGCACAAGCTATCCACCCCTCCCACAGCCTCCCCACCCAGTTTTGCCCCCTCCCCACCCCCGTTTCATCCTCCTCCCGCCCCTCCTGCCTCTCCTGCTGGCTTATCTGCTCCGGTGGGCGGCGAGAGAGCCAACAATGCTCGAGGGTTTGCGCCCTTAATCTCTGCGTCTGAGTGGATTAATTTTGGGGAAGGTACTCTGAAGGAGCACATTCTATGGCACTCTGCCACCCCCCATCCATATTTCAGATATATTTGTTCTGATTCTTTGCACATCTTTGTTGCTCTTCCAATTTACGAATAAGTAACATACTGTAACTATTTAATAATGTGTTGAGATCAGTCTCCCTTTGTCTCTATCCTTCTTTTCCCCCCAACATACCTCTTAACTGTTAATACTATAGTTACACCAGTTGATGGCAACCTGTTCTTTTTTCCCCTTTTCTTTTCTAAGCGGTTGCAGGATGCCGCTGTTGTTTTGGATGTATTTTTACTGATCTTTTAATCTGTGTGGAAGCCTCATTTATTAACAACAGGATAACAAGTTGTTATCAAGAGGATAATAAGAAGAGGAGACTACTGCCTGTCAGCCACTGACCAACAGCTGGACTCGGTTTGGACTGGACACCTTGTGGGATTTGTTAATATAGGCCTTTAAACTCGAGGTCACTGATTTGGCTACATCCCCAGTTAATATTCATTTATCATGATGCATCTTCTAAGCCTATGAATTTTTCTGTCAGTGAGGTAAATACTGGGCAGGCACCCAGATGGGAATGGCTGGCTTGATTTTGCAGCTTCTTGTTGTTTCAGCAAAAGATAGTTCACATGAAAGAATAAGCTACTTTCCCTGCTAAATCACATGGTCAGTGTTGTGTGGAGGACACTGTCAGTCAGTACAACCACCTCTGTTTTATGAGCCAAATAGGAAAAAAAAATAAAAAAGAAAAAGAAAGAATCAGTCTCCAGCCTTGTGAATTTGACACTTTCTTGGCATGTCCCATTTACTGTGAATCAGATGTTGCCCTGCTATTTTTCCCTACTGAGTTGGAGTCTAAGGACTGCAATTGCTAAACCCTGCAGGCCAAATCCAGTTTGAGGAAAGTCGCTAGCCCAATTTTTCTCTGCAAAGGAAACAAAATACTGTACAAACAAAGCAGGTGTGATTGTTCAAGACAACACCTGGTATCTCTGAATGCCAGATGCAAGGGAGTGGCAACAGGATATAGGTATCTTGCTGTCTTGTGTGCTCCCTGAAGCATCTGGTGGGCCACTGTGAGATACAGGAAACTGGACTAGATGGGCCTTTGACCTGATCCAGCAGGGTTCTTCTTACTTACTATTATTACCCAGAATGCATAATTCTCTCCAAAGATTTTTTGACAAGGGAAATGATGCAATCCTTGGCCATAGCCATGGTCCTTTCGTACTGGTCCTGTTGCCTCAGAATAACCAACCTATGATTGGCGCAAGCTGTGATTCAAATAGCAAACCATGGGAAGGCAGCAGAGAACCAGATAGGAAGAATAAACTGTATCTGACTGGAGAATCAGATGTGCAGCCAGTGGTTCAGAGGTGGTTTTTAGAATTTCTTGGTTTGTGTACTGATAAACAAGATTGGAATAATGGCTTCTTTGTTACAAAGCTTTGAAATGGAGCTTTAAAACAAATACACTCAGGATCAAATACTGTAGTGTACTCAGCCCAGCCCCCAGAAAGGCCCAGCTTCAAATATCTAGCACCTGACAGACCTGATTCCTGAACCTACTCACAGCAGTCAAAACAGGATTTGGCAGAGGGAGTGCTGAAGACTGCCGGAAGCTAAGCAGGAACAGTCAGTTTTCATGCTGGAAGGGAGACCAGGAAGTCACTGATAAGCTGTTATGACCCTCGGTGGCAGAGAGGAGGCGCTGTTGCGTGCCGTGGTGAGAAAGACTGGGCAAGAACAGACTGGAATGCTGAGAATGTCAGTGACAGAGCGATGACAACTGGAAAAATGTTTCCCTGTTCAGCATGATCTGTGGCGTCCTGCAGAGAGCTTGAGGCTTGTGTTCAGCAGCTAGTGAAGATGACTACACCATGGAGGAAACCAGTTGGAATTGTAGGGTTCTATACAGAACAATATTGTAAAGATCCTTATCGGATCTAGATAAGCCTGCCTATTTAAACCGCCTTGAATAACATCTGAAGAGCAATCTGAGGATAAGAAAGGTGGTATATAAATACAGAAATAAATAAATAAAATAAATCACCCTGTGGGGTATGAGAAGGGCAAAAATGAGTGTAGAAACCCCTAGAAGGTGAAACATAAGCAGCAAATCACAGTTGAACTGACTGTCCACGTTGACTACAAACGCATGTCTACTAAACTGCCCCAGCCTTTGCTTGCTGCTCACACGGGTGGGTCTGCATTGTACAGATTGCTTGGGGTGGATGGGGCAGGATGGCCTATTATTATGCCATTCATCTACATGGCACTTTAGACGGAGTGCAAACACACCACAGATTCACATTCTAAACAAAAAGACAGAAGGGCAACACATAGAGGAAGGGGAAAGAAGTAGATGCAGAGAAAGACTGGGCAAGAACAGGTGATTATTTATCGTGTACATTTACTTAGGCTTACATTTACCTAGGTCGGCCTAGGGTGTCGCAAATGTGCCGTAAAGCACGTTGTGACACCCAGAAAAGAGGGAGTGCCAGCAGGAAGGCCTGCGCCATCCCGCTGGCACTGTAGCAGGATGACTGTGAGGGGCTGGGAGGACTGTGAGGTGCTGCAGGGGCTGGGGGAAGGTGGGGATGAAACGGGGCACAGAAAGGCAGAGATGGGGTGGAACAGGCCCAGGGGGCAGGATCGGCAGTGCTGGCGCATGCTGAATCCTATGCCCCCTCCCAGTCCTTTTCTGCCTGCATGGGACTTCTCGTTTCTGCGCCAGCTATTAAGCTTGCACAGTTCCTAGTAGCCCCGTTGCCACGACTGTGGCTTTACCCGTAATGAAATTATGGTAATGTAATGTAATTTACGTTACATTACAAATATCCCCTTACCCTGAGGAGACCTCCAGCCTGCTCCTTCCCAGCGCTGGATACAGTGTGGGCTGGCTGGCCCTGTAGCTCCCTCCAGCGCTAGATAGGATTGGGCTGCCCGTTACAATGCGTAACTTTAGTCCCATCCCACTCTGTGCTGTGGTGTCATTTAGAGAAGGTGGGAGGCACCACCTGCCCTGCACCACAATTTCAGATAAAACTGATATATGTTTGTAGTACAAGCAGGGTCCATCATTCGGTCCTCTCCAGTGAGTTTGATTCCTTCTGTGGCCTTGAATGATATCTCTTCTTGGGCAAAATGGTCATACAATGTTGCTGTTCCTATTTACACATTGTGCCTGATAGCTGCATTATTGGTATTGTATCAAAAGGGCAGCGTTCTGTTAGTCATGCTGGCCACATGACCACACAGAAGTGTCTTCGGACAGCGCTGGCTCTTCGGCCTTAGAAATGGAGATAACTGAGCACCGCACCCTAGAGTCGGACATGACTGGCTTTCAAGCAGGGGATACCTTTACCTATCAAAGGGGGGGGGGGAGTATCGCAGAGTAACACTCCAAAAACTGGAAGGGGTCCAAAGGCCACCAACACCAGCTCCCTGCTGCAAGACATTCCAATTTGCAAGCCATGCTCTGAACAATCGAGTTTGGATTTTCTTTCATTAGAAATAAAAGTCATTTTCAAAGCTGGTAAGTGATTTTGCAAATGCAAAATGCAAATGCTTATGAGGAAATAAAAATACATCTTCAAAACGAAACCTAGCTATCTTGCTGCTATACTTACCCTGGGGAAGGAAATCCAGTTGGTCTTGCAGCTGCTTTTGTAGCCGATGTCGTGTCTTGATACAGATTCCCTTAGAGCTTTCAAAAAGAAAGGAGCCATTTGAACAAGGAAGCAAAAGTACCAAATTATGGTATTTGAACCATTCCTATGCTTCTTACCCATGCCTGCGGGTCATGTTAATTGCAGCTCTTACTTTTTTTTGATCTCCCAAATTATCCTCTATAAGCAAAATGCAGTCTAACAAGTATGTGCCATCTGCAGCACACAAATGAAAGTTTCAGAAAACAGTCTCTCTTGCATGCCTGAGTTTCTTGACTGTCTGAAAATGTCTGATTAGAATTTCTACTGGTATATACAATGGCAAAATAGAAGAATGGGAATGATGTTTGATGGAAGAAAGTAAACATACTTGTCTCAACCCACTGAAGGAGATTCACTTGTTCAAACAGGCTACTTCATGCATATTGTGGAGTAATGGAGTACAAATCAGATATGCACCTTATAGCCCAATCCTATCCCCTCTACCAGCTCCGATGCAGCTGGCCAAAAAGGTGTGTGCTGCATCCTATGACCAGCGTGTGTGTGTGTGACCAGACAGCCTGCAGGAGGTAAGTGAAAACATTTTACACTTACTTCCTGGTAGGCTGCTTGATTGCCAGTGGGGCTCCTCAGACATATGCCACCAATTTTGGTGGCATATATGTCCGAGGAGAGAAAAGGAATGGGGAAGTTTAAAAAGAGGGGATAAGATCCATTGCTACCTAATCCACCCCTCCCCACACCTGGTTCCTCCCCCTTCCCCACCCAGAAATGACCCCGGTCCTCCCACTCCCTCCCACTCCCCACCCACAGCCTGCCCCCACTGCTGACATATCAGCACCAGGGGCTCTAGGGAGTCCACTGTGACATGGCTGGCTTCGCTCACCATCTCCAGCAGTGGCCCAGTCACTCACTATAGAGCATTGTGTTTTGCAACACTGTAAGTCAGGCTGTACTGCCAGAATGTGAGTTCCGGCAGTGCAGTCTGATGATAGGACTGGGATGTTAATGAACTGTGCAGCGTTGGGGCAGTGAGACCCTGCCTGCTTTGGAAGCCATGCAGTGGAGAAGCCATACAGCAAGCCTTTTGATCCAAAGTGATACAGACTCGATAAAAGCAAACAGTTTGGATGGATCTGCTCACTGTGTAGATTGGGAACTTTTCACTATGTCTCTGCAGAGACTGGAGAGCAAAAGTTGCGGTAGCATGGTGAAGAACACCCAGTCCATGTGGTAATTTGCTTCACGCAAATAACTTAACATGGGATAACAGATTCCACATGGATCATTTTATTTAAAGAGGTCAACATTATGTATAAACACTTCCCAGATGTCCCACCTCCCAATGCAGAGTTGGGGGCTGGAGATCTGGGAGTTGTTAAATAGAAGTGTGTGTGTGTGTGTGTGTGTGTGTGTGTGTGTGTGTGTGTGTGTGTGTGTATAGGGGTCTATTGCTGCCACGCTCCTTCCCACCACCTCCTGGTAAGCTACCCATTGGGACCTGCCCTGGGCCCGTGGGGATGCTTACCAAGAGGCGGTGAGGAGCAAGATAGTAGCAATGGTCCACCTTATTTTTCCCCAGCACCGTTTTACAATTTCCATTCTACAACGCAGAGTCAGGAGTGGAGCATCCAGGACTTGATTAACATGCTGCAGGACCCCCCAAAACCCGGCATCATATTGACTCATTCAAGCAAGTATGCATAGATCTCCCCAATCAGTGTGGTCGTTCATCCTGGATATGTTGTGAGAATAGGGTTCTTGGTCCCATTCATTTTATAGAGATTGGTTGAGAATGTCCCAGTGCATTGTACCCACTTTCCTGAAGTCCCCTTGAAATAGCACACTTGCTGTTGACTAAAATCAGCTGGACTGGAACAAAATTCCAAGAATTTTTTTAAGTTCAGCAGTTTTATAATCTGCCTTTATATACCTTCCCCATGAATCATTCAAGTCCAAAGCTTCATTGCAATACATTATCCAAGCTACTTCATATATAGTGATGTGTACAGTGAGGAATGTTCTATAAACAACAACATTATGAAACCATCTGAGCAGTGTAACTGAATAGCCTCAGTATATATTTTATCTCTTCATTTATATAGAGTGCAATAAGCAAATGCTTGCAGTGTCCTATGGGGACTGCAAATTAAATTGAAAATTGTTTTGACTTATGTGCAATGTAGTGTACAGTATAAAAACCTTCCCAAATAAACTGTAATAGCTGAGGGGAAAATGAATTATGGCACAAAGAACAAAGTACAAGAACGTGATGCTGTGCTTAAAACCATCCTTGGTGCTTGAGGGAAAAGGAGGTATGGAGAAAATGCGAATCTGATTAGTAATTAGGGCTTTCTGCTGGATTCGGTATTTGTGGTTGGGTTTTTCTTTGACAAGAGAACACTCTGGCTCTGCCAGGTTTATCAGATCTCCTGCACCAAAGCAACACAATCCACAAACTGTCTTGTCTTCTATGTCATGTGACTCTTCTGTAATAGCACGGAATTCAAATAAGTTCAGGATGTCACAACAGCTTTTTAGGATGCTGAGATGTTGCAGAATCCTCTGGGGGGTTAGAAGAATCCCAAATAGGAAAAAAAGTAGGCAAAAGGTAAGGGGGGGAATAATCACCTTTTGATAAAATCCTCATGATGTATTATGTATGTAATGTATGAACTAGGCAACCTGGGATATATTGGGCAGCAATATCTGTGGTCATTGCAGCTATCATCATCATCATCATCATCATCATCATCATCATCATCATCATCATCATCTACTGCTTTTCAACAAAAAGTTCACAAAACGATTTACAGACAAAATCAAATGATTAAATGGCTCCCTGTCCCAAAAGGGCTCACAATCTAAAAAAGATGCAGAACACTACCAGCAAACAGCCACCAGAAAGACACTGTGCTGGTGTGAAAGGGGGGCAGTTACTCTTCCCCTGCTAAGTATAGGAGGAGCACCAACTGAAAAAGTGCCTCTTGCCCAGTTAGCAGGGAGAGCTAGAATCATCCTGACATGTGGGCCACAAGGCATGATTTCTCCTCATTCCCCCTCCATCTGCAGCTCTCCCATGCTGCCCTCAGTTGTGGCTTTTCAGAGGGCTTGGGGATGGTGGTAGAGAGGAGGGGGGTAGGGGAAGGTGTTTTATGCTTGCACAGAACAACCTGTATAAGCCTAAGCCTTGATGCTTCTCAATGGCCACAATAGCTAAATTGTAGTGGTAGATGATGGAGTGCTGGATCCCTGGAACCAAACTTTGGTTCCTTGCAATGTCTCATGGGAAGCATGGCCTGCGTTAGCGAAAAGTGGGATTGCAGCTGAAACTGTATCTCTCCACCACTTCCTAGTTTAAAAAGGCAAAAGAGCGGGAAACCGCAAAATGGACGCTATCAATCAGCTGCAGACGCTCAGCCGGAAATCGTTTCCGGCTGAGCGTCTGCAGCTGATTGATAGCGTCCATTTTGCGGTTTCCCGCTCTTTTGCCTTTTTAAACTAGAAAGTGGTGGAGAGATACAGTTTCAGCTGCAATCCCACTGGGGTTGTTTCCTTTGAGAAAGTTCCAGGCAATTGGAACGAAACGTAAGGACATTGCACACCTCGTATTTTAAAGATTTTTTCCCGTTCGTGGCTGCCAGTGCTTGGAGACCCGCGGACGGCGCAGGAAATTATTTATTGATCCAGGATTCTTTCTACTGACATGGCATCTTCACCCGTAATACCAGAAACGAGTAAGATAATAATCGCTGGCCATGAAAGCTTCCATTCGAACAAATCTTTCTGTCAGAGATAGTCAAGTGCCAATTACAATGAGTTTTATTATAACACCTCCACATTTTTACAACCAGGCAACTGGAGTACCGGTATGTCTGAAAGGTTACCCCCCCCCCCAAAAAAAATCAGGGTAAACTTACCATTTGAAATATCTACTGTATATAAATCAAGTGATAGTCCCCTTCCTGAACATGATATATGGTGTATTTCTGATGTTCCTTGGATTAGAAATAGAGGTTGCAGGTCAAACAAGAGTTCTTTTCTTTTTGGTTAGGAAAATTTTAATGGCAGGTCCTCATTTGGGTTTGTTGTAGCCTTTGACCCCCTCCCCACCAATATCCTGTAAAACATCATTAGAAGAGAACCCCCCCCTTCCCCAAGAAAAAAAGAGTATGAGGGCAGTATGTGAATGCAGATGTAAGCAAAACTTTGAGCCGAGATGTACTGTGAGCAGGAGTGCAGGAGGGCGTGCATGCATGTCTGTGAAGGGACTGCATCAAACAACGTCTCCCTTGGAACCAACCCCTCTCTAGCTTCAAGAACAGGTAACATCCCCACTGGCGTCACTACAGGGGGGGCGGAGCTTTAAGTGCTGCTGAAATCAGAGCCTCCTTTACACAGACGAACAAAGCGGCCCCGCCCCCTCACCCTCTGAGCCTTTCAGGGAAGCGAAAGCAACTGCTTTCGCTTCCCTGAAAGGCTCCGAGGGTGAGGGGGCGGGGCCGCTTTGTTCGTCTGTGTAAAGGAGGCTCTGATTTCAGCAGCACTTAAAGCTCCGCCCCCCCCTGTAGTGACGCCAGTGAACATCCCCCTCCTGTTAAGTGCTGCCTCCTTGCTTCTGCCAGGAAGCCCTTTGTTTTTCCTGGGAAATGTTTGATCAGCAGTGATGTAGACTTGAGTCTATTGACTCGGACTTGAGTCGGACTCAAGTCACATCAATGATTTGACTCAGACTTGACTCGGCAATTGTAAAAGACTCGAAAGACTCGACTCGAGACTTGGGAGTCTTTTACGACAAGTCGCATTCCGTTTTCCTTACTGTACATAGGGACTTGCAACTCGCAACCAAAGACTCAGGACTTGGGGGCAAAGACTTGGGACTTGACTCAGTGGCGTCGCTGGACGCGCGTCTCCCCTGGGCGGGGGACGCGCGGCTCCCCTGGGCGGGGGATGCGCGTCACACACACCCCCCGGAAAAATTGCAGCACGGACTTCGGCCGCGCTGCGGACTTGCCGGCTCCAATGCAGCCCCGCCAGCACTCCAGGGCCTTCTGAAGGCCCAATGGCTCAAAATGTGAAGTTTTACGTTTTTCGTGCATGCGCAGTACATTTTCTGAGGGCAAAGGGCTGCCCATTTGCCCTCAGAAAAGTACTGCGCATGCGCGAAAAACGTAAAACTTCACGTTTTGAGCCATTGAGCCTTCAGAAGGCCCTGGAACGCCAACGGGGCTGGATGCTCCGAGGCCGGCTTCCCGGCCTCGAAGCCTCCAGAGGGTGACGCTTGTCACCCCTTTGCGTGCGCATGACGTGCATCACCCCCTGGCGGTCCCCCCCGCCACGCTCCAGCGACGTCCATGACTTGACTTGTGACTTGGAGTCAGAGACTTGAACCACATCCCTGTTTACCAGCATATTTAATAATAATCTTTCTGCATCTTTCATTTAGAATTGTATCTTGTCGTATTGTTTTGGGTCATATTATTTTTCTCAGTAAATTAGTTGTCTGTAATTGCGTGGACTCTGAGCCACTTCCTGCTCTCCTTTTATTCTTATGGTGACAATTTGTTGAGTGTGTGTATCATGAATCATGACAAAAAACAACGATATCCCTAGTCATGCTTGTTTGGGGGCCGGCTCATGTAAGTGCACAATGTATGTGTCTTCAAAGCATGTTTGTAAACAAAGTGGAGCCTCTGTTTTTAGAAGTGGTATAGTCCTGAGGGGGGGAACTCTGAAAGAGGAATACAGGATTAGATGGGCCTTTGGTCTGATCCAGCAGGGCTGTTCTGAACTGCAACCTAATGCATCCCTAGGGCTTCAGCCACAGGTAATCTAGACCAAGAGTCTGCCCTGACAAGTTATTCATCATCACACCTTAACCTACATCCACACCTAACAGTACCTGTATTCCCTTCTGTGGATTAACTGTAATAATTTAGAGTCGATTGTATCAAGATTATAGATTATAGTGTCCTCTGATTTCCTTCCTCTTTTATCCGAAAAGGACTCACTAAAGTTCTATACCCCCCCCCAAAAAAAGGGCTTGATGAATACTTTAGGATCACCAGCATTATGACCTAAAAATGTGGTCTATTGGGGGATTAAACTCCTTCATCCCAGGAGGTCTCTGCCTAGCTTGGCTGTCCTTAACTGGCCCAAGCTCATATTGGAAAGCTTTACCCACTTGACAGTGATCAGAAATCAGAAAAGGATGCTCAAGTGATGACCCTGCCTTGGCCAATGGGGTGGAACAGTGACATCATCAAAGGGAGGTAACAAGCTGAAAGATGCTCTGGGTTCTTTGCTTCAGCTCTCTCCTGGTGAATCAAGGCTGGCCCATCTATGAGGGGAGGCAATGCGGACCACCTCAGGTGGCAGATGGGAGCATGAGACACCCTGTGCCCATCAGCCACCTCTGCTACTGCCTCACCTTGCCCCCCGTTTGCCCCCACTTAATTCCTTTGTCCTTGCTCTGTGTTTTGAAGTAGAGCAGCAGAGCTGGCTAGAACAAGGAAGCTGGAAAAAGTACTGCCCCACTTCCCCCCCCCCCCCAGAAAACACTTCCTTTTTTGAGGTGGAGTGATGCTTCAGACTTCCTTGCCCTGGTGCTTTATTTCAAAACAGAGCAGCAGCACGACAATGGAGAAGGAAAAAAAGTAAGATGGGATGCTGGGTGAGTGAGCTGTACGGGGCGACCCCCCCCTTCAGTGCCACTGTCAAAGATTGTGGTAGCAGAGATGGTGGAGGAGGTTGCTGCTGCTACCATTATTGGGGGTTCCTGCTAACATTCTGCTGCTGTCATGTCCCGCCATCTCCTCTCCTTCTCTGCTAGTTCCTCTAAACTGGCCACATTGGGGGGGGGGGATAGCTGGCCAGTTCCAAGCAAGACATGACAGAGGCAGCAGCAATAAACAAAAGGTGGGGGGACAGAAATCAAGAGTGGCCACAGGTGTCACTCTTGGGCTGGGCCTGGGGTGAACATTGAATAAAACTGAGGGGGCTTTTTCAGTTGGGGATGAAGTAACCCTCTCCCTTTGCTGAAAGATGAAGGACTATGAGAAATTGCCTCAAGTAAAATGTAGCTAGGGATATTTTAGCTAGAAATGTTAGGGGTGATGGTTTTGCACGTGTTTGCCTTCTTTTTGGACTCTAACGCTCCTTATATTTTACTCTTTCCCTCACATCTGTATTTTGTTTTTGAATTTAAAAATTCAATTTTTTTTAAAAAAATTGAATTAAAAAAAACTAACCCTTTGTATATGTTACTGATACTGATATGTTACCTACCTGTCTGGTGGCTTGTAACCAGAGCTTTGACAACACCCCAGAAAGAGCACTGGGGCCAGTATGCTACTGGAGACACTTTGCTCTGAGGTGTGATTGGGCATGCTTCTGCTTGGCTTGATTACTTTTTTTTTTAAAAAAAAATCCCAATCTAGTGACAGAATATTGGGACCCCAACCCTCCCAGTATTTTGAGAAAATCAAATTCAGGAGTGTGATTGGAGGAATGAGGGTTTTGCTATTTAAATTTCCCAGTTCCTTCTTTTCGCCACATAGCACTATCTCTAAATTATAGCACATGAACAGAGTGCAGTCAGGATTTCCTTTGGGTTATGGTCGCAACATTCAAAAGCATAAAATGGTTGGGGTGGTCATTTCAAGCAAACAAAGCATCTCATTTTTTTTAACATGCATACTGTGAGTTAAGGTGATTTACACATATTGAGAAAACAAGAACAACACCTATGGCTGAACAAAATGGCTGCCGTATGTCCAAGGAGACGCATACGGGATCAGGCAGCCTACCAGGAGGTAACTGAAAATTGTTCTCTCCTGTAGGCTGTCCGATTGCCCCTCCACCCACCATAGCATACAATGCAGCCTCTGTTGGTGTGGCTGCATGCTATAAAGTGGTATGGGGATAGGATTGGGGCCTTTGTGTTCCTCATTGTGCTGAGATCAAATCTATAGGTTTAGCACCTTCCTAATATATATATATTCAAAAATCTGAAATAGGATTTACGGTACTGATGGAAAGCATTTTGAACGTAAACCAGCTGCTGTTGTTTTTGCCTTCCTTTTTAAATGTGGGATTGATGAGTGCAAATAGGTGACTGGAACTTCTACTCTCCCATGCTGTTAAGTTGATCTCTTATCTACTATTATGCCACTTTCATTACACTGTACAATAACAGTACCAGCTTGGCACAGAAGTCAGGCCGGTGTCTATAGCTGCGCTCTTGTAGCAATAAAAATCTGCTCCAATTAATAGGCATTCTGTGCACATTAATTGTTTCTGCACACAGTTCTGGAGAGGCAGTCCCTTGTTACCTATTATCATCATCCTCTATTTCTGATTAATTTGCTTCTCTCCTCAGGGCTTCTTAAAGCACTGAAGAAAAAAAGAGAGCAGTTCTTCTGCACGTTTAAATATCAGCTGTATTTCAAGCATGTTTGAGGTTATTCATACAAAAGAAAGCAAAATAAAAGCACATAGTTACACGTATTAGACAGTTTTTGATGGAAGACCTTTGCAAATGATCTATGTGTACCGTAGATTCCAACACAAATTCAGTTGATTTTCTTTATGTATCTTTCAAAGCTCTACTGTCATTTCATGCTAGCTGTGTCTGTCTGATGTTTCATACAGGTGGGATGCTGAGATCCCAGGGACAGAGGAAAACAAATGCTGCCAATAGGATTTACAGGCCCCCGAAGATATGGGTTAGGCACCCCCAGCCTGCATTTGGCGTACCCCCAGCCACGTGGTCCGCGTACCCCTAGGGGTATGCGTAACACAGGTTGAGAACCTCTGGGTTAGGTCACTGGTGTCCATGGTACATAGAATGGGTACGGGCAGCCCAATCCTGTGTAGGATGCGGCCAATGCTGGCAGAACCCTCCCCCACCCTCCCTCCCCACGCCCTCCTGCCACCCAGCGCAGCTACCTGTGTCTGGTGACATGGGTATCCTGCAGCAGTGGAGTGAGCGGGGCCAGCCTCGTCACCGCGCCGCTTACTCCCTGAGTGCCGCGAAAGTGCTTTACGACACTTTCGCGACACCCTAGGATTGCGCAGGATTGTGCAGTAAATCACAGAGGCAGGGAACTCTAATCAAACAGCCCTCCAGTTTTTCGAAACAAAACCAACAGGCCTTTTGTAGGAAGGAGAAGAGCCAGTGCCAGCTTACTGAGACCCTGGGACAGAGCCCTACACTTTGCCCTCCATAGCACCTCCCATCTGCACTCTGGTGGTGTATTAAGTGCGCTACCACTGGGTACTGAAGGTTCAGGGGTTGGTCCTGCCAGGCAGGCCTTCTATGGACCCTCAGCCAGTCACTGATGCCATCTCTAGCTCCATGTTACAAATTTACTCCAGGTCCAAAGGAATGATGTCGTGCATACTGAGAAAGAGTGAAAACTTGCATAGCCTTCCGAGCAAAAGTGATGACACTGTATCACTCTTTGAATGCCCCCATTTCACCTTGACTTAAAGTCCGCAGAAGTTTATGTCACTCTAGCCTCTCCGTAGGGGTAGTTTCTGACTTCCTGTTCAGTAAGATCTCAACAATGATGAATATTAGCCATGTGTCTATCTGCTATATCCTATCCAAAGGAAAATCCTTTGTCTATGAAAACGAACACACACAAGAAAACAACTGTTAAATTCTCCCTGGTATCCTTTTCATCCATTCTTTAGAACAGATTTTAATAGGATGCAATCATGCTAGATAACATATTAGCCACAAGAGGAAGGGGGGGAAAAGAGAGCGAGAGAGAGAGATCTAAATATAGTGTTACGTACCATTTGGGAAGCCATTGCTTGAGCTTCATTATTACGCATTTTTAATACAATCTAATTTACTCATGTGGCTGGCCCCAGGTGTTTAGAATAGCAACCAGAGAAAAATCAGATCATGCTAAAATTAGATTCTTGGATGGCTTCCTGTGTAGGAACTCAAAATGCACATTCTTAATTAAATAGCATAAATTTATGAAAACCAATACTAAAAAGTAAAGTAATGTGCAAGGATTTTGTACATTTTAAAAGAAATGTGTACTCTGTGTGCAACAGTAGCGGTGCTCCGACTGCCCCCCTCGCCGGAAGTGCCACTTCCATTTTCCAGCTCACAGAGGCTCAGGGCGGGCGGGAGGACCAAGCTTGTTGTCGCCGCTGCCCGCTCGCACCGCCGAAATGGTCCAAATTGCCGTGCCATCGCCTGGTTTGGCCCCCCCAGCTCACCTGCCACCCGGGGCCCAACAGCACTGCCAGGGGCCCACCGCCCCCTGCCCAGCTCCGCCTCTGGACTGTCCAAGTATTCCTAGCAAAGTGTTATGGATAATAATGTTTGGCATTTTGGCAGCACATTTAAAGTGTTCAAAGAACTTCATATGTACTATCTTGATGAAATTCTTTATATCCTCTCTGCAAGTATTTTTATTCCGACATTGCAGATGGTGGACAGGGGGGACTGAAGGCCAAACTACATCTTATGTGCAAACACATCCAACTACAGCTCAACAGGCATTTTTCAAAGCTACTTCGGAATGGCACAATTGATAGAGGAGAAGCAGCACAGGGAAGATGGGATCTGCCCACTGTTTCCTCGCTCCAAATTGCCCCCCCAGTGGCTTTTTCCCTTCAAGGCTCAAATGCATGTTTACTTTTCCCCATCTCTGGTCACATCTCAAACAGATTTACTCAGAATAATAGGAGTATTCTGAGTACAATGCTGTGCACAATGCTGCTGCATATGTGTTAACAGGCCAGCCTGCTTACTGAGGCAGTCTCCTCAGGCAGCAGATTGGCCGGAGGCACCCGCCTCCGTCTATCCACTCACCTTCACTGCTGCTGCTCTGCCTCCACTCCCTGGATTGGAAAAACAAGAGAGGGATGGAAGAGGAAGTGTGAAGGAGTGGAGAGTTGTGGGTTAGAGTGCTGGAGGCTAGAATGCCCTCCGACGTTCTAGTCCACCACTCTCTTTTCCTCTACACTTCCTGTTCCATTCCATCCCCCTCTTTCTTTCCCAATCCAGGAAGTGAGACAAGCAGAGTCACAACACTACGCAAGGGAGGCAATATTTGGCACACTGCCTCGGGCTCTGGGAGATCTTGGGTCAGCCTGGTCATTGCTTTTTAAAATGGTTAATCCAATTCCATTCCAAATTGTGTTCAGTTACTACTGCTTGATATGTAACTAACAGCCCAATCCTATGTAAGTATCAAGCGGGCAGCCCAGGGCCGCCCGCCGGATCCTATGCCCATACCATATCTGCAGCAGCCTGGAGGTCTACTTGGGGAAAGGGGACGTTCGTCCCCTTCCCCTGGTGTAAACTGGGGAAGGATTTCCGCCAGCTAAATAGCTGGCGGAAGTAAAAGGAGGCTGTGTAACGGCCGAGCTGGCCCGGCAGGAAACGGGGATATGACGGACGCCATCCCTGCCCCCCCCGGCCGGCTCAGCCAATGGCCCCCCTCCCATACTGCCTGGACCGCCCATGTGGCCGCCGGGGATCTCTTACCTTCCTCTGGCGGCCGCATGGACGTCCCGTAGGCGGAGTGAGGGCCGCCGGCCTTGCGCCGGCCTCCCTTAATCCCGAGTTGTTGCGAACGTGCCTTATGGCATGTTTGCGATGGCTTCTGGTGCATAGGATTGCGCTATGAATGTAATTGACAAAACATGTTAGGATGTGAAAACATTTGTAAGCCAACATGCAGGTCATTTGATTCCGATAAAATCTGCTCTTCCTTCTCTCCTGGTGAGGGGAACTTGGAAAGCAGTGCTTTGATGTGTTAAGCAGGGCGACATTAAAAGGTAAGAAATATAGTTTGCTGCCATTACAAAGTTTAAGATGCACTTACTGAAAACAACCATTACAGTGAAAGCAGCCATTACAGTTGCCATATAAGAATAGTTGTCTGATGAACACCCACGTAAAGCAGAACTTCAAAGGAAATATGTGACTGGCTTGGATTTGTGACTACATCAAAGAAATATAGATTACATTAAATCACACAGAAATTGAAGGGAGAAAAAAAGATGGTCTATGTGTCTATACATACACACAGAGGCAGAAACAGAGTAGATGTGTAAAGGTAACATCTCACCTTCTTCGGGGGAAAAGGAGATTGGCAAATAATGCTTTGAAAAGAAATGTAAAGATGCATATAAGCTAAGATAAAATATCTGATATATTAATTTTTTTTCTTTGTTTAGCACAGGGGCAAACCATTTGTTGAACTTTACTACACCCTCACACAGGCAGGGAAAGGTACCCAAACTGTCAATAGGTTAAGGCTATAAAAGGCACCTGTTACGTAGAAGATGTTTACATCATGAGGCCTGAATCCTAATGCTGAAATAGGACAATAATAAGCAGCTGTGTATTGCGTCTCAAGTCATTTGATTGCGCGCTAATTAATTTATGTTTCCAGATAAGTGTGTGTGTATGTGTGCATGCACGCATACAGTACAATCAATATAATGACATAAATTTAATTTTCCATTCAGAATTTTTCGTAGATTGTCAAAAGTTGGATATTTTACAGCCCAATCCTATGCCTATCTACTCAGAAGGAAATCCCATTAAGTTCAATGGGGTCTACTCCCATGTATTTGTGTATAGGACTGCAGCCTAAGATAAACATTTGGAGTTGGAGTTGGATTTCCCTGCCAATACTGAAACACTGGTTTAGGGAGTAACATCCACCCTTCAAACTTAATATTTTACACTAAAGGCGCGATCCTGTGTAAAAGAAGCCCCAGGCAGTGCGCGCTGCCCCGGGGCAGGGTGTTGCGCAAGTGCCGTAAAGCACTTGTGTGACACCCACAGAGCAAGCAGCGCCGGCCTTATTGCCCCACTGTCTTCCCAGCCTTGTGGCTGCCAGACCAGGTAAGTCCTACGCCGGAGAGGGCAGGGGCAGGGCGGACCGGGTGGCGAGGGAGGGCGGCCATAGGCTGCGTGGGGTCTGGAGGGGGCGGGGATACCAGGGGCTGAGATCCCCAGTATCCAAAGCTCCCTCCGGGCCCCAGGTATGCCGTCACGAGCGACGTGAATGTACGCGAGCTCTGGAGCTTGCGTACATTCAAGTAGGCCCATTGGGCCTACCGCTGCTTACACGGGGGGAAGGGGATGTTCATCCCCTGCTCCCAAGTTGTTCCTGGGCTGCCCCGGGGTAGCCTGGGATCTCAATAGGATGCAGCGGTCGGCCCTTTAGGCCTACACAGGATTGGGCTGCCCACTAAATAATAAAAGGCATTGTACCATTTTCAGGATCTCAGCTTGGAGGAATCTATCATATATCAGCTATGCCAGAAGTATTCTTTTCATACATTGAAGGAAGAATGCAGAATACATGAAAAGTATTATTTTCATACATGGCATTTGTAATAACTTACTGGACACCAAAAAGGTCATGTAAGGGACTCCAAGGTCAAATGCTCTTTGATTTGTAATGCAAAAAAGCAGAGGAAATGTCTTCCTTGGAAACTGGGTACACGATATGCAAAATGAGATCTGAACGCAGAGAGCAAAACGCCACATTTGGAAATTCATCACAGTTTGGTAAAACTGTTTAGAACCATATTCTGCACTGTTCATAAATGCCTCAATATGAAGGGAAATTGCAGGGGGAAGGGGGTTCTTTTAAATAAATAATTTAATAAACACTATGGCCCATTCCCCAGATGTCAGTGTTTGCAAGTGGTCCTTGCCAAAGCACAACTTCCAATTAGGGAAATATCTGTGATTAATTGATGTGCACCTTTCATTTTTCAGTTGTATTTTAGCGGAATCTTTGAGAACGTGCAATAAACTGCAGACTGCAAAAGAAACTCCAAACCCTTATATTTTGAAATGTTCAATTAACCACCAGAGGGAGTACCATGAACGCAATATAAAAATTCTCATACTGGCACGGAAATGACATTTACATAATTTAGGGCAGTAGGCTCAGGGTTCAAGATGGTGGCTGATTTTCTTCATTCGTCATCAAGCAACACTTAGGAGAAAATTCAGAACTTAGGTTCTGTCTATAAACAGTTTCTCCTAGTTAAAAATGACAATATCTGCTCTTTTAAGAGAACAGGATCAAACAAAGAAGAGTTATGTAATGGTCTACCTTGTTTTTTATTGTGCTCTTCCCATTCCAAGTACCATCAATATAACTAACATCAAGATAGCATTCAAGTGTTGGCAATTGTGCTGATATTGCATAAAGTGGATGGAAAGTCTCTACGCTAATAATGACTCTGCAGTAATGAGGGCAGGACATGTTTGCATGTACCAGTAAACCCGAACTTTGGCTCGTACCAGAACACGAACCATCTCTGTAAGGAAGTCAGCAGGGTCATCATAATGTTTCGCATGCATGTAAACCTCATGACTTAATTATTGTGTTTATTATACAATATATATTTGCATTTATGCATTTAGTACAAAAATAACCATGGAAATAGTGTCATAACTACTCTGTGAAATAAAAATGATTCAGAATTCCATTATTAATGCTATGGCCTATTTTCTCATTTCCCCTCTAATTATCTGGGTTATATACAGAGAATTACTAGACAAAATCCATGGAAGAAATTATTCTACCCCAGCCAGCTTGTAGCAGCAGAAGCTATTAATATCTTCTTCAAACTTTTGCCGCACCCGGTTCCCTTTATACAATGATTGTTGCCTCGGTGTCATCATAATAAAACTCGGTTAAAGTCCAAAGTAAAGGCAGATAAGGCTAAGACAATTTAAATGCTCAAAAGCCAGTTAATGCAAGATGGACAATGGCAGAGGCCCCTGTGACACTTCATGCTTGGCCAAGTGGAGACAAAGAGAGCTTCTGCACCTAATGGCTGCCATGGCCTAGAAGTGAACAATGTGAGGGAAATTCATGGTGACAAGCACAGTCTGTATGGTGCAGATGCACCATGTTGTCTCTGCACAGAGGCCTCTCTAGCAGCTTGTGCTAAAATGGCGGTATTCTTTCATACCAGCACAGGCCAACAGAGGCTTCTGTGATATAATTGCCAGAGCACAAGCTAGGACTATAATTTCCTCTTCCTACCACCACCGCCACCGGGGAGCAACCGTCAAGCTGTTTATGAGTGCCCCCAGCACTATGTCACCAATAACAAACCAACCTGGCAACAGTGACTTCTGATATTGCGCCTCCGTGAAAGAGTTAGATCAAACTGGTCCAACAGAGATCCAGTCCAACCCTTTGTGGCCTATGCAGCCCTTTGTCAGGTGAATACTTGACGGTGCCCACAGTAGCTACATATAAAGAAAACAAGGCTCAAATTGGCACAGCTGCCTTAGATTCAAAAGGTCCACACTCGACAGCTGACATGGTGTCCCTGCCCCCCATTTTTAATTATAATTTGTACTAATTTTGTAAAATGATGATTTTCTGGGCCAACCGAGATTTGGCAGCAGACCTCGGTTTGGGAACCCAGGCTGCTGCTGAACAGCTGCCAAGTCGCAGTGAGAAGCTACAGTTTGCAGTGGAGAAGGGGCAGATGGAACTGGAAGAGGATCTTTAACCCTTCTCCCCTCCCTTGCAACTCCCTCCCTCCCTCCCTCAACTGTTTTTTTCCCCCTCTCTAGTACAGCAATCATGCATCTGGTACTCCATCTGGGAGAAAAGCAACCCGGGGAAGAGAGTTGAAGGCAAAAGCAGAGGGCAGGAAAACATTAGAATGAACCTGTCATCTCTCCACTGCAAATCATTCTTTCCGTCACTGCGTTGCTGCTGTTTGGAAGTGACCTGCTGTTTGGCATCCGTCATATCCTTCACCCAAACAGTCAGACTTGCCCATTTAGATCCACTGAATTTCATTTGTTGTGCAAGATGAATGCCATTTTTTTGGAAGGGAAAACAAATTGTGGCACTTATACTTGTTCGGGCTGAAATGTGTTACTTGACTTGTATAGGTCAAAACAGTATCATTTGGTTTCCTTTTCTGTCTTTCAGTAAGCGTACCCGTTTCCGGGGATGGAGGGTGGGGGGGCTAGCTATGCTATTGTGCCAGGCTGATTAAAGCAACCTCAGATGTAAGGGAAGGAATCCATATCTCTGTTAGGAAGAGAAGAATATTAAGTAGCCTTGAAGCAGCAGCGCTGTGATGTGACATTTTTACAAGGAACTCATTTGTAGGAAAATGAAGCCCAGACACTCAGAAGAGCCTGAGAAGAATTAAGCTATTGTGCTTTCATATGATTTGAAAAGCTGATGATTTGTTACTCTTATCTACAAAAAATATCCTTCAATAAAACCAAATCCTAGCAAAATAGGGAGGCTAGATATATTGTGATAGGTCTGTCTCCTTAATTCTTCACCCATTATTTTAAGGAACATTTATTGTTCCCACTGCTCTCTGCTAATCTCCTTGGAAAATTACCCAAGAGTCTAGCTAGCTGCATTAGAAAAAAAAAAACCCTCACACAGGAGCATTCAGAGGAGAAGATGATAATCACATGCACAGGAGCCATTCCTAGGCATGGGGTTTGAATGCTAAAATACCCAGCACCTCCCAAGGAAAAGAATAAAAGAGATGATCTCAATATTTGAAAGGGATTTCCATCAAAATGAGCAGAGCTCTTGTTACAGTCATAGCTCGCTTCATTATCCCATCTCCACGATAATGCAGTCAGGGGAGAAGAAAATTCTCGAGTGGGGAGAGGGCCATTCCTTGTGACAAAATTAGGTGCTTGACCTCACAAAGCACTGTGAGAGACAAGCACAGCAGCAGAGGTGGTGGGGTGGTCTTAGCATCAACACACAAGGGCACAATTGGGTTGCAAACAGATGATAGACTTTGCAGACTGGGCAGCAGGAGCACAGACTACTTGAGGCATTAGACAAGTACAGCTGGAACTGCCTGTAGTAGACCTGCTCACTCCTTAAGTCCAGCAAGTCTCTAGTCTAGTCTAGTCTAGACCAATGGTTTTTTTCATGCTTTCTGTCGAACCTCAAGAAAAGCCAAAACAAATTCCCAGCAGTTTTGGAGTAACTGTCGCAGGTGCATACTGCACAGTGCCCAAGCCAAGTAATTCACTTCTTGGTTTTAATTTTTTTTTGATTTTGTGAAACAAGAAATGCTGCTTTGTTTTTTATTCATTGAAAACATTTTTAACCCACTGTTCCTCCATGGCTGGAGATGGCTTACAACATGTTATCCACATATCTGCATGCACGTAGCCCTTTAAACAGAAGAAGAAATCCACATGCAAGCAGTGCTTTACAATACTATTCCTTCTTTTGTTGTCTTAGAAATGGTCTATGTTTATTTAGAGATACTGTATCTCCTTTACTGTGCAATTCTGCACAAGATACGGCCAGCGGAGCGAACGCTCTGCTGGCCTAAGGTGTTGCGAAAGTGCTGTAAAGCACTTTTGTGGCACCCAGGGAGTAGAGTAGCAGAGGCTGGTAAGCCCTGCGCTGGGCATAGGGAGGGCATAGGGAGGGTGGGCAGGGGTGACGAGGGAGGGACAATTGGCCAGCCAGGCCAGGGAAGGGGCGGGGATATCAGCAGTGCGCTCCACCGATATCCAACCCCCCTTCTTGGGCCTGTCCAGCCTTATACAGCCTCCCCAGATGTGAGCCAGCAAAATAGCTGGCACACATCCGAGGAGGCCCATTGGGGCTGTTGGGGCTGACACCTGGGGAAAGGGACGAATGTCCCTTTCCCCCGAGGTGTGCCCCAGCTCTGTTGGTGTGGCCCTGATCTTGCTTTGGATCTGCCACAGCATATTTTGTGCGCTGCAGAAGATCTTAAGCCGGATTGGGCTGCTCGTCTTACAGCCCAATCCTATGCATCGCTGCCACTGGCGTAACTAGAGTTCTGGCGGTAATTTGGGGGCAAACTGGCAACCCTATCCCAGAATAATCTGTGAAATCATAGGGGATATAGGGTACACTCTCAATTCATCACGTAAGGAAAGCTACATCTCCTGCCTTGAGTGGCATGCAACTGCACATTGGCCTTGATATCTTTCTGAGAAGCTGACCAAGTGATCATGGCTGTAAATATTGTGAATCACGTCCTAAGGCATTGTAACTCCTCTTTTTTTGTGACTATTTCATTATTATCTTAATAACCACTTCCTATTTTTAGCATGTTGAATTTTTAGCACCTTCCCACTGAGTGTTAGTCCTTTATAAATATTAAACATATTCATAATATTGGTACTATACTTTATCCAGTTAGGATTATGAGGAAAGATTAAAGTCTTCAGCCATTCCAGTCATGGTAGTTTGCCTTCTTAGCACTAACTTTAGGAAATTAATGATCCCAGATATCAATTCAGATTGTCCCTAAGGCCATGTTCACATGCTACTTTTCACTCTGAAGATTTGCATGGGTCAGGTTTGGGAACTAAGGTATTGCCCTTGGTTGATATGTACATGTGTACAGCTATTAATGCATTATGCTCAGCACATGTTCAGCCAGCCATACATGTGACCTGCAGTGTATATTATCAAGGGTTCCAGCCCCCATACATGCATGTACTGTACAGTCATTTGCATGAATATGTGTGCAGACACCCGTACATATGTAAGGGCGCAATCCTGTGTAACTCTTGCACCGGTGTAACAGTAGATCCCCTGATGTAAGAGCACTTATGCTAGTGTAACTTGCCGTACACCGACGGACGCAGGACAGACACTGGCGTAACCCCCCTTGGATGCCGTGCATGCATATTTCGGATGCAGGATGGACACTAGCACAACTCCGCCGACGCAGGGGGCATTCCGGGGGTGTCTGAACACCCCCAGAATGCTACCTGCACCAGCAAAGTTGCGCCAGCGTCTGTCCTGCCTCTGAACTGCGCCTGCATGGCGTCCGAGGGAGGTTACGCCAGTGTCTGTCCTGCATCCATTGGTGTACAGCAAATAACACTGGCATAAGTGCTCTTACACCGGGGGGGGGGGGGAATCCACTGTTACACCGGTGGAAGTGTTACACAGGATTGGTCTGTAAATATGACACATAAATAGTCCTTATATCAAAAAGAAAATGTGAATTAGGAAAAAGTTCTCAAGATAATGATCTAGTTTTGCTTTTTTATCATGATACTTCAGAGTAACATGTCACAACCTCAAATAGCCTCATCAGACTGATTATTATTCTACATACATCAAAATGTTAAGAATGGCTGATTATTTTTATTTTTGAGTATCTCATTTTCTGACCCCTCACCTTAGAGTGCTCTTTCCATGCTTGCAGTACCTATTCCCATCACAGGGCATTTTTGACACCCAAGAAATCTGAAGCAAAATCGTCAGTTCTTGGACATTTGAAACTGGCAATGCAATCCAATGTCTGTTTACTCAGAAGTAATTTCTACTCTTTTCAGTGGGACCTACAGCCCAATCCTAACTAACTTTCCAGCACCAATGCACAGGGATGCACACTGCATCCTGAAGTGGGGGGCAGTCACAGAGGTCTCCCTAAGCCAAAGGTAAGGGAATGTTTGTTCCCTTCCCTTGGGGCTGCATTGCAGCTGCATTGGCACTGGAAAGTTGGTTAGGATTGGGCTGTTAGTCCCTAATAAGTGTCATTAATAAGTGTCATAGGTTTAATGACATGCTCAGAGAATTCAGAACTGAAATGTGTGTCTTCATTTCATAATTGCAGCATACTCAATTTGCAGTGTTGTTCCCAAAATGCCAGTTCACTGCTATGCATGCAAAACACTGCAGTCAAACAACAATCTTGTGAAAAATACCTCAAAACATAAAGCAAGTTGTCAAAAACAAACAAATGAAAACTGCATAATACTTCTATTTTATCAGCATTTTTTTTTAAAAAAAAGCCTGGTCTGATTTCTGCATATAGTGTGGCTTGACAGCATTCAGTTTATAAATTGGTATAACTTCGGTATAAAATCTTGCATCTCCACTAATCTTTCCAAAGATGAACTGCAAGTACAATGCAAGATACTGAACTTGTCAAGAAAGGCATTAATGGACCAAGTTGTTAGTAGACTGACAGCACAATCCTGTCTAGAATGCAACAGTGGTGCACCTAAGATGGCCGCTGCATTCTTAGGCAAGATGGGGCACACACCGGTGGAGCTGGAGTGCTCCTCGGGGGAAGGGGACGTTTGTCCCTTTCCCCTGGGTAGAGCCCCAGCAGGCCCAATGGGCCTCCTTGGATGTGTGCCAGCAAAATGGCTGGTGCAAATTCAAGGAGCCGGTGTGTAAGGCTGGCCAGACCTGAGATGGGGGATAGGATTTGGAGGAACATGCCGCCAATGATCCCTCCCCCATCCCTGGCCTGGCTGGCCAATCGCCCCCTACCTTTTCACCCCGGTCCGCCCCCATGCCTCCCACTACCTGTGGGTAGTGGCCTACCTGTGTCCACTGGTGGTGGCTGTGACCCTGGGCAGAGTGAGTGGCGCCGGTCTCTCCACTGGCGCCGCTTACTCACCAGGTGTTGAAAATGTGCCTTATGGCTCGTTTACGACTCCTGGCACCAGCAGAGCCATCACTCTGCTGGCGGAGTTGCAGATAGGATTGCACTGTTATTTATTTTAGACATTGCATTCTCACTGACAGGTAGGTTCAATGAAGGATCACATCAGACCATCTATTTGCACCCCAATCTGGTGAGGGCATACCTAGAAGCAGTTTTATGCACCCATATCCCTAGGCAAAAAAGAGGCACATGTGGAAAGAGGTGCTGCAGATGCTGTTCTTGACTTGATCCAGCAATTGGACTATTTCAACCAAGAGATTTATTTTATAATGTTGACACAAGCACCAAAAAGATTGGGTGGCTCCTAAGTGCTAGCAGTGAAGCCGTCATTACATAGCTTGCCATCCTAATGTGTAACATTTATTATGCCAGTGGGTATTATTCATAGGTAAGGTCCAGATTATCCTCCATCCCCCTTCTCATTATGCCTTTATCAAATCCTGCCCTCTCCCTTCACCTTTGTCCAATCTGTCTAGCACATTCTATGCCGAACTGATGGACTTTTGATGAATGTTTGAATTCCTGTCAGTCACCTTCCTCATTCTGTTTGCTTCATTTCTCACTCAGGAGCACCAGGCCATTAGTATATTCCAGATAAATCAATGTGGAGATGATAGGACTTCCAGAAAGGACACTGATATTTTTCATGGTAGCTTCTGTCATCCCTCATAATAGGACATGATATCCCAGACTTCACAATAAACATTTTGAAGTTAAATGTATTAATAGAAAATATAGAAGCAATGCCACTGCCAGGTATGGGGAGGCCCTTGGTCAAGTGCTGTTTGAGGCCCCCCCCACTTAGTGGGGGTGGTGAGGCAGGCAGCTGCACTGGCATCCACCATCTTTGTTGACCTAATGCATTGCTTCCATCCCCAGCGTTGCATTACTGGATACAGCAACAGTTTCAGGGACATTGTGTTCAAGACAGTAAATGCCAGTGCAGCAGGCAATGCCAGTGCAGCAGTGCAGCAGGATAGCTAATGCCAGTGCAGCAGGCAAAGAGTGCTTTGGACCTCCAGAAAGGTTGGGGGTGGTGGTGTTCTTTGGTGGCAGTGGTGGTGGCAGCAGTTCAGAGCAATTCTTTGCAACTGCCATCTTTTTTCACCAGAGATGCAGAGGTTGGCCACGAGCCCTTCTTGGCCAGTGCCCCCACCAGTCAATCCCCAATGCTGCCCCTGTATAGAAGAAACATGCGGCTCCTATATCTGCTGTGTGGAATAGCAGCATGTTCTATGCTAGACTCCTTAACAGATTCTACTGGGTCTGAAAACATTAAATAATGGATGCGCTTATTCATTAAATGTGGCATCCCTTATCCACTGGTTTCTTGCAGTTGTGAAGTTTCTGATGTAGGACTGATGTGCCCACAGGGCTCTGGATCTCTACAAGATTATGAAGATTTCACTTAGAGGCTTCAATTCTCTTTCTTGCCTGTCCAATGCTGAATGATCTACCCCCATCTTTTGAGTCAGGTGTTTTAAACCAGGGATTCTCAACCTCTTCCTAGCCGAGTACCACCTCCGGCACCACTCTCCTGCTGTGTACCACCAGAAGTGACTGGCGATGACATCACCACCAGTTACATCCGGGTTGTCAGGTTTTTGGAGGCCAGAAAACACAGGTAGGAGGCTCTGGATGGGTGGGAGGGCCCTTCTCAGCGTTCCAAAGAGGCTTGACCAAAGGCAGGAACATCTTGGGAGCAAAAACACACTGCTGAAAACGCCGCATCAGAGCAGGATTCTGGTGGTCTGAGTACCACCAGCAGTTGGCCAAAGTACCACTGGTGGTACTAGTACCACTGGTTGAGAACCCCTGTGTTAGGCAGTTTTCCAAAGAATACATTGTGTTCCCACAGCCCCCGCCCAAAGCATATTTAGTTGAAAGAATATCCTACTGATTTCATTAGGACCTGCTTCTGAATCAGTTTAGGATTGTAGCCCTGGAGAATAGAAACTGCTTTCTTTTAATGGTGTCTGTCATCCTCAGTATTGAAATACTTTCATGGTAAGATTAAATAGTTAAAGCAAAGTGGCCAATGTTGCAGAATCCCATAATGCTCACACTGGAGAGTAAATTCCACCGCATGTAGGGACTTATTGCTTTGGATTGCATTGCCTGTCAAGAAAACCAGCAGAGAAGATGAACCTAATTTCTATAACATAATACAATATCTAATACTATAACAGAAGCTATACTACAATATAGACAAAAAGGTAGCTCTTTATAATTAGCAGTGTTTCCTATACCTGAAGATGGTAACTTGTAGTTGAGGGACATGATTTGACAGAAAGGTGTTAGTGAAAAACCTGAGGATGGCTGGTCTCTAGATAGGTGGTCCACAACTCTTCTGATCCAGAAAGAAATGTAGTGTTCGTATAAATCACTTAGCATTCAACACCTTAAGTATCTCCTTGAACTCTTTGTGGCCTTTGGTCTGTGCACAAAACCCAGAATAATGATTCTTATGGTAGTAGAGCAGCCTGGAGAAGACCCAAGCCACTAGCAGATGTTAAGGAGTCCCAAAGTGTTCACTGCAAGCAACTACATTTACTTGCTTGATGATTTGCTGGAAATGACGGATGTGTCACAGCTTGAATTTGGCCCAGGGGACATCCTGACCCTTTATTTTTTCTTTTATTTTTTCTAAAGGCAGACAGACGTGCTTAATAGCTGCAAAAAGAAGTACATTTTACTCATAAGCACATTTAGCTCTTTTGCAAGAGATGGAGCACCTGATGTATTAGGGGATGATGAGTAATCCAATCATTTGCACTGCAGTAGGAGCCAGACATCGAGGTATAATTGCTGGAAAATCTCAGAGGCAGTGGAGAAGAAGTGTGCTGTGTAGATATACACAAATGTTTGATGCTGTAGGTGAACTTGAAACAAGGCAAATTTTACTCAGCTGCCGTTATGCAAATGTAAGAACCAACACAGAACTGCTCCCCAAAGTCTTTTCTTTTTGCTGCTATGTATTTTCTTAGCCAGAGGCGGAACTAGGGCGGAGCAAGCGGAGCACCGGCTCCGGGCACCATCGCCCAAAGGGCGCCCCGCCGCTCCGCCCGCGAGTCGGACTCGGAGACTCGAGTCCGAGTCCGAGTCGGGCCGGCCCCTTCAATCGGGAGAGCCGGCTGGGGACGTGTTCCCCGGCCGACTGCCCGGGGCCTTCTAAGGAAGGCCCGCTGCGCAATTTTTTGCGCATGCTCAGTCAGACTTACTGAGGGGAAAGGGCAGCCACGTCCCCAGCCGGCTCTCCCTATTGGGGGGGAGGGGTCCCGCCGGGTCGCCCCCTCCCGGAGTGCGCCCCTCCCTCCCTCCCGGAATGCGCCCCTCCCTCCCAGAGCGCCCCCCTCCGGAGTGTACTATTTCCTATAGGGGCGCCTACTACCCCCCCCCCGTGCTCCGGGCGCCAACTGAGGCTGTTACGCCTCTGTTCTTAGCCATCAGATTTGGTGGTTTTCTTTCCATGCCAAATGAATTCATTTCTAACTGTGGCCGTTTAGAAAACACACATTTGCTCCAATCCTGGAAATGGCCAGCACTACAGAATGCTGTAGCAGTTCCAAAGCATGTTAATGCGAGTAGATAAATAGGTACCGCTTGCGGGAAGGTAAACAGCGCTCCGTGTACCAGCCGCATGCTACACGCTGTGGCAAGGAGAGTCATGCCGGCCACATGACCACAGGGGCGTCTTCAGACAACGCTGGCTCTTCGGCTTTGAAACGGGGATGAGCACCACACCCTAGAGTCGGACACGACTGGACTTAATTGTCAGGGGTCACCTTTACCTTTACCTTACAGAATGCTGTGCTTGCATTGCTTTTGAAACCTGCAAAATCTGGCGGTGAGTGGGGAAGATAACAGAGGATCAGCACTGTCAGAGGCTTCTCTCTAAAAATTCTTCTGTCAGCTCCTCTTATCAGTGAGAAGGAAGGAGCAAGCCAAACTGACCGATTGTCCCCTTTCTCTTACCTGGGGGTGAGGTAGAGGCACCGCCTTGCAGTGGTGTTGCTTCTTTCTGGAAAGTTGGATCCAGAACTTGGTGCTGGGAAATTATCAGGGATGTGGATCAAGTCTCTGACTCCAAGTCCCGAGTCCCTATCTATTTAATGGGGAAAATGGGTTTAAACCTGAATAAAATTCGACTTGGTGTAAAAGGCTCCTAGTCTCGAGTCGAGTCTTTTGAGTCTTTTACAATTGTCGAGTCAAGTCATTTCCCCGACTTGAGTCCGACTCGAGTCCGAGTCAATAGACTCATGTCTACATCACTGGAAATTATTGTGCTGCACTTTGAGAGTTATCCTGCAGAGTACCTAAGGGATCAATTTTGTCTCCGGTGCTATTTCACATTTCTAAGAAACAGCTGGGAGAGGTCATTTGGAGTCCTGGGTGCAGGGTCATCAATATGTGGATGACACTAAACTGTATGTCTTTTTACCATCCGATGCAGGTGAAGTGATGATGTCTCCAAATTTATGCCTGGGTCGGGCCAGCAGCTGCGGCCGCGGGTGAATAAAATCTTACACTCAAATCCAGACTAGATGGAAGAGATGACAGTGTGAGGATTGAGAGGACTGGCTGAATAACAAATTATATTAAGACGCCCGTAGAAATGATTGTCTTTGAGGCTGATAAATGTAAGCAATGCCTTGAAAATTATGTTCCCCACACTAGTTGTTACTATCATTATCTATTTCTCATCAGAAGTTGTGTTTTGATTTTTTTTGTTTTGTTTTTAATTCCCAGCTGCAGGGATGGAAAGCAAAGATGCGTTCTTCCTCAGCACAGCTGCGCATTAACTATTTAAATAATCTATTTATCCAGTAGACAATCCCAGGTTATTTGCACAAATATTTAAAACATAAACATCTTCAGTTCCATCAAATGGGAACAGGGGAGAAACAATGCTTTCTGGAAGAGAACAACAGAAATTTTGTCAAAACACATGATTCCCACTGCAGCCTAAGGTCTGATTTCAAAGAAATGCTTTCAAGGGTACTTCCCCACTAAGTGGTTTGAGAGTGATCAGAAGCAGAGTGCTGATCACCCCAAAACCACAAATTCAGGAGCGAAGTTCCTTCTCCAGTTTCCCAGGAGGACTGGCAAGTGAGAGCGAGCTACTGTAAGCCCAAGCAACAACAACAGCTTCAAACTTTCACAATGGGAAGTCTCTTGCCATTGAGGTACTTTGTTTTGTGCTTTCAGTTTGCTCATCATCATTGCTGTTGCTGATCTCCAGCTGTTTCAGGAAACATCCCTGATGTTAATTGTATCAACCAAGCACCATTTTCCGGCCCAATTCTATGGGCACGTTAATGCACTTTGCAGCTGTCGCAAACATGAATTATATACAAGTGCAATAATAATATTTTTTTTAAAAAAATCCGTAACTACTGGCCTGATTCTGAGATTTGTTGTTGCAGAAAGTGTGCTCTTCAAATGGGGCATACAGATTGCTGTACAAGTGCAATGTTTTCAAACATTCTATGCTCAGATACTATGAATGCTGTCTACTAGGTTTGTAGATAAAAGGTAAAGGTATCCCCTGACAATTAAGTCCAGTCGTGTCCGACTCTAGGGTGTGGTGCTCATCTCCATTTCAAAGCCGAAGAGCCAGCATTGTCCGAAGACGCCTCCGTGATCATGTGGCCGGCATGACTCTCCTTGCCGCAGCGCGTAGCATGCGGCTGGAACACGGAGCGCTGTTTACCTTCCCGCAAGCGGTACCTATTTATCTACTCGCATTGACATGCTTTGGAACTGCTAGGTTGGCAGGAGCTGGCCAAGCAACGAGCGCTCACCCCGTCGCGGGAATCGAACTGCCGAATACATGAGCGCAAATGGTGATGTAGGAACTAAGAAGTCATCTCGACTTAGGCAAACCATTACTTTTCATGTCTACAATCAATGATTTCATTGCTGTAAGTAAACTGCATATTTGCTTAGACAGATACCATTAGGGCTTTAATGACCTTTCAATCAACCCCAAATTCTGCTGTCAGTTATTCCATTTCAGCAAACTGATTTGTATCTGTGTTCCTAGAAGCATCGTGAAGCCCTTCGAAATATACAGCACATAACACACAGATTGATCAGGAGATTAGTACAGGATACAGTTTAGGATCTTCCTTCTAGAATGCACAGATCCTGCAAGAATGCAAAACCATTGCTACACACACACACACACACACACACACACACACACACACACACACACACACACACACACACACACACACCAAAAGTATCTCCTGAGTTGGTAAATAATAAATAGGATTTCATTGCAAAATGTTTCTTAGCAATAAATATGCTTATACTTTTACAGCATGATGCTGCAGGTAAATGGCTTTTGAAATCCGTTGGGATAAGAAGAAGTCTGTAAAAATAAAAGATTCCACTATTACAGCAACAAAAGCAAAAAGAAAAAAAAGCAATCAAACTATGGTAGCAGCACTGAAGCAATAACCAGAAGAAACAAACATGTTTGCAACTAATTTGCAGATAACTGTTCTATCCCAATCCTTTCATTCTTCACTCTATGAGCTCATTTCATATTTGCTTTGCTTTGATACTACTTCGTGTTATGCAAGCATGGGCATAACTGCACTTGGGCAGATGCATTTCTCCACATATCCTGAAATCAAGAGAACCACAAGTTCACGAGCTGTGTATCCACCAGAGCTGTGGTTCTTGCAGACAAATCCCAACTAGAGATCAGAAGTCTGACCAATGTGTGACTCTAGCACCGGTGTAACAGTAGATCCACCGGTGTAAGTGTACTTATGCCAGTGTAACTTGCCGTACATCGACGGATGCTGGACGGACACTGGCTTAACCCTCCTCAGATGCCGCGCATGTGCAATTCGGATGCAGGACAGACGCCAGCGCAACTCCGCTGGCACAGGGGGCATTCTGGGGGCATCCAAACGCCCCAGGAATGCCCTCTGCGCCAGCGGAGTTGCAGCAGTGTCTGTCCCGCATCCGAATTGCACCATTTAGGCATTTGGTTTTGTCTGTAAACCGCTTTGTGAACTTGTGTTGAAAAGCGGTATATAAATACTGTTAATAATAATAATAATAATAATAATGTGCGGCGTCTGAGGGAGGTTAAGCCAGTGTCCATCCAGCGTCCGTCGATGTACGGCAAGTTACACTGGCATAAGTACACTTACACCGGTGGATCTACTGTTACACCAGTGTCCGTCCAGCGTTCGAAGGGGGTTAAGCTGTTCAAGGGAGCCCCATCCTGCATCCGTCAACGTACGGCAAGTTACACTGGCAGAAGTGCACTTGCACCAGTGGATCTACTGTGTACAAAAGTTACACAGGATTGGGCCGTCAGTCTTGATCAGCAGGTAGGAACAAGAGAAATAGGTCCTGGATTCAGGCCAAACACCCATCTCCAAAACAGCAGATTTGTGCTGTAAGGGGCTCCTAGGCATGTAACATTGTTCTCAAGGGCTGTACCACTTCAGAACACAGGTGGGGGCCTCAACGTTGCATGCTATCCCAGTAACAAAAAAAGCCCTTCCTATAAAAAGGTAGGAGAAAGCTGAGCTACCATCCTTTTGCCTTACATACTAGCTTTCCATGCTCAGGAGATTTTTGATGTGGAGAAGTAGTCAAACATTTGATTCTCCATCTGCATTCTGATATAGTGCTCTTCCATGCAACTACACCACATGCTTTCCTCAAACATCTGAACTGACTCTCGATTAGCCACCTTAATTGCTCACACACCTATCCATGCATTGATCAGAAGGTGTGAACGGTTTAGAGATGCATACGCAAAATGCAGGTCCTTTTGGTCGCACTGAGGAGCTTTAGGTTGTTTGCATGTAGGCTTTGGATGTGCACATGGATTAGGGCCAGTGGGCAGGCTGGAGTCCATTCCATTATAGCCTTGGATATGATATGTAAACAAGGCTAAACTGTTACACTGTCAAAAGATTGTGTAATAAGATGGTTACATTGGAAAACTCTTGATTCTACCAGGAGACATTAACTTTGAAACGATGCAAACTTTTATGAGGTTGCAAAAAGTTAGACAAGTCATAAAGGATCGGTAAGCTAACTACACTTTAGTTTGGTTTTGTTTGCCAAAAATAATTTATTCAAGGAAAACAAACCAATGAAGCATTCATAAATATTCTTCTCCTCTGGTTCTGCTAAAAATGTCTCGATTTCACTGCACTTTCCATTCAAATGTTGAAAAATGCTGTTGGAATGTTGTGCTTGAAGGAAAGCTTTTATATTCCTGTTGCATTTGGTAGCATTACTCATCACAACAACTTCGATCAAGGCCTTATGCTTATATTTTCCCTTTTCGTTCCTTTGTTTTGAATGTGGATAAAATGATTCAGAGGGCTGCAGAGGGTGGCTGTATACTGAAAAGCCTTTGGTTTCTGGAGTTTCTTTCCATTGAATCCCTTGGGTATCTAGAGCCATCAAATTATATTACCATGCTCAGATTTGCTGAAACAACCAGAATGGCCTTGCATGCCTATGTTCTGGTAACAAATGGTCTAACTGAAAAATAAAAGAGGAAAATCTTCAACCATTTCAAAGATATGACTATGAATGACTATGGACACAGTCAGTAGTTGGGGGTGGGTGGCGGGGTGATAAGTGCTGCATGGCATTACACGGAGGTAATTGGATTTTGGATTGTTCTCTAGTCAGAGGTGAAATAAGGGTGGAGCGGAGGCAAGTAGTTCTGCAAGACTCCGTTACACTGGAGTCAGCGGCCCCTCCCCCTTGCTGTTGGAGCCATTCCAGCAGCAACAGGGGAGTGTCCTGTGTGTTGCCTTTGCTGCCAGAATGGCTCCAACAGCAAGGGGGAGGGGCCGCTGACTCCAGTGTAACGGAGTCTTGCAGAACTACTTGCCTTCGCTCCACCCTTGTTACGCTTGTCTCTAGTTCTGTCCACCCAGCAGTGACTTCCGATTTGACCCCTTGGCTCCACGTCCTGGCTCCCACTTGACAGCTGCCTATGGCTTAGACACATAATGAGCACTTCGCTCAGATACGGGAAGGCTGTTTCGTACTGTTGGCCTTGCCCAGGAAGGAGCCAGTTTGCAAACAAAAATGAGGCTTGCTAGGCCTGCGTGGCAGATATTATGCCAGAGATAATCTGAATGTCTACTTTAAGTGTAGTTGGCCTTGGAGAGGGGCTTAGAATGATAGTTCTTCTGGAGGACCCTTAATGTAGCTCACTGTCCTTCTCAAAGTCCCATTTTGATGGCTGTGAAGAAGCTGAATAGGCAGAGCTGAGCATCTTGCACGGCTCAGTGCAATGCCTTTCTAGTTCCACAAAGACAACATCACGTGAAGGACTGATAGAGAACCAAGTTGGGTTAAAAAAGAAAAGGATCACTGCACTCCCATGAACTCCCACTGGAAACTGGTTCTGTCCGTTTAAATGCACCAGGTCAGTCTCAGATATATTTCCTCAATGCAGCTGCATTCATGTGGACGCTCCACCTGGAGAGTTTTGGAGTGTCTCAACCAGTCGTCAGTGACCTGTGATCTCCATGTTGTCATGCTGCTTTAGCTCTGTTTTAGAGTGTCGTTTTAGAACACACTCTTATCCTGAGCGCTTTTCATTATGCAAATCTGCGTCATCATAAAAGTTCAGATTATATCTGAGGACAGGAATGTTAACTGTTGTTCTGTTTTCATGGAACAGACTAGAATGCAGTACCAATATTTCATTCAACTCCTTGGCAAATGTAATGACTCAAAATTACTTTTGTATCTAACAGCCCATTCCTAAAACTTGCTGTGTCAGCAAATACATGCTTTGAATGAGAAATACTTCTAGGACTTCTAGGTTAGCGCAGTGACACGAACGACAATGTTCCAATGACACTTTAGCAATGTTACTCGTAAATCGTAATTCTGAATGTAATGACAATAGTAGTGACGCAAACTAGCAAAATTAAAATTGCACCTTTAAGTTACAATCACAACACTTTTCACATTTTAAATTACATTCTGGTTGCATAAGTTTATGGAAAAACTGTTTCAGAACCTCCAGAGAGGTTCAGAACCTCCAGAGAGGGGAAAGGTTTTAAAAAATGCAAATATATGTAAGCACGCTAAAAATCTGGGGCCAGGCAGTCGCCTGGGAAATCGCGGTGCTTGGATGCCTGGAACCTGTGGCAGAGACCCAGTCCCAAGCCCGCCATGGGCTGCTGCAGGAGCATCGCCTCGCAGGTAAGGGGAGAGAGGGGCCCCCAAACCATTCCAAAGAGACTCTAGTCTCTATTGATATTGGGCTCTCTTCTTCATTCATTTAGGTTCTTCTTCCCCCCTTCCTGTCTCAGGTTCTTCTGCGTATCCCCCACCTCAATTCTCGCCTCATCCCATGTTCACGCCAATTACAGCCTTCTACCTTCACCACCAGGGCCAGCGGGTGGCGCAGTGGGTTAAACCGCTGAAACATGAGCTGTCGATCGAAAGGTCGGCAGTTTGAATCCGCGACGGGGTGAGCTCTCATTGCTTGGCCAGCTCCTGCCAACCTAGAAGTTCCAAAGCATGTTAATGCGAGTAGATAAATAGGTACCACTTGCGGGAAGGTAAACAGTGCTCCGTGTTCCAGCCGCATGCTACGCGCTGCGGCAAGGAGAGTCATGCCGGCCACATGACCACGGAGGCGTCTTCGGACAACGCTGGCTCTTCGGCTTTGAAATGGGGATGAGCACCACACCCTAGAGTTGGACACAACTGGACTTAATTGTCAGGGGTCACCTTTACCTTACCTTCACCATATTTTTACAATGGCAAAAGAACGAACTGTTCAGCACAAAACAAGTTTTCAAATCTAAGCTTTACTTGTGGGTTTGCCTGAGATGCAGAGTTTAACACAGGTCTGTGTGAATGCCATGATTCTGTGATCAACTCGCACAACTGTAGAAATCAGAGCGCTGGCTGCCTAATTTGATAAGCTGAGGGCCGATGACATGTTCCCCATATTTTCTCCAATGCTATAGCATTGTAAAGCCAGCACCATAAGCCCTGAAAGCATTTTTGTAATACAAAGTGATTCAACAGAGAACCCGGCATGTGACTGAGTAGCCCTTCAGGGAATATACGAACAGATAAGCAAAACTTCACAAACATACATTCAAAGCATATTCTACAAAATATGTATCATAAGAATGCATTTGTTGCACATTAAAACAAACAAAAAATGTAAATATGAAAAAAGTAAGCCTATTAACCCCTATCTAAAACATCGATAGTACTCTTACGGTGCAATCCTATGCATGTCTGCTCAGAAGTAAGCCTCACTGAGTTCAATGGGATTAACTCCCAGATAAATGTTTGTAGGATTATAACCTTAATGTTTCTTGACTATCGATGGAGCCAACCTGCCCCTCCCTTTGCACAGGCTCTTTAAACAAAGCAGGACATGTGGAGTGCACTGGATGGATCCACATGTCCCGCTTTGTTTAACGAGTCCATGTGGAGGAATTAGTCAGGTAAGGGTTGCATGAGTTGGGGGTGGTGGTGGAAGTGGCGACAGTGGCAGAGCAAAGGATGGCACTATTGGGCTGCCTCAGGCATTGGGTCATGGCTACATAGTAAACAAATGTTTCTGACTTAGAAGGAGCTCAGTGGAACCCCAAATCCCAGATAAACAGCCCATGTTGTCTTGAAACTGTGTTGAGCCTGTGCAAGAGTGCTCTAGCCGCCTTGGGCATAAGGCGGGGTATAATTTTTAAATAAATAAATAAGGCTCTCTGAAGCTGCTCAGATCCCCTTCCTCTTTTCCATCATCCCTATGACCAAAGACCATCTAATCCTTAAGGGAATGTAGGCCAGAAGTCAGTACAGTATTTTGAGATTAGAATTCTCTGAATGCAGGACATTTGAAAACCACAACATAATTTCTGCTATCAGAAATCTAATAGTCCTGAAAAAGTACACAAGTATTCCTTAGGCTTAGGCAACATAGAAAAATATACCATTCCTGATAACAAGCAAATAAATGGTAATAACTGACATGGTCTTTTAGCAGTGTCTGACTTTTACCCAATTCTGTTATCTAGAAAAAGTGGCTCACTTAAATGAAAAGGAAGCTACTGTAAGACCACCTTTAAACTCTAACTTCATCTAATATGCATAGCATGAGAAAAAACGAAAGATTTCCAAATTCCCCTGACATTATTTTCCAAACACACATTTCTGTAAAATATACAGTTTCCATTAGAAGACATAATATACTAATAAAATAGAAGTGGGACATGCAAATGCTATTGAAATATAATGACCTATTTACCATAAGACATCAAAGAAAATGAATGTAGTATTTAATGAGCCCAATCCTAAACTTCTTTCATCTCAATAGCAGCCAATGAACTAACAGTGCAATCCTGTGTAGCAACACGCACCGGTACTGGGCCTCAGCGCTAGCGCCGCATGTTGCAAATGTGCCGTAAAGCACATTTGTGACTACACGCAAGTAGGCAGCGCCCGTGCGAAGGCCTGTGCTGTTCCACCAGCACCAGTGGAGGCCCAGCACGCACCGGAGCAGGTAGAAACCACACCGAGCGGTGCAGTGTCAGGTATGGGGAGGGCGGGGAAGGGCAGAACAGGGGCTGGATCAGACCCGGGGTGTGTGTGTTTGAGATCGGTGGAGGAGGTCTCCGCTGTATTCAATCTCCTCTCCCAGGCCTGGAAGCCCTACACGGGGCTTGTTGGGCCTGCGCCAGCGACTTAGCTAGCGCAGATCCAAGTAGCCCCATTAAGCAGGTTGGGGTTCGACACAGGGTAAGAGGACAAATGTCCTCCTATGCCGAGGGGACCTCCAGCCTGCTCAATCTCAGTGCTGGATACAGCGTGGGCCATGTGCCCCCACTGCGCCAGCGCTGGATAGGACTGGGCTGCCCATGGTGTTAACATGATATGGAGGTATAGATAGGAATCTGGGAGCAAAGATGGTGCAACCCTCTTGGAGGTCAATCCCAATCAATGCCTATCAACTTCAGTGTCAGTCCTGTCACGTTCTGAACAGATCAAGAACAGGCTACCAAATTACTCCCCACAACCACCAATCAGCCAAGCAAGGATGGGTCTGTTTGCTGCTACCAAAGAAGATGACTAAATGCTAAACAAGGAGACTCTGCAAACTTCATGGATTTCTCCACAAATGCTTATTTCAACACCATTCTCCCAGGATACCCACGGAGAAACTAAGTGACCTGCAGTCAGTTTGTCCACTTCACTCTGCTTCTCATGACAATGTGAAAATTCTTAGCCCTACAACTTTGGCATTTTTGCTAAATCTACACTGATGCAAAAGGCAGATAATCTTATTCTAGAATTTTCTAGAAATTTCCATTTTTTTTTACACTGCTGAAAGGATAAGAAAGTCTCCTGAAAAGAGTCACAGAGTTTACACTTTTCTCCCCAATGGTAACAGAATGGAACTGAAATCTTACAGATGGACCCTACAGGCAGGAAATGCACCACCCTCCCCTCAGTCTGCACAAAATGGAAGTTCATTCCTGCCACGGGTTTCCTTCATGCTCACCTGGGCAACATCATAGTCTACTTTTCTTCCAGGGCTTAGAACTTGATGGAACACCTATTGGCAGGTTTCAGTGAAGACTCATTGTACTCCTGCAGAAGTGTACTCCTGACATTAGATCAGGGTGGCCAACCTTCCACCATTAGGGCCTCTGTGGTCCTAAAGGCTGATTCACACCAGCCCTTTCCATGCGCGTTTTGGCTTCTTTTCGTGCGTTTTTCATGCTTGCGTCTGACGCAGCATGAGCTTACGACGCAGCCAGGAGAGATGGTTTCGGTTTATCTTTTTGCGGCGCTCGCGTTTAAGCTAGCGTTTATGCTCCCGGTGCTAGGCAGCTCACCAATCAGAGAAGCGCATTTCTCTTCACCCAATCACAGCTGCGCTTTCTTCAAGAAGGCGGGCAAACGTTCAGAGAACTGCTAGACGCACGTACAGACGTTAGAGTAGAGCAAACGTGCACGGAAGGGCTAGTGTGAATCAGCCTTAAGAGTTGTGTAGAAGACTGAATCTTGGCAGCTGCACCTGCTGAAATGCCCTCACTTATGCAACCATTAAAGGGCCAGGAGCGTTCAGGTCAAAAGGTTGGCCACCCCTGCATTAGATAATCCCTGCAGGGAGATATGGATCTACCTGCCCTTCAGCCACATCATCACCGAGAATGATGGACCTCAGGCTATGCATCACCGAGATTGATTATTTATAAAAGCAAATGGGAAGGGTAAATTTATACAAATTTGGTCAAAGCCAAAAGATACAATGCCACACGGTATCAGTGAAGTCAGAAATGCTGAACGTGGAGCTGATAGGCAAGGTTCCCCTTCCTTTTGGTACAGTCACTGGCCTGGAAGAGGGACAGATGCTTCTGCCTGCAGGATCTGCACCCCCCAGGTCCAGTTTGTCAGCATCTCTATTGACCCTGACTAGAAGTACGTGAAGTGAATGTAGCTAAAAACACAGCATGTTTATCCCTGTCAAAGCAAATACGCACTTGGAATAGCCTTTGGGAAAGCACAGGATGGGGGGGGGGGGAGGAGGGCTTTGAAATCTGTTAAAAATAGTCATTTGTTCAAAAGTAATCTCTTAATGCTCTATAAGTGGTTTCTATAGATTCTGTATTATTCCTTACTTACGAAGCGTGTGCGCTTGCTATCATCTGGTCTACCAGGACCAAAGTCTAATAACGCACTAAAGATGCTATAAAAGATTAACTGTATTTCTGCTGTAGTTAACTTGACTTACAAATAATGGCCTCCTTTGAGCTTTCGGCTAATAAAATATTTAGCAGTTGGCAGCTATCTTTAGACGGTGTGGTGTCAACGCAAGGCAGGACGTCCCTACTGACCGCCCCCTTGTTTCTGGAACGAAAGTTTATTTTTTAATAAACGAACTCTTTCAAGAATTTGGAGCTGAAGGGCAACTAGACTCCTAATAATTGGGTCAGTGTTGATCGAGGCGAAAACAAATTAAACAAACCTGCATTGCACTGCATTGCCTAAGGATGCTCATGTTCACCAGAGAACCTTCTTGTCCTTAGATAAATCATGTTACCTTCATACTGCTTTCTCTGCCAATTAGCTTGCTATTGTGAGGTGAACGGAGTGTGAGAAATGACCCTCAGAACAATCGTATGTAAAAACTAATGTAAAAAAAAAAGTTTGGATCAGCAGAGAGATTATTTGCTGTGACACTAGGGCTTTGAGATGCTTTGTGAGGAGGCACTAATGAACTAAAAAGCAGTGATGTAGACTTGAGTCTATTGACTCGGACTTGAGTCAAACTCAGATTGCATCAATGACTTGACTTGGACTTAACTCGGCAATTGTAAACGACTCGAAAGACTTGACTCGAGACTTGGAGCCTTTTATGACAAGTTGAATTTTATTCAGGTTTAAACCCATTTTCCCCATTAAATAGATAGGGACTCGCAACTCGCAGCCAAAGACTCAGGACTTGGGGGCAAAGACTTGGGTCTTGACTTGAGACTTGGACACATAGACCTGGGACTTGACTCAAGACTTGGAGTCAGAGACTTGATCCACACATCCCTGCTAAAAAGCTTTGTGTCATGGCTGAAGCTGCTGTACATGGCTAAAGACACCCTTGGTGATACCCGCACAAGAAAAAAGCAGGTCCTAATGGTGTCTTCTATCACCCAAATTACCAGGAAATGTCAATATGCAGACAGTTGGTGGTATTTCTACAGATTGTTTGGTGTCATCTTGGGAAGCAAGATGTGCAAGGAAGGACTGGAGCCAGGCATGATGACAACATTTGCTGTCCAAACAGTGGGCTACAACCTCACTTGGCACTATGGTAAGGAAGAACAGCAGAATAAAGGAGAGAAAAACCCTGGAGTCGGGAATCAAGTAAGGAGAACCAATGCTTTGTCATTCTATCTGGCATTTTGAAAACTAGTGATGATCCTTTTAAGTGATCGCCAGCAGCTTGGGAACCCACTTCTCAGATATTCTAGGGAGTCACCTGGGTTTAAGCAAACCTTGAGTCCTGGATGGATGAGGAAGATATGCATTTCAAAGTGATGGGGTCCCTCCTAAAGATTTCCCTGTAAGTTTTGGAAAAACACAGCTCACTGAAGAACAACATAATCACAGGCATCAAAGGCTGGAGATATCCCTGGATTGCAGATGACCATTGTTATTTCCAACGTCAGAGTTAGCGGCCTAGGGCCAGTTGAGATGATATTTTTAAGACTGTACTGGACCCACACATTAGCCGAGTAGACGGGTGTAGGGGAGCAGCTTGGACAAATCCCCTCCCTCCCCTCGTGATTTGGGAGCTTTTTAAGCAAAGCAGGGGATGTGAAGGGAGGGGCCAGGTCATGCACATATTGTAATTGACAGTGTGCATGTCCATTAACACTGCAGGCTTAAAAATATTGTTCAGTTCAAACCAACCTATATAGGTAACACCGCAAAACACATGGGCACAATACTTTTAGGTGAAAATATACTGTGAATATGAATTATGGGGGGGGTCTTTAAGGAGTCTTGAGGTTGGATGCAGGGGTCAGGCCACTACTGGGGGCTGGCTCACTACCCTTGCCCCAAGATGGGTGACTTTGGAGGCGGGGCCTATGCCAGGCCCTATGCCAGGGCCTTCTTGCATTACCGTGCCAGCCCAGATTCATTTCCAGCAGATGGTCTGGGGGTAACATTGTCAACAGGTGAGTTTAGTTCATTTTTGGGGTTTCTGCCCTTGTATATGCCAATTTGTGTTTGCCTCTGGAAGCTACAATAAGCAATACAGTTGTGGCTTTTTTGTCACCCATACCTGCGAGTCATTTGTCCTTCCTCCTCTGGTCCTGCTTCAGTCCCCCCTGCAGGAGTAAAAAGGGGGTGAGGGAAGGGAGGGTCAGTTCAAATAGGAATCAAGTTTTCCTTTAAAATTCATAACACAAACTGAAAATATGAAGTGGATAGGAGGTGGAGGCCAAGATTGCACAATGCCAAACTCACTTCAAGATTTTGTCAAGAAGGTTTGTTTCCTTGCAGACTTAGAAATGGCTCTACTGTGATGTGGTCCCTAAGCCTGGGATAGCAGTTGCCTCAAAAATTGACTGTGCTACAAGCCACATCCACACTTTTCCTCAGCTTCATCTACTCTAAGTTCCTTGGGCTTGTTCCACTCAATCTCTGTCCATGGAAGCCCCCAAGACATCAAAATGGAACTTTCTGAAAGAATATCAGATGCTGGGGACAAAGAAAGGGGTATTTGACACTCTCAAGTCCTGCTTGTAGGCTTTCCAGAGCATTTATTGGAAACAGAACTCTGGACTAGTCAGAGCCAAGTGACTTCTCCAAGGCAGCACAAAGAAGAGATGACACCTTCTTGACACCTGAATACGACACCTGAATATGACACCTGAATTCTTGACACTTGAATACGTAAACCAGTTATTCTTCCTTTGGCCCCACATTTGCTGCTGCAAAATCTACTTTACAGAAGACAAACTAGTGAAACTAAGAGACAAGTTACTTGTCCAAGGTCATACAGTGAATATCAATGCAGAATTTGGAGTCCGAGGCCCAGACACTAGTTTCCACTCTTTCAACCCAGGACTTGCTGCAATGCTTTGCTATTCCATTCTCAAACAGATCTTCTCCCTCACTGCCACCATTCTGGATTTCGTAGGAAAAACACATTCAGGGCAGCTTCATATAGCAAAGCCACCCACATCTGCACATTGCACATAATTCACTTATGGAATTCCCTATTGCAAGATGTGGTGATGGCCACTATTTTTGTGTGGAGATGGACAGATATTCTATGGACAAATTGACTGAACTTACATTCTCTGGCCTAAAAACAAATGCTTGGATTACAGTGAATGTGTCTTCAAACCACTTTCACATCTATATGTCTAGCCTTTTTCAGACATTCTAAAACTGTACAGAATCAACACATGCAGGGAGAATTAGAGGCAGATTATAGCAGGAAAGCAGCCTGAAGGGGTTAAGAAGCCCCTGCACTGATCTCTTCCTCTCCCAAACCACAGCCTCTATGGCTGCATTGTCTAAAACAATGTCTATAAAAAGAATAATGCAATGACATGCAATGTATAGCTTCTTTCTCACAAACACAATGCTGAGCTTAGATGGAGAGAAGCAACTTATTAAGTGAGCAAAGTACAAGACAGAGGTAGGGTCTGAGCACCAAATATCAATAATTTCCCTCCAATAATTTCCTCTCCAATTCCATTTTCCAACAAACGGTCATTCTCATTCTTCTTCCAGATCCCCAAAGTTTTCCCCTTTCAAAAATGGTTTCCTCTTCCAAAGTTGCATCCTCCCACACTCCCCCCTGTTAATTTCTCCCTCTGCTGCTTCTCCGTTAAAGAAACATCCCTGTTTTCCTCTTCTCATCCAACTCTGCCTTCCCTTCAGTCTTAATCCAATCCTGTGCACTAACAGTTGAACTTCTGGTCTCCCAGCTCTGCCTCCTGCTTAAAGAGGTGGGAAAACAAAAGGACTGAAAATGTTTTTTTAAAAAGCAACTGGCCAGTCAGCAGCCACCCACTAGTGCGGTGCTGGTCCCAGGGGCCCTGGGACAAAGCCCTGCGCTGGTGTCTCCATGGCACCCCCCCCCCACTCCCTGGTGGCACACTAGGTGCTACTGTGAGCCAGCAGTACTGAGTGTTCAAGGATTGGCCTGGTCAGGTGGACCCTCTGATGGGCATGGCCTCCTGGCCAATGCCTGGCTTGGCTGACTCTTGATACCACCCCTGCACCAGTGCCAGGATGAGCCATCCTGCCTCCACCAGTCGTCTCTCCTCTGCGATCCAGCTCAGTAGCACAGATGTCTATGTGGCACTCAAATAACTTATGTAGGGGCAGAGAAGGTGCACACCTTTTTATGCAAGCGGTAGGCAAGTGGATTATGGGTTGAAAGGAAGGGAAAATGCAGAGTGCCTTGTAACATTTAACAACACAGTATAAGAATGGACTTTGGTAAGGAGTTGGATTATGTTCCTGAAAGTATTTTTGAATGATCTCTCCATGGGGAGACATGTATGCAGCCTCCTCCACTAAAAAGAGCCTTGCTGGACCAAACCGAATGCCCTGCAAGTTCAGCATGCCGTTCTGCCCTAGCCAATCAGGTGCCTTTGAAAACCTCCCAAACAGAACATGGGCTTCCACAGAAACTGGTTTTGGTACTCGGAGGTATACTGTCTCTAAACATGGAGGTTCACTACTCATGTTCACCACTCATATCCATACACAAGACTCCACTGGCTGAGACAGTGTTTGCTTTTCTGAGCATGGCCTTTTCTTTTTCTAGTGAAGGAGCAATTCACCTCTGCTGATATACTGCTCAAACTGAAAGGAAATGCTGTCTACAACAGATTTAATTTCACCCAAATAGCAGAAGGGCTGGGATTTGGGGTGACCTGTCAGCAAAAAATAAAATAATAATCTTTCTGCTCTACTAAGAAGAACCTTCCACAATCAGTTTCCATGTTAACAGAAAGTCTAAAACTGTTAAAATGATTTAAGCCACATTATTTCGGTTTAAGCCCATTTAGTTCACTGAAGTCAAGGAGGCTAATCAGCTTAAATCCCAGGTTCTCTGGTATGACTGCTGTGTGCATTGTTGCCATTTGTATGGGCCTTTCTATACTTGTGTCTCCGGAAAACGCAAGCACGAGCAGCCCCTTGAACTGTAGCGGGGCTTCCTTCAGCGACAATGGAAATGCACAAGTAAACGATTGGATAGTACAGTTTATACATCTGATTGAAAAGCAGCTAAACTGTAGTAGGTGCCCCATGCAGGCCAAATGGCAGCATGCTCACAACCAAAAGGAGAAGAGACTTAGAAGGAGGGGAATTGGTATGTAATATATTTAGACAGCTGATTAACAAGTAAAAATTCATTAAAAAAAATATGTGACTAGCTTTGGTGTGTTTCAATAATTCATAAACTCACGGCATGATCCTCTGCATATGTACTCTGAAGTAAGTCCCACTGTGTCTCTCTTTCCTGACAGTAAGTGAGGCTTACTCTCAGGAAAGTGTGTATAGGATTGCAGCCTCAGAGCATTCTTTTGTCCCTGTACAGCTTCCAAACACAGATATGCATGACAAAATAAGCATCCGTGGGATTTTCACACATGACTGTGTTCCAAGATGCATACTTTTTTTTTTGCCCTGTGTGTGCATATATTTCAGCTGTGAAGAGACAGTATTGTTACTGTATACAATTATTCACAAACAGAAGGAGTCAAGAACGTTCCAGGATGAGCCTAAAACTGCTGTTTTATTGAATAAGTATTGTTGCGACTCCATATTTCGTTGACTGAAGAACTGAGAAATAGGCCAAGCAGTTAGATAAATGCATGCATGCAAGCATTATATGCTGACCTTGTAAGAAACTAAAATGTAAGGCTTTGGCAGATAAATATCACTTAAATAATAATATTTTTTTTAAAAAGAATTAGAAAGGAACTTCAGACTTTTAAGATTAAATATTCGTGAGTGATGCATGTGATTGTGATAATAAAGATTATTTGTAGCTAGATGGTAAAGATAGAAATGAAAACAATCTCATGTTTTTACAGCCCAATCCGATCCACAAGTTACAATAGCGCACGGAGCGCACCACCATCAGGCCAGTCCAAGTTGCCGGTGGAAAGTGGCAGCAGCATTGAAGCCGGTGTAGGTCCGAGGAGACCCATAGGCCATCAGGGGCCTACGCAGATATAAGGGAACAATATTTTTTTCCCTTACCAGGCTCAAGCAGGCCTCTTGATCGCCTCCCCCACCATAGCATGCAGTGCATGGCTTCATGGCGCCAGAGGCGTTGCTTCGTTAGGGGCGGGGCTGTAAGTTTTGCTCCGTCCGAGTCCCTTTACCGAGCGAGCAGGAGGCAGCCCCGCCCCCTCACTGTCGGAGCCATTCACCTGCGGAGAAAGCAGCAGGCAGGGTCTCTTGCCTGCTGCTTTCTCCGCACGGGAAAGACTCCGACAGTGAGGGGGCGGGGCTGCATCCTGCTCGCTCGGTAAAGAGACTACGACGGAGTGAAACTTACAGCCCTGCCCCTACCGAAGCGACGCCTCTGCATGGCGCAGCTTCATGCTTCAGCATGGCGGGGTTTAGGACTGGGCAGTTCTGAATTTTATACATAGAACCTAATGGACCATCTACTAGAGAACATGATTTGCCTGGGACACTTTCTTGTGATATAGCAAAGGAAGATACCTTACACCATCAGGTCATTAGTCCTATCTATCTCACTATTGTCTCTACGGTCTATGCAGATTGGGATCTTGTGCATGCAAAGCTCTAACACTGAGTTATGGCCCCTTTCCTAAAAGGGATACAAGTTGATCACTGGGACAATAAGCACTGACAAACCTAGCAACCAGCTTAGTCATGACATTATCTTCTACAATAATAACAAAACAACCATCTTCCAGGACAGGGGGTTTATGGGTAAAACAGTCATGTAAAAATATAAAAGCCAGTAAAATGCAATTAAAAACAAGTTAAAACACAGATATCCTCGGTTTCCAAATAGATGCCAAAATTAGCAACCATGGATAAAAATATATTTAAAATCACACAAGGCAAATATCGAACCGACGTTTCATCCTAATCCAAGGACATTTTCTAGGTACAGACCAGTGTGGCTGTGTGGATGGCATTAAACCCAACAAGGACACGGATGTTTAAAAGTTACAAAAGCGCATGAAACTCAGGAAGCTACGAAGAAGGCGCTGAAATCATCTGTTGTGTTGATCACGAGTAACCTCCAGGGGCAGACGTCTGCAGCGATTTTCTTAAAGAGCCTTCAGCCGAAGTCTTATGTACAGTACATGGCTGTTTTACCCATAAACCCCCTGTCCTGGCAGAGTGAGTGGCTCCAGCCTCTCCACCGGTGCTACTTACTCGCTGGGTGCCAAAAATGTGCCTTACAGCATGTTTACGACACCCGGCTCCGGCACAGGCGGAAACATACACAGGATTGCCCCATTAATCACAATAGAATAATCCCTGTTCAACCAGTTATGGATATTCATTTTTATTGGGCCGTTCGAATGATGTCTGCATGCATGGTTACTTTGAGCAATCTCACTGTTTTTTATACAATGTTTGGTTTAGGATCACTTTTCCTTCCTTTTTTGATATTGTGTCACCAGTAGTGGACTGATAACCCACTGCTATTAAATAACATTTTCTGAAATTAAATGTGCCCCATGATCTACATTCCAATTCACTTTTTTGAAAACAACATCAACCCGTCCAACTGGCTCCTTTTACTCAGGAGTAATAATAGTTGCAGTCGTACAATAGCTGCAATAGCTGCATGAAAGGCAGAGGAAAGACAATTCAACTGAACAAACAATGTTCTTAAAAGGAGAAAGAGACGCCATGGACTTCTCTGCCCTTAAGGCCTAAAGGTTGGTTGAAAGCAGCTTTGCAATAGTATTTTGTAGCTCCATGGAATATTTTGCTTTCATTTGCTAAGTGTTGAAAGAGGCTCAGCCAGTTCACATGCCAGCGTAGATCCACTGGGAGCCAGCAAAGCTATGCTAATTCACACCACCAAAGAATCTGGTACTGTGTGTTTTAGTCATTTTAAATAAGGTTACCATTTTTTAACCTAACATAACCTTTCAAATTCATGTGTCTTCCTAGGGAATATAATTGTTTCTTTGCTTTGGGAATTTTTTCAATACTTTTTTATTTTTACGCATTTCCGTCTGTATTACTTGGGCTGCAATCCTATACAGTCCACCTGTGTTATCTGTGGGATTCCGTTCCGCCTGCCGCGGATACTACAAAAATGTGGATGCTGAAGTCTGCGGGGGCAGTAGCGTCACCTCAGGGGGGCGGAGCTCCAAGTTCTGCCGGGCTCTGAGCCTCCGTTACACGACGGGAGAAAGTGGCCCTGCCCCCTCGCTTTTGGAGCCATTCCGGCCGCCGAAAGCATTTGCTTTCGTCGGGCGGAATGGCTCCAAAGGCGAGGGGGCAGGGCCGTTTTCTCCCGTCGTGTAACGGAGATTCAGAGCCCGGCGGAACTTGGAGCTCCGCCCCCGCTGCAGTGACGCTACTGTGCGGGGGCGTTGCAAAGACTTACCCGAGGGTTGCGCTGGCCATCTGGAGGTCACGCAGGGCCCGCGGCCCACTCTAAAGGCCTCCCTCCACCTTAGAACACCTCCAGAATGCGATCAGAGCTGTTCTGAGGCACTGGGAGGCCACCCACGGTTATGCAGGGCACGGGTTTGACATCAGCAGATGGTCAAATCCGTGGGTGGCAAACCCGCGTATAAGTGGTCACTGTACACATGTACCTGCGAGTAAATACCATTGAACTCAATAGGACTTACTTCTGAGTAGACATGCACAGGATTGCTCTCCTAGATACTTTTATAATTGCCATTGGCACAGAAAGAGGGAAAAAACCCACTCTTCTCATCAATTGCTGGAGAAAACCTGCCTCCTGTTTCAGATCATGCCTTTGTCCACCAACCAAGCCTCATCAGACATGTGAAACAGACAATATATCAATTTCTAATATTTCAGGCCTACAGCCAGAAATTTTGCTGGGAGAGGGGCTAGTGGTAAACTGTAAGTAACTATGAAACAGCAAAAGCTGAAATAAATTATTATTAGACTACATGTTTTAAATGATTTATTATACTTTTAATAAAATATATATATTTTTTAAAAAATTACACATCAGATCAGTTCCAAGTGCCCACCAATTTATTCCAAAGCTAGAAAAATAAGCACCAAATGCCCACCAAGCTGTGCTCAAGCTAGAAAAATAGATGCCATGTGCCCAATTTGTTCCCAAGTCAGGAAAATCAATGCCAGTCCTGGCAACCAGAAAAATAATACAGCCATAGCCAACTGGAGAAAAACAACTGCTATAACTGACAAGGAAGAAATGTTCGACAACCTGACCCTTCCCCAACTTTGTCTTCATTGCCCTAAAGAAGCAGTGGAAGGAAATGAAACTAGACTTCATTGCTTTCCTGCCTTGTCAGTCATTCTAGTAGTGCCTTTGCATCCTGCTACCTGGGCACAGATTCTTACTGAAATTCCAGGGAAAGGGTCTGACCAGTCTAGCTTCCCTCTGGCAACAGCTCTGCCAGTTTCGTCTTGCAGTGCACAAAACAAAGTGAGGTGGACATCATGCCTAACTATTTTGACTTCCCCAACATTATAGCCAAGTGGAGCAGGGGCAAGAAAACAATGTGAAACTTGCCCTTATTATATGTCACATATGTTGCTCCTTCCAGATCAGCCAAGAGCACAGGGCAACCCATCGTTATTTTTTATGACAGATTTGTAGGCATCAGGTTCCAGACTTCCATCAATAAATGATCAAAGTTTTCAATGATCACCGATTAATCATTATCAATAAAATAAATAAATAAATAAGGCTGCAGTTCTTTGCATGCTTACCTGGGAATATATCTCACTGAACATAGTGGAACCTACTTCCAAGTAAAAAAGCATGCATAGGATTGCACTGTAAAGCTTGAGTATCAAATTAAAATCCCCTTTCTACCCACCAATTAATCACGGAGGCTTACAGCAAGCAAACTCCTCAGTTCCTCTCAGTTCCTGTCTCAAATTTAATGAAAATGAAAAAAGATGGAATTTTTCTTCCACTTTGTATTTAAAGTTAGCAGATAATTTGCCTTTCAGGATGAAGGTTTTAATGGCCTTCTCAATATGAACCAGAAATGGCTGGCATGGACAGTGCTCAGTAGAACTCAGCACATCTTTTAAATATGAATCTTCCACTATACTGACGGCTTTTGAGCCTATATATTTTGGAAAGCCATTTTAGCGATAGCTTGTAATTGTAAAAGGAAATATTCTGCGCACCATAATTGGATGAAAACCCATGATGACACATGATGTTTCCTTCTAACTCTGAATAGTAGCTTTTGTCTGTAATTTGCAAGTCATTTGATACTTGGGAAATTGCTCCTGTCCTTCAACATTCTAAAAATATGAGCCTTTGTGGAAGTTTTGCAGTGATCTATTTACTTAATTGACTAATTGGTTAAAAGCCAGACTAATTACATTTCAGAAAGCAGACACCAAGATGGTGGCCAAATGGTGCACAATCTCATGCAGCCACTACTTGATCAACATTCAGTCCTCATGTGTTTAGTAATGGATACACATATTACAAAATGGGTGCAGGCATATTTGGCCCACCTGGTGACACATGAATTTCATTGACTGCCATGTCCTTCCAGAGGCACCCAGTCACTGAGAAACTCTTAGAGGAAAATACCGAAAGTCATTGTCAGGACTCCTAAAGGAAGGCTGGAATGTGCCAGTAATAAGGGCAGGATGACAAATATTATTGTTTAAGGGGCTGGGTAGGCCACAGTCCAGAAGGGAAACTATAGGGGGAAAGGGAGCTGATAGAGATAATGTTTTATTTGAACAGGCTCACTATTAGACTCCACATTCAGAAATACCATTTAGTGCTTTCTATGTGCATGTTGGTTTTTATATGGAGAACTATTCAAGCAGTAAGCCGCCACCAGCACTGCAGTCTGAAGTGGTACAGTCCAGTGAGGACTGTACAATGTGGTATTTCTGGGTGCAAAATTCAATCCTGATATTAGTTTAACAGCACAATCCTACGCATGGCTACTCAGGTCCATTGAGTTCAATGGAACTTACTCCCAGGTAAGTATGTATAGGACTGCACCTTAAAATGAAGAAAACAAACAAGTACAATGCTGACATCCAGAAGTTAACATTCAATATCAAACTGGAACAAAATGGGTCACTTCCTTGTCTGCCAGTGGCCTAAAGGTAAAGGTAAAGGTGACCCCTGACAATTAAGTCCAGTCGTGTCCGACTCTAGGGTGTGGTGCTCATCCCCATTTCAAAGCCGAAGAGCCAGCATTGTCCGAAGACGCCTCCATGGTCATGTGGCCGGCATGACTCTCTTTGCCGCAGCGCGTAGCATGCGGCTGGAACACGGAGCGCTGTTTACCTTCCCGCAAGTGGTACCTATTTATCTACTCGCATTAACATGCTTTGGAACTTCTAGGTTGGCAGGAGCTGGCCAAGCAACGAGAGCTCACCCCGTCGCGGATTCAAACTGCCGACCTTTCGATTGACAGCTCATGGTTCAGCGGTTTAACCCACTGCGCCACCCGCTGGCCTGCCAGTGGCCTACATCCCAGCATTTAGAAGAAAATAACGAGCACACACGATAAGAAGCCAGCACTGCAACACCACAGGCATCATGTTCTTCTTCACCTCCATCCATTCATGCCCTGAACAATGTAGTATCCAAAATTATAACAGCTGTCCACATACCCCATTTTAATCCATGTAAGCATATAATCCTTTTAGGAGCTGTAGTGAGACATTTGCCTGAATAATGTAGCATCACAGTGCATTTTACATGGGAAGGAACAACTCTAATTTATATTAAAATATTTCATGTGTTGCCTTTTAATTTCATTCAGTACATCTCTGGCCTGCTTATGGAAGCAAAATAAAAGCAAAACCTGTCCAAACATGCAAAATAAATTCTGATCTTAAGCCTTGAAATTCTTTCCTATTGCAATTTGTATAATACGCGTTTTGCAAAACTGTAAACTACTCAATGGAAAGAGTGCCCACTTAATATTCCCAAACTATATGAACAAAATTTTAAGGTCTCATTCCCTGTGACATTCATTGCAAAACCCAGCTTGGATAGGAAAATTTGATGTTCTAGCCTTGGAAGTCTCAGCATCTGTACCTCTGCTATAAGAAGTACAGATTTACTGATGTTTATTACAATATGTAATAGTGAGTCTTTCTTACGAAGGTACCGGTAACCACAGCATTATACAGAGCAGTCAATGCACATTTACTGAGAAGTTCCAATGTGTCTATGGCACTTACTCCCAAGTAAGCGTGCACAGAATTGCAGCCTTGGGCTGAAATCCTAATCACACTTCCCTGAGAGTAGACCCAATTGAACTCAGTGGGGCTTACTTCTCAGTAGCCATGCGTAAGATTGGGCTATAAGTCACCAATACATCCTCGGCCACCTTAGGTACAGAAACTTTCAAATGTATTCTTAGTAATTAAATGAAACTATTATTATGCTATCCTACAGCTGGCTACACTAGCCAGTTCTGCTTGAGTATTTGTCTAATGTATGCCTGTTTATCAAATCAGTTATTCCAAAGCAATCCTATTAACTACTGTAGAAGGGACACTTTCACAGAAAGTGTTCCATGTACACCCTCATGTGTACCATCATCATGCAAAAGAAAAACACAAATTCTTATGTCCAAAAAGATCATGTGTGCATGCACTGAAAAGATACCATTGTCCTTCTCGACATATGGACACAGGCATTATACATGCGAATGTGGAGGGGTATAAACAGGATTTTACTACACCTGTGTAGGAAAAGAAACCTATGTAAGAATTCCTAATTATTTTAGGAATTGAAATATTAATCTCATTGAGGTTGATCATTTATGTGGGATGGGATCAGATTCGTATCCAATTTATCTAGTTTGTGGGTCAGGCAGTTAGACAGATTTCTTGGATTATATTCATTTCAAGCCTTTTGGGGATTATGACCTGAAATGTTTTTTGCATTCATGAAGATTGATTATTGCAGTGTTTCAACACAGCATGCTAAATTTAGCCTTTGGACCCATCAACATGAGCGTGAAGTACAAATGAGGTCAACTTGAGAACCTAGCCATGAGCATCAGTGAAATCAAGATTATCTCCCAAATGTTTCAACCAAAATTGTGTTTCTGATTCAGATAGAGGAAGAACCCGACTTTGGTTGTTTAAATGAAGAATGTCAGATATGCTATGCTTAAAGCAGCTCAGTTGCTACCTGCTTTCCATGTGTTTTTGGATGAGAGGCTGCTAGATCTAGAATTACATTGAAAGATAGAGCACACCAATATTAATTGGGAGCAAGTCTTTGCCTGCAGAAGTTAAACCTTTGTCAGAATCATGACATTGCTCTTCAGCTATACACTGTGTGTTAAGAATTATACTGCAACTTGAATGTCAAATATTGTGTAGTACTGTACCTCTAAGTTGAACTGACATATTCAAATAGATAGCGGGGTAATTATGATAAACTACACAACAGTGCTATTGTCGAGAATATCGTTTATCAATCCTGTGGTCCCCATCATTCATGCATTTACAGTTTGGGAATACAGTGACTTCAACGAATAATACTCCATAATGGCTACATTCTCAGTAATTCATGCTCACTAAACAAAATAATAGTAATTAATAATCATAATAAAAGGTTTGTTGTATAACTGGAAAAATGTAAAATTTTATTCCAAGAAAATTAACAGGCTACACAGGTAAATTTTGGCAAATGCAACTTTATATTGAAATCCACACATCTGTATCTTAAAGAAGGAAAGACTCACAGACTCTAATGTATTTCTAAAATACTAGAAATCATATTATATGCTTTCACAAGTTAAAATTGAAATAATTGGAAACAACCAATACACCAAAATGTGCAGAAAGTATAAACAAGACTGTGCCTTCAGTAGAATAAATGCTTCACACATTGTGCAAGATATCTTACTAAGGCTGCGGTCTCCCCATGACAGCTGTCTTAAAATATAAACATACATTGACTGCCTGTGTTTCTCAGAACAAACTAGAATGGGCAGCACACCTAGAGGGAAAAAAAATTGTATCATCCTAGTGATGATTTGGGGAATCATGGGAATAAAAAGGAAAGAGGGGATTGAGTGATCTTTCATGCACTCCCAAATGACAGACTGGAGTTAACAGATTCTGTTTTCTTTGCTTATTTGCTAAAAATGCTAAACAAAATGGAAGATACTAGATAACCCTTTAAGGCAACATGTGGTTTATTCTGTGTAACGATTATTCCTTTATTATGATTGGATCATCTCATTGATGTTGCCTAACAGACTGCTATCTAGCTTTCAAAAATATAAAATGTCTCCCATCAATACGATAGCAAATCAGAATAAAAGAACACAAATTTTAAAAAACACACAGAATACAATGAAAGGCCAGTAATGTTTCTGTGAGACTGAAAGGAAAAATAACAACTGTAACAGTATTTAGTAAAAAAAAAAAGACAGACAAGAAAGAATGTACTTAACTTAGAGAAAAAGAAAATCTAATTTGAAACAACAAAAATACTGCTTTGGAATGCTCCCCAGAACTCACAAGGCAAACAGAGTGGGGTGATGATAATCCAGTACTGCATGGCACATCTCCCATCAGTTACAGGACTTAACACAGTCCCCAATTTTCAGTCTTTGCAAAACAAGAATTCTATGAAATGTTTTAAAGGTCATCCAGTGTCTAAAATTAGTTTCATTAACACATTAACCTCATGTCAAACTTAACTGAGTCAGATGTCCAATGCTTAATCTTTTGTGATGGTCTTACTTTTTACGTAGAGATATATACAGCATTTAGCGCTGATATATTTAGCACCTGCTACTCTCTGAATCATTTATCTAAATTCCAACCACATCAAAAGCATTTTTAGGGCAGTGGTTCAGTCCTTTATTCTTAATTACAAACCTTCACGAGTGGTCAGCAGGAACAAGTTTAGATTTTAAAATAGGATTAGAGATGAGCTATTGCAAAGATTGCAGAATGTTGTTGCCCAAATCCTTACAACTGCTGACATCCCATTCTTGATGTTTCTTCTCGAGACATGGCAACAGGCCACAATTGCTTAGCAGAGAAGGGTAGTGTTTTCACAAGGCTAAAGATTTACAGATGCTCCCTCATATAACACAGTAAGGTTCCCTTGGTAACCTGGATTTTCTGCAGTAAAGAAGGGTTGTGCTGAAACAGCGCCTCAGCTCCCTGTTGGAGAAAATGCAGACAAAAGGATTGATTCCAGCTTGGGCAAAACTCATCCAAACAGCAGCTGTTAGAAATCCCCCTGGAACCACAGGCCCTCTTGCAAAAACTCTCCAGTAACAGGCTACCAAGTAGGGACCCCACAAGGTGAGAAAGAGGAATGTCATGATATAGAACATTCTGCTGATTCGCTTTTCCATTTTGAACTCATCCAAGACGAGGAGCCTTCTCCTGCCCGTGGTGTTGGCGTTTTGCCGGATCCCCAACAAGGTTGGTGGCGTGGGGCCCCTTCCAAATCCAGCCAGCCAATTTGCAGCTGCTTGACCACTGGCTCCGGGACCATGAAACGTCCAGTTCTGGCTCACCGCTGCCACAAACTGAACTGGCTTCATTTTCCTGCGATCGTGAACGAAAAAGATCAGCTTGAGGTAGACAAGCTGTGTGGCTAGAAGGATAAGAGCAAGGAGCAGCATAAATCCCAGAGAATCATTGGCTCTGAAGGAACGGTGCTGAAAGGTGCATTGGTCTTCCTCCCTAATGAATGAATAGGTGCCCACATCCAGCACCGGAGGGAAAGCCATAGCTACAGAGAGGGTCCACACCATACAAATAACTGCTAAACAAGTCCAAAAGGTCAGCCTTTTTGTATAAAAGCGGTGGTGGGCAATAGCTAAGTATCTGGTGACGCTTATGCAGAACAGCATGAAAGCAGTGTGGAAACAGGACAGAACCCCCAAGAAGGCAATCACTTTGCACGTGAGAGTCCCATACGTCCAAGAAGAACCGTTTTTCACAGACGTGAAAACAAATGGGAAACAAATGGCAGATCTGAGGATGTCTGAGCAGCAAAGATCCAACAGGAAGTAGTACGGAGCTCTATGCAAGGTCTTATCTTTGACTAGTAAAATGGAGATCAGAAGGTTACCCACCACACTGACTCCTATTATGAAACCAAGCGAAGTCAATTTCAAAAATGCTGTCAAAGGAGAGAGATTTTGTAAAATGTTGTCAGCTGCATGGCTGTAGTTCGCCATAGATGGATGGATGATATGAATATCGCCTCAGTCAAGTCTCATGATCTATATATATAAACAAGGAAAAAATAGATCCATACATCTTACTGAGAATGTATTCCACAAGCAGAACTGATCTGGTGTCTAGTCACATAGTACATCCTCTTCCTCCTGATTTGTCATGCCATCAAAATATCTGGAAAAAAAAATCAAGCTATCAGTCCTTAAGTTAACATAGGAATGATGTCAGGAAGTGCGAACCGACATGTTAATTTATGGGGAGGCAAAGGAAGTTGCAAGTTGGAGTACTATTATTTGTTTGAGGGAAATTCAGTGAGAACTGCACACTTACTATGCTATGGAATCCTTTCGTTTATTGAGGACTGCTCAGATTGGTCTTGTTTACAATCAAATTCCTGCTGGCAGGATATTCAGTTCTACAGTCCCTGCTTCTGAAGCTTGAGGAATAACCTGATTCCTACATCATCATTCTTGCACTGGCACCTTGAAAGATGAAATGCCAAAGAAAGACTATGGAGTACTTTCAGAATGCTCACCTTTTTCTGCTTACATGATGTGTTTCAGAGAGGCAGATGCTGTGTTGATATGGAACACATCCAAAAGAAACCCTGCAGAATGTATGTTTTTTAACCCAACTCACCAAAGCATATTCATCACACCCTGCTAGTTCATCCACCCAGAAGAGAGGAAACAGGAATCCTGATTTTCCAATGAACCCGTCTCTCCCCTCCCCAACTCTGAAATAAATGTTTATGCTAAATAGTTAATACTCCTGTGCTTTATGGGCATTTGTGCTCTTTTTATTGCAATAAAGAAAACGAAAAAGTGAGACACAACCATAATGGATACTCATGTTATATATGTATAAAGACCAAAATATATATAAAAAGAAACACACCCCAGGAATAACAGCCACTAACTCAGACATTATTTGGGCTGTATTTAGACTAGCACAGGATCTGCCTTTGGCTGAACAGAGCTGCAGAATTTATCCTAAGGCTGCCTGTCAACATGTAATTAACAAAGAAAATAAAAATGCACTCTGCTGCTTGCATCGGATCTAGCGATGGGAGAGTCACTCGATGGCACTGGCTGATGCTCGCCTATTCCCATGGAGTGCTTCTCCTATCTATGCCATCCCTTGTCAGGACTACACACACACCATCTTCACAATAGATTCAAGCAAAAGCCCTTCCAGTTCCACCATTCTTAGCTTTTAGGAATCGCCTGACTATTGCTGCTGCCGCCGCCGCCGCCGCCACTGCTGTGTAAACAAGCGCCTGATTAGATCATGATAGCGTGATTTAAGAAAGAAAACACACACACACACACACACACACACAGAGCATGAAATCAGCGTCGTCGTCCCCCTTACATGCACATACATACACAGAGATGATGAGAGAAAGGGAGAGGGTCCCTTCTGTGTGTTGGAAGCCACCTTTGCAGACCGATTTTCGACTTGCAGTCGCTAGCCGCCAGATCCTCCGGAGCTCAGAAGGAGACCCGCTGTGGGGGAATTGTCTGCCTCCACTTCCATTATGCAGCTGATTATAAAAATTAAAGAAAAACCCCTCCAACCCTAGGGGATGAAAGACCTCCTTCCACCCACCCGCCCCAGTCCAGCAGCTACATTAGTCTTGTCTCTTCCTACAGCAAATACACCCCCCAGCCACCCTCCCCCCATACAAATGCTTTTCCATCCCCACCCCATATACCTGTTGGTACTGGAGAGTCGTCCCCCCCCTTCCAGATCTTCTTTCTATTTGCTGGTATTTTCATGCATCTCACTTATTTATTTATTTTCCTAGGTACCTTGACTGAGGCTCTGTAGTCAGTGGGCTCCGCCGACGCATGCTCAGTGAGCCTCCTCGAGCTCCTAGCCTCGTCTTCCCCTGTCGCAGCGGCACAATCTCTTCCAGTAAAGCAGCAGCAGCAGCAGCAGCAGCAGCCGGCTCAATGAGGGCAAGGCAGCCCTCAGTAGCAATAGTAACATCTACGATGGGAGCATGCTTCCGTTTAATGCCGAGCGGAGAGTCGTTGGCCCTTTAACCTGGAGAGCGGAGAGGAGAGCTGGAATGAAGCAACGCGATGCCGTCTTCCTATACAGGAGAGTTGTGTTTTTTTTTTTTTTGCCTCTCCTCCCGCGGCCCCCCCCCCCCATGATGATGACTGCATTGTTATTGCACTTGGCAGAATACGGGTGGGAGGAGGGACGAGAATTCCATGCGCCCTCCTCCTGCTTCTGAACTGTATCCAGTTGGCAGGGGATGGATAGGGGAATCTTTCAGCAATATTGTTTTCTCTAATTGCATTGCAACAACCTTTTACGCGATTCTTCTTTCTTTTCAAGGAGCATTCTGCAAGAATCGCTAAGGCCGATCCAGCGACATATCTGTGCCACACCGTCACATTCTTCCTCGCGAATAGGTCCTCCAGGATCTAACGTGCCCCTCATTACGTATGTGCAGTTCTCGTGACCTGAGTTTTTTTTTTTAACCTAAAACTGGAGCAAGTCTTATAAATATACCTTTGTGTAACTGGTGGTAGGATCCCCACTTCCTTGCTCTGACAACAGCAGTTCTCTCAACTTTGCTATGTTGGATTTAAGAATACTAGTCTGAATATGATCCTTCAGGGAATGAGAAGGGCACAGGGCCTACTGAAAAAGATGCCAAGCAAAGCACCTACATGTCAAAATTATCTGTAGGGGTGTTATTATTAGAGCATGAGAGGAGAGTTGTACTTCCAAGCGAAGATTCCAAGGCACTAGACCCTGTGGAGGTTGCTTTGTTGTGCCAGTTGCTTGCTGTCCTTGTGAGATGATAATTTGCTCTGTCAAGGCCATAAAGCAGCCATACCTATATTCCATACCGCCGGACACATGATGGTGGGTGTGCCATGCCAGGAAGATACCCCAAGGTTGTTGATGCATTCCCAGACAATTGTGGGAGAATGCAATTACCAAGCAGTAACGTATCACATTGAACCACGCGGAAACTAGTTAGTCATCTCTAATGCACCATGCCATTCCCTAATGGCAGAAAGTGAAGAAGAACTAAAGAGCCTCTTGATGAGGGTGAAAGAGGAGAGTGCAAAAGTTGGCTTGAAACTCAACATTAATAAAACCAAGATCATGGCATCTGGTCCCATCAATTCCTGGCAAATAGAAGGGGCAGAAATGGAAGCAGTAACAGATTTTACTTTTCTGGGTTCCAAGATCACTGCAGGCGGAGACAGCAGCCATGAAATTAAAAGACGCTTACTCCTTGGAAGGAAAGCTATGGCAAATTTAGATAGCATAATAAAAAGCAGAGATATCACCATGCCAACAAAAGTTCGTATAGTCAGGGCGATGGTGTTCCCAGTAGCAATGTATGGTTGCAAGAGTTGGACCATAAGGAAGGCTGAGCGCCGAAGAATAGATGCTTTTGAACTGTGGTGCTGGAGAAGACTCCTGAGAGTCCCTTGGACTGCTAGGAGATCAAATCAGTCAATCCTAAATGAAATCAACCCTGACTGTTCCCTGGAAGGACAGGTACTGAGGCTGAAGCTCACATATTTTGGCCACCTAATGCGAAGAGAGGACTCTCTGGAGAAGACTCTGATGCTGGGAAAAATTGAAGGCAAAAGGAGAAGGGGAAGGCAAAGGATGAGATGGTTAGACAGCATCACCAATGCAACGAACATGAAAATGAGCGAACTCAGGAAGATAGTGGAGGATAGGAAGGCCTGGCGGGATATGGTTCATGGGATCACGAAGGGTCGGACACGACTTAACGACTGAACAACAATGCATCATGTGGCGAGGGCAGCCTCGCCGCATGGTGCATTAGAGACGACTAACTAGTTTCCGCGTGGTTCAATGTGATACAACCTGTGATAGTTTCTAATGTGATAGTTTCCACATTGTTCAATGTGGTTCAGCCTGTTGCTCCAGATTTTGGATAAGGTGAAGAAATATGATCAAATTCGCAGGATGATCAGCTTGCACACAGTTGTGCTCAATTCTCATCATAAATGGCCATCTGTTTTCACCCAGTGTCAGTAGAACCAAGCACAAGACCACCTGGAGCCTCAGGCAGCATGCCAAATGCTGCTTCCCCCCCCCCTTACCCGATGATATGTCAGCCTCTGCTCCTCCCACTCCCTGGAGACACTTTAGCCCCTCCCCACCCCCTCTTCTCACTCTCTCTTCCATTCTGCTCCCCTTTTTACTTTTCCAGTCCAGGGAATGGGAGGAGCAGCAGCAGTAGAGGCGAAGTGGAAGCCCTCTATTAATCTGCTGTGTGAGGTGACACCCTCAATTGGCCACACGGATGGGCCAGCCCAGAGAATTTTACATGATTTTTAAGCATGGCGACTGGTGAGCAGGGGTTCATGAAGAGGGAATGGGGGTGTAGCTCAGTGAAACAACTGCTTTCCCTGCAGAAGGTGCCACGTTCAGGCCCTGGTATCTCCAGGTAGAGCTGGGAAAGACCATTCTTCTTTGACACCCTGGAGAACTGTTGCCAGTCACTGTTGTAGACCGTTCTGACGTAGATGGTGTTAGGTGTTAGGTGACATGGTGTTAGGCAGCTTCACATGTCCAATCTGCTTATAATGTTCCCATTCTGCTTTTCTCCTACCCTTTGGGATAAAAGGAAAGTGAGGAGGTCCATAAGAATTGTATAGGAACCGATCAAACATATACATGGACAATGCTGTAAAATAAAGGAGGCAACTCCTTATGTTATTCAGGCATAAATTGGTGGTTGCTAGAATTTTAGTTTGAGAGAGAGCTTTCGTTCATTTTCAACACTACCTGCTACTAGGCAGTTCTAGATAGACTCTGTAATTGGAGTTCAGAGAGTTTATCTGTGGTCCTATCCAAGTCTGCTAAGGCAGAATGTTTGGATTTAATAATGTATTCTCACTGAAGGATATGGATTGGCTTGCATATATAGATGCTCGGTATTCTGGCCTAATCCAGTGAAGCGCTTAAAGAGGTGAACGTGAGCAGTCTCACAAAACTTGGTAAATAAACAACATCTTCATTAAAGGCTTAAAGCAGAATGTTCGGTACCTTGCAGGCACAAGCCTAGGATGATTAACTGACTTCTGTTAGTTAAAAGTACATTGCAAAGGGTATCAAATTTACAGTGCATATTACAATGCAGCCTTACAGCCTTAGGTACATTTTACGGGATGATTGCTCTCAGCTGTGGCTGTGCTGGGACGAATGAGAACGTTTAGCCACTAGAGAAGTATATTTATGGCCTGGCATGTGTCATATTACGCCTGAAAATGCATCCTTGACAATCGGATAGATAATTGACAAATATGATGTAGAGCTGCATTTCTGTTAAAACCATTTATAGTCATTTTCTGAATGATTGATGTGACAGAGTTATGGGAACAGCGAAGTCTGAGGAGGAGTGGGCTTGGGTCTAACTATGCCTGATAAGTTGGGCAAGATAGTTATTATGGTGGATGAAGGGTAATGGGAGAAGACTGGGCTGTGACTCTTCACCTGTTTGAGAAATGGATTTTGTGGTGTTGGGCCTTCCCATCTGGACCAACAAGTGTGGAAGATTGCTAGAGATTGGTAAGGAAAAGGGAAGCGAAAGAATGTGCAAGACATTGTAGGGTTGCCGATTCTGACTGATTTCTGCACCACACTGTAAATGTCACATAGCCATAAAATTACCGGTAAAAAGATCCCATCAAAAGATTTCAGGAAAATATATTGCTAGACCCCCCCCTCCTTTGGAGGGGAGGGGAGATTTAAATCCCCTTTGAATCCCCCTTTAGAGGGGATTTGAAACCCTTTTCCGTTCTGGGGCCTCCCATTCTCGCTGCACTGCAGATTACACCTGTGGTGTAGGTTGGGTAGGATTGCGCTGTGAATGTGTTAGTCTTCAAGGTGCCACAAGACTCCTTGCTTTTCCTTTAACAGATGCTTTAATGGTTACGCTTCTGGAATTGTATTCCAACAGTTATCATCGTTCAAACACCATGCTTAACTTTCTTGCTGAAGCAGGGTAGGTTCCAGGAGGCAATGAGGTCAGTCTATGGAGGGGCCTTGAAATGAGCAAAGAGCCCGTTCCCTCAGCAGTGCTACCATCCCTGTCCCCCTTAGAAAGTCAGAGGCAGCTTGAATGAATCCTTGCATGCCTTCTCTTCCAGATTATGGGGGCCCACAGAGGATGTCTTTCCCAAGGACCCCCCTCAGCAAATCTTCAAAGTGACATTGCTGAGATCAATAGGATTTAAATGTGCTTAACTTTGGCTTGACCATACCCATAAAATTCTGTGGCACAGAGAAAACTCATTGACCAGTTACCCTGTATGGAGAAAAGGTCATCAGATTTCCCTTGCCCTCCCCAGCTGATGAATAAGGCATGGCAATTTTATTTGTGGCCCCAGAAAGCCATTTTGTAACAAATCTCCTACTAAAAGATACATGATTAATTGGATTCATTAAATTTCAGAATAGAATAAATGAAACAAATGAGTCACTCTGCTATAAAGCCATCCTTTGATGTCCGGGTGCATGTTTCATAATGTCTGTTGTGTGCGCACAATATTCTGAACAGCGTGAAGGGCTGAGACAAGTTAACTAACGGGAATCGGAGATGGGCTTGCTGCCTCTCCACCCTTTCTAGTTGCAATTCCCAGCATCTTGAAAGATGTTCAGGGTTTGATTCACCCATCTATCAAGCAAACGGTGCTGCTTTTCGTTTAGTCCAAGGGTGATGTAAGGGCGAAGAATGAGGTCACTTTACTTTCCAGAACTGCTTTCTAAAAATCATTGCTTTAATTAGACTAGAAACTCTTCAAGGCACATATTTATTTATTTACTTTAAAAAAATTATACCCCGCCTTTTCCTATGCCGAAGGCAAATGCCCAAGGTGGTTTACAACAGAGATTAAAATACATAATTTAAAATACATAAAATAAGTTTAAACAATACATAATCATACATACACAAATTAAAAAAACAATAAAATCCACTGGGGGGGGGACAGTATGGAGCAGAGAAGCAGCATGGCAGAGCATCTTGAGACACAGGAGGCAGACCACAACCCATCACCCAAACACTAGACGAAACAAAAACGTTTTGATCCCTCGCCGAAAAGTCATGAGGGAGGGGGTGGTTCTCAGATCCCCTGGCAGGGAGTTCCACAGTTGTGGCGCCACCGCAGAGAAGGCTCACCCACGTGTTGCCACTCCCCTAACTTGCGATAGAGGTGGCACTCGCAGGAGAGCCGGGAATAGTCAAATACAATAGTCAGGATTGGAAGTTAGGAATTCCTTGTCACATTTTAGCAGTCCCACTTGAGGACTCTAGACTGGCTGTCAGCAACTTGTTTTCTTGGAGACCCACTTTGAGAGAAGCAAGGGAGAAGTGGTGGGTAGCAAGTGAACCCCCCGCCCCTTAAAAGTTGCGAGGCAGCAAATTCTGTTGCCAGCTTTCATTTTTGCCACATCTCTTTTGCCTTTAGCAACACTGTGTATGTGAGAGGTGTGCATGTGCCATTCCTCAGAAGACTAGATTTGGCTCAGGGGCTCTCTAGATACTAACTGACCCTTACGTTTTGGCATGACATAGAAACAGAGGCTTGTGTCTGTTATCAGTTATCTTCCTGATTGCATAAGGGGGCTTGTACACGTGGAAGTGTTGGCATGATTTTCTTGTGCACAGAAATCTGTCTGGAATTCTACCTTGACTTTGCTTGTCTGCAACACTTTGTGCAATACATTGCAGAAGATGTCACACTTAAAATTGTCAGTAACTCATTGTACAATTTCTTTGGCTTGCACAGCACGCATGAACCAGAGCAAAATGCCTCCATATGTGCTTCTTAAGATGCGATCCATAAGTTACGGTACATAGCTGGCTTAAAGTACGGTAGAGGAAAACAGTGCATCAGACACACTGTGTCTTTTATGCACTGAGATGAAAAGATATTGGTTATTGTATTTGAATCACACCCTTGCTCTGAGGAGCTGAGTGCACATACTCATTTGGAGTTAGGCCATATAACAACAACAACAACAACAACTAGCGCAAAATATCTCCCGGGTTGATGGGCATTTGAATCCTGGACTCCTCAATCCAATTCTGACATTCCACTACTACATCATACTGAAATAAATGTTATTTTAGCAGGAGTGCTTCCATCTCCCTCTTTTTTTCCTAACTCCTGTCAACTCAATGCCTCGCAAACTTGCTTTTGATGGTGCAGGGGAAATCTATATATTTTTCTTTTCACTGTGGAACTAAAAAAAGCTTCAAACAGGAAAGGATTTCCGTTCACCAGATTTAAGGATGTGCTCAGCAGCTTTTCAATCAGCTGAAATGAAGATAAAGAGACAAAAGGTACAATAAGCTTTGATATGTTATTAATGAAAAGTTTTCTATGAACTGAGCTCCACTTCACAGCAGCTTCTTGTGAATGATGTCTCGCCCGTAGCCGTGGGTACAGAAAGGCACAACATTTGTACAGTGTGTAAATTCGAGTAACAAACATTCTGGAAATGTATAGAAATGTATTAATTTTTTTAAATGGATAAGCTGTCACAGAAACTTTCTATTTTCAAAACTTGGTGATGAGACAAGTTGCTCTGATCTAGGACCTCTGATATCCACATGTAGACCCCAATGCATTCGTCCAGTTCCTGCACAAGTGTTTTCCCCATTCACTTCAATAGCAGGTGCAGATCTGTGCAGGCAGTGGCAATACAGGCCTAGAACAAGCTCCAATATCAGAAACAGGCAGCCCAAGCACTTCTGATACCTGAGGTGGCCTGCCAAATGCTACCCCCCTTACCCAATGATGGGTCAGCCTGTGCTTCTCCCACAGAGTTCTAGCTCAGCACTTCCCTCCCCTCCATGTTTCCTCTTCCTCTCTGTTTCCCTCTTCCCATCCAGTGTGTGCGGACCTGTGGACCCCTCCGCGGGCCTCCCCTTGCTTTAGATCACTGGGGAGCGGCAATTACAACCACTTCAGGTTTTCAGACAAAACCGGAAGTAGTTGTAATCGCCGTGGAGGGGCGATCTAAAGCTTGGGGAGGCCCACGGAGGGGTCCGCATCCTCCAGAATGCTCCAGGACAACTTGCATTTTAACACTTTTTTTGCGGCGGCAGTGATCCCTGGAATAGCCGCTGCCACCGCCATGCTGTCCCCGCCCCTTAAGGTGGCAGGGGACAGCATCCGGTTCTAGTGGTGGGTCACGACCCACCACTTTAAGAACCGATGGTCTAGGCATATTACACTTGATTGTTATGAATAAATCATCATAATCATCTGTTATCATACCGTAAATTTACTGGAGTCCTTTATTTGCATGCCCCATCAAGATAGCTCCCACAAAACACCAGAAAAATGAACCGTCTTTTTGATACCAAATTAGAAAATGTTATAAGGTAATATTTTGTCCTTCAAGCTGACATGAAACAATGAGCTCTGAGTACATCTTGTGATAAAGATGTTGGGTTTGTATTTTAGACGTAAGTCAATATGAGCCGCGTGAGCTCTGCTTCAGTAGAACTTGTCTTTACCACTCCCTTTCATTAGAAACGATGGTCAGATTTTAGGTTCCTGGAGGTGAAGAGGGTTTTTCTGTACTCTTTCACGCTGGCTTGAGCATTACAATTCTTTTGGGGGAAGAATCTGCTATAGAAAGCAGAAAGTATTAATGTAACATCTGAGTGGGTGACAAAATTGCCCTGGAGCCTTTAGTCCACTGAATTACACAGAGGTGCTAACTGGGGGCTCTACTGCTGTGGTATGCATGATGAATCCTGCTCCAAAAGGCAGAAAAGACAGGGCCCAAAGAAAGGAAGTGAGAAGATCTAGAATTGTGGGCTAGAGTGGAGACAGCTTCCACTTCCTTCCTCTGGCAACAGCGGAGAGTTCCACCAGGCCCGGAAAGCCAGCCCGGAACCTGGGCGTTCTGGGACGGATGGTAAGCCTACCTATACAGACTGTACTCTGTATTCAGAGAAGGAGCCAGAGGCGTTCTTACGCCGGGGGCACTGGTGTGCTGCGCCCCAGGCGCGGAGTGGACACGGTGCTTCCGGGGGGCGCGGCGCCGGAGCCCGGCTGCCGAGCCCCCGGGAAGCAGCGCGCCCACTCGGCCCATCACCGGCTTCCGGAGACGCTTTTCTCCGAAGCCGGGAAGCCCTCCTCCTTGCGACCGCCCATTTCGGCGGTCGAGGGCTTTGTGAACCGGCCGAACGCGCCGCCCTCTTTTATTTGGGTTTTCTGCACATGCGCAGAAAACCCAAATAAAAGCGGGCGACGCGTTTGGCCGGCTCACAAAGCCCTCGACCGCCGAACTGGGCGGTCGCAAGGAAGAGGGCTTCCCGGCTTCGGAGAAAAGCGTCTCTGGAAGCCGGTGACGGGCCGCTTCCGGGGGGGGGCGGTAGCCGCGCTCTGGCACGATGGGGCGCTCCAGCCCCCGCACCCCCGTGCACCGGAAGGCGTTAAAACGCCACTGGAAGGAGCAAAACCAGAGAAAAGGGAAGGGGAGATTGGTGGGGTGGAAAGGCTGCCATGGGGGAAGGAGATTGGCACATGGGATGTTCCAGTGGGGGTGGGGAAAGAAACAGCACGGCTCACTACACACAGCACATGGTGAGAAGTGGTGCTTCCTCTCACTGTCTCAAGTGCCTGGGAAGGGGGTTGGGGTTGGGCCAGGCCTGTTCTGGTTGACTAGCTGGGCTGTTAAGGGTTTACATTCTACCTGTTCTGTTACTAAGCCAGATAGTAAGTTGTTCATGAAATTTTTTTATACTGCTTTCCCATTGTTCAAAGTGGTTTACAAAACAACAAAAGATACCATTACAACTAACGAACTGCTCCCTCCTTGGAAGCCTTCTGGCGGGGCCTAAAAATACATTTTTCTTTAAACAAGCCCTCTGAGTTAACCACCCAGCCTAATGATTTTAGTGGTCCAGCCCCTTTTTACAAGAACCTTTTTACTCCTGTTTTTATATCTTGTGCTGTGTTTTCTAGAGTGTATTAATGTTTTAAGAGTTTTATATTTTTAATATGTATCAAATTTGTAATTTTTAAATTTTGTAAGCCGCTTTGGGTCCCCCTTTTTTTGGGGGGGGGAGAAAGCGGGATATAAATCCAATAAATAATAGTAAATAATAATACAACAAGAAGTAGCTTCACAATATCAAAATACACAAAGAACAAAGAAAGCCACAGAACTGGACTTCAGTCAAAAAGCCTGATTAGAAAACAGAAGTCTTGCAGTTCTCCAAAAGGAAAATAAAGTATCTGTCCTCTTAATCTTTACTGCCAGAAGGGGATTCCACACCTTCGTACCAGCCACTGTGAACGCCTTATATTCCAACTGTTCACTGTTCATATCTGCTATAGAGAGATGGCATGGCACAGATGATAAAGTTTGCTGACAAGAGGATTCATATGGAGAGAAGTGGCCCTCTAGGGTTAAAACCAGTGCTTTGAATTGGGCCAAAGCAAACTGGCAACCACCAATGCAGTTAATGCATTGAAAGTTGCTAGGTTTCTGGTTGTCCTTTCTACACCAGTTAAGAGGTGGGTAAAGGTTCTGTTTGCTAAGGGGTTGGTAGCTTCAGGCCAAGGATTACCGTAGTTTATTCTTAACTAGAGGCAGTACCATTACCAATATTTGTTTAAAGAATGTGATCACACATATACTGTAGAGAAGTCCACAGATCCATTAAAAGCATTAGAACGCAGCGAGTACATTTTTAAACAGCTTTTTGGGGATTCTTTTAAAAAAGTGCATCATTATGCATTTTGGAAAGCAAGTACTTACTGTTTTGAAATAAAACATTAACAGTTTTTATTTGCTTGTAAATTCTGGAGGAAAATGGTTCTGTAGCTAGCTTGTGCAACTCAATAAAAGTAACAAAATTCTTACATTTGTGTAATATTAACTATCCAAAGCCTCCTAACCATTTAGGTCCTGCACTCTTGAGCTTAATAAGATTTCTGTCAACGTTTAAAAAAGAGGGCAATGTCTCCAAGGATTTAACTTGCTATATCGTTAGCACTGGATATGAAACTTCACAAAATGTTCTGTGACCCACCGTAGCCTAGTCTTCTGTGCAGTTCTCTCAAGGCCAAGGTAGCCAAGACATGAAAGATGTCTGTTGATAATATACCGTATTGGTCTGAGTATAAGACTCACTTTTTTCTCCTAATTTAAGTTTTTAAACTAAGGGTGCGTCTTATAATCAGGCTGTTGCAAATTAATGCCAGTAATTTAATTAATTTTTTTAATAGCACCAAACTTTAAGGGTGCGTCTTATAATCAGGTGCGTCTTATACTCGGGACAATACAGTATAACATCTTACTCAAAGCTGAAAAGCAGCCACAGGGGAGGGGCAGGAAGAGATGGAGGCACCCTATCCCGGCTGTTTCCTCTGTTGAAATTGTCTAACACCTAGTGGTCCAACGTGTGGCCTGCTGGCTGCATGCGGCCCCCGAAGGCCTCTGCTGCGGCCCCCGGCTGCTCTTGGAGCTCCCCTCCCCTGCAGTCACCCACGCTCCCCTGATGATCGGAAAGACGGTCGGGAGCCGACCGCCTTTTCGATCTTCAGGGGAGCATGGGCGGGGCATGCTAGACAGCGGGGCGGGGCATGCACCAGTCATTATTATTTATTAATTAATTAATACTTTAATTTATTGTGCGGCCCCGGGTTTCATGTCAAAGTTCGCATGCGGCCCTCGAGGTACGAAACGTTGGACCACCCTGGTCTAACTGAAACTGCCAATAGCCTTGTTGGGGAAAATAGGTACAATATGGGTACCTATCATTGTTCCTCAGCAGGGTTAAGGGCATGGGGAAGGGGAGGGATGTTGACTGGAAAAACAGTGTGGAGAGAAAGGGTTATGACCCCACCCCCTCCCTGCCAGCACCGTGGCTCTGATCCAGCTTGGGTTCGCTGTGGCTGCTTTTAAGCTTTGAGAACAACATTAGGAAATGTCATGAAATCACTCTATTTCATGTGTGCTCTATTTCTCTATGGGGTTGTGCCTGTTTCTCTGTGGAATCCTGTGTGTGTGTGTGTGTGTGTGTGTGTGTGTGTGTGTGTGTGTGTGTGTGTGTGTGTGTGTGTGTGTGTGTGTGTCATGGCTCTGGGTCCACACACCCCAACCTCTTGCTAGCAAAGCGTTTCAGAGACTCTTTGTTGAACCTTCATTTGCATCTCACTTCCTACTGAAAACTCAGAAATGTCTCAGGTTATTGCTAGCTAGTCTCCAAACAGGGGAAAAGGTAGAGATCAGGTTTCAAGAGGCTAGCCCTCTTCCAATCAGGTAACAGATGACGTCATTTCAGCTGAGGGGTTAAAGTTCCAACCAAACGGAAACTCTTTCTCTTCCTCTCTGACCATCGACAGAGGAGAATCTACTCCTGTGACTGCAAGTGGAATGATACTAGTGGGTCCATTATCCAGGTATGATCAGATAGGGACTGTGCATATAGTACCATAAGGTTTTGTTTATTTTGGAACAGTCTAAATCAGCCATTTTTACACCTCTTTTGTGCTGTATAAGCTCATTCAAAACTTAGCGGCAAGAGCTCCGAGTAAACAGCGCTTGTGTGAAATTCAGCCGTGCTTTAGCGCCATCTGCTGGTGAGAGATTATTGCAGTTTGAATTGGTGCTCTTGTCAAAGCAATTCATTTTACTTTTTCCTATTGCTCATTTGTATCGTGTATCGTCCTGCACTGAATAGGGTTGCACTCCCTCTGAAGGAGCAGGTCTGCAGCTTGGGGGTCCGCCTGGATCCACAGCTGCTCCTGGATTCCCAGGGGGTGGCTGTGGCCAGGGGGCCTTTGCCCAGCTTCGGCTGGTGCGCCAGCTGCGACAGTACTTGGATCGTGCCGACCTGACCATGGTGATCCATGCCACGGTGACGTCGCGACTAGATTATTGTAGCGTGCTCTACGTGGGGCTGCCCTTGAAGACGGTTCGGAAACTGCAATTAGTGCAGAATGCGGCGGCCCGTGTAGTCACTGGAGGTAGGTGGTTCAACTCTGTCGGGCCGCTCCTCCGACAGCTGCACTGGCTGCCGATTCATTTCCGGGCCCAACTCAAAGTGCTGGTTTTGACCTTTAAAGCCCTATATGGCTTGGGGCCAGGATATTTGAGAGACCGCCTACTTCTATATAGTCCGGCTTGTCTCCTTAGATAATCAGATAAGGCCCTTTTGCGGGTACCGTCGCCCAGGGAGGTGCGAGGGGCGGCGACCAGAAACAGGGCCTTCTCAGTAGTAGCACCAACCTTATGGAATTCCCTCCCCTTTGACTTATGAACTGCTCCCTCCTTGGACACTTTCCGGTGAGGCCTAAAAACCTTCTTGTTCAAAAAAGCCTTCTGAGTCCTTGCCTTTTTTAACATTCTTTTTTGACATTCTGCTGGTATAGGTGGGGCGCTGCTGTTTTTTTATGATCTGTTTTAAATGTAATAATCTTTTAAATCAATTTTTAGATGTTGTTTTTATTAGTTTTTGTTAACTTTTTTATTGTTTTGAAAGTAACTATTTATGTATGTACTTTTTTGGTACTGTATTTTCTTTCTGTTGTAAGCCGCCTTGGGTCCCTTCGGGGAGAAAGGCGGGATAAAAATATTGTAAAATAAATAAATAAATAAATAAATTTGATTTTGTTATTCCCTTTTTCTTTTTATTATCATTTTAATAAAACTATTTCATCTAACCTTGAGCTGTCTTGTTCTGGGAAAAATCTGTGGATTGTCATGTCTCCTTGCTCCACAGGCGCTACTGTGAGAGTTATTTTAATATAAACCTCTGATGTTCAGTATTGTTCTAGGAGGGGGATTCTGTCCAGGGAGCCCCTCTGGCTAGCCTGATCTCCTGGGCTGGTGGCAGCAGAAAATGGGAAGGGAGTGAGCGCTAAGCACTAGGTGTTACTGCCCTGGATCACTGTGCGGTCACTGACCCCTCTCTGGACCCTGACAAATGTGATCACAGGTCTCCCAAGCCTTTTCTAGTTTGGCCCTCAACCTCCTATATGTCTATGCCAGTGGTTCCCAAACGTTTTAGATTCGCGACTCCCTTGACCTCCCTCACCGTTAGCCGTGGCTCCCATTACAGTGCACTGAAGAGACAGGCACTCTTTACATGCTCAGAGGCACCCTCTTATATGTATGTTTATATTCCCAAAACAAGCCCTAAAGTGGATTTTCCATACTTATGCTGAGCAGCAGCTAAGCCAGGAGTGCACAGGGTGGGGTTGGGATGCTGCCCTCCCTTCATTGGCAGGCCTGAGGGTGCCTACCTGGTAGAGGGCACTGATGTCGTCTGTGTTAGTCCTATTCATGGCAAGAGAAACATCAAAGCATGGGAGGGAGGTCATTTCTTTTCATTGGTCATGCATGCCCCACCCCAGTTACACGAGAGAAAGCTCCTTTGGGTAGCATCTTTGCAAGATGAAAAAAAGATTCTTATACTGCAAGGCAGTCTCCAATGGGGGGGGGGGGTTGTCCCAGCAAATAGAGTGGGGAACTAATTAGAGGTGGTTCAAAAAGCAGCAGAGGAGGAAGAAGAGAGATCCTAATAATTAATAAACCAACCAAACAAACATAGCAGCTACCTCCTCTTCCTCTGGCTTAAACAAGGGAGACATCTCTGCAGAAATTCTTGCAGCTTGAGGTTCCCTGCAAAATGCTTAGCTTATCCATTGAGCTGTTAATTGCCTAATTGCCTGTTCTTTGACAGCGATAAGGACGGGTTGCAAACCTCTGTTAAATACAATATGTGGAATTGCTGAAGAGCTGGCTGCAAAACTGAAGTCTTTTGAAGTGAACTGTGAGTGACCCGATGTGAAGAGGCAGCTTTTCCGGGTCTTTGTTTTTGCTCTCTCTCTTGCAAGCAAGAATATATGGTGATTAAAAGAGTAATGCGACCGCACATGGAAGTTGCGCCTCACAGTTTGGGAACCTCTGGTCTATGCTCTCTACCCTGTTTCCTGTTCAGTGCATAGAACTACGCTACATATTATAATGCATCGCCAAGACATTCAAAAGATCTTATACCACACAGAAGCCTTGATCCACAAAAGTCTGAAATTCTAAGGAAGTGGTACTATTTATTTCAAAGTGATTAAAATGTGTTCCAAGTCAAGTCTTGTGCGTTAGAAGAGTTCCTAAAACAGGAATATTTCACAACCTCAAGCCAGTGTTGAGGAAGTATTTTAAAAATAATCTTCCTTTTGCAATCTCTCCCATTTTTGTAACAAAGACATTCAAGTAAACAGAATCACATTTTTATTAGAAATTGAGGAAAAATCTCACCACAGAATTGCTTTCAGTTCAAGTCACTTACAAGTATCTTATCAAACAGTAACACCTATAGTTTCCATCATAACCCAAAACGGATACCATTATGCACAGCAAACAACCTTTCCTTTAGAAACATGCAGGTTTAGGCAGAAGACACTATTTCTCAATATCCTTCATGTCTAATAGGTTGACCCGCAGTTCTGCAAAGATTTTGTTCTGCAGCTCTCAAAAACTGAAAAGATGTGATTGTGTGACAGTACTTAATACCTTGTTAGACTCTGCCCCCCAGAAACTTCTGAATCGGGGGGGGGGGGCACTAAGCCTGGGACACATCTTGTTTGAATTAAAGGCCTGTACTGAAAATGGATGGCATATGGCAGGGTTACAAGTACAAACTTTGTATGAAAGTAAACCAGTTCAACGTCACATACAGTACATGTATAGGAAGGTCATTTCTTTGGCTTTAATGTTCTACTCTAGACTTTGAACAAAAACAGCTGCCTCTCAGTTAGACAGGACCAGGTTTGTTATACAGAAGTCACTTTTCAGAGCAGCTTCTCTACAGGATACTGAAAATAAAATATTATACAAGTATTCCTTCCACCTTTGTCACATAACATAAGCTTGCTCCAGTAGCTCACAAGGAATGCTTCATACAAGGCATTTTTGTAGTCAAATGTTGCATCCTAAAAAGTTAATCATGATTAAGAACCATTGAAATTAATGGGACTTACGTTAATCATGACTAACGTTCTTAGGATATCACACTGCATCAGATGCATCATAAAGGGCAGTGCACACATGCTTATTTTTTTGGTGCACTGCCCTTTACGATACATGCAAATAGGAAGCTTGAACCTGTACCAAAGGGACAACCCCGCCACAACTCCCCCCCCACATTTCACATCTGATATAGCATGCACATGTTTTGTAATTGAGCAATATACCCAGTACAAGAGCGTGATCTCAAACAGAGCAATCCCAAAATGGAAGGAACATATTGAGAAGCAACCGAGGCAAAACCAGCTGTACCGACAATGCTGCATTGCACCACACGTGGGGAGACCCCCTGACTGACAGAAGTTCTTGAAAGCATTCCAAATGTCTGGGGTTGGTTTCCTGAAACTAGGCTCCCTAAACCATATCTCTTGGCGATACTAGAGAGTACAAGGATTGTGTAACAGTTTCTTTAAAGAGAAAAGGAACTAGGTGAAAGCCCCTGCAATGTGCAGTTTGGTGACTTCGAACCTACAAGCAACAGTAGACACAGACTGGCAAGTTCCTATACCAGCAAGGTCTGTCCCTGGCGAACATTTATATTCCTATGTACCAAGCTTGATAAGACACACATTAAGTGGGGAAGGGCAGATCAATTGATCAGAAAGAAGTAAAGTTTCATAAGGGATTAACCTGCTGCTCCTATCAATACCTCTGATTTCAGTCCTTTTTATGGTCCAATTGTGGTGGATCCCCATAATTTTTTAGAGAAACTCATTAAAAACAATTCCACTATTAGCCTATAATGCTGTTTGCTTTTGCAAAAGAAGACTGTCAGCCAATTTTAAAGCAAACATGCTTGTTGGCTCTTGTGACCAAAAACGAGGTAAAAATAAAATGGTCCTTCCTCTATAACACATTTCTTTTCCCTGACCTAAGTTATCAAAAGCAAACAAGTGTTGTACCATGTTTAGACTCTTCCATCCAAGCAGCTCAGAGCAATAATTGCAATCCAGGATCTGGCTAAGCATGCATATTCCTATACTTTCTGCAGGAAATTCCTATACTTGTAAGGCTATGCCATTCATTCTCTTCTATGGCATATATACTTTAGGATGTCCTTTAGGCAGAGTTTCTCCCAAGACCTAGGTGCTTGATCGCTGAAGAACTAAACACACGAGACAAGAGCATACCAAGAGAACTTGCATGCCACCATTTCCACACAACTTGTGAAGTATATCAATTTACAGCGCAATCCTATCCAACTTACACCACCGGTGTAACCAGCGGGGGAGGGCAGGGCAGGGCGGGAGGCTTTGGTGGGGAGGGGAGATTTAAATCCCCTTTGAATCCCCCTTTGGAGGGGGTTTGAATCCCCTTTCCATTCTGGGCTTCCCATTCTCACTGCACCGATGGTGTAAGTTGGATAGGATTGCGATGTTAGTTACTTTGGAAGACCTAGCAAAATCTTCTGGTTAGTTTCAGTTACCTTTCACCTCATTTAATACCCTTAGAATACTGGGAGTGTTCCACTATTTATTGACCGCTCTGCAAACAATACAACATAGAAACAGATCAAGGGATACAGATAGAAAATATCTGGTCTTTTAAATATATAGTATTCCCCAGATTAACACTTATTAGGTCTTAGGCGACCCTGTGGGTTTACACTGTTAATGTTTCCTATTCAATAACACAAGTGGTGTTCTTCTTAAGTCAAGATTTAATTTACAAGAAATATGGAAATTTTTTTCCCATAAGCTTAGGGATCAATGTTCCAATTTTAAAAGCTTTGTTGAGATGGTCTGGATGTATGCCAGAAGAAATATACTCCCACTGGATTTTACTCATTGGAACAGGTACTCATTGGACCCAAGTACACCAGGAGATAATGGTTCAACTCTTTGAAATTCACTACATCAGAGACGTTTCAAGGGGAAGATATAACAGAATGAGGAATGTGCACATTAGCTTGACCTTATTTCAAAATAAGTGTGAAACTTTAAATTGGGGGGGGGGAGGGAAGAGTAAGAATGAAACACATTTGCTTTCATTACAGGAAGCAAAGCAATTTAACCAATTTGGAGAATGTCTACGTTTCCAGAGATGGTACATTTTTCGTTTGATAAAGTTTCCACACACCATCCTCCACCCAGACTGGCTCCTCTTCTCCCAGTCCACCTCAAATAGCACTTCTTCGTGTGGGTTTATACTGTTAATTTTTCCTATTCAATAACACAAGTGGTATTCCTCTTAAATCAAGATTTTAATTTACAAGAAATATAGGGGAAAAATTCCCATAAGCATAGGGCTCAATTTTCCATTTCCCCCCTATCAAGCATAGTCCCCATTCCTGAACAAAACATGGCTACAAAAGATTTGAAGCATTTTACTCCAGTTTTGGGACCAACCCCAAATTTAATCTCAAATCCAACCAGCAAGATGGCGTTGCTTGACCTGGCCACCTTTTTCTTAAAGTTACAGCTCTCCATTGCGTTTTCTTGCATATAAACCCAGGCAGGCGCAGAATCCAATGCTACTGAGGACGACACCCACCAAGAGGGCTAATGCATCGCCTGTATTCAAAGCTTCCACAGCAGGCAACCCCACCAGCAGCGAGAACAGCACTAAGATGAACTGGACAGGAGCCATGTTCCCAATCATGGTCGATTAGATGATCCCAAATGAATGGCTAAATACCGAGAAGAGCTGGAACGTCAACTGTATCTAAAACACAAGATTAGAGAAAGGTCAAGACAGAGACTTAGAGCGCAATCCTATGCATGTCTACTCAGAAGCACTGTTATATTAAATAGGGCTTACTCCCAGGAAAGTGTGTATAGGATTGCAGGCTTAGATGAACTTCACTAGAGACGTATATTACTGTGAAATACTATGTAGTATGGCACACTCCTTTTGTGCTGCATGCCCTAGTACAAAAGTCCTAGTCCCCCCCCCCCCGAATAAATGGTAACCATACAAAACAAACAGCATTTGGTTTTATTTGCCACAAGACAGCACAATAAAGAGCACTTCAGCAATGTTACAAGCTGCCCTGAAGACTCTGAAATCTCTCTCTGAAATCTCTCTCTTTGTAAGTTTGAAAAGGAAAGCTTGGCTAAATGTCTCTTATTATGGACACTTACATATCACCTTTCAGGGCCAATTCACATACTATGGTTACTGAATGGAGCAGCCATCCTAGGGAAGCCTTCCCACATCAGCACCGTTTTCTGAAGAAAATGGCACTAGCCGGATGGAGTCCCTTCACGTGCACAGAGCCACCTTGTGGAATTGCAGAGCTATTTCCAGTGGCTTCCCACATGGCAGCCATACAAGATTCTATGGATTCCCTAGTCCAAGGGTAGGGAACCTATTTGAGGTGGAGGGCCATTTTCCCTGGGAGAAAATGTGTCGTGGGTCGTGCGCCCCTCCACCGCAAACGGCGCCCCTGGAGTGCGCGCGCCCACCCCCACCGCTCTCCTTACCTTTAGCCTCCGGGCCGCCGTCGGCCCCACGCGTTACCTCGGCGCGACTCCTTTTCAAATCGGGTGTTCTGTACATGCGTAGAACGGCGCTAAGAGGCCAAGAGAGGGCAATCTCTTGGCCTCTTAGCGCCGTTCTGCGCATGTACGGAACACCCGATTTGAGAAGGAGTCGCGCCGAGGTGAGTGCGGGGCCTCCGGTCTGGTCTTGCACAGGCCGGGCCGGATCCGGCCCGCGGGCCGCCGGTTCCCCACCGCTACCCTAGTCCATATAAAAGTAAAATATTTTCACTTGCTGTTTGTATGGTATGCTACAGGACAGGACAGTAACTGACAACACCAAAACTACAACACAGAGATGCCAGGGCGTCTTGGTACCACTACCACCCATTTCTTATGTGACCAGAAACTGAATTGATTTCCCTTCCCCCTCCCACAAGAGCTACTGCTAGTACCAATAAGAGAGAGTATATATTGCAAAATATGTATTAAACAGTATATAAAATCCCACAAAATAGATTAGCAATTGTTGATTTTAAACAAATTAAATTCTCTCCTACTTTTCAAGGTCCTCTTGTTTTACTCGCACATGCTTGCCAGTGTGCATGCAGAGACGTCACTAGGGCGCACGCACGTCACCCTAGTGACCCCCCCCGGACAGACCCCCTTTTGGGGGGGCGCCGGACGGGTTGACGCTCCGGGCGTCCGACGGACTGCCGCTCCGGGCGCCCCCTCAATCATTGCAGCTGGCTCGGGGACGTCTTCCCCGGCCGACTGCCCGGGGCCTTCTGAGGAAGGCCCACTGCGCAAACGTTATTTATAACGTTATTTTGCACATGTGCAGACTGTTCCTGAGGGAAAAGGGCAGCCCTTTTCCCTCAGGAACGGTCTGCCCATGCGCAAAAGAACGTTATAAATAACGTTTGCGCAGTGGGCCTTCCTCAGAAGGCCCCGGGCAGTCGGCCGGGGAAGACGTCCCCGAGCCGGCTCTCCCGACCTGGTGAGGCGGGCGGCCCCGAGGCGACGCGCGCGTGTGCGCGCAGAAGAGACGACGCGCACATGCGCGCGCGTCACCTTTCTGCGCGTGTGTGCGCGCGTCACCTGGGGGCCCCCCGCCCTCCTCGCCAGGCTACAGCGACGCCTCTGTGCTCAAAGTGCTCAATGAAAGATATTTGTGCCATGGAACACAGAGCTATTATTTTACAAGAAATAGGAAATACGGGTTTAGATGCCATGTAAAAATTGAATTTAAAACAGTTAAAAACATGTTAAAATCACAACATGATTAAAACATAAAAACTGATTAAAAACACATTAAAAAGTATTTTTATGATTTGTTTTTAATGTGTTTTAATCGTGTTGTGATTTTAACGTGTTTTTAACTGTTTTAAAGTCAATTTTTACATGGCATCTAAACCCATATTTCCTATTTCTTGTAAAATTGTTGCCGGCCATGAAAGCTTCTGCTCGTTACAGAGCTATTATGTTTAAGGAAATAAGAGCTACTACTAGAGACCTATTGTTGCGGTAATACACAGCCCACTGAAATATGGGGCATTTTTCCTAATGGAGGGGCAACGTTCATATTACCAGGGCAAAGTTTTGTTTTTTGTTGTGTTAAACAAACCCTACATTTTAGCTCCATATTTTGAGACCTTAGGTCTGTCTCTCGTTTTAAGCAGAAGCTCTCTATGTTTGTATACGTGGAGTCTTCAGAGTGATATTTTGTGCCTCTCAGCTTCTACTGTTTGCTTTGTTATTAAATGCTTTCTATTACCTGGTAATAGGTGCCCCTGATTTTAAAGAAGTTTCCACTCCTTCAAAAATATCAGTCTCATATAATGCAAGGCTATATTTCAGGGTCGGACACGACTTAATGACTGAACAACAACAAAATATTTCAGAAGGAGGGGAAACTCCTTTAAAATCAGAGGCATCTATTATCAGGTAATAGAAAACATTTAATAACAAAGCAAACAGTAGAGGCTAAGTGATACACAAGATCGCTCTGAAAACCCCATGCATTAACAGGCAGAGAGCTTCTGCTTAAAACGAAAGACAGACAACGCCCTTACAGAAAAGCTCAAACAGCTGTCTCATAAATTGATTTTCTTCTCACTCCACCAGCATCTTACCTGTGGGAGCCTGTATTTGAGTTATTTCCTAGGTCAGCTAGAAATCACAAAGCCAGTCCTCCAGATCACCGCCTACTGAAAAACAACCCCCAACACAAGAAGGCAAATTAAATCCTTGTTAAACAAAGCGAATGCCAGGCTGTGACACAATTAAGGGGTGTACGTAAATGTGTAAATATTAAAAAAGAGAGGAAGAAAGACCCCTGATGACCTGATCTGATCAGGAGCAGCATGCGACATGAACTTATTGATATCCAATATCTTCTAACTCTTTGCCTACGTGAAGGAGGGGGTAAACTGAAACATAAAACAGTGATGATTGGTAACGGGACCTCCTGGACCTGGAGGCAAATCATGCAACCACCACCCTGGGGCAAGAATAGACTGTACTGTGCCTTACCTTCCTGGAAGCGGCCATTACAAGAAGAAAGAGGAAGAGCGTTTGATTGGTTCGTGCTCTCCGGAATCACCGCTGCCTACAACTCCCGTCATGCATTGCAAGGCTTCTCTGTTAACCCTTGACGTTGCTTAGTTATGAGAGCCCTCCCTGGCGAAGGTATACTGAAAAAGTAGACATCCCGCGGGAATACTGTACATATAGCTGTCAATTCAGGCGATAGCCAGCCTTTATTACTCCTCCGACTCCCTGGATTGGAAAAAGAAGACGACGGAAGGAATAGAAGAGGAAGGCTGTGTAGGGAAGGGTGGTGCTAGTATTCTGTGGTCCATCGCCCTCCTCAGGCTCTTTCACTCTGTCTCCCTCTTCCGTTTCCATCCAGGGAGGAGGAGCAGTGATGATGATGAACAGTATTTATATACCGCCTTTCAACAAAAGTTCACAAAGTGGAGTGTTACTGTTAGTTATGTTAGCATCACTAGTTTATGTTAGTTATTATAGTTATGTTTATATAACTAGTAAATAGTTATGTTAACAGCAAATGTTAGCTGAGTGAGTGAGTGAGTGAGGGTGGGTGCCCCCTGCCAATCTGCAGTGCCACCTGAGGCGAGTGCCTCAGTTGGCCTTATAGACTTACCATATCCAAAGGGGAACAGAGTGACTTTAACCATTGGAATAGCTGGCCAGCCCTGCACTGAGGTGAGGAAAGCTTCACCTACTGAGGCTGCACTCCTATCCACACTTACCTGAGAGAGTAAGCTCCATTGAACACAATGGCACTTATGTCTGAGTAGACATGCATAGGATTGCATCGTGAGTTTCATTTTCTTCCTATCAGTTAAGCAGCACAGGAGCTCTGCTAACAAAGGAAGTTGGCAAATGCATTTTTGTTATGTGCAGTTGGTGCTCCAGAAACACAAAAGCAGTGAGATCGGTGATACTGTGACTGGACCAGATAACTTTAAAATGTTGGCATAACAATTATGAATATCATAGACTGCTTCTTTAGGGCTTTTCAGTTCCTTTAAAACCCAGGGGCACAGCTATGCTGCACAGGAGCCAAGGGAAATGTCTGCATAGCAGCATGAGGCATGAGATCAGTTCAGCACTGTACAAGATGATCAGTTTTGCCCTTGCTTCAGTGGCAAGTGGCAGGGCCTCTGAGAGGAATTTTATCAGGGGGTATAAACTTTCTTTTGGGCCCCTTCCTTCCCAAAGGCTGAGGGGGTGAAATAGGGAAAGGTGGCAATGGGGGTGGGGGTGCAATGGGGCGGAGAGGGGTGGTGATGGGGTGGGCAGATTGGGCCGGAAGGGAGTGAGATCGGCAGTCTTTAAATAAAGAAAGAAAAGAGGATCAGAGATAAGAAAGCACACTTGATATTGCTTCTGTTCTCTCCACTGACAGGGAGGAGGAGGAAGGAGGATTACCTTACACCTTGGCCTCTTTCATGAAGTTGAGGTTCCATTCCATTCCTCAAGCAAAAGTGGACAGACAGACAGACAGACAGACAGACGTCTCTGAATAATCACCCAGTGTGATCTGTTTAACAGTAGCTTTGCTCCTTGGTACCCAGCAGAGGTAATGTCCTAACTTGCACCTTGTTACATAACTTCCCTCTGAATGTTGTATAGTCAACTGATTGGTTGGTCTAATATGGGTAACACTATAATTCCAAAACCCATTTCCCAGTTCCCTAACAGTATTCACAACGTCTCAATGGATTGATGATTGCTTCGTTCTTCCTATCTCTGTGAAGGCAAATCATTTAATATTTTAAAGTGTGATATACGAACTGTTCACAGTGCTAAACAAATGACTTGATGAAGTGATGAATTAATGGATGCTTTTTAGGGGTTGTTATTGTTCTGAGGAATGAAGTGACTCAATGGGAACCTTTCTCCATTTCAGCTAGTACTAGTAAGTATGATGCTAATCTCGTCCTAGAAATGTAGAAATGTCTCCTTTTTTCTGTTCTTACTCATCTATGAATACCTTTTTAAAATTAACAAGGTGGAGAATGAAACCCCAAAGTGATAAAGGCACAATTTTACATTTTAATGGCTAAATCTTGTGTTCTTCTTGACACTTAACAAATCACCAAACTCTAGATCAGGTTTCTCTTTGTCATTTGCACAATGATACCCAGATTAATCACATTGAACTGCAGAGCTTAAAGGTACAGAGCAACATGTTGCTTTGCCTTTGCGAGCAGTTGGCTTTGTGATGAGATGAAATATGGGCAAACGGAGACTCTTCTGCTGTTGACTAGTTAGACTTGACATAGCATTTCTAGCACTACTTTAATACTGCAGTTTAACTTCAGTAGTTAAATAGGTCATTTTATCAAATTATTCTTTGAAGTGAAATAGAAGCAGAAAGTGGTTTAAAAGGCGGTTTTACACCTTCCTCATCACAGAGGGAATCAAACCATTAAAAACTTAGACCCAGTGCTGGTTCATGTTCATCAGTAATCTAATTCTTAACTTTCTGGTTCAGTTACCTTTCAGACGCTCACTTTTAAAAGTGATTCAGTAACCAGCTGAGATGGTGTAAACCAGGTACGTTCTGCGGTAGATACAGTACATGCTTGCAATGTAACTATGTAAAATGTATACAATAACTATTTAACTTGAGAGACAAAAAATATTATTTTTATTTTAACTGTTTATTTTTAATTTTTAAAAAGGGTCTTAGTTTCAGAGCAAAATGCATAGCACAGGGTAAACGGCAGAACACAAGAACACCTCTCTGAACTGGTTTTCAATTCAGCTCCCTGCACATCATACATTCCCTTTGCTTGGGATATCAACGAAAAGCTTGAATAATTCCTCTATTTAGAGTTAATACAAATGCTAATGCTTGTGTATAATTTTTTTTAATATGCGTATATGCTACTCCCAGTTGTGCCTCTGTAACAAGAAACCTGAGCTCTTCCATATGGAACATTTTCATTATCATGCTCATTTCAGCGGGTATAAAATAGGCCACGCTAACCCAATTTAAAGCAAAGTTAGAAGATCAAGCTGTCCACAAGCTTAGGGATGAATTTATTATATAATGCAAATTGAACTCATAACATTCTGTTCTAGACCATTGAAACGACAAGAATGGACTTGGCACAGGTCTTCAATAAGTCAGCTAGGATGACCTCAAATTCTGAGGGTCAGTGGTTTTTATCAACTACCCAAACTAGCAAGGGTGATCTGTGTGCAGATCACATCTCCTGATGTGGCCCTTGTGAATTCCTGCTCAGGATATACATGGGAGGGAGTACATGTATAGTATTCCTGCTCTGTATACCAAACCAATCAGCTCTGATAGGGTTAATTTCATGTTTGCAGGAAACTAATCCCAGGCACCTTCTCTTCTTTTTGCTTCCCCCATAGCTGGCAAAGCTAACAGGGTCAACAAACTGTTCTGCCAGGGAGATATTCTCACGTGAAGGTACTGTCTGCAGCCTGATGCTGTATGAATGGATGCAGGACTATCCCAAGCTGATCTCACACTCAAAGTGGCATCGAATTCTGTTGCCCCCCCCCCAAATCCTGCAGTCTAGCCCCGCCCATGCATATAGCAGCACTCCTCCCATGCACACCAGGAACTCCTCTGAGCTAGCTAGCGCGCACTGTCCTTGATGTCATCCTCCTTCCCCACCGCCTGTAGTGGCCAAGCAGGTGGCGGGCAAGGAGAGGTGGCGGGTTGGTGCAGCGCAGGGCACTCCTCACCAGCTTGCTGCTCCCCCCAGTCTGCTGCTTGAAGCGAGCATATCAGCCATGGCCCATGGCCGCCACTGGCAGGATCTCTGTTTTAGAATGATAATGTTTCCTACTGATTGGTATCCTACTTTCCAGCTTACTGGAGCTCAGCAGATGTAATTCCCTGGGTTTGGACGGACCACTGTTGTACACGATGACTATCAAAGGAATAAACAGCTGCTAAATAAGAAGTAAACCTTGTGATCACACGGCGGTGGGTTATTATCAGGTACTACACAGACTGTTCCCAGTCTTTGTTAGCCTGTGAGTTCTTGAGTGGCAGTACTAGGAAAAGAATATTTAAAGGGGAGGGGAGGACAAAGAGGTTTCTGTGTGAGCAATCAGGGAAACGATGCTTTGCGCTGTACATGAGCAAGAAATATTTTGGACGTGAGTGGCGGTGTGTGTGTTATCTGCCTGTGACACTGCCTATGGAAGTCTAATTGCACTCCACAGGTAGACAGCTCTTGTCTTCCAGCTACTATAATTGACAATTTTCTGTTAACTAATTAGTAGCTATTGAAGAATTTCCAAAATGCATTTTCATTTACAAATCCCTTTCTCCATTCTCATGTCTCCTGGCAAATCAATGGGGCTCCAATTTCCCTTCCTGAATTGACATTTTTGCAGCTTATTTTACCAGACTGTGCACACGCTGCTCTGACTGCTGCTGGATCAGGATAAGGCATCACATGTGCGACATATTTCTGTGCACGTTTCTCTAGCTAGCATGAGGAAGCAGATGGCCCATAGCGGGATCAGGGTAAGGCTACTACTGACCACAAAGTCAGAGAATCCAAATTCTTAAAATCTTGGGAAGGCTTGTTGTTTTCAAATGTAGTCAGAATGGAAGCAGTTGCAGGAAAATGCTTATTGAATAAGCCATTCAGTAGTTTGTTCCTGACTATTGTAAGGAACAATATTTGTAAGGAACGATTTGAGAGACTGCTATTATATATTTTTTAAAAAAAATACCTTAAAAAATCCAGATACACAGTACAGTAAATAAGAAAAATGTGCATACATGACATCAAGATAGTGAAGAAAGAAATGAAAAGGAAAAAGAAATCTTTCATAGGTAAGTGCCGATACAACACTTTTGAGTAATAAGAATTTCTCAAACCTGTAAAAGCCCTGGCTTTTTTTCCTCAGCTGCCCAGGTCCTTTTTACAAACTTGTTTAGATAAGGTTTTGTGAGCACAAACATAAGCAGTTTCCTTAATGTCAAGATCAGGCATTCTCAACTGGTGGTACACATACCACCAGCGGTACTTTGGGGTACATCTGGTGGTAAACGGCTGGTCTGAACCCCGAAACCCCCATCCGACGGAGCTCAGGAACAGAGGTTTCGGAAGCCGCAGATCTCAGGAAAATTTTGGTAAGAGGCTCAGCCAGCGAGCGGAGGTGATGTGCGCGGGTTTCACGCACTGAAAAAGGCTCTCCCGCCCACCCAAGTCTCTTAGCGGTGCTTTCCCGAGCTCTGCGGTGTCAGAAACCTCCGCTCCTGAGCTCCATTGGTGTCCGATACCCGGAAGTGATGGGCAATGATGTCATCGCCCGTCACTTCTGGTGGTACTCTGAGGGATCCTGCTGGTGACAGTGGTACACCGCTGCTGAGAGGTGGTTTGGGAGTCGGACTTAGACCTGGAAGATCCAGGTTCAAATCCCCGCTTATCCATGAAGCTTCCTGGGTGACCTTGGGCCAGTCACTACCTCTCAGCCCCACCTACCTCACAGGGTTGTTGTGAGGACAAAACGGAGGGGAGGAAATATGTACACCACTCTGAGCTCCTTGGAGGAAGGGCGGTATAAAAATGTGAAAAATAATTAAATAAAATAAATGTTTGAGTATCCAAGCAGCATAAGAGAAGGACAGCATGACTGAAAACTGGGTAAGACAAAGCATTCTGCAGATACTGTATTGTCTGCCACAGGAGCAGCATCAAGAGTTTGGTCAGGCCGGTCACTGGTCGAGAGAACTGATTCCCATAAGAGGGCCCACCTGGTTGGCCGACCACTGGAACCCTTCAGTACTAGTCAGCTGGTGCAGATTCCAGCCCCATTCAGCAATGAGGAAGATGGGAGGAACCACTGTCTGCTGCAGTTGCTGCTAAGCTTGGAGGGCTTTGACCTCAGGGCCTCAGCAACCTGGCATTGACACTGATTTGCCATTGTGTCTAAACCTAGCTTGACCTGGGTGTATACTGTATATGGATGCATTATGTTTTTAGTGTTGGACCAGAAGATCAGCAAACATTTTTGAATCCTCAGTAATCAAGAAGATGGGTCACTATGAGGCAGTCCACTCTGCCAGGCAAGGGATTCATGGACATTTATGAACCATCGTTTTTCAACGGTTGACCTCTTATGATGGATAAACTTCAGCAAATGCTACACAAATTTCCCTCTTATTTTATGGCTACTTCAGCACTAAATTCCTTAATGAAATGCAGCATTTGTGCAGTGGCTGTGCTTGTACTGTCCAGCTAACAACATACTTGGCCTACTGTTGTGTTCAAAAGATACAGTTTGTAAGTATAGAAGGACTTTTTGAGTTTTATGAATTTCTACAAGGTTGTTCTTATTGCTGGCTGCAAGAAATCTAACATTAGGAGGATTCTATATCCCAGTTTTTTCTGGGATGTTCCGTTTTCCGCTGAACCATGAGCTGTCGATCGAAAGGTCGGCAGTTCGAATCCACGACGGGGTGAGCTCTCGTTGCTTGGCCAGCTCCTGCCAACCTAGAAGTTCCAAAGCATGTTAATGCGAGTAGATAAATAGGTACCGCTTGCAGGAAGGTAAACAGCGCTCCGTGTTCCAGCTGCATGCTATGCGCTGCGGCAAGGAGAGTCATGCCGGCCACATGACCACGGAGGCATCTTCGGACAACGCTGGCTCTTCGGCTTTGAAATGGGGATGAGCACCTCACCCTAGAGTCGGACACGACTGGACTTAATAGTCAGGGGTCACCTTTACCTATCCTGAGATTTTCTCCAAATTTGCTGAAATGTCCTGGGTTTTTTCCCAACATGGCTACTACGCCTGTGTTCTGATGTGCAGGCTGCCAGCCACGCCTACAATAATACTGCCACCAGCGCAACCTGCACGAGGGAGGGCAGGGCAACTTGTTCCCTTGACCGGAAGACCGTGGTGGGGCAGGTCAGCAGTGGAGGGAGGGAGCCAAAAGCAGAGCCCCACTCAGAAAGCAAACAGTGTGCAGCAGCGTGGTGGAAAGGTAGGCCTGCCCTCACTCTGTATATACTATATGACCAACGGTTGGTTTCTGGTCTGGAAGGAGAGAAAAAAAGCGGAGCAGTGGCAGCAGACAGAGCTGTGTGGTGCTGCCACTGCCAGCAGCAGCTCACTTGCCAGCCTGCCCACATGGATGGTGACCACATCAGCCATCTCCTAGCAGCAGAAGCAGCAACTTGATGCACTGTCCATTTGTCCCCCCCACCTCGCTGAGGAAAACAGTTCCCATTGCTCCTCGTTCATTCTTGGCATCAAGAAGAGAGGTAAGATAACATCAATTAATTAAATAACACCTGTCCCTCAGCTAGGCAAATTCAATGTCTCCAATTGTCACTGGCTGAAGGTACCACCTCGCCATTGTCTGCGTCCCCGGTTTTGGTTTGAAAAATCTGACCCCCTTTTCTGATGTAGAACTAGCACCCTTATCCCCATCTCTCAATACTTAAGATTTTGCAGAAAGTTTCTCTGGCTGGCTCTTTGTCTCTTTTACCAAGTGAAGTGGCACTTATATAAATCACCCTCAAGCAACACATTTAAAGGTGTCCCAGAATGCAGTGAGTTGGATATAGGAGTGTTATTCTCTTTTAAAAAATTGACAGCTGCCAGTGCCTTTGTGACTTTGCTCCTGCAAGTTGCAAGGATCAAAACTACCATCAAGGTGGTGACGTCATTGCTTCTCATCATTGTGCGTTCTATGGATTCATACAGCCTGTCTCAAGTCTTAAAGTCTACTTGTCAAATTGGGTTTTCACTGCTAAGTGATATGCATTGGTTTTGAGATCCTTTTTGGGTTTCTTTCTGGAATATACATTAATTGTTTTACAGTTTAGATTTTGCGAGCTCAACACTGTTTAAGCAGAATTTTATTTATTTATTTAAAAGAATTATATCCCGCCTTATCCTATGCCGAGGCAAATTAATTTAAAAACAATAAAATCCACTGGGGGGGGGCAACAGTATGGAGCACAAAAGCAGCATGGCAGAGCATCTTGAGACACAGGGGCAGACGACAACCCATCACCCAAATGCTAGACGAAACAAAAACGTTTTGAGCCCTCCCCGAAAAGTCATGAGGGAGGGATCAAAATGTTCTCAGATCCCCTGGCAGGGAGTTCCACAGTTGTGGCGCCACAACAGAGAAGGCTCGCCCACGTGTTGCCACTCCCCTAACTTGTGATAGAGGTGGCACTCGCAGGAGAGCCCCCTCAGATGACCTAAGAGAGCGGACCGGAATGTATGGGAGAAGGCGGTCCCTCAGATATCCTGGACCCAAACCGTGAAGGGCTTTAAAGGTCATTACCAGCACCTTAAATTGGGCTCGGAAACGAATGGGCAGCCAGTGCAGCCACTGAAGCAGCGGCTCAACAGAGTCAAACCGCCTAGCTCCAGCGACCACCCGGGCCGCCGCATTCTGCACTAATTGGAGAAAAAAAGAATGTGGATGTTTTTATAGCAACTTTGTACTTTGCCTCTTAAACAAACCCAACCTACTTTATTGAGTTACTTTCTTAACACAGTGGCGTCAGCGGAGGGGGCCTTGGGGCGGTGGGCCCCCGGGCGGCAGGATTGAGCCCCAGGCGGCAGGTGGGCGGGGTGTGTGTGTCACGGCGGATGGCGGCAGGGTGGATCGTCCCGTTCACCGGGGTGAGCCAGGAGCGCCGTTGGCGTGTTTGGCCCTCCCAACTGCCCTGTGCCTCTGTATACTGAATAATGGCTGCAGCCATTACGTCACTTCCAGCGTGGGGGGGGGCGGTCTTGGAAACGCCACTGTCCTAACGTGTATTAACTAGGTTGGTTTATTGAATATTTTTCCCTGTATTTTTTTTTCCTGATCTGTGTTTCAACAACATTGCTAATTATAATTGCTTTAAAAATGAGAATTACAATTCTTTCTTTGTTCTATTTGAGGAATGGCCAAAATTCATTTGTGCTCATTGAAGCATAGAACTCTTTTTTAGAAAGGAAAATGTACTTTCAGGGTAATGCACAATATTTTTTTTGCAGGTGAATGAGTCTACAAGAGCTAATCTAGTATTGACTACAAGCATTTTAAGATGCAAAATTTTGATGTCTCTGCAAGCTAAATACTGTAAATACAATTTTTTTTAATGTAAAGTAAATGGAAATGTATCTTGAAAGCACATGTATTAACATATTCATAAGGCCTGGCGGGATATGGTTCATGGGATCACGAAGGGTCGGACACGACTTAACGACTGAACAACAACAATCTTTTTATTGCAGTTTTTAACCGGCTGGGTAGTAGTTTTAGTGATAAGCTTATGGCCCAATCCTATTCAGGATTGGGCTGGTGCACGTGGTGGTTTAAGATAGTGGAATGCAGCATGCAGTAGGATGCCACCAGCCTCCATTTTGCATTTGCTGCCACAACCGGCAGGAGCACAGGAAGCCAGCTGCTGGACCAGTGAAGGTAGGTGTGATGGCAGCAGGGGTGGAACGGGGCAGGGAGGGGGAGGAACAATGGTGGTCCCAGGAGGGATGGATGGCAGGAAGGGAGGCAGACCCATTGTCATGTGCACATCCCATCCCCATCTGTCACCATTATCACCATTGTTACATGCCTCGGACTTATGCCTGCTAAACAGCAGACGTAGATCTGAGGAATCCCATGGTGGTGGTGGAGGCTTTCCCTGGTGTAAGTGAACAAAAGTTCACTTACCCCGAGGAGACCTTTCCAACTTCTCCCCTCCTGCAGATGCAGCACGTGCTTCTTTGGAGCGGCTTCATCTGTGGGGGGAAATTCATGGGCTGCCTGCCTGTAATCCTATGCACACTTTCCTGGGAGTAAGCTTCACTGAACAGAATGAAACTTGCTTCTGAGTAAACACACATAGGATTGGACTGCTATAGAACCAAACTACAAATTATACAATTTAATGACTATGGGTGTGTTCACATTCACTCTTTTCTCTGGAACTGCCACCCCATTTAAGGAGTACCCACTTACAGTTATTTCTAAATTGTTGCCTTCCACTGTTTTCTGCATTTCCCTCATAGATTTTTAAGCCTAATTTGTGTAAAAAAATTTTTTGTAATAAAATGTATTTGTAGCTCTAGCACATCTAGTTTGGACAAAGTGCTATTCAGCTTTTGGGGGGGAGGCTCATCCTCTGTCTTTACATTGAACACTTCCTCTTTACAGGTTTAACCAGCTTTATTGCTTCCCTGTTTAGTACAGCTGGGGGATTAGTGCTGAATAGCCTCTGTTTTGTTCCTTGAATAGCTCTCTGAATTGACCTAACGTCAGTTTCTTTTCTCATGGGGGATACTTCACTTATTTCTTCTCATTATTAAAGAAAAAATTAAGTCGAAAAATATTTCTTTGCTATAAAAAAAATAGAGGAACCAATCCTCTTCCCACCAAGGGAAAAGGACATTAAGACAACTCAGAGCAGTGGTGTAGCTAGACTGGAGCGGAGGCAAGTAGTTCTGCAAGACTCCGTTACACCGGAGTCAACGGCCCCTCCCCCTTGCTGTTGGAGCCATTCTGGCGGCAATGGCAACATGCAGGACACTCCCCTGTCGCTGCCGGAATGGCTCCAACAGCAAGGGGGAGGGGCCGTTGACTCCGGTGTAACAGAGTCTTGCAGAACTACTTGCCTCCGCTCCAGTCTAGTTTCACCTCTGACTCAGAGCCACATTCAAGGGGCAAATCAGAGGTTGTTCAGCACTAACACTCCCCTCCCCTCGTTGTGCTTTACGGGGAAGCAATAAAACTGTCTGAACCTGCAAAGAGAGGGATTTCAGCTGGAAAGAACCTTTACTGAATGGGACTTACTTGTGAATAAAGATTGCAGAAGGATGTGACTGGGGAAGAGGATTTCTGGATAATAAAGTGCTATATGTAGTGCTGTGTAAATTAAAACTTCCATTTTAATTCAGCTTTTATCTAATTGTGGAAAATGCCTCCACAGTGCTTAAAGGCTCTAGTGGGGACTCAGTCTATTATGTCAAAGCTTCTTGTCAGAATGTTATAGAAAACCATCATACCAAGTGGTTCCATGTACTCTGTTGATGAATTACTACTTGGTAAATAGTTGTCTGTATTCACCCAATATCTTGTACAATACTTAGCACCTTATATAGGCTCTAAAGCAATGTTAACTGAATGTGTCATAGTAGTAATAGTTCTAGTAAACATTACCAGCCCTGCAGTTTAGGATGTATGGAAATGTTCACATTTTTTTTCACTTTTGCAAAAATGAAAAAGTCAGACCAGATTGATCAGAAAGTCAGACTCACTGAGTTAAAAAAAAAAAAGCATCCTAAAAGTATGCTTAGGCTGCTGTGCACCCTGTGGATCCTTTCCTGAGAGTAAGCCCCAATGCCCCATTGAACCCCATGGAACTTTCTTCTACGTAAATATGCATAGGATTTCACTATTAGGATTGAAGCAAAAAAAGCTGTAAAAATGCTGTTAATAGGTTGTATTCTAAGTACTCATAGCATGAGCAGAAGTTCCACTCATGCAAAGAGGAGGGGAAAATCCCACCCCATTAATTCTCCTTTCCTGCTGCAGCCTCTAATGCCACCTGCTGTCTTGATCTAAAGGGCCCCTTTGGATCAGGAGCAGGATTAGGGGAGCAGACTGGGGGGCACAAGGGACTACAGAGGGAAGGGGAGATAGCAAAATCAACCCTCTCCCTGGGATAATTGGAACTTATTTTGCTCATGTGAAAAGCACTTAGGCTACAATGCACTGTTTTTGCACCATTACAGTTCACTTCAAAGGAATCACGGATGGTGTTCTGGACCAATCGTTCGCCTTAACTTAAGCCAATAATGGACATCGAAGTGTTTATTATTCCATTATTCCCAGGCCATGACGGTGAACCAAGGGCTCACCTTTGACAGGATCCTCTAGGAATTAACTAATTTTAGCCTTCCTTCTTGCCTCATCACTATATTTAGTGCAATATACTTTTATATAATTTTCATTGTGGGCTCCGGGCTCAAGAGTGTCAAGGGAATGGATAAATGTTCTGCTATTTTCCTCTTTATTATTATAATTTTTCTCACTAGATTAAGGAAAAAAGAGGGAAGAATATAATGAGAATAAAAATGCTCAATATAGGAGCATTAAAATTTGGTGATAACTCATTCTGGTGACAGACTGTAGCAAAGGCGAAACAGAGTCGAAAAGATATTCATTCTCCTGACAAAAGGTGGAGAGAGAATATGAAATAGTATCAAAGTAATTTACTCTTTTGACAAAGCTTCTAAACTGGCAGTAGGCTTATGTCTTGGTTTCAGCAAGGGTCTGGATATTATATCTAAAAGTAATCATAAATCCATATTCATAGCTAATATTATGGAAGCCAGTGTTGGTTTGGTCATAGAAATAAAAATGTTTTATTGTAAAAATACAGACGTTTCTTTACATGTTTCTTTACATGCAGTGCAAATTGTCCCCAAGTTGCTTGCCTGGATGCCTTGGCTCTGATCCAGGTTCAGCTTCATATAGTGCTGGTGCCAGACTCATAGGGGCCCCTTGCTAAGTATCTGTGGGCCTCCATAGCAGCATGGAGATGGTACAATAATGCTGGTGACTATCCTCTTTTTTTTAACCTGTAATTAAATGCCTCCGCCCCTGTTGCTGTGTCCAAAGATGCAGCAGTGGAGATGGGCGGTAAAAAAAGATGGCGGCCACCAGCATGGCTGCTGAAGAGTCACCATTTATTTTTTACCAGGGCTTCAGCAGTTGGTCATGGGCCTTCTAGAGCTTTCGGCCAGTGCCTGAGTTGGTTGACCCCTGAACACCAGTCTTGGTTGCATACAGCAAAAACTAGTGGTCTCAAATGCTAATGCACATCATCTCACTGAGCATAAAAAGGTGTCAAGAGCCAGTTCAGTGGGGCATGGTTGAGCATTGCAGTGTGGATGCATATGCACGTATAGATGTGCTTCTGCAGTGGATACACATAGATCTCCCTTTGGATCTCCCTTGCTGGGTTAAGGTGCAGAACTGGTGCACTTCACATCAGAATTGTTTGAGTGGAGCATTTCCCAACACTGAAATTGATGGGGCAGACCCTGCTTGCACAGACTGCACACCAGAGCTTCTGTATGCCCTTCAAAACTTCTGGAACAGCATGCTTGAGCACACATGGGAGACATGAAGGAGGCAGGAAGGTGCGTACAGCTTGAATATTCAGAAAACATTATGTAGCTGATTCAACTGGTATGGGGGAAAGGGTTAATCCGTCCAGTGTCATAGCCCCAACTAGATTCAGACCTCCCCCCCCCCCCAACACAACAACCATTATTCAATTATGGACCTTCCAATGTCTAGTTTTGGCCTGAGTATTCGTTCTCTGCTATTGCTGTTTGGTTGAGGGGTTGATTGACTCCTGTGCTCTTGCATAGTCCGCATTCATTTCCATGAGATTTGGACTGGAGAACTTCCTGGTGGCCTGTCTTTAGTCTGCATTTGTTTGCCCTGTAATATTTGAGTGAACGATGTTGCCAATTGTAATAGAAAGGTTTCTGCCGATCTTTGCAAAAGTGGGTTCTGTTTCTGGGTGTGTTTGCATGTAAGTTGCTAGCCAAGTGCAATATTTCCCCCCCCCCCCCCAGTAGGCTGTCAAAACCATAACACGGCAGTATGTTCCTTCTGCGTGAGCTGAAACAATGATGCTGCCAGTAAGAATATGTCAACGTGGTACAGTTTAGCCTGCCTTGGAGTGGGCAGCCTGATCATCACACCCTGATTGTGACACACTGGAACATTACTGTCAACTTGGCTTCCTCAGATCACAGGAGCAGCACAAAAGTATGTCAGCTTGAATAATCATTTAAATAATGTAAAGATGCAGACTCAAGGTGTTTGGGGTTTTTTTTAACTTGAGAAAGACAAATTGCATGTCAACATATCACTAAGTGCTAAAAATCTATGCTCTGGCAGTTTATGCTTCACTTTGCTCTAATCTGGTTCCTGTAAAGTTAGCCACCCAGCCTAACTATTTTAATGGTCCAGACCCTTTTACTCCTGTTTTTTTTTTTAAACTTTTTTTACTCCTGCTTTTATATTCTGTATTGTGGTTTTAGATTTTACTAATGTTTCAAGAGTTTTATATTGTTGTAAGCCGGTTTGAGTCCCCCCCCCCCATGGGGGGAGAAAGCGGGATAATTATTTTAATGTGTTTAATTAATTGTTTTAAAGTTGTTTATATGTATTTTAATATGTTGTAAGCCGCCTTGAGTGCCTTCGGGAGAAAGGCGGGCTACAAATTCTTTAAATAAAATAAATAAATAAATAAAAATCTAATAAATAAATAAATAAAACCAACCTTCAAATGGTTGCTCACTCCTCTTTGTGCATTCTTTTCTTAGAAGGACCACTGCTGTTTCAGGAGATTCAACTGGGGTTTATGTTGAAAAAGTTTCGGAACTCCTGTTCTTAAAGTATCTGTATCATTGACAGTTCTGGGGATCTGTAGGCTCCATGGACATAAGCAGATGGACATAAGCAGATATCACTGATGAGACAGCGTCAGTGACCAACTTTTTCCTACTTGGTATTATATATGCGTATAGATAGTCAGTCAGGGAAGTCTATTGAACCCATAGTGGTAAGATTAACACTAGTGAGATGGTAGCCAGATGGTGGGAATGTGTATGAAAACATGGCTATAAATATTGGCTGGAGCTGAGTGGGGGAGAGTGCCATCCAGCTTCTGTTCCCTTCTCCCATCTCACCTTTCCTCATTTTCCTTTCCCTGAGGCCTTGTTTTCCCAACTTCTCTTTCCTTCCTGAAACAGTTTCCTGCAGTTTCCTACACATAAGCGATATCTGTGTAGGAATTTTGTAAGTTGTGATCCATCCCTCAGTGTCTCTGGTGCCATATGTTAAAAAAAGTAGAATTACCATACTGCCCATTCCTATCAGTGGTTTAGGCAGTGGGACACTGACCTGCTGTCGTAAATTGGCTGCCGATGACGCACAGAGTGCACCGCTGGTGGCCATTTTTTAGCTGCCACCACACTGCACTAATATCATTGGCATTGGCAACCTGTTGTGATGGCCAGTGACCTGCTCTGGTACAGGTAAGTCAGTGTGGGGGATGAGCGGTGGTCAGGGAGGGGGTGTAACGGGGCGTGTTGGGGGAGGAACCGGGGGCATATCAGGGGGGAGGGAAGGGGTGGATCCAGTGGCAGTCACGCATGCTGGATCTTATCTCCCATTTTTCTGCCACCCTGCACCTGGCTCTCTTCAGACTTACGTCAGCTATATAGCTGGTGTAGGTGCGAGGAGTCCCATAGGTGATCAGACAGCCTACCAGGGTGTGTGTGTGTTAAATATTTTTAAAACTGTTTTTACTTATCTCCTGCAGGCTGTCTGATTACCCCCCACCCCCCAGCATGCAGCACATCCTTTGTTGATGTGCCTGCATGCTATAACATGGTGGGGGATAGGATTGGGGCTGTTACGTAATGTTATCTGACAATGTAATGTTATATATTAATATGTAGCAATTCTAATGGCCATCACAACTTACTTTATTATACCCATTATACTTTATTATACCCATTCAGTGGCAATGTTTAGCAATGAGACATTGCAAGTACTAGTTTACAGTTGGGAACAGGGTTTTTGAGTCTGTCTGAGGCAGGAAGAGAAACAATTTGGTGATGCCTCACTGTGAAGACCACAATCCAAAGGACCATGTGAAAAGCTATGGGTATTCACTGAGGGTTTTGAGACCCACTTCCAAAACAAATCAGTGCTGACACTCAAAGGAGCTTTGAGTGCGGCCTCTGACGTTGCAGGAGGAGCTCCAGGAAAAACAGGCAAGACTTGGTGTGAATGTAAAAGTGCCTGTGGGGCTCTTTAAATTAGTTGTAAGTTGATATTCTAGGCTTAGACTGAATAAAATTCACGGGATTAAAAGCCATAGCGATAAAAAACACACACAAAGATTTTCATTGTTAAGAAATTAAAAACACTTAACAGGTTGAAAAAACGACGACGTTTCGTCTGGATTTTACCAGACCTTGTCAAGTTGGACGCTCAGTGGTTTGAGGCTAGATGGTAAACATGCCTCTAATAAAAATTGCTCCAGCTGACAGTTGGGGTTCTGACAAAATGCCCCCCCCCACACACACACATGCCCCCCTCAGTTAAGTACATGAACAATTCTACTTGATTAGTGTGGAACGTATGACGGGTTCCTGAGCAGGGAATGCGCCTCAAGAAGCAACGTGGATATTCTCTTCAACAAATTCTTGTACTGAGGAGGGTCAGGGAGGAAAACAACAAACGCACTGTTACAACCCAGGAGCCATCAAGAGCAAATAACTGCCTTTATTGCTGAAGTATGTTATTCCTTTGTGAATGTGCACGAGCTCTAATATTCAAGTGTACAACAAAATTCGGCGTTTTCCCTTCAAAGTGCTGGAAACTACCTGCTAATTAGTGATGATCTTATTGATTACTCATCCCTCCAAAAGAGAAATCTTGCAAATGCTTTCAGTTACACAGCATATGTTGATTTCGCCTTTTGTACTCATATTATCTAACTACTGCTTTTATGGTTCAGACCAACTGAAGCTGCAAAATAAGCAATCATCGCTGGTTGCCATAGCAAAAATAACCTCCCCCCAACACACAACTAGTTGCTGAGGAAACCAAACTGTGGACATAAACCATTGATTACCTAGTCATAATGCTGAAATATAATTTGAAGGCCACTGTGGTCCAAAGTGGTTTTATGTGCTAAACTTGATTAAATATTTCTCAAAAGCTGTTGCAACTCAGAAGAAGACATAAAGTGTATGTCTGAGGGGTTGTTCTGTATGTTCTCTGAATTGTTTTATTTTACACTATTCCACTATAGAGAAGAGGGCATTGGGAACGATTCTTTTGCGTAAATGGGGGAAACGATGTGCGCATATTGGGCTGTATCATAAGTTGGTTTTGTATGAATGGAGCAAACTTTTGTTTGCTCAAGAGGGGAGTTATATTTGCTGACCCCCCTTGGTACCCCCTTATTGTACCCCGTGCTTCTTGAGAGGATCACCCAACCCTCATGAGTGGACTTTTGGGGGCTGTGGGAAGTTGCTATGAAGAAGAGAGATGGGCCGTCTCCCTTGTGAGAACTTCCTTCTGCTTATGGTAGAGTTAGGATACAACCCATTGCCATGATCACAGGTCACAGTCCAATCCTATCCTTTTCCCCACCATAGCATTCACCTGTACCAAAACAGACTGCACTGCATGCTATGGTGGGGGAAGGCTGATCAGGAGGCTTGGGAGGGGAAAGGAAAAATATTTTCCCTTATGCCTTCATAAGCCCCTTGACCACCAGTGGGCCTTCTTGGACCTGTGCCAGCTCTTTAGCGCAAGTCCGAGACAAAGGTGGCATGTTGGCTAGCTCCGGCTAGCATCCCGCACAAGTCACCCATGCTGGATGCCACTCCTCCCACTTCCGACACTCCCCCAGCCCTCCCCCATTCTGCCCTGATCCTCCCTGTGCCCCATCAACTTACCAATGTCAGTAGGGCTCCTCTTCGCTGCCACCAGGGGCGTAGGCTGATATGGGGCCCTGGGGCAGTGGGCCCCAGGGCGTAAGGGCGGAGAGGCTCCTGGGGGGGCGTAGAGGGCCTCTGGAGAGGCGGGAGACATCCTAGGTTTCGGTTTTTTCTTTTGTTTTTTCCCGGTTTTTTAAAGGTTTTTTTTAGCAGTAACGGGGCTTTGTAGTTTTTTTCCCCCCTTGCATTGCAGCCTTGCCTAGCAGACCAGGAGTCCTGATTCACCCCCCCCCCCAGAGGGCATTAAGGGGCAATACACTTTCAAGTTTATTCTGCAGAGCAAAATTCACATCATTATGAATGCCTCATCATGTGTGCTGCTGGAAATGGAGACAGGAGGTACAAAGTGGACAAGGAGGCTTCCAAAATGAAATCAAAAAATCCCAAAAATTTGCTGCGCAGCTGCGCCGTGGGGCGTAAAGGATTACAGCCGCACGTTTTTATGGGGGGGGCGTCAAGGGTTTGGGCCCCGGATCAAAAATGGTCTGGCTCCTCCTCTGGCTGCCACCACGCGCAGGGTCTTCCTTGTCATATGTGGCGGTAGCCCAGAAGCGCATGGCTCCACGCTCTTTCAGAAGGCATTTTAGAACACCGTAAAGTGTCAACTGCTAAGTGTAAAGTGTCAACTAAAGTGTCAAGTACAGCCCGACAAGATTGCAAATCAAATGCAAATCATGCAGCAAAATAATTACACCTGAAAATTAAGATAAGATGGCTGATATAAGATCGAAAGTGCTGCGTGCTTGTGTAAAGCATTTTATAATTTGTTGTATGAAAGGACCATAAAAATGTGCAGATTCTCATATTCCCAGGTGATATTTAAACCCATTATCTTGCACTGCGTATATTTTCTCTTTTCAGCTCAGTAGTACTGGCATAAGCATCTCTAAAATATGGGCAAGGCACATCTTCACTCAAGATAAATGGACAGCACAATGGATGGTCTGCATCAGGGAAGGCAATGTATCACTACCTGTTTAGTATGGACATGTGACATACCTACATGACAAATTGTCCATGTAGAGGAGTGACCCAAAACGGATTGTGTAAACCAATTTGCTTGTCTCATTCTCCTTGACCCTGTGCCCAAAGCTGAATGGCCAGCTATAGGAAAACAGGGGCTTGAGCTTCCTGAGAGGCCTACTGTATTCTGGGTTATGTTGCTGTCTGTATCAGGTTGTGTATGAATTTCTGGAAAATGCTGAACACCTTTTTGTTGCCATCCTATATATGCAGATACAAATTTGGTAAGAAAACAGGCTATGGATGCCTGTGCACATTTGTTCATTAAAAGCTGTCTAGCAGACATCCTGGATAGCCTGGGGATGGCCCTGTTTGTGTCTACAGGTGGAGAATTAAATCTTCCCTAGATAAAAGTAATATAAAAGGGCAAACTGACCTGAATGGCTCCTTTAAAATTATTCTGAATTATTGTAGCTCTGATTCAGAGATAATAGGTCTCTAGGGCACTTTAGAGTTACAGCTTTCACTTCGTGCAGCTGTACAGATGCCCTGAAATTGCCACGACTAGGCACACATTGGCTCTCTTTGGACCCGCTTAATATATTCTGAACTATCTCAAAGACTTCCATAAATCTATAATGACTTTAAATTGGAATCACTCAAAAACCCAAGGAAATTGTAATCATCCAATCCCAATCATCATTCTGGGCAACTCTTAAGAATCAACTGAGGTCCTGAATTTCATTTGGCAGAAATGAAATTGCCCTTCTGTATGAATGATCAAGGCGATGCACAACAATAACATTAAAGTCAATTAAGGAGAGCAAGTTAATTAAGAAAACAGAGGCTATAGTTATCTTGGGGCTTTTAAAAGTCAAACTTTTCTCAACAAATTATAAGATTGTCACAGGATTAAAATCTTTGGTTCGTACCCTTAAAAGTGTACTTATTTGAATTCTGACATTAGACCTTGGTTGGATTCCTGAATAGGGGGCACATGTTCATCAATCTTGACTGAATAATTCATAACAAATACCTTGCAGGGACTCTGCAATGTAATAGATGTGGTCTGGGGCTGGGGTCTATTGCGAAACGTGACTTTAATCATGACATTGGCCCTAGTGTGTTTGCTTATTTTTTTTGTAAATACTGTAAATTGTAAATACTTAGTCAGCTTGGACAAATCCCAAATCCCAAATCTCGTGAGGGCACATGAGGCAGTGCAGTACTGCCTCATGTGCCCTCACAAGATTTGGGCGCCACCATCTTGGATCTCATGAGATTTCACGAGATCCAAGATGGCGGCGCCGGGGGAAAAAGTGCCTTTTGGCACTTTGCAAGTGGCAGCGGCTGCGGAGGAGGCTTCCACCGGGCCCAGAAATCCCGGGACTGACCCGGGACCGGAGCCCGGAACCCAGGATGGTCCCGGGTATTCCGGGACAGATGGTAAGCCTAACAAGAGCTTTCTTCATCTGCAAAAGGGAAAGGCTGTGCAGTACCTGACCCTCTGTGTTTCCCAGGCAGTATGAAACCTCTGGATTGGTAAGGACTGGTATAAAAATTAGGGACCTGATGTTGTGCCCCCCTGCACCAGTTAACATACAGTGCATTCTTGCTGCACTTCAGGTTCCAGCCTCTCCAGCCCCCTGAGCTAGCCTACAGCACCTCCCCCCTCCAAGGTCTAGAACTGGTTCGGCTGTCCATGACCTCAGGGTTAAATCCTGCTGAGCCTCTGCACTGGCCTAGTGCGCACTAGGCTGTCGTAAACATGCCATAAAGCATGTTGTGGCAGCGCAGCAGAGGCCTGGACTGGTACAGAGGCCTGCGCTGGCCCAGGCATGACGGAGCACTGCGGGATGTGGCTCTAGCCCAGGTGTTAAATGGGGGAAAGGGTGATGGATGTGATTCTTGCCTTGTGTACACAGCATGCTATAGAAAGTTGTGTCCCTTATCTCCTCTAGTCTGGTGAACTGGTTCTGTGACTTTACTTTTGATTGACAGACTGGAACATTTCGGAAACATTGTGATTCATCCATGACTTTCTTTGCCATTTATTTCTGATTTGTATTTACCACAGGGGAACTTGAGACTGAAGAAGAAAAACTAAACAGCACGAACAGCCCACTTTAATATAATCTGACTGTGGAAAAAGACAACTTTAGAAAACACATTTGACTAGTATGGAACTAGAGACTTTACCCATAAAAATACTCATTTCAGGGAAAACTTTTCTCTTTGTCAAACTTGGCATTCTCCAGAAACATGTGAGATATAATATTGTTATGGAAATGCTTTCTCTCTGAATGTTGTTTGTTGTGTCCTGCTGAATTCTTATGAAGGACAAAATCAATAAAAATTGAGTTAATGAAAAAAATGTAAATAAATGAAAACAAATACATATATTACCTACCAACCCCTCCCTGCTTTTCTTAAACTTGCCTGCATTTATTGTGAGTAAATATTGGCATTATGAAGACATCAAAGGTCAGAGCTTGTCCTTTCCAAGAGAAGATGTGTTTAAAATGTAAATTTTGTGTAATCTTTCTGTGCTTCTACCAGCTCCTTCCTTTCATAAATATGAATGACTCTCAGCATACAATCTAGAATGTCAGATGCTTATTCAACTCCATATTTGGCTGCTCTGTGCGCTGCTATATCGCCATTTACAACAGTAGAACTGTATCCCACTGTCGTAAAGGGCAGCACAGCCTTACGTTGGATTGGGCTACAAGTGAAGTATGCAGTGGTTTTGGTATTTTGTACAAGGTGTTGTTGTGAAAGGTTTTGAAAAACTTTGTTAAGCAAGAAAAATGGCCTTTTGAGGACAAAGTTGTTTACCCTCTACAATTCTGTTCGGTCAACAGACAAGTTAGGTTCATTGGCCTTCAGAAAGCTATTAAGTTTCCTGTACCCCAGAAATCTCTAAAGGTTCTATATGTACTGATTTAATACTCACAACAAGTTTATAAGCCATGTTACACAAAGAACATATATTAATGTTTAGAGATGGTGAACCACTACGTTTCGTCCATTCACCATGGACCTCATCAGGTAGAATACAGTAACCGACGCTGCAGAGTTGTTAAAGGGCCAGTAACTGATGCTGCGGAGTTGTTAAAAGGCCAGAGCGAGCCATGTAGCCATTCTTTTGAAGAAGAGGTCGTAACCGCAAGTATAAATAGTCAATTCGCGCCAGAAGTACCGGCACGCACCAATGACCAAGAAGACCTCGATGGAGCGGAGCAGAGTGTGAATCTATATGTGTTAATCTATCTATATCTATATGTATGTGTTGATCTTGGTAGACATTTATCTTGGTCATAATGAGGGTCAAAACAGACATAACATTAATTATGGCCCCAATGCTACTGGAACCTAGCGCCGCCAGAACAAGCATTCTGGCACCGCTAGGTGCTTTCTGGCTGTTGCAAAAGGTGACACGCCAGAGCACATGGGCTGGCCACTGCCACAAGTGGTGAGCTGATGGTTCTGTGTGCCAGCAGGCTCTGGACACCTTCCAGCCCTGGCAAGTGTGTGTAGGGATGGGAAGAAGGCGGAAGTGGGCAGAATGGGGCAGCTACAGCGGCGGGGAGGAGGGCAGATTGGGATCAGGAAGGGGGAGGGTTCGGCGGCAGCGGCATTCACCAAATCCAAACCCCCTTTCTGGGCTCGATCTGCCTTCACAGATCCATGCAGACTTACATGCAGATCCATGCAGACTCTGAGTAGACTTACCGGCCAGCAGGGGCATATCCTGGGACAAGGGAACAAATGCCCTGAGAAGGCCTCCGGATGCTGAAACTGCCCCACGGGATGCAGCGGGCACCACATTGGCATTGCTGCATTGCTGTGCAGGGAATTAGTATATCTCTATGGGGTTCCACTTGGGGTGCTTTTCTTGTGACAAGTGCCTTTCCTTTTCTGTGTTCTCATGCATGATGTCTCTTTCTTTGTGTCCTGCCAATTGACCGAACAATCATAACTTCGCTGTTTTGCCTCTGCCAAGATCTTTGCATTCTTCAGCATCTCTATGTGCATTTCAATAGTTTCTGTGGTTAAATGTTAATTGAGCAGATAGCCAATCTGTAACTGGAGAGTCAGCAGGGAACCCAAAACTTTTGCATCTGATGAAAGAAAAAAACAACTCACTGGGTTAAAAAAAAAAAGATGCACCCCCAACAAACAAAAAAACAACAATTTTGTTATTTTGATTACTATTAACAAGATTACTTGAGCAAAACATCTTAAATAATTTTCTACAGTTCATTGAAACAAAAAATGTTTTTTGTTTCATATGCATTCACAACTGAAATTCAAATCTCCCAACTTTCCAACACGAACAGTATAATATCTCTGAAGAAAATGCATATCCCCCCAAGGAAGTGCAACATATTCCATTTATTTTCATTTTCAATCTACAGCTAAGTTTGAGAAGCAAGAGCAGAAAATAACCTTTTGCCATGGGTGAACACCAGCTCACATATCAGGACTGTTGTTGATTGTTTATGCTATTCCAACAGTGAACACAGGGTGGGCCAAGACCTCCTGATGCTAAATTCTGTTCCCCTTACCCAAGGACGTGCCAGCCTCTGCTTCTCCCGCTCTCCAATGTCTTAGCTCAACACTTTCCTCCACATTTCCTCTTCCTCTCTGTCCCCCTCGTTCTTTTCCATTCTAGGGAGTGGAAGGAGAAGGAGGAGCAGTAGTGTCAAGTAGGCAGAAATGGGAACCCTCCACCAATCTGTTGCCTGAAGCAGCAGTCTTAGTTGGCCTCATTGATGCGCTGGTCCTGAGTGTACATGACACCATAATCACAGTCCAATCTTATGCTGGGCTTGCACTGGCAGATCATGCGATCCACCACTGTAAGACCATGGCCGATGGCATAAAATCTGCTCCGCCGTTCTGCAGGCTGCAGCCACCACTGCAAATGCCTGGAGGTTGTGCACAGGTGACAGAGGCCCGCAGAACGTCTACTGCCCCCCATTGCCATTGCTAAGTTGATGGTGGGGGTGGATGGGGGGAGGATCGGGGGCAGATTGGGTTAGGGAGTGGGCCTGGCTGGGGGCAGGAGGAGGTGGAAGGGGTTAGATCACGGTGGCAGCTGTGCACACCGGATTCTATCCCCTTATCCCAGCCTAGACAAGCCCCCAGGAGTCTCCTTCAACTAATACCAGCTAAAGAGCTGCCATAGGTCCATTGAGACCGAAGCAGCGCATGGAGAGGTAAATAAAAAAAGTTTTTTACTTACCTCTCCTGGGCTGTCTGATCCCCAGACAGCCCATAGCCATTTATTCCGTTGGCAGTGCTGCACTCTCTGGGCTGTTGTAGAAAAGGACTGGGCTCTTAGTTATAGAAGCAAAACAAACAGGCTTCCGCCCCCAACGAGGCTGATAGACAATGTGGGAAACAGAGTAAGTGAAGAATCTAGACCAGGGGTTCCCAATCTTCAGAGGCCCGTGTACGCCCTATGTGGGCCTCCAGCTGCCCCGCGTACCCCTGGACCTTTTGACCCCTGTGTACCCCCACATACCCCCGCGAACCCCCGTGTACTCTTTCCCTCCGGGTTGCAGTGTGAGTGGGAGGATTCCTGCCCCCCCATATTTTACTTATAGTTTTAGCAAATAACATTTTTAAAAAATCAATATGGAATATGGATATGGTTATACAACACAATAAAATAACGATCATTTAAAATGAAAGAAAGATTACAATTAAATGCAGACTCGTTGTTTTCCAAACAACAGAATAAACCATTATAATTAAATGTTTTTATACAGAGAGCAATTGAAGGGGATTTAATTAGCCTAATAACATATTTATAAAATTGGCAGAGATGATTGATAGATTCAAAACTGTCACATCACAGCAGGGGCCTTATTCAGATTGTTGGTTGCCCAGACATGGGAAAGCTGTCCTGGGGGAAGAGGTGGGGTATAGTCCAGAATGTGTTTTGGAGAAGGCAGATCAGAATCCTGTGGTCTAGACTAGGTAAAAGTAAAGGTATCCCTTGACAATTAAGTCCAGTCGTGTCCGACTCAGGGAGCGGTGCTCATCTCCGTTTCAAAGCCTAAGAGCCAGCGCCGTCCGAAGACGTTTCCATGGTCATGTGGCCGGCATGACTCAACACCGAGGCGCATGGAACGCTGTTGCTGTCCCGCTGACGCGGTACTTATTAATCTACTTGCAATTTCTTGCTTTCGAACTGCTAGGTTGGCAGGAGCCATCGCACGGATTCGAACTGCCGACCTTTCGATCGACAGCTCATGGTTCAGTGGTTTAACCCACTGCGCCACCCGCTGGCAAAGTCAGGGCCAGACTGAAGGGCAAGTTCTGGAGAAGGCAGGTCAGGATCTGAAGAGTCAGATGCCAGGCCGGGTCAGTCTGAAGACTGTGTCCCAAGAAGAGAGCAAGAGAGGCAAGGCAAGAGCAGACTGGATTGCTCGTCTCAGTGAAGAGCTGCTCAGACTGAACAGCAAGCTCTGAGGAGTGGGCTTGACAGGCCTGGGTAAGCAAGGATTGGCCCTTGGAGTCAGCTGACAGTTCTTCAGGTAGGCTGGAGCGGCAGCCTAGACAGCACTCCGCCGCCTTACACCACAAAGCTTTGTCTGCCAGGCTCACAGAGGGAGTCAGAGCGCTGGCTCCTGATGGCTGCAAGTCCCCACCTGAGACACTCCTCTTCCCCTGATGCCTTACGAAAACAAACAATATTTGGGTAATAATAATAAGGGGTAAGCCAAGAGTTGCCATGTGAGGCAGGGGACCTCCTGAAACGTAGCTCCACCCACACCTCCAGCTTCACACAATTTCAAGAAGATGGGGGTTGTGTTGAATACAGATGCACATGACATTTTTAAAAGAGGCAATGAATTGAACATAAAATGGGAGCAATAACAGAGAAGTGAGCTGGAAATATTTTTAAAGCGTTTACTTTAAATTGTGGGTGATTTCACAAAATATGCAAGGTTGGTTAAATTCTACGATGGAAAGTTTCAAATCTGATTTATTTCATTGTGCACTCTAGCAAAAGAAAGCTGCAAAAAGCTTTCAGAGATACCCTACTAGTTCTGAGGGTGTTTGCTGCTGCAGAGTGCGAGCTGTAGCCGTCCCTGATGGTGCAGCAGCAGGGAGATGCAGCTCCAATAGCAGTCAAAAGGGGGAGCTCACATGGCACCACCAAACAGCTGGAGCCTGCATGGCTCCACCCAGTGAGGGAGAAGCTAGACCCGTGGTCTGGCCAGCCGGCTAGGGGCAGGAGACAAGCCCCTGGCCATGGAAGGAGCTAGGGGGTGGCAGCTACTGACACCAGCAGCAGTCACCACTCACTCTCGACCAGTTGGGGGGCTGCAAACTGGCAGCACCTGGCCGAGCAGGTGTGGGGCTGGTGAAGCCTGCCTTCGGAAGTTCAGAGGACTGCAATCAGTCTCGGGGTGGTACTGGGAGACCCTGCTGAGCCAACAGGCAGCTTGGGGCCTGAGGTACCCCAGCAGGAGACCCTACCCTGACTACACTACTGAAGCCGGGCTTCAATGTAAGCTGCTGTACCCAGAAGGCCAAGGGTGAAGATAACCTGGGAAGAGGAGGACAGCCCCCTTTTCCCTTTCTGTACCCACTGAGCAAATCAATAAAAGGGAGACTTGAAGCTCAGTTCCCTTGTCATCATGGCTGTTATGTCAAGGGGCTTTGCAACCCCCCTGGAGGTGGAGCTCCCCCCTTGGAATGAGGAGGCAGAGATGACATAGGGCTACCTCGTAGACATAGGGCTACCTGAGGAACCTCGTACTGGGAAAGCTGATATTGGGGTAGGGAAATAGAGAAGGTATCCTGCTGTCTCCCCTAGGAATCATAAATCACCTTTCTCTCTGTGTCAGTTCCATCGCAGTGGTGTCTGCTACTGAAAAGAGCTGAGGTACTAAGGAAATACTTCATGCTGTCTGGAGCCAGACAGATCCCTGTGCAGGAGACAATCCCTTGCCTGAGTCCTGAACTGCAACGAGATAAAATAAAATATACCGTAATTTGGCAGGTTGATTGTTGGCCTTTATCGAAAGATACAAACACTTAGAATAAAATATAAATTATGACTGACCAATTAAAACAAAATGAGCCACTACAGTCGCTATGGCACAAAGTTCCCATGGCTTTTGTGTCATTTAAAAAATGATAACAAAAGGAATAGTACCATCAAAAGCTGGCATTGTCAGCAACATTAAATCATACAATGCAGCAAATATTACTCAGAGCACATGATTCAGGAATAAGTGTGCGCTCAGCAAACATACAGTGTGCAGATGACAGAGTGTCAATAGCTTTGGTGTGGTGCTCAGTCGGTGTGTGTGTGTGTGTGTGTGTGTGTGACGAAGCAACAACAACTCATAACCCAAAAGCTGTGGCTGTGATGAGGCTGAGAGCATTAAAGCAAAAGGTTGGACTGGAGACCTGGACAGTAATGAAGGCAGCCAGCATTTTCCTGGCTTTCCTTCCTGCTAAATCTCCCATCGTCTGTCCAGTTTATACTGAGACTGACTATCCTACTGCAGTTTGGCACGAATGATTTCTCAAACCATTGAAGTGAAAGAGATCCCACTTGCTTTGTTTTTCCTCTTTGATGACACATACGCCAAACTGTTCCATATCATTAGCTGCTTGCTTGGTGCATCTGACAAAATGGGGTGATGGGGGGGGGGGGAAACCACTGCCACAGGAGAAACTGATGGGTGGAACTGAGCATCATTAAAATGCATTTCACATAGCTCACACTGAATCTAACCTCTCTTTTTGGTTCGTGTTTGTACACCATAACTAGCTCGCTTTCATGCAGCAGAACTGTTCAATATTTATTTAACATGACTAAGAAAGGCAAAACTTTCTTTCGCCGTTTCTTCATATCTTGCTTATTAAGTCCAAATTATAACATGCACGGTTGTGTGCAGTACAGTATGTTCCGTTCGCCTGTTACAGGTCAGGGAATTGAGGCTAAGGTTCGATGCACACATTGCACTTAAAACGACGGAATTCTTTGCTGTTTGGAATTTCTGCCTGACATGGTGGAAGATGTGCCATTCTAACCCCCGAATTCTGCCATCCTTCCACAAGTGTGTGTGTGTACGCGCAAACACACACATGACCAACACACACCCTGTGCACTAGCAATCGGGTGCCAGGCAGCATACGCACACATACATGTACACAAAATTTGCCACCTCTTTTTTTTTTCTGGTTGGCCAGTGGGGGAGGAGATGGCAGTGGGGAGTCTGTAGCCCCAATCCCTAAATGCAGGGAGTTTCTCCCCATGAGTACCACCCTTGTTCAGTATTTGTCACTGTAAACAAATGCTAAATGCGTGTGGGGGGGTCAGGCTTCATGAGTGCATCAGCATGGGAGCAGGGCTTACTGACTTGTTCTCTCCCCCCCCCCCCGCAAGACATTTGTACATGTAGTTTCATGTCTGAAGCAGGCTAGACATTCAAACGTCAGAATGGACGCACTGAACATCTTGCCAAGTAACTTCTGTGGGTCTTATTTTCCATTCAGTTATCTGTTCCTTTTTTTTCAAGTTTGATCCTAACAACACTTACCACTCCCATATCGGGTGGCAAAGAGTCCTGTTGGTTGATCTTCACCGAGGACTGGACAGGGGGAGTGCATCCCTGCTGGTCCTTTTGGATCTCTCGGCGGCTTTCGATACCATCGACCATGGTATCCTTCTGGGCCGGCTGGCTGAGTTGGGACTAGGGGGCACTGCGTTGCAGTGATTCCGTTCCTACTTGGCTGACAGGTCCCAGATGGTGATGCTGGGAGATGCCTGTTCGGCGCCCTGCCCTTTACAGTGTGGGGTGCCACAGGGTTCTATTCTGTCTCCCATGCTTTTTAACATCTACATGAAACTGTTGGGAGAGATCATCCGGGGATTTGGAGTTGGGTTTCACCAATATGCTGATGACACCCAGCTCTATCTCTCCTTGCCATCTTGCTCCAAGGAGGCTGTGGAAGTCCTGGAGCGCTGTCTGGAGTCGGTTGGGGTCTGGATGAGGGCTAATAGGTTGAGATTGAATCCAGAAAAGACAGAGGTCCTACTGGTCAGGAAAGCTTTGATGCAGGTACTGAGTCATTTGCCCATTCTGAATGGGGTTGCACTCCCCCTGCAGGAATGGGTGCGCAGCTTGGGAGTACTTCTGGATTCACAGCTCTCCTTGGAAAGCCAGGTGGCGGCTGTGGCCAGGGGTGCGTTTGCCCAGCTTCGGCTGGTGCGCCAGCTGTGGCCGTACTTGAGTTGATTGGACCTGACCACGGTGGCCCACGCCTTAGTGACTTCAAGACTGGATTACTGTAACGCACTCTACATGGGGCTGCCCTTGAAGATGGTTCGGAAGCTGCAATTAGTGCAGAATGCGACGGCCCGGGTGGTCGCTGGAGCTAGGCGGTTTGACTCTGTTGAGCTGCTGCTTCAGCGGCTGCACTGGCTGCCCATTCGTTTCCAGGCCCAATTCAAGGTGCTGGTAATTACCTTTAAAGCCCTTCACGGTTTGGGTCCAGGATATCTGAGGGACCTCCTTCTCCCATACATTCTGGCCCACTCTCTTAGGTCATCTGAGGGGGCTCTCCTGCGGGTGCCACCTCTATCGCAAGTTAGGGGAGTGGCAACACGTGGGCGAGCCTTCTCTGCTGTGGCGCCACAACTGTGGAACTCCCTGCCAGGGGATCTGAGAACCACCCCCTCCCTCATGACTTTTCGGCGAGGGCTCAAAACATTTTTGTTTCATCTAGCGTTTGGGTGATGGGTCATGGTCTGCCTCCTGTGTCTCAAGATGCTCTGCCAAGCTGCTTCTCTGCTCCATACTGTCACCCCCCCCAGTGGATTTTATTGTTTTTAAATTTGTTTATGTATGGTTTATGTATTGTTTAAATTTATTTTATGTATTATTTTAAATTATTTATTTTAATCTTTGTTGTAAGCCGCCTTGGGCATTTGCCTTTCGGCATAGGAAAAGGCGGGATATAAATTTTGAAAATAAATAAATAAATAATAAATAAATAAAGGCAACTTTGGGCGATGCAGGGACTGTTGTTTTGTCTGCATAGCTGGAGTGGACATGAATCCCTTATTTCTCTTGTTTGTGCAGGAGTGCTTTGAGCGAAGGGCTCAATGGAATAAAAATGCTTTCCAGCATTTGTGTTTTTGATTTATTGCTTCTACCATTAGAGAAATTCCTTAACCTTTCACTCTTGTTCTCCAATGTGTAAACTTGAAATAAGGCCTGTACTGTATATATTTCTCAAGCATCATCACCAGGATGAATTAGGCTTTCTTTATAGCGACCACTTACCTGCAATTAAAGTATTAACCGACATATTTTTTAAGGCTCTGGAGAACACCGGCATTTTGCTGAACTAGAAGTTGATTTGTCTAGTGCTGTGTGATGGATTGATGATGAATGCCACAGTGACAAGGCCAAGATCCCATGTGATAGAAGGAAGAAAAACTAATGGTGGATAATCAGGCAACCCTGTGATGAAGATTTATTTTATTTTAAGAGGTTTCTATGATAGCCAAATAACAACAAAAAATAGAAAGATCTGCTGCATGTCTTCGAGGCTGAAGCAGCGCTATTTTTCTAGCTAATGCAATGTTCACGTTTTCTATTCTACTGTGTTTTGAAAGGGATATGTGATTCAGAACAGCAAATTAATTTTGTTCTTCTGACGTAACACCCATTCAGCAGCCTCGGAGAATAATTAAAAAATGTAATCAATCACTTGCTTGCAGAGTCTGGAAAATAAATTGGAACAGACAACAGTGATTTTCTTTAAACGTTGAGTTTGGGCCTTCATAATGGTCAGATGGGAGACACTTACTACCTATGAGTTTAGCCATTCAATTCTTCATCGTGAGAGTGGAGATGTTACAACTTTCAACATGCAAAATTAATTGAGACACACGTACAGCGCAATCCGATCCAACTTACACCACCAGTGTAACCAGCGGTGCAGCGAGAATGGGAGGTCCCAGAATGGAAAGGGGATTCAAATCCCCTTCAAAGGGGGATTCAAAGGGGATTTAAATCTCCCCTCCAAAGCCTCTCACCCTGCCCTCCCCCTCTGGTTACACCGGTGGTGTAAGTTGGATAGGATTGCACTGGTAGATGTATACTGTATGTACAAGCTTGTCCTCCATTGACAGATGCTTCAGTCACATGATGAGAAGAAAACTATCCATAGTAATAGTTTGTAACTTTGTTATGGGATAAAAAGCCATGCTAAAAGCTAAAAAAATATTTTTATAGTTAAAAAACGTAGTAAAAAAACTCAGTTAAAAACAATAAAAACAGTGCTAAAATACCTTTGTTTTTAACTGAGTTTTTACTAAGTTTTTTTAATTATAAAAATATTTTTTAGCTTTTAGCATGGCTTTTTATCCTGTAACAAAGTTACAAACTATTTCTATCATCGCTGGCCATGAAAGTTTTCAATCCTACTACCCATAGTGTTTGATATCTACTAGAAGGGTCAGAGAACTGTGCCATCACATGATAACTGCATCTGTTCATTATGAAACAAGTTATCTCAGTATATCTTTCTTTTTGTAAGAGAAAAATTATGGTATGCCCAGCTGGCAGTTACTTCCAATTCACACTAGGAATGATTGACGTCATCTGGAAAAACAAGACAAAAAAACTGGTGTTAGTGGAAAAGGGCTGCGGCAGTGTTACTGGGAGGGCTGCATCATTGGTGCAGCATCTGAATAGGATTGGGCCATAAATCACCCATGAAGGAAGGTTTAGGTCTTAGAACCCTTTCACGTTTGATTTTCCTGGAGGAATACATTTGAAGTCATCATTATGTTCTTATGTGCTGAGATACTAAAGCACAACAGCGCTTTATTCCATCCAGAGAATTGATCTGCATTACTTTGCACATTACAGCACAAGACCTGAAGTATGGAAAGTACTGTATTTTAATAGGGACTTATTTGAATGAACTGGATTATTTGTTCTTCTCTCTCCATGTGGGAATAAAGTTGATGACATCTTGAATTTCCCTTGAACTTACCTGCTAGGAGAGTAAAGCACTGAAATCACTTTCTGTACTATTCGTTTTTTGCCATCTTAGAAGAACAAATTGGAAGGCATTTTGGACTTATTTAAACAAGCATTGCAATCTGAAACAGGAGTAGTGCCAAAGTAGAAACTTTGTCTATTATGTATTTGTATAGTAAGTTTCCCTGATATTTTCCCCTTGAACAGTAATACCTCCCTTAACATCAGAGATTTGTTCCTGAAAAGCTGAGCACTTCCTGAAGCAGAGCTATAGAAGATGTCAATGAAGGAAACTAGTATTGATTGGCCAGAATGTGCTGCTCCCTACAATAGCTGTCAGTCAACCCAGGATGAAGAGCACTGTAGCAAAACAGCAGTAAATAGTGTTATCAGAGGTATTACTATACCGAACTAAAAGCCCAATCCTTTCTGAAGGTACCCACGTGTTCTGTTAGTGGAAGCACCAGGATCCAGGCGGAAGTGCCTGGATCCGGAGCGCGGTGCACTATGTCCATACACACCGACACCACTGGCGAGTGCAACAAGGCCACCAGTGCAATTGCTGGCGGCCGTGCATATTCTTTTGCTTTTTAAATATTTAAAATTTATTTTCTGCAGCTACCTTTATAAAGAATCCCCCTGATATGTGTTTCAAAAGCATCCCGACTGTTTCCTCTGTCGACTTCAGAACCTTGATTAAAATCAAAATATTAATTTATTGTCAGAGTTATTTCATCTATTACCACTTGTTCTTGCAAGTGGGGCCAAGTACCACCTGTGAAGTTCTGTTACTATAGAAATACCCGCAAGTATCCAAATGCATTATTCTTCTCCAGAGCCCAAAGAAGGATTTTTGCAAGATCCCTGTGGTGACATGCCCATCAGTATTATTCTAGATGTTTATTTTGTATTCCACTGAAATCCTCAACTGCTACAATCTGTCCAATGGCCATTTCTTTTAATATTCTCATGAATTCCTGATAAAATGGTAATTGAGCCAAGTTTGGAGTGTAAATATTAGCAAGAGTTATATCCTATTCCCTTCAAGGAGCCTGTTAATATCAAAAATCTGCCATCGGCATCTTCTTTCATTTCCTTCATAATAAAGGAACTGTTCTTGATAATAACTGCCACTTCTTTCCTCTTACCTGAACTACGAGGCACAAATATCTCCCAACTTTAAACTAATCTGACATTTCTTGTCTCCCTTTTTGATATGTACCTCTTGTAATAAACAAAAAAGCTCTTTTTCTTTCTATAATAATTTTGAAAAAATTGTCCACTATTATTGAACTGAGGCCCTTTACATTTTGGGATTAAAACGTAATATTACTTGCCATTTTCACCATGGCATTAACTATCAACATCTCTATAAGCTCTAACAATTTCCAGTGGCTGCTTCCACTAAAATAGAATGTAATTGTTTTGTTTTCTCTAAGGTTCTTAACATAATCCACTCTGATTTTATAGATGTGTTAAGCCTAAATGGACTATATCTGATTTTTCTCTCTCTCAATTTTTCTGTCAAAAAATTAAATTCCCTTTTCCTTGATAAAGTGTCAGGGGTGTAGATATTTCCACATGGAAACCTTCTAACTCTCCAGAATTAGTTTCTTCCCCTTCTAAGCCTGTTGTAAAGCAATATATTCCTAATTTTGAAACGAATAAAACTTACCAACAAAACCCTAGGCCATTTATTTATTTATTTGTTTGTTTGTTTGTTTGTTTATTAAAAAATTGTACCCTGCCTTATCCAATGCGAAAGCAAATGCCCAAAGCGGCTTACAACAAACAAAAGATAAAAAGTACACATCATATAAAACAATACATAAAATAAATTTAAAACAATAAAATCCACTGGGGGACGACGACGACAATATACAGCAGAGAAGCAACGGAGCAAAACACCTTGAGACCCAGACGTCAGAGAAAAATCCATCACCCAAATGCTAGATGAAACAGAAACATTTTGAACCCTTGCCAAAAAGCCATGAGGGAGGGGGGAGTTTAAATTTCTCAAGGCCCAATCATAGGCTTACCAGATCTCCAACCGGGATAGAGTGCTAGACCTTTAGGAGAAGGAATGTGGGCAGGTGTAGCTTGTTAAGTCCTAGAGCACAATCCTAAGCATGTCTACTCAGAAGCAAGCCCCACTGACCACAATGGGGCTTGCTTCTGAGTAGACATGCCTAGGATTGTGCTCTAAGGTTTAACAAGCTACACCTGACCACATTCCTTCTCCTAAACGTCTAGCACTCTGTCCCGGTTGGAGATCTGGTAAGCCTACCCAATCAACACCTTCCAAAGTTGGAGGAGCCACTACTCAAGCCATATGAAGAATGGAAGGCCTGGGAATAGAGACTAGTATCCTGGAATACTGAAGACAAGTGGGAGGAGATGGGCACCAACAACATAAAAGTCTAATTAATATTCTAATTACTAGGGAAGACTCTTTTAAGGTACAATTTAAATGGTATTTTGCAACTAGAGGTTAATACGGGTAATGCGGTCATAGTGAGGAGTGAAAAAAAGGTAGCGAGCCAGCCGATTTGAAACAGTACCGATTTATCCGGGTAGAATGAAGCAAAATACACCACGGACAAAAGACATGAATCAAACCCAAAAAACTGAACCACTGAGGACCCGACGTTTCATGTTTTAATCCAAACACATCTTCTGGGGGCTTCCCAAGGCTTAGTAGATGTTAACTGTCAAACGCCTCGTGCTGTTCGTTGTTATAACTGACATAAACGCTGCGGAACTTTGAGCTCCCTTCTTGCAGGGTTGCTGATCCTGCAAAGAGCACCTGCAATAAACCTCATTCAGAGTCACTGTCAATCCGTATGTTTCTTGTCTTGTTTTCCAACGTGTGTTGATGTTCCGTTTTCTCCCTGTAATTTGTGAATTATGGGAAGCCAAATGCAATTGGCCATACTTAATTCCTGTTGCCTGTTCATCAGGGCATGGGGCATTCTTTGGCTGATAGCAAGAGCTTCCAGATTTTTAAAAATGTCTAATTTGCTTTCTGTTCCTAAGGAACGTGTGTCCTTGTAATGTATTATGTGTCCAATACATTACAATACATTGTGTGTCCAATTTAAATGGTCTCTCTAACATCAAAAAGACTGATACACACGTATACCTTCAATAATGACAGCGGCCAGAAGTACAGTACAGTGCTACTACTGCTATCATCACCTGTTTTGGGACCGTTCTAGGATAAAAAAATATATATATAGGAAGAGATACTGTAAAAAATAAAGATATTTAAATGAACCAAAATTGTGCTTTGGGGATATATTAAGGAAATAGTACTGACGGAGGCCTAGAATTAATGACTTTTCTGGCGGCAGCAAGAATTGGTCTAACATCTAAACGGAAAACCCATAACGTTCCCACAATTTGAGATTGATATGAGACAATGTGGAATGTAGCTTTGATGTTACAGCTTACTATTAAAATACATTGTCAGGAAAAGAGAGACATTTGTACAAAGACGGAATCTTTTTAGTGGCGTTTGGAATAACAGTTTTCAATATGATGTATATCCTTTGAGACAGTTCTCTCTTCAGCAACTGATAAAACATAGTTTATTACTTATGAGCAATATGATTTGGTTAGTATATTATCAGACCAACCCTATTCATTCCCCCCTCAATGTAGCGAAGCCAAAATGGCGACTGCTGCAATCCTATGGTGGTGGTGGTGGGGCAATCCAGGAGGCCTCCTCTAGGTTAGGGAACGTCTGTTCCCCTACCCTGGGGAAAGCCTCCATGGCTGGTGCACCGTGCAGGTCTGCATGGACCCATGCTGTGTTATCGGGTCTGGGAGGGGGATAGGATATTATTCGCTTTCAAGGCATGCAGGAGACACACATTCATACATGTGCACTTGGTAGAAGATGCCTGCCAGGACAGCATGGACAAAGAGGCCACAGATCCACAGGCCAGGAAGGGCACACTCTTGATTGAGCCATATAATATCACACACACACACACACACACACACGAGACCACCCTTAATCAATCTGTAGAGTTCAATGCTCTGAATCTGGAGACTTGTTTACACTGGCGTCGCTGCAGGTGGGGCGGAAAGCTAAGTTCTGCAGCTTTCCGCCCCACCGTTACTCTCCTGCACAAGGCACCCCGCCCCCTCGTCGTAGGAGCCCGTCAGCGGAGAGAAAGCCACGTGCAGGGACTCTCCTGCATGTTGCTTTCTCTCCGCTGACGGGCTCCTACGATGAGGGGGCGGGGCGCCTCGTACTGGAGAGTAACGGTGGGGCGGAAAGCTGCAGAACTTAGCTTTCCGCCCCACCTCGAGCGACGCCAGTGCTTGTTTACTGCTTAAATCCAAATGGAGTTTTTACTCCTCCAAAATTTAGAGGAAGCCTACCAGCCCAAATCCTGCTGGGTCAGCATATTTGGTGCCTTGTGACCATAGCCACCTCTTAAGAGCTCCCAAGTTTGGGAAAAACAACTTTACAATACAAAACAAAGGTTTTGCACCTCCAAGGGTCCTCACCAACCCCATGATTGAATTCAATCTAGGATTGCAGGCTAATGAGTCAATGAACTGCCAAACTAGTCACTGCACCCTCAACTGGGTGGGCAGAACCCAGCAGGGTTCCTCAATTAGCAATAGAGGACCCTCTGATTGAGTCACCCCATCTGGAATCCCATAGGATTCTATATGAGGTGAAAGTCTCTAAAAACCCTGAGCACTAGTACTTTGTGTTCTTCTCTCCACCATCCATTAGACTGCCTTGCTGTTGTAGTTCATTAACCTGCTGCTGCTGAGGGTGCTGGGTGGATGCATTCTGCGTGATGCATTCTGCGGTGAGCTAGGGCCAAGAGTCATGCGACCCAGAAGTGGCTTTCAGAATGCAGTCCTGTAAACAGAGTGATTTTGCTACGCGAAAGGAAGTAATGCTATTTTAAAACTTTTTTTCTTTTCAAAAGGTTTTTAAAGTGGCCCCCGTATCTGCGATCATCCGCATTGAGACAAATCCACGGGTGCCAAACCCGCGGATATGGAGGGGCCACTGTATACAGCCATACCATGGGCCACTACACAGGATCCCTGTACACAGTTGTTTTTCCCCCATATGTGCATGCTACATGTGTTATAAAAAGTACTGACAGTAACAGTACTGTCATTATTCTGCACCATGTAAACAAGTATAAACCTTCATAACTAAGCATTAAAAGTTTGTTTCTGGCTTCAGTAATCTGGGGGACTTGTCCAAACCTTTTTAAATAAATGCAACTCAGACTTTTTTGTTTGTTTGTTACACCTAGCATAAAAATGCAGAGTAGGAGAAAATGTAGAGGGGTCAATTGAGGAAAAATGTTGGCTTGACGCTGGATGCATCAATGCAAGCCAAACAGCATTCCAGCATTACAGAAAAAGGTCAAGGAGTAGAGATGGAAATGCAATAGAATCCAAACAACGTATGGCAGGGGGAAGATATAGGTGTTGGCACCAGCTTTTGTTGAATCTCTATGCTAATTTTAAAACTGAATCTCAAATTGGAAAAAAGCCCTTGCTACAGATAAATCCCAGAGGGGAAGGCTTGTCAGAATAGATTTTGGAGTTGCTCACTGAAATCATACATTAAAGCCATAGAATCTCCAGAGGTCACAAGGCTGGTCTGATAGAAAATGATGCTGTGGACAGGAGAGAGAAATCCACCCCAATCCTCCCAAACGGGGACCGCAGAAGGCATGCAAGTGGTATGTGCCTCCACCACTAAGCTTTGCCCCACCTGTGATGAGTGAGCTTCCCTTGCTCCCTTCCTTTCCCTCGTCTATTTCACTTATGGAAAGTCTCAGTGTGAGGCTTACCTAAGACACTTGGAAGTTTGTGCCATTGCAGAAAGGCCACATGGTTATTTTGTAAATTCACTGTCTTCTCATTTGGGGTTCAGCCAGAACCAGGGAGTCACCACCCAGTTGTTTGCGACCACCCTGCACATTGTCTGATCTTTCCTCAAGTGCTGCTCTCTGTGCGCTTGTCATTTTGTGCTAAGCAGGTGAACGATGGGGAACATGAGAAGGTTGTATGCAGTCATGCCCAAGTCCCTATGTGTGAAAAGACATTACAGTCAGCCTCTTCTTATTCCACTGAAGTCAGGCTGGGATTGACTTGTGTTTTATCATCGCTTTTTCCAGCGAGAGCTAAACACTTTGTGTCCTGGGCGAAGAAACACATCAAAGTTATTTCTTTGAGCTCTCCAGCTGGCACACATGCTTCTTGCCCGGAGTGTCGTCGTTGTGCAGATCTGATGTCAAGGACACATGCCTTGGTGGGACAGGCGGCAGGGGAGGGGTGCCTGACACAAAGCTGATATGCTTGTTCTCTAGGGCAGGCATCTGTCTAGCCTATGTTAGCAGCAGGACCAGATGTCACGCTGGAGAAAAGAAATGCAAAGTGACAGCCAAACAAGAGCTGAGAGGGTAGGATGGGGACGGAAAGAGAGAGAGGACTCAAATAAAACATGGGCACATTTGAGGAGGTCTCCGTTGCATCTCATTAAAAAGCAAAACAAATATCTTGCACCCGTCTAACTGCTTTGCCAAAAGCGATAAAAGTCAAAGAGCAAAATCTAGTGCGATTAATACGTCTCTTCTTTGTGGGAAAACAATCTGATAAGTTACATTTCTTTTTTGCCCTTCCTCTGAGGGGCTCAAGGTGGTATACAAAGTTCACCCCTTCATTTCATCCTCATAAGAACCCTGTGAAGTAGGCTAGGCTCAGAGATAGTAATTGGCCCAAGACTAGATCACTCAGTAAACTTCATGACATGGCTAAATGGAGGATATGAACCTGGGTCACCTCCACGTCTAGTCTAACAGTCTAACCCAGGGGTTCTCAACCAGTGGCACTAGTACCACCCAGTGGTACTTCGGCTGATTGCTAGTGGTACTCGGACCACTGGAACCCCGCTTCAACGCGGCGCTTCCAGTGGCACGTTTTCACTCCTGAGAGGCTCCTGCCTTTGGCCAAGTCACTTGGGAACGCTGAGAAGGGCCCTCCCACCCGCCCAGAGACTTCTACCGCATTTTCTGGCCTCGGAAAACCTGAAAATAACTGGCAATGATGTCATCATCACTCCCTTCCAGTGGTACGCAGCAGGTGAGTGGCGCTGGAGGCAGTGGTGGCGGTGGTGAAGTGGCAATGGCGGCAATGAAGCGAAGACTACTGTGAACCAGCAGTGGCGGTGGTGGCAATGGTGGCGGCGGCTCCTGCCACCGCTGCAAAAACAACCACAACCACAAAGAAAACGAGGATGGTGGCAATGACGGCGGCGGGACAGGTAAGTAAAATAATTAATTCATTAGAAAATAAATAAATAAATAAAAATACCTTCTCTTACTTGTCCTATGTCCCAGGACCAGGCCTGTTCAACGAGGCCTAAAGCTTCAGGCTCTTCTTGCTTAAAATGCCCCTTAAAAAGGTATTGACAAGAAATTCTGCTGACCATTTTACACCTGAATTGTTCTCTGTCCTTTCCCCTGTAAACCTGCCAATACGTTTTTTGTCCTTGGAAAGTGTTCTCTATTCTGCCCCCCACCGCTCTCCGGAGACAGGCTAAAATGTAAGAGAGGCAGGTTCACCATGCTATATAGTCCCTGAGGCCTAAACATTTAAATCAAACATCTGTTCCACCTTTTGCCAATCTGAGGGTTTCTCTCCCTCCTCTTCTCCCTTCTGTAGCAATTTTGTACTGTGTTCAAGTAACAGGAGAAAACATTCCCCTTGCTTGCCCAGTGGCTTCCCTCTGCCCCCTCCCCTGCAAAAGCAATCATTCATCAATATTTCAGACCCATGTTTCAATTTTATTTTTATTTTGCACAGCTCACCCTCATGCTGTTGCTTGCATGACCGTTCCTTCTTTAAAAACACCATACTCTCTGAGCTATGTGATTGGAGAACATTTTCTAATGGAAAATGTCCTCTACTTTCTTTCATCATGGCGGTTCCACAGTTGCCAAGAAGAGCCAGCAAATTCCTAGTCTCATTAGGAACAGAATAGTGGAAGGATGGCAGAGGGATCGTCATTTTTTATGACACTGGAAAGCAAAATTACAGTTTTCCATGATGCTGCACTTTGTTGAAGCTACTTTAAGCAAGGGTTTCATCGAAAAGGTGGTTTAGAAGAGGAGAGATCTGAAAGAAAAAAGGGAGTTGATGATGCTTGAGTTGTATATCAGGAGCACAACTCCAGGGCCTGATATGCTCACACACTTCCTGTTGCTGGTGAAGCAGATGGACAGTCACATATCCAGGAAAATGTCAAGAGTTTTTGTTTTGTTTCCATCAGAGACCCAATGACCGAAGACGTTCTGACAGCAGGAAAAGAAGCTGTCAAAAAAGTACCCGTGTGTAATGGGGGCATGGGATGTTTTGAAGACTCGAAAATGGCTCCATGTTTATGTGTCAGGATGCACGGGGAGACTCTGTTTTGCTGGACTTGTTTCGTCAAAGGGGGGGGAGGCATGTACTTTGGTGAACAGGAGCAACAGCTTCTCTGAGCTCCAAATCAGCCTTTGAAAATAATGTATAGCCAAGCACTCTCCGAGTGAGAAATGTTGAGCTGCATCAGCCTCCTTCTTCACAGTGATTAATGTGACTGTCAGGCGTTTACTCTTGACTGGTGCTTTGGCCCAGTTAGAATGGGAAACAGTGGCTAGATGAAGTTTTTCCTCCATTTTTACAGCAAGTGTATATCAGGAGTTAAAATTGTAGGGCCGGTTTGCTACAATTTGAAGCAAACGTGTCTTGCCAACCCTATGGGTGTTCCAGGAGAAAAACCATCTCAACTTCCCTAACTGCTAAAACAGGTATAGACAGTTATTCACATCAGCTTAACAACCTCCACCTCATGTTGCTCACGTCCATCTCTTGATACACTTACCTTACCCATCACTCCATCTCTCTCCAAGGTCAAAGGTCAAAATTGCAAGCTTGTTGGGACAGAGACCTGGGTTCTTTTTAGATCAGGGTGGTCCAACGTTTTGTACCTCGAGGGCCGCATGTGAACTTCGACATGAAACCCGGGGGCCGCACAATAAATTAAATTATTAATTAATTAATTAATAATGACCGATGCATGCCCCGCCCCGCTGTCTAGCATGCCCTCATTGTGTTGAGGGAAATGATGAAACGTAGTATTTTTAAAATTAGAAAGCAAAATATAATTGTGGTTTGCCTTTCTGATTGGCAAAACTGAAACACAATAAAACAGATTATGGCAGAAAAAGCCACAGAATGAGGACTAAGCAAATATAATTGTGGTTTGCCTTTCTGACTGGCAAAACTGAAACACAACAGATTATGGCAGAAAAAGCCACAGAATGAGGACTAAGCAAATATAATTGTGGTTTGCCTTTATGACTGGCAAAACTGAAACACAATAAAACAGATTATGGCAGAAAAAGCCACAGAATGAGGACTAAGCAAGCAGAACACTGAAATATTTGGTAAAGCTGAGTAGAGAACACGCAATGCCTACTCCTCTCTAAAGCACACTCCCAAATGCAGCTCCTCCAGGGCGGGTCAATGCTTTTATTATTTCTCCAACCCCGCCCACAAACCCTCCCATCTGGTGATCTCTGGCCCCTCCTTCCTTTATTTTTCCCGCTCAAACTCTGGGCAGGGCGAGTTTGTGTTTCCAGAGCTGTTTTTGATATATGCAAGACATGCCACAGTGGGTGGGGCGATCAATGGGGATTCAAATTATTGGCTTCTTCTGCAGCCTGTCAGCCGCTCTCGAAGTCCCCGCCCCCTTCCGCAGTCACTCACGCTCCCATGATGATCAGAAAAGCGATTGGGAGCCAGCCGCCTTTTTGATCATCATGATTGCGTGGGCGAGGGCCAGCCGAAATTGCATCGGCCATCCTTCCGCTTCGATCGCCCCCAGATGATCTCCGAGTTCCCCCCCCCTAGTAACGAGTTGCAGCGGCGTCCTTCCGCTTCGCCGCCCGGGCCACGGTCGGCCAGAGACGTCCTTCCCGGCCGGCCGGCCCTATGAACTGAGACGGTTGAGAGGCTGCGCCTGCGCAAAGTAGCTGCAGCCCAGCGAGACCGAGGCAAGGGGGCTAGAGAGGCTGCAGCTACTTTGCGCAGGCGCAGCCTCTCAGTTCATAGGGCCGGCCGGCCGGGAAGGGCGTCTCTGGCCAGCCGTGGCCCGGGTGGTGAAGCGGAAGGACGCCGCCGCCGCTACAACTCGTTACTATGGGGGGGAACTTGGAGATCGTCTGGGGGCCGCAGGGGAGGCCTTCGGCGGCCCGCGGGCCACGCGTTGGACCACGCTGTTTTAGATGTTTGCTGTATGGTGCTGCATGTGTCTAAATAAATATTGCAAAACATCCCAAGTCTCTTCCTTCCTGCCCCCCTTCCTTCTCACAGCCTCACTTTGGAACTCTCCCTCTGTTCCAACTTTAGTGAATAAACTTTGGTTCTGTTAAATGGTCATAAATGGTGATGGATGATAAGCAGCCATAGCAATCAAAACTAATAAACAGTCATACTATTCTTGCTTAGAGCTTTGCATGCCTGGTGTCCTGAAAGAATTTGATCACTCCTATAGAATAACAATTGCAGATCCTTCCCCCCCCTTATTTTTGCTGTAATAGCTCTACATATATTTTGCTTAGATATATTTTGCTTGGTATAATGTAAGGATGTTATAACAACAGCCATTGCCTGTTTTCATCCAATATATAGGAATGGATCTAGCATGAAATGAATATTTTTTCTCATTGCTAACCTGTAGTGTGAACCAGCTATATTCATAAGATTACATAAGCCATTTTCCATTTTTCCTAAAGCCCAAATTCCATTGTAGGAGCTAGCCATACTGGCAAAGCAACTGGTTTCAACTGGTTTGTATGCATGCATTTTTAATTTCCTCTGAGGATCTGTGTTTGTAAATAGTCTGGTGATGATGTGTCTTCTCTCCCCATCCCCATCCGTTACATCTTTCTAGCTAATTGGTGATCCATTGCCTTTAGTCATCTGGAATTGCTCTAAAGGAATTCCCCAATACCTGTAAGGTTAGCCTGCAGAGGTAATAATTTCCTTGGTATCCATCCAACCTGCAGTCGGTACATTCAATTGCATGTGGTATGAGACCCTTAAATTAGCATAAGTATCTCTGACTGGTTTTTCACAAGCCCTTCCTCTAACAGCCCATTGGAGGACTTTTAAAGTATAGGTCTACTCTACTTCATCATCACAGTGAGGGGTTTTTTCCCTATCAAAGGATAATTCCTGTAAGTTCTTCCTGATATCTACCTAAGTTGATAGGAGCTGTTTTTGCTGCTTTTAAACTCCCAGATGCCATTACACAAGTCCAGGCCTCAGTCCAGATCTACATTGTATTTTAATTCACTAGCAAGGGCTAATTCACTAGCCAGCCCAGTGATGATATGGCTACCACCATGTTTGCAATTCGAGCCCTTGGGCTTCTTGAATCCTATAAGTTTGTAGAACCCTGTTAAGCAGCACCATCTGAGCTAAGCCATGGATGGAAAGGAGCTTGCCCAAATTAGCTTTATTTTGACTATTTTGATGTTTCTACCAGCTTCTCTATTATAAACGTTCTTTATTGTAAAGAGTTCTGTCTGATTAGGTATCCGTATTAGCTTGCACCCACACTTTTTACAAAAGAGTCTAAGGCTGCCACTGTATGCATGCCTACCTGTGAGTACATCCCACTGAATAGAGTTTCTTCTGAGTAAACATGTATAGGATTGAACTGTAAGATTGTTTGATTGCATGCTTCCTTGGAAAGGGCTCCATGCTTCAATTAGCATGGGTTAGGCAGAACTATGGCTAGGGATTTTTTATGCTTTAACATTGCTTCCTCCTATGATTTCCATTTGTTTTTGTGGGTCTCTGCAGCACCCAAATATTCAAGTGGTGGCAGCTATGAAAAATAGCCCTTGCTAGTGAATTAAAATACTATGCAGGCCTGGATTGAGGGTCATACCCTTGTGTAACGGCATCTGGGAGTTTAAAAGCAGTAAAAAAATTAAAAACATAGACAGGAAAAATATCACACTGCCTTTGGGGGTTGATGTAAGGATGACAAAGATAATGTATGTGACACGCTTTGAACCCTCTAAAGAAGTGCTAAGTATTTTATTCCTTATCATCATGATTACAGTAGATTAATGTTCACAGATGCATTTTCAGCAAGCAGAGCTGTGTGTTTGGCAGTGGCACTTGGCAGAGAGTATTCTGCAGTAACATTAACAGTTTGATGTTTGAAGAACTTCTCTGGCTCATGGGGCACTGGAAATTACAACAGCTGAAGCCAAAATCCTGGCATCAGCAACTCTCCATTTCTCACTTTTACTGATAGTGGCATTGATGGCCAGCTTAGAGGAGACTAGAGAATACCAAGTGAGGAGCCTGGGGACAAAAAGTGACAACTTTCCTTCTCCCTTACTTTGTTCAGGTGGTGTTTTTTGTTTGTTTGTTTGTCTTGCTTTCTACATTCTTCATGACCGGGAGCGACTTTTAGCAGGGAATACACAAGAGAGATGCTCATGATTTTTGCAAACGCACAAAGTAAGAGTCTCTGATGATGATGACAAGGTCGAGTGGAAGGGGAGATGTTGAAACAATACAGCATGGGCTCGATGTGCTTTCTGCCACTTCAGAAATGATTTCACAGGACTTCAAGAGATACATACCTACCTTGGCAGAATAGGAACTTCAGAGCAATTCATTGCTTATTCGTTCCTATTAATGATTTGAAAGGAACAAGTGAAAGAAAAAGATGCGGAAAGAAATGGTTATTCTAAGGCTTACTGGTCTCTGTTGTGAAAGATCAGCTGAAATGAATTCAAGTCTATAAAATGATGTGCCATGAAGTTAACTGTGGAGTTATTGCGACAAATGACTGATGGCAATGAGAGATTAGAATGCAAAGGCCATATGGATTGCAGGCCTGGGGCAAAAGCAGACTACAAAAAAACAAAACAAAACAAAACAACACCCAGTGATACAACAGAAAGGGAAGGCTGCTTTCAGGCCACAGCCAGACATTCAATATTCTAGACACCCACTCATCAAGAAATAGTTGGGATGCATATCTGAGTGACTGAGAAATGATTATGCTTAGTGTACAGCAAGGCATTTATCCTAGACTCAACTGCTCAGCTTAAAATCACCACTACTTACCCCCAACATTCCACAACTTAGAATGGGGGTATGTGTATTTCTAATGTCTGTTTCTCCCCCCAGCGTTCCTTCTTATATACTGCTGATGATGGTACTTTTCTACCTCTTGAGTTCTACATTCATTTACACTTCAAAATCCTGTTATTTATTTTAATTACCGCATTTCCTCTGTTTATATCCTGCCGTTCCTCCCAGGAGCAGTTCCCAGGCAGTCTTCCATCCAAGCAATGACCAGATTTCCTGACCTCGTTTGAGACCAAACCAGATGTGACCATGATCACATGTTTTGTGTTCTGTGTATTTGGTTCTCGCAAATTGCTGCAGAGGATCCTACAATGCATTAGGATGATGGAAGGGAGGGAAGGGTTAGACCCCCATTCCCCCACACCAAAGTCCTGATTGGAATTGCCCCCCCCCCGTTATTTACAAAGAATCCCAGTCCATACAGATATTGGTATGCAAGATTTTTTTCTTCCCCCAGCTTGGTATTCCATTCATTGTTGTTATTTAAACTCCTCTTTGCTTTGTCATTCATTCATTCATTCATTCATTCATTCATTCATTCATTCAAAGCACATTTATTTTGGATTAATCCCATCTACCATTTTTGTGTCCCATTCATTTTTATCGTGAAAGGGGGCAGGAGGCTTACTTTGAAGTATGGCAGAATGGTGGATCATTTTTTTCTTTTGCTAACATGTCTCAGAGTTCTTCCTAACTGCTGCTGTATTCCCCCCCCCCCCAATGCTCTGGACGTTACATTGGTGCTTTTAGTAGAAAGATGGTGCAGAATGTTAACATAAATAATTAAATACTGTACAGTTAAGACTAAGAAAGATCTTTTCCCGAAACCTTGAAGAGCCAGTCAGAGTATATATAACACTGAACTAGACAGTCTAATATACCAACTTGGCATGAGACAATCAGCTTCATAAATGCACGTATGTTCAAAGAGTTCAACATATAGTAACATATGGAAATACTGAAAACAGCCATCACTTTGAACGTCAGATTTCAACCAGCCTTTTGGCATATCTGACATTTATAAGATGCAACAACTTTGCTCAAAGGTGCAGGTATGATCGAAGTCTAATCTGAATGTCTGACCTTTAGCTTTCACCTATTCACAATTGTTATCAGTATTATGATTGCTATTCTTATTATAAACCACAATTTGTTTATTGTTACTGAAACTGTATATGGTCATCTCCATCAAACTGTACAAGCAACATTTATTCCATCTACAACTTTTTTTTGGACAGTCTTCTATTTGAGCATGACATTCAACATCTGCTGCACCCAATTGGAAAGCTATTAATGCATCCTCTGGTTGTTGTTGTTGTTGTTGTTGTTGTTGTTGTTGTTGTTGTTGTTACTGAAACTAAGCATACAGTGATAGTAGATCATTCAGGGACATGTTACACATTTGAATAGGCTGACCAGTATTGTCTGCCACTGCTAAAAACTTGGGGTTTTAGAGGAAAAAATCCTGCTGTCTGGTTTGAAGACTTGCTGCGGCAGCAAATATTTGCGCAGGATTGTATATACTCACTGCTGCACCAGTTTAATATCACAAAATACGTATAGTATGTGTTGTCAATTAGCAATGCAGTCAAAAGAGAAAACTGATCTTAATGCTACTAGATCCAGAAAGTTGCAAGGGAAATCAAAGGACAAACATCTCAGCAATCCTCTCCCCTATCCATCTCATCTCCCCAAACGAGAAGAGAGTAGCATTGCCAACCTGAAGTTATTCTGGGAGATATATTTATATATCATAAAACTAGCTTTCTAACGTGCTTCCTTAGCTCTCGCCTGGGTTCATCCAGGTTCATAACTCCTTAGGGCAAACTATCAACCAACTGAACCAACTGTGCTGAATGGTGGGTCCCACTTTGCAACCGCCGTAAAGCACACCCGTCACCGGAATAAGCATTCGGGCGGCGCAGAGGCCAAGTAGGATTGGACCGTGAGTCATCTGCCTACTGTGCCTACTTTCCAATGCCCTTAACCATGGAATTGTTCAGGTACAGTTGTCTAGGTCAATTGTCTCCAGTAACTCATAAATCTTGATCGTAAATCATAAATAAAACTAGCCGTGCATACTCTGTATTGTAAAGACATGTTCATAAGTGAATGTGTGTACGTTCTTGTGTTTCTCTTAGTTTGACTTCAAACCTTATGGAAATGAATAGAAAGCAAAACCATAGCACAAATAGATTTTCTTTTTCCATTCTCACTGTTACCCAAAATGGCCCAATTGTAGCATTTGGACAGTTTCCCTTTGTGAAAACATGCTGCTTGTTTTTTTGTTTTTTTTTAAACAGTCACTCCTTACATTTCTGTACAAGTGTGATATAGAGGAATGCATTTATTTAACCAGGCTTTTGGAGATGCGCCAAGAAACAAAAATGTGTTGACAATTAAGTTAGCATTTACAAAACTGAAGCCGTCACAGCAATGGGAGCAGAAGCCGTATGGTCTGAGGACTGTGTTAACTTACAGGCATTGACCTTGAAAATCATATTTTTGCTCTGCAAATAACCTCAAGCGAAGGACTGCAGCTTGGCTGCCAGACCAGCACTGAGTGGGCAGGATTAAAAAAGAAGAAGTAGGAAACTCGTTTTAGTCTGGGGACTTTACTCATATTCTGCCACTCGTTGGCAATGTTATGTAGAAGACAGAGGAATAATAAAAGGAATTGACTGAGGCAATTTTCCTTACAGCACAGAAAGCTATTGAATACCTCCCTTGCATAAGCAGTAAAGCACTCAGGAATTTAAACAGAAGATGGATTTTATTGTCATTATTAGGCTTTGTCAGGGATACGGAGGGGGAGAAACTGTTTAGCCTGTTCTGACAAATATTCTCAGATGGAACTTTAATGGGTTTAAGTTGAGATAGGGGCTGGTGCTATCTATCTATCTATCTATCTATCTATCTATCTATCTATCTATCTATCTATCTATCTATCTATCTATCTATCTATCTATCTATCTATCTATCTATCCACCCATTGCAAATGTATCCACCCATTGCAAATCTCTTCAAACAGTGTTTCGGAGTTACGGGAGCAGATGCCATGTAAAAACAAAGGTTTGAACTTTAATATATTCTTACAGCCGTATGAGGGTTTCCCGATCTGGGCAGCCTCAAGCGGACTAAAAAATACCAATAAAATCCAAGGATGCAGTCCTGACGTTTCGTTCCGCCAACCGGAACCTATTCATAGGAATCAACCCGAAGGGTTTCATCTGCAACCCTTCGGGTTGATTCCTATGAATAGGTTCCGGTTGGTGGAACGAAACGTCAGGACTGCATCCTTGGATTTTATTGGTATTTTTTAGTCCGCTTGAGGCTGCCCAGATCGGGAAACCCTCATACGGCTGTAAGAATATATTAAAGTTCAAACCTTTGTTTTTACATGGCATCTGCTCCCGTAACTCCGAAACACTGTTTGATGATTGCGGGACATGAAAGCTTTCGAACAAGGTTTGTCTCTTCTTACAAGTCCCCTGCCACCAAGCAATAATCTACACATATTACAACAGATTGCAATTGTGTTACAATCAGAAAGCAGAGATAGAGTTCAGGCAGAGAAGATAACTCGAGGATAGTGAGCCAAGGTGCAGACTACGGATCAAAGTAGGTAACTGATGTAAATAGTCAAGGAATTAGGTGTAGAAAATGCATTCTAAAAAAAACCTTCATTCATTTCATAGTTGAGGAACACCCAAAACAAACAGTGAATCTATCATTGAGATGTCAACATACACACAAAGCAGATGACACATGAAAGTGGCCAAACTACAGATCACGTCACACATCTACAGTAAATGTTCAAGGAATAAGCATGTAGAAGACATTTACTAGTGCTTCAGATGTATCAGTGAATGCATGGAAGATACTGTAACTCAAACACAACCATAAGTAATGCTCGTGGTCAGTTGGCAACCCTAATTTCAGTTCGTACTGAAAACAAATTTCTCCTTCTTGGGTATGCTATAAGCATATGTGGGATATATAGATAACTGAGGCTGAAATCCTATAATGCTTTCCTGAGAGTTAACCTCATTGACAGGCTTACCAGATCGTCGCCAGGACGGGAGCGGTCTACCCTTAAGGGGGCGGGGCGTGGAGGGGCCAGAACGCAGAACTATCTTAAGGGTAGATCGCTCCCGTCCTGGCGACGATCTGGTAAGTCTGCCCATTGATCATAATGGGACTTGCTTTTGAGTAGACATGCTTGGACTTGTGCTGTGAAGTTTCAAGTTTGTAATTAAGACTTGGTTGGATATTTTTTTTAAAAAAATGAGAGACATTTTAATGAAAACTTTTCCCTACTCTCCCTTTTGACCAGCTTTGCAAATAGCGACTTGTTCTGCCTAATTGCTATTTTGAGAAGGGAGCAGAAGGTAATGTCCCCCTCTTTGCCTGCCAATAGTTTATCTCATCTTCCTTCCTTTGTGTCAGCGTGCTCTGGCAATTGCCGCAAGGCAAAGAGGAGTGAAAAGCGCATCTATGATGGTGCCTCCAAGATGGCATTTCGTGTGCATTGTGATGCCCCCCCCCCCGCATTTGCTGCCTGAGACAACCGCTTGGTTGGCCTCACATAAGAACATAAGAACATAAGAAGAGCCCTGCTGGATCAGGCCAAAAGCCCATCTAGTCCAGCTTCCTGTGTCACACAGTGGCCCCACCAGATGCCTCAGGGAGCACACGAGACAACAAGATACCTGTGTCCAGTCGCCACTCCCTTGCACCTGGCACAGAGAAAACCCACTTCTAAAACCAGGAGGTTGCTTATGGCTTGTAACCTGTGATGGTCTTTTCCTCCATGAATTTGTCCAAACCCCTTTTAAAGGCATCTAGGCCAGGTGCCATCACCACATCCTGTGCCATCACCTCACAGATGTGCCAGCCCTATCCAATACTATCTTGGAGCCACTCCCTACTGCAAGATATGTCATGGGATGGCCAGACTTCTACAAATACAGCTTCATTGATTGTCGGCCCAATCCTATTGAGGGCCAGCGCTGTGCGCGCTGTTCCATCAGTGCGCGCTGTTGCAAAAGTGCCATAATGTGCCCACTGGAGCAGGTATGTCCAGCGCAGGGGTTGGGGGGATGCAGGGGGAAGGTGGAAAGGAGGCTGAATGGGGTTGGGGGAGTGGCGAGAGTGGTGGGGGTGGGCACATTGGGCCCAGGAAGGGAACGACAGCGTTGGCACATGCCATATCCAAGCTCCCTTTCTGGACCTGATCCACCTGCACGGATCAATGTGGACATGTACCAGCGATATTGCTGGCACAGGTCCGAGTTGACCTGTTGCGGCCGCTGGGGCTTGCCCAGGGGACAGGAGTAGGAACAAATGTCCCCTTAACCCGAGGAGACCTCCAGCATGTTAGGTTCCTCCATGGGATGCAGCATAGTAGCCCACGCCGGCACCACTGCATCACCACGAGGGATTGGGCTGTGTGTTTTCTTGGCACATGTCCCTCACACAACTTTATCTAAACTAAAATATTACATCAAACACATTCTTTTTACTGCTATTTATAAAGCTCTTTTCTGCAGACCAGCCATCTTTTTTTTTCCCTGGGGGGAAAGGATAGAGATGAACAAGGGAAGCACAAATGTATATTTCTCAGTTACCAAGTAAGTATTCCACAAAGTATTAATAAGAGGTGGACAAATGCTACAAATACATCTCCTAGATATTTGCTTGAACTGATCAATCAGTGGCTTCATACGCCTCCCCCTCCCTTTTTTTCCCCTTTCCTTCCAGTTTCCATGTTGCTGATTTCGACTTGCTTGGCTGCTTGTGAAAAAAGAATTTCACACTTGCCTGCTTAAGAATTCAGAACTGAAAGTGGTATAAATAGGATGTGACACGTGTGTTGACAAAACAATGATGCAAGGTTGAAAGAGCCTTGCTGGTTTTTTTGTTTTCTTGGGTTGGAATCAGAATGACAGAGTGGTAGCTGTCTGTTATTATTTTTTTCCTGAACCACCACAGGCCTTTCCTCATGGGTTTGTAGGTACAAGAGCAGAGTGCATACCTCATTGATGGCACCCCCTCCCCCTGTTAAAATGTTTTTCATTGTTCCTTATTATCAGTGCCTACCTTGAGAAGAACAGAAACTAGACATTGGAATGATTACTTTGTTTGAGCAGATATGATGCAAAAGGGGTTTTTTGACTGGTTGCACAGAGTCGTAGTAATACGGCCCAACACGCCCCCTCCCCGTGACGGCTGATGTCACTCGCCCTGCCCCCGAGTGACATCAGCTGGAGCCTAACATCCCTCAGGGGCTTGGAGGGAGGGTGGGCCCACAACAAACCGTGGCACAGAGGTGACAGGAGCCTTCTCCTGGCTCCTCCGAGCCGTTCCGCCGCCGCCACCTCGATCGCTGCATTATTTGCGGCTACTGCCGCGTTTGTCGCCACCACCATTTTGCAGCCGCTGCCATTTTGCAGCCGCTGCCACACCAGCCACCCATAAGATGCCCCCCACGTGCTGCCCAGGCCCCCCCCTCCCCAACCGTTCCTACGGCACTGTGGTTGCATGCATTATTTCAGCCTTCCCTACCTGGCTCTGCTGCTGCTATCCTGAATTAACAATGCCAAGTGAGAAAATCAAAATCTCACCCGAATAGAGATGGAATTCTCAGGCAAATATTGTTGACCTTCTTAGATCTTCCAGGGTGTGACCCATGGATGGATGGAAACAATCCATCAAAGCAAACAATGTATTAAGCTAATGATGGTCTTGTTCTGGCCTCAGTAAAAAGCATGGGGTCCCCAATCTAGATCGTGGAATAAGGGAAGGGTGCTTTAACCCTTTGCTCCCACTATTGCACTGAGGACTTCCCTCTGCATGGCTGGTATTTCTCCTGGAAGAAGCACACCCACATTTTTAGTGACATTTTTAGCTCCCAATTGCATGAATGGGAACTTCCCTTCTGGGGCAAACAGCAGCTGACATGATGAGCCCTGATCAAGACTGGGACTATGACAGAGTCAAAGCACAATCCTATCCCCTGCCACTCCATAGCATGCAACCACACCATTGGAACATGCGCTGCATGATATAGGGAGTGGGCGATCAGACAGCCAGTGACAGGTACAGTAACAGCCCAGTCCAGCCCAAGGCAACTGCGGTACAATTCAGGCACAATTGCAGCCCAAGTGCTTTAGGCCCGAGTTGTGCCTGAATTGTGCCTGAGTTGGGCTGCAATTGTGACTGAATTGCAGCCCGGTCCAGCCCAAGGCAACTGCGGTACAATTCAGGCACAATTGCACAATTCAGGCACAATTGCAGCCTAAAAGTGGGTGTGTTGGGGGCGTGTCGGGGGTGTGACGGGGGCGGTTACGAATTTTGGTCCGGTTCCAGACACTGGAGAGCCACTGACACGCCCCCTCGAGCCCAACTCAGGCCCAAAATTTGGGCCAGCAAAAAGGGTGGACCCAAATGTGAGGAGACCCATAGGAGCCATTTTACCTTACCCACACCAGCCCTCTCCTGAAAAGTTCTAACACCCTGGGCCCGAGTTGGGCCTGAGTTAGGACCGAACAGGTGTGGCCTAACTCTGGACATGGACCCAAATAGTTACCCTATCAGCACCCAGCCCCACCCAGCCTCTTTCCCACAAAAGCCCAGCCCCAGCCCTCCTCTCTCTCTCTCTCTCTCTCTCTCTGAGCACGTGGCGTGGGGTTCTGTCCCCCAGCAGCCACAAAGTGGGACTTTGAAAACTTTTCTAACACCCCACTTCTCTCTTCTCCTCTCTCCTCTCTGCCCCCCTCTAGGGCAGAGAGGGCTGTTCTGCCTGTGGCCAAACTGTTTACTGCTGTGCCTGGGCAGCTGTCTCCATGCAAGTGTTTGCTAACCCATGTCTTTCTCCCAGCCCCTCTCTCCCCCCCCCCCATACAGGCAACAACACCAGCAGGTAAGTGCAGGGTTTGTGCTGACATGTGGTCTGACGTCTGCCTCTTTGCATAGAGAAATATAGGTAGGATACATGCCTCTATACCAATGTCTTGTCTCATAGCTGCCTGCATAGCCTGCCATGATATGCCTCTATACCAATGTCTTGTCTCATAGCTGCCTGCATAGCCTGCCATGATATGCCTCTATACCAATGTCTTGTCTCATAGCTGCCTGCATAGCCTGCCATGATATGCCTCTATACCAATGTCTTGTCTCATAGCTGCCTGCATAGCCTGCCATGATATGCCTCTATACCAATGTCTTGTCTCATAGCTGCCTGTATTAATGTGAGCACACAATGCCATGAGTGTGGAACTGTAACCCATATGTAGACACCAGCTGTTCCCCCCCCCTTTTCTCTACAGGGTCTACCGACAGGTCAGTATTGCTAGGATTGCCATGGTTGTGACCCCCAAGTTGTGTTGTTGTCTCTCTCTTTGACCCCTTTCCCTTACAGGATCATGCTCACCGTACACCCAGGGAAGGAGCGCAGACCAGGCTATGTGTCTCACACCACTCCGCTGTGTTTGATTTCTCTCCCTGCAGACCTTTGCAACTGGCACACTGGCTCCTCTTCAATGGCGATTGCTACCACGCAGCAGCTGCCATGGAACACCCCCATGTTGTTCGTCCCCCCAGGAATGCCCACTACCACAAACCGTCCGGGGAGCACCCCCGGGCCTGCAGTCTGGTTGCCCCACGGTCACCTGCCTTGATGCTGCCAGAGAGGTCTGGGAGCCTGCCCTGCAACCCACCTCAGCTGCTGCTGCTGCCCCACCGCCCTGGCTGCCTACTTGCTGTCCCTCCCCTTTCTATGGAGCAGGCCGTGGTTCCACAGGGGAAGAGCCCGCATCTCCAGGTCCATGGGGCTCGCCTGATGCTGCTGCTGTGGTCCTAGAGGCTGCTGTGCCTACCCCTGGCAGCCACGCCCGGCCATCTCTGCCACTGTTCCAGAACAATAAAGATGCCCCTGGAAACACATGTCCCCAATGTTGCACAAGCACTGCCCCACACACCCACACAGGCAGGCCCCAGCACACAAGCCTCTGCATGAATCCCAGCCAGGGTCCGCCACAGCCATCCCTGGGAGAACACAGCAGGGGGGCTGCCGGACCCTCTGGGACCAGAGGGGAGGGGGGAGTTGGGGGGCCTGTCAGGCAGGCAAACACCGACAGGCACTGTGGCGCACGTCCGCCACGTCCGTGAAGAGCCCTTTCAGCAACCGGGGCTCTCACCCACCCTCGGTCCGCCCATCACCGGCGTCCGTGTCCGCCCGTCACCGGCGTCCGTTTCCGCCCTCTGTCCGCCCATCAACGGCGTCCGTGTCCGCCCTCGGTCCGTCTGCATGAGAGGCGCCCGTTCCTGCATTGCCTCCATCTGCGAAGTGCCCCCTGTGCCCCTATCGGTCTCTGCAGACCCCTCTCCCTGTATCCCTCTCCCACCAGCCGTGTTGTCTGTCTGTTTCTGACCCACCCGTGCCCCTCCCCAGCACCCCCTGTCAGTGTGCCTGCCTCCCCTCCCACTCCCTGATGATGGACGCTGGCACCCCCCATGCCGCCAGAGCGCCTGCCGCAAGGTGCCGACGTTGCCCCATCTGGGGGTGTGATGAGCTGTGTGAGCCCTTCCCGCTCGCAGCAGACAAGCCCACGGCATCTCTCGGTCTTGGCCGGGGCACGGAGCAGAAGGCATGCTGGGATGCCTTCTTTGTGGGCATTGCCACGGCCCTTGAGGCCCAGGGCTTCAGGCAGCGCACGGGCATGTCCTGGCGGAGGCGGTTCCAGACCTCATGAGACCCCCCCCTTGTGCGTGCCGTTCCCACCCCCTCCTTCCCTTCTCTCCCCCGCTCACCCCCCCATGACTCCCACGTGCAGCCTCACCGTGGCTTGGGGGTGGCATCGCAGTCTGCAGGAGGGAGGGCAGTGGCACTCCCCCCTGCGGCAGGTGGCTGATGCCCAGGGTGCCCTGGGGCAGCTGGCACTGGCACAACCTCTGCCCTTCAGCTGACTGTCAAACGCGCAGTGCCTGCAGGCCCGCCTGTGGCTGCCCATCTGCTGCGACCGCTGCAGCAGCTGTGGTAGGTGCACGCAGACGGGCTGAGGAGGGGGCTCTTCGCTTCCACAAGACTGACAGCTCCCCACAGGAGCCTGCCTGCCTCTGCGGTAAGTTTTGCCGCGATCCTGGCCCAATGCTGTTGCCTCCAGCCTAACTCAGGCACAGTTGCAGCCTAACTCGGTCCTAGTTTGGGCCACAATTGGGCCACAATTGGGCCTCAACTGTGCCTGAGTTAGGCTGGACTGAGCCCTTAGTCTCTTTTTTTTACTTACCGCCTGGTAGGCCGCCTGATCACCTATGGGTCTCCTTGGACCCATCCCAGCTATTTTGCTGGCATAAGTCAAAAGGTGGAGGGATGAGGTCGGTTGAAAAATTGGAGATAGGCTCTAGCATGCACTTGTGCCACCAGGTTCCACCCCTCCAACCCACTACCTGGCCACTGCCCTCCCCCTCCCTGCCCTGAATCTCCCCTGAACTACCCATGAACGGCCTCCTCTGCCACCTAACCTGGGCTGGCAAAGTGTCTGGGTGGTTCTGGTGCACACACGAAACAGTGGCATAGGAACGCCGCTCTCCTCGTCACAGCTGATGTCACTCGCCCCGCCCCCGAGTGATGTCAGCCGGAGCCAAATGTCCCTCGGGGTTTGGGCAGGAGGAGGGGGCCAAAACAAATGCGGCGCGGAGGCGGTAGGATCTATGTGTGATCGTGTGATCTATGGAATGCATAGAATTCTAAACTTATGCCTGACCGATATGGTTCTTTTTGCCATCATGTCGTGATTTTTATACCGTGAGCTAGTGTAGCATAGTGGTGAAAGAGACTGAGCCACGAATCAAGGCTCTTCTCCAGTTTGAATCTCATCCTGCCATGAACTCACTCAGTAGCCTTAGGCAGGTCCCTCCCTCTTAGCCTCAGCTTCTCAGCTGCAATTTGGAGATAATAATACTTACATGGGTTGTTGTAAGAATTATATCAATTCTTACATCTGAACACCTGAAAGCTAAGGTGCACATACCCATTCGGAGAACACTAAGTGCACATACCCATTCGGAGTTAGGCCATTCTATCCTCAAAACAACCCTGTGGGGTAAGTTAGGTTGAGAGAGGGTTGTTGTTGTTGTTGTTGTTGTTGTTGTTGTTGTTGTTGTTGTTGTTATCATCATCATCATTATCATCAATCATCATCATCATCATTTCCATTTTGCATGTAGTGGTTATGTTGTTTGACTGTTTCCTTGTGTAGCATGCTAGATTGTGGCTGTAGCAGAATGATCTACGCTGAACAAAACAGAATAACTGTATTATTTGTAGTCATTAGTTGCTCTCTGATTCATAGCTTATAGCGTACGCCATTACATTCTGTTAAATTAAAAATAATAAAGCAAAATGATTAAAAGCAGACTGTTGAATGAACCAGCAAATGAGAAGTAATCAGCAGTATTGCACAGATATAATGAAATGTATTGTGTGAGTGAATCTTGTGTCGTCCTCCCCCCCTATCTTTTTGAAGTTCTTGTATTTCCATAGCTGATTGTTTTAGAGTTTGGGAGTAAAGCACACAATACAGATATTTGTTTGACTAGTTTGTTTATTTGTTTGGCTTTGTACGAGTACTATTCTCTCTTATAGTTGCAGTAAATTTAGTACATTGTTACATGGTCAATATTTTTTGTCTTTTTAATTCCAGGCGTGTAGGAGACATGCATTTAAACACATGTACTTGGTGCTTGGGGGCCACAGTGGCTTAGTGGTTAAGACGCTGAACTGCAGACTGGAAGGTTGGTAGGACAGCAGTTCGAGACCCGAGTGCCGTGCGACGGAGTGAGCTCCCGTCTCCTGTCCCAGCTCCTGCCAAACTAGCAGTTCAAAAGCAACAAATTGCAAGTAGATAAATAGGCACCACTGTGACGGGAAGATAACAGCATTCCATTAGTCATGCCGGCCACATGATCACGGAAGCATCTTCGGACAGTGCTGGCTCTTTGACCTTAGAAAGGGAAATGAGCACCACACCCTAGAGTCAGACACGACTGGAGTTCGAGCAGAGGATACCTTTACCTTTACTTGGTGCTGAGCACCTGCCTGGAGAGCAAAAGGCCAGACCCCAGTAATGTGCCTATTTGAAGGTCTGTTGACACAAGGCTACAGATCCTCTGGTAAGGAAGATCAAAATAGGCCAGGAAGGCCATATTCTGACCTTGAGTCATGTAATCTCCCCATACCCCTTAATTAAACCTGGAAGTCAGTACTTCAGGTTGTGACAGAGCTTGTTTACGGCTTAAATGCTATGGGCCGCCGGTGTGTGTGTTTTTGACGCACCGAGGGTGACGCACCCCTGGGCGAACCGCTCACCCCCGCTGCCGCTGCGTCACCCCCTGCTGCCGCCCGCTACAAGCCAGGAGAGGGTGACGATGTGTCTTCTTCGGCCGGCAGCTTGGCCGCTTCTGACTAGGCCAAAAGCGGCATTTTCACACATACACACAACGCCGCTGAGGGCAAGAGGCTTCAAGCAGCGTTGTGCGCATGTGCAAAAATGCCGCTTTTGGCCTAGTCAGAAGCAGTTGAACTGTTGGCTGAAGAAGACGCGTCATCACCCTCTCTTGGCTCGTACCAGGTCCCCACAACTCCCTTTCCTTTCCAGCTTCTCTCTCTCTCTTTCTTCCTTCTTCCAAGTGCAACTGACTTGGAACAGTGAGCTGTCGATGGTTCTCACCACCTGCAGACTGCCCTGAACTCTTGTCATGCCTGGCCAATACAAACCTCCAGGGGTGTCACTGGGGTTTGTGACACCCGGGGCGATATCTCATGGCGTCACCCCCATGGACTTCTTCCCATACCAGACCACATGATGTGAAGGCCTCCTGGGAAATGCGATCCTCATGTGAGTTGCAGCGGGGTTTGAGAAAAACCCATTTTCAACCAGTGGTGCATTTCCACACCACTGGTAACAAATAGAATAGAAAGGCATTTTGGTGTCACCCCTCCCTGGGGTGACACCTAGGGTGATCTGACCCCACCCCCCTAATGACACCCCTGCATATCTCTGCACTCAAGCCTTGATCAGGACAATGTGGAGGCCAGGGTTAGGTCAGTGGGCACAATCTTGTTCCCACCGCCTACACGTTCATACCTCAATATATGACACATGAATAAAATTAAAGATGGGTAGCCCAATCCTACCTACCCCCCCCCTCTGCGCCTATGCAGCTGTGCCAACAGGGTGCACGCTGAATTCTGCAGGGGACTTTCAGGTCCCAGAGGCCTCCTCCATGTAGCGGAACATTTGTTCCCTTGCCCCGGTGCCCCGATGGGACTATTTATTTATTTATTTACCATATTTCTATCCCGCCTTTCTCCCCACGGGACCCAAGGCGACTACTCAGACCTGCACTAGTTACTTTGCTGGTGCAAGATTGAGTGGACCCAGGTCAGTGGATCGAAGCAGGGAAAGGGGATAGGATATTGGTGGTTCTGCTGTTGCCGATACTGCCTCCTTTATGGCCTTAATCCACCCCCTCCCCACCCATCTCCTCCCCCCTCTGCATCCTGTTCCACCCCTCGCCTCCTGTCCGCTCCCCCTCGTGCTGACTTAGCAATGCTGCAGTTCGTTGGTGAACCACTGGCATGCAGACCCAACCACTCGCCGCGTACAGCAGCCTTTTGTGACAGCCATAAAGCATTGCTGCACCACTGGAATGTTAGTTTTGGCAGCACAGTGGGCTATTAGGATTGGGCCCTAAGGCACTATAGTGAGGACTTTTCCAGTCTTGTCTGCAGTGACATACACAAAAAAGGAAAGGAATTTAGCTTCTTGGGCAACTCTAGGGGATCTTTTGTTTTCCTTTCATTTTATTGAGAGAGTTGCTATTTTATACATTTGTCACACTAAGCTTATTCTGGGAAAAAGTAAATTTGACTTACTAATGGTGTTATGATAAGAACAATATTTAAATGTTCTGCAAATAAACCCATCTATTCAGATAAATTTGCATAATGTCACCATCTCTTTTTATCTCAAGTCAGATTAAAATTGCTATTGTATTAATTGCTGCTGTATTGCACCTGGGCTTTGTTGCCTTGACCTATCCTTCAGGGTATTCCTCCTCCATGGAGATAAAATCAGAATCCTTCTTGACTCTTTTACCTGGTGAAAAGTCAGGTGAGTGTTCTCCAATGGTGTACGCCAACACGTTTCTGTAAAGAAGTGTATTCTATTTTAGATAGGTCAAAGAGACATCTAAATACGTGACCCTCTTTTCACTTTGGAAACTCTCATTTTTTTATGATGATGTAGCATTTCTGAGTGTGCAAAATGTTTCACAAAGGACATCTTTATTTACCTCCCTGTAGGCCACCTGGTCTCCAATGGGTCTCCCACAGAACTATGCCGGCTCTTTAGCTCTTTAGCTGGCATAAGCCTGAGGAAAGTCAGGGGCGAGTCCAGGCCAGGAAGGGGGAATAGAATGCAGTGGGTGCAGCTGCTGTCAAGATCCTCCCCCTTCCACCCCCAAACTGCCCCCAGTCGAGCCCACTCCTTATCCCGAACCCTCCCCTGATCTGTCCCCACTGCCGAATTACTGGCAGCTGCTGAGGTTCTGTGGGCCAGTGTCTTTTTAATTTTTTTTTATTTATTAACTTTATTTTTCATTTTCGTTTGGTGCGTAACATATAACCCGTATACAAAATCAACCATTATCTACAGAATAGAAAGACACTGTGGGCCAGTGTCACCTGCTTGTGGCCTCCAGAGTTTTGCGCTTGCAACAGCAGCTCATAGAACCATAGAATGCTTGCTGCACCAGTGGCCTAGGAATTATGGTGGTGGATCGTGAGATCCACCAGCATAAGGCCCAGATAGGATTGGACCCTATCATCATCATCATCATCATCATCATCATCATCATCATCATCATCATCATCATCATCTTGTAGTATTATTAGCCCTATATTGCTGCTGAGGCTGAGAGGAAGTTGCTTGCATAAGGCCATCTAGTGCCATCTAGTGGCAGAGGCAAGATTTGAATCAGGAAAGTCCCGTTTGAGCCATTATGCTCTCTTGGCCTTCAACATTCAAACATATTATTTGGAGCAACTTCTGATTTTTATTTTTTTTTTGTATTTTGCATACAGGATGAGTAATATATTAAAATCAACAATAGACTAGGGCACACCATCAAATCTTTCAACTATTAAGGAAGATTCCTTTTACTACATGGTCACAGTTTTAAAGTTGGTTTGGGACAAGGCATGAAAGTCACGTAGTAGAGACGTTTATGGGATGTTTTCCCCCCTTCCCTCATCTTAAGGGGAAATGTGCTCATCGCTTTCAAGCATTAATTAACATCTTCTGGACTGTGGATATTTGTCTGCAGTCCTGTTATACTCTCTTATCTCTTACCCCAGTAGCAATAATCCTGATTCACTGAGCGCTGGTGCACACTTTCACTTACAGCAGAAACAATTTACTTTCTCTAGACTCATCAGCAGATTAATTTCATTGGTGAAATTTGTGAGAATCTTTCTTATCTTGGGCAAACAAGTCAGGTTTGTTGGAACAGATGTACAGTGTGGAGGGTGGGCAGAGAAACTGGGGAAGACCAAATACCAACAGGAACTGTGTTTTTTAAAACAATATTGGGCCTAACAGCCTTATTGCTATCACTTGCTCATCAATATGTGCACTGTGTAGCATAATGTGTGGGAAAACACAGGAACTTAAATTTCATAGGATCATATGTTGTCAGTATTCCTAAGCATTATCACAATTTATTTCTTTAAAACATTTCGATCCTGCGATTGTACGTTCAGTGTACAAGGTGGCTAACAAAACAGATTAAAAAAAAAAAGCACTATTAAAATATGTACACAGTTGCTTGACCCAGTGAATTACGGTAATTAATTAAGCAAAGTGCTTGAAATGTTCCCCATTGGCCACTGTTCCCCATACACCACTGACATCGATGGCCATCCACCAACACGTGTGCTAGGATGGTTCCACACATCTCTTCAATGGCTTCCCTTATATGATCAAGTGTTGCAGGCTTTCTACAATGACACATGCATAGGCATCGCTCCATTAGTGAAGTGCAACCCGCACCAGGTACTGCGCACTGGGAGTGACACACATGGGGTGACACATGCCGAAACCCCACGGCCTCCCCAAACCCCCTCCAGCTGCTAGGACTTTCCTGCTTCACAGCCGGAGCTGCTTTGGCTCTTCGTGGCACAGCAGCCAAAGTGGCACTGGCTGCGTGGCAAAGACCGAGCCAAGTGCGTGTCAGGGGTGACACCCCATTGGCTTGCTTGGTGACTCCACCTACGAACCGAAGAAGGGATTCACAGCTGCGGCTTGCAGGCGGGGCTGCTGAAGAGAACCAAAGCAAAGGGGGGACGTGACACGCAAATTAATTCCAGCTTCCTGCTGCTGCGCTCACATCAGGCACTAAAAAGGTAAGTGACACCTCTGGAAGTATGCATGAATTGGAGCTCATTAAAATGTGTGTACATTTTTTGAGATACCCTGTACTGTATATTGTAACCATCATAAAAAAGTTCCCTTCAGCAACTGGGAAAATAATATTTGTCAGCAGCAAGTATATAGCAACTGAACGACATGAATTGGCACTCTGTGGGAATCTCCGAAAGAACAAACTGCGACCGTTGGCCAGATTTCCATCGTGGCTTCAGTGTAGGAAACCTCTGTTTAGTATGTTCAGCCAACAAGGTAATCCTGTTGAAGATGAATGCAAGAAAGGATGCAAGGTTCATGGAAGACGTTATTATGGTAAACATGCAAACCTCTATTCATGAAAGATATCTTTTCTCACCTCCCTGCCCACTGAAAGAAGTGATTGCTTCAGGTAGCTCTGTCTACGAGACTTTCTTTCTTCTCTCTAAATATCATCAACAACACTTTTAAGTGATTTACTGTACCTTGTAATTGGTTTTCTCAATATGAATATTTTACTGCCACTGTGGCAACTCTCCGCCGCATCCATAATAGTGACATTCAGCAGGACATGATTAATGAGTTTTATGTTTTACTCTGTCTTGAAGTAAAATGCTTCAAAGATTTAGATTATTCCGCCACAGAGAATGTGAGAGAGGATGTCACTGTATTAATATGGTCATACGGTTTCCTTGATGGGCAAGCAGTGATCCAACTTCTATAGAAAGAACCTCAAGACTCAGGCTTCATGTATAACAGTATTAAAAAAACCACACTCTGATGCTGTGTGATTCTAAAACCACACTCTGATGCTGTGTGATCCTAGCTGACCAGGATTCTAACAGTTATAAGGTACCTGGGAGATGTTCACGTTGAATGAATGGAATAAAGCAAGTTGTCGATGTGCATTCATGTTGTTTCACGGAAGTAGGATATTTGATGATTGTTGCAGAGATGAACGGCACAATCCTACCTGCTGGGAGCACCGTAAAACACGTTCACGACACCCAGAGAGTAGGCAGCACCGGCACCAGGGCTGGTGCCACCACTCTGCCACCGGGTCCAGCGCCTTGCACCACTGAGCAGGTAAGTACTGCACCAGGTGGTGCAGGGGCAGGGGGAGGGCAGGGGAGGACAGGGAAAGGGTGTAAGGGCAGGGGAGGACAGAGAGGGGGCGGATTGGGTCTGGGAGGGGGTGGGACTGGTGTCCTCATTGGACACTACATTCTATCCTCCCTCCCAGGCCTCAAGCCTCAACATGGGGCTTCTCGGGTCAGCGCCGCCAAATTAGATGGCACTGACCCAAGTAGCCCCATAGCAAAAGCTGGGGTGTTACTCTGAGGAAACCTCCAGCCCACTCCCCTCCAGGACTGGATACAGCGTGGGCCTGGTGCCCACGCTGCACCAGTGCAGGATAGGATTGCACTGGAAATGCTAGTCTTTTTACACCTATTGGGTTTAAATGTCAACTATTGGCTACAGTCCTATGCAGGCTTTCCTGGGAATAAGCCCCATTGAACAACGTGGGACTTGGAATAAGCTTGCATAGGATTGCACTGTACATGTCATTTACAGGATTCAGCATTTGGATTCATTTTGTCAACAGTCGTTAACAGTAGTGTAGAAGTGGCCATCATGAGCAGAACTGTGAATATTGCCATTCATATATAAATAGGAGGTCATTCATATTTGGCCTTTATTTTACATATTGAAGTAAAAAAATTGGCCTAGGATAGAGCTGTGTCCAGGCCAGCGGGTGGCGCAGCGGGTTAAACCGCTGAAACATAAGCTGTCGATCGAAAGGTCGGCAGTTTGATTCCCGCGACGGGGTGAGCGCTCGCTGCTTGGCCAGCTCCTGCCAACCTAGCAGTTCCAAAGCATGTCAATGCGAGTAGATAAATAGGTACCGCTTGCGGGAAGGTAAACAGCGCTCCGTGTTCGAGCTGCATGCTACGTGCTGCGGCAAGGAGAGTCATGCCGGCCACATGACCACGGAGGCGTCTTTGGACAACGCTGGCTCTTTGGCTTTGAAATGGAGATGAGCACCACACCTTAGAGTCGGACACGACTGGACTTAATTGTCAGGGGATACCTTTACCTTTACCTAGAGCTGTGTCCACTTTGGCGCCCAGAAGCAGCGAGTGCACATCTCCTGTACTTCTTGATTCCCAACTTAGAAGTACCTGCAGAATGGTCATGTGGCTGTCCAGCACCTTTGCATTTATTGCCCCATTTGCTTGACCATCTGTTTCTTTGTTAAGACTTTCTGACCACAAACAGCAGGAAACTGGCTGGAAAACTACAGCTGCTGCAGATCTGGAGAAGGGTACCCTTGTACTTTGAACACCTTGCCTTCTCCAGCCTAAAGTTGATGCAATTAAAAAAATGACTTGAAAAATTATGCACACTGGTCCTGATCCATAAGACATCTGTGCTTATGTTGCACTCACCTGCCTGCAAATAAGATGTCTGGTGCTGTCAGCTTGGATAGTGTCAATTACCTGCTCAAGGAGGAAAAGGGGTCTGCAGTAACTCTCTCTCTCTCTCTCTCTCTCTCTCTCTCTCTCTCTCTCTCTCTCTCTCTCTCTCATGATGTACTAACCATGTGGCACTGCACGCATGATGTTGACCAAGCAAGAGGAACCGGACATGAAATTCTGGCATCTGCTCTACAGATTTGGACACAAGAACCTTGTGCATATTGCCTTTTTTTTTTTTTTTTTTTTTTTTGCATGTGGTTTCTGATCCAGTAGAGAACAGAAATGTGCGTCTCCATGTGGATTGCCTTGATGGGATTGGGGAACCCATTTTTGTTCTCCACCTCCATGTGACTTTTTCAGATTTGTCTAATGACGAGTGAAAATCTGACTTCACCACTGTCATTGCCAAATGCCATTTCCTTTGGACTGTTTTCAGTACTGTTTTCAAGGTGTATAGCAAAGAAACACAATGTTGTTCATCTGACAGCCATTGTGTTATCTGCACTAAAGCAGAATTTTCGTCAGCAACATCCATTTCTACCAGGACAGATGAAACCAAACCAGTATATTTCTAAAGAAAATTATCTGGCTATGCAAAGTTGCTTTCCCAATAAAATAGATGCTCTACACTGTATGTATGCTGTGACTCAGTCGTGCCTAAACAAAATACGACATTGATGAAATGGGGCTGAATAATAAGAGGCAAAACTAATTAGGAAGAGGGGGGAAAAGGAAAGTTAAATGCTGTTGCGTTTTATAGCTTTTGAACAGTTCTTACAGTGGTAGCAGAACTTGGGAAGCTGGGTCAGACCATTGGTCCACCTAGCTCAGTGCTATGAACACTGACTGGCAGCATCTCTCTGTGGCCATCTGCACCAGGAAATTGTGTGGGATGGCCACAGACGGATTGCTGTCTATTCCTTTTTAGAATCCTCCCTTCCCCTTTGGCTTCGTATAAATCCTGGAATGGACTCGGGCAGCCCAATCCTACCTAACTTTCCCTGCACAGATGCAGCAGCGTCAATGCGGGCTGCACTGCATCCTGTCACCCCTCCCTGCAGGCTGCAGGCTTCCTTGGCAAGGGGTGATACCCCCTTGGCGTGTCTGTCTCCGGTGGCTCCACCTCCGCCTCTGAGCCAAAGCTGAGTCGCGTCTTTGCAAAGACATGACTCAGCTTCGGCTCAGAGGCGGAGTCACCAATCATGGCCGAGTAAGGCTGCAAGGAAGGTTTCCGAAGGCCTCCGGCGGCCGCTCCAAGCTCATCATCATGTCACTATGAATTACTTCCGGTCCAGTAATTTCTTCCCCATCCCGCACGAGGTGCCTCAAAGGTAAGTGATGCCGCTGCCCCCATAGCGTGCATTGTGTGCTCCATCAGCAGCGCTGCGTGGTCTGGGCAGGTAGGGTTTAGAATTGGGCTGTTAATTACCAACATTATAGTCAATGTCTGCCAATTTCTTTGGTGCTAAAATTAGTGATGGAGCCTTCTCCAAGAAGGTCATTTCCAGTTCTGGGCTGGGCCTGACAGGCAGGTTGTGGGGCCTGACATTTAGGCCCAACTTGCACAACTGGAGATAAAAGAATTGTGCAATTGTGCCTAACTGCTTATGGCAGTAAGTGCCAAGCCCTTGCATCACAGATTACTTTATATGCATAATTGTGGGGCAGGAGTGTGTGCCTCAGTTCTCAATCTGCATAATGGGAACAATGCCTTTCTTCAAAGTGTTCTGCCGAATTTTGTAGAATATTCAGAACACAGATCATTCTGTGCAGACGACTGTGAAGAGATTATATACAGCCCTTTTTTTGGTGGTTTGTAAATATCTGGTTTAAAAAAACCCACTGTGATGTTATGTAATACTAATGGGTTCCACACTAAGAATACTGGAAGCAAGTCCATAAACCCACGTTTAAGTGTGCTATATAAAAACAGTTACTGCTTCCATTAGTGTAATTGCATTTTCCAAATAATAATGAATGTTCAGCTGACACTTTAAGTGTTGATGACTAATCAGGGACAACATTTATGTGCAAAGCTTAAAGCTAGTCTCCTGATTTTACAGCCTGGCTGTCTCCATATTCTCTCCTTCCTGGTGACGGTGTCTCTTTAATAAGCATTGTTACGGTACATGCACTCTGTGCTCCTCTGAGCAGCAGAGGCGTAACAAGGGTGGAGCGAAGGCAAGTAGTTCTGCAAGACTCCGTTACACTGGAGTCAGCGGCCCCTCCCCCTTGCTGTTGGAGCCATTCTGGCAGCAAAGGCAACATGCAGGACACTCCCCTGTTGCTGATGGAATGGCTCCAACAGCAAGGGGGAGGGGCCGCTGACTCCGGTGTAACGGAGTCTTGCAGAACTACTTGCCTTCGCTCCACCCTTGTTTCACCTCTGCTGAGCAGTGAAACGTTCCAGGGCAGCACTGACTGAATTCTGGCTTCCTTTAGAGGAGGGATCAACAAAGGCTTCTACTATCTTTGTAAAATTTGCTTTATTGGAAAATTTGCACAGGTTGAGTATAGCAGGTCACATCGGTTCCCCAGAGAGATATTCCTGCATCCTAAAAGGTGCTGCTAGCTCCCAGCAATCTCTCTCAGCTCTCTGTCCAGGATCTCTCTGTCTCTTTCACACTGAAACTGCCTGAAATTCTGTCCCTCCCGCCCTGCATGGACCACACAAAGGGGGGGGGAGACGTCACCTTGCAGTCTCACCTCAGCCCCTTCCGTCAGGTAGCGGATGAGTGCTGCCTTACAAGATTCTGATGAAATTGTTCAAGTTTCTAGGGAAGTTTCCCAATGAGGAGGCATCCTGGACCATTTAGGAAGGTTGATTCTTTTGTCAAATACCAGGCACGTTGATTAGACACTACCTGTCATAACAATGCATACGTTCTCACTACATGCATTGAGTGCTACTTTTTACTCTATCTGCACTTCAGAAGGGAGCATATCCTCCAGTGCACCTGCTTTTGGGGTAGACCTCCAATGGGTCTCCTCAGATCTATGCCAGCTATTTTGCTGGTGTAAATCCAAGAGGACTCAGAGGGCACTTCAGGGCAAGGAAAAGGGAATAGGATCTTGGCATGCACCGCTGTCGCCAAGGTCTTCCCACTCCTGCCCCCAGTCTGGCCTGCTCCTGTCTCTATCTACCCCTAGACCACTCCCGCTGCTGACCTACCTGCTCCTGCAAGTCATCTGGGAGCCGATGTTGCGCGTGGGGCCCCTGGCCATTAGAGCTGGGGGTCCCGAAGTACAAGATGGTAGTGCGGCTTTCACACCAGTGTCCTTGGCTTTACAGTCGCAGATCACGATCCACCACTGTAAAGCTTCCACAGGACTGGGCCATAAATGTGTGCTAATAGACCCAGTTTATACAAGCCCCATATTGTCTGCGTGAGTCTGCCTATCCATCCCCCGATGCACACATACATGCATAAACATAATGTGCCAAATAGGTGATCATGCATACTATGTATTGCCATTGATCATGATGACTGGAAAAATGTGCCAGCATAATAATGGGACACTGTAGGCTTTGGCCCGTCCAGCTGTAGCTCACTAGATCAGAATGTACATCCCCATCTGCCTCAAAAGACACATCCAGTCAGTTAAAGAAAAAGGCATATGCTTATCCAGAGAAACATCTGTGTCTCCAGAGTTCAGAATTAGCATATTGCCAGAAAACTCTGTTGTTTAAAGGCTTTATTTCACAGATAACACACGATGTTAAGAAACTTTACGTTTTTCCACAGACATTTGTGGCATCCTCAGAAGTATACTTATACTTCTGAGGATGCTATCAGTGTTACAACCATCAGTAGTACCATCAGTGATACAACCCATGGTACAAAGTACCATCAGTGATGGTACATCATTGTAGATGATGTATAAGTATACTTCTGAGGATGCTATCAGTGTTACAACCATCAGTAGTACCATCAGTGATACAACCCATGGTACAAAGTACCATCAGTGATGGTACATCTTTGTAGATGATGTATAAGTATACTTCTGAGGATGCTATCAGTGTTACAACCATCAGTAGTACCATCAGTGATACAACCCATGGTACAAAGTACCATCAGTGATGGTACATCATTGTAGATGATGTATAAGTATACTTCTGAGGATGCCCCAAATGTCTGTGGTGAAACGTAAAGTTTCTTAACATCGTGTTTTATCTTTGAAATAAAGCCTTTAAACAACAGAGTTTCCCGGCAATATGTTAATTCTGAAATCTGGACACGTCGTGACAACTTGCAAACATATCTGTGTCTCCATTGGCTGTGCATGCAGAAGCTTGTCTCCATGTACAATTTCTCTCACTTGAGATTGCATGTATGGCTCTCAGAAAGGGCACTTTATGATGTCCCCAGGGACAGTTCACTGTTAGATGCATAGGCAAGTGCTAATGCCAGCTATTTTTTTTCTCCAGGTTGATCATCAAACAAAATTCTTGTGTGCCAGCGATGACTTGTGAGCCAGTTTGTTGAATGCTTCCACATAGGTATAAACTGTGATGTAGCACACTGAATTATGGGTTGTATCACTGATAGTACTTTGTCAACTGCTTCCTCATTACATCAGAATCTGAGCAAATAGGATAGACAATGTGCATCCAAATAAATGACAACTGGGCACATGAAATTTCTTGAGCCATAACGCTGTGAAATATCACACATGGACCAACCTTCTTTCCACTGCAGATTTTGACTCATATTCTGAAACACTGACAGAGATGGAACACTCATTATAGTTCTCTGTCCTTTTGCAAATCCAGTAATTCTCCTTTTTTCAAAAACCTATGCAGGATGCAGTGACCGGCCATTTAGGCTAGCCACCGCAACTTGTGCAGGATTGCGCTGTTAATCAACACTCTTATTCTTTCAGAGTAAAGTAGAAAGGAATCCATTGTAGCGAACCAAGCTTAATCTTCATTTTTTGCTGCATTCTGATTGAAACCCAATAATTCCTCCACTTCACTTAGCTTTTTGAAACTTATACTGGCTGGAAGAACCCGAGGTTTATTATCACCACTGCATAGATCTCCATCGGTAACTGCCATGGACTACAATACAATGAAGTCAACTGTGGGGTAGTCTTCATTAAATCTGCTTGGCAGAGAAATAAATTACAAAACATTACAAAACATTGACATTCAGGAGCCTGGTACAGTGATCTGTCCCATGTGATTATTCCAAGAAAATTTGGACTGCTTGGATCTGCCTTCTAAGGGCTTGTGTTACTATTTTCATGTTCTGACAGAGTCTGCTCACCCAGTCATTAGGTCTGCAGGGGCGATTCCAGAGGGGAGAGTTTTCACAAAACTGTCTCCCCCCCCATCTTTTTCACTGTTATTATCATGCATTTTATGGTCCTGGCAGCAGTGGTGGTACCAGCACGGTATTGTCATGAGTCCTGCGGGCTGCCAAGTGCCATCTTTTCTTCCCAACAGTCTCAAGAAGAAAAAGTGGTTCCTGCCAGCCCGTGGAACCCACGGGAGTGCTATCATTGGCGGCATTATGTTTGCCACATGCCTTGCCCCTTTTTGTGCCCTCCCAGTTGCTGAAATGCTCTCTAGCTTTGCAGCATACAAATAGGTTGGTGACGCTGTGGGAGATATTGCGGTTGTGGTTTGTGGTTGCAGATATTTTCCTTTTTAGCACAATTGTCACTTTTGCTGCTATTAAAAGGTTTATGACCAACAGACCAATCCTACCTAAGTTCCCTCGTGCCGATGCAGCAGTGTCAGCGCGGGCTATTCTGCATCCCATGGGGGAATTTAGCAGATGGGAGGTCTCCTCAAAGTAAGGGGACATTTGTAAGGGAAAAGCACGTACGTCCGGGTGGATCTGTGTTGGTGGATCAGGCCTGGGAAGGGGGATAGGATACAGCACATGCTAGCGCTGCTGATCCCACATCCCTCCTGGGTCCAATCTGCCCCCCTCCCCTGTCCCCTCCTTTGTTCAGTAGTGCCACTTCTGCTGAGGTGTCATTTCGCAGACCACCTCTCAGCTGTTGAGCTGCAAAGTGTCACCCCTGCAGAAGCGGCACTGCTGAAAGGGCACTGCATGATAATTGGACTCTCCCATACCTTGACAATATGATCAAGATTTGCATATTTTCTCTTTTGTCACTTGCAGCTAATGAGTTCCTATGTGAGAACAAAGTGCTTATTTCTGGCCATCATCTACATTTTGTTGTGGGTCCCCACTGTTATAATATGCTTCAGTATTGTTCCGAGAATATCCTACTCGATCTTGCATTCTTAAGGAATCCACAACACAGTTCCAGAACGTTTTCTGGATCGGAGACTCTCATTTGTCTATGATGTGACAAGAGAATTGGCAGAAGAGTCTGGCTCAGTTGGGAGAGCTGCTGCCTTCAAAGCCCAAAGACCAGTGAACTTGATAAGTTCGAGACACGCCGCCAGCAAAAAGCTGTGAAAACCTCCAGGAGGAGAGATAAGAGCCTCCATCTGCGTCGGTCGAGTGTGGGAGGCGCCAGCCAACAGAATTGTCAGACTGTAAAAAGGATACCACCTGGAAAGTAGCCGTTCATGAAAGATTGGACATTTAGGGCTCAGTCCAGCCTAACTCAGGCACAGTTGAGGCCCAATTGTGGCACAATTGGGGCCCAAACTAGGACCGAGTTAGGCTGCAACTGTGCCTGAGTTAGGCTGGAGGCAACAGCATTGGGCCAGGATCGCGGCAAAACTTACCGCAGAGGCAGGCAGGCTCCTGTGGGGAGCTGTCAGTCTTGTGGAAGCGAAGAGCCCCCTCCTCAGCCCGTCTGCGTGCACCTACCACAGCTGCTGCAGCGGTCGCAGCAGATGGGCAGCCACAGGCGGGCCTGCAGGCACTGCGCGTTTGACAGTCAGCTGAAGGGCAGAGGTTGTGCCAGTGCCAGCTGCCCCAGGGCACCCTGGGCATCAGCCACCTGCCGCAGGGGGGAGTGCGACTGCCCTCCCTCCTGCAGACTGCGATGCCACCCCCAAGCCACGGTGAGGCTGCACGTGGGAGTCATGGGGGGGTGAGCGGGGGAGAGAAGGGAAGGAGGGGGTGGGAACGGCACGCACAAGGGGGGTCTCATGAGGTCTGGAACCGCCTCCGCCAGGACATGCCCGTGCGCTGCCTGAAGCCCTGGGCCTCAAGGGCCGTGGCAATGCCCACAAAGAAGGCATCCCAGCATGCCTTCTGCTCGGTGCCCCGGCCAAGACCGAGAGATGCCGTGGGCTTGTCTGCTGCGAGCGGGAAGGGCTCACGCAGCTCATCACACCCCCAGATGGGGCAACGTCGGCACCTTGCGGCAGGCGCTCTGGCGGCATGGGGGGTGCCAGCGTCCATCATCAGGGAGTGGGAGGGGAGGCAGGCACACTGACAGGGGGTGCTGGGGAGGGGCACGGGTGGGTCAGAAACAGACAGACAACACGGCTGGTGGGAGAGGGATACAGGGAGAGGGGTCTGCAGAGACCGATAGGGGCACAGGGGGCACTTCGCAGATGGAGGCAATGCAGGAACGGGCGCCTCTCATGCAGACGGACCGAGGGCAGACACGGACGCCGTTGATGGGCGGAAACGGACGCCGGTGACGGGCGGACACGGACGCCGGTGATGGGCGGACCGAGGGTGGGTGAGAGCCCCGGTTGCTGAAAGGGCTCTTCACGGACGTGGCGGACGTGCGCCACAGTGCCCGTCAGTGTTTGCCTGCCTGACAGGCCCCCCAACTCCCCCCTCCCCTCTGGTCCCAGAGGGTCCGGCAGCCCCCCTGCTGTGTTCTCCCAGGGATGGCTGTGGCGGACCCTGGCTGGGATTCATGCAGAGGCTTGTGTGCTGGGGCCTGCCTGTTGGGGTGTGTGGGGCAGTGCTTGTGCAACATTGGGGACATGTGTTTCCAGGGGCATCTTTATTGTTCTGGAACAGTGGCAGAGATGGCCGGGCGTGGCTGCCAGGGGTAGGCACAGCAGCCTCTAGGACCACAGCAGCAGCATCAGGCGAGCCCCATGGACCTGGAGATGCGGGCTCTTCCCCTGTGGAACCATGGCCTGCTCCATAGAAAGGGGAGGGACAGCAAGTAGGCAGCCAGGGTGGTGGGGCAGCAGCAGCAGCTGAGGTGGGTTGCAGGGCAGGCTCCCAGACCTCTCTGGCAGCATCAAGGCAGGTGACCGTGGGGCAACCAGACTGCAGGCCCAGGGGTGCTCCCCGGATGGTTTGTAGTAGTGGGCATTCCTGGGGGGACGAACAACATGGGGGTGTTCCATGGCAGCTGCTGCGTGGTAGCAATCGCCATTGAAGAGGAGCCAGTGTGCCAGTTGCAAAGGTCTGCAGGGAGAGAAATCAAACACAGCGGAGTGGTGTGAGACACATAGCCTGGTCTGCGCTCCTTCCCTGGGTGTACAGTGAGCATGATCCTGTAAGGGAAAGGGGTCAAAGAGAGAGACAACAACACAACTTGGGGGTCACAACCATGGCAATCCTAGCAATACTGACCTGTCGGTAGACCCTGTGGAGAAAAGAGGGGGGGGAACAGCTGGTGTCTACATATGGGTTACAGTTCCACACTCATGGCATTGTGTGCTCACATTAATACAGGCAGCTATGAGACAAGACATTGGTATAGAGGCATATCATGGCAGGCATTGCAGGCAGCTATGAGACAAGACATTGGTATAGAGGCATATCATGGCAGGCATTGCAGGCAGCTATGAGACAAGACATTGGTATAGAGGCATATCATGGCAGGCTATGCAGGCAGCTATGAGACAAGACATTGGTATAGAGGCATATCATGGCAGGCTATGCAGGCAGCTATGAGACAAGACATTGGTATAGAGGCATGTATCCTACCTATATTTCTCTATGCAAAGAGGCAGACGTCAGACCACATGTCAGCACAAACCCTGCACTTACCTGCTGGTGTTGTTGCCTGTATGGGGGGGGGGAGAGAGGGGCTGGGAGAAAGACATGGGTTAGCAAACACTTGCATGGAGACAGCTGCCCAGGCACAGCAGTAAACAGTTTGGCCACAGGCAGAACAGCCCTCTCTGCCCTAGAGGGGGGCAGAGAGGAGAGAGGAGAAGAGAGAAGTGGGGTGTTAGAAAAGTTTTCAAAGTCCCACTTTGTGGCTGCTGGGGGACAGAACCCCACGCCACGTGCTCAGAGAGAGAGAGAGAGAGTGGAGGGCTGGGGCTGGGCTTTTGTGGGAAAGAGGCTGGGTGGGGCTGGGTGCTGATAGGGTAACTATTTGGGTCCATGTCCAGAGTTAGGCCACACCTGTTCGGTCCTAACTCAGGCCCAACTCGGGCCCAGGGTGTTAGAACTTTTCAGGAGAGGGCTGGTGTGGGTAAGGTAAAATGGCTCCTATGGGTCTCCTCACATTTGGGTCCACCCTTTTTGCTGGCCCAAATTTTGGGCCTGAGTTGGGCTCGAGGGGGCGTGTCAGTGGCTCTCCAGTGTCTGGAACCGGACCAAAATTCGTAACCGCCCCCGTCACACCCCCGACACGCCCCCAACACACCCACTTTTAGGCTGCAATTGTGCCTGAATTGTGCAATTGTGCCTGAATTGTACCGCAGTTGCCTTGGGCTGGACCGGGCTGCAATTCAGTCACAATTGCAGCCCAACTCAGGCACAATTCAGGCACAACTCGGGCCTAAAGCACTTGGGCTGCAATTGTGCCTGAATTGTACCGCAGTTGCCTTGGGCTGGACCGGGCTGATATATATACAGTATATTGTAAAAAAAAAAACCAAGGGGGGGGGGGGTTAGGACAGCCTGCCCATGTACACCGCCTTGGATTAAAGTCGGAGGAGAAATCCAATGACCAAGAAAGGCGGTATATAAATACTGTATATTATATTATTATTATGTGAGGTTTTCCCATGTTCAGGCCAGTGGCACGGATATTGTTTTGCAATGTGCTCACGGTCTTTTTCTTTTGGTGAGCTTATTGCAATTTACCGCTAAGTTGTTGTGTTTCTTGCTGAGTCTAAATAGGCCTTCTTAATAATAGCTTTACAGCAAGAGTCGGTGCCTTGTCAACAACGTCCCCATTTAGCACAACAACATACCTCATTAGTGCCGGGTCGATACTACACTGACTGGGATATTAGAAATTCCCCAGGAGCAAAAAGATAGAGAATGCCATATACACAGGTATTTTAGAAGGAAAAAAATTCCATTGCACAGTGTGCTGTGTGGAAACATATTTATGGACTGAAATTAGCCACGGCAAAAACGGCAAATAGTGCCATTAACTGTGTAGGCCCACCGAAACGACTTTTGGTAATGGTGCTCAGCTTTGAAATGCTTTACTGTAGCTTTTCTTCACAAAATATGCACACCGTAAAAGCTGAGTAACAGAAGGTGAGGGGAAGAAACATGTGAACAGATTGTGGAGGTGTGTAAAATCACACACGCAGGCTTTACATTCAAATAGCATTTTAAACACAGGAAGGGTGTTAGCACTTATTGTTATAGAGTACCATTTTTTAAAATCTCACTTCTGAAGATGTAGATAATTGTTCCTGTTATGGATGTCCTGTTGCTTTGTGGAAACATATGATTAATCGCTCAGGTAACTCTGCGGGACTCTGTCCCTTCCCACCACATCATACACGGGGCTGGCCCAGCTATAAAGCAGGCTGATGCAGCTTGCAGTAGCGGTGGATGGTGGGGACACAAAGGGGGGTGGATTTAGCATATCCTTCACCCCAAGTCTGCCACTGCCTTCTCCCTTCAGCTGGCCACAGATGCAAGCCTTATTCATCTGCTTCTTGCTCACTAAAACTGAACAGAAAGCAGATTGCCCACCATGCTCCATGAGTCCTGATGGTGGCTGGATATGGGAGAGTGAGAGGTGGAGGTCATGCAGAGGAGGAGGAGGCCATGAAGGTGGAGCCTAGGACCAACATTTCTCTCATTGGGCAAGTTAACTGCAATTTTGTGATTTTTTTTTTACAGCATTTACCCAAACTGAGAAAGAAATAAAAGAAACCAGCAACTTCTAAGCCTTCTTCATACTGTACATTCACTCTCCAAATGGTGGGAGGCAGCGTGAGCGTGACTTGCTCCCTAGTTCCATCTCCCACTTTCCCTGTGTAGAGCATGCGACTGAAGAGGCAAATGCTCTCCATGGGAAGAGGCTGTCCCCATAATTAAGAATGCTGAGACTCCAGCTTTTTTAATGATGGAGGTGATCTCTCCTCATGGATAGGCTTACCAGATCTCCAACCAGGACAGAGTGCTAGACCTTTAGGAGAAGGAATGTGGACAGGTGTAGCTTGTTAAACCCTTAGAGCACAATCCTAGGCATGTCTACTCAGAAGCAAGCCCCATTGTGTTCAGTGGGGCTTGCTTCTGAGTAGACATGCCTAGGATTGTGCTCTGAGGTTTAACAAGCTACACCTGTCCACATTCCTTCTCCTAAAGATCTAGCACTCTGTCTCGGTTGGAGATCTGGTAAGCCTACTCATGGACAGCATTTGCCTCTTCAGACGCATGTTCTCCATGGAGAAATCAGGGGGTGGGGCTTCAGAGTGTGGCAGGGCGGGGCTTGTTGATGCACTCTAGGGAGGCATTCTGTAACCTTTCATGATATGAACAGGACTTGGATTCCAGTCTTAAACTGTTCCACAGTTCCTTTGAAAGACACTGCAGACTCTTATATCAACGTGGCCAATTTAAACTGAAAAATGCCTGATCTTGGAGCCACCCAGCTGGCTTCAATCACTGTTACCTGACTGGTTATAAACTCCTTTGCTTCCTGCCAGCTTTTCTCCAGAGCTTTTCATTTCATCTTTGGCCCTAGCATGGGCATTCTGTTATGCTGAGGAAGCCCTATGTGATTGGGGCAAAATGTAAGATTTTGTTTTTATCTTGTTAGTGGACCATGGCCAGAAGTCCCATTGAAAACTTTTTTGACAATAAAATATCACAGGGCTCTAGAATGTCGAGCATTTCTTGGACCATGGTAGATCAAGGTTGGTTCCATTGCCCAGCTGCCATGATTGGTCTGTCCCATCATACTGTAAGCACTTCTGTCCGGGCACTGAGCGTCTTCATACTGAGCTGTGACTTCCTGCCTTCTTTTATTTAGACATTATCAGTATTTTGTTATGTCACTCCTCGCTGCCTGAAGGTGAAAACCTGCTTTGTGAAGGTGTTCCTTTGTGCTCTTTAATAATTGTTCTCTTCTCAGTTGTTATGGAGATAAAGCATACAGAGTTGTTTTCCGGCACATTTTATCGTACTTCACATCCAATCAAACAGTAAACATCCTATTAGGCAGCCTATTTGTCTCTGGCAGTACTGCAAGTTCAGGCTTATACTATTTCAGATTTGTGTCTTCTTGAAGCTGTCTACATTTATTTTAATAGAAAATTATTCAGGTCTGTCACGGAGGTGGGTTTCTTCCCCCTCCTTCCTGTTACCATCACAAGGCAGTTGGAGAGAGGATACTTTGAAAGGGGAAGATGCTGTTGTCTTGATTGAAAGGTATGAGTTTGTGAACATAACATCTACGTGTAGTCTGGGATATGTGCAGGGTGACCAGATACAATAGAGGACAAAGTACCTATACCTTTAACCATTGTATGGAAGAAGAAATCTTGGCAGGTGCGTGCTGCAATTCATTGTGGAAGGGTGCAAAAAGCTGCACCTGCGAAAATTCCCTCTTCTATACAATGGTTAAAGGTATAGGCATTTGTCCTCCATTGTATCTGGTCATATGTGGGTACGTTGAAATGTATGAGGTCTTTAAAGTAACATCTATGCTTGGAAGTATGAATCCCTTTGGTAACATCGGGTTAAACTCAAGTGTGAAACTTTCTGAAGTTAGCCAGAGGTAGGAATAAATCTGCCAAGTCAGGAGACCCTGGGGAAAGGAGAAGGGAGTGATTGCAGGTGGTTGCTCATCAAGGGTTATCTGGACAAGAGCAGGGACATCTCCAGGTGTTACTAATTTGAAATGATGCCAACTACCTGAGCTATGTGCCTGGCAGCTGGGTGGCTAACTCTGAGTCAGCAGATTTTAGAATCATATTATTATTGGATGAGACCCCACAAAGGATTCTGAGCTTCTGTTCTATATACGGTAAGTGGGCAAGCTATTGCATAGAGCGCACTTCCGTACCCAGAGATGCAGCCGGACAGGCTGCAGGACCGAACACCCATCCGCTGCTCTGGACTTAGAATCTTTCCAATATGTAGCAAGTAGAATTAGTCAGTATTGTTATTTTCTTGCTGCCTTTGATTATGTATTCACTCACCTTTCTGAAGACGAGACCTTCCTTTGATTCTCCTTTGAGAATCTTCCTGGCTGATTAACCCTGTGGAACTTTAATAAACTCTATTTTATGAATATGCTGGAGTGTGTGTGTTAATTTGACCAGTGGGATATGTGCTACCTTGAGGAACCTGGAAAGACCGAATGAGATCCTTGAAACCCAGTGATCTTTACCCTCCCCCCCTCCTTCTGCCTGTTGCTGAGCTTGGAAGCAGAGAGGCACTGACAGAGGAAGGAGGTGGTGGAGTGGACGGCACTTGCAGTTTAGCAGGTGGACAGTGCTGTGAGAGGGGCTGGGTGTGGGCTGAATTAGCTTGGGGGGTTGCGTGCTTGATGTCTCCGGAGCCCCTCGGCAACCAGTGTGACATGGTCTATTGCACACACGCTAGATTCAATCTTTATGTTTGCTTTTAGGTGTTTTTTTTTCCTAATTAAACATCTGTTTGGAAGTGCAATTTCAATTTTGGTAAACACTGAAAAGGTTCTCCCTTTGAAAAAGCATAACTGTTATTCGGTTGAGAATGTTGATGCTTTTATCCAGGCTGTCTCACACTTGGAACTACTGCACGTGTAGTTTTCCGAATTCACATCAGTACAGGGAATGGCTCCAGACATGCATTCCACTGTGTGTAATGACTTATTCTCTCTAGAGATATGCATGGGGAAGTCATTGCATGTGGAGGAGCTCCACGTACACATTGGAACCTCCCCCCCCCAGGTAGAGTTGCCACATATTTTCTCCAGCAGATATTCTGTGCTTTTAATAGATGTGACAGGCAGAAATTCAAGATGTGTCTCTTTGTAGCATTGAGGCATAATGAGGGGGAAGCAATACCTCCTGAATATCTGTCAATCATGCTCTTCAAGACACAAAGCCTTTGTCACTACTCCATTCCTGAAGACACTGAAAGATAATCTAAAACTAATATGTACTTGATGAAGGTTGCCCAGGAAAAAAAGGGCTCCATTTGAAAAGGTTGGAGGCATTTTACATTAGGAAAGAAGATGACTACTTGTGCCAGCAGAGGCTGCTTTATGGCAGTCGCAAAACAGCCCCCGTCGACGTGTGCTGATGGGGTTTAACCCAGATCCTTTAAACCCAGTGATCTTTACCCCCGTCCCTCCTTCTGTCCATTGCTGAGCTTGGAAGCAGAGAGGTGCTGACAGAGGAAGGAGGTGAGGGTGGACGGCTGGCTGGAGCGAACGTCCCCTTCCCCCTAGGAGTGCACCAGTCACGTGGGTGCTATGAGCTCTACACACGCACTACAGCCTAGCTAGACAGGATTGGACTGTTAGTGTGATACAAATTATGTCTGCATAAAGCAAATTTTCCTTCCTGTTCTTCTTCAGCTCACCACCATTCAAAAATATGCGTGGATACAGGCGCGTCACTGGGCGCGTGCCGCCCCAAAGCAGGGCGCGCGCACCGCCCCAAAGCAGGGCGCGCGCACCGCCCTACTGACCCCTCGTTCCCCCCCTCAAAGTTTTGGGCGGCGCAAAGGACCTACCTCCCCCCACCGCTGCCGGCTCACATCTGCGCCGTCCGGCTGTCTGAGGCCTAATGACGAGGCCCAATGTGGCGATACGTGATTTATTACGTTTTTTGCGCATGCGCACAACGAGAAACATTCTGCGTATGCGTGAAAAACGTAATAAATCACGTATCGCCGCATTGGGTCTTGTCAGAAGGCTCCGGACGGGGCGGACGCTCCGAGGCCTTCTCCCGGTCTCGGAGCCTCCGGAGGGCGACGCGCACAGCGGAGGTGACGCATGCGTGGGTGCACGCGTCACCCTCCGGCAGTCTGCCCCCCGCGCCACGCTCTAGCGACGTGCTTGCGTGGATAGCATTTTTTGTACTTGCTCATTCTCTTTCATTTTTATGATTTATTTTATAAGTTTTCCAACAACTACTCCGGTTCTGACCAGCAATCTTTACAATGACAAATAGCCATACAAAAGAACTAAGTGTGTTCATACCCACAACTGTGCAATTCTTTTCTGAGCTTTAAAGTTAACAAAAATGAAACCATCCCCTGCATCTCAGAGAACAGCCAACCTTACACGGAAGAAGCCAACGGGTGTGGACTGAAGATGCATTTGTCATCCTGGGACACCATAAAGAACAAACAGCTGGATATAATATGTCGTCGCAAGGAACGGAAGCCGCCAGCATAGTACCCAAGAGACACAAATTAATCTGCGGTAGACATGAACGTAGAAAGAAAGAAAGCCAGAAAGAGCTGCAGATAAAGGCTGAAACAGAAGAAGTTCCATTAATCAGATTGGTGATTGGTAATTGTTACTTATAGTATGCTTGTTCCATATCCGGCCTTTTAATAAGAAAATATTGCATTACTACCATGAAGCATTGATTTAACATACCTCAATTCAACAGAAATTACAGACAGTTTCCAACGACCGCAGAGAGGGCCAGTAGACCTTCCTTACAGAGCTCCCTTACCAGTGCTGAGGGAGCTCTGTAAGGTAGTTGGGAAAGCAAGGAAACGATCCTGGCGCAAATCGCTGCTGCTGGAATCCACCCCCTCTTCCTGCGCTGAAACTCCCTCTGCCCTCTTCCTCCCCATCCACGCCACCTCCCCACTGCCAACTTACTTGAGTTGGTGCAGCCCGGGCTCTGTGGCAGTGGGACTGGGATTGGACTGGCAGCGGCGCAATTTCCGTGCTGTCGCTGGACCTTTTATGACAGTGTATTGGGATACAGCTGTCGTAAAAGGGTCCATAGGATTGGGCCATTAGTAAGGTTGTTCAGAACTGAACCCTTACATAAGCTGGAAATCTGCTATATCACTAGTAAAACCTTCAAGTCATTCTTAAATTATTGGTTAAAGTTCTGGGGCAAAGTTGTAAGATGCTGGTGTACAGTCCTATTTCATACAAGAAGCACAGATTTCATTTTTCTGATGACGAAAAATGCTGTTAAATTGTGAAACCCACTACAGGAATTGTGTGTGTTGTGTGTTGGGAGCAGCCCAAACCTTTGTTTCGCAGACACGGCTCCACCTACAGTTTATGGTACTTTTCACTGGAGCATCAAAGACATATAAATGAGCCCCCAAATTGCTGAAGACCAGGGATCTCTTTTTGGAAGTATCACATCATGGCACGGCTTGTATCAAAACTTCCCTACCTTCGTGTTCTGATCTTATGAAACACATAGGAAATTTTGAAAGAACATTTTGTAACTCTCAAGAACAAATGAGTACAGATGACTGCTCTTTTTCTCAGGAAACAGTGCTCCTTAGAGGAATGGAGCATTGCATTAGCATAATTGCATCTTTCTCTCTTTAAAAAACAGCATGTTTTTGAAAAGAAAATATAGAATGAGCCTTCTTTAAGGCTCAAGTAAGGTTTAAGGCTCAAATAACACCTGGAGGTAGCAAACTGTGAGTTGAAGCCCACAGTTGTCCTGATTGCAGGGCTGGTTTAGACGCGATGTCTGAACTGGCCCTGCCAACGCATGGTTAAGGATGTTTGCCCTCATGTCCTGCTACCCCTCCCTGCACTGTTAGCCAAATTGCCTTTGTTTTTAGGGGAATAGCTTAAATATGGCAATTTGTCATTAAGCAGGGATTTTTAGACCAGCTATACCAGAGTTGGGCTTCCAGAGTTCAGTTTAAATAATAATTGAGGACACACGTGGTTACTTTCCAATATTTACTAAATAGTTCAGGCAAGAATCATACACATTTACACTCATACACATCATACAGATCTAGGAATTCAGCTGGAAAAAGACAGAGACTTTCGCATTAGCAGGATTCCCTTTGAAGCGTTGGGGGTAACTAGCGTCGCTGTAGCATGGCGGGCCGCAGCGGGATGCCGCGCGCAGAAGGGTGACGCGCGCACACCCACGGCCTGCTCTTCGGCCTCTTAGGCCAGCGGTTTCTTCTGCGCATGCGTGGATTTTCCATGCATGAGCACTCCATCGCTGAGGGCAAGAGCCTGCCCAGTTGCCCTCAGCTGTGGGTCCGCCATGTTTGCGCATGCGCAGATCGCAACTGAGGGCAACCGGGCAGCCTCATACCCTCAGCGGCGGTCAGTGCATGTGCCAAATTGGCAGATCCACAGCAGAGGGCAACTGGACAGGCTCTTGCCCTCAGCAACGGAGTGCACGTGCACGGAAAATCCATGCCTGCGCACAACGAGCCGAGGGCAAGGCCGAGGACGCCCGGCTCAAGGTAGGTGATGGGGGGGTTGGGATGGCGGGAGGTGACGAGCGCGCACACCGTTGCGCGCAGTGACGTTACTGGTAATAGTCACCTTTTCCTGGAGAGGAGTTGTCCTTTGGCTGCAGCAATATTGTGTGTGTGTGAGAGAGAGAGAGAGAGAGGAGATTGTTGCTTTTAAGTGTATTGCTTCCCATACCCACTAATCCTGCGTTGCGATTTCCATTGTTTTCTTGAAGTCAACCACCTTGCAGACGTTTTGATTCTGGAAACTCTGTGAACATAAGAAGAGCCCTGCTGGATCAGGCCAAAAGGCCCATCTAGTCCAGCTTCCTGTATCACACAGTGGCCCCACCATATGCCTCAGGGAGCACAAGACAACAAGATACTGGTATCCTGTCGCCACTCCCTTGCACCTGGCACAAAGAAAACCATTTTGTTTCAATGGCACCTTTGAGGGCTCAGTTTGGGGGGGGGATTTGGGGGTGCAGGAAAATGATTGGAAGTAAAGGGTTAAGCTGGGAGGACATGGCAGGCTGACAACTCCACCGATCGCTCCGTATTGACGGAGTACATCTGATGGACTTAACTACTTTACCCCTGGATTGAAAGGGTGTACAAAGAGATAAACCACATTTCTTTAAATCACCCCCATTCTGACACTTCAAGGCAAAGGCTTTGAAGTTTCGGGTCGGTGGGTGACGAAGAAGGATAACAACGAGCTCAAACTTCAGATGAAGCGTAAGCCAAGCCACCTCCCACATGCCTTGCTTTACTTAGGCAAGAGGCGTAGAAATGATTTATGAACTGAAGAAATTAGCCGAGGTAAGAGTTAACGTTAAAGATAATTAATACATTGCGAAAAGACGAAGTGTACGTTCGAAAGTGAAAGTTTCTAAAGTGGAGAGTTTTAGCTTTTTTCCTGTACTTATGGAAGATTAAAACAGTAAGAGAAGGAGAAGGAAAGATATGAAGAAGTTTTCTTAAATAGACTGTTCCGGCGAGAGAAAATTGTTTGGGATTTGTGTGTCTGTTTTTTTTTTCCTACATATTGTTGTCATTCTTGACATTCTTTCTAAAAGAATATGAGCCCTTCCGTGTCAGAGTTCATGGATTATGGCAATTAATCTTTCTGTTTCACGTCGGCGACCGCAGTTTATTTTACCTCTTTTTTTTTAAGAGAAGAGAGATAGGCACCTGGTGAAAAATCTGCAACATGACTACACAATTGGAGTATTGTTTTAAAAAATGGGAACAGAGATTTGATGCAAAAATGGCAATTTTGCAGGAAAAATTTCAGAATATGAACGCAGAACTGAAACAAGTGGTGAAGGAAAAGGACGAACTCCAAGGAATGAAGGCTACATTGGAAATACAGGAAGATAAAGAGAAAGATAATGATAAAGAGAAAGATTTAGTGGAAGAGATTGTAGCAGAGAAAGTACCAAGAGTTAAACCAAGACTTGAGACAGAGAAGCAGAGTACCTTACTAAGGCCTCAGTCCAGCCCAACTCAGGCACAGTTGAGGCCCAATTGTGGCACAATTGGGGCCCAAAATAGGACCGAGTTAGGCTGCAACTGTGCCTGAGTTAGGCAGGAGGCAAGAGCAGTGGGCCAGGATTGAGGCAAAACTTACCGCAGAGGCAGGCCGGCCCCTGTGGGGAGCTGTCAGTCTTGTGGAAGTGAAGAGCCCCCTCCTCAGCCCGTCTGCATGCACCTACCACAGCTGCTGCAGCGGTCGCAGCAGATGGGCAGCCACAGGTGGGCCTGCAGGCACTGGGCGTGCGACAGTCAGCTGAAGGGCAGAGGTTGTGCCAGTGCCAGCTGCCCCAGGGCACCCTGGGCATTAGCCACCTGCCGCAGGGGGGAGTGCCACTGCCCTCCCTCCTGCAGACTGCGATGCCACCCCCAAGCCACGGTGAGGCTGCACGTGGGAGTCATGGGGTGGGTGAGCGGGGGAGAGAAGGGAAGGAGGGGGTGGGAACGGCACGCACAAGGGGGGTCTCATGAGGTCTGGAACCGCCTCCGCCATGACATGCCCGTGCGCTGCCTGAAGCCCTGGGCCACCAGGGCCGTGGCTATGCCCACAAAGAAGGCATCCCGGTATGCCTTCTGCTCCGTGCCCCGGCCAAGACCGAGAGATGCCTTGGGCTTGTCTGCTGTGAGCGGGAAGGGCTCACGCAGCTCATCACTCCCCAGATGGGGCAACGTAGGCGCCTCGCGGCAGGCGCTCTGGCGGGGTGGGGGGTGCCAGCGTCCATCATCAGGGAGTGGGAGGGGAGGCAGGCACACAGGCAGGCGGACAGGGGGTGCTGGGGAGGGACACGGGTGGGTCAGAAACAGACAGACAACAAGGCTGGTGGGAGAGGAATACAGGGAGAGGGGTCTGCAGAGACCAATAGGGACACAGGGGTCACTTCGCAGATGGAGGCAATGCAGGAACGGGCGCCTCTCATGCAGACGGACCGAGGGCGGAAACGGACGCCGTTGACGGGCGGACTGAGGGCGGAAACGGACACCGTTGACGGGCGGACACGGACGCCGTTGACGGGCGGACCGAGGGTGGGTGAGAGCCCCGGTTGCTGAAAGGGCTCTTCACGGACGTGGGGGACGTGCGCCATGTCACCTGTCACTGTTTGCCTGCCTGAGAGGCCCCCCAACTCCCCCCTCCCCTCTGAGCCCTGAGGGTCTGGCAGCCCCCCTGCTGTGTTCTCCCTGGGCTGGCTGTGGCAGGCCCTGGCTGGGATTCATGCAGGGCCTTGTGTGGTGGGCGCTGTCTCTCTGTGTGTGGGGCAGTGCTTGTGTAACATTGGGGTCATGGTGTTCAAGGGGCCTTTGCCCAAGGGGCATCTTTATTGTTCTGGAACATTGGCAGGGATGGCCAGGCAAGGCTGCCAGGGGTAGGCACAGCAGCCACTCAGAATGTAGCAGCAGCAGCAGCAGCAGCTGAGGAGGGTTGCAGGGCAGGCTCCCAGACCTCTGGCAGCATCGAGGCAGACGACCATGGGGCAACCAGACTGCGGGCCCAGGGGTGCTCCCCAGAAGGTAGGTGGTGGTGGACATTCCTGGGGAGACATAAATCACAGGGGTGTTCCATGGCAGCTGCTGTGTGGTAGCAATCCCCATTGAAGAAATGCCAGTGTGCCGGTTGCAAAGGCCTGCAGGGAGAGAAATCACACACAGCTGAGTGGTGTGACACACATAGCCTGGTCTGCGCTCCTTCCCTGGGTGTAAGGTGAGCATGATCCTGTAAGGGAAAGGGGTCAAAGAGAGAGACAACAACACAACTTGGGGGTCACAACCATGGCAATCCTAGCAATACTGACCTGTCAGTAGACCCTGTGGAGAAAAGAGGGGGGGGGACAGCTGGTGTCTACATATGGGTTACAGTTCCACACTCATGGCATTGTGTGCTCACATTCATACAGGCAGCTATGAGACAAGACATTGGTATAGAGGCATATCATGGCAGGCTATGCAGGCAGCTATGAGACAAGACATTGGTATAGAGGCATATCATGGCAGGCATTGCAGGCAGCTATGAGACAAGACATTGGTATAGAGGCATATCATGGCAGGCATTGCAGGCAGCTATGAGACAAGACATTGGTATAGAGGCATATCATGGTAGGCATTGCAGGCAGCAATGAGACAAGACATTGGTAAAGAGGCATATCATGGCAGGCATTGCAGGCAGCTATGAGACAAGACATTGGTATAGAGGCATGTATCCTACCTATATTTCTCTATGCAAAGAGGCAGATGTCAGACCACATGTCAGCATGAACCCTGCACTTACCTGCACTTACCTGCTGGTGTTGTTGCCTGTGGGGGGGGAGAGGGGCTGGGAGAAAGACATGGGTTAGCAAACACTTGCATGGAGACAGCTGCCCAGGCACAGGAGTACACAGTTTGGCCACAGGCAGAACAGCCCTCTCTGCCCTAGCGGGGGACAGAGAGGAGAGAGGAGAAGAGAAGAGAGAAGTGGGGTGTTAGAAAAGTTTTCAAAGTCCCACTTTGTGGCTGCTGGGGGACAGAACCCCATGCCACGTGCTCAGAGAGAGAGAGAGAGAGAGAGAGAGAGAGAGAGAGAGAGAGTGAGTGAGTGAGTGGAGGGCTGGGGCTGGGCTTTTGTGGGAAAGAGGCTGGGTGGGGCTGGGTGCTGATAGGGTAACTATTTGGTCCGGTTCCAGAGTTAGGCCACAACTGTTCCGTCCTAACTCAGGCACAACTCGGGCCCAGGGTGTTAGAACTTTTCAGGAGAGGGCTGGTGTGGGTAAGGTAAAATGGCTCCTATGGTTCTCCTCACATTTGGGTCCACCCTTTTTGTTGACCCAAATTTTGGGCCTGAGTTGGGCTCGAGGGGGCGTGTCAGGGGCTCTCCAGCGTCTGGAACCGGACCAAAATTCGTAACCGCCCCCGTCACACCCCCGACACGCCCACTTTTAGGCTGCAATTGTGCCTGAATTGTGCAGTTGTGCCTGAATTGTGCCGGAACCCAGTTCAGTCACAATTGCAGCCCAACTCAGGCACAATTCAGGCACAACTCGGGCCTAAAGCACTTGGGCTGCAATTGTGCCTGAATTGTACCGCAGTTGCCTTGGGCTGGACCGGGCTGTAAAAGACATTTCGTTAAGAATTATACAGAAAAAGAAGAGTTATATATTTTTCGTGGAGTTTCTGAAGAAAAAGAGGATTGTCTTTCGGGGGAGGAATTTAGAAGACGTGATTGATCCTGTGGAAAAAATTGTAAAGTGGATACAATCCAGAAAACAAGGGACTTTCAGGAAAGATTTAAGGATGAAGAAGAGAAAGAAGAAGAAGAAGAGAAAGAAGAGGAAGAAGGAGGAAGGGGAGGGATGGAAGGGGTAATAGCAAACTGTTAAAATTAAAAAGGGATTATAATTCATTTGTTAATTTGCTGCAACTGATAACCATTAGCCAACAAGGAATCCGTGACGATGCGCCTTTCTGCAGCTAATGATGGTTCATCACAAACCCGTAATGCCCTGAAAATTAAAGAATTTATTAAGGAGTTCTTTTGCAGTGGGTGGTGATTGGACGTTTTATGCAGGTATCTTCCCGTGTGTGTAGGTTTCCGGTACACAGTATGTCCGAAGCTTGTTGGCTAATGGTTATCAGTTGCAGCAAATTAACAAATGCTGGGAGAGACAAGTTAAAAAGAAAAACTATATCCCTAAGCCGGGAGAGAATAATGAAAAAGAAGAGGAAGCTGACAACGAGAAACGTTGGTTATCTTTGCCTTTCCTACAAGGAACCATGGACAAAATAGTGAGAGTGATGAGAAAATATGGGATCAGGACTTTATTTGCTCCTACAACTAAGATATACTTAGTTCAAATACTAAGAAATCCCAAAGATCAAAGACCTATGTTAATGAACCCAGGAGTCTATGAAATAAAATGCGGTTGTGGTCGTGCTTACATTGGAAATACAATGAGACCTATTAAAGTAAGAGTACAAGAACACCAAAGAGCGGTAAAATTGTAACAAGGAGAAAAATCTGCTGTGGCAGCGCACGCCCTGGAATCTGGCCACCAAATTGCTTTTGATCAGGTCCGTTCGTTGTTTTCGGAAGCCAGTCTAAAACGAAGACTGAATCTGGAGGCTATTTCAATCTCCCAAAGGAAACCTGCAAGTCTTCTGAATAGACAGCAAGAGCTGTCATTTGCCAATAAAATCTGGCTACCTATCCTGAAAAGAGCATATTTGCAGCCTAGGAGGAATAGAGCAGAGGTTGATGATTCCGTTGTCAGTTAACGGTTGCCATGGCTTTTACTGGTATATGCTAGCAAGAGCTCCATGTTCTCAGTGTCATCCAGCAGTGTTATGCTGAACTACCTTGACAAGGTCCCTCGTGTGGGATGAAACGTTGGTAGGAGAAATAAAGATTTCTCAAATAATAAACATGGCTAGAAAACCCATAATGCCTGCTTCGTTAAAAAAAGATAATAATTCCTCATATTCCTTTCCTGAGCTCCATGGCATCCGAAACCTCTGCTTCTGAGTTCAATCAGAGGGGGGTTTCGGGGTTCAGACCAGCCGCATACCGCCAGATGTACCAAAAACTACCACTGGAGGTATGCGTACCACCAGTTGAGAACCCCTGGTTTATAGCACAGTATACACTTCCTTCCTCCCTCTTGTCCTCTTTCTCCCCATCTTTTTTCTTTGCTATAAAATGATTGTCTGGAAGGGACGTAAGATTAATTAAAATGCACAATATTCATCAGAAGGTCAAAAATTGTACATAAACGGCTAAAACTGTGACCTTTCAGTAAGGTCAGGAGCCTGGCACCTGCTCCCATCATTTGCTAAATGCAGGCCATAATTCATAAGCATTAATCAAATGCTTAAGAGTGAAATCCCTACCTATGTCTTCTTGGAAGGTGTGTCTTGGAAGGGTATTCCACAAAAGTGGTGCCATCACAGAAATGTTTTGCTGCATCTTGTAGCCATTTTGGCTGGAGTTTTACCCAGAAAGGCATCTCCAGATGATCTTAGGATACGTTTAAATGGGAATAATGTGTTCCGTGTACCCACTGAAGAGGTGCTCAGAGTTGCCAGTGCTGACTACCCCATGGGGGAAAAGGAAGAGAGGTTTGGATACATTCTCTGCAACCACCTGTTCAGCGCATGCATACATGGACTGACTCTATCCATCACAGTTCACGGCATATGATGTTGGATGTGTTGCTCTTTGCCTTATGAAACACCTTTTTCTGTATGCAGTACTTAATCTGGTGGTTGATCCCAATACAGAAGATTACTTTTGTGTGTAGGTTGCTCCCATTTAATAAGACTGTCAAATATGCCCAGTTTCTTTGGAAAAAATGTGACTCTCCTTTGAAAGCATGGTACTGTGTTTTTTTTTTTATCGTGCTTCAAATACAGACAACAAATTGCTACGAATGTTTTATTGTGAATGAGAAAGATTTTTCATAGTTTACCAAAGTAAGCAGGAAAAGTGTTGCTTTTATCATAATTATGAGAGGATTGCTTTGGGTTTTTTGCTGCTTCAGCAGTAGTACGTTTCTAGGCCATAAACGGGTTTTAACTGGAGTAGGTGGATGTTGATTTTGTTATATGGCATGTACATGCTGATAGCTGAAGACTGAACATGGGGAAAATATCGAAAGCAGCTAACTAAACTAAACCTAGTATTAGAAGTGTTAACATTAAATTGGTAGGACTTAGACCGTTCTGCATCAGTTTCCAGATTCCCGGTGCAGCAATTTTGACAGTGTGAAATGCGCAAACACGTTACAGTCCTATTCATATGTTTTGTTCAATGTCTGTACAGTGTACACTTTATTGATCTGTATGTGAACATAGCTATTCACACATTACATTTAACGAGCATTTAGCAGTACATGTGATCTGTATCCTCTACATATTTGAGGGGACCAGACCCAATGTTGACATTTAAGATGTTGACATTAAGATGTTTTGAATAGAAATATTAGACAAGATGAAAGAATATATGGTGTGAAGATTAAGAAAGAAACATTCAAGTTAAGAGCCTTTGCAGACGACTTGGTACTAATGCTGGAAAATCCGTTAAAAGATATAGAGTTGTTGATGAGTAAATTAAAAGAATTTGGATCTCTTGCAGGATTTAAAGTTAATAAACAGAAGACAAAAATAGTGACTAAAAATATGAAGATTCAAGATCAACTGAAACTGATGAATAAAACAGGATTTAAGGTGGAAAAAAAAGTTAAATATCTTGGAATTGTATTGACGAGTATGAATTGTACATTATTTCAAAATAATTATGTTAAAGTATGGAATGAAATTAAGAAAGATCTGTTACGATGGGAAAGATTGAAATTGTCCTTACTAGGAAGGATATCGGTGATTAAGATGAATGTATTGCCAAAAATGATGTTCTTATTTCAAACGATACCAGTGATTATATCTGATGCACCATTTAAAGAATGGCAGAAAGACATTTCTAAATTTATTTGGCAAGGGAAAAAACCAAGGGTGAAATATAAGATTCTTCAAGATGCAAAAGAGAGAGGAGGATTAGGACTACCAGATCTGAAAGTATATTATGCAGCATGTTGTTTTGTGTGGTTGAAACAGTGGGTGTATTTACAAAATAGAAGATTATTGGAGTTAGAAGGCTCTGACTTGAGATTTGGTTGGCATGGGTATTTGTGGTATGATAAAGTGAAAGCAAATTTAGAATTTAAAAATCATTATGTTAGACATGCATTATGGAGAATTTGGAATAGATATAAAATGAGATTTTATGAGAAAGTACCATTATGGGTTGCACCATATGAAGGACACTTTGGTGGAAGTAGCGTGCCAAAAGAGAAAGGACTACTGTACAGAAATTTATTAATTTTTTCACAAGGAGACTGTATAATGAAGTCAAGAGAAAAACTAATGGAAGAAGACTTTAATTGTCAATGGTTTGTATATGCTCAAATTTTGGAGAGATTTAAAGTGGACAAGAAGGCATATGGATTTGTAGAAGAAGAATCAATATTGCAGGCACAATTAAAATCTGAAGACCAGATAATTTCAAAAATGTATAAATTGCTTTTGAAGTTTGAAACAGAAGAAGAACAGGTTAAAGAATGTACGATTCATTGGGCGAAAAATTTAGGTCATGTTATTTTAATGGACCAATGGGAACAACTATGGTTAAAACAGTTGAAATTTACGTTAAATGTTAATATTAAAGAAAATATGTATAAAATGATATATAGATGGTATATAACCCCAAGCAAATTAGCAAAAATGTATGAGAAGGTGACGAATAGATGTTGGAAATGTAAAATGCAAGAAGGAACTTTTTACCATATGTGGTGGACATGCCCTCAAGCAAAGAAGTATTGGACTCAGATTCACAAACAGATTGAGTTGATTTTAAAGATTAAGATCCAAATGAAACCGGAAACATTTTTGTTGGGTATGTGGGAGGATCATGTAGGCGAAAAATTTCAAACTTTGTTTTTATATATGATAGCTGCGGCAAGAATTTTATATGCACAATATTGGAAGAATTCGGAGATACCTTCGCTGGAAGATTGGTGGCTGAAAGTTTTGGACTATGCTGAAATGGATAAACTTACAATTTTAATTAAGGAAAAGTCAGTTAACTTTTTCGTGAATAATTGGAAACCATTTATTGACTTTTTAAGAGAGAGAGAGAGGAATGATGTGATGATATGCGGATTTAATGAATAGAATGTGGGTGTTGTTTTGGCTTAGTTGGAAATTGTATGTAGAAAATAGTGAATAGTATGCTAGTAGGATGTATTGCTTCGCACTTGCTATAACTTTATGAAATATGTGTTGTTTTTATGTTTTAATATATCAATAAAATATAAATATTAAAAAAAAGATGTCATACAAGACATTTCTATGACATTTGACTGAATGCAAGAATATGTACACAGCTGTATGTACAGACAAATCTGGATCATGATTATTCATCACCTGAAAAAGCAAACATTTATAGCACTTTCTGTTTTCCAGTGAAATATTTGATTTTGCTTTATACTGCTCAATCTGTAAACTTCCACCAGTGGAGTGAGTGTGTGCTCCGCAGGCGCCGGGTGTCATAAACGCACTGTAAAGCGTGTTCCCGACACCTGGAGAGTAAGGGCCACTGGCGCGCAGGCCAGGCCAGCAGCCCTTACTCCGCCTCCCAGATGACCCTGCAGCCACCGGTGCAGGTAAGAGATGCACTGGTCGGTGTAGGGGCGGGGGGAGGGTGGGCTGGGTGGCAAGGAAGGGTGGTCATTGGGAGAGCGGTCGTGAACCGGGCTGGGAGGGGCGGGGTTATTGGCGGCGAGCTTCACTGATATTCTGCGCCCGTTCCTGGCCTTGGCGTCCCTTACCCCGCTGCCCCGGATGTATGTCGGCTTGAGTATATTGGGGTATGGCAGTCCTACACCAGGGAAAGGGAATGAATGTCCCCTTCTCCCGAGGAGTCCCCAGGCCATGCCAGAGCGGCCTGGGAAGGGCACAGGATACTGCGAGTATCTTTACACAAAATTGGGCTGCCCATTTCTGTGTGCAGGAAAAACAAAAAGCAACTGTCCCTTCTGATATCCTGAAACTAATCTTCCTCTTTCTTAAATTCTTTAAGGTAAAGTCATGACAGTAAAATGGTATTACATTGGTGTGTGTGTGTGTGTGTGTGTGTGTGTGTGTGTGTGTGTGTGTGTGTGTGTGTGTGTGTGTGTGTAGGTCTGCCAAAAGAGAGTAGAAGAAGGGCCAGACTACATGTTACCATGGAGATTTCATTGGGATGATGATGAAGGGGGTGGAGGGGGGTTCACTCTTTTCCCTGCACCACTTTCCTGATGAAAACCATATGTTTTTCTACTGGGGCGAATAGTAGCTGGGCTGTGTGTGTGAGTTTCATTGGGCAAATGGAATGGAGGGGGAACTGGTTATATCCCCCTCTCTCCATGCTGAAATCTTGCTCTGGATTCCACCCCTCCCCATGGCTGTTATTTGCAAAGAAAGAGACAGAGATGCTTTCACATGTCTGCCATAATAACATGTATCGTAGTCCCGCCCTTACCCCCTGAATGGCTTCGCTTCAGGCAACTTCCCTCCTACACTGCTCTCTTGGTGGCTCTGCTTTCCAATTCCATAGACAAAACTGAAGAACACTGGAAAAGAAATACCAGATTTATTTCTGCAAATATTGGAAAGGAGTGCTGTAATCAATTGATTGGTCCAGTTAATTGATCTGTTTATGAATCATGGATTAAAATGGGGATTACAATGGGTTTTTAGGGGAAGCCATTTCCTGAGTAAAGGCTTTGTTTTGTAGGCCCTGATATATACAATCTAAGTCCTCATTACTCAGTCAGTGAGTTTAAGATCAAGATTCCCTGAGCAATTAGTCTGTGTAATTTAATCAAGGAAAATGATCATCCTTAATTAGTCTCAAAAATATTCACTCTGTATTGTGATATAAAAATGGAGATATCGTATGACTAGCCAAATTCTTTACCTGGTTGACATGGCTAGATCGAAATAAAATGGCTGTCTGGTTCTGGACTTACCTGGTCCCTGCCGTGCCAATTCTTCTTGCGAGCTGGTGGCTGCTGGCGAGCTGTCTGGCGTTGGAACAGGGCCAGGCGGGGCAGGAGCCACAGTGCACAGTGGCGGCACACCCAGCAAGGCCTGAACCACCTGCCCGAGATGCAGCAGCCAGACCTGGGGGAGGGGTGGCAGCTCCAGGAGCTGGCCAGGAGCTGCAATGCCGGCAGCTGACGGGAGTCCAAACCAGCGACCCTGCCAAAGGACTTGGAGATATGAGGGAAGGGAGGTCGGGAGGAGAAGGTGGGACGTTGGGAGGAGAGGGGGGAGTGGGTTATCCCACCACCACCACCTCGGCCAGAGTAGGCTCACAGGTCAACCCCCTGGTGGGGGTGGGGAACAGGAAGGGGAGGGGCCCTGCCCATTAGCCCCAGCAAGCCCTCTTAAGCTGCCTTGGGCCAATGATGAGATTCCAGTCGCTAAGGTCCTGAGGGCTGGACAGGAGGGTTGGTGCTGCTCTCCTTTCTCGTATCCCCAGCCCAGGGAAGGAAGCAGATGGCTCAGTGGCAGAGGCTCTCGGTGTGGTGAACCTCCTCCCTGCTAGTGACTCTGAGGCCATTGAATGCTTGCTGAACTCCTGGCAGAGGCTGTTGGGACCCTTGCCCCGACCATCTGAGGAGCATCTGCCCCGACCATCTGAGGGGAGTGCCCCCCGACACCCCGAAAGGAAAAGAAGGGGCTCCAAGGCCCAGCAGCCCAGGGGAACCTCACAATAGCATAGATTACATAGGAGCTACGCAAGATATCTGATTGCCACAATTTTTGTTTTTAATTAATAGTATCCCTCTCAGTACAGTTTTGCACTTCTGACAGCATCAGAAAACAGAAAATTATAGATCTGTGCAATTTGCATTCCAGGCCATATAATGCAAATCAGCTGCAGCATGGGACACAGTTTTGTATATTTCATGGTTAAGGGAATGACACTATCTCTCTCATTTAGTTCTGACTCTCTGAGGAATTGTTTGCAGGGTGTTTTTTTTTTTTTTAAATTCTAGTCCTCTAGCCAAGATAGAAACATGCAATAAACTGCTGATCTGTCATGTCCGTGATATATAAATGGAGCCTAAAACATTCTCACACATTTACTAATCTGCTATTCATCATAGGCACAGCTCAAGAAGATAAGGGTTACTAAGACAGACACGTTGTCAACAACTGAAGATATAAATATCTAACAGATTCCATGTACCAGTTTGTTTGCCTGACAGCCTCATAAAATATCTCCTGGTTAAAAAAATGTTCTTTGCATTGCAACAGGAACCGTTCTGCTTATTGTGAACAAATATTGCTGTGATTTATCCAGTAGGACTGGCGCCTTGGCATATTGCTTTGTTTTGCTAGTAAATCAAAGCTGACCATATTGGAATACTGATTTGCTGCGTGTACCTCAACAAGCTGGGTTTGCTGGAGGATGTCATATTAAGGTAGACAAACACACTGCCAGCTTATAAGCAATGCATTTCTTTGTGGTCTACAATTCCATATTCTTAGAAATATCTTTCTGCTTTCCAGAAAGCAGCATGGTGCATGTTTCCATTTCTTCTTCAGATCTTAAAGAGTCCATTCAGGCTGAGAGCCCATATGAAATCATCTCTAGAGCGTTTGACTTGGGTCAAGAAGACCTGGATTCCTGCTCACCCATGAAGACCTGGGTTCACAAATCCCTGCTCACCCATGAAGCCTTGGGCAAAGCCCCATTGTTCAGTCCAGCCTAAAATGGGATAACCCATGTATGCTCTCCTGAGCTCCTTTAAGATAAAACCTACATTTATGTATATATTATGATTTGCTAGTTAAACCAAGATTGTGTTATAAGCAATGACACTTATATTGGGAGGTTCCTAGGACATAAGCATCGAAGGCTTTTAATCTCTGTGCATGAATCCAGAGGCATATGAGTCAGTTAGAAAGCTGCTGTACTTCACAATAGACTCATAATTCTCTGGATTCATGCATGGAGATGAAATGTCCTAGACTATCAATTATCTACTGACGGGGTATATCTTTCATGAATGCTGTGTAACATATTTGCTTGTAAGCCATGGATGAGTATTACTGATGGACTGTGAACATTTAGTAAGGCAATAACAACAGTTGTTGTTGTTCAGTCGTTAAGTCATGTCCGACCCTTCATGATCCCATGAACCATATCCCGCCAGGCCTTCCTGTCCTCCATTATCTTCCTGAGTTCGCTCATTTTCATGTTCGTTGCATCGGTGACGCTGTCTAACCATCTCATCCTTTGCCTTCCCCTTCTCCTTTTGCCTTCAATCTTTCCCAGCATCAGAGTCTTCTCCAGAGAGTCCTCTCTTCGCATTAGGTGGCCAAAATATTTGAGCTTCAGCCTCAGTACCTGTCCTTCCAGGGAACAGTCAGGGTTGATTTCATTTAGGATTGAGTACTGAAATGCAAAAGAAATTAAGAAGGCAACATTCTGAAGGAAAAGGCGGCTTGAAAACTCATGCGATCCAGCACAGGTTTAGAGTATCTATAGCTTGGTTGCACGAAGTCTTGTCTTGTGAATAGATAGCAGTTGGATTTGTTTAATTTTAATCCATTTATTTAAAAAAATCAATGCTATAAATCTCTTCAGACCAAATAACTCTTAAGCTTTTTAGATGCAGGACAGTCAAATCAATAATTCAACCTTTGCCTGAGTATTTTGGGCTACTTTATGGATCAGAAAGCTACTGTTTGAAAGATTTATGCAATACCCCCCCCTATAGTGCATAGATGAAACATTTTTTTTTAATGTGAGGTCAATCTCATTGGCCAGGATCAGGTAACACACATACAAGAGACAGTAATGTAACAATCCTATTTGGATGCTGCGTAGATGGTGCACAGACTCAGTGTGACATCAGCCATATCCTAAACCCACCCTGGCAATGCCATGCTGATGGCGCACTGACATTGGTGCAACAAGGGCCAAATGCCAAGCTTGTCCAGGCAAATCAACACTGGTGAAGCCCTTCCCAGTAACAGCCCCAGCATCCATGGAATCACCCACACAGCCCATTATCCACAGAGTGGCGACACAGAGCATCATAAGTGTGCATCATCTGTGTGTCGCTGGTGTGATGTCCAAGGAGCCAATCACCACATCCATTCAGCCCCAACTCTGACAGCCAGAGAAGCGCTGCCAGGGTAAACTGATCAGGGGATGAGGGCAGATGCAGGCTTTATAAACGGTGAGCCTGATCTCATGTTTCTTGTGCTGTCAAACGAGACCACAATGCTCTCATTTGGTGCTTGTTTGATGCTAGGCTCCTAGCTCTGGTACAAAGTATCATTTTGACCCTCCCTTGCTTATGCACACCAACTCAGCCCTTCTTTGAATCAGACATTTTGTTAAAATTGGCCGCCGTATCCTATCCATGTCTCGGGCTGCCCCGGGGCAGCCCGGGTGCACCTTGAGGGAAGGGGATGATCATCCCCTTCCTCAAGTATAAGCGGCCTGAGGCCCAATGGGCCTACTTGAATGTATGCCAGCTCTGGAGCTTGTGTACATTTGAGCCCTCCGTGTCAGGGCAAACTGGGCCAGGAGAGGGCTTTGAATATTAGCGGATCTTGCCGCTGATATCCCCGCCCTCTCCCCACCCGGTTCAGCCAATGACTGCCCTCCCTCGCCGCCCAGTCCGCCCTCCCTCCGCCCCTGTATTGGCCCATGCAGGGCTTACCTGGTCTGGTGGGCGCAGGGATGGTCCTCCGGCGGAACAAGGGCTGCCGGCCTTTGCCCCAGCAGCCCTTACTCCACCGCTCTGTGTTTACCCAGGATTGCGCTGTAAATACACACACACACACACACACACACACACACACACACACACACACACACCTTCATATTGAAAACCGATATGTCAGGGAGAAGACTAGGCTAGAATCTTTCTCCCTGATATCTAGTTTTCTCTGGAGGGAATCTGTTGTATGGAGGAATGTTCAGTTATGTGACACCCTTAGCAGCTGAAGACTTGGTGGTACAGCCCAAAGAGAGATTTACACATGAAGATGGCTAAACATTCGAAGCAAAGCATTTTCTTTTTAAAAATCTATAAAATGAGTTGAAACTCCCTATTAGATTCCTGACAACTGTCACAATTTTATTACAGACAGACAGTGACAGTTCCACTCAAACTGGGATGCAAATCACTCTGGTATATATTAGTCTAGCAAATGTCTGCAGAAACCTATTTGAGGTAGTCGTTTTATGAGTTTAAGAAATACTGGTTTTTTTTTAACAAGCAGAATCTCTTTCAGGGAAAAGGAAGATGGCAACACAGGGAACTTCAGAAACCAGATGGAAGCGTTTTATGATAGCTCCCACCTTAGAGACCTGTCCTCTTTTGATAGAGGAAGTGGAGTCTTTGAGTGAGAAGGCACAGGCTAGTGAGTTGACTACAGGTTCATGGCAAGTACAGAGATGACATTCTTCCTACTTACCGAAAAGTGGGCTTCTGTAGAACTTGAATGTCTTTCAGCATGTGCTGTTTGAAGTGCCAGTCCTGTATCCACAGTGGAGTGATAGGGTCAGAAAAGGGCAAGCAATTCAGCTGATAGGGCTGGGCAGTGGGCAGGAAAGGAATTACTCTGGAAACAACTTCTCCAAGTTCATACAACATGATAGGAAGCTGCAAAGAGTCAACGGTGGCAAGAGAAGATCACAATTTTTCTGAATATAACAGTGTTGGAACAAGACAAGTTTGTCCACTGCCATGTTGTTGCTTTGTCTTCATTTTTCTCTATTTACTCTTCTAATTTTATCCTGCATTCCTCTCTAGGTGGCAAAGTGTTTTTCCCCCCTCCCAAGTGTTAGTGTAATAAGCCTGGCATGAGAGTAAGTGTAGGCTGGGGGAACATGCTGGTTTTCCTATAGCAACCACAAATCGGGCTGAAGCTGTGACAGTGGCAGACAGAAACAAAAATAGAGATGGCAGGCAGGGCTCCTAGATTGATCCAGGTTACAGCGGAACTCACTGCAGTGGAGGGGGGGAGGGAAGGGGGATGAGGCTAATATGAGGTCTGAACCTTTTATAAGAATAATTCAGCTATTCAGAATGCGACTTGGATGCCGCTGCTGTAGCAGAATTTAAAGCATGGGCATCAACCGTTTGAGTTTGTCCCTCTTCCTCTTCTTACAATGATTAAAGGCATAGGCACCCTGTCCCTTATTGAATCTGGGCACCCTACCCTGGCCAGCAGCTCATGGGCCCTGGGCCAGTTCCCCAAATGATCAACTCCTGGTGCTACCCCATATCTGTTGATAAGGGCAATTACAGTTGCCTCCCTAAGTGAGAGTGAGCTCTGTATACTGAAAGAGGTAGTTATGTACTGAAAATAAACATTTTGTTGGATCTAGGTCATTTTTCCTGTGGTTGGCCAGGCTCTAACTTACTGTTTTTAGGCGAAGTTATCAGGCAGGTGATTGCTACTCAGCTTCAGGTATGACTCCAACCCCCTTCCCTCAACAGGTATTGATAGCAGCAACTACTTGAATGGTGGATAGGTGCCTTACCAATACTGTAGATACCTACACATCATTCAGTTCTGCACACATCTCAGTGTTTTCTTTCTGTATTTCTCTTAGGCCAATGAATCTGCACTTGTGTCCAAAGGGGAAGAACATTCAGAAATACAGGCATGTTTATACAAATGGATTCTCCTCTTGCACAATTTATACAATGGTTGTAGTTGGAGTAGGCGCTGAAATGTATTCACTTGTCTAGAGTGTCTAAAAGGAATGATCAAACTTGGTTATTTTATACGCTGGGTTCATAGAGCTAGATTATCACAGAGTTGTCCAAGATTTATATCTGCCAATTTAAAATAAATAAATAAATTTCATGCACACTTAAATGCTCACATGGACACATCCTTAAAATAACTCCCCTTACACATTGGGCTTTCTTTGTGTGATGATTGCGTGATAAATGCAAAACGAAGATTCTTAGCAAAAAATCTTTAAACAATGAGCAATTTAATAAGTTACGGCTTTGCCTTCTTTGGGGGAAGAAGTACACAAGCTCCTCCATGCTTCAGAGGTACAGAGGGAGGAAGAGGACAGTTTTACATATGTTCAAGGGCACAAGGTGAAGATTATGGTACACCTGCAATAGAACTATTCAAATATAGCAATGCTAAACCTATTATTTCCCCCTTTGGATCAGGATTTTGTTATATGCTTTGTTGTACAGTCATTATGGGCTATTATTGTGTGTTTCAACCCATTTACAAAAGTAGCCACTGGTGAAGACTTAAAAGGGATAAGGTTTCCTTAGCCTGATGATAGTGTTACGTGCTCCATGCTTTTTATACAGGGGGCCTCTGCTACCCACGGATTCACTTATCCACAGATCATGGGCCCCCCTGCCCCCCGCATGTGCCCCCCGGCTCTTACTTTCATGGTGAAATCCACCATAAACTTCCAGTGCCGGAGCAAGTGCTCCAGCGCCGGAAGGCATCGCAAACGTGGCGTAAGGCACGTTTTCGCCAACTCGGGAGTAAGGAAGGCCAGCTTCTCTCACTCCGTCGCCGGACTGAGGATGCGGCCACCGGAGGCAGGTAAGTCTCCCACCGGCAGCCGCATGGGCGCTCTGGCCAGCGAGAGAGTGGGGCCATTGGCTGAGCTGGCCCAGAAGGGGGGCGGGGATGGCGTTGGCCATATCCCCACCCCGGCTGGGCCGGCTCGGCCTTTACACGGCCTCCTCTGATGGCGGAAATCCGAGAAGGCCCATAGGGCCGGCCCTGGTTTACACCCGGAGAAGGGGACAAATGTCCCCTTCCCCGAGTAGACCTCCGGATTGCCGCATGGCGGTCCTGATAGCCAAATCCTGTGTAAGGACGCAGCGGCGGATCCTTACGCAGGATTTGGCAGTTAGTGAAGCAAGGCTCATTTCTTCCTTACACAAATGCAATAAGCACTTCCTGTTAACCTTGCAGGTGCTACTCTCTAGCACTTAGTCTTGCTGTACTTGCCTGCAATAAGCAGCTGTAGGCTGCTTATCACATTTGTGTAAGGAAGAAAGAAGAAATGAACCTTGCTTCACTAAAAGTAAGAGCCTGGGGTGGGTTGCCCTCAGAAAACCGTGAAGGGGGCATTTGCCTCTATCTTGCAGTTTTCACATATCCACGGGGTGGATGGACTGGAACATGTTCCCCGCAAATACGGGGACCCTACTGTATTTTTTATTATTATACTGGAGTCTCAGTGCTTAATCTTTTAGTTATGTTGGGTTAACAGAAAACAGAAATATTTACAAAAGTAAACAGTTTAATTTTTGAATTTTATTTTAATCAAACTATTTTAACATATATGTTTCAATAGAAACCCCAAACCTGATGTTACTAGTTCTAACTAGTGAAAACTAGAAGCTCCAGACAGTGTTGGAGGTTTCTAAAGCTTCCTAGTTAAAACTAGAAAGTGCTGTGCCTGGCGGGAAAAACTAGTTCCAATTGGGAAAAACCAATTTTTACTACCTTGAAAATGTCTGGAGCTTCTTCCTAGGTGGAGCTAGCGGCCCTGAGGTTCTGCCTAGACTATTGGTTCTCAAACTGGTGGGTCGCGACCCACCAAAAGAACCAGATGCTGTCTCCTGCCACTTTAGGGAGTGGGGATCGCCACCGCAGGAAGGAAAAAATGAAATTTTTGGAATTACCAGGGGTCTTGACAGCCTCCGAAGGGTGCGGGGAGGCCTGCGGATGTACAGGGAGTGGAATGGGGGTGGGCAGAATGGGGAGAAGATGGGAGCAGGGAAGAGGGTGGATCGGCACAGGAGGGGGGTGGGTTCAGTGGCAGCAGGGCCCGCAGAATCCTAACCTCCTTCCCAGGCCTGATCCATCTTCACGGGTCAATGTGGACTTGTGCCAGCTATAGAGCCGGCACAGGTCTCACTTGACCCAGGGCGGTTGCTGGAGCTTACCAGCAACAAATGTTCCCTTACCCTGCAGAGGTCTCAACATGCCAAAACTCCACTGTGGGGTACAGTGGACTCTGCGTTGGCGCCGCTGCATCATCACACAGGAGTTAGGTAGGATTGGGCTAAACTAAACGTAAGATACAAGCCTATTTATTTTTATCTTATAAAAGTATTGGATTTTTGGATGCAAAGTCATTGGATTGTTGTGCTGTTTCCGCCTTATTTTCTCTGCTTTTTTTAAAAAGCTTTCGTTTGAAAATTTCTCTGCTTTGTTTAGAGAGGTTGATATTGTGTCCATATTAAGTAGCGTATGTACTGTTTTGGAGTTGTTTAGGAAAAGAGGTCAGCTCTGACCTTTTTATGTCTTCTGGTTATTTTAGGAACGGTACATAGATTTGTCTCCAAACATTTTAATATGATTGGTCATGGCTGCTGTATCATGGTAAAGAGCTATTATGTAAAAAAGAAAAAAAGGCATTCATGCGAATGCTAGTTGTGAATGGTACTATTAAAAAAAGGAAAGATTGAATGTCTTCGTTCAAATGGAATTTGCAATATCTGAAGTGTGTGAAGCATTTTCAAATTGGGGGGGGGAGAGAGAGAGAGAGAGAGAGAGAGAGAGAGAGAGAGAGAGAGAGAGAGAGAGAGAGAGAGTGCATTCATTCTGTTTAATTTGGAGCGCAAGCAAAAATAATTCTTCATGCATCTGACTGATTGCTATATGTGTATATGTATATGGTTTCCTTTCAAAATAAGGGACCTGCATGTATGAATAGAATAGTTCCACTCAACATAGCATATAGCTCAGAGCACTTTTTCTTCTTTTTTTTAGTGACCTGGAAAGCAAAAAAAAAAAAAAAAAAAGAGGGCTTTGCTACCAAAAGAAAGGAAGAAAAAAGCTTTGCTGAAATGTTGGTAGGCAAATAGTACCTTCATTACCAACATAAATTCAAAACCTATCCATTTCCTTGGAGAAAGCTATTACCAAGAAAATGGGAGCATGAAACACTATCACACCATCATTTCATTTGGGAAATGAGGAGGCAACAGCATAATGAATTTGAAACCCAGCAGTTCGTTCTCTCTCTCTCTCTCTCTCTCTCTCTCTCTCTCTCTCTCTCTCTCTCTCTCTCTCTCTCTCTCTCTCTCTCTCTCAGTGGATTGGCTAAACAGTGATAAATTAAATGTGAAAAAATCGTATTGAAGACAATGTTCTAGAGGTGACTCTTAGAACAAATTCCTTATCACACAGGTAGGCGTGTTATTATATTAGACAAGCTTTCCATCACCATGTGGTTAATTGCATATTACATTTGCAAAATGGCAGTGGAAATAAATGCTCACATCATCATCATCATCATCATCATATGGTCATTATAACAAAACAAAGCTGGACTGAAGTATTCTCAACCACAGGGTATATTGTGATATGTAGAATGTTGGAGTAGAGCTCTGGGTTCAAATCCCCCACCATTCAGTTGTGAGACTCACTTAGGCCAGTCCAGTAGCGCAGCCAGAGGGGGGTTTGGCGTGGTAAGTGCTGCACGGCATTACATAGAGGTGCAAAGTGGCTCCTTCCATTCACTGTTGGAGCCAGTCTGGCAATGAAGGCAACGCTTCCTTCGCTTGTAGACTGGCTCTTCCCTCGCTGGCTCTGTGCTGGTGAGAGAGTGGGTGAACAGACTACTCACCTGTTCGCCGCTCGCCACCACCATTACAACTAAAGAAACATACCCGGCGCCTGCATCTTGACTCACGAAACCTCACGAGATCCAAGATGTTGCCGCCCAAATCTTGGATCTCGCGAGTTTACGTGAGTCAAGATGCTGGTGCCCAGGTAAGTTCTTCAAATTTCAAAATGGAGGTTTTTCCGGTTTTTCCGGGACAAATGGTAAGTCTATCTCTCTAGCATTCCTAATCCTAACTCTGTGAAGTTAACTCATTCAGATGGTGAACAGCCTGTCAAAGCTGCACTGTCTTTGCCTGGGGCTTCAGTCACGTTATGCCTATTAGGACAAAATTGCCACTTACTGTGCAGACAAAATCACTTGTATTCTATTCAGCTTGATTGGGGAGGCTTTGGGTTTGAATTCATTCAAACTCAGGGTTTCAGGTCTCAGTCTTGCTCTGGTCACTTGCCTCTGTTTCAGTTGGTGGAACATGTTCTTGGCTGCATGAAGACAGCCTGCTCTTAATTAAGGAGGACTTCTGCTTAGCAGGACCAATAGCCAGTGATGTGGAAAACTGTCCGGCTCCAAGCCTCGAGTCAAATCTCAAGTCTTTGCCCAAAATTCTTGAGTCTAAGTCTTGACTCTCATTTCAAATCTCTAGCCAATTTAAAAAAAAATCTTGTTTGTTCCTTTGCGCGCCCAAACACTGAGTTTTACAAAGCGAAACCAATGCTCCAGGAGGCACTTCCTGGTTGTGTGACTCCTTCCCTTCCTTTCCCAGACTTGCACTAGAATGCATTGTGCAATGCATTCTGGGGCGACCTTAGGGGAAGGGAGGGGGGAATCATGCAACCAGGAATGCCTCCTGGAGCATGATTTCGCTTTGTAAAAGCAGGAAAACGCAGTGGTTTGGCATGCAAAGGTACCCAAAGGTAAAAACAAGATATCCCCCCCTTTTAAACTTCCTATGCCCCCTTGTGACTCGAATTGCAACTCGGCCGTAAGAGGGCCAAGTTGCAAGTTGAGTCGGGTCAGTTGCTTGCGACTGCAAAGTCGAGTCCGAGTCGAGTCAGTGCTGCGAGTCCCCATCACTGCCGATAGCCAATGATACCCTTTCCTCCATACATTTGTATAATCCCCTTTAAGGACATCTAGCTTGACGGCCACCACCATGTTCAGTGGCAGTGAGTTCCCTGGATTAATTATGTGTTGTATGGACAGGGATAATGTTCTGATTCGATACAATGATTCGATACATTTTACGTACTCCCCAGCAGGCTATGGGGTCTCCTTCGACCTATGCCAGCTATATAGCTGGCACAAGTCTGAGGAGAACCAGGGGGCAGGGTGGGCAGAAAAATAGGGGATAAGATCTGGTGTGCATGACTGCCCCTGGATTCATCCCCTTCCTCCCTGATACACTGCCTTGGTTCCTCCCTCCAAATACTCTGTTGATGGCCCACCCTCTCCATACCTTCCTGCTGATGGCCCACCCCCACCGCCAACCTACCAGCACCTGTGGAGCCTACCAGGGCCACTGCAACGTGCACCATGCCTCTCGCCATTTACAGCAGTGAATAGGCAGTGTGCAATAGTGACCCATCTTTCACACCACTGTAAAGGACCTTGCGCTGCCAGAATGCTCTTTCCAATGCCCCAATAGAACTAGGGCCTCAGTCCTTGTGCCTTCAACATGTAGTTGTCCAGTTCGAGGATTGTGTGAATTATCCCTGAATTTTATGTCTCTCATGAGATATTTGTCATCACATTTTAAAGATAGCTCAATAACAAGAGTGCTATTCATTGGGAGCTTCTTGAGCATAAGCAACATTAAAACGAATGGGATCTGTGGGAGTTAGAGATGTGCAGATCTGCCCTGCCTCTGAGAAATGTCACTTGCCTTATAGAAAGTTGTTTTAATAAGTTGTTGACATCCCTTGAAAATGTTCCGGTGTTTCTCCTTGGAACTACTTCTAATTTCGCTTTTGCAAAAATTGCAGTGCTAACCCTTGTGGGAGTCATGAGACCTACCTCTCTCATCTACTTAAAGGAAGCTTACAAAACAGGCATTTCCAGTAGATTGTGCCCTTGGATAGCAGTATAATACTATGTTTAATGAATGTGTTCTTTTAAGAATTCAATCTCAAGGACTTATTCGGGCCGGCCATTGTCACAGCACTTCTGCTGGTGCTGACTGCCGTAAAACAGCCAGCACCCATTGTAAAAGGCGCTCCAGCAGCGTGCTGAGTAGTGCATTGCCGGGAACACTGGCGGGAAGGACGAAGCCTTCCCACGCACGTTGTCGGCTCTCCTGCCGCCTGCTGGAGCAGGTAAGTCAGCAGGAGAGGCGGGAGGGTGGAATGGGGACAGGGAGGGGGTGTAACAGGAGGCGAAGAAGCTGCGGGTGTGGATCCGGCAGCGATGGTGCGCACCAGATCCTATCCCCCTTTTCTGTATCCTCCCTGCCCCCTTTCTTTTCTTGGACTTGCGCTAGCGAAATCTCTAGTGCAGGTCCAAGGAGACCCATTGCAGAGCGGGAGCCTTACAGAGATGTAGGGGATTTAAATCCCCTTTTGCCTCTGAATCCTCCTGATGGGCCCCCGGCTGGATATAGTGCACCTGTTTTTGGCGCAGCTGCAGCAGCAGGGGAGGGGAAGGATAGGATTGGACTCTTAATCATTTTGCTTCATCGGCATTCAGCTTTTCACATTAAGCTTTGGAAAACTGCTATCCTCTGGTTTTCTAAAATAAACAAACTTTAAGCACTAACTCAAGCTAGCTTAGATAGGATGTCAATAGGCACAAAAATGAGTTGTGTGTACACTGGTTGACTTTGGGCAAAATGCACACATCAGCTAAATTAGCATGCCAAAGAGTGTCAGTCATACTCCCTGCAACACACTTTGATGTAAATAATCTCCTGGTGTGCCTGTGTAGCACATATGTTTCATCTACGAATAACTAAGTAGCACTCTGTTAATAGGCTAAACTTTCTAGCCTGGCCTGTATAAAATGCTGCATATCTGTACAATGAAAATAACAGCTGGCTCTCAGGAGCCCATGCCCTTTCAGGGGCCCCACCTATCCACCCAATTGGCTGCCATGGGGACTCACAGGAGCCAAAGGGGTCCCAGTCCCAGGGGGCCTATAGGGTCCCTGGGAACAACCTATATTGGCCACTGGGGACAGGAGGGAGGAGAGAATACCGTAAACACATCTCTCTCTCTCTCTCTCTCTCTCTCTCTCTCTCTCTCTCTCTCTCTCTCTCTCTCTCACACACACACACACACACACACACACACACACACACACACACACACACATGTTTATACCCCTAGAAATAATGGGAACAATTAAACTGTTAGAGAAATATGTAAGATTGTTCGCCTGCCTTTAGAATTTTTTTAACAAGCCAAACTGAATAGAATTGTTCCAGATCCTCTGTTTCATACTTCAGATTACCTGGTGACTACTTGGTAGCTGAAAAACATTAGCCTTCACTTATCAGAGGTTACATTTTCCCTTGTGACCCCTGCAAATCTCTGGACATTCTAGCTTGTCCAATTAGTGTGGCTGAACAATTCTTCACTGACAAAGTCGGAAACCTGCCTCAGCCCGTGTGTTGTAAAATGAACTGATCACTCACTAACCTCTCCATCCAGGTCCTGAACCAGTATGCCATTACAATGTCATCATGTGCAGCACTGTTATGGCATAAAACATCATACATGTGCTTGTGTGGGCAACTCTTGTGTCAGATGCTTTTATATTAGGTTCAAAAAACTGGTACAAAGTGGAGGAGCATCTCATTGAGGTGAGATATAGGGGGTGGGGTGGGTATTATGCTTCCTTAGGTAGGGGTTTGCCACCTTCTTGATGTAGAAGCCTTCTTCATGTTGACTGCATATGGAGAGTCTTCAAGTACTGCATGTATCAGATCTTTTTCTGACATTGGGGTCCAGTTGTGAGTCACTTCTAAGGATCACTTGCCCTGCTTAGCTTTAACTCTGCATAGTCTCAGGTATGCTTGTCTGCATAGTTCTTTGCAGCCTTTCAAAGAGCTGGTTGTACCTTTTGGCGATGGGACCTCCTGTCTCCCTTTGCAGGGCTCATTACTGCTGAACTATCAGGAAACTCCTTATGGTGGCTTCTGGGAGTTTGCTGACTCTTGGCTGTTTGGTTGTGCACAGTGTGTTGGAGTGGGTGTGTATGATGCCACGTGGGCATTCTGCCATTGCTGTGTATTGATTGGTACATTCCTTGCCTGGATAATGGGGAGGAGTCACCACTGAATAGCATTGTGATTGATGGATGGTGGCGGAGTTGCCGTGGGATACTGTGAGGGTGATTCGTGTTACTCTTGGGCATGTTTGCTTTCTGCATTATTGTTGGGAGAGCATAGGCAGAATCATGTTGCTGTTACATATGTAATTGGAGGGAAAGATCTAGAACCTGTGATGGTGTGTTCTGGATAACAAGTTTACAGTGATGCAGTCTCTTTTGCAGCCATCATGTTATTCCAATGCAAGGAGTAATATCAACTTCTGAACAAGCATGACAGCTTTGGCGGATATCGGCGAAGCTCGCCACCCCGGTCCGCCCTCCCCTCGCCCCTGCACTATCCGGTGCAGGATTTACCGTGTTTGGTGGGCGCAGAGACAGTCTGTCGTTGGAGAGAGGGCTGCGGGCTGTTGCCCCGGTGGCCCTTACTCTCCAGGTGACGTGAAAGTGCTTTACGGCACTTTTGCGACACCTAACGCTGGGGGAGTGCGCGCTCCCTCGGCATGTCATTGCGCAGGATTTTGCTTTAAGAGTCTGATTAAGGCCTGCTCCCAGAGGCATCGCTCCGGTAGGGGCGGGGCCGTAAGTTTCGCTCCGTCCTAGTCCCTTTACCGAGCGAGCAGGAGGCGGCCCCGCCCCCTCACTGTCGGACCCATTCCCGTGCGGAGAAAGCAGCAGGCAAGAGACCCTGCCTCCTGCTTTCTCCACACGGGAATGGCTCCGACAGTGAGGGGGCGGGGACGCCTCCTGCTCGCTTGGTAAAGGGACTAGGATGGAGCGAAACTTACGGCCCCGCCCCTACCGGAGCGATGCCTTTGCCTGCTCCTCTCCCATCATGACACCAAATCCACCCATTTTCAACTTCTGTGCTGGCCTAAATACATCATGTCAGTTTGGCTGGCCTAAATACCCTGGCATACCATTGAGCTCTGCATCCACAGGGAAATTTAGAAGTGATCCCCTCAGAAGGCATAAGTTGGGGACAGCATCATGCTGCTTGACTTTTTAGTTCATTATCCCTGCCATTTTTCAAACTTTGAGTAACCAACAGCACAATCCTATGTTATGTTTCCTCAGAAATGTCCCACTGCTTTCAATGGAGTTTTACTCCCAGGTAAATGTGCATAGGATTGCAGCCCAATATCAGTATCTTCTTTTTTCCAAGTTTTGTAACAATGATCCTCAGCCATTATTTCATTAAGGACTGAAAATTTTATCACATTTGTTCATAATCCTTTTTATAAAGCATATTAAAACCATCAGAAGATCATTTGGCAAATCATAGCTGGTTATTTCCTTCATAATCGTTACTATTGCTGCACAATAGTTCTTAATTATCTCACAGTATCATCATATATGACAGATTTGCTTTTGATTTTCTTATTTTAACCCACAAATTATCCTGTAAAGTTTAACTGATGAGGAGTCAGATACCATTGATACAATATATATTCATATTCATATTCATATTCATATTCATAGACCTATAGTGTGTGGTGGCTGTGAAAAAGGTCAATTCCATGCTCGGAATCATTAAAAAAGGGATTGAGAATAAAATAACTACTACTATAATGTCATTGTATGAATTGATGGTAAGGCCGCATCTGGAGTATTGCGTCCAGTTCTGGTTGCCACATCTCAAAAAGGATCTAGTGGAACTGGAAAAGGTGCAGAAGAGAGTGTCTACCAGTGATGTAGGCTTGAGTCTATTGACTCAGACTCAAGTCAGACTCATGTCACATCAATTACTTGACTCGGTGACTGTAAAAGACTCGAAAGACTCGATTCGAGACTTCAAGCCTTTCAAGAGAATTCGGATTTTATTCAGGTTTAAACCCATTTTCCCTATTAAATAGATAGGGACTCGCAACCAAAGACTTGGGACTTGGAGTCAGAGACTTGATCCACATCCCTGGCAACTACAATGATTAGTGGGCTGGGCCACCTCCCTTATGAGGAAAGACTACAGAATTTAGGGCTCAGTTTAGAAAAATGTTTCAGTTTAGAAAAATGAAACAAACTGTGTTGAGAAGCCCCTGTGCTATTGTTGGCTCTCTAGGAGGATATTTCTATGGACCAGTCGGGGCTTTAGGGGGCTTTATTGGTGTGCCTGTGCCTCAGTTGCCACCTCTTGTCCTGTCCCTGTTAGATTGGGCACTATTCTACAGTTGGTAAAGGCATTCTTGTTTATGTGACTCTCCTACATTTTCCTATTTATAATCATAACACTGAAGATTTGTGGCGCTTAAAGTGACAACATCCCTTTGTAATCATTAGCTGGTTGATTTTCTGTCACGTCTATTGGTTCAAAATCAGCTGATTACTGCTTTTTAAGAAAGAATGAGATATTTATAGACTCTAGCGCTCAAACTATCCCCCATGGTGCTCAACTGTGTGACAGCCCTATAGATTTTTAAAGAGTCAAATAATTATATCTCATTATTTGGGTTCAATTATGAACAAACTGTTCCTGGAGTAGGTATTTGAATTCCCTTCTGACTACAACCTTAAAAGAGCCTATGCCAAGATGATTAAAAGGTAATTGCACTTTAACAGGCATAGAATATGTGCTACCATTGAGATATGAAATATAGTCAAGGAGATTAAAGGCAAATCATTTTATTTCTATCCCGTTTGGTCAATTTAAATCAAATAGATTGTGAATAATTTCAATTTAATCAATGGTTACTATGCCAAAAAGCCTGAACACAAAAAAAGACTGTGCAGGGGTAGTTCCATGCTCAGGAGTTGCAGAAGAGTAACATACAAGTCAGAGGAAGGTAGCTCTTTGTATATGTGCTGGGCAGCCCAATCCAACGCAAATTTCCCTGCGTCAATGCAACGGGGCCATTGTGGGCTGTGCTGCATCCCGTGGGGGAATTTAGCAGCCCGGAGGTCTCCTTGGGGTGATGGGACATTTGTCACCTTGCCCCAGGGAAAGCCCCAGCCTGTGCAACGAGGTCTACTCAGACCGGTGCGGTGTGAGCCATACATCTGGCTTAAGTCCGCATTGACCTGTGTTGGCGAATCAGGGCCAGGAGGGAGGATAGGATGTGGCTCGTGCCAGCGCCCCCGATCCCGCCCCCTCCCAAGCCCAATCCACCCATCTCCCACCCCATCTGCACCCCCACCCCATTAACCCCCTCCCCACCCTCCCTTGCCCTTCCCCCACTCCCGTGCCACTTGGTGTGAAACTCACCATGTCCAGCACACACTCCTCCTCCTCCTCCCAGTATGCATTGGATGGCATGGGCCTTCCTGCCAGCACCAGCAACTGCAATGTCATAACAAAGTGCTTTACGGCACTTTTGCGACAGCTAGCACTGGTGCAGCACGTGCTATGTTGACACGGAGACAAGATGTGCCCATGTATAAGCTGATAGTAATTTGCTTGACAGGATGTAAACACATATATTTGTTTACAGGTGTCCCCCACTTAACGACGTTCCACCTAACCCCCCGGATATACGATGGGAATCATTAGACATTAGAACATCGTCTGTCACTTCCCCTACCTTTTGAAGCTTTAGGCCTTCACCTGTGGCCTGTTCCTGGTCGTGTGCCTCTCTCGCAACCTGTTCTTAGTCTCTGCAGGCCTCTGCATGATTAGTATCTAAACCACAGCAGGGACAAAGTACTAAAGTATATGGTTTTGGCCTGTTACTCTGCTCACTATGTACTAAAAACAAGCACAATCCAGGTCAAGTTATGTGTGTCTCATTACATGTACAGTAGTATAGCTCTAAGGGCAACCACGTTTGTGTAGTTAGGATATGTGAAGTATATTTGGGCTAGCATGTTCTTATGAAAGGAGCATGGCCTAGAAGTATGTTTGAATATGGACATGTGAGTTAAGCGGACTTATAGCTTGACTCATTATAATAAGGCAGCTTCATATGTCCACGTTCAAAAATATATCTATTGCTCCAATATTAATCTACCTTAGTATTGCCTACACTGACAAGATAACGCAGCATCTCTCCAGGGTTCCAGACAGCAGTTATCCCAGCCCCTTCTTGGGATTGAACCTGGGACCGTCTACATGCAAAGAATCATCTCTACCATTGAGCAACTGTACCATCTCTTGCACTGAGAATAGATTTTTGGAGGATTGCTGGCCCCACATCTTTTTCCATCAGCTCTCACCTGTGAAGACATTATTTCAAGATTGGAGTACTGTATACACTCTGAACTGTTGATGTGGTATCAATTAGAACAGAGCTAATTAAAAAGCATGAAAAGTTTGTTCGCAGTGAGTGTGTATTCTAATTCAGATCCTCAGAATGTTATATTTGTTTTGCAGCTAAGACGCATGGAAAATGTTAATAGCTTCACGCTGTTCTGAATACAGGATGATTTCATGGCTTGCAATCTAACAATGCATCATGAAAGGTAGAGTAGTGGAACAAAACAGTTAATTTTGCTGTGTTTAAAAACATAATTCAAACATGAGATATCAGATGAAATACTGGTTGGAAAAGAAATAAAACAATGTTATGGAAAACAGCAAACAACAAATGCTAAATTAGAAATATCAATCATAAAATGCCTCCTTTTCAAGCTACATATGCACACAAAGGTGGGCACACACATGTTCACCCCAAATAAATCCACTGTCATGAGAGAGCTTTGTTTTTGAAAATGAAATAAGACTTTATTTCTTTAGGAGAAACAAGATGAAGATATAATGCTTGATGCTTTATGAGCCTATTAAAAGTATCATCTCATTCTTCCCAATGGATTTAGACCCACAGTGAATAACAATGCAATCATAGGATTGTCTACTCAGAAGTAAGTCCCATTGTGTTCAGTGGGGCTTGCTGCCACAGACGTGTGTATAGCAGTGCTTCTCAAACTTGTGGGTTGTGACCCACCAGCAGAACTGTACGCTGTCCACTGCCACTTTAAGGGGCAGGGACAGCATGGAGGTGGTGTCAATCCCAGGGAGGTACTGGAGACCTCCAGAGGGTTCGGGGAGGCCCATGCTCCCCTCTGTGGGCCTCTCTGAGCTTTAGATTGCTGCAGAACGGCCATTAAGATGCTGCGGAACAGACAAAAACCAAAAGTGGTCATAATTGCCATTCTGTGGCGGTCTAAAGCTCAGGGAGGCCTGAAGAGGGGAGCGCGGACCTCCCTGAACCCTCTGGAGGGCTCCAGGACCCCTGGTAAATGAAACAAGCACTTATTTTTCATGGTGGTGGGGATCCCCGGGATTGCCACTGCTGCCACACACACCCCCTGCAAAGACACAAAGTTCTTCCTGCCTTGCGGGGAGAACTTTGAGAACCACTGGTGTATAGTATTGCAGGCAGAGAGAGAGAGAGAGAGAGAGAGAGAGAGAGAGAGAGAGAGAGAGAGAGAGAGAGAGAGAGAGAGAGAGAATGAACTGCTGGGTTTCAAATTCATTATGCTGTTGCCTCCCCATTTCCCAAATGAAATGATGGTGTGATAATGTTTCATGCTCCCATTTTCTTGGTAATAGCTTTCTCCAAGGAAATGGATAGGTTTTGAGTACCAGTTCTGAGATACCTCACATCAAAGTAACCTTGAATTGTGCCACACAGGTTAGAGGTAGACTATAAGATTTTCTCTGTGTTTGCTTTGTAAAGAGAGGAGATGGCAGTTGTGGGGGTCCTTGGTAGTGGTAAAAGGTGGTTGTGTTTTGTTGGAGTTTGCCTTCATTCAGGGCCCACGTTTTCTCATAAAAGTGAAGCTTGACGCACATTTCTGGATTCCTTCCAAGAAAGAGGCTATTCATTTGGATATAAGATTATTCGGGTATTACAGCCACAGTCTGTCAGAAGAGGGTATTGCATGGCGAGACGTCCACGACCACTGTCTTCCCAGGCTCTGCTCACCTTTAATTGGAGAGTAAGTTGGAACAAGCGGTAGTGAAGCCAGAGGTGGCAGCTGTTGGTATGAGGCTATGCTGAGATGGTGAGCAGCTGGGTGAGTAGCCAGTGGAGAGTTCAGGCAGGCGGGCATGGGATGCGCATAGGGCCAGTGTACCGCCGTCCACCACCCTGATGCATTAGAGTGGTTTCACCCTGCCTCACAAGTGGGCTACCCCTGGGACTAGTTGAACCTGGACCCCTTACTAAAACATTGTCCTGATTTAGGGTGCTTTCTTTCTGTAGGTTGCTTACTGTTATTCTTGCCTTCTAGTATTCAGTCCTACTTTACCCCCCTCTAAAATAAGAAAGAGAATGAAGAGGCAGGTCTTACTGGAGTAGCCCTTTGAAGTCATTATTCACAGGTTATATCAGACCTTATAGCAATAGCCTATGCAATCTCACTGCCAGCTTCTCCAGGACAAATGATAATTTCGACACTCGGCAATGCATCACTTTCACAGTGTTTAAGGATCTATTGGCTTGAGAATGCACAGAGGTATAGACAGTATGAGTACGAAATCCTAAAGTTTTGAAAGAATTATCTAAAGACTCATCTGTAGCCTTCTTTAGGATTCTTGTCCTTAAGAATATTTTAACATATATTTACATTCTAAATTTGTTAGGTCAAAATTATTATATTTACACAAAGACCCGTGACATCCATTATTGATGTCTCGTGATGAATGGGCTTTTGTCTCCTCTTTAAAGTGTGCTTTTAAAAAGGTGTTACAGTTGCTCTGCATCTTATAACCATCAAGTAAGATCTACAACATTATCAGAGCTTCTTTGTATAACTTAGACTTGAAGGCATCTTAATAACTTTGGTGCATGAGAAGGTGGACTGAAGAAGTGTGGCTGGTTTATCCATTTGTCATGTACCGATTTCAAGGTGTGACATTGTTCCTCTCTTTGCATTTAGAATGTCAAGGTTTCTTTAGCAAAAAGAAGCATTGATTGAGATCTTGGGCCATTCCTGGGCTTTTCATTAATGGAAAATGTCCACTGGAATAGAGAATCAGAAATAGTTTATCGATAAATCAATGGCTGAGAGTCAATAGACAAGACTAGCAGCCTAACGTAAGGAATCTATTACACAACCCAGCACACATTTTGGTGCCTTAGACTTATTCTTGGGTATTTATGGCGTGCTGATTCCAAAAATGGCATCCGTTTTACCCTATCAGCTCTAGATTTGGAGATACAGCATAGCTACCTTATATGCAGATTCAAGCAGCTCCCTTGTGAGGAAGCTGGTGTCATGGCTGCCTCACAAGCAAGCTGCCTGAATCAGCACATAAGGTAGTTATGCTGTATCTCCATAACTAGAATGGATAGGGCAAAACTGATGCCATTTTTAGAATCAGCACACCAAAGATACCCAAGGACAGGTCTAACTTCCGAAGCACCAGAACATTTTTTGTTGTTGTTGGGCAGTGTTACTGGTGATAGCGTAATAGACTGAAAGTTGGGAGGATCAAAAGTTTGAATGCTCCCTCAGGTAAAAAAACCCTCATTGTATATTCAAAAACTGGGATAAGAATAATTAGAAGAAGCCAAGCGAGGTCATTGAGAAGGGAAAGCTGCAATGACCCTTGCATGTGAAGGGTATTAGGGATGCCAGATTGCAACAAAGGACCTTTAACTCCTCCCATGCTGCAAAATTTAGGACAGCCTTGGCTTCTTCCAATTATAACTATCTCAGTCCTTTTATCAGCTACCCCCTTCATGTCCTGCAAGTAGTAGCACTCCAGGTGTGCCATACTGCAGGCAGAGGAATGGAGGCAGATGAAAGTGCTGGGAAAGAAATGGGTGAAAAGCCACAGCTGTACATACCCCCCCTCATGGTGATATGACAGCCTCCTAGGCAGAATTCAAACATCCCCCCCCCCCCCGCATCCCGAACTGTTCAGCATCCTAGGGCTGCTGATCAGGGAGCTTAGTTCTATAGTCTTGAATAACTTTTTGAGATGGACTGCTAGAGTAGAATCAAACATTCTTTATTATTAAATGTGGGGTTCTAGGACAGCAGTGTCAGGCAGCGTTGGCACGACCCGGAATGCCATCCTTTGCCACCTCGGGTCTGCTGCCTCTGCACAATTACTGTATGAAAAATAAACAGCCACTTACCATGCTCCTCATGCGGTTTCTTCAATTGCAGAAGTGCAGGATTTCTGGTTTGATTTAAAGGGACCACACAAATGAAGGAGCTCCTGCAGTTCCATGTTTGAAGAAACCGCACCTGGACCAAGGTAAGGAGGCAGGTGATCCACTTTCTGGTTACTTTTAGCAGGCAGAAAGTGGATCAATGTGGGTTGTATTCATGGAAGGCTGGAGGGAGGGCAAGACTTGGGGTGAAGGACACCCTGAATTCCCCCCATTGCCCCCCCATAATCTGCTGCCAATGCAACCCACATCATCTCGCACCATCTCGTCAAGGACAAAGACGATACTGAAAACTAGACAAGAGTAAACACAGACCAGTTGTATTTGTCCAGTGAAATTACACAAGTGATAGTTGGAGATTCTGGTGTAAAAGTTGGTTCCTTTTCTGATCTTCAGAATGTAACCTGTCTTGCCCTTCTAGTTAGTTCTTGTCTGTCTCTTCTGGTGCTCATTCCTGATTTCATGTGCAAGTCTCAAATGAAATGGAAGGAACATTTCTTCTGCTTATTTGAAAGGTGAAAAAAAAAACTTGTGGTGGCATTTCAGTTATCCCATTTAAGGAAAAACCTTTAGGACATCCTTCACACACTCCATGTATCAATGCAAATTGACAGGAAACCATCAGAACACAGTAGAACTGTAACTGAAAATTGCAGTTCTCCCATGTTCAAATTCCTCCAGGCCTTTCACGGTTACCTCCATCAAATTACACCATCTAACAGTTTTCAATATATTAAATATCTCTCTCTCTCTCTCTCTCTCTCTCTCTCTCTCTCTCTCTCTCTCTCTGCACATAGGAAAACGGGAAGTGCAGATCTGTTCATAATTTATTAAATTGCAATGCTTCTGTACACCAAATTCCTTCCTGGAAACAAAAGAGTATTTTTATAAGATGTTGACTGATCGAGTTGGTTTGTTTCAAACAACTGGCTTCAAACAGTGAAATGACAATTATACAAAGAACCCGGCTTCTCAAAGAAAGGCCTTTTTCAAATAAGTATATAAATAGAATAAAAGCCAGTACCAGGAGGGAGGTAAATTTTGATTTTCCTCAAGCAAGAACCTTGCAAAACAAACATTATTTTCTTACATTACTGTCTTGTGAATGCAGGGCCCAATCCTATCCAACTTTCCAGCACTGATGCAATTGCAGTGTAGCCCTGAGGTAAAGGAAGCACTGGCGTCACTTCGGTTGGGGCGGGGCTGTAAGTAACGCTCAGTCGTAGTCTCTTTACCGAGCGAGCAGGAGGCAGCCCCGCCCCCTCACTGTCAGAGCCAGTCCCCTGCGGAGAAAGCAGCAGGCAGGGTCTCTTGCCTGCTGCTTTCTCCGCAGGGGACTGGCTCCGACAGTGAGGGGGCGGGGCTGCCTCCTGCTCACTCGGTAAAGAGTCTACGACGGAGCGTTACTTACAGCCCCGCCCCAACCGAAGCGACGCCACTCAAAGGAAGAAACGTTCCCTTACCTTGAGGAGGCCTCCATGACTCCCCCCCCCCCCACACACACACAGCAGCAGCATACTGTGGGAATGGCTGCATCTGTGCTGGAAAGCTGGATAGTCACTTAGGTAATACAAGTTACCTTTGTTAGTTCACAGATTCACTGGGACTAGGGGTAATCCAACGTTCTGCTCAGTCTCTTTCCTTGTCTCCTTTGCTGAATTCATCCTAGGGGTATGAATTCATTTTTAGAATAGAGCCCATTCATTTTGTGTTCCATTTGTTTAAGAACAAATGAGTCTGGGAACAAATGGAATAAATGGTTTTTCAGAACCCTCATTCCAGTTTTGGAATCCTCATGCATTGCCAGTTGTTTTTGGATGTTCGAAAGTTTCAAAACAAAATCTTACTTTTAACGGTAGTTTTCATTGCTGTGTGTGTCTGTAGTGGCAGGACCTCCACTGTGCAGCTCCCCAGTTGGGTGCCATCTTTAATATTGTTCTGTCTTGGGATGCAGTGTTGTCCGAAGGCTTGCCAAGCCCCCTCTTTGGCTGCTTTCAAGAGGGTCATAAAAACTGTTTTGTCTTGCACAGCTTTTAACTGATTCTGAGTTTAGCCTGTTTTATTGTTGCTGCTGTTTTATTCCGTTTGAATGTGTATTGATTGTGATTCTGCTTTTGTTTTTCATCTTATGGTTGTAAGCTACCTCAAGAAACCATTGCTCTGAAAGGTAGGATATGAATATTGTAAATAAATAATGTATACAGTGCAATGGAACTCCTGCTGCTGATGGTTCATGTCAAAACGATAGTTAAAAGTAGGAGGAGGTTTTTATTTATTTATTTAGATCCCTCCTCAAATGAAATGGCCTAGGAAATGACTTGGGACCCTCCAAATGGGTCCTGAAATTAGCAGGAATGGGCCTGAACTGAAAAATAATGGAGCCCCTAAAACAAACAGGCCTCTGAAAATGAAGAAGAAGAAAAAGATTGTGCACAGCCCTGTTTCATTCCATCAACCTGCAGATGTCACAGACACATACAGGCACTAAGCGGAAGGAGGAATTGGGTAAGAGAGACAAATAGTCTTGTTGCCGCTAGGCAGCTTTTTCTCCTAGGGGCTGAGTGAATACCCGAAAGGATTGAATAAGACATAGAGAGGAGATCCAAGGATATTTGTTTAATATCAATGTTACATGCATGGACCCAGCCCTTGCGAATAGATAGGCTGGGCAACCAACAAAGGACTGAGCATGGTCTTATACCTATACATTTGACATATTCATGAAGGGTGGTACAATCCAAAATTACAATAGGACAAACAGCTTACGTGCCATTAGAGACAAAACCCAAGCCCCCTTATGACATGAGTTATGGATGTTTTCACATAGGGTCTCCTTCTTATCTGTGAGATCTTCCTGTGACATGGTTTCTCAGGCAAAGGAGAAACCTCTTGCCCTGTTATCTGGGTTCACACTCTTCCTGCATCCATCTCCTTTGTCCTTTTCACCAACAGGAAAGGGGGAGTCAAGAATGCACTTTCAGCAAACTTGTAATTCCAAATGGAAAGGGTTCACCCATAAGTCAAAAAATGGAGCCAGGCCTAGCTTGACTAGAAGCCTGTGAAAAGAAAAAGGGGAAAAGTCTCCACTTAAAATTTGGACGGGAACAGTCTGGCAGCCCAATCCTCCGTGTGTTCCCCCTCCCCCTTGCCGATGCAGGTGTGCCAAAATGGCTTGCTCTGCATCCTGTGGTGGTGGGGCAGTCCCAGAGGTTTCTTCTGGGTAAGGGAACAATTGTAAGACTCCATGGTGCAGAAGGGTTTACTCTGACCCAAGCCGTGGGCTCATGTCCGGGAAGGGAGTTTGGATTCAGCGGCAACTGCTGCCACCAAACCCACTCCCTTCTCAGTCCCAATCCACCCTCCCCTTGCCCCCATTCCACCTTCATTCTGCCCTCCCCCACCCTGTCTCGCCTCCCCCACCACTTACCTTTGTCAGTGGGCCTTCTCCTGGCTGTTGCTCCATGTGGGGCTGCTCCAGCTTCGCCGCTGGCTGGCCAGTAGTGCGCAATTCCGCATGCTGCCAGCAGGCCCATTCACGACAGCCATAAAGCGCTCCCCGCCATCAGAATGCTAGTTCTGGCAGTGGGGGGGAGGGGAGGGTTTAGGATTGGGCTCTGGTTCTACCAGTGTTGTTTCCGCTTCCACACAACAACAAATTCAATTTTTGTGAATATTTGTGGACTAGAGAATGTACAATTGACACAGAACAGGGTTAGCACTTGTATAGCATTAACAATACCGGGGGGGGGGGGGGAAGCTTCATTTTTTGTCATATGGGAGCACCCAGCATCTCAAGTCACAGATATGTATAATAATAATAATATAATATACAGTATTTATATTTCACCTTTCTTGGTCATTGGATTTCTCCTCCGACTTTAATCCAAGGCGGTGTACATGGGCAGGCTGTCCTAACCCCCCCCCCCTTGGGTTTTTTACAATATATAAATGCCCAATCTTTCATGAACGGCTACTTTCCAGGTAGTATCCTTTTTACAGTCTGACAATTCTGCTGGCTGGCGCCTCCCACACTCGACCGACGCAGCTGGAAGCTCTTATCTCTCCTCCTGGAGGCTTTCACAGTTTTTTGCTGGCGGCGTGTCTCGAACTTATCAAGTTCACCGGTCTTCGGGCTTTGCAAGGCAGCAGCTCTCCTGACTGAGCCAGACTCTTCTGTCTTAAGGATAAGATGCATCCTTATGGATATATCCTAGTGGTGTTTGTGAAACAGCTTCATGAATGCCTGAGTCATCTTTCATATGATTAATAGCATATGTGCTTATTTTAAAATTAAGGCATTTGTTTAGATATGTATATATATAATCGCGCACCACATATTTGATAGTGATGAATTGTGGAGTTCAGTGACAAATTGCAGAGCCTCATGATATATTGCAGAACTCTGTGATAAACAGCATTCATTGTGTGACCCTGCGTGCCTCAGCTGTACCTGCCCTATTAATATATCTTTGCCAAGGCAGACCTTCCTTTTAACTGCCTGGTCCCCAAAGCTTTACACCGCTGTGTGCTTGAGTAATGTACCTGAGACCTGTGCCTTAAACACAAACCTGTGTCAGGTTTACAGAGAATAACCCTGGGGACATCTCAGCCTTAGAAGAGAGGTAAACATCTGCTATGATTTAGATTTCATTTATAATTGTTGCAGTGGATTGCTAAGTGTCCGAAGCAGGTCCACATCTCTGTTTTAATTGGAAATGGTTCCTTCTGTGTTCCTGTGATTTGAAGACTGTAACTCATTGACGTTTTGTGGGTAACAGGGGGCCCCATATCCACGGATCTGGTATCCGCAGATTCACTTATCCGCAGATCCAGGATCCACCCCCATGCCGCCCCCCCCGGCACCTTACCTTCCTGTTGAGGTTTGGAGCTTCTCTAGCCCTGAGGCTGCTTGCTATAATAAGCATTCAGATGCTGTGCTATAAGCACCATGCTAATTATGATTGTGTTTTGTTTAAGAAAGACCTGCACTTGCTTGGTGCCAGTGCTACAAAGAGGAAAGTAATGGGCATGGGGATAGCATTTGCTCTTTTCAATTAACTGCGGTAAGAGTGGGAACCTATCCCCTGTGAATACGGGGGTTCGCCTGTATGTACAAATATGTGTGTCGCATGAACCTATGCAATGCTTCTTAGACATTGTAGCACATAGCCCCTACAGTGGCATCCTAAGGGACGTCAGAATGGTTGGATTACCCCTAGTCTCAATGAATCTTTGAAAATCATTGTTTGTCACCTTCGCAGCGCGGAATTTCTCCACCGGTGAGGGGGCGGGGCCTCCTCGCTCCGGTTCGTTACCATGGTACTAGGACGGGGCGCGACTTACGGTAGGACCCCTACCGTAGAAACGCCACTTAATAATGCGGGAAGGCGCACGCTACTAGAGCACCAGTGGGAAGGTTGCAGCCACCCCAGATGAAGCTGTGGCTCCATCGGGACCTGCCAGACAAGGTAAGTCAGGATTGGGTGGGGGCGGGCAGAACAGGGAAACAATGTGTGGGGAAAGAGCAGATCAGCTCTGGGAAGGGGCAGATTCAGTGGCAGCAGTGGCCAATCCTAGCCCCATTCCTGGACCCAATCCCATGACCCAAGTTCACATGGACCTGCACCAGCAACTTTGCTAACGCAGGTTCGAGTAGACCCCCCCCCCCAGTGCTACAAAGGCTTAAAAACATAAGAGCCCTGTTGGATCAGGCCAAAGGCCCATCTAATCCAGCTTCCTGTATCTCACAGTGGCCTACCAGATGCCTCTGGGAGCACACAAGACAACAAGATATCTGTATCCTTGTAGCAAATCCTTTGCATCTGGCATTCAGAGATAGCCTACTTCTAGAACCAGGAGATAGTGTATGTACACCCATCATGGCTTGTAAGCTGTGATGCGCTTTACCTCCATAAATCTGTCCAACCCCCTTTTAAAGGCATCCAGGCCAGGTGTCATCACCACATCCTGCGACAAGGAGTTCCACAGATTAATTACATGCTGGGTAAAGAAATATTTTCTTTTGTCTGTTGTAACTCTCCTGCCACTCAATTTCAGTGGATATTCCCCGGTTCTGGTGTTGGAAAAGAACATCCTTCTATCCACTCTATCCACCCCATGCATATACAGTAAAACCTTGGATTGAGAGTAACTTGGTTTGAGAGCGTTTTGCATAAAAAGCAAAAAAATAATAATAAATTTTAACTTGATTAACAAGCGATGTCTTGCATTACAAGTAGGTTTTGGAGCCCGAGGAGCAGCTGCTCCGCGCGTGGGGCGCTACGCTCAGGCTCCACCACTGAACGGCTGCCTTCTCATGCCGCCCTCACAATCGTGCATAGAAGGAAAGGCGCGTGGAGGCAGCCCTGTGAGGAAAGGCGTCGGTGAGGCCCATTACGCCTCTGCGAGTAGTCTCTCTCGCTGCGGGATTGTGGGTAATCGTCTCCCAGTGTCAGTCCAGTGAGCCAACAGATAGCAGTGATCCTGTTAGTGATAGACTTCCTACACAATAACGTCCTACACAATAACGTTCGTGATAGACGTCCTACACTCCTCCTTCTCTCCTCTCTCTCGTCTCCCTCACACCAGCCACGATTCTTTTCAAAGGTAAAGTGCAGGTTAATTTGTTTTATTTTGACTTTATACTGTATTTTGTATTACTGTAATCATTTTTATATGATTAAATGGTTGTGGAACGAATCATCTGAGTTTCCATTATTTCTTATGGGGAAATTCGCTTTGATATATGAGTGCTTTGGATTACAAGCACGTTTCCGGAACGAAGTATGCTCGCAATCCAAGGTTTTACTGTATTTCAATCATGCCCCCCTCAGGCACCTTTTTTTCTAGACTAAAGAGCCCCACACACAGTAGCCTTTCCTCATAAGGAAAGCTACTACAGCATTTCCCCAGCCCACTCATTTTGGCCACTCTCTTCTGGACCTTTTTCCAGTTCCAGTATATCCTTTTTGAGATGTGGCTACTAGAATTGTTCGCAATACTCCAGATGTGGCCATACCAGTGATGTAGACTTGAGTCTATTGACTTGGACTTGATCCACATCCCTGGGCCATACCATCAATTTGTACAATGGAACAATATTGGCTGTTTTATTCTCAATCCCTTTTTTAATGATCCTGAACATGGAATTCTTTATTTATTTATTTATTTATTTATTTATTTATTTTCTGTATTAATATACCACCTTTCTCATTATCAGATTTTCTCATCAGATTTATTCAAGGTGGTTTACACAGGCAGGCTATCCTAGACCCGATAAGGGTCTTTACAATATTGTTCCATTCATATAGAACCTTCCATATCCGAGATATTTTCTTTCCGAGTGCAGCCCTCCTTCTGGCTTGTGCTCTGCACTTCCGAAGCTTCACAGTTCACCACAGTTCACCCTCAGATGGTTGTCAAGATGTTCTCTCTCTAGCTGACTCCTCTGCATTCCACCCTCTCATGGTGCCTTCTCAGTATCTTCACGAGGTCCATCAGCAGCTGCCGTCTCCCATCCAAGCAAGAACCAAGGTTGCCGTCTCCCATCCAAGCAAGAACCAAGCTTTCTTTACAGCTGCCGCACACTGGGTCAACACTCATCGAGCTGTCCACCAGCTTCCTAAGATCTGATCCATCACAGACAGCTCAGAACCCATTAGCGTATATGTGAAGTTTTGGTTTTTTGGCCCAATGTGCATTACTTTACACCCTAAAGAAGGCATTGAAGTGCATCTGTCATTTTGCTGCCCATTCTCTTAGTTTGGTGAGAGAACCTTTTGGAGCTCGTCACAATCCCTTCTGATCTTCACGATCCAGAAAAGTTTAGTGTCACCCGTAAACTTGGCCACCTCGCTTCTTATCCCCAACTCCAGGTCATTTATAAGCAAGTTGAAAAGCACCGGTCCCAACACAGAGCCTTGGGACACACTGCTTTTCACCTCTCTCCCTCTCCTCTCTCCCTTGTGAAAATTGCCCATTGATACCCACTCTCTGCTTCCTGGTCTTCCTAATCTATAAAAGGACTTGCCGTCGTATTCCATGATTGTCAAGTTTTCTCAGGAGCCCGAGTACTCCAATTTTCATGGCTGCAGGTTGTAGATCATAAAATATTTAAGGGATTAAAAGCCATGGTAAAAAAAGAAGGAAAAAATGGCTCAATTCCCTCTCTCACAAGGCAGAGGGAACTGAACCCATTCAGTTTAAAAAGCTTGGGTTTGGGTTTGTTTCTGTGGATCCATAGCCCACCCCTGAAGAAGGCAATTAGGGTATTTGGTTGCGAAAACATTGGGAGAAATTGTGTGTGTGTGTGTGTGTGTGTGTGTGTGTGTGTGTGTGTGTGTGTGTGTTTTAAACTTGTTCAGTTCCCTCTGCCTTGTGAGAGAGGGAATTGAGCCATTTTCTCCTTTCTCAGGAGCCTTTGGTGAGGGACTGCGTCAAATGCCTTCTGAAAATCCAGATATATATCAATGGGTTCACCGGCATCCACATGCCTGTTGACTTTTTCAAAGAATTCTAAAAGGTTTCTGAGGTGAGACTTACTCTTGCAGAAGCCATGCTGATTCTCTCAACAAAGCTTGTTCTTCTATATTTGTTAAGATTTTATCTTTGATGAGGCTTTCCACCATCTTACCTGGAACACGTTAGGCTGACTGGCCTGTAGTTTCCTGGGTTTCCCTCTCCTTTTTTTAAAGATTGGCATGACATTAACTATCCTCCAATCCTCTGGCACAGTGGCCATTTTAAGGAACAAGTTGCATATTTTAGTCAAAAGATCAGCAACTTCATTCTTTCGTTTCTTAAGAACTCTTGGGTAGATGCCATCTGGGCCCAGTGACTTATTGATCTGTAATTTGTTAATTAGGTCTGAAATGTCTTCTCTTTTACAGCACAATCGTATCCAACTTACACCACCGGTGTAATTTATTTATTTATTTTATTTAAAGAATTTATATCCCGCCTTTCTCCCAGCGAGGGCACTCAAGGTGGCTTACTAAACATTAAAATACATATACATTAAAAATAAATTAAAGACAAATACCGTATTTATTGGCGTATAAGATGCACTTTTTGTCTAAATTTGTGACCCAAAATAGTAGGGTGCGTCTTATACGCCAATACTAAAAAAATCCCTCCCTCCCTCGCCCGTTTTAAAGCATTTTTGGGCTTACCGGGGGTTTTCAGGAGCAGGAGAGCTCCCTTGTGCTTTCTTCCCTGGCTAATCTATCCGATCTACAGCTGTTTGTCTGGTTTAATTTATGCACGAGCTTGTGTTGAGCTTCTCAGCAGCCAGCAGAGGGCGCTGTGCTCAGTTCAGTTCAGCTGAGCTGCAGAAGGCCTTTCCTCCGATGCTGAATCAGCTTTGGTAAGCTTCTGAACTGGGCCTAGTTGGGGAGGCTTTGGAAACTGTGCTTAGGTTAGGTTAGGTTAGGTGGGGTGGGGGAAAAGAGTTAGGGTGGGGGAAAAGTGTTCAGCTGAGCTGAAGAGGGCATGGTCTTCCCAGCTCTCCTCGGAAGGGTAAGCTTCTGAACTGGGCCTAGTTGGGAGGCTTTGGAAACTTTGCATAGGTGGGGTGGGGTGGGGTGGGGTGGGGTGGGGTAAGGGTTGAGTCTGGGTTTTTTTTTGTACTTTTATGTTTTTTACTTTGGAAACTGTGCATGGATGGGGTGGGGTGAAAGAGTTTAGTCTGGGGGTTTTTGTACTTGGAGTAAATGTTTTTTACTTTGGAAACTGCATGGGTGGGTTGGGGGGAAAAGAGTTGAGTCTGGGGGTTTTTTTGTACTTGTACATTTATGTTCTGGTGCATTTTGTTCATGTGTCTTATTGCTGTGTGTTTTAAAAGAGATCCTGGTATTTTTGTGCAATTTATGTAAATTAGCTAATTAAGCAGCCAAGCAGTAAGTGGCCAAGTGGCCCAAAAATGCTTTAAATCTTTTTTTCTTGAAACCCAGGGCCAAAAGGAAGGTGCGTCTTATACGCAGGTGCGTCTTATACGCCGATAAATACGGTAATTAAAATCAATTAAAACAACAACTAAAACAACAACAATTAAAACAACAACCAGTGGTGCAGCGAGAACGGGAGGTCCCAGAATGGAATGGGGATTCAAATCCCCTCCAAAGGGGGATTGAAAGGGGATTTGAATCCTCTTTCCATTCTGGTGCCTCCCGTTCTTGCTGCACCACTGGTGACACCGGTGGTGTAAGTTGGATAGGACTGCGCTGCTGATCTCTAAAAGAGAGGATAAGGGAACAAATGTTTCCTTACTCAGAGAGAAGACCTCCCGGATTGCCCCACCGCAGGATGCCGCATGAGCCGGTTTGGCATGTCTGCAGTGGTGAGGGGACGAAAGCATAGGATTGGACTATTATAAGAGGAATGTTATGTATGGCACTGAAATATCTGTCCTAAGTTCACTGAAGTGTGATGACTTTCTTTACTGTAAAAAAACACAACTGATTCAGGATCAAAAAAATGATCGGAAGCTTTTATAACCAGCTACAATATAGAACGTTTGCAACATTTCTCGGGATTTCTGGTTATAGGATCAATTTATAAAATGTCTGATTGTAAAATACAGCAGCAATCAATAGTAAAATCACATGTGAAAAAATACTTAAAATACATGTAAAAATACCTAAAATCACAAAATACAAAACAATAAAACATTTCCAAACTGCAGCATGACGTTTCGTTTATCTCCTGTAAACTTTATCAAATGCTAAAAGCCTAAATAGGCAGGAAGATGTTAAAATTACCATCGCAGTCCTGCCTGTATTTAAACAAGAATTGGCAAGTGTTTTCACTGAGACAATTAAACCCGGAAGTCATGCCTGTTGTCCTCCTTTAACCCCATACACTGCCCCTAGTGGTGGCTAACATTATAGCTAGTATTATACTTATTTCTGTATCCTATTGTTTTTACTTATCGCAGGTGTCCATACCTTGTTAATAAAAGACAATTCCTGCTTACGGTTGAGCACCTGAGATCCATGCTTATAAATTTCTATTGCCTCTAAGCTTAATCTTGCTTTATAATTATTCTCATGTCCTAGCCTCACAGTTTTGTCAAAATTGATCTCATGGCCTGTGTCCACCTTGTGTTGTGCCAGGGCTGATTTTTCTGTTTGTTTTAACCGGCACGCACGGTTCTGCTCCTTAAGCCTGGTATTAATAAAACGTTTAGTCGTGCCTATATAGACTTTCCCACAACTGCATGGCACTTTGTAAATTCCAGGTGTGTTGAGTGGTGGTCTGGGGTCTTTGGGATTCCTTAGCAGTTGGCCTATTTTATTAGTAGGTTTAAAAATTGGTTTAAAATTATATTTCCCCATTACCCTGCCAATTTTGTCAGTTGTTCCCTTGATAAAAGGTAAATATACAGGTGGTCTAATTTCTTCATCAGTGTTTTGTTTAACTTCCCTCCCACTCCGTTTATTCTTATCCTGCTTCTCCCATGCCCTGTTAATTTGGGTTATAGTATAACCATTGTTAGCCAGCATCTCAGTCACCTTAACCTTCTCCTGTGGCAGGGAGTTCGAATCGCAAATATGCAAAGCCCTATATATTAAGGAGGTCATCACTGAATTCTTCTGGCTAGGGTGATGGTTGGAACTATTGTCCAAATATCGCCCAGTATGGGTGGGCTTTCTGTACACCATACACGAACACTTAAGATTCTCATTTCTCATAATCAAGACATCTAAAAATGGCAGAGACCCCTCTATTTCTACTTCCATGGTGAATTGAATGGAAGGACATTGACTGTTTAAATGCAACAGAAACTCTTCTAATTCTTTGTCTCCATGTTCCCTAGCAGGGATCAGCCCTGGCACAACACAAGGTGGACACAGGCCATGAGATCAATTTTGACAAAACTGTGAGGCTAGGACATGAGAATAATTATAAAGCAAGATTAAGCTTAGAGGCAATAGAAATTTATAAGCATGGATCTCAGGTGCTCAACCGTAAGCAGGAATTGTCTTTTATTAACAAGGTATGGACACCTGCGATAAGTAAAAACAATAGGATACAGAAATAAGTATAATACTAGCTATAATGTTAGCCACCACTAGGGGCAGTGTATGGGGTTAAAGGAGGACAACAGGCATGACTTCCGGGTTTAATTGTCTCAGTGAAAACACTTGCCAATTCTTGTTTAAATACAGGCAGGACTGCGATGGTAATTTTAACATCTTCCTGCCTATTTAGGCTTTTAGCATTTGATAAAGTTTACAGGAGATAAACGAAACGTCATGCTGCAGTTTGGAAATGTTTTATTGTTTTGTATTTTGTGATTTTAGGTATTTTTACATGTATTTTAAGTATTTTTTCACATGTGATTTTACTATTGATTGCTGCTGTATTTTACAATCAGACATTTTATAAATTGATCCTATAACCAGAAATCCCGAGAAATGTTGCAAACGTTCTAGATTCAGGATCACTTCTCTGAGAATTGCACAATTGGATGTACTCAAAAGGTACTCCCATTTGCAACTGGGTAGAGAAGAAAAGCTTCAGCCTGACTGTTCCACATATGCAACTATGAAACTTGATTGCAATACCATATGCTCAAAATACCAGCTGGATTTTGGAGACACTGAGGAAAGGAAGTATCAGTGTAGAACTGGCAGTCATATTCATAGGAAGGTGATTTGCACCGAGTTTAATAAAATGTTTAACAATGAGTGATCAACACTGTTTGACAGTGAAATCTATTCTATTACGGAGCTGAAGGTAATGTTAGTTCACAGGGAATGAATACTGACTGAATTGCATTAGCTAAATGGGAAAAGATGATCCCAATATATTAGTGTCAAAAACAATCATTTTAGAAAATGAGTGACTGTGGCTGGGTTTAGCAAATTTGCCTAGCCTGTCACCAGTCAGAAAGCTCAGCTCTGATGAGAGCGAGGTTATACCACTCAGCCCAAGCAGTGAGGGCTAGGCGCCACTGAAGGTTGTCGGTGGATTGTGGGTAATAAATGTGGCTAGAAAATCAGAGACTGAAGTCCAGTCATTCTGTAAATGTGGAAAGCCTGCATGCTTAAAGGATGCTAAGAGGTTGCTGGTGATCCCCACCCCCCCAGCTGCCACAGCCCATAGCCCTCCCTGCCCACTCTCCCTGTAGACCGTGTTTGTCTGCACAGGGAAAGGATGCCCACAAGGATTGTGAATTGTGAATGTTGGCAACAAATCGCCGGGAGGATCTCTTCCTGTGGATCGTGCTTGCAGATGAATTCTGTCCGTGGTAAGAGTGAGAAAGACCTGCAGGGTGTGGTGGTAGGAATGGGCATGTTCACGTTGCCCTCCCCCACATGTTCTCTCTCAACAGGATGTATGAAGAGGACTAGAGAGATCAATTATCCCCGCAGGACACTGCTTGCCCCTATGTAGGCCATGGGGTTTGGGCCAAACATATGCTTTGTTTTGCTGAAAGAATTGGAGGGTGTGGAGACAAATGCACATACAGTAGTATAAGTCTCTTCTCCACTATTCTTAGTTTACTATGCTACAGCTTTTCCAACCTCTGTGCTCTTTTTGTGCACCTGTTGCTTTCCTTCCTCTTCACACCCAGTAGTAGCACATAGTTCCCACCTCCGAGGATAAAGGTAAGCATGTATCTCTGCTGCAGTCTACCACCAAAATAGTTGGTGACCTCAGGGACAAACTAGGCATGACATTCAATGGGTCATATCTTTTTCATCTCTCTTTTTGATGGTGTAAAAGTGGTGTAAAATGGTACTATGATTCAAGTAAAGTCATTGATTCCATCAGTGCTGCTAAGCTGCAACTATCACACTGTTGATTCATGCTCAGTTTTGCTGTCCTCTGCGACCTCTACATTTTTCTCCAAAGGGCTGCTGTCTTTAATGATCTCATGTCTTTGTTTTGTTTTTTCCTTGTCCCCTTGGTTCTTCGTCATTATAGGCACTCTGTTATATTTATCCTTTAATTTCATTTTGTCAATATCTGCCCAGCTATCCTATTTGTTGAGTTCATTTTAATTCTAACCTATCATCTGCAGTATTAACAGACCCTCTTATTGCTTAAATCAGCATTGTGATTCACGCATGGTCATTAAGACAGCCAGAGGCCCAATGACTCCACAGTGTTGCTGTCTACCTCATTGCAACTGATGATGATCCATTTATTACACACCGAGTAGTACTTTCATTCAGTTGCCTTCCCATCTTATGGTATTTGCTTCTAAACTACCTTTTACAAGCTGCTTATGAAGGGTGCCATGTAGACTTCGCAAAAAGCCCTGCTGACTTCTAGACCTGTTACATAATCTGTCTATTAAATAGACCTTTGTTAATCTCATTATTCTATCAAGGAAAAGAGTCAGGACAGTCATTATGTTTCTTAATCAAACCATATTGAGCATGGTAGGGTAATAATCACTTGATTGTTCCACTGGAAATGTATAGATTTTTATTCACTCTAATTTATTATGTATAGCATTCTGTAAACAATTCATGAGGATGGAAAATTTGCTATTGATTTTTGTGAAGTCAAGGTTTAATTTTGATTGAATTAACCACAATTAGCAGGGATAAAACTCTTTTCCACTTTGAAGGAGGCAAGATCTGGAGGTTGTCTGGTTAAATAGCAGAGAAGATGCAGAAAGCAACCCTTGTCTGCTCCCTTTGTTTCTGCACACTTCAGCGTAGCCCCTCCATGATTCTCAGATTCTGAGACCTTCTCAGATTCTGCTGAAAACTCCCATTTTGTGCATTTGAAGTGTGATATAATTAGCAATATAATTAAAATAATGATCATTCCGACAGCTTCCTGATGCCGTTTTGAAAAGGCGAGAAACAAAAACGACCATTGCTGCCAGAGTGCAAGGTGCAAAACTCCCACATACCTCTTTTATTCCCCACTTCTTTTTTTCTCATGCTCTTTCTTTTGCATAGATGAAGTGGCTCAACATTTGTAAAGTGGGAATGTTTAGGCAACAGTAATTGAGCAGGATCTGTTTTTGGCTATTCACCACCACTTCTGCTTAAGCCCCCACTAGTTCTAGAGAAGATAATGAAGAGAAGCAAAAGTGCCCTTTGGATAATAAATTGATGTTAGTATTGTAATTTGTCGTCGTGTCAAAATCGGAGGTGGGCAAGCTTCAGCTGACGTGTAGCCTTCAATCCCCTTTTGTGCGCATCTTCGGTAAGTGCCTGGATGAATCACCGTGAATGCTCCCCTACAAAGCCTATTGTTATGGTCCACAGGGGAAGTAGGCTGAAGGGGCGGTGGGCCTTGCAATGCCATTGAGTCACTGGTATGCTAAATTCACCTGTAATTAATAAACATCTCATAGATTACTCAGGATGTCCTTTTGCGACAGCATTGTGATTCATGCATGTCATTCCTAAGTGAATGAAACCCATCTCTCTTTCAGAGGCGATTTTGTAGGTGGTTCAGTTAGCAAATTATCATATTGTCCTGAGTATAAGACGCACCTAATTATAAGACGCACCCTTAAAGTTTGTTGGTCTTAAAAAAAATTAATTAAATCAATGGCATTAAATTTATGCCAGTGATTTAACAAACAGTGCAATCCTGTGCATGTCTACTCAGAAGCAAGTCCCACTGTTCTCAATGGAGCTTACTCTCAGGAAAGTGTGCACACGAGCCTCTGCAAAGATGTCAGCCAGCAGTGATAATCACTTCAATTAAGCTCCTGCTTTGAAGATAGCCTACCAAGACAATGCGTCTCCTCTTAGCCCAGTCCCTTGCCGCTTCTTCCAGCAATGTCCCATGCCGTTCAAAGGCCCTTGCTGCACAGCTGAGCAGAAGCAGTTAGTATTTTGCCGCTTTTTCTCTGCTGAGCCTGGGGGAGAGGCGGCTGCAAACCCAAATTGCAACAGCCTGATTATAAGACGCACCCCTAGTTAAAAAAACTTAAATTAGGGGGGGGGAGTGAGTCTTATACTCAGGCTAATATGGTATTTACAGAAAATATTCTAAAAATATGGATCGGATCCAAAGAAAGGAAAGCAGGAGGAAAAAATAGATGCTCTTGCTGTTCTGGAGCAGCGTGTGCAAGAGTCCAGGCAGCGCTATTGTAGCGACATTCTAAGCAGGCTTCAGGCTTCCACTTGCACAAGAGGCTGTGGAAGTTATTCTGCAAACTCTTGTGCAAAGCAAAGAACATTTTTGGATTTCATTTCACTTTTCTTGCACACTGGCTTGTGCAAGGTGTACAAAAATGTAAAGACGTAACATAAGAAGCTCTGAGGAGAAGACACCTTCTGCGCCTAATCGTAATACTGTATTTAACATTTGGAGTACTTAACTTTATAAATGTGCAAGGTGCTTCACATGTATATTCTTGAGGTAATCCTTCCAAGAACTCTGTAAGGTAAGTAATCCTTCACACACGTTCTTGGGAGTAACCTCCATTAAACACAATGTGACTTACTTCTGAGTAGCCAGTAGACATGCCTAGGATTGCACTGTACGTGGTTTTATTCCCATTTTGTAGCTAAGCCTGAGAGGGAGTATCTTGCCTAAAGTCATGTAGTGACTTCTCATAGCCTCTATGCTCCACCAGATCTCTGTCTATTTTAGTTATAATTTTTACCCGAGATAAGTCTCCAAGGCAGCTAACAACATGATTACAAAATGATCTGTTAAACCAGCAGTTCTCAAACTGGTTGGTTGTGACCCACCAGCAGAACCGCTGGTTCTCGTTGGCCCCTTAAGGGGCGGGGATGAGTGGGGGATCGCACCACTACGGGGGAAAAGTTGTTGTCTTTACCTCACCGGGGGTCCTGACCAGTGGCGTCACTGTGACGCGCGTCACCCCAGAGCGGGGGACGCGCGTCACCCCAGAGCGGGGGACGTGCGTCACCCCCCCCGACTCACCCCCCGACTCACCCCCCCCTACATAGACTTACCTTTTCCGGTGCTCCGGGAGCCGGCTGGGAAGCGCTCCAGGGCCTTCTGAAAAGAAGAGGCCCTGGAGCGCTTGCGTTAAAACGCGAAAATTGACGATTTTCGCGCATGCGCAAACCCTTTTCTGAGGGCAAGGGCCTGCCCTCTTGCCCTCAGGAGGGTTTGCGCATGCGCGAAAATCGTCAATTTTCGCATTTTAACGCAAGCGCATTGGGCCTTCTGAAAAGAAGAGGCCCAATGCGCTTGCGTTAAAACACGAACTTTGAAGATTTTCGCACATGCGCAGTCCCTCCTGAGGGCAAGAGGGCAGGCCCTTGCCCTCAGAAAAGGGTTTGCGCATGCGCGAAAATCGTCAATTTTCGCGTTTTAACGCAAGCGCTCCAGGGCCTCGTCTTTTCAGAAGGCCCTGGAGCGCCGGCCGGGCCGGACGCTCCCTGGCCTCGGAGCGTCCGGCCTCCGGAGGGTGACGCGCGTCACCCCTTGGCGCGCGTCACCCCCCGGCGGCCCGCCCCGCCCGCCACGCTACAGTGACGCCAGTGGTCCTGACGGCATCTATAGGGTGCGGGGAGGCCTGCAGACCCTTCTGTGCTTTACGTCAGACCCTAAGCTTTAGATCACTGCTCTGCGGCGATTTACGACCGTTTTCGAACTTTCCTCCCCCCCCCCGGCGGTGGTGCAATCCCCAGGATTGCTGTCGCTGCTGTCCCCACCCCTGCTCAAAGACTCAGAATTCAAAGACTTTGAGAACCAGTGTGTTAAACAATAAAAAATAGACAAATAAAAGAAGAACCAACTGCCAATGTTCAAATAGAACAAATGGATAAACCAGTCAGACAGATAAAATCCAACCAAAGGCTGCCAAAGACTGGGCAACCTGAAATATTTCTAAGTGGTGCTTACTGTATGAGCACAATCCTCTGTAATTTTAGAATGGTGGAGTGTGTGCTCCGCCGTTCTAAAGTGTCACAAACGTGTCGTAAAGCACTTTTGCGACTACTTTAGGGTAAGGGCCGCCTGTGCTAGGCCGGCAGCCCTTACTCCGCCGCCGGGACGTTTCCACAGCCACCAGAGGCAGGTAAGGGATACCCTGGCGGGCGCGGGGGCACTCCAGGCGGCGAGGGAGGGGGGCCACTGGCCAAGCCGTCCAGGTAGGGGGCAGGGATGGCATCCACCATATCCCCGTCTCGAGCCGACTGGCATGGCCATCACCGCCTCCTCTGACTTCCGCTTGCTAAATAGCTGGTGGAAATCCAAGGAGGCCTATCGGGCCTTCCCCGGTTTACACTGGGGGAAGGGGATGAATGTCCCCTTTCTCCAAGTAGGCCCTTTGGACTGCTGCAGAGTGGCCTGGAATGGGAATAGGATAGTTAGTTAGGATTGGGCTTTACTTTAAGCAGCAGGCCCCTTTGGAACCAGCCTGATTTTTTCTTTCTTTCCACGTTTGATAGTTTCCAAACATTGAAAAGTGTTGGGAAAAAGAGCTGAGTTTGAGCTTCACAGTAATTCCTCCTGCTGTCAGGCACCTTTCTTGTTTCCAATGTAATCTCTCATCTGGGTTTGGAAACTATTTGAGAAACATTTGGGGCCATTCCAGTTGATACACCAACAGTCCCATTGCCCAGAGGAGGCATGTCTGCAACAGGCATCTCCCCTCCCCCACAAACACACCTGGCACAACATCACCTAATCATGTGGGTCATGCACAGTGACATTGCCATTAATGAATGGCTTTAACATTACTTTTAAGTACTGTAAAATTGTATGTAGAAGGGTAGAAACCACCCTCCACATGACTAGGTAATATTGCAACATCATACCAGGGCAGGAAAGGTGTGAGTGATTGCACTCCTCCACCACAAAATATAACTAATAATAGTAATATATATTTCTATAGTGCTTGCTGAGGACTTCACAGCTATTGTCGGCTGCAGCCGTGCATGCTGGATCCTATCTCCCTTTCCCAGCCTGGACCTCCCCCTTCCTCCCCTCTCCTGCCAGCAAAACAGCCCAATGGGTCTCCAGAACTGTATGGGTCCCCCCCCCACACCACCATAGCATGCAGTGTGTGCTCCATCTGAGGTGCAGCTTGCTATGGGCTAGCAGGGGATAGAATTGGGCTGTAATTGTTCTTAATGAATTTTAAGATGATCCATTAGGGGCTGTCTATTTTACTGTTTTAATGTTTTATGTTTTTAATGTTTTATTTACCGTATTGTCCCGAGAATAGGACGCTCCTGATTATAAGTCGCAGCCTTAAAGTTTGGTGCTATTTTTTAAAGAATACATTTTTAACTTTTTTTAACTTAAATATACACATTAGTAGAACAGTACAGTTAAAGGCATAGCACCCTGTCCCTTATTGAATCTGGGCACTCTAGTATTAGTAGCCTTCCCAGATCCAAAGGGGGACAGAGTGCCTACCTTTTAACCTTTGGAATTTGGGCAGGTGTAGCTTGTTGCACCCTTCCATGATGATGGGCTGCACCTGCCCAAATTTCAATGAACAGCACAATCCTATGCATATCTACTCAGAAGTAAGTCCCATTGCATTCAATGGGGCTTACTCGCAGGAAAGTGTGCATAGGATTGCAGCCTAAAGGTAGGCACTCTGTCCCCCTTTGGATATGGTAAGCCTATGCAGGTGCTCTTGCTCTCAACTTTCAAACTGTACTCTCAACTTTTAAACTGCAAGATCAATAAATATCTTAGTTTCCACAGAGTCCTGGGGTTGAAACTTAAGGGTTAATTTTTTCAAATGCTTCCAAAGGCTGCTGAGAGATAATGAGCTCTCATGGTATTCAGCCATTTAGCAAGTGATTAAGAACTGCAAGGAAAGGCTTGAAAACACAGTGCTTTGCAGTTTAAAAAAAGAGAGAGAAAAAAAGCCCCGTTTTACCTTTGAAAAGAGACTCGGAGAGGCTTGATTTGAAAGCGCTTTGCATAAAACACTAGGCAGAAATGCTAGGCTTTGATTGTAGGGCGCACCCCCTACTTTAAAGACTTGCCTTAGGGGATAAAAGTGAGTCTTATACTCTGGCAAATACGGTATATCTGTATTGTTTTTAATGTTGTTAAGCTGCCTTGAGTGCCCTGAATGTGGGAGAAAGGCGGGGTACACATTCTTCAAATAAATAAATAAATAAATAAATTGTAGCACAGTTTTTAAGAAGGCAAGCACAGTACAAAAGCTTCTTCAGTCTCTTAAAGTTACTTTACTTCTCTGCTCCAAGTCTGTATATTTGCCATAAAAAATTCCATCTCTTGACCTGAACTAGGATCAACAGGAAGGAAAGAGCCTCAAACCAATGAAACAGTGATGGCGGGGAAAATATATTGGCATTTAACTGTAAGTGATTGTTCTAAGGAGATTAGAATTGTAGAATTCTGAATTTAAGCCTCCATTTATCAGACAAAAAGCTAGTGGGATGGAAAGGAGCCAAGTAATTACCTCAGCAACTCATCTGTCAAACCTTTCACAATACTTCAACTAGAGTTTACTCAAAGAAGATTCCATTGCATAGCCGCGAATAATTCCACCACGGGAGAGTACAGCTCATTTGAGTGAACTACTTTTTACATCGCTGCTTTTCCCCCTCAAGTCTGTGATGCCACATTTAGATTCCATTTTGTCCTGCTTAGCTCTCATGCCCAGATTGATTTAGGCACACGCTTTCTGAGTGAAATCATAGTCACTATAATACCAAATAATGTGCTCCAATCTCATTTGGTCTAATTATTTGTATGACCCAGGAGCAGTCCCTGCTTTCTGTACCTATCCCTGCTAAACCACAGCCTGTGATTTTCCACCTAAATCCCCATGTGGGGATGTAGCGGCGCCAGCGCTGCTACTGCTGTATCCTGCAGGGGCTTTTTGGCTGCTGGAAGTCTCAGGATAAGGGGACATTTGTTAAATGCATAACTTGGTTCAGGTGTTTTTCTTTTTTTCATACAGGGAACTGCAAAATGTGACAAAACTGCTGCCCGGGGGGGGGGGGGGGGTAGGGGAACTTTAGTATTTTCCCTCCACTGTGGTTCACTACTTTCTAGTTAAAATAGCGTGGGGGGGGACTGTATTGGAATCGGAACTGTGGTGGGGAGGCCCCCTACCTCCTGCACTGTTGTTTCACCACAGAGATGAGAAATGGTCTAGAATTGTTGGGTTGAACTAGGAATTCGGAGAATGGGACTAAGTCCTGGGAACAAACGGAGAAAAATAGAAATGAATCACGCCCACAAGAAACAAGGTAATTTTGCTGGGGACAAATGGATAATTTAGGAACAATGAAATGGAGAGGAATTTATTGATCTTAAGAATACACAGAAAGCTCCTGGAAACATTCACTCTAAGACAGAAGGCAGGCACACGGGGTGAAGAAAATTGTTACCCCAAGACTTATACATTTTCCCATTGTCATGGTTGTCTCCCCAGAATCACTCTGACTGAAAAAGGAAGGGGAAGGAAGCATGAACTAGCAGTTTTCATTCAGCTGCTATGTGTCTCACTGACCACTCAGAGCTGTCAATCACATTGTCCCAGCTTGGAAGCCACCTTCCATTATGGAAGAAAAGCCCCCAGGCAGTCAGAGATAGACCTCCCCTCCCCCCCCCCCCGCAAAAAAAGGGGAGGGCAGGAAGAAAAGTCAAATGAAGCAGCCAGTCAGCTGAAGCTGCTTCAGATGTGTGTAATCAGTACTACAGTAATAAATTATGAAACCATTTATCATTTTTGTGCGCTTTGGAGAACACCATGTTCAGTAGTACAAGTGCAGAATCTTGAAACTGAAGGGAAATGGCTGTTATCACCTTAAGCTGGGACCTGACTGGCTGGGATGGGGGCTTACATTCCCTCTAAGTGCTAGACAACACTGTCCAGTGGGGTTGTTTATTGGCTGTATATACCTAGTGCATTATCCAAAATTAATCTCCAGCATTGGTTTCATAAAGACTGCCTTGTTGCTCTTTACATTTGTTCTCTGCCTTACAACAAACCTGTGTCGTTCAATCGGTGCTGGAGTCAGAAAAGCTGAGAAAATATTAGATGCTCTGAAATGTTACAGTTTCTCAAAATGGAGAATGTTAGATGTTACAGTTTCTCAAAATGGAGGACTTCCATCATGGTTTCTTCCTCCCAGTAGCCCTGGATGTGGTGTCAGATACCTTGTGCAGGAGGTGAGCTTCATCAGGTGTGCCCAATTGTGCAATGTCTCTGGATGAGGGCTTAGTTTTCTCTTGAAAGAGCAAGAAAGGAGGGCCACAAATCTTAGTAAAACTGTGGCAGGAGCAGACTACTAATGCAGTGGTTGTTTAACTCCCAAGCAAAAATGCTGATCCCTGGTCTACAGCCACATGTTCAACAGATTAGACAGATACAAGACTCTTATAATAACAAATATGTCTTACAGCATAATCCTATGCATGTCTACTCGGAGGTCAGTTCCATTGTGTTTAATGAGGCTTACTCCCAAGAAAGTGTGTATAGGACTACAGCCCTAAATGTTTTAAATTAGTGATCTTCAACCTTTACCAGAAGGTAAAGGTCACCATAAGTCTTCTCAACTCAGCAGTGACGGCGGCGGCGATGGCACTTCCAGGTTTGTATCGCTGTCACCGACTTAGGAAGAAAAGGGGGGGGTTGGAATTACCTTTTGCCGCAGCGGTGAGAATCCAGATTGTGCGGCGTCTCCAGCCGCCGCTGCCGCATAATCCTACCCCTTTTTTACTTAGGCAGCGGCGCAAATCCAGCAATGCCGTCACCACTGTCCTGACGTCTCCGCCAAGTCGCCACTCCCCTTAAGGGGAAACACGTTGTCTCCTGCCAGACCTTGGGGTCGCGACCCCAAGGTTGAAGACCACTGCTTTCAATAATGTGATAATTATGAAATACTGTAACTAGAGAGCATGCTTATTTTTTTTAGACCCCTCTTGTACATTGTCTCATTCAGCCTGAAAGCAAAGTTCTTACAGAGAAAATAAACTCTCCTTTTAAAATATTGCAGAGATCCTTCTATAAAGCTTGAATCCTGGCATTCACAGCATGCATATATGCACAGCATTTCTATATATTTTCCATTTTTTCCACAAGTACCTGAAGGAATTCTTCTGCAATATACAGTAAATAAGAGTGGCAAAGGAGTAGAAAAATGATGGCAGAAGCCCAAGGCTTTACAATAATCTTTATTTTCAGATCTTTGAACAGTATCATAATAGGTTTTTAGTATTTGTATATAAATGCACATTTATAAATGTATATCAATGAATGTATATACCTTGCAATAATTTATAAAAACAGACAGAACTCAAAGAAAACATTTCTCAGTGTGCTTTTAGCAATGACTCATCTGGTGTCTTTGTTTTTGCTTGCTTTCTTTTCTTTTTTGGAGTAATCATGAGCATAAAATGTTTCTGAAAAATAATATACATGAAAGCAATCCACTGCTTTTATGGAAGTCCAACTTACTGGAGCTTTGTTGGAAGCAGTTTCCAGAGGATTATACCATACGCTAGCTTGGAGCAAGTAGAATTTAGCATCTTTTGACACAATCTTTTAGTCCTCATAGCACAGATGGGCAATGTGACCCTGTGTGTGTGTGTGTGTGTGTGTGTGTGTATGGAGGGACTGCAAAACAGACCAGAAAGATGGTAGAGGGGCTTTAGGATTTTGCCCTATCAAAGTTCCAATTCTGATTGCCCCCCCCCACATGCACTGTTGTTAATGGGAAAACATTTTCATTGAAAACCATGTCTAGTTTGACCCCAAGCCTAAGTATTGTACCTGTAAGTCAAATAATCATATATTCTCCTCCTGTTTATCCTTCCCTCCATTTCTGTTCCCTTTCTCTGTTGTCTGTCTTGCGTTGATATTTATATTGTAAGCACCTTGGGGCAGAAACCTGTCATCTCATTCTTTGCAAAGCACCATGTACATGGGTGGCATTGTAATATTTATTTATTTATTTATTTATTTAGCATGGTATTTATGGGTGTGTTCTGACCACCTACCATTCACTTTTACCACAGGTAATTTGCATGCCTGTCAATAGCTGATTGCATGATGAACCCTGTAAGCAACTGTACAAGTATTTTCTTCCCCATGTTAGATGTATAAAATACAGGCATGTGAATCCTTCTGTACAAGGAAGCAGCATCTGGACAGAAAGGAATATCGTTGGCTAGAGAGGGTGGTGGCATCGATGCTATGAGATTGTTTCTTCCATTTGTTTCTTTCATATTGCAATGGTGATATCACCAAAGGACCAGAGATCAATATCCCATGCCACCAGATAGTTTTCAAAGAAGTATCTCAGACATTCTTTCCCTGCTGAGCTTTCACTCTTAGAAAGGATAACAGTTTCAGCAAAGGCTCTGGAGGTATGTGATAAGGGAAGCAAAATGGGAATTCTCATGTCTTGCCCAGAAACATTAAAGGTGCCACGTTGCTGTCAAAACAAAGTTAAGATGTACAGAGATATCTGTGACTTTAAAACTGAGTATGAAATTAGAAGAGAGAGTGATAAGAATAGATTGCGCCTTTTGCAAGCTACTGTACAAATCCTCAAGTTTGATAGGAATCTAACAACAGCATACAACAATGTTGTTATGCTTCTGCGATGCACAACATATTTTCAGAGTATTGCAACATAATAAAGGGTTATCTTCCATATGTTTTGAACAAATGATATTTTTATCATTTTTTTACAGGGTTAATTTCTTCCGACACTTTTGTTGGTGATGTCTGGTCTGATTGATGACAGAAGAGTTTCAATACCTTGTGGTGTACAGATCAATCTGCTTTTGAAAGTAGAGTTTATATACTGTATATATAAACTGGTTGTGAAGCAGAATCAACTGCCCCACCATAGTAATGAAGTAGTATTTCACCATAGTAGAATCAACTGCCCCACCTTAGATTAGGCTTAGATAATAATTGTATCTGCATTATTTAATGTATATCCCACTATTTGCCCATTGGTCCACCTTGTCTGGATTCAGCTTCAGTTTATTCACTCTTGTCTAGGCCAATATCATACCCATCTCTGTTACAGCTCAATCCTTTGGGGGTTCACTGCTGTCATAAAATGGCCACCGATGGCGCACACAGTGCTCCATAGGCAGCCATTCTGTGAGCGCTGCTGCAGCTTCGCCGTCAGACCCTGCTATGCCCACCAGACTCAATAAGTCAGTGGTGAGGGGCGGGCGGTGGGCAGAGTGGGAGAGGACTGGGTGGGGATAGGGGAGGAACCAGGAGCAAGGAGGCGGCGGGAGGGGTGGATCCAGCAGCAATTGCGCATGCCAAATCTTATCTCCTCCGTTTCAAACCTCCCCGCCCCTTTTCTCTCCTTGGACATATGCCACCAAAAGATGTGGCCTATTTCTGAGGAGGCCCCAGGGCTTAGGTGGAGGTAAATATAAATCATAGTAGACTGAATAAAATGTACAGGATTAAAAGCCGTGGCTAAAATAAATGTTTATCAGTTAAAAAACTTAAAAGTCCACACTTAAAAGTGTTAAAAACATCAATAACATTAAAAACAATAAAACAACACAACGTTTTGACCAACTTGTTCCAGCCCTCATCAGGTGGCAGACTCAAAGGGCTGCTGTAGATGGTAACCTGAGCATTGCTGCTGCATGGCTTAGGTTACTTTCTGCCATGGAAGGTTTACCTGAGGTTAATTAATGGTCTTGCTGGGTGTTAACGAGGTCCAGCTGACCAGTAGGCATGGCTTTTCCTTCTTAAGCATTGTGGCTGCACTGCTCAGGTTACCATCTACAGCGGCCCTTTGAGTCTGCCACCTGATAAGGGCCGGAACAAGCCGGTCGAAACGTTGTCTTGTTTTTAACACTTTTAAGTGTGAACTTTTAATTATTTTTTTTTTAATTATGGCTTTTAATCCTGTAAATTTTATTCAGTCTACTATGATTGTTGCTGGCCATGAACATTTTAAGGTCTGTCGAATTAAATTAATTAATACTCCGTCGTATTAAGAATAATTCAAGAAATAAACTTTACAGATGTTAAAACATATTTTGACGTTTCGCACACGTACACTTGTGGCATTATCAGAAATCCCCCATAACCCATTGATAGACTTAAAAAGACCATGGAAATCAAATCCGGAAGTAAACACCTCCCGTGTCTGTAAGTCTGTAAGTATAATTTTTTTTAATTACTGCCTGTTTGCCCTTAGCCCCCCCCCCCACACACACACACTGCTGGATGTAGTGAGCACTTTTTTGGCATAGCTGCATCAGCGCTGCTGGCAGGGATAGGACTGGGGCCTTAGACTTTGGAATCATTAGTCTATTTGTTATTAATACCTAGAATTTAAGTAGTGCTTCTTGAGTGTTCACAGCACTTTTCCTGTATTAGCTTGATTTGATCCTTACAACAACCCATAATGAAAGTATTATTATCCTCTTATGGTCCTCTAATTTCCACTTGGGGGTGGAAGACCGAGAGGAAGTGGTTTGCCTAAGACCATGTAGGGGCCAAGATCACTGGCGTCACTAGGACGCGCGTCACCCCAAGGCGGGGGCACGCGTGTCACCCCAGTGATGCCTTTTGGGGGGCCCCGGGTACCCCCCGGGTGCCCCCCGCCCCTTCGCGTCGCCCTCTGGATGCACCTAGGCCGGCCCGGGAGCCGGCCTCGGAGCGTCCGATCTGGGCGGCGCTCCAGGGCCTTCTGAACGAAGGCCGACTGTGTCAATACGCAACCTTTTCCGGTTTTCGCGCATTTACAGAGACCGTTTTGAGGGCAAAACCCGAAAAAGGTTGCGTATTGACGTAGTGGGCCTTCGTTCAGAAGGCCCTGGAGCGCCGCCCAGATCGGACGCTCCGTTGGAGCGTCCGGAGGGCGATGCGCGCCACAGAGGTGGCGCGCGGGAGTGCACGCGAGGTGCGGGCGGGATGCGCGCGTCACCCCTGTGCGCGCGTCGCCCCGAGGCGGCCCGCTCCCGTCGCTTCACGGGAGCGACGCCAGTGGCCAAGATTCCAACTAGGGATGCCCTGTCACTTAGCCACTGTACTCTCTGATATCAATATCTCCAGAGTCAGTGCCATTTTGCAATATTGCACTGATGAAATGGAACATTGTGTTGTGTTTTGCTTACAAATGAATTAGTCTAATGCATGTTTATAATACTTTTACATTTCCTGCCTGTGAAAAGTGTGGGATGACAACTCCTGAACGTTCTGCTAGGAAGGAAAAGTTTCCGCCACCCAATGGTTCTAGCTATGAATGCGAACCGACAGAAAGGCACCATTTGAGCAATTCTGTTGTGAATGGCTGAATAGCTGTCACTGTGCTGCTGTTCTGCTCTGCTGAGCATTCCTGCTGGGGAACTAGCCTTTTGCGCTAAGCACCAGTAATGCAGCAGAGAGCTGGAGGGAGTTCGTGAGGGCTTTTGAGGACCTCTCTTAACGGCAGTTAAACTTTGGGCTCTGTCAAGAAGAACGTGAACCTCCAATTTGAAGGTGGGGGGAAGGGAAGATAAACATCTAGTTCTTGACTAGCCAAGCCAAAGATGGTCATATAAACTCATCTAACCCAGATGTAAAGCTAAAAGCTATTACAGAAGGTCAGTACTGTACTGTAATTCTGAAAGGGATCTTAATGCTAATCCCTGGAGCTATAGTCTTCATGGGATGGTGGCAGAGTGACTCTTCCAGGGCCCACCCAAGTAGTTGTGGGCCCCTGGGGGGGGCAGTTTGCCAAGGTTCTCTGAAACTGGGGCCAGCCCTGCTAAATAGCAACCCAGAGATGCTGCACATATCTTCAAAAGTGCTAAGGAAGTGGGAGATGATGCAAACTCATGAGGTAGGTTAGACTGAGAGATAATGGCTGGCCCAAAGTTACCCAGTCAGTTAGGGCTGAGCAGAGATTAGAGCCCAGGTCTCCCCACTCTAAGTGCAGCATCCTAACCAGTACACCAGACTGGTTATTTTTGTAGAAAGCTAAAGGAGCACATGTAATAAAGTGGGTAAGTACCAACCTCCCATTCCCAAGGTGCTCGTCATGCTCAGTTGCTAGCATAATTTCAGTATCACTGTGAAGTTGGGTCCAATGCTCTTCATATAATATAATACAGTAAGTCCTCACTTAAAGTTGTTTCATTTAAAGTTGATGGGAAAATACCATGGGAACGTTTACATTTACCAGTTAGCCTCTAGTAAAATTGGTTTCATTATAAGTCGTTTCACTTAAAGTCGCAGTTTCCAAGAAGAACCTATCTACAACTTTAAATGAGGACTTGCTGTAATGTAATATATTTTTCCATAATAAAAACTGTTGAAAAAAAATTAATGTCAGAGTCATGCACATATATGTACTGTCACTACATGATGTTTCCAGGAGTGGGCTGCCGGGATCAGTGGGGATAGTGATTGGGACACTGCTCTAACCCCTCCCCCTTCTGTCTGCAGGTTCGGCACTGAACCCACACACCATGGCCAGTATCCGGCAGCTCTGTGGGGAGGTCCAGATGGCCGTGGGTCAGCACCAGGGCGTACTGGACCACCTCACATTCATAGAACAGCACACCTGAGCTATCCACCATCCCCCTGACTCTGCTAGACCAGCTCTTGGGCTTGACGCCCTGCTTGTGTTGCCCTTCAAGGAGCCTCTAGCAGACAAATGCACACCTTTCGATTAAATATCAAGGTCACGTTAGGAACCATTGATGGATTTGTAGCTGAGAATTGGGTTGGGGGCATTTGGGAATATTACATCGCAATCCTGTGCATGCTTGCTCAGAAATATTTCCAACTGTGTTCAATGGAACTTACTCTCAGAAACGAGTGCAGAGGATTTCAGCCTAGCAGCCTAAATTGTATCTGAGCAACATATAGACCTGTGGAGGCACAGGGCATACCATGCCATCATGGGTGTGATAAATCCCGTTTTGCAAACCTTGATGAGATTTGGAGAAGGGCAGATTCTGGTATTTCAACTTTTGAGAGCGACACATTTTAAACAGTAATACTATAGGAAACACTGCAGTCTGTTCACTCACTGTGGTTTGGCATTCACCATGTCCATCAAAATAATGATGTTCCAGTTTATGCAACAAAAATGTCGTTTTAGCTACAGCCTAATGATCCATTTCCCATGTGACATCTCTAATTGGAAACATGTTGACCATTTGGCATCATTTGGGCCAACTTTTCAAGCCAGAGACAAAAAGCAGTGCAGAGCAGTGGTAAAGGAAGGTTCCTTTAGAAACAAACTGCCAGGAGAATAAGGTTCAAGATTTGATTTGAGTAGAGTGAGTGCAATCCTTGACCTTTTGGCAAGGCTGGCTTGGCTATCAAGATCTGGATTTGTTTTTAAACCTCAGCCTTTGGAACCTTCCTGCAATTTTGTTGGTGCGTTTCTACATCGGGTACTAGGATTGCAACTAAATACCCAGTTAGCATTTCCCCCCTGGCATCCCCACACACGTTAGGTTTTGGATGTGGGGCCTAAACAATGGCAGCAAGTGGAAACACTGTTTTTAGTTCTCCGCGAAAGGTGGAGAAAAGCACTCCAGTTCTAAATTGCTACTTTCCACAGTCATTTTGGCTATATTCATGTTCATTTGATGCTGTGTTATGCAAGCCTTCGATGAACACTTCATAAATTCCTTTATGTGTATTGAAACTGACAGCAGGCACAAGTAAACTATTTTTAAGCATTCAGTGGCTTCTGAGTTTGTATTCCACTGCCCTCTGCAGGGAGAAATGCAGTACTGCATGGGCTGCTGACCCAAAGCAGGCTTTTCTTCCTGTGCCTTCAGCAAGCAGGTGCTTTGGGGTACACGTGTTGTAAACATATCACTCTTCTGCCAGCAACCTTCTTTCTTTTACATTTGGCACAAGTCTCACCCAGAAACCTGGAATGTGGACGGACACGAACACCAGACAAAATCTCCACTTTGGATGCAGAACAATTCAATCTTTATTTGGAATGGGGAGAGGGAAAGGAACTGAAAAATAAGTTTTTAAACCAAATTTTGTACCTTGCAATATATCATGAATTCATTAAACAATGCATACCCATTGTTCCAAACCACAAGCCCTCTGGTCCTCCACCTCAGTCTGACAGGATTTTTTTTTTTAATACATAGCTCCTGCAAATATGCCAGGCTGGGTTATTTTCAATATAGCACATTCACATGAAATTTCTAGAAGCTAACATTGGTAAATTTCTATGAGTTATAACAGTAAACAAGTGGGGGGAGGATATACAGACCTTACAATATTTGCTGAAAGTTCCTTTCCATATACTTTATTTGATTATACTTAAATCTATCTTCATTTTTTTTCAATTTGAAATGTTTCAGATTGTGTGTGTGTGTGTGGGGGGGGGGCAAACTGTCCATCTTTTTTGCCCACATACAAAAAGCTGTTGGGTTGGACCAAAGACAATTGATCATTAGATACAAGTTAAGACTTTCATGGCCAGCGACAATAGTAGAAGAAAGAAAGACGGGTTTAAACCCATGCTAAGACATTTCTACAAAGCAAAAACCAAGAACTGGTGTGGACCATCTAACAGCCAGGCTGTCATCTAACAGCCTGCTGGCTCGTATGCTTTGCCTGAAGAAGATTATCATATGATAATCGAAACATAGCATTTTAATTAAAGAATTTTATTTTGCTTAAACCCAGTCACTGGTCCGCACCAGTTCTTGGTTTTTGCTTTGTAGAAATTTCTTAGCATGGCTTTTAAACCCGTCTTTCTTTCTTCTACAATTGTTCATGATTGCATACCATTGAAATCAAGGAGACAAGTTAGTTATGATGGGCAGCGCGATCCTCTCTAAGGCCATTGCTCCGCCACTCTAGGCCATTGCAAATGTGCCAGAAAGCACGTTTCCGATGACTTGAGAGTAAGGGCTGCCGGCACGGAGGGTGACAGCTCTCACTCCGTGGCCCTCCAGACCTGGCACCCACCGGTGGAGGTAAGTCATGCACCAGTTGGTGCAGGGGTGGGGGGAGGGCAGAACGGAGCAGCCCGGGGGGGGGGTGGCCACTGGCCGGCCTCGGCTAGGAGAGGGCAGGGATATCGGCAGGGAGCTCCATTGATATCCTGACCTAGGCCCATTTCTGGGCCTGGCCAGCCTTACACCCCCACCTCAGATATACATCAGCTTCATAGCTGGCGTACATCTGAGGAGGCTCATAGGTAGGCTTACCAGATTTTCCCGGTTCTAAACCGGGATACCCCCACAATTATTTATTTATTTATTTATTTATTTAAATAATTTAAATACATTTAAAAAATCTTTTTATTTTTTGGGCGTGAAGCGTCCTTTTGCCGCAGCCACCCAGCAGCATGTAGCCGCCCGCAGCCCTCCCAGCAGCCTGCAGCCCCCCAGCAGCCTGAAGCCCCCTGCAGCCCCCCAGCAGCCTGCAGCCCCCCAGCAGCCTGCAGCCCCCCCAACAGCCCCTCCAGCCACCCCCTACACCCAGCAGCAGCAAGCAGTAGCAAATTTTAAAACTTACCTTTTTTTGCTGGCGGCGGCCATTTAGATCTCACAAAGTCTCACGAGATCCAAGATGGTGGTGCCCAAATCTCATAAGGGCACATGAGGCAGTACTGTACTGCCTCATGCCCTCACGAGATTTGGGCACCACCATCTTGGATCTCGCAAGATTTCGTGAGATCCAAGATGGCCACCGCCAGTGAAAAAGGTAAGTTTTGAATTTTAAAAGCCCCCAAAGCAGCTGTGGAGGCTTGCACCAGCCCAGAAACGTTCTGGGACAAATCCGGGACCTGAGCTCGGGTTCCCGGACTGTCCCGGAATTTCCGGTATGGATGGTAAGCATACTCATAGGGCCCCAGCCAGCTTAGCACTTGGGGAAGGGGATGAAAATTCTCTTCTCCCGAAGTGCTTCTTGGACGCCCCGGGGCAACCCGGGAACTCCACAGGATGCAGCTACCGGCTCTTTAGGGTTTGAGAACCCCTGCTGTAGGCCGAACTTGATGGTGATTTACAAGTGAACAGTACAAGAAAATTGGCATAAGTAATAAAGGTGTCCCCTGGTTAATGATGGGGATACTTTCTTGAAACTCCGTTGTAAAATGAATCTGTCATTAATTGAGTCTTCATCACCATCTACTGGTCGATTTTGGTATAGCATGTATAGCCTATGCAATACTGTGCAGTTGTAATAGGGAATGAATGACAAGTACTCCAGATGTGTCTTTTAAAATCCCCAGTCCTTCAGCAGTTTGGCACTAGATTAGTGCTTTGATGTTTAGCACCTAACAGCTGATGGGCTGAAGATTTAAAACAACGCATTAAAAATAATTTTAAAAGGGCTGTGAGTGCTTCCTGCCTCCATTTTGTAATCAGCCATGTTGACCCTCTGATGGATATGGGCCAACTTGACCAATCTCTGATGCCGTCCCTGTGCAATTTTAATTTTGTTTCAGTGGGGGATAACAGAAAAATATTTACAAGGCTTGAATTGGAAAGAAGCAGTAGAGGTTTAGGGCACAATCCTGTGCAAAGTTATGCCGATGGAGTGTAAGGCATGTTTTGACACCTGGCAAGTAGGCGACGCTGGTGCTGAGGCCAGGGCCAGATGCCACGCCGCTGGACGCAGGTAAGTCCTGCAACGGGCAGCGGGAGAGCAAGGGGAGGGTGGGCTGGGGTGGCAGGGGAGGGGGTGATTGGATGTTCAGGCCAGGGACAGGAGCGGGGATATCAACGATGTGCTCTGCCGATATCTTAAACCCCATCCCAGGTCTGGCCACCTTACATGGCCTCCCTGGATTTGCGTCAGCCATTTTGCCAGTGCACATCTGAGGAGGCCCATACCCATAGGGGCCTCTGGGGCTCTCCCCAGGGGAAAGGGACAAACATCCCTTTCCCCCGAGGCGACCTCCAGGCCTGCCAGCACGCTGGCCTGATTCAGCCTAGGATCCGGCACAGCATGCTTAGCGCTCTGCGGCAGATCTTAGGGAGGATCGGACTGCCCGTCTGTGAAGAAAAATTTTAGGTGTGGAGTGGAAAATGCTGGGGGAGAGGGGGATTCAGCAAAAAGACCAGCCAATAATTTCTACTCACACAGAGAGAAGTATCTCATTCAGACCACAGGAGGTCCCCAGAGAGCAACAGAAGCAAGCTGCTGAAGTAGCTCAGGGTTTCATAGTGAGAGGCCAGCAGCATGCAACATGCAGATATAGAGTCAGCACACATGCAGAAATGGCACATGTTTAAAAAACAGGCATTGGGGCTCCGAATTGGAGGACAAGGATTTGATACATTATGTGGACATTGTTATTTATAACAATATGGAGAGTTAATGAACAACGCGCCTGAAACGAAACATTGAAGGCTATGTGAGTTTTATGAGACGAGAAAACAAATTGTAGTGGCGTTTGCACCTTGGAATGCTTCCTTTCTACAGCCATCCAAATCTCCATGGCAATGCAGTTTCATGTTGCATATTTTCAGCAGTTTTTCCTGTTTATGGGCCTTGTTGTAATAAAAGAATACATTGCCCACTAGGGCTCATTGAAATGCATCTCATTATTCCAATCAGCCCCCTGAGTCACTGCTTTATTGTATTACATTCTCTTCCTACTGTATTTGAACTTTCTTATAATATGAAAGCTGATTCCAAGCCCATTACAACCAGTTGCAAATTAGCTTTTATTCCACCCTGACTGTTGAAGTGTGTTTTAATAAATTCATGCCAATAATTTTATAACCTAATATTCATGCACTTTATCTTCTAATTACCATGCCCTAAATTAATCTAGTTATGGTTCTGATTTATGTCATACAGTTCCCTGATCCCATTGTGGCTTAAGCATATTTCTTGTTCTTGTCAGGGAGAAGGCACATTGTACGATGCTATTCCACGCGCAGTTTTAGAATGAACATTGCCACTGATTTTTAAAACAAATAAAGTAACATTTTATTGCTTAAGTAGGTTTCTTGCATGTAAATCTTTGTAGGAGACAGGATTGTTTTTAGGTTGCAGTGTTTTATGAGCACAAAATCAATGAACTATATATTGGCATAGATAGAGAGTTGTCTGCCATAGTGATTCCGTCAGTCAGTCAGGTGGACATCAGACAGGTAGTAAATTTAGGGCGTAATCCAATCCTAGTTATGCCGCCGTTGTAACCAGCGGCGCAGTGAAAACGGGAGGCCCCAGAACGGAAAGGGGATTCAAATCCCCTTTGAATTGCCCTTTTGTAGGGGATTTGAATTCCCTTTCCGTTCTGGGGCCTCCTGTTTTCGCTGCGCCGCTGGTTACAATGGTGGCGTAAGTAGGATTGGATTACACCCTTAGTCTATTACCGTTAGTCTATATTACCATTCTAGTTGGGTAGAGGGAGAACTGGGAGGGAGAACCCTCAACAAAAGTTGCCCAGCCTGTGGGTCTGCAATAGATCAGGGTGGTGTCAGAGATCAGCCAGGTTGGGCAGGAACCAAGAGCCTGTGCCCATCAGAGGGACCACCTGATCAGGTTGATCCTTGAACCCTCAGTGCCAGTGGCAGAGATCACACCCAATGCACCATCAGGTTGGGGGTGGGACCACTATGGGGGACCTAGTGAAAGACTCAGGATCCCCAGAACCATTTGGAGCTTTGTCTCTGACAGGGTATGGGATTGGCTTTCTGGTCTCAACTGATTCCCCAGACCAGGATTTGTAGCTCTGGGGTGATTTTCTCTGTTTCAACTGCTTTCCGTCTTTTCCTCCAACCAGTCCACTTGGTGGTGCAGGAGCAGGGAGCCAGTGTCCAATCCACAGAGCTCCGAGGTCAAGTGGATTGCATTTTAAGACCTGAACCCAGGCCTGTCAAGTCTGCCAACAGTCCTGCATCCAAACAGCTTGAACCACTGAAAACGGAAGGACTGTTAAGTTTCTGTGTAGGGCTGCAACAGGGTGAAGAATTAAAAGACAGGAAAGTAGCTCAGCCTCTTGCCTGACCATGAAACTCTCTAGAATATTAACTGAAGTGTTGAGGCCTAGAACCCTCTGCAGAAGACGATGAGCAGAGTGACCAAGACAAAGTTTTGGGGATTTGATATATGTGAGTTTATGGAGCCTAGAAGAAAGACGTTCCATTGTTGATGGATTAGTGCAATGTACTGCAATAAATTAAAAAGATTCTTGGAGAGGCTGTCAGTGCCTTCGCCGTCCAGCTAGAAGTTTGAAGCTGGGCTTACTAAAGAGACCAGCAGCAGCACAAAGATTATTTTCAGAACAAACACTCCCAGCATCCATTCAGTTTATCTCTGGAGATAGCATAATGTGGACACTTGCAGACTAAAGAGATAGCACAGACTGTAGAGGAGGAATGCATTTTTCAAATGCCATCTTTGACCCCCCCCCCCCCAGCACAACAAGAAGGATCTTAGCTTTGAGAAGAGCTACACTGAAGTCTTACAATATGCATGTCTTGCTTAATGGGAACAGGGGGAGAGAAAATCAAATCATAACAAATAATGTAAAGCAAAAGAAGGGGGGGCAGATATCACATAATTCTTAGCTTAGGAGATTCCAAACTTTGTCAGAGCAAGCTTCCTTCTGGCCAAGACACAAACAGTTTTCAGCGTCCCTGAGGACAATGAAGGTGAACAAAACATATCGGATTGAGAGTTTCATCCTACACTCAGTTTTCCTACACTGACAACACAATCCTGTGTAACTTTGCACCGGTGTAACAGCAGATGCACCAGTGTAAGTGCAGTAGTGCACGTACACAGGCATAAGTGCACTCACTGGCGTCACTACAGGGGGGGCGTAGCTGTAAGTTCTTCCGTGATTGGAGCCTCCGTTACACGGAAGAACGAAGCGCCCCACCTCCACACCTTCTGACCCATTCAAAGCGGTGAAAACAACATGCATTCACCGCTTTGACTGGGTCGGAAGGGGCGGGGCGCTTCGTTCTTCCGTGTAACGGAGGCTCCGATCATGGAAGAACTTATTGCTCCGCCCCCCCTGTAGTGACGCCAGTGAGTGCACTTACACTGGTGCATCTACTGTTGCACCGGTGCAAAGTTACAAAGGATTGCGCTGTGAGGAACCTCCATGGTGGGAAATATGAATTTACCAAAACTCTGAAGCCTGGCAGCTGTTAAGGGCAGCAGCTGCTTAATCCACATACTCGTATCATGAAACATACGTAGCACTGCATTACAGGAAATATATATTTCCCCTATGTCTCTATTCCAACATTATGGGGGTTGGGAAGCATTTCTGGCACATTTTGGTAGCTATTTCCAACGCACATTTTTAAAAGGGGAGTAGGAAATGAAATGTTAAAAATGACCCTGAAGACTGCATCACACCCAATTGCTCCTATGTATAAAAGCCAAGTGATTGCAGCAAGAAACAAATGGACATTTTTCTTGCCATAAGCACAGGGGGATGAAAGCCCTCTGCAAACTGTGTCTTCCTGATGCATATGATGAAGAAGGCAGTCGCTAACAGTTTGTAATGATCAGTGGTGTCAAAGGCTGCTGAAAGATCTAAATAGGTACATTTTTTTAAATGACTTTCAAGGCAAAGATCCTAATTATGATATAATCCCCATATTGCAGCAGGGGAACTGAGGCTGGGAGGGAGTGGCTTGCCGAGGGCCCCTGAGTGAGTTTCTGATAGAGTAGAGGCAAGATTCAAACCAGGGCAGTCAAGAATTGGAGCTTGGTTTCCTGACCAATATGCGACAAAGTTGCACAACACATCTTTGAGGGGAGCGGGATTGGCGGCGCTGGCACATGCTGTATCTAACTCCCCTTCCCAAGTCTGCTGACATGGATCAATGTGGACTTGTGCCAGAGATATCGCTGGTGCAGGTCCAAGTTGACCCATTGTGGCTGCTGGGGCTTACCCCAGGGCAAGGGGACAAATGCCCCATTCCCTTAAAGAGACCTCTAGAAGCCAAATGTCCCCCACAGGATGCAGTGTAGACCGTGACGCTGCATCACTGCATAGGAATTTAGTTAGGATTGGGTTGTAAGTCTGCTGCCCAAACTCTAGATTCAATCCAATGTAGAATTAATCCAATGTAGGCCAATTGATTTAAATGGGCTTAAGAGCTTTTTAACTCTGTGTTGTATAGTGGCCTCTGAGTTAAATTTGTATCACGCTAAATATAGCAACTCCAATCTTTCATTTCTCACTCTAAGCTCCAATGGGATTAATGAAAGTTGGGCACACATCCAGTTCAGAGCCTGAAGCCCATGACCAGATTCCACAGGGTCCATGGCACCTTCTGCCTGACATTTTCCCACATGAAAAAAAAAAAAAAAGATTTGCACTTACAAACCTCTTACTGCCACAACCATGTAACATTTGTGACTGGTCAACTGGCATCTCTTTTACCACCAATGTTATGATTCTGTGAACTCAGATTTTAAAACCATTGCACTTGCCCCTTGGAAGGGGCAATTTTATTGCAAAATAAAATACATCTTTGCAACAGTGGCAATAATCAAGCCCATGCTGTGTTTTACATCTCTTTCTAGATATGTCCCTGTAGAGCAGGGTGGTCCAACGTTTCGTACCTCGAGGGCCGCATGCGAACTTCGACATGAAACCCGGGGGCCGTACAATAAATTAAATTATTAATTAATTAATAATAATGACCGATGCATGCCCCGCCCCGCTGTCTAGCATGCCCCGCCCATGCTCCCCTGAAGATCAAAAAGGCGGTCGGCTCCCGACCGCCTTTCCGATCATCAGGGGAACGTGGGTGACTGCGGAGGAGGGGAGCTCCAAAAGCAGCCGGGGGCAGCAGCAGAGGCATGCGACCCGCGGGCCACGCATTGGACCATGCATTGGACCCGCATGCAACCCGCGGGCCACGCATTGGACCACCATGCTGTAGAGAATATGATCTTGATTCTCCCACTACAAATGACCCCAGGCAGGGCTGGCCCAAGACTGCCTGGAGTCCGGGGCAGGATGCCTAAGGCCGCCCCTCCTTACCCGACGAGGTGCCAGTCTCTGCTCCTTCCACTCTCTAAAGTTCTGACTCAGCACTCCCCTCCACATTTCCTCTTCTTCTCTGTCCCCCTCTTCCTTTCCCAATCCAGGGAGTAGAAGGAGAAGCAATGGAAACAAAGTGGCAGACAGAGTTGCATGTCCCCCACCAATCTGCTGGCTTCAGTTGGCTTCATGGTTGGGCTGGCCCTGACCCCAGGCTCTATAAACCTGCCTTTTCTCAGTCAGACTCAGAGACCAGAAGTAACCCTAGGGTTGATCTGGCCTTGTAAAGGTTTTTGTAGGGTGGAATAAGAAAGCACAGGAAGACTAAGGCTTCAGTTCTATGCACACTTATTGGTAGGGACAGGAGAAAATGGTGAATGTGAAATATCGCGAAATAAAGCGATATTGCCCTCAAAAACCCGACAAAACGCGAAAAGAGCAGCCTCTAGCGAAATAACACCATTTACCTTCATTTTCCCTGGCTTTTATGATTTCTCTACTTTAACCTTGCTTCACAATAGCTGCGGAGTTGCTTATCTGCTTGCTAGTCTTGGTGTCTGCCTGCTAGCCCTGTTGTCAATGAGCCAATTAACCCCAAACAGTCTCAGCTGAGAGGAGACATAGATTCTAAGGCATGGAAGCCATCGCGGCACAATTCCCTGAAAAAATAAAACCATTTTCTCTCCCACTTCTACTTATTGGTAGTAAGCCCCATTGAATTCAGTGGGACTTACCTCTGAGTTAATATTCATAGGATTGTACAGTGAAGCATACAGGTACAGGTTGAGTATCCCTTATCCGGACTGCTTGGAATGGGAAGTTGTCTGGATTTCAGATTTGTCTGGATTTTAGAATATTTGCATAAATATAATGAGATATCTTGAGGATGGGACCCAAGTCTAAACACAAAATTCATTTATGTCTTGTATACACCTTATACACATAGCCTGAAGGTAATTTTATACAATATTTTTAATAATTTTGTGCCCCAGCATGCCTTGCACTATGCCAGCCAGGTGCTGGAAAATGTTTTGTTGTTGTTTTTTAAAGTCATAGTCCCCAAAATGTCTGGATTTCAGAATAGTCTGGATTTCAGGTGTCCGGATAAGGGGTGTCCGGATAACCTGTAATTCATGTGAAACACTTTGCACGCTCAAAAAGTGCTACACAAATTTGCACAACCTTGGCAATTGCAGATTTGGGAGCATGTGTTTGTCAAAGTAACATGCAGTTCCTCCCATGGTTTGGTCAACATAGCAAAGTTAAAGTATAGTGATCTTTCAGAGATACCCTTTCTATCTTCAGAGTTACCCTCATATTTCTTTACTGCAGCTTCTTCCAAAATGGGCAAAAGGAGAGATTTGGAAGTAACAAATTCATTGGGAGTCTTGCAGGAGGAAGAGCTATGGAATCGGGATGCCTGCCTAATAAAACAGACATGCACAGAACCTGAAAAATGCCACAAGCGACAAATCCAAAGTGCATGTTTGGTGACAAAGATCATCTTTGACATAGCCTACAGGACTGTTAGACCAGTGAAAATAAATGACTTTCTTTTAGAATCTCTTAATAATAACTTCTATTCTCTCTTTATGAATTCCAGCCAATATTTACAAGGGGACGCAGTGATTATGCACAGAACATCTTTTCTTTAAGTGCTGATGTTTGGTTACAGGTAATTTACATTTGATGTTTTATGAATAAATAAAAACCTGACATAGCTTCATAGCTAAGAGACGTGAGTTATGACTTAGCACTGCCCTGGCTAAAATCTCACCTCCACCATGAACTCTCTAGGTGGTCTTAGGCAAGTGCTAAGTCAACCCTCTCAACCCCCAGTTGTAACATGAGAATAACAACATTGTATCGGGTTGTCGTAATTATGCCATGAAGATAATACTGTACGCATGGGAAGCACTTTGCACACTCAAAACGTGCTATACAAATGCTAAGGATTATTGTATTTTGTATATATTGGAGATGTATTCATTTGGAAAGATAATGCCAAATACGTCTGTGGACAAAATAACGCGAGTTTTCAGTCCCTGTACTTGATCTGTCTCATCCAATGGATTCATTCAAGTTGCATAAATGGTGACATTTTGATTACATTTTATTTATTTCCTTGCCCTTCCATAAGCAGCCCAGGGTAGTGTACATGGTCCCTCCTTTTATCCTCACGGTCACAACTGTGAAGGTAGGCTAGGCTGAGAGAGAATGACTGGCTCAAAGTCACCCAGTGAGCTTCTTGGCTCAGCAGGAATTTGGCGCTGAGTCCCCCCAGTCCAATACTCTCTCTGCACCACACTGGCCCATCATGGTGACTGGTGTTCCCATAACTGAAAAGCAGTGCTATGGCAAGGGTCAAGAATTCTTCTGTCCTTTCCCTCAGGTCCAAACTAGGCCCAGTGGCGGTAGGTTCCTGTGTTTAAACACTGAACACCCCCCATCATGTACAAGGATGGGAGTGGGAAGAGTCTTACTTGAATAGTAGAAGGGATTTACAGGTGAACAGTGCAGAAGACTTCAATCACCTGTAGTCTGCTTTTCTCCCACCATTTTGTTTTCAGCTAAGCACTGATACCTGAAGCAAAGTTGGCTGGGTGGAAAGCAATGGAAAAAGCAGCTGAGGAGAGGTGAATGATGGCTGTGGGGATCGTTCCTCATTCCTTATCCATGCATCCCTTTGGCCATTAAATCAGACCCCTCTTTCTGTGTGATCAGGCAATTCTGTGTTTAAACACATGGAAGTGCCACCGTCACTTCTAGTGTGACTTTTATTCTCATACAACTTCCAACCACGTTTCTACTAACCTCCTCACCCACACCCATGACAGCAATGGAACTCCTGCAACACATAAGAGCTATGAGAGAAGCAGCACAAAAGCAGCAAGTACAACTCCCAGGAAGCAACAGATTTTCAACATTATGGATGACCCTGCATAATTCATAAATAAGGTGCCATGAGCTTTAGAAAGATACTGGGGCAATAGGGTGAGGAGGTAACCCCACCAGAAGGTAGAAGGATAATGGCTTTGTCTCCACAGTTTTGTACAGAGCCTTAGTAGCAAGGATGCATCAAATTTATTTATTTTTATTTTTCACATTTTTATACCGCCCTTCCTCCAAGGAGCTCAGAGTGGTGTACATATTTCCTCCCCTCCTTTTTGTCCTCACAACAACCCTGTGAGGTAGGTGGGGCTGAGAGATAGTGACTGGCCCAAGGTCACCCAGGAAGCTTCGTGGCTGAGCGGGGATTCGTCTTTAAAGAAATAGCTGTACAAAGAATGCACATTTTCATTAAAGGACAATCCTGTTGGCCCTGAAGTTCAGAACTGCTAAGTATTCGTCTTTGCCAATGAAAGGTGTGGATGCTCAGACTGTCCAATAGCAGTGATGTAGATATGAGTCTATTGATTCACATCAATGACTTGACTCAGACTTGACTCGGCGATTGTAAGAGACTCAAAAGACTTGACTCGAGACTTGGAGTCTTTTACGACAAGTCGAATTTTATTCAGGTTTAAACCTGTTTTCCCCATTAAATAGATAGGGACACAACGTGCAACCAAAGACTTGGGTCTTGGGGGCAAAGACTTGGGATGTGACTTGAGACTTGGACCCAGATACTTGAGACTTGACTCAAGACTTGGAGTCAGAGACTTGATCCACATCCCTGGTCATATCTGCCTCTTGCTAAATGCTTGTTCAGTCTTGCATGCGGCCAAGAGGTCCAGTAAGTGCTTTCATAATTATACCTTCTACTAATCTAGTTTACAAACCAATCTTGAGCAGCAGGATCTGAACTCAACAGAAAAATGGATGAGATTGCAGTTTAAGTGGGCTGCAGCCCTTTTTCTTTTCTCCCAGTGTCCTGTCTTGCCTTACATCGGAGGATTTCACCTGAGAATGTCACCTTGTTCTTATTCCATATATCCATTGGACCAAAGAGCAAAAACCCTTCTGAATGTCTTTTTCAACTGAGCATGAATAAAGTCAGTGAGCACAACACTAGATCATCCATCATCCCTCCCACTCATGTAGGAATGTGCATGATTGGTACAACTGTGTGCCTAAACTGACAGATCTTTGCATGAATGGTTAACCAAATGCATGTACGAGCATAACATTTTCCTGCAGCATCAGTCTAAAGGCAAAACTGACTTTAAAACAATTAACTGCTCCCCCACCCCCAACAAAGAAGAAGCTTGTGAACAAATTAAGGGCATATAACGAAATGAAGTTATCTCTTAAAATTTTGGAACGTGTTTCAGTGCTAGGTGTCATTTTGCAATAAATATGATCATGTGTCCATTTAGAGGCCGATCAATTACAAGATATACGTAAGTCCCTTTTTGTTATTTCAGGATCATAAATAGTAATCTGGCATTAAATATTTGTGATCTAGGCCAGTAACCTTTTTTCAGTCTCATGGGATCTTTTTTAATTAAAGTATATCTTTGTCCCCCATGTCTATAAGCTTCTCTCTGACATTTCATATACAAGGCACCTTACTGCAAAAGGTCAAGCAGTACAGTTATAAATGGAAAAGAGATTAAAAGTATTCTCAAGCCACGGTGATCTAAAAGTAAGTTAAAAGTGGAGCATTCTTCATAGTCTTGCTTACAGTGCTGAGAGGCTGGCAACCCCCTTGGCAGAGTTTCATTATGAGCACAGCAAAGCAAACAAATTATTATTCAACTTTTTTCATTGGCACTTGGAAGTAATTATCTGCAAAGGACTTTGCTGGGCTTAAGGTGCACCCCTAACCATTTTACTTTGAAGTACATTCCATTGCAAATTAATGGGACTGGCCTATAAGTAAATATTTTGACAATCAAGGTATCTATCTAACTTGCAGTTTGCAAATGAATAGGGCCAGATGTTACACTAGTACAACTCACAAGTCATTTTGCACTGACACAGAAAAACACTGTTACATGCTTGTGCCCCACATCCCAAGTGGTGAGAAGTTCTAAGGGCACCGCATTACTTGGAGTCAGGCATCCTTTAGAGGAGAGATTACTGGAGACTTATGATATATTTGAAATATCTGCTTTATTTACAAAGTGAATATTTCAATTGAGTTAGGGCGCAATCCAATCCTACTTAGGCCACCGTTGTAACCAGCGGCACAGCAAAAACGGGAGGCCCCAGAACGGAAAGGGGATTCAAATCCCCTTTGAATCCCCCTTTTGGAGGGGATTTGAATCCCCTTTCTGTTCTGGGGCCTCCGGTTTTTGCTGCGCCACTGGTTACAACGGCGGCCTAAGTAGGATTGGTTTGCGCCCTGTGTCAGTCAGGTTACATGTGTTTCCAGGAAGGTCCCCTGAACCCCAAGATACTCCAGATCTGTGCTTAGGCTGCCTCAGCTCACATTCCCAGGCTCTGTCCATCCCTCACTCAGTAAACATACACAACACCTAGACAAAGTGGGCCATCTTATACCATCTTACAAAGTGGGCCATCTTATACCCTCAACCTTAGCTTAAGTATGGGGCTGCCTGGCTTTCCTGTAGATCAGCTGTGCATTGCATTGGTATGCATTCTACTCTGAGGATAATTGTATCTTCAAAGAAGTGGGCAGTACAGGTTTAAAAGCCATGTAAAAAGATAAAAATGTAATCAAACCAACAGAAACACGGTAAAATCACGTTTAAAACACATCAATAACAGTTCCAAAAACATGGTAAGATCACATTAAAAACAAGATCGAACTTGTGTGCACACTGGCATCAAAACATAGTTAGCAAAACACAATGTTTCGTCTACAACTGTAGACTTCTTCCAGGTGTGGCGACAGCAACACGCTGTAAAGATGTAGCATGACATCTTTACATCTTTACAGCACGTTGCTGTCTCCACACCTGGAAGAAGTCTACAGTTGTAGATGAAACATTGTGTTTTGCTAACTATGTTTTGATGCCAGTGTGCACACGAATTGATCTTGTTTTTAATGTGATCTTACCATGTTTTTTGAACTGTTATTGACATGTTTTAAATGTGATTTTACCGTGTTTCTATTGGTTTGATTACATTTTTATCTTTTTACATCTTTTAAACCTGTACTGCCCACTCCTTTGAAAATTGTTGCTGGCCATGAAAGTTTCCGCTCATAATTGTATCTCTTTTTCAAATCTCAAATTCTAATGTGTTTCAGCAAAATGATAAGGCCGGTGACGGGACTAACCTCGTCGCCGCCATTACCCGGCCCCCTCCCCCGCGCGCTGGTCAGAGGCGCGAAATGGGGATAGCAGCGATTGGCTGCTGGGGCCAAACAGGGGCGTGGCTCGGCTGAGGAGACGGGCGTACGCTCCCCCGTCTCCTCAGTCCGAGTCGTTAATTCGGAGCCCCTTGGCTGAAACGCGTTGACCACCATCACGGCTTGGCCGCTGGGGGTTGACGCTTCCAGCTGCCTCAACCCTGCGGGGTTGACTATGATAGCTCACGTGGTCCTTGACCACTGGGAGACTTGAGTCAGGTTGTCACGCCCAGGGGATCAATGGGGAGGAAGACGGTTAGGACCGTTTTCCCCAGATAGGGCCTGCACGCTCTAAGGGCCTAGTTAAGGTATTTTTATTATGCTGCAGGTTCTGCTTATGTTTAATAAAATTTGGCCCTTTAATCCAAGCCTCTGTCTAGCGTGCTTATTTGGGGGGTGCACGGGTAATGTTGGAAACGTCAATAAAAAGTATAAAAAGGAAAATGGCAGGTGACATCATTGAAAGCAGCGTCAGTAAAGCAAAAGGGAAGTTGGGAAAGTGCTGTTGGTAAATATCTTTCCAGCATCAGTGATTAGCATTTTTATTTTCATCAGAACATTAAGCAGAAACTGAAGGAGGCTTTTACCCTGATATTCTCCAGTCGGCCTGTTATGACCTCCAATTGCTGAATCTCTGCCACGCTACAGTAACCTTTATGGGTGTACATGGGTATATCTAAATACGTTACTTGTAATGTCTTAAGTAACCTAGTAAAGTTGAATGCTGAACTGCTGTGATAGATCTTTCACAGCCTGTTTTGCAGGCCTCAAGGGGCTGGGCCATGATCTGAAACGTCCTTACGTCTAATTTCATTGTTGGTTTTTATACTGCTCTGTAATGTGTGTGTGTGTGTGTGTGTGTGTGTGTGTGTGTGTGTGTGTGTGTGTGTGTGTGTGTGTGTGTGTGTGTGTGTGTGTGCGCGCGCGCTATTACTTTGGGCTGTGCAGTTTTCAAAAGAGCCACGCTGGTCAGCTTTCTGCTCTTCGGATGGCCTGTTCATGTTTGTGTGTTTTAAATGGATCATCGGCACCAACGGACGCAGGACGGACACCAGTGTAACACACCCCTGGACACCTCATATGTGCAGTTTGGATGCGGAATGGACGCCGGCACAACTCTGCCAGCGCAGGGGGCATTCCGGGGGGGGGGTCTGAATGCCCCCTGTGCCGGCAGAGTTGTGCCGGTGTCTGTTCCGCATCCAAACTGCACATGTGTGGCGTCCAAGTGGGGTTACGCTGGTGTCCGTCCTGCGTCCATCAGCATATGTTAAGTTACACTGGCATAAGTGCTCTTACACCGGGGATCTGCTGTTACACCGGTGCAAAAGTTACACAGGATTGGGCTGTAACAGTGCTGTTCTATGCATGTTCACTCAGAAATCCCCCTGTGTCCTTCTTAAAACTCACCTTTTCTATGAAGCCTTTGGCACCACACTTTTGCCCCATTCCCTGCTGTAACTAAGTTTCAGTGTGTATAATAATTACATATGCTTTCCTATTTACCGGCCGCTGCCTCTACCCCCTTCCCTTCCTCTGCTGTCTTTCTTGTTTACTAGATTGTAAGCCCCTCAGGGCAGGAGCTTGTCTTTTAATTCTATGACAAGGGCCATGTTCCTAGATGATGCTAAATAAATAATAATACCTCATGGAGTTTCTGCATCAGCATACGTAGGATTGTGTTGTTAGTGAAGGAAGATTCAACCCTGTTGCAAATGCAGGTTTACTGCCCTTAGTACTGAACCTTATACAAACAAAGCCAGCCAGCACATACCGGTACGTCCTGCGTCCATCAGCGTATGGCAAGTTACACTGGCATAAGTGCTCTTACACCAGGGGATCTACTGTTACACCAGTGCAAGAGATACACAGGATTGCACTCTTAGTATTTTAAGAAATGTCACCTTCTTGGAAATGGCGTGAATCCACTGGCTTCTTACGTCTATGCGTGTGCTGAAAAAGGACAATTCATACAACCATCTTTAATTCCAGTAGCTTGGATGAACTGAATCTGCTGCACATGTTGAACTAGTCTCAGGAATGATTCCATAAGCATTTGGAATCTACATTTTATCAGGCACAGATGCAAGTCACAGTCCAGATATCTATTGTACTACTCATAACACTAGTTCCATGGGTGTTCTGCTCAACCTGCCTTTTTAACATAGGCTCCACTGTATAGGGGAGATGTTTATACTTACCCTTATCTTTGTCCACTTCTAGGATAGACCATGGGTAGCACAGTGGGTTAAACCAGGGGTTCTCAACCTTTGGAGGCCTGGGTACCCCCTATCACGGTCCAATTTTCTGAATTACCCCCTGCTAATTAACTGCTAATTAATTGGATTAATCAATTAATTAATTAGGTAATTAATTGTTAAATAAAAAGTACTAAAACAATTTTAATTGTGAAGAAATGTCTTATTTAACTCTGTGTGTGTGTGTGTGTGTGTGTTTGTGTGTGTGTGTGTGTGTGTGTGAGAGAGAGAGAGAGAGAGAGAGAGAGAGAGAGAGAGGGAGGGAGGGAGGGAGGGAGGGAGGGAGGGAGGGAGTGTGAGGGAGTGTGAGGGAGAGAGAAAGTGACAAATGCAAGGATCTCTTTTTTTTCTCCAAGTCACACTTCCCAAAATCAGCTCCTCCCTCCCCCACCCCACCAAAGTCCATTTTCCAAAGTACAAAAATAAGCCCAAAACCAAAATCAAAGAGACAGAAGGGCTCCGAAAATAATTACAATTTAAAATCCATGTTAATTAACAGTTAATTAGCTGATGATGAGGCAGATAAGGGGCAGGGCTTGGCATACCTCCAGCAAGTGGTCCGCGTACCCCTAGGGGTACTCGTACCACAGGTTGAGAACCCCTGGGTTAAACCACTGAACCATGAGTTGTCGATCAAAAGGTCAGCAGTTCGAATCCGCTTGATGGGGTGAGCTCTCGCCGCTCGGCCCAGCTCCTGCAAACCTAGCAGATCGAAAGCATGTTAATGTGAGTAGATAAATAGGTACTGCCTGCTGGAAGGTAACAGCATTCTGTGTCCAGCCGCATGCTACATGCTGCAGCAAGGAGAGTCATGCCGGCCACATGACCACAGAAGTGTCTTCAGACAACGCTGGCTCTTCGGCTTCGTAACATGGATGAGCACCACACCCTAGAATCGGACATGACTGGACTTAAATATCAAGGGCTATCTTTACCTTTTAGGATAGACCATGTAGGCTGTTTTAGAATTCCTTTCTTCCTAAGTCTCTTCTTTGGCTTTTTAAAAGGAGACTTTAACAGGATCATGTGCTGGTTCCCTAGGTCAGAGTGGAGAATTGCAGGTCATTCAAATGGAAGATTATTGCAGGGAAGTCTGGTGATACTGACATTTGCTCACTTGTCAAGAAAAAAACACAAATGCTTGTACTTGCAAAGCACTCGTTAGGTCATCAAACAACCTAAAACTTGCTACCCAACATCCTCAGAACTTTGGAAAAGACAAAGGAGCTTGATCTGGGGTTCATCTGAAGCTGCTTGCAAATCCTATCTATCAGATACAGCAATTTTTCTACCCTGAATATGATATAGCTGCAATTACAAGAAGTATTTGCTATTTACATTTGAATGAATGCCTTCCGCTTGAAGTTAAAAGAGCAAGCAAACCTGAAGTTTTCTTAAACCTGGCATTGAAAGGAAGCCATTCTGTACACTGGATCAAAATGACCTTTATCAGTTCGTTTACCCAGTTGCATCAATAGTTCTCCAATATCTATATGCTCATTTTGAAATGCATTCCTTCACAGCACTTGTCTACAAGGGCAAACAAATCTTTATGTATGTTCCTTAATTAACTTTGCCTCTCTCAGACCCTTTGTTGTTGTTCAGTCGTTAAGTCGTGTCCGACCCTTCGTGATCCCATGAACCATATCCTGCCAGGCCTTCCTGTCCTCCACTATCTTCCTGAGTTCGCTCATTTTCATGTTCGTTGCATCAGTGATGCTGTCTAACCTTTGCCTTCCCCTTCTCCTTTTGCCTTCAATTTTTCCCAGCATCAGAGTCTTCTCCAGAGAGTCCTCTCTTCGCATTAGGTGGCCAAAATATTTGAGTTTCAGCCTTAGTATCTGTCCTTCCAGGGAACAGTCAGGGTTGATTTCATTTAGGATTGACTGATTTGATCTCCTAGCAGTCCAAGGGACTCTCAGGAGTCTTCTCCAGCACCACAGTTCAAAAGCATCTATTCTTCGGCGCTCAGCCTTCCTTATGGTCCAACTCTCGCAACCATACATTGCTACTGGGAACACCATCGCCCTGACTATGCGAACTTTTGTTGGCATGGTGATATCTCTGCTTTTTATTATGCTGTCTAAGTTTGCCATAGCTTTCCTTCCAAGGAGTAAGCATCTTTTAATTTCATGGCTGCTGTCTCCATCTGCAGTGATCTTGGAGCCCAGAAAAGTAAAATCTGTTACTGCTTCCATTTCTGCCCCTTCTATTTGCCAGGAATTGATGGACCCAGATGCCATGATCTTAGTTTTATTAATGTTGAGTTTCAAGCCAACTTTTGCACTCTCCTCTTTCACCCTCATCAAGAGGCTCTTTAGTTCTTCTTCACTTTCTGCCATTAGGGTGGTATCGTCTGCATATCTGAGGTTGTTGATATTTCTCCCGGCAATCTTGATTCCGGCTTGCGATTCATTCAGCCCTGCATTTCTCATAATGTACTCTGCATATAAGTTAAATAGGCAGGGTGACAATATACAGCCTTGCCGTACTCCCTTCCCAATTTTGAACCAGTCAGTTGTTCCATGGCCGGTCCGAACTGTTGCTTCTTGACCCGCATACAGGTTTCTCAGGAGACAGGTAAGGTGGTCTGGTACCCCCATCTCTTTAAGAATTTGCCACAGTTTGTTGTGATCCACACAATCAAAGGCTTTTGCGTAGTCAATGAAGCAGAAGTAGGTGGTATTTTGGAACTCTCGGGCTTTCTCCATGATCCAGCGCATGTTGGCAATTTGATCTCTAGTTCCTCTGCCTCTTCGAAACCCAGCTTGTACGTCCGGTAGTTCTCGGTCCACGTACTGCTGAAGCCTAGCTTGTAAGATTTTGAGCATAACCTTGCTAGCATGTGAAATGAGTGCAATTGTGCGATAGTTTGAGCACTCTTTGGCACTGCCCTTCTTTGGAATTGGAACGTAAACTGACCTTTTCCAATCCTTTGGCCACTGCTGAGTTTTCCAAATTTGTTGGCATATTGAGTGCAGCACTTTCACAGCATCATCATTTAGGATTTTAAGTAGCTCAGCTGGGATATTATCATCTCCACTAGCTTTGTTGTTAGTGATGCTACCTAAGGCCCACTTGACTTCACTCTCTAGGATGTCCGGCTCTGGGTCAGTGACCACACCAGCGTGGTCATCAGGAACATTAAGATCTTTCTTGTATAGTTCTTCTGTGTATTCTTGCCATCTCTTCTTAATCTCTTCTGCTTCTGTTAGGTCTCTGCCTTTTTTGTCCTTTATCATGCCCTTCTTTGCACAAAACCGTTCCCTTGATATCTCCAATTTTCTTGAAGAGATCTCTAGTCCTCCCCATTCTGTTGTTTTCCTCGATTTCCTTGCACTGTTCATTTAAGAAGGCCTTCTTATCTCTCCTTGCTATTCTCTGGAAATCTGCATTCAGTTGTTTATATCTTTCCCTTTCACCTTTGCTTTTTGCATTCCTTCTTTCCACAGCTATTTGTAAAGCCTCATCTGACAACCACTTTGCTTTCTTGCATTTCTTTTTCTTTGGGATGGTTTTAGTTGCTGCCTCCTGTACAATGTTACGAACTTCCGTCCATAGTTCTTCAGGCACTCTGTCTACCAGGTCTAATGCCCTAAATCTATTCTTCACCTCCACTGTATACTCATAAGGGATACGGTTTAGGTCATATCTGACTGGTCTAGTGGTGTTCCCTACATTCTTCAGTTTAAGCCTAAATTTTGCAATAAGAAGCTCATGATCTGAGCCACAGTCAGCTCCAGGTCTTGTTTTTACTGACTGTATAGAGCTTCTCCATCTTTGGCTGCAAAGCACATAATCTATCTGGTTTCGGTATTGACCATCTGGTGATGTCCATGTGTAGAGTCGCCTCTTGTGTTGTTGGAAAAGAGTGTTTGCTATGACCAGCGTGTTCTCTTGACAGAACTCCGTTAGCCTTTGCCCTGCTTCATTTTGCGCTCCAAGGCCAAACTTGCCTGTTCCGTTTATTTCTTGATTTCCTACTTTAGCATTCCAGTCTCCTATGATGTAAAGGACATCTTTTTGGGGTGCTAGTTCTAGAAGGTGTCTCTCAGACCCTACTGACATATAAATGAACAATTTGTCCTATTAGCTCACTAATGTAATACGTTGGAGAGCTCATTGGACCCTACTGACATATAAATGAACAATTTGTCCTATTAGCTCACTAATGTAATACGTTGGAGAGCTCATTGGTGCATGAGTGGACATTTCTTCTTCCTTCTGCTACAACATTTTGTAAAACCACAGAGGTCAGTTTTCTGTCATGCTGTATATGGTCCATTTATTATTATTATTATTATTATTATTATTATTATTATTATTATTATTATTATTATTATTAACAACAGTATTTATATACCTCTTTTCAAGAAAAAGTTCACAAAGCGGTTTACAGACAAAATCAAATTATTTGGCTGACATTGGTAACATTTGGTTGATATTTGTCTTTATTTACTATGATGCCTTCTATTTGATATGTATAAAGAGAGACCATTTAGTAAGTATATCATACAGTGAGGACGGGAACAGGAGCAGAATTGTGAAAAATGAAATAGGGGGCATTGGTTAAAATGTGACTATGAGGAGTAGAATGTATTTTTTATTATTATTATTATTATTATTATTATTATTATTATTATTATTATTAACATTATTTATATACCGCTTTTCAACAAAAAGTTCACAAAGCGGTTTACAGACAAAATCAAATGATTAAATGGCTCCCTGTTCCCAAAGGGCTCACAGTCTAAAAAAGACGCAGAACACCACCAGCAAAAAGCCACCAGAAAGACACTGTGCTGGGGTGAAAGGAGGGATGTGGGACAAACATGACTGAAGTGACAAACTCTGCACGTGGGAACACATTCTCCTCATGATTAGGGACTTTGGAAGCTCATGGTGTCAGGATCTCTCCCCACATGCAGTGTTTGTTGCTTCAGACATACTCTAAGTGTTGAGGGTGACGGAGGAAGATTCAGTGCGAGCATCAGCACGGGGCGGGGCTTCAGGCCACACATTTGGTGGCGCCGTACATGGGTCCAGCATCCACAGATCCATAATGTCTGTACAGGGCTTATGTCCTGGAGATTTCCTCGGTGTGCTATGATTTATACAGTATTACACAACACAGTGATGTTTTCAGAAGACAGAAAATGACCACTGTGCAAAAAAGGCACGTAGAAGTCACATGACAGTGAAACATTTTTACCATGTCAAAAATAAATATCTTCATCGGACTGGCAATGGCAGATGGGAAATATGTGAATTTATCCTAGTATCTTCCCAGCATAAATATTTCTTCAGTCTTTCTTCACAGCAACTTTTTCACAACCTTAGGTATTATCCAGTTGAAGTTAATACATTCAAGTTGGAGTGAGGACATATAGTACATAAATATTAGACCAAACAGACATTCCAAAGTGATATTTCCCCCCCCCCCCGAACGTTGCCATGAGGACATGAGAGACAATGCTCAGGAGCATACTTACCGATAAATAATTACAACAAGGATGTTATAATTATTTAATTAAAATCTCTGCATGGGGAGAGATTATGAGCCTTTCTGCTGGCTGCCTCATTTAAATGATACTAGTCATTAAGCAATTTTGATGTAGTCAGCAACTAAAGGTCCAGGCAGCTTTTGCCTTGTTTTTCAAACTCCTTCAGTCAGCAGAATTGTTTCCTTCGTTGTATAAAACCACCAGAGAACAAAGTGTGGCACTTGGTAATAAAATAATTACAAGGTAGTTTGAGTTTTTAAACCAAATTTGTACTGTGAATTAAAGACCATCGTACCAACTGCCACAAATGATTATGCATCTGGGTTTCTCCAGTACAAATGTTCTTAAGAAGATTTTTGGGTGTCCATTGTGATTTTTTTAAAAATCTATTTGGGTAAAATGTGGAAAATACTCATCTTAGAGAGAAATGCAAGGCGTAGTATTCCACAAGCATGACTGTGGCTTTGCTTGTTAAGAACAGCTAGATTGAACCATAACACTCACGACCCAGTCCTAAGTAATAAGGGCCACTTTGTATGTTGTAGCACTTCAGCACGCACAGATTCCATTTAGCAGGGATGTGGATCAAGTATCGAGTCAAGTCCCAAGTCTTTGCCCCCAAGTCTTTGGTTGCGAGTTGCGAGTCCCTATCTATTTAATGGGGGAAAGGGGTTTAAACCTGAATAAAATTTGACTTCTTGTAAAAGGCTCCAAGTCTCGAGTCGAGTCTTTAGAGTCTTTACAATCACCGAGTCAAGTCCAAGTCAAGCCATTGACGCGACTTGAGTCCGACTCAAGTCCGAATCAACAGACTCAAGTCTACATCACTGCCATTTGGTTTCCTTCCTGGAAGCTTCTGGAGCAGGTGAAGAGGCTTTCTGGTCCGCGCAAGTGGTATGTCCCTGTCACCCTCCTCTCTGGGTGAACCACACTGTCCACTTCATGGATGGGATGGCCCTGCAACTGCCCATCCTAGCTATGAAACAAAGGAAGTTTGTGTACCATGGAACCTCAGTCAGTCCTCTTTCCTCCATGGTATAGTGCAGTAGAAGGCCAGTGGGTGGCGCAGTGGGTTAAACCGCTGAACCATGAGCTGTCGATGAAAGGTCGGCAGTTTGAATCCGTGATGGGGTGAGCTCTCGTTGCTTGGCCAGCTCCTGCCAACCTAGCAGTTCCAAAGCATGTTAATGCGAGTAGATAAATAGGTACCGCTTGCGGGAAGGTAAACAGCGCTCCGTGTTTCAGCCGCATGCTACGCGCTGCGGCAAGGAGAGTCATGCCGGCCACATGACCACAGAGGCATCTTCGGACAATGCTGGCTCTTCGGCTTTGAAATGCGGATGAGCACACCACACCCTAGAGTCGGATACGACTGGACTTAATTGTCAGGGGTCACCTTTACCTTTATAGTGCAGTAGGGATACAGCCAGACTAAGACTTCCCAGATTCTGTGAGAAATGCTCCCTCTCCTTAATCAGCACCTTGCTGTGCCAAATACCACCTCTCTTGCCTGGAAGAACTTTAGCTGCTGCCACTCCTTCCCCTGCCCCCTAGGTTCAAACGGTAAGAGGGGGGACAGATCAGAAGAATAAGTATGAAGGAGAGGAGACTGGCAGGCTAAAGCAGAGGAGCAGCACAGACAGGCATCCCTGCCAATTTGCTACCTGTAGCAGCAGCCTCAGTCTGCCTCATGGATGTGCCAACCTTGAGTAGGGTAGGGGGATAAGTTACAGGGCTTGTGGTTGCATTGTCTAACTTCCCTCTGCCCAACTTGGTGACTGGAAATGATATATCATAGCAACCCTCCCGATTCTTGGGGAAAGACTAGATAAATGAAGGCAAGTTGTTTTTGTGAAATGGATTCTGTTGTCTTGGATATGCTCATTTTGTCCTCCGGATGGTGTCAGTTTGCACAATTACCTGCCTCCAATATTTTGAAGAATATTACATGATAATTGATTGTAGATCCATTGTAGATTTGTAGAAATAAGTTGTACTATTGCAAGGAACTATTCTGAGCTGCGCCAGCCAAGCAAAGCTTACATCATGTAGCATATCTTTATTAACATTCACAAGAAAGATATAGCACTTGCTTTCATGAAATAAAAATAATAATTCTTGTTTGATGAGCAGCATTGACTCTGGCACTTGAAACCTAGTTCATACTCAATGTACTGTTTAAAAATAGGAAAAAGGATCTAGATGCGATGCCTGAGGTTCTTCAAGGGAACACACAGTTGTAATTAATCTAACTATGACCTCTGCTCCTCTCCCCTGTGTTATTTTAATGCAGCTGAAAGGGCACTTGTCTGGCAGCGGACCCTGTATTCTTAGATGGGATAGGTTAACTCGACAGGTTTGCTCAGACTGTTTACAGGCACACACTCCCAGGGGACTTGGGAGGCAATCAGAAAAGCAACCGCCAGCAGGAGCAGAGCAACAACGGCAGCATCCAGGAACCGGCCCCTGTGCATTTATTTTCCATTTGCACAGCCCTAAGCACACTTCCAAATGCTCAATTAATCATGGCAGCAGATAGCCATTTCTACAAGAGTTTAATTTCAGCTAGTATAGGATGGACACAAAAACCAACAGGAAAACAAGATCGTATCCAATAGCCCTTTACAACCCACATGTTCAAAAGTCAACAGCAATACATACCTTCTATCCATTTTCCAGAACATGAATCTGGCATGGGTCTGAGTAGGCAAGAATTATAGGGGCAGATTGGTAGCTTACAATACAATCCTAGTCCACTCAGAAGTAAGTTTCATTGCGTTCAGTGGGGTTTATTCCCAGGTAAGTGTGTTTGGGGCTGCAACCTTAGGCTGTAATCCTAAACACAATGTGCTGGGAGTAAACTCCATTGAAAATAAAAAGGGACTTAATTCCGTGTAAACATGTGGATTTCATCCTTTCAGCCAAATCCTATCCTTCTCCTCCACTGGCGCAGCCAGTGGGGGAGGGCAGAACGGGAGCCTTTGGAAGTGAAAGGGGAAAGCCTCCTGTTCTGCCCTCCCCCACTGGCTGCACCAGTGGGGGAGAAGGATAAGATTTGGCTGTTAAACTCCTAACAAAGAATAAGGACCTGCATAATGTTGAGTCAGACCATTTGTCCATCTAGGTCAGTACCATCCTCCCTGATGGGTGGCAGCTCACCAGGCTTTTGGGTGGAGATATTTTCCATCCCTACCAGAGATTGAATGTGGGATCTTCTGCATGCAAATCATGTGTTCTACCATTGAGTTATGAGTCCCTCCCCATCTAGATAAGCATCTGTATGTAGGACATCTATGCTAATGTCTATGCAGGCAATATAATGCTGGATCAAAAATGAGGGACTGAATACCATTAGTGTAGTGAAATGTTTGGTAGCTCATTAGCTCATGATTGCTCGAATCATACAAGTGATACCATATGTAAGCATTCAGCTAGGCAACGATACTTCAGCTTGTGGTGTTGTTTTTTAATTTGATGTGAATTTAACCATCTTTTTTCTAGAATTGTCATCCTTTTGCCCATTTACTTATAAGCATCCAGCTGATGTCATTGTCACATGCAGTCAAATGTTTTCTGCATTTCCTTCCTGTGGTTCTTCACACCTGATCTGTAGCATTTTTGTTTGTAATAATGCAACTGCAGCCTATCCAATATGGACAGACAAAGCGATTGAGGCTTTGAGGGATTCCTTTTACGTTAAACACACTCTTATTGCAAGTTCAGCCCATTTTATTGTCTCCTGTTGAGTTCAGCTGGGTGCTTAGTGAGTAATTCCTCCTTTGAATTGCCCCAATGTCAGTTTCTGAAATAGTGTTACTATTAAAGAAAAAAGAAAAGAGGAAAACAGATTTTAAAGCCTTCCCCCACCCCCACTCCAAAATACTGGGGTACCTGCAAGCTGCACTATATTTTCATTTAAAATTATCAGAGACCTTTGCCGACTAGAACTTCCGTGTGAGTACGGAGAAGGTCATTTCCAGTTAATATAGCACTATATTAAATGCTATGTGGAACCTGCATTTTAATTCTGCTCCAACTCATTGCAGCAAATCAATGCTTTGCCAATTAGCGTAGAGGTAACCTCTTTGGCTGAGGACCCAATTCATTTTTAGGAAGTTGTGAGCCCACACAAGAGCGATAGCAGTGATCTGCCTTACCTTGGATTGTTTTTAAAAGACGGGAGTGTGAGAACTGCTTCCTCCATCCCATGTTGAGGCTCTTGACCAACACCACCAGTGCTGGTGCTGCCTGATTGGGTGTAAAGCCTTGCATTGGGCCCCTCCTGGTCATACACTAGGCGCTATTGCTGTCATCACGGCTGAGTTTTAGGGGTCAACCTGGCCCAGTGGGCCCTCTGATGAACAGAGGGTGTTGAACTTACCGACTGCCCCTGCCGTCTGTGACCACCACCACTACAGTCCACTGCAGCTGCTAAGCCATCCTCCATCCCTTACACGCTGCTGGTGCTGAGCTGGGGCACTGAAAACAAATATACAGCAAGTCCTCACTTAAAAGCATTTCATTATAAATCGTTTCATTTTAATGTTATTGAGGAAAAAAATCGATTCCCAGTTGGGGCCACTGTCTGTGAGGAGTTTGAACGTTCTCCCCATGTCTACATGGGTTTTCTCTGGCCCGGAAAGCTCACATTTATTTCAATGTGTAATATTAGAAGTGTTTGGGGTCTTTATTTAGAAGTTTGGTGATGCTTTTGTGACCAGAAATATGCCGTAAACTCTTGTTTATGTATATTAATTGGTAAAATTAATTGGCTTCATTATAATGAAATTGGTAAAATTGGTTTCATTATAAGTCATTTCGTTTAAAGCTGCAGTTTCCAAGAACCTATCAACAACTTTAAGTGAGGACTTGCTGTATGTGACAAATCTGTTTGTTGCAGCTTAATTGTCAGGAAAGGACTTTTATCATGCCACCTACTATTTTTCTCCTCAATAAAAACAGTGAGATTCCACGGTCCTAAATCATCAATATGGGAGCAGGTGGCACATCTCCTTCTACTGCCTCATCCCCACACAATTTGTGTCCTTACTTGGAAGTAAACAAACCATATTAATCCTTGTCAACACCCATGTTCCACAGTAGCAGATACTCTTCTTTTTTTTTTTTTAGTCTGCCCTATGACACTTCTACTGGCACTGCCAAAAAGCGGCCCTGGGGAACACATATCTCAGCATTAAGACAGCACATAAAGCACGTTGCTGCTGTTACTAAAATGAGGCTCCCCACTAAGCATTTGATTCTAAATTTTAAAATGAATTATTTTAGTATATAAGTTATTTGATTATTGCTAAACCAGAACCACGTTGGTCTTATCATTTAAGAAGATAATTGAGAAAAATGGTGTGTATCGTCTGACCCGATCGCTTGAAAATATATATTTTCACCTCTCTTTCATGGTGCAAAAAAAACAAGGTTGGCATCAGAATTCAGCATAAATCTGGCGGCCTGCATTGCAAGGGATTGCCTGCCGCCACGTTGCCCAACCCCTCCTCGCTGCGGCAGGCAGGGGCAGGGAATCGCTGGCAGCCGATTGGCTGTCGGGTCTCCGGGAAAGATTGAGGGTGGGTGGAGCAAGCAGACTGATTTCGCTCTCCTCAGTCCCATCCGGAGTTTTGAGGGGGGTCATGAAGGACAGATTGCCAAGGGTCCCCTGAAACCTGGAGTCTGTCCTGCAATAAACAATAATGTAAACCAAGAGTGGCCAACCTTTCAACTTGAATGCTCCTGGACCTTTAATGGTTGCATAGGTGAGGGCATTTCAGCTGCTTTAGCAGTGACATCAGCAATTGCAGCTGCCAAAATTCTGTCTTCTACATAACCTTTAAGAACGCAGAGGCCCTAATCGTGGAAGGTTGGCCAACCCTGTTGTAAACAATATCAGAGCAGAATGAGGAATCCACAACCAACAGCCCAATCCTAACCAACTTTCCAGCACCGATGCAGCCATGCCAATGGTCCTGTGCTGCAGGGCCAGTCATAGAGGCTTTACTCCGGTACGCCCCAATAAACACATGAGTCCAGATATGGATGAAAAGGGTCACTTTATTGAAAATACAGAAAAAGAGCAAGAAGAACATAGATAAATAGGAGATCTACAGGCTGGGGTCAGGGTGTTACACACGCACGTGAGAAGCGCTGAAGTGGGGGCATAGATCCTAAGGACTGCCTGGGCGGAGTTACAACCCTGACTCCAAGCCATCGCCTCTCCTCTGAGCAGGTCAGCTCATCCACGCCGACCCCTAGTGGGTCAGGGCAGCAGGAACCGCTGCACCGCCCTGAGCCGGCAGGCATCTAGGGCAGCTCACATGATGCCAGCCAAGGCCCCCCCCCAGAAGCCCCCATGCCGGAGTGCAACTGAGAGATGGATCGTGGGGGGGTGCATCCTTTAACCTTGCTGCCCTCGAGTTCACCAGAGCAGAATGAGGAATCCACAACCGACAGCCCAATCCTAACCAACTTTCCAGCACCGATGCAGCCACGCCAATCGGGTCCGCACTGCATCCTGTGGTGCAGGGTCAGTCACAGAGTCTTTCTCAAGGTAAGGGAATATGTGTTACCTTGGGACTGCATTACAGGAAATTTGGTTAGGATTGGGCCAATAGTTGCCCAATAAGGTTGCAGCCTTTTTTCCTGACAGAGGTTCTGAGCCTTTTGCAGCTGAATAATGGACAGTAATTCAAATTTCTTTGGCAGTTAAAGGCACAGAGAAGGGAGAGAATGCACTGCCCTGTAATTCTGACTCAAAATGATTACAAGCATGGGTGGACAGCATTTATGTGCATCATGTACACTATTTCCTGTTCATTCAAGGTCATGCTTCTAATATAGGGATGCACCAATGATGTATGCCCAGCCACTACGGATTCCAACTCCAACGACACTTGATGACACTCCTCCTACAACAAATGTATATCTTTAGAATCCATATTACTTTAGTCATGTAATTCGTCTGAATAGCCCCTGGCATGAAGCCACAAGCCCATGTTGCCTATTACCAAGCTGGATGCTGTTACAATTGCTCTGACAAAGCAACAAGAGTGGTTTGCTGCCCAACTGGTATGTCATGTGGACTTCTGACTGCATCTATACTTAAGCCCGTGACACACCTAGCGCGTCCCCTGCGCGTTACGTCCAGTGCGTCTGGCAGCAGCAGCTACGTTCTTGCGGTGTAACGTCCTCCCAGCTGAAACGCTCAGGCCTGACGGGAGCCGCTGGGAGGGATGTTCTGGGTCACGCTTCCCTTCCCCGATGCCAACGTTTCCCAGCGTTTTTCACGTGTGTTCTCTATCAGCCAATTGGAGCCCTTCTTTTGATCCCTGGGAGCAGGAAGTGGAGCAGCGCGGGAGCCAATAGAAAAACGCGAATAGGAACACCACCATTTTATTTATTTATTTATTTAAAGAATTTGTATCTTGCCTTTCTCCCAGCAAGGGCACTCAAGGCGGCTTACAACATTAAAATCAACATATACATTAAAATAATTTAAAAAAACACATAATTAAAACAATTAAAATAAACAACCCCAGTAGGTCACCTGTATTTACATTTGTTAAAAGCCATTTGTTAAAAAGCCACCATGTCAGACATCGAAAGCTAACCTAAATAAAAACGTCTTAAGGCCCCACCGAAAGGTCTCTAAAGAGGGAGCCGTTCTTAATTCCAGGGGGAGGGAATTCCACAATTGGGGCGCCACAGCCAAGAAGGCCCTATTCCGCGCCGCCATCCTCCTCACCTCCGTCAATGGCGGCACGGTTAACAGGCCCCCCCCCCCGATGACCTCAGAGTACGGGTTGGATTATAAGGCCACCATTTTGGGTGTTTTCCCTTATCCAGGGTCCGCTTGGAGCGCCCTCTTTCCCCCAGGAAATTTGACTTGGGAGAAAAAGGGCAGGGGGGGGGGAGAATTGCCATCTTTGCCATTGCAGGCTGCAGCCCCGCCGGAGCTGCAGGGAGGGAAAATTTTGGAATTTAACAGACATCTTCTTTTCTCCCTCCCAGTCCCTCCGGGAAAAGAAGTTCTCCACAATTCCAAATTCTTAACAAGCAAAAAACCCATCCTTTCATTAATATACTGTGCAGCTCTGCAGTCTGTGAGATGCCTGGCAAATTAAACACCTTCTTTTTTTCAGATTTGCTTTTTCCTGAATAGCAGAATTTGGATTTCATGGATGCAGTATTCACTTTAAGACTTTTGATTTATTTTTGGTATTTATTTTTAAAACATGAGGCTGTGTCCTTCTCACAAAGGATTGGGGCAGCTTGCAACAAAATATAAAATGTACGAAAATAGTAAAACAATGAGATCAAAGGCAACTAATAAACTGAAACAGCAACCTTGGGGTGCCATTCCAGAAGACTCAGCTTCCCCCCCCCCATTTTTTTTTTTTTTTGCTTTTCTTACCATTCAGACAGTGTAAGGGTTATGATGAACTCCAAAGATTTCATGTCATTTTGGATATTAATCCTTATAATGGTCAATACTTACGGTAACTGTGACTTTCTTTGTGTGCTTTTCTTTCTTATGGACTAACACAACTACCACCATTTGTATTGCCTACATATTTGCATGTATCAAATGTTAGGATCCTTAGCACACAATTTGTGAGCCACTGCCTGAATTATTGTTATTTTCAAGCCACTTATTTGTGGCAGAATGAGAAGAACTGACTTGTCTTTCACCTGGTACTATACAATATACAGTACAGTATTCTTGATTACCCATCCACAGCAATGAGTGGAAGATTCCAATTGGCTCCTGAAGATCTACAAATGAGCAAATTTATCAAGGTTTCCATCGTAACTCCAAGGAGGAACCAGTACAGTCATCACCAGTCTAAACTGTCAACTCCATCTTCCTTCTGCATAAAAACAAACATTTTCTCCACAATAAAGTCTTTTAATAAAAGCAATAAAGCAACTCAAGGGAGCATTGTTATCATGAGCTAATCAGCCCCTTAGGGAATTAGAGGCACTTAGCTGCATCTAGTGCCTCAACACCTGAGGGGCTGTGATAATTTCATGATAACCAACAAGGCATGACAGACTGGGAGGTTAATTAGATAATATTCAAACTTGGTAATGTTGAGTTTGAAGATTTCTTTTGAAGTTCTGGAGGCAAAGCTCAACTTATAAAACAGCTGTGGGATATCACCACACAATGGATAATTAACATTGCCTACAAGCAATTCAAGATTTGGAATAACTAAAGGAGGAAAAAATAGCAAAATTAAAGTAACAAACCCTGAGGCGCTTCTTGAACAATGTGTAATTTTGATGAGTTTGCCCCATGAAATCCTTGGGAAAAACAGACTCAGATTGTACAATTTTGATTAAGTCACCAACCTATACATGACCAAAGCCCTCGAATCAGGCCCCATGTTTTTTAACCAGGTTGGGTGAGTGAGTATGTGTTGTGGGATTGTAAACACAGCATTGATAATGAATTATCTCCCAGTGTCATTCCAGTCATTAATTTCAGAAACAGTGCCACAATGTTGATACAGGCTCTGCTGATTGCAACTGTTTCAAGTATCTTATCACATCATATCATAGGGCAGTTGTAATATTCAATCTAACTGTGACTGAATGTTAGCTTAAAGAGTAATTTAAGTGCAATGCACACTGCAGTGATACTTGAAAATAATTTAATCTATTTTAAATTAACATCTTGGCTGTTGCTGTATTGTCTGTACCACAAGTTGTGTAATTGAATGTTTGCTTCTTGCTTTATTATCGTGTGAAGAAGTATCAGAGTGTGTGTGTGTGTGTGTGTGTGTGTGTGTGTGTGTGTTCTTTAAAAAAGTCCAAACTAAAAGCTTTTTTTTTTCAAAAGGTGCTTGAGTTGTGAAATGTTCCCTCTGTCTGTGTGGATAGCTCAGGAACATTTTAAAAATAAATTGATCTGCCTTTCTTCCATGGTGGAAAATAAGGGCGTTCCCAGGAAGTGTTCCCCCTAAGCTGCGCAGCTCAAAGCTGAGCTCCATGGAGCACAGCGCTTGGCAACCTGGAAGTTTGGCAATGACATGTGATGTCATCGCCAAGTGTCTAGAGACGGTATTGCAGCACAGTCGTGACACCACTCTGGAAGAGAAAGGTTCTGTGCACTGGTGCAGACTTGTTACAGGGAATATAGTTCCCAGGTTGTCTCTTATTAGGCACTGAACAGACCAGACCTTGATCTGAGACTTCTCTCAGCAAGATTACTTAGAGCGCAATCCTGCGCAACTATCTGGCGCTGTAGCGAGCGCTTCACCGCCAGAAGCCGTTGCAAACATGCCAGAAAGCTGACAACTCAGGAGTAAGGGCATTTGGTGCGGAGGCCAGCCGCCCTCACTCCAGCGCCAGATCGTCCCTGCGGCCACTGGAGGAGGTACGTCCTGCTTATGAGGGAGGGGGCCATTGGCCGAGCCGGCCTGGGGAGTGGGAATGGTGGCCACCATATCCCTGTCTCCCTCCCGGTTGGTGCAGCCTTTACACGGCCTCCTCTTACTTCCGCCAGCTAAATTGCAGGAGGAAATCCAAGGAGGCCCATTGGGCCTTCCCAGGTTTACACTGGGGGAAGGGGACAAACGTCCCCTTTCCCCAAGTAGACCTCCGGGTCGCTCCGGAGTGGCCAGGAATGGGGATAGGATCCAGCGGGCGGACCTGTTAGACAGGATTGCGCTGTTGCTCTCAGACCATGAACTGGAACTAATCACCCTGGGGCTTCTATTGTAGGTTTTCAGATGTTCAGCCATTGCGTGTATCATACCTATTACTATGTCATCATGCTTATCAGAATCACTGGTGTCACTACAGGGGGGGCGGAGCTCTAAGTGCTGCTGAAATCAGAGCCTCCTTTACACAGACGAACAAAGCGGCCCCGCCACCTCACCCTGGTCCTTGGGAGCCTTTCAGGGAAGCGAAAGCAAGTGCAGGAGACTCCCTGCACTTGCTTTCGCTTCCCTGAAAGGCTTCGAGGGTGAGGGGGCGGGGCCGCTTTGTTCGTCTGTGTAAAGGAGGCTCTGATTTCAGCAGCACTTAGAGCTCCGCCCCCCCCTGTAGTGACGCCAGTGATCAGAATGCCTTATTAATTAAGTACCAGAACTTCAGTATTCATTGCACCTCTCTCTCCCTTCCAACCATCCCTCAAACTAGGAATAGGATGAGGGACAGAGTATGTCCTTGCTACTCATCTTCTTCACTTAATTAAGGTCGACACCTTTTTTCCTAATAAGGTTTCTAAATATGCCCTTTAGAGTTACACAATTAGCAGAAATTAAAAAGGTGATGTTCGTAGCAGCATGGAGGTGCAAGTGATGGGGGAAAAGCTTCACCTGTTTGTGTTACTGGCACAAGAGCACTGCCAGGAAAAAAGGTGACAAGCCTACATGGACTTTAGCTGGTTCCTTAAGCTTCTTTCCCTCTCTTCTATTTGCTAGCAGTCTATTACCCCTTATGCCCTTGTGTTTATTTAAGACAAGTATTGTACAGATCTGATGCATAGTGCACTCTCTTAGGTGATAATACAGACTGCATAAGGAAAATGCATCTTTTTCAATGTCTAAGGGCCCAGTCCTATCCTTTCTCCTCTCTCGCTGCTGCAGCCGTGCAAAAAATGGGCATGCTATATCCAGGGGGGGGGGCAGATCGGGAGACTTCAGAGGGGAAAGGAGATTTAAATCCTCTTACACCTCCATAAGTCTCCACTCCGCAATGGGTCTCCTTGGACCAGCTCTTTAACTGGTATAAGTCTGAGAGTAAGGGGGCGGGGAGGCTGCCCACGGAGGGGATAGGATCCAGTGTGTGCGCCATTGCCACGCCTCCCACAGCCTCCCCACCCCATTTCACCCCATCTCTGCCCAGTTTTGCCCCCTCCTTGTCCCTGTCCTGCTCTCCTCACCCCTCCTGCTCCCTAACATCCTACCTGCTTTGGCAGGTCCAGCGCACTCCTCTGGCAGATGTAAGGCTCTGGCCTTCCCACTGGCACTCAGACAGCACACTACTTTGCACACTGCAGGAGTGCCTTTTACAGCAGCCGTAAAGCAGGTAGTGCTGGCGGAATGCTGGTCCCACCAGCACTACAAGCCAATAGGATTAGGCTGTTGGGCTCCAAGGTTTTGTAACTGGAGCAACACCATCTTGAATTATATTGAGGGCTGTTGATTGTTTGGGAAGACCTGAAGCATAACCTAAGGTATTATGAACTAGTAACAACCTCCAATCACTTGTCAAAGATCATTCCATGCAGAACACATTAGAGCAGTCTATCTGCTAGTTTATAACAGCATTAATGATGACTCTGGAAAAAAAAAGCCATCCTAACTGGTGCATTGCTTCCATGGGGTCATAGGAAGACCAAGATGAATGCCTTCAAAAAAAAAAAATCTCACATTTGTTCAAGAATCCCCAGAAAAGCAAGTACTGTACACCATTTCCTGGCTAGTGCAGACTGAACATAATACTGCCTCAACATATGCCAGGTTGCTGCTTTCTGGAAAGCACACACACCATTGACTACAATGGTGGCCAAAAAATTCTAAGGCAACACACTTAGTTCATCATGTGGGTTGAACCAAATGTAAATGCTAAGTCTATATTTCCTCAACATCAACTCTGAAGAGCGCTCAGTTGGATATCAGCTGTGCACAGTGGTAGCTATTCATTCAATCAATCAGAATCCCCAATCCAATCCAGTTTCACTTCTCTAACAACAGGAGGAATCTACACAGAGGCGTCATCGATCGGGCCCCCCGTGCGGCAGGCAGGCGGGGGGGAGGTGTCACGGCAGACGGCGGCAGCACAAATCATCCCGTTCATCAGTGTGAGCGAGGAGCGTCAGCGGCATGTTTGGCCTGCCCGCCTGCCCTGCACCTGCGTATGCTCCATAACGGCTGCAGCCGCTACGTCACTTCCAACGCAGGGGGGGGGGGCGTTGGAGAATCACCACTGAATCTACAGCCAGTATTGGATAAATTATGGACCTTTATTATTGGATCTTTGTGAGACCACAGATTCTTTACAGAAAAACAACAACACTGCTCTAACTCTTATTACTCTGGTGCCTAGCCCATTAATCTGAAACCACAGAAGGTATCTAACTCGGAAAACATATATACAGTATAAAAATACACTCCCTTGGCATGAAATAACAAGTGCTGAAGTCAATCAGAAGACTTTTGGATTCCATGCATCCCATGATTCATGCTCAAGTAAGTTCATTAAAAGAATGGTAGTTGAAGTTGGTCACAAAATCTAGCATCCTAAAAATCATAGTTTTCATTAAAAAAAAATGAATGTACTTTTATAGTTTTAGTTCTCATTGCTTCAAATAAAGGGTGTTTGTTTTAATTGTTTTACAACGCAATCCAACTTAACTTTTGAGCCGGTTTAACCAGCAGCGCAGCGAGAACGGGAGGCCCCAGAATGGAAAAGGGATTCAAATCCCCTTTGAATTCCTCTTTTGGAGGATTGCGCTGTTAATGACTTTGTTTTTAATTGTTTTATTGTACTTTGTACTATTTTAATATTGTTTTAATCCTGTAAGCCACCTTGGTTGCCCTGTCAGGAGAAAGGAGGGGTATACATTCTTTAAATAAATAAATAAATAAAATAAATAATGGATACGGATTTAGTAGCCTGCATTAACTTCTTGCCCTAGCCCTAAAGGAGCAGAGTAAACTATGCAAATATATTTAATCAGCATAATTTACACACATCATGAGTTCAGCTTCTCTGGTCGCAGAATCTGGATAGCTCCAGAAACACCTGATGCCTTCCTCTAGAAGGGCATCATAGGCTGCCACAGTGTAATGTCTCATGGTGCAGTCGTCTAGTGCCCTATTTATCTCGTGTTAAGTTGGAAAATAGCTGTACTTTTGTTTTCTGGTCAGAAACAGGAAGCCCAATCCTGCATAAGATGCAGTGGCCAGCCTAAATGGCCGGCCGCTGCATCCTGTGTAGGATGTGGCCCACACCGGTGGGGCTCACCTTAGGGGAAGGGGACCTCCTTGGATGCACACCAGCTATTTAGCTGGTGCACAACTGGGGTGGCCATGTAAGGCCGGCCAGGCCTGGGAAGGGGGTTGGGATATCGGCACAGCGCGGCACCAATATCCCCGCCCCCTCCCTGGTCTGGCCAGCCAATGGCCCTCTCCCTTGCCACCCCGGCCCTATCTCCCCATGCCCTCCCACCGCCCACCGCAGGACTTACCTGTGTCCGGCGGCGCGGGATCTGGAGGGAAGTAGTGTGAGCAGTGCCGGCCTCTGCGGTGGCACTGCTTACACCTGAGGTGCTGCAACTGGCCTTTGTTTAGGCTGGATTGCGCCCAAAGACATGGTGAATTGCCCTGGCTAATCTTCTGTTCTGAAGTACAGGCAGAGGTCAGTTGACTCCCCCTCATGCTGCTAATCATATACAATGCCTGCCTTCATTATTAGTTTTCATTTATAACCAAATGACACGCCCAAGTTTTAACAGCTGTGTTTGTTCTGTCACATTTAGTGTGACTGGAGTACAGTAATCCCCTCACAAACTTTCTGTTTTACCTCTCCAAAAGGATTACTTTTTCAGTCTGAGGATTGTTAATTCTGAGTGCCCTTCTTAATCCTTCTCAGGAAAGATTTTAAAGTTAAGGTAGCCCAAGATGCCAATAAAAAAAGGTGCAAAAGAAGCTTTGAGTGAATTTTTAAACGGGGTGATGATGTGCATGTGTGTGTGTTTTTGCCATGCTTGACTGCCAGCTAAAGTCAGCTTATCAGTTTTCTGTTTCATAATAGTAAATTCATACATATTTTTAATGTTTAAAATACCTCAGAAATTGTAGGGCCATCTAAGCTCTCAGTGCAACTTAGAAAACGTTCTTGTATCAGAATATGCTGTGCGTCAATCAACACAATCTACATGAAATGCTAAACAAAAACTTGTGTCATTTAATTTTACTGGGAAGGAAACCAAGCTGTTTAATACTGTTACTGCCCTTACTGGATGGATAATCCTGTTTATGCTAAAAACACGCCATCCTAAATACCTGCCACACACTTGGCTGACATAAAACTGATAAGACCTTTCAAGATGTCACTACAAAGAGAAGCAGGAATTTCTACAAAAATAAAAAATGAGGGTTCCAGATACTTCTAAGTGAACTGCTGAATAAATAATATAGCATGCTTTATAAGAAGTTTGTAAGGACTGATTTAAGCATCAGTCTCGGCAAGGTCTTCATCTTACAAGGAGCCACTAGATGGCAGCTTATATTTGGCAACCATATCCCTTTCCAGGGATGCGTTTGTGAGCTTATTATAGCAGCTAGTTGTCTCTAACTGATTAAAATTGATGTCGCTTCATCCTTTCCTCTGTCAAGGATCTCTGGTTATCATTAGCAATACTTATTTCTTGCAATTTAATTGTATTTATAGGTCACTGTCATTGTGTTCTAGACGGTCTTTTTTTTCCTCCCAGGAATGTCAAGTGTACACAAGAGTCTAACTTTTTCTGATTTGCAGGTACTCCTCTTTTTCATTCCAAGCATTACTTACTTGTCTATAAATGTCAGTGGTTACTGAGACATCTCGATAGGTGCACCTATCTTTCTGGATTGTGCCCATTGGCTACAATCTGGAGAACCACACAACTAGCTTTTTCTACTCCATGAGGCTTGTGACATTTTTAAAGGAAAAAAAAAAAGACAGGAGCGCCAAGAACCAAATAACAAAGTATTTTTAAGACATGACATGCAAACCTGAGGGGGCCTTGCACTGCCAGAACTACCATAAATACGAAATATTTTTTTAGTATTTTTATTACTTTAAATTAATTACTTTATTAAAAAGGTAAAGGTGACCCCTGACAATTAAGTCCAGTCGTGTCCGACTCTAGGGTGTGGTGCTCATCCCCATTTCAAAGCAGAAGAGCCAGCGTTGTCCGAAGACGCCTCCGTGGTCATGTGGCCGGCATGACTCTCCTTGCCGCAGCGCGTAGCATGCGGCTGGAACACGGAGCGCTGTTTACCTTCCCGCAAGCGGTACCTATTTATCTACTCACATTAACATGCTTTGGAACTGCTAGGTTGGCAGGAGTGGCCTAATTACTTTATTACTGTACTTTAAATTAATTAATTACTAATATTTTAATTATGAGTAAGTAAAAATATTTTTACTTATCTCCCGCAGGCTGTCCTATTGCCCCTCCCCCACCATAGCATGCAGCGCAGCCTCCGTTGGCATGGCTGCATTTTATACTGTAGCAGGATAAAGGATTGGGTGGTAAACGTGTTAACTCAGACAGAAGCCCGAATGAATTCAGCAGGGTCGTTTCTTCAATTAGTGTTGCCAGGACAAATGAATTCAAAAACCTGAGATTTCTAAAGCATGGCCTGATGATGTCACAAGGTAGGGCCTAGTGGTGAGGTCTCAACACTACCAACTCTTGAAAAACTGGGCAAAAATTGGTATCGGGATGGAGCATAGTGGTGGGCCCCAAATTGTGTGTTGAAATTAACATTTGCCACCTTTGCCAAAAAAGAAGGCTAAAAACTAGAGAAACAGGGTCATTTGTTGCTTTCACTGCTGGAATGGCTCTGGGGGCAAGTGGGAGGGGCCACGTTACACCAGTTTGCAAGGCACAGTGCAGCGCCTTGCATCATTTATATGGTGCCGCACCCCTCCTGTCTAAACTGCATGTTACATGATGCAACCACATTTTTTCAAAAGAGAAAATATGAAAAGGAACTTTGGAAAGGGATGGTTTTGAGCAGAGAAGTGTTGTGGGAGGGACTAGTTTTAATCCTTTCCCTGCTTGCCATTTTTGTGCTCCCTATTTTCTAGTTTCCTTTCCACAACGTTCTGTGGCGAACAAACCATTTCTAGATCCCCGAAACAAGAAAACAGCTGGGGGGGCACTTGAACTGGAAAATGCCCTTGTACAATTGATGGTAAGACCACATCTGGAGTATTGCGTCCAGTTCTGGTCACCACACCTCAAAAAGGATATAGTTGAATTGGAAAAGGTGCAGAAAAGAGCGACCAATTTGATTCGTGGGCTGGAGCACCTCCCTTATAGGAAAGGCTACAGCGTTTGGGGTTTTTCAGTCTAGAAAAAAGGCGTCTGAGGGGGGGGGCACATGATTGAGATGTATAAAATTATGCATGGGATGGAGAAAGTGGATAGAGGGAGGCTCTTCTCCCTCTCGCACAACACCAGAACCAGGGGACATGCACTAAAATTGAGTGGAGGGAGAGTCAGAATGGACAAAAGAAAATATTTATTCACCCAGCGTGTAATTCATTTGTGGAACTCCTTGCCACAGGATGTAGTGATGGCACCTGGCCTAGATGCCTATAAAAGGGGTTTGGATAGATTCATGGAGGAAAAGACCATCACAGGTTACAAGTCATAAGCAACCTCCTGGTTTTAGAAGTAGGTTTTCTCTGTGCCAGGTGCAAGAGAGTGACAACAGGTATCTTGTTGTCTGTGTGCTCCCTGAGGCACCTGCTGGGGCCACTGTGAGATACAGGAAGCTGGACTAGATGAGCCTTTGGCCTGATCCAGCAGGGCTCTTCTTATGTTCTTATGTTCTTAAAATGACCAACAAAGGAATGGTTAACCACTCCCCCCCCCCATATTGCCTCTTTACAATGCCCCCCTCCCAAAGCTGCTTTTCTTCACAGATAAGAGCTGGCAGGGCTTTGTTAGTTGCATGTAGTTTGCCCCACTACTTAGGAGAGTCAGATCCATTGAACTCAGTGGAACTTATGTCCAGGTAAATATACATGAAACTAAGCTGTTTGACTTTTTCACCCTAATGGCAGAAAGTGAAGAAGAACTAAAGAGCCTCTTGATGAGGGTGAAAGAGGAGAGTGCAAAAGTTGGCTTGAAACTCAACATTAATAAAACTAAGATCATGGCATCGGGTCCCATCAATTCCTGGCAAATAGAAGGGGCAGAAATGGAAGCAGTAACAGATTTTACTTTTCTGGGTTCCAAGATCACTGCAGATGGAGACAGCAGCCACGAAATTAAAAGACGCTTACTCCTTGGAAGGAAAGCTATGGCAAACTTAGACAGCATAATAAAAAGCAGAGATATCACCATGCCAACAAAAGTTCGTATAGTCAGGGCGATGGTGTTCCCAGTAGCAATGTATGGTTGCGAGAGTTGGACCATAAGGAAGGCTGAGCGCCGAAGAATAGATGCTTTTGAACTGTGGTGCTGGAGAAGACTCCTGAGAGTCCCTTGGACTGCTAGGAGATCAAATCAGTCAATTCTAAATGAAATCAAGCCTGACTGTTCCCTGGAAGGACAGGTACTAAGGCTGAAACTCAAATATTTTGGCCACCTAATGTGAAGAGAGGACTCTCTGGAGAAGACTCTGATACTGGGAAAGATTGAAGGCAAAAGGAGAAGGGGAAGGCCAAGGATGAGATGGTTAGACAGCATCACCGATGCAACGAACATGACAATGAGCGAACTCAGGAAGATAGTGGAGGACAGGAAGGCCTGGCGGGATATGGTTCATGGGATCACGAAGGGTCGGACACGACTTAACGACTGAACAACAACAACAAAGCTGTTTGACAAGCTTCAAAAGCTATTTCTGGAGTGCTGTGGAGAGGTTCCTATCCAAAAGAAAAAAAATCTGAAAGCCGTTCAGGGGCTGTATAGATCAGGGGTGGCCAAATAAGCGGCTCCTGAGCCACATGTGGCTCTTTGATGTACTGTATAATGTGCAGATCTCGGAAATACGTTGGCTGAGCTCCTTTTTGCATCACAATTAATATAAAAGGTAAATAAGAAATGTTCAAGCTTTTTAATTGTTTACCAGGTATAAACTGAGAGTCCACTGGATTAACATCTGAAGTTTATTGTATGTGGGTCTTACATTTGGCCACCCCTGGTATAGATTGTGGCTGTAGAACTGATAACTAAGTGCCTGCCAAAGCTATTCTGATCAACTCCTCCTTGGTTTTGTTAAATTGGACCAATCCTTCATGTTTTATTGCTTCATTTATCCTGCTACTATTCCATGGTGAAGAGAGGTGTGAATGGCATCAGGTGTAAATGGACCAAAAAAATTTGCTGTTGCAAGTGAATATTCTAAAGTTCCTAAATTAATTTTATGATTTTGAAGACTCTGACCTTGATTTTTTTTTGGGGGGGGGGGAGAAATGTCACGCCAGTAAAGTTGTTCATTCAAATGACTGTTGTGGATGACTTGTCAGAATCTGTCCAGCAAAATGTAACTATTCCCAGAATGCTGGTGGCGGGGCAGCTGCTCTGCCGCCCGTTTTGCCTCCGCCCCAGGCACGGGGCGAGGCTGCAGGCTGGCGCGCTCCCATTGACTGGGGCAAGCAGTGGGCGGGGCCAGCCAGGGGGCGACGTCCCGCACACGCCCCCCGCTCCCTCAGTTTGGAGCGGAGAGCCGAAGCACCCCCCTGCCCGCCCTGCTTTCAGTTCGAGATTAGCTGGTTGCCGTAGTCGGGACCGGGTAGGAATTTGTGGCTGTCGCCCGATTGGCTCAAGGGTTGACTGCTTTTTCGCCTACCCCGAACTGTGGCTGTGGCGGTGCGTTTTGGTTGTCGTAGGTTGTTGTGTGTTCGGTCACTTGGGCAGGCACCGTGCGGATGGTGGGTAGCTAGGTGACGTTTTGGCGTACATCCTGAGACAGCGAAGCCCAATGTGGAAATCAGAACCGCTCGGATAGGTCTGGCCCGGCCTCTGAGGCAGGCTGACGACTGCGTTGGGCTGGATCGGTAAGGACTAGCCGGGTTCGCCTGGGGTCTGAACGGGGGCGTCGCTGGAGCATGGCGGGGTGGGCGGGGCGCCCCGGGTGACGTGCGCCACCTCCGTGACACGCGACACCCTTCGGATGCTCCGAGGCCGGCCCAGGAGCCGGCCTCGGAGCGTCCGACCCCGTCGGCGCTCCAGGGCCTTCTGAAAGAGGGCTTTTCAAAACGGGTCTGCGCATGCGCGAAAATCCGAAAAATACCCGGATGGACGCGCTGCCTGGGCCTTCTTTCAGAAGACCCTGGCGCGCTGACAGGGTCGGATGCTCCGAGGCTGGCTCCCGGGCCGGCCTCGGAGCGTCCAGAGGGTGACGCGGGGGGGAGCTGGGTCGCCCCCCGCGCCGCGATATCATAGCGTCACTAGGGTGACACGCGCCCCCTGCCCCAGGGTGACGCGCGTCCTAGTGACGCTACTGGGTCTGAACCATCCTGCTGTCTCGACCCGTGAAAGGTTGGCGATGACAAGTGAGCTCGGTATACACCGAATGAAGCCTGGAGCCAGGTGTAATGCCCGTTGATCATCCGGATCACTGTTTCCCCCAGTTAGATATCCGCACGGTTGGTGGGTTTAGGCCCTGCTGTTTTGACAGTATCCATGTTATAGTTTAATAAAGTGGCCCAGTTACAATCCAGCCTGTTGTCTCGTCTCGTTATTTCCTGGGTACGGGGGTAATGCCACTTTAATGGAACGAAAATATTCAGCATCTACAGACAATTCCATGTCTGTGTTCCACAGATGTGCGTTATCTGTTCCTGCTGTGTGGCAACATTTTCTTGGCCACATCTGCCTTATGAAATGGATTCATGTGAACCATGACTAAGGTTGCCAACCAATCAGTTAAAATATGATCGGGGGGGGGGGGGTTGCCTTCACCTAGCAAGAATCAAGGCCATTATTTCCCCCTTCATATAGGTTTTCCCCTCACAAAGGGCCATAGCTCAGTGGTAGTGCATGTGCTACACATGGAGAAGGTCCCTGGTTCAATCCCTGGCATGTGGAGGTAGGAGTGAGAAAGCTCTGCCTGGAACCTTGGAGAGCCACTGCCAATCAGTGTACAGAGTAGTGAGCCAGGTGGTCCAAAAGATCTGACTCAGTAAAAGGTAGCGTCCTATGTTTCTGTTTTTAGCTGTACAACTTTGGTAAAAAGGTGTGCTAGTCTCTGCCCCCCCAAAAAAACTGCTGACTTTTATCCCACAGCACTCTGTTCCCTTGTGCCACCTAGGTACCAAAACTCTAGGTAACAAAACTGTTGCTTTTAAGAGTTCGCAATTGTAAACATGATCTTCTTTATACATACCCAGTGGCCATTGCCCCCTCCATGGCTTCTCTTCCACATTGCTCATGGCAGTATCTCAAAACTTCTTGGGCTTCTTAGCAAATTTGCAAATCATGCAAGCAACAGACAAGGAAAGCTACTTGATATGATTTTTATGCTGCTATTTTTACAGAGTTTTCTTAGCAATGTCTGATTATTTTAATTTGTTGTTTTCAAATACGTTGCTTGATTCTTTTATTGTTAGCTACTTCAGGCTTGAATTTGTGTGAAAGGTACAGTATAAATCCCTAAAATAAATATTTCTCAAAACTAGTTAAATTTTTTAGCCCAGGGATTCTCAACCTCTTCTTGGTTGAGTACCACCTCTGGCACCACTCGTCTGCTGCATACCATCGATTACATCATCACCAGCTACTTCCAGGTTTTCGGTTTTTTGGTAGGAGACTCTGGGTGGGTGGAAGGGCCTCAGCATTCCCGAGAGGCTCAGCCAAAGGCAGAAGCCTCTCAGAAGCGAAAACATGGCACTGAAAGTGCCACGTCGGGGCAGGGTTCCAGCAGTCTAGTGGTCCGAGTACCACCAGCAGTCAACCAAAGTACCACTGGTTGAGAACCCCTGTTTTAGCCTATTCATTTCTTTGCAGTTGGTTTCATTGCCCCCTAAACACATGAGAACAAACAAGGGGCGAAGAGAGTAACGGACCAATCCTATCTGGGCCTTGCACTGCCAGAACTTGCACTTTGGCAGCACAAGGTCCTTTGCGGCAGCACAAAAGCTGGGACTCCATCGCTTGCATCTAGCCTACTGGTGTAAACAGTTAGAGGTGCAGTGTGTGTGCCAGTAGCTCCCAGAGGCTGCACTGGGGTCTGTGGTAGGAACAGGAAGAGAGAGGTTTGGGGTATTGGGTAGGCACGTTTTACGTTTTTCGCGCATGCGCAGTACATTTTCTGAAAGGTACTGCGCATGCGCGAAAACGTAAGAATTACGTTTTCAAGCAGCGGGCCTTCAGAAGGCCCTGGAGCGTCGGCGGAGCCGGACGCTCCGAGGCTGGCTCCCAGGCCTCGGAGCCTCCGGACTCTGGAGGCTCCGAGGCCGGGGAGCCGGCCTCGGAGCGTCCGACCGTGATGCGCGTCACCCATGACGCGCGTCACCCCCGGGCGGTCCGCCCCACCCGCCACGCTCCGTCGATGCCTCTGTGGGTAGGGAGAAGAGGGTAGTAGGCAGGGAGCGGGCAGGAGGGATTGGATCTTAATGGCAAAGGTTCATGCCAGATCGTATTTCCGATTTTCTAGCCCGCTTCACCCCCTTCCTCTCCTCAGCCTTATATGCCAGCAAAATAGCTGGCATGGGTCCAAGGAGACCCATAGGTGGACGGAAGGCCTACTTCTAGTTGGCATACTGATTGCCCCCCCCCCAGCATACAGTGCAAGCTCCGTTGGTGCAGCTGCATGCTATAGCATTGTGGGGGATAGGATAGGGCTGTTAGTCAACTCCTGGTGAAGTTGATGGTGTAACAGTCATTGACTGTAACGAAGCTGGATTAGCTCCAGAATGTACTGATAACTTTGCTTTTTAGGGGGCAAAGATCAACTGACAATAAGAGCAATTAATCATGCCAGACCACATAACAGCCATTTAATCATTTTATTTTGTCTGTAAACCGCTTTGTGAACTTTTTGTTGAAAAGTGGTATATAAATACTGTTCATAATAATATTGCTGATGACATTGATAATGTTTTTTTTAATTTGCTTGCTGTTTAATGCTACCTTTAGTTAAGGTAAAGGTAAAGGTGACCCCTGACAAGTCCAGTCATGTCCGACTCTAGGGTGTGGTGCTCATCCCCATTTCAAAGCCGAAGAGCCAGCGTTGTCCGAAGACGCCTCCGTGGTCATGTGGCCGGCATGACTCTCCTTGCCGCAGTGCGTAGCATGCGGCTGGAACACGGAGCGCTGTTTACCTTCCCGCAAGCAGTACCTATTTATCTACTCACATTAACATGCTTTGGAACTGGTAGGTTGGCAGGACTACCTTTAGTTACCTTTTAGCTAATTTCAGGTATCTGTGTTAAGTCATATGGTGGATCCTGAAAGAAGTGATTGATTCCATGCGGTCAACAACAGAAGATGAAGTCATTATAGGTACCATAGGACTCCTTTCACAACAGATGCTGAGGATCACTGTTGTCTTTCTTCAACACTGATGTCTTTAATAAAGACCTTTTTTATTAAACTTGTGAATAAGGTGACACCTTATGTGGGAAAGAGCCGTTCATTGAAATTATAGTTCCTAGAAAAAGGATTTGGTGGATGCACATGACCTCGTTTCTCTGAACTGATGTGCAGCACAATCCTGTGTAACCTTGCACCAGTGTAACAGTAGATGCACCGGTGTAAGTGCACTTATGCCAGTGTAATTGCACTTACACTGGTGCATCTGCTATCACATCGGTGCATCTACTGTTACACTGGTGCAAGGTTACACAGGATTGCGCTGGTGGTGGTCTTAAAGATGCACTTGATCAGCTGCTATACTAACTGGAGAAAAAGTTAGCAGCATGTAGGGCAAGCTTTCCTCCAAGGGTTCTGACCTGTATGCAAAAGTGGTACCCCTTAATAAAAAGAGTTAGAGAGCATTTACACTTGAACCAGATCAATAAAGATAGGTGAATTCACATAAATGCAAGATTTTTTTTCATAAGTTTGAAGGATCTCGATATCCTATATGTATTGAATTAAAAACTAGCTTGTTAGTTATCTGATGAAATACTTTTCACAATAAAATAATTCACACATCTAAATGTGGGTCAGCAAATTTTGAGATTCCACCTCTCAAGTAATAAAGACAGAAAGCAACGTTTCAAGTAAGCGGTTTAATTGGTTTTAATTAAGGCCCTTATTTTGAATAAGTAAACCACATTGAATTCCTATGGAGATGTTGTTAGCAAGTGAATGAGAAATTTAATTGTAGAGTAATTAGCTCACCATTGCTTGTGGCAATGACACTGCAATGGTACAAAGAACTGGAAAGTGTTGTAGCCTCAGCACAGAGACAAAACCCCAAAATTGCTTAGATTAGATAAAGATCAAAGTCCTGTAAAATGCCACTTGTTATCAGCTGTCACTCACAGAGATGAGTAAAATCTCATGTGTCTACTCTAATTTAAATCTTATTTGTATTTCTTTGACTAATTAGATGGTCATCTATTGGAGATCTACCCACCATTATGGAATTCTTACTGTTTCACTGCCAAGTGTTAGTTCCACGTAGTGGGTGTGTGCATGGGAATTGTACTCTTGGATGCAGAGGCGTAACTGCCCCCGTTGGCGCCCGGAGCAATGGGGGGGTGGCACCCCTATAACTGAATATCGCTGTGGCCTTTGGCCGCGGCGCGCTCCGTGGGGGGCGGCGCTCTCCGGGAGGAGGAGGCGGCGCGCTCCGGGAGGAGGAGGCGGCGCGCTCCGGGAGGCGGCGACCCCCCCACCCCAATCGGGAGAGCCGGCTGGGGACGTCTTCCCCGGCTGGCAGCCCGGGGCCTTCTGAGGAAGGCCTGCTGCGAGAACGGTATTTACCGTTTTTGCGCATGCTCAGGCGCATGCTCAGACTGTTACTGAGGAAAAAGGGCAGCCTTTTTCCCTCAGTAACAGTCTGAGCATGCGCACAAAGAACGGTATAAATACCGTTCTCGTGCGGGCCTTCCAGAAGGCCCCGGGCAGCCGGCCGGGGCAGACGTCCCCGAGCCGGCTCTCCCGATTGAGGGGGCGGTCGGACTCGCGTCTCCGAGTCCAACTTGGACTCACGGGCGGGGCGCTGGGCGGGGCGCCCTTCGGGCGATGGCGCCCGGAGCCGGTGCTCCGCTTGCTCCACCCTAGTTTCGCCTCTGCTTGGATGCGTTGAATCAACCCAATGACCCTCTTTATGGAAGTTGCTAGAAGTAATGGAAGAGGAAGAGGTGGTGTTAGCTGCTGGATTCCGTGGCTCTCCCTGCCTTTCACACAGGCTGTAATAAGCCGTATCATGTGCAAGGATCTGGAGACAGTAGATGGTGCAGATATAAGGAACATTTTTCCATGTCCCTTAGCCATCCCTAGGTATTCACTACTAAGGTAGGCTTACTATATTTTGAGGTGCTGAAACCGGGACACCCCCCCCCTTTTAATTGTTTTCCCCTCCAGAATTTTTAAAAAAATATTTTTATTTTCAGAGTTTTTTTTTGTGTTTTGCGCCCACTTGCCGCCCATGAGGGCGGCCGAATTTTTTCAATTTAATTAATTATTTAACCCCCATTTTTGCCCCCTTTTGCCCCCCACTTGCCTTTTTTGTTGCTGCTGCTGCTGCTGCTGCTGTCCGTCCTGCTGCCATCGTTCGATTCCTGGCTGTCCAGCTGCTCTGGCCAGCCAGGACTGCAAGGTGAAGTTGACCACCCCCTACTGCCTCATGTGCCCTCAAGAGATTTGGGAGCCGCCATCATGGATCTCACGAGATTTTGTGAGATCCAAGATGGCCGCACAGGACATCAGGCAGATGCATACACCACCAGTTTCCATGCAATATATAACCTATCATGCTGATGAAAGGGATTGACATATATAGAGGTATCATGGAAGCAAGTATCAGGGAAACAACAATGAGATGGTTTTAAGGTAATGTGTAAACTGCGCCTATACCTTTGCTTACTTTTGCTTCTCATGGAACCACATCACAATGAGAAAGAAAACAATGCCATTTCCTGTATGTGCTGTGCAAAGCTTGCCTTCAGACCTAGGTCTTGTAAGAAATCTTCAGGAGACTCCAATCGTATCTAGACTCCAAAACATCTTGGAAATAATAATAATAATAATAATAATAATAATAATAATAATAATAATATATAATATACAGTATTTATATACCGCCTTTCTGATCATTGGATTTCTCCTCCAACTTTAATTCAGGGCGGTGTACATGGGCAGGCTGTTCTAAACCCCAAGGTTTTTTTTACAATATAATAACGTTCTAATCTTTCGTAGAACCCTTCATTCGAGATGTTGCTTTCACAGTCCAGCTCTCTCTCTCAATCTCTCTCTCTCTCTCTCTTTCTCTCTCTCTCTCTCTCTCTCTGACGTTCGCCTCAGCACGCTTCAGCTGACACAGGCAACTTTGACTGCCACTCAAGTGCTCAGCTTGCAGCTCCACTCCCCCACAGAGGCTCTGCAGCTTATCAGCTCGGCGTGCCAGCAGCTCTCCGACAGACTTCTGAGCGTCTTGAACTGCAGTCCTTCAGATCTTCAGGCATTTGTGAGACAAACGCTCTACCAACTGAGCCAGATGTCCTGGGTTGTGGGTTGTGTAGATGTGAGTGTATGTTCGTGTGTGTTTCTTTTTTCTCGTAGGTGTTTCTCGTTGACAAAAAGAGACAATGCACATTTGCACAAATGTATTCCCCCCCAAATGATTTGTTTTTCTAGAAGCTTTATTTCCATTTGTACTTATTGCATTAAACATATTAGTTTTTCATGAAAGTGATTTTGTACACGTGTGTATATAACATGTGGATGTTTACCTTGTGAAAGGAAGTTCTGAACAGGGCTACAGAAACTGGGGAATTCAATAGATCTGAAGGGCCCAATCCTATCCTACTTTCCAGTGCCAATGCAGCCATGCCAAAAGGGCATGTGCTGCAACCTATGGTGGGGTAGCAGTCATGGAGGCCTCCTCAAGGTAAGGGAACATTTGTTCCCTTACCTTGGGGCTGCATCGGTGCTGGAAAGTTGGATAAGATTGGGCCCGAAGAGATCTACTGAATCCCCAGTTTCTGTAGCCCTGTTCAGAACTTCCTTTCACATGGTAAATGTCCACATGATGGTGGAAGAAAGAGTTGGCAAGCAAGCCTCATGCTTCCCACCTTCCCTCCATTTTCTGTCCTTCTGACTTGGTCCTTCCGACTGTTCAAGTTTTCTGTGTCCCTCTCAGACTGGCAACCAGCTCTGTTAATGTTGACCATCTGTCCAGCAACTCTGTATTTCCTGCCACACTCAGGGAGCTTCTTGCACTGTGTACCGGTATGTATCTTTCGACTAAAAATCTTGCCTGTACATTCACGATTGTAGTTTTGTATATGTTGTATCAGATTCCTTAAATATAAAGGTTACATGTGGGAGAAGTAAATAATAACTCAAGTACTAAAAAAAAATACCCGTACTTCTTTCTACACTGTCTCATTACACATAGTTTCATAGGATGAAATTAAGGCATTTGAAACGGCAATAATAAAGCAAATAATTTCTGCAACTCTTTGAGGGTGGATATTACTGAAGCAAATAGTTCTTGGCATGATTCAGCCCAGGACTGCTGACTTAAGGAATAATGGAGGGTTAGGGAGGATACCAATTACGAGGACTATCAATATTCATGCTTGAGGGTGAAAGCAAGTAATGGGTAAAGGGCAGGAAGAAAGGGCCTTCCATGGGTCTAATATTGCACAACTGTCTAGCCATTGAGTGGAGCTGCTGCTTCTTTTGAAGCATTTAATTTAGCCCATTGTCAGAATACCCAACTTGCGAGATAATTGGCTGTTTTCAGTGTGACAGCAACTATATTCCTATCGCAAAACTTCATTGTAAAGAGAGACCTAAAATTGAGATATGATTAGCTTGTTTGTAAGGATTGTTGGAAATCCTTTTTGTGTGTGTGGATGACTTAGCTCACTGCCTACTTTCTAAACTTGTCTCCAGTCTGAACCAGATTAAGGATGGATTTAACCGCCATCCCCCACAAAGCATGTTCTGTTCCAGATCTTTAAAAACTTGCTTTCTTCATTTGCATTTCAACTTGAAGTATAAAGTTTGCATTTCTCAGGCTGCAATCCTTTAGGTAGCAAGTCCTGTTGAACTAGGCAGGATTTACTTCTGACTAAACATTCTTAGAATTGCACTGTCACAGCCCAATCCTAGGCATGTCTACTCAGAAGTAAGTCCCATCGAGTTCAACGGAACCTTCTCCCAGGTAAATATGCATAGAATGCAGCCTCACAACCCAATCATATTGCAGATTGGGCTGTCACGCGGAGACATTTACGACAGCGGAACAGAGTTGCCAACAGAGTGTGCAGTGCTTCATTGAAGACCATTTTCCAAGTGCTCCAGCAGGAGGAGATAGCACTCCACTGCCCAGTGGCGAGCGTACACCCGAGTGTAACTCCAGGCCGGTCCGATCGGCCTCCTCGGATGTCCGCCAGCTAAATAGCTGGCAGAAGTCAGAGGAGGCCATGTAATGGCCTAGCCGGCCCGACAGGGATGGAAATATGGCCAAGTCCATCTCCTGCCCCCTCTTGGGCCGGCTAGGCCAATGGCCCCCCTCCCTTGCCCACCGAACTGCCCCCGCCAGATCCTTACCTGCCTTCTCCAGTGGACGCACGGCCCTCCAGCAATGGAGCAGGGGAGGCTGACCTCTGCACCGGCCTCCTTGCTCCAGAATACTCACGAACGTGCTTTACAGCACATTTGCGACTGCTTCCAGCAACAGAATGGTTGTTCCATTGCCATCGCAATCCTCAGGATTGCACTGTTAGTTCCGCACGCCTTTGGTGGGTTTGAGTTGCCCAAGTTATTTTCCCTCTGCAGATATGTTGTTAATCAATAAAGTGACCATTTACCCAAACGTGCATTTTTCTGGCGTGCTTATTGAGGGGTTGTAAGGGTAAAAGATACATGGACAGATTCACGAGGAAACAAATGTCCTGTTAATGCATTTTAATAGATTACTGGTTCCAAGTTTACTACATGATCATTCAAGACACATTCCAGGGGAAGGAAGTGCTATATCAGAATTGCCCTCCTGGTCATTTTTAGCTGAGGACTTACATGCAGAAGCAAATAGGTCATATTACCCACTGTTATACAATCTGCCCCTCTCTCCATGCCAACATATAGGATGGTCCTTTGCAAGGAATTCTCATAAATAACACTAGGAAGCCTGACAGTCCCTAACATTTTGTTTGTGCCTCTAGTCTAAGGTCTTCTTATAAGTAAAAGTGAAACTGAAGCTCTTCCTGGTGTGCAGAGGAAACGATGGCAAAAGTTTGCATTCCTGCCTTTTTGCAAGAGTCCTATCCCAGCTCTCCATACAGTCACTCCCATACTTTCAACATAGAAGGGGTGACAAATGCTTCATTTTTTCCCTCTTCCTGAATATTCTGTTTGATTTAGAGCAGGATTTCCCAAACGGAGGGTCGCAACCCACTTGGTGACCCACTCGGCCTGATGTCCAGTGGGTCCTTGAGTTGGGCCCTCCTACCCACGGCGGGGGGACGTTTGGGAACCGCTGGTTTAGAGGCAAAAGCTCACAATGATAAGAGCAAAAAACAGAGGAAAAGTGCAACTGCTGTCACCCCCTGCCCCACCCCCTCCACCATGACAGAGCATAAGATACAGACTATGCCTGGCAGCCAATCACAGCACACCCACCCCACCCCAGCTTTCTATCTCTTTGGCCCTCTCATGGCCTCTTCAATCAGGATTGTCACCAGGTTCCAAGGAGCTCTGGAGCAAAGCCTTGTGGTAAAAAAAAAACCCAATGATTTGCTTGGCCCTCTCCCCCCTGGTACATGTACACACTTCTCCCTGTAGTGCCCAATTGCCTGGGAAAGATAACAGAGGAGACAACAGATATTCCCCCGTCTGTGCAAGAAAGGCCATCTGCCTCCCTTTTACATGTCTCAGGTGGCCAGGCTCCACATGAGGGAGAAAGATCCTATAAGGTGGAGTGGGACATGGAAAATTTAAAATGATGCTGTTGTTGAGAGAAGCATTTGATGCTCTGCCAGCACCTACCATCACCCGGTCAGCCAGTCCCAATGAGGAGACTAGCAGCGCAATCTTGTGTAACCTTGCACTGGTGTAACAATAGATGCACCGGTGTAAGTGCACTGATGCCAGTGTAATTGCACTTACATTGGTGCATCTGCTGTTACACCGGTGCAAGGTTACACAGGATTGAACTGAAGGGTCAACAGAGTCATGGGCTTTTAGGCCTGTGCCCAATCTGGCTGAACTTTGATGGCTTCCATCTCCAATAAACTGAGGGTCTTAGCTACCATTGACCTGGTGTCTTATATTGACACCAGGTCAATAAGTAGTCACCAGGAATGCAGAGCTATGTTTGCTCTGTATTTAGCAAAGCTACAGTCTGGTTATTGTGGTTTTCAGTCAGAAGAGCACCTGAAGAAGATTTATTTAGTAGTCATTGCCCTTTCCTCAGAGTTCACCTCAAGACTTTAAGTTATTGTCAGAGGTTCCCACTCCCCACATATGACTTATTTATGTCTTCACACAAACATCCCAGGGGGGGGGGGGGGATAATTGCTTCTTAAGTGATACTGCCTTTATACAAATCTTTAGGACAGCTTGAAATCAAGCCTGACTGTTCCCTGGAAGGACAGGTACTAAGGCTGAAACTCAAATATTTTGGCCACCTAATGCGAAGAGAGGACTCTCTGGAGAAGACTCTGATGCTGGGAAAGATTGAAGGCAAAAGGAGAAGGGGAAGGCCAAGGATGAGATGGTTAGACAGCATCACCAATGCAACGAACATGAAAATGAGCGAACTCAGGAAGATAGTGGAGGACAGGAAGGCCTGGCGGGATATGGTTCATGGGATCACGAAGGGTCGGACACGACTTAACGACTGAACAACAACAAAGCAACAAGACCCTGCTAAATAGGAGGATCCTTAATAATATGGATATACGTTGTGGGTCTCCTTCAGGGATAGGGCTAGAAAAAAGAAAAGTCATTAGTAGTTTATTTGCAACTGTGTATGAACCATAAGCTGTTGATCAAAAGGTCAGCAGTTCGAATCCCGCAATGGGGTGAGCCCTCGTTGCTTGGCCAGCTCCTGCCAACCTAGCAGTTCCAAAGCATGTCAATGCAAGTAGATAAATAGGTACCGCTTGCGGGAAGGTAAACAGCGCTCCGTGTTCCAGCCGCATGCTACGCGCTGCGGCAAGGAGAGTCATGCCGGCCACATGACCACGGAGGCGTCTTCGGACAACGCTGGCTCTTCGGCTTTGAAATGGGGATGAGCACCACACCCTAGAGTCGGACACGACTGGACTTAATTGTCAGGGGATACCTTTACCTTTACCTATTTATGACAAGCTCTGTGGAGAGTGTGTCAACAGTCAGTGTGCAGCGGAGCAATTAACACAGTGCTTTTGTACATTTGACTGTTAGCATGGGAGCAAACAGAAGCAGATGTCAAGTGCTCGAACCGTTAGTATTCGCAGGCTGTTCTGACATATGCAAATACAACTAATGCTTACAGAGCTTGCAACCCCTTTTGTACCATGACCGTACTTACCAAGCCCTGGACAGGAGTGTTACATTGGCACCAGTTGCTCTTTAATCATTAACTACCAGATACAACCTTGGTGTTCCTAAACCATCACATAGATGGGGGGGGGGGGGAGAGAGAGAGAGAGAGAGAGAGAGAGAGAGAGAGAGAGAGAGAGAGAGAGAGAGAGAGAGAGATCCCAAAGATGAGTGGGCTGATCGTGATATGCTTCACACAGTTTATTTTAGAAGCCAGCCATCTTTTCATCTGTGTTCAGTCCCCCCCCCGCAAAGATACACATAAAAGTAAAAGCAGACAACAGATTGGAAGAACCAGTGAGTGGGATCCAAAGCCATACTGTAGATGCACCAAAGGGTTTGTGTGCGCCTGGTGCAGCTCTGCTGAGTTTCAGAAGCAGTTTGAATGTAGTAAACAAGATACAAAACACACACACATGAAATGGCAGTTAATACAGGGGGTGGGCCTGTATCCATGGATCAGCTATATGCAGATCCACTTGGGCATTGCTGGGGGGGGCTGTGCTGGGGGGCTGTGGAATGGGACTCTGGCCTCAGTGCATTGCCGCATGGGATTCCCTTCCCTCCCTTTGCTTACCTGTGTGGGGTGCATTGTCCTTCCCCTGTTGGGGCAGTGAGGTAGAGGTTTTACAGCCCAATGCCCCCTGCACCGGCGGAGTGATGCTGGTGTCCATCCTGTGTCCAAACTGCACGTCCGAGGTGGGTTATGCCAGTGTCCATCCTGCGTCCATCGATGTACGGCAAGTTACACTGGCATAAGTGCACTTACACTGGTGGATCTACTGTTACACCAGTGCAAGAGTTACACAGGATTGGGCTGCCAGTTGGGTGTTTGTGCATGGAGACCTCCTGGGGAAGAATACCTGCATTGGGAATTCTGAGAGGACAAGGGTTAACATGATGTCTTGCCATACATGTTGTGAGGGACGTGAGGTTGTTTGTGCAAAGCGCTCCCTTTGTGCACCAAATGCCTTTCACCATGCTTATGATCACCAAAGTTCCCCTCTGTGGGAGCAGAGAGGTATAGCCCTGACGTATAGCTGCAAGCTTTGTGATTTGAATGGGACGCTCCCTGACAGGAGCTTATAGACTGGGCTGGGGTGGGTGTGCTGTGATTGGCTGCCAGGCATAGTCTGTATCTTATGCTCTGTCATGGTGGAGGGGATGGGGCAGGGGGTGACAGCAGTTGCACTTTTCCTCTGTTTTTTGCTTCCTCCTTGCTCCCTATGGTGGTCGTTCTACCTATGCCAGGTCTGTTGTTGGCGCAGAGTTTCTCTGGCATCGGGGGGCACTGTCCATTAACTGAAGGGGGTTATGATCTGTCATCTGTCATCTCCTCTCTGTCCCACCCACATCATGCCCTGTTTTCCTCCCCCATTTTGGCCCCTCTGCCAGCGAGGTTGCGCTGGCATCTGGGCCAAGTTACGATGGTGCTGTGTTTTCTTGCCATTGCACTGGCATCCATGGTGCAGCTATGGGGGGGGGGCTTTTGTGCTGGCAGAGCTGTCATTGCACCAACATATCTCGTAGATAGGATTGGGCATTTATTGCCTGATTTTAGGTAACATACATTTTTCCAGGCAAAGTGTGTAGAACAGCCAAGATCCAAGAACCTTTTAACCCCCAACCACCACTTTCAGTAAATGCATGAGTTTGAAACAGGAGAGCACCAGCTGGCCATGCCCCTCGCCCCCCCCAGCGGCGGAACTTGGGTGGAGCGCGTGGAGCAGGAGCTCCAGGCGCTTGGGTGGGCGGGGGGCAGTGGCGTTCCTGCGGTAGGGGCTCGACAGTAAGTCGCGCCCCGTCCTACTACCACATTCACGAACCGGAGCGAGGAGGCCCCGTCCCTCGCCGTCGGAGCCATTCGGTGCAGCTAAGCCGAACGGGCAGGGTCAGCTATACTCTATATATACACTATATATAACGGATCTCCTGCCCGTTCGGCTTCGCTGCGTGGAATGGCTCCGACGGCGAGGGGTGGGGCCTCCTCGCTCCGGTTCGTGAACGCAGTAGTAGGACGGGGCATGACTTACTGTCGAGCCCCTACCGCAGGAACGCCACTGGCGGGGGGGCGCACGCTGAGCACATACCGTTGCGAAGCGCCGCGCTGTATCGGCCCGCCCTCCCTCCCTGAAGCCCATTCAGCTCCAAAATGAGCTCAAAACGGGCGGGGGCGCAAATTGGGCGGGGCGTGTCGACGTGATGCGACGCAGGCTCTGCCCCCATGCGCCGGGCGCCAGGAGGGCGCCCGTCATTTCTGGGCGCCCCCGATGATGTGTCTTTTGGCCTTGCCTCTGGTGGCCATGCATCCAATATTTGTTTGAAGGGGGCGGAGCTGAACTCTGGTCATTCAGTGTTACCAAGCAGGTGGAGAAATCCTCCCTGTGTCCTGCCCTCCCCCTTTCAGAAAAAAATATCAAATACACGACTGCTAGGGGTGAGGCTTGGGGTATGCGGCTAACTGGTGCACTTGACTAACTGGTGTACTCCCAGTCTTCCCTCACACATTTGCAGCATGCGGGGGGGGGGGTGAATTTTGTCTGAGCAGGGAGGATTTCACTCTGAGACCCAACTCCAGTAGGTGCCACAGCCCACGCTTTTCTTTCTACCAAAAACTACAAGGGTTTCCGGATGCTCATAGGTGGCTTTCCAACACCACCCACTTGATTAACATGCATATCATAGTATTAAGGTACAACTTTCTGAATGGCAAGTGCTTTGAACAACCCAGGGGGAAAGAAAGAACAGTCAAACAAAAGGAAGGTTTATTTAGGAAAGCATAATGTAAATCCAACCATGCCCCCCCCGCCCAAAAAACATTAAACAGCATTCTAACTAAACAATGATTCCGAATTTGTCTACAGTACATGGAAATCAGAGCACCTATCTTAAAAGTCATAAAATCCCAGTCACCTCCACTATACAATAGTCTATTGCAGGGGTTCTCAACCATTGGTACTTCAGCTGACTGCTGGTGGTACTCGGACCGCAAGAACGCGGTGCTTTTCAGTGTTACATTTTCGCACCCAAGAGGCTCCTGCCTTTGACTGAGTCTCTCGGAAATGCTGAGAAGGGCCCTCCTACCCATCCAGAGTTTCCTACCTGCATTTTCTGACCTCCAAAACCCCCGAACTCCAAGAGTAACTGGTGATGATGTCATCGCCAGTCACTTCCGGTGGTATACAGCAGAAGAGTGATGCCGGAGCTGGTACTCCACCGGGAAGAGGTTGAGAACCCCATGTCTATTGTCTTTTGTGTAGATGCACAAACACAGCCTATATTCCAGTATGACAGAAATTGTTATGAGCAGAATATGGCCAGTGAAGGTGACCAGTAAAGACCTTGACTTCTAATCAGCTAGGACTTCTCTTTTATCAAGGAAAGAATTCCTCTGGATGGTAGAATACATCGTAACTCCTCAAGGGGTAAAATTATTTCCAGACTCTTTTGAAGTCCCCCCGAACAACAGACATTTCCATACTGTTTAAACGCTGATGTTGTCTCAGGAAAGGAAATTACATTTTAAGGATTTTCAGCATAATTATTGACTCAGATATTTCTGACAGGAAAGCACAGATGGAGTTCAAAGGGGAGCAGAAAATAGGTGAGAATCGTTTCAATATGCATTCGGAAACAAAGGATAGCATAGTTTGGAAGGCACCATCTTCGATTATATGTAGCTTTTAGTCAATATATTTACAAAGTTTAATACTTAATACATGCACATTTGCTGTTTGATATGAAAGTCTGATTTTTTAAAAATGTTTTTAGTTTATTCCTGCAAAGCATAACAAATATTCTCAAAAGATACAGTCGTGGATCTGAATAAGTTTCTAGGTTGATAGACAGATATGTAAAATAGATGAATTTACAATTAAGTGTAATCTTAAAATGCTCCATTAATGAAATCATACCACAGAGAGATTTGGTCTCCAGACTCCTTTTACTCTGCCACAATAATTTAAATGAAGGGAATATCTAGCAATGTTGTAGTTATATGTGCAAGCCTAGACTGAAATTAATTTGGTGTAAAAAGACACTCTGAGTATCCTAGTGAAAAAGTCTCATCGTAAACATTTGGTTCAGAGATTCCAGGAAAACAAATATTCAATATCAAACTGAGCCTGTGAGCTAGATTATCTCCTAGAAGTGAAGGCAAACACCTGCTCAGAAAGATAAAACAGAATGCCAGCTAACAACAGAGGAGATATACAATCAGCTCAAAATGCAGCTATCAAGAGTTTTTCCTGGTAACTGAAAATCACACACAGACCTCATAATTGTCAACAGACACATACTTTTGTTAATTACTTGTCCAAGCATTGATAAATAGAGCGCTACTGGATTTCAACCCACCATTACATTGAGATTTTTTTCCTTTCCAACATGCCACTTCTCAAAGTGTGATTTCCTAATTAACGATGCAATCTTGCCTAACTGAAGGCCAGCGGAGCAAGTGCTCCACGGCCTAGGGTGTCGTAAACAAGATGCCATAAAGCACGTTTTTGGCACCTGGAGAGTAAGTGGCGCTGGCACAGAGAGTAGCATCGTTTACTCCGCCACCTACCTGGACCCACGCTGGCAGCCGGAGGTGAGTGTTGTGCCGGTCAGGCGGGGGCGTGGGGAGAGCAGGCAGGAGCAGCGAGGGAGTAGGCCATTGGCTGGCCCAGACTGGGAGGGGGCGGGAATATAGGTGCTGGGTTGTGCTGATATCCTATGCCCGGTTGCAGCCCAAGCTGTCCTTACATGGCCGTCCTTCAGAGCTGGCGTGCATCCAAGGAGGCCCATTGCAGCCTGCACCACTTAAAATGGGGGAAGGGGACGAATGTCCCCTTTCCCTGATGTGTGCCTGGGCCTCACCGGTGCAGGTTGCAATGGCTGTAGGATACAGCCGACGACCCTTTAGGTTGGCTGCACAACGCTACATAGGATTGGGCTGTAATTTGTGCTGAATGTGTGCTTCAGGTACCCCAGACTTCCTGCATTTTTTTTTAACCAAGGAGTCATTCATTTATTTGGGCCACAATCCAAAGTGCTTCTTTAGACATGTTTGTGCCTGAGTTTATAGGTGTCCAAGGGGGGTTGTGTGGGCTTTTACTAGGACCAAAACATTAGGACCAAAATTAGACCAAAACTGCTAATTTAATTGATTAGAAACAAGGCTGTTGTGTTAAAGAAGTTCCTCCAATAGACCTCGCAGATTTTTAAATAATGAACTATTTGGTTAAAGATAAATGTTTACAGAAACTATGAGTGGCAGGCAAGGACATGTTCTCTTCTTTTATTTTAAAAGAATAAAAAAATAAAATTCACCATCCAAAGTAGGGCAATACATGGAACCTACAATTTTTTAGACAAAAAGATTGTCTAAAAAATTGTAAAAACCAACGAAGGGTCTCGTGACACCTGAAGGACAAACACATATTATTGCGTACAATCTCAGATTCTCACGACTGGTCTGGATTTCTGAATTAAAAACATGCATTATCCCGGGATGTCTGTCGTTTATTAAAAGATTGAAATACGTAAAATACATATTATTGTATTTTGCAAAATGCATTTTGCATTTAAGAGCTCTCATGGCTTAGAGTCCAGTGCGTCAGATGGCGATGCCAGTGATGAGCTTCAATCATCGAAAAGTGAAGATGTAGCAGTGTGGTGAAAGTGTAAAAGTGGCCCTCGGAGCTATATATGACCTGTGCACCCTGACCTGACAAGTACGCTGCCTGAGGGCTCCAGGAACATAAAGTGCATCGTTGCAGCTGGGGTTACAAGGACAAAGTACCTCGCATGGGAAAGAAAGGGCAGGACACACAAGGGAGAGGACAGCTATCCCTCAAATCACAACCCTTGAGCATCCTCCATCCCTTCCAGCTAAATACCCACAGGAGTGCTGATGAGCATGCCAACACCCATGGCCACAGACCGCCTTTCCCTGAAATATAGAAAAACTGTAGCCCTATTCACTCACTCCTTTCCACATGTTCACTTGTTAAAAAGCCATTGACATCTGAATAATGTATTCAGTCCCATTTTTAAAAAAACAAATACCGTATTGTCCCGAGTATAAGATGCACCTGATTATAAGACGTACCCTTAAAGTTTCTTTACCCAGCGTGTAATTCATCTGTGGAACTCCTTGCCAAAGGATGTGGTGATGGCATCTGGCCTAGATGCCTTTAAAAGGGGTTTGGACAGATTCATGGAGGAAAAGACCATCACAGGTTACAAGCCATAAGCAACCTCCTGGTTTTTAGAAGTGGGTTTTCTCTGTGCCAGGTGCAAGGGAGTGTCAACAGGAAACAGGTTATCTTGTTGTCTTGTGCTCCCTGAGGCATCTGGTGGGGCCACTGTGTGACACAGGAAGCTGGACTAGATGGGCTTTTGGCCTGATCCAGCAGGGCTCTTCTTATGTTCTTATGTTCTTAAGTTTGGTGCTATTAAAAAAAAATTATTAAATCACTGGCATTAAATTTATGCCTGATTATAAGACACACCTCTCGTTTAAAAACTTAAATTAGGAGAAAAAAGTGAGTCTTATACTCAGACCAATACGGTATTCAAGATTGTATACTGCACATGGCCCCATGTATACCATGTAGAGAGAGCCATGGCCATTTAATACAGCCATTTTGTCTCCCTTTTTCTAAAGTCCCTTACTTGGCCTCCCCCCCCCCCAGTCCAGATTGCATTGTGTACATGGCAAACGGTTTGTTTGACTTTTTCATCAAAAGCACAAATTCATTTCATTTGGGGCTTCTGCAGTGAAACTTCTTGTTGGATTGTGCACCGATGAAGAATTGCTGAGTTTCTTGTTTCATGGGATTTTTTTTTTAAAGTAATGCTTTATGTTTTTGCAAAACTCCTATAATCTACCCTAAGCAGTACAGACATGATGGGCTAGACATCTTGGCCCTGATTCAGAAAGCTGATAATTGAATCTAGAACAGGGGTTCCCAACCTGTGATACTAGTACCACCAGTGGTACTCCGGCCGACTGCTGGTGGTACTTGGACCGCTGGAACCCCACTCTGATGCGGAGCTTTCAGTGGCACGTTTTTGCTCCCAAGAAGCTCCTGCCTTTGGCCGAGCCTCTCAGGAATGCTGGGAAGGGCTCTCCCACCTGCCTGGAGCCTCCTCCCTGCATTTGAAACCTGAAAACATGGAAGTAACTGGTGATGATCTCATTGCCAATCACTTCTGGTGGTACTCAGAAGGAGAGTGGCGCTGGAGGTGGTACTCAGCCGGAAAGGGGTTGGGAACCCCTGATCTAGAATGTTTAGCAAAAACTTCCGGGCCACCTTTTAAGAATGCAGTCTACCTACACTGCTGGACAAATGGTATCTGAATCTTGAGAGAAATAGAACAGCAGTTTCTAATTCAGCAAGGGAATCCTCTGCTGTAATTTGTTGATTAGACCTGCACAAATCTGTGCATGAATAAAACAATACTTCTGAAGAAAAAAAAGCACACTTTCTGTAACTTTTTCATACATATTTATTTTTCATATAATTTTTTTTTTTGCTAAAAAGTGAAGGCAGCTGGAGATAATTGGTGGATTACTTAGCAATATCCTTCCTGCACCCCGCTCGTGCAGCCACACTGAAAATGAATGTGCTGTATCCAGCAGGGGGGGGGCAGATTGGGAGGGGAAAGAGGATTTAAACCTCCTTACACTTCTGTAAGCCTCCTACTCTGCAATGGGTTTCCTCAGACCTGTGCCAGCAATTTCACTGGCAGAAGACTGAGGAGAGAAAGGGGTCAGAGAGGCTGCTGATGGAGGGGATAAGATCTGGTGAGCGCCATCACTGCTAGATCCCCCTCCCGTAACCTCCCCACCCCCATTCCTCTCGCACCCCGCAGCGGCGGAACTTGAGTGGAGCGCGTGGAGCAGGAGCTCCAGGCGCTCGGGTGGGCGGGGGGGCACGCTTGGAGCACTTACCATAGCGAAGCGCCGCGTCGTATCGGCCCGCCCGCCCTCCCTGGAGCCCGTTCAGCTCCAAAATGAGTTCAGAATGGGCAGGGGGCGCGTTGACGTGACGTGATGCAGGTCCTGCCCCCACACGCCGGGCGCCAGGAGGGCGCCCGTCATTTCTGCACCCCCGACATGACTAGTAGCTATTGATAGACCTGTTCTCCATGAATCTGTCCAATCCCCTTTCAAAGCCATCCATGCTAGTGGCCATCAACACATCTTGTGGCAATGAATTCCACCAACTGTGCTTTCTGTATGTTCTTCCCAACGTGGGGACAATGCAAGGTGGAAGGCGGAAGCTGAGTGATCCAATGATATGGGTTACAGTAGGTCATAATTTTGTTACTCATTACAGCTTCCAGAGTCACGATATACAGCTGTTGGTGTATGCCAGGCAGGGACCTTGAGGATGGCTTGCCCAACTGCCAACACGTGCGTAATTGTCAGGGACCTATAAGTTTCCCCCTTTGTGACTCATAGCAGCACTGAATTGGTCCAATAATCAACACAGATGTGAAGAATTAAACCATGCTCCTCTGTGCTGCAGACCTTATTCAAATGAGAGGCCCTTGAGCTGCTTTTTGGAATATATATATATATATATATATATATATATATATATATATATATATATATATATATATATGCATAAGAACATAAGAAGAGCCCTGATGGATCAGGCCCAAGACCCATCTAGTCCAGCTTCCTGTATATAACAGTGGCCGGTGGCCCCACCAGATGCCTCAGGGAGCACACAAGACAACAAGATGCCTGTATCCTCTTGCCACTCCCTTGCATCTGGCATTAAGAGATAGCCTATTACTAAAACCAGGAGGTTGCTTATCCCCATCATGACTTGTAACCTGTGATGGACATTTCCTCCATAAATCTGTCCAACTCCCTTTTAAAGACATCCAGGCCAGGTGCCATCACCACATCCTGTGGCAAGGATGCAATTCCTCTATCAGGTCTAGCCTGGCACTTAGAAGGACAATGAAACAACATCTTTATGAAAACAACGGACTTTCTCAATATAAGGTTCGGCGGGCCGCTTCACGGAGCCGCTGAGCGTTGCCCCGGCCAGCCTTGTGCAGCCGGACGGGGCTTGTTGCTAGGGGCAGCCGATTGGCTGCCCGCTGTCTCCGGGCGGGACTGAGGGTGGGCGGAGCAAGCAACGTGCTTGCTCTCCTCAGTCCCGTCCGGAATGCGGTGAAGAGAGGACGCCTCGTGGAGCTCTGCACGAGGCGTGGGCCTACCTCTCGGGCTGCGAGGGACCAGCAGAGCGGCGGTTTGCTTCCCGCCGCCCAGCTGATTAGCGGCAAGCCGCGGGCTCCTTCCAGCATCCTCCTCATTTTCTCCTTGCGGAGAGCGGCGTCGGGAGCCTGAGCGGCTGGAGCGGGGGCTTGGGTCACCCCCCCTCCCTCTTCAACTCAGAAGATCGTCGTCGGAGTGGGCTTCCAGCCCGCGGGGCTTCAGTGGGCTTGGGGCGGTTGGCTCCCCCCCCACATCTTCTCTCCACGTGGGGAGTGGACATCCCTCCACCACCACCGGCTGCTGTGGGGCGTGTTTTTCAACCCCCACCACCGTGTATCCTATTGTTTAATCCTAGACACACACACCAATCTCACAGCTTGCTTACATCTTCCCCATGTCTATGAAGGGCCAAAAAGCGGGCGGTAAAGACCCTAAACGTCCTGCCCCTCGCCCTCCCCCTGCCTCATCCTTCTCTGAGGATGAGGGGGAGGGCGACTGGAGGGCCATGTTGGCACGTCTTGAAGCGCTAGAAAAAGAGAGGGCCATGAGGGAGGCAGGGCAGGGTGACGGGGGTGGGGTCTCCGGGGTCGCTAGGCGTTCTGCTCGGAGGGCGAAGATGATTGACAAAGCCACTTTTCTCTCCAGGTTAGAGGCCCTTGAGCGCCCCTCTGCCCTGGTTCCTGCAGACCAACGGGCCCCTCAAGCTTCGATTTGCGCCCCTGCCCCCCCGTTGGCTCCTGCTGCGGCAGCATCCTCAGCCGCCGAGCTCTCAGGTGAGGTGCCTGCCCCTGCCCAAAAGTCTGTTACTGAGGTTTGGGAGGATAAGGGCGGGCGTGCATTGCCGGGGGCGGAGGTCGCTCCCCCCCCAGTATTGGGCACCCCCATACTGGGGATGGCCTGGGATGGGCGGCATGCCGCCGTGTCAGCCAGCTTGGGTTCCCCAGTTGGAGTCGGATCCGGGCTCCGGCCATGCGTCTGAACCCCCAGCGGTGCAGGCTCCGGCCGAAGGGGCCCAGCCTCAACCCTCGTATTGGGGGGTCCACCAGCCCCACGGGACTGGTTTTGGGTTTTACCCTGGTTGGTCAGCCCCCCCGTGGTGGGGTTACACTCCCCACCCGGCGGATGACTCTGGGAACCCCCCTACTTCCTACGGGGACATGGCGCTGCCGCTTGGAGGGCATCTCGCGCTCTCTGTAAAGGAAAAGATTTGGCGCAAAGAATATGTAGATATCTTCACCCTGCTTCATGCAGAACCTGAGCCCGTACCCAGGGTGGGGGACCCAGTTAGGGACCCAGAATCGACGAAGAAACGTAAGATTGACAAAAACTGGCCTAATTGGCTCAGTGGATTTCTTATTTATATGGCGGTGATGGATCAGATGCACCCCAAACGCACGGGGCACCTGATCAAGCATCTGGACATCATTCACAGGGCATCCAGGGATTATGCGGGCACGGCCTGGATTTCGTATGATCAGCATTTTTGCCTCAGGGCCTGGCATAACCCCTCGATGGACTGGAGGGTCCCACAGTGGGAACTGTGGAACCAACTCGTGGTTCCGTCGTGCCCTGTCGTTGGCGACAGGGCCGACAGTGGCCATATGATCGATCGTAATACGTCCGCTGCTCCGAAAGCGGGTGCGGGAGCGCAGGGGGTTCAACCCCCCCGCATCTGTTATGAATATAATTCCGCAGCTAAATGCTCCCGCCCCTCCTGTATGTTCACGCACGCCTGCGCGGCTTGCGGCGCCAAGCATGCCGTCACCGCCTGTACGCGGGTCAGCAGGGGACGACAGGCGACTAGGCAATTTGGGCCTAGCAAGAAAGGTGGTCCCCCCGCAGCTTCGGCGAAGGGGCCCAACCCCGATTAAGTGGGGTCCCCTCGTCGAACTTCTGCACCTCTACCCTCGGCGGTCCGCAGCGGAGTTTTTCCGCCTTGGTTTTTCTGAGGGCTTCAGGATCCCGTGTCCACCTCCCTCTTGCCCATTCTGGTCCGAGAATCTTCGGTCGGTTTGCAGAATGGAGGAGGTGGTGCGCCGAAAGATTGCGAAAGAGCTGGAGGCCGGCAGGATTGCCAGCCCGTTCTCCTCCCTGCCTTTGCCCGCTTTAAGGATGTCCCCTCTAGGTGTAGTCCCTAAGAAGTCCCCTGGGGAATATCGCCTAATTCACCACTTGTCCTACCCCACAGGGTCGTCGGTGAATGACGGCATTCCTCAGGAGTTTTGCTCAGTGAGGTATGCGTCATTGGACCAGGCTGTGGCCATCCTCAGGGGCTGTGGGCGGGGCGCTTTGCTGGGTAAGGCGGACATCCAGTCCGCCTTTAGGCTCCTGCCCATACACCCTGACGATTTCAGCCTCCTGTTGTTTCGGTTTGAGGGCCACATCTATGTCGATAAATGTTTGCCTATGGGGTCTGCGAATTCCTGCTTTACTTTTGAAGTTTTCAGTTCGTTTTTGCAGTGGGCCCTTCAATTTAGAACAGGCATTCGTTCAGTCATCCATTACCTGGATGATTTTCTTTTCATTGGCAGGGCCAACTCAGGGGAGTGCGGTTTTCTTATGGCCGCTTTCTCTCGGCTGTGTGATGAGCTCGGGGTTCCCTTGGCCTCTGAGAAGTCGGAAGGCCCAGTGACCAGGCTCACTTTTCTGGGAGTGGAGCTTGATTCTGTCGCGGCCTGTTCCAGGCTGCCGCAGGACAAGCTCGCTACTCTGAGGGCCTTGCTTACCTCCACCATTTCTGCCTCGCGTCTGACGCTCAGGGAGTTGCAGGTGCTGGTGGGTCACCTGAAATTCGCCACCAGGGTTGTGGCCCCTGGGCGTGCCTTCCTCCGGCGTCTTTGCGATGCCATCGCTGGGCTGAAGTTCCAACACCACCGCATTAAGGTTTCCAAGGCCATGCGCGCGGATCTGTGCATGTGGCTGGAATTCTTGCAAGGTTTCAACGGCGTTTCGTTCTGGAGGTCCGAACAGCTGTTGGAAGCGGAACTTCAGGTTCATTCAGATGCCGCAGGCAGCTCTGGTTTTGGGGTGTTTTTCAGGGGCCGGTGGTGCGCTGCACCTTGGCCCCCCAATTGGGTTTCCGCAGGGGTCACCACAGATCTCACTTTCTTGGAGTTGTTCCCCATCCTGGTGGCTGTTCACATATGGGGTAGGTTTTTCCTGAATTCGACCGTGCGTTTCTGGTGCGACAACGAGGTGGTAATCTTCGTTGTCAACCGGCAGACGTCCAAATCCAAGAGGGTCATGCGCCTTGTGCGTGCGTTTGTTTTACGTTGTTTACAATTGAATACCCTCTTTGTCGCCCTGCACGTCCCTGGGGTGCTCAATGAAATCGCCGATGCGCTTTCTCGTTTTCAGGAGGAGCGCTTCCGGGAACTTGCCCCCTGGGCCCAGCAGGATCAAGACCCCATGCCCCAATGGCTCTGGACCCTCACTTTGCCAGGGTCCAGGATGCCATCTGGTCCTCATTAGCCCCCAGAACGTGCAGCAGCTACAAGGGTAAGCTCCGCGCTTTCCGTTTGTTCCGGCAGTCCAAGGCAATAGGTGATGTGTGGCCTGCTCCCTTAGAGCACATCATGCTGTTCATGCTTCACCTACATGAACGAGGCTTGTCGGTGCGTTCTCTGCGAGTTTATTTGGCTGCCCTCGCCTTTTTCTCCAAGGCGTGTGGTTTCAAGGACTATACACCTGAATTTCGCATCCAAAGAATGCTAGAGGGATTCCGGCGCGGCCGCCCCCCTGCCCCGGACTCCAGGAAACCGGTAACCCCCGCCATTCTTGAGCAATTGTTAATCACTTTTTGTGAGATTTGTAGTTCCCCCTGGGAGTATGTCCTCTTTCGGACGGCTGCCCTGGTTTTGTTTTTTGGTGCATTCCGCCCTGGGGAGGTTCTGTGTGCATCAAAATCTGACGGCTCTGGGCGAGCCTTGCAGAGAGATGATGCTGAGGTGGGCCCCACAATGGCGTTTGTTAGGTTGCGCCAGTCAAAGATGGACCAGCTGGCCCGTGGCCAGCTTGTCCAGCTGCGACGGGTCAGGAACCTTCCCCTTTGCCCGGTCATGGCTTTAGAGAATTATTTGTTCCTGCGAGGGCCGCAGCCGGGCCCCCTATTTGCCCACAGAGATGGAACTCCCCTTTCGATTTTTCAGTTCCGGGCCGTGTTTCATCGGGCCCTTCTTCGGCTTGGCTTATCCCCCGCTGAATTTGGGCTACACTCTTTCAGAATTGGGGCGGCCTCGGTCGCAGCCCATGAGGGCCTGTCGACAGAGGCCGTTCAGCGTATTGGCCGTTGGCGTTCCGTGGCTTTTAAAGGCTACGTTCGCAAGTTGTGATTGCGTCACAGTATTACAGGTAAGTTGGCCTGCGGGCCCAGTTTTCCCGGCCATTGGGCCGTTTGGTTAACCCTTTTGGCTTCTTGTGTTATGGCTGCGGCCTGACGGCCTTCGGGCCTGTGTGTTGCCTGCGGGCATTGGCCTTCTGGCCTCGTTAAGCGGCCTGCGGGTCGGTTGCGGCGATGGCTGCGTGTTCCCCTGCGGGGGATCGCCCATTGGGGCGTTAATGTAGGGCACTAGGTTGAGTTAGGTTAGTTTTGCCAGCGCTTAAGTACAATTAGGTTGTGTCTTTCGCAGCGCTGTGCTTCAGGTTTTTTAACTTTGTTTCCTTTTTCAGGTCCCTGTGATGCCAGGCCTGCCAATGTCCTGATTTGCGGCCATTCGATTGTATTTTGGGCCAGAAAGAGGGCGGCGGCTTCCAGTTGCGGCACACAGCTGGGGCTCGGTGACGTCGCGAGGGTGCAGTGGACCTCCAAACGGGGCATGCTTTGGGGCCAGCTGCTTCCCTTGCTGCGTGAGTTTTTGGCGGTTGGCCCGCCCCCGCAGGTACTGTTGATCCACCTTGGAGAGAACGACCTCTGTCAGAGGACATCGGTGTCCTTGAGGCTGCAGGTCCGTAGGGATCTCTTCCAGGTTAGGTGCTGGTTACCAGGGGTCGCCATCCTCTGGTCCAGCTGGCTCCCCAGGCGGGTGTGGCAGGGGGCGGTGAACCCTCGCAAGCTTGATCTTGCCCGTAGAAAGACCAACACGTACCTGCGGCGATTCATTTTTCAAATGGGCGGTAGTTTCATCCCGCACCCCCACATTGTTTTTCAGGCCCCGCACCTTTTTAGGGGTGATGGAGTGCATCTCTCCACTTTGGGAACTGATTTGTTTTTGAGAGATCTGCAGCAGGGCATCCGTGCCTTTTTGTTGAGTTGGGCGGAGGGGGTCATGTGCTAGGCAGACCCCCCCGTGTGGTAGGTGGCGTGCAGGTAGGGGTAGACAGGGAGGACTTAGTTGGCATGCATCCTGAGGTAAGCAAGGTCTGGGGGTAAGCCAGGACCGCTCGGCCGATGCCGAACCGGATCGCCGAGGCAGGCTGGCAAACCCCCAGGCTGGATGGGCAATGGTCACCTTAAGGAATCTCCTGGGGGTGGTCAGTGCCGTCCAGCTGCCTCGACCCCTTCGAGGGTTGGCAAGGATAGTCAGCTTGGTCGTGGACCAAGTGGGTCTGGAGCCAGGATGTCCTCATGCCCGTTTAGATCTCGGGGGAGGCAGACGGCTAGGTTCCGTTTCCCCCACACTAGCCGCCTGCACGCCAAAACGGGGGGCTTTAGTTAGTGCCCTGCTGCATCTGTTGTTGTTATGATTTTAATAAACAACCCTTCAACCAAGCTCCTGTCTGGCGTAATTTCTTAAGGGGGTCCTGGGGTAATACGAGACCTAGAAAGGAAATTCTTTGTTAATGCAGCTATATTGAAAGCAAGTGAATTAATCCGCCTCTTTATGAATATATTATACATTTTATCCCTTATACAGTGATGTGTTTTCACCAGCATCTTTTGTGTTTGTTCTTAATGCTTGTCTTTGTCCCACATTGTCCCACAACGTCCTACTGTAGGGCTACTCTTTATGTTTATAATACATCATGTCCTTGATAAAAAATGTAAGTATGCTGACAGACAGCTGCACGTCCATCCAGAAAGGAAGATCTTTCTTAGCAAAGCTGTTTGGACTGTGCAAGACTGGAAAGCCACATATATGCTCAGCCCCTCAAACAAACAAGATGTCAACAATTTCTGCACAAGTGGATATCTGTACAATTAGCATTTAAAAAAATCAGAAGTACAATGAGTCCTTTGTGAATCAGGAGCAGTGGAACTATGGCTGGGATGAATGATATTCAGGCTTGTTAGTTCAGACAAGCATGAGCGATTTTCCTTGAAGATACTGTACTAACTTTTACATAAAGCCAGAAGCAGAATGCTAAATCAGAGAGAGGATTCAGGATCTGTGGATTGTGCCAGCTATTCACAGAATGGCCATAAACATATCACATGAAAAACAGCTGGTGCAGACATATCCTTAGCATATTCCAGAGCTAACTTGAAATTATGCTTGCCACTTGGAGCAATATACCTTTAAGGTGAGATCAGACTGATGGTTCGCCTTATTTTTTGGCAGCCCTGCCTTGTGACATAAATGCCACTTATTCATAGGCTGACCATGAAACATAATATAACCCTGGGGTCTTTTTCAATCTCTTTTCATAATCATTAGGCAGCCCTGGCAGTGCAACTGTATAGATTTAGAAAGTTGTTGATTACCTACATCCCTACAAAGTCTAAAGCAAGAGTATTAGTGAGTTTAAATCTTGGACAATATTTATCAGAGACAATGCTGTTGTCAGATATGTCCATTGAAAACACAGAACCTTTAACCCTGCTTGTTTCACAGAGCCCCCTGTTTGACATGCAATCATCTTCTCTTTGGGGGACTTTCTCTGTCTCTACCCAAAGTTCATCTTCTGTTCCCTTCCCATCCAGGACTCATTTCTTCCAGCATCTCAGGCTGGCTATCTGTCATCACAGGCCACCTTCTTTGATTTTAGAAATTCTTGGGCTTTGGTCGGTAAATTTCACAGTAGTTCTCAAGGAGAAACTGTGAGAATATTTGCTTTAACTAACATTTAAACTTGTTTTGGAACATTTGAAAATACTCATTTTAAAAAATTGTAACATGCACATAGAACAAAGGGTCAGAGGGGGAGCCAGACCATTTTGCACCCAGTGCGGGTACGGACCCCTTACGCCCCACCCCCACCCCTTTTGACACCCCCCTTTATGTCACCGCAACCCATTTTGGCACGGCCATAAGGGGTGCTCCGGGTTTTTTTTGCTTTTTGGGGTTATTTTCCGCTTTTTCGGGGGGGGGTTCTGTGTTTTTTTTACTTTTATGGGCAGCTGCCGCCCCCCCCCCCGCTGCTTCCCAGGGTGGCAGCTGCGTCGTGTGTGTGCTTTTGGGGTACATAGCTTGTCTCGGCCGGGCAACAGGCAGCATTTTCCCGGATCGGCAGCATCCATCTTGAATGGGCGGCAGAAGCGAGGCTAGCGGTTATGCCGCCCGGAGCTAGGGGGTGTTGGCCGCCCTAAGGGTGGCCAACACCCCCTAGCTCCGGGCAGCATAACCGCCCGCGATTGGGGGGGGGCGACCCGGTGCCCGCCCGCTCGCCGTCTCCCTCCCGGCTTCTCCCTCCGGGTCCGCGCGACTCCGGAGGCCAGGAGAGAGCGTCCTCCCCTCACGCCGGCTCAGCCCCTACTGCCCAGGCCTGAGCCGGCGATTTCGCACATGCGTACAACACATCGGTGTTGTACGCATGTGCGAAACCGCCGGCTCAGGCCTGGGCAGTAGGGGCCGAGCCGGCGTGAGGGGAGGACGCTCTCTCCCGGCCTCTGGAGCTGCGCGGACCCGGCGGAGCCTCCGGGGGCCGGTTGGGCGGCCTCCCGCTGCCCTGTCTCGCCCGCCGTGTAGCTACACGGCGGGCGAGGCAGGGCGGGCGAGCGGAGGGCGGGCGGCAAGTCAGGACAGCGCGGCGTTTCGCTGCCCCAGCCTGACTTGCCGCCTGGAGCCATTGCTCCCTCCGCTCCACCGTAAATACGTCTCTGATGGGCGGGACTCTCTACTAATCTCTCTCCGTCTCACTGGTCCGTTGGTCCTCCAGGCCTCTCTAGGGCTCTGGAGGACCGACCAGCGAGACCATCGAGACGGAGAGAGATTCCTAGAGTGTCCCGCCCATTCAAGATGGATGCCGCCGATCCGGGAAAATGCTGCCTGCTGCCCGGCCGAGACAAGCTAAGTACCCCAAAAGCACACACACACCCTGGGGGGGCACATGACACAGCTGCCGCCCTGGGAAATAGCGGGGGCGGCAGGCTGCCCGCGAAATAGTTAAAAATGGAGAAAAAACCAGAAAAAAACTGAAAACTAAAACAAAACTTAAGGAGGCCTATGCCCCATCCCACCCCAGCCTTAGCGCCCTACGCCCTGGGGCCCACCGCACCACCGCACCCCATTCTGCGACGCTTCTGACAGGGGTGGCCAAACTTCCACCATTAGGGCCTCCACATTCTTACGAGTTGTATAGAAACCAGAATGTTGGCAGCTGCAATTTCTGCTGGTGCTGCTAAAGCAGCTGCACCTGCTGAAATGCCCTCACCTATACAACCATTAAAGGGCCAGGAGCATTCATGTTGAAAGGTTGGCCTTTCAACATGAATGCTACACCCATGTTTCAGAGCAATCTTTATGCATGTCTGCACAGAAGTAAGTCACACTGCGTTCAATAATACTACCAGGAAAGGACTACAGCCTTAGGTGAAACAATGTAAGGGTCAGTAAACACATGAGTATGTCTTCTTGAAATCTGGAGAAATTCAGCCACCGTCTGTATTTCTCCATATTTTCCAGCATTTTGGCAGTTCTCACCAACTACTACTTCAGTTAAACCCACGAGTCTATATGCTCTATTAATGGAGATGTTTTAAGATGAAGGTATTTTAAGGGTCTGGCTTAGAGATTGTCAAATGAGAAAATGGCACTGAAAATCAAACAGAATGGCTGGCATCCAAAGAAATATCAGTATCTTACTCACTATGCTGCACCAGCTTTTGACGTGATACCCTGCAGCATGAGAAGAAGGCACTTCTGCGCAGGAGAGTAAGTGGAGTAGCCAGAACTGGCCTGAGCTAAGAGTTGCCACCACCTGCTCCTCAGCCTCTTCTACATCCACCTGGCTGCTTAGGAAAGCAGTGGGTGGGCAAGGAGAGGAGGGGTGAGGTGAGATTGACCCACCTCTCTTTCCCCACTTGGCCGCTTTCCTAATCAGTGAGCACAATGAGAATCAGAGAGCCAACTGAGGAGATTGGGTGGGCTGGAGATGGGCCATGGGCAGGTGCAGGGTGCAGAGCATCCTTTGGAGTTTGCTGCTCTTCCCGACTTGCTGCTTAAAATGGCTGCTTCGGCAGGACTCAAGGCTAGGCTGACCCTGGTAGTGGCTAAGAGACTGAGCTATGAACCAGGTTCAAATCTCACCTCTGCCATGAACTCACTAGGTGGTCCTGTTAAAACCACTCTCAGCCTCAGCTCCCAGCTGCAATGTGGAGGATATAATAATACTTACTTGAGAGGTTTGTTGTGATGACTACTTCAAGATAATACATGCAAAGCATGGAGCACACTCAAAAAGCACTATACAAATGCTAAGTATTTATGGACCTCTCTGATTTCTGCCAGTGTGTCCCCACATGCCCCATTGCAGGCCTTTCTGCAGGGTCCCCTGGCCCCTAAGGAACAGTTTTTGGGCAAGGGGTTGCAGCAGGAAGTGGGGGGGGGGGCAGGCATAGCTAGACTGGAGCGGAAGCAAGTAGTTCTGCAAGACTCCGTTACACCGGAGTCAGCGGCCCCTCCCCTTTGCTGTTGGAGCCATTCCAGCAGCGACAGGGGAGTGTCCCGCGTGTTGCCTTTCCCACCAGAATGGCTCCAACAGCAAGGGGGAGAGGCCGCTGACTCCGGTGTAATGGAGTCTTGCAGAACTACTTGCCTCCGCTCCAGTCTAGCTACGCCTATGGGGGGGGGGGAATAGAAGAGCTCCATTGATTTATCATTAGTCCACTCATAGTTCTTGGGATACCACCAACCTTTTATAAATAGTTTTTATTATGCTGCCTGTGCTCCTCACTGCTGCTCTCCCATTTGACAACCCCCAAGCCAGAACTTGTACTTAAACTAAATGCAAGATTTTTGGTACTATGCACTATTTCAGAAGCATCTATAATTGGCTAGGAAGTGTATATTTATATAAAAGCAATCTACAGCAATCACATCCCTACCACCCTCCCCACCCCCCAAACAACACGGTTACTGTTTAATATTTATAGACTCCATTCGACTGACAACAAGACTCTGAGCCATCTTTGCATTTTCTATCGGGAATGAAGATGCACAAAGTGAGGATTGCAAGGATAAAGATTCAACATCCCACATCAAAGTTCGGTTAGCCATAAATCTTCTTGAGGCTGATGCTATAGAAAAGAACACAGTAAATATAAGCCATTTTTTGCTTGCTTGGTTATGCAACTGCAGCAAATAATCTGACAACACAAACACGAAGCCTTTAAAAGGTTTCAAGTGCCCTGATTACAACCGTATTAAATCTGTGTCCTTTTGCATAGAAACTCTGGGCTTGACAGGGACTAAAATGACTCTAAACCTCATCTGCTTTTTTTTGCAGGCAGTATTTTATAGTCCCTGCTGTGTGGCATCCGCTACTAAGCTGACATGCCCGAACAGTGGCTGAACAAAGAAAAACCCATTGAAACTGTATTTATTTTCTAAATCTGCATAAAATGACTATTGCAAGGAGGCACTATTCAACTGCAGACTTCAAAGTTGTTGTTGTTTTCTTTTTCTTTTCGTTTTCAAAACCAATAATCAGCTTGAAATGGAGAATGCAGTATTATCTCTAAATGCAGGAACTGTCATTTAGTTTTGCCACGTAAAAATGGCTAAAGTTTCAATGTAAGAAAGCCATTTAATAAATTATTAAAAAAATCCCTACGGAGACAAGATAATAAAAGATTTTTTTTTTTTTGCAGGGGAAATTAGGGTTCCTTAGGGAACAAATCACCCCCATCTGCTGTTTTTGAAAACAATGTTTTGTGGCAGTCTCTCCTACTTAGTCATGCTAAAACAGGGTAAGAACAAAGACCAACTCCAGAACATACATATACATTTTCCCCAAATTTACATAAAATTAGAATTTCCAGAATGTATCATGCACCAGCCAACTCACTGTATTGTTCCTTGAACTTACTGGGACTTGACTTACCACAGGAAATACAAAATGTTCCCCTACAGTTAATCCTATCATTTAAAAAATAACTTTCCTGGTTTTTTTTTTAAATGCACTTCTCCATTCTCAGTAACATTCAATATCATTAGTCATGTATTGCTTGCTTCCAATCAAGAATTAATTTCTTCATTAAGACCGCACATAGTTTGCTCCTGAAAGGAAGAAAGAACTTAGAAGGAGATGTCCAATTTCTGACACAGGTAACTGAGTAATTCATTTCACTGACCAAGAGGGCTTCTCTCCAGTCTTTCCATCTAGGTCGATGGCAGGTGCTTAATCACATTACCCCGCTCTCTCTTCATTTCTCTGGTTTAGGGGCATTTCAGACATGAATAGCACAATGCTGTTGTGAATGTTGGTTAGTGTCAGACTTGGAGAGAGTTTCAAAATGAAACCTACAGTGTGTGTTACTAGAGGTCTGGCCTAATGAGTGCTCTCGACAAGTCACATCTTCATTGCTCGTATTTTTAAGAAAGACAGACAGGAAGGCGAATCAGCCACAGAAAACAGTACTGTGCAGAGCTAACTTTCTAAAAATAAATGCCAACCCCAACTCAATTGCATAAACAAATTAACTTGACTGCATCATTGTTTAAGCTTATGCAAAGGGGGGGGGGGTCAGCTCCGCTAACGCACTGGTAACTTTACCCACCACTTGCGGATGCTACATACTTCGCAGTGCTTTGTAAATGATTTCCAGGGCTTCTGTAAACCCCAGAACTCAAGCAACGATTCAGTGTGAGATTCTGTGCTCGCAATGTGGGTCTAGAGCAGTGTTTCTCAAACTGTGGGTCGCGACCTGATTTCTGGTGGGTTCCAGGTGATTGAGAGATCAGATATGTAATTGCCACAAGCCCTGAGGCTACTCAAAAATCAAATAGCTACTAATTTCCCTTCAAAGAGCTGAGCTCCTGCTGTTTGCAATATAGCTGATAATTACCCTGCAAGCAGCTGAGCTCTTGTAAATAAATATATGTACTGTATGTATGTATGTGGGTGGCGCAGTGGGTTAAACCGCTGAACCATGAGCTGTCGATCGAAAGGTCGGCAGTTCGAATCCGCAACGGGGTGAGCTCTCGTTGCTTGGCCAGCTCCTGCCAACCTAGCAGTTCCAAAGCATGTTAATGCAAGTAGATAAATAGGTAAACAGCGCTCCGTGTTCCAGCTGCATGCTACGCACTGCGGCAAGGAGAGCAATGCCGGCCACATGACCACGGAGGCATCTTTGGACAACGCTGGCTCTTCGGCTTTGAAATGGGGATGAGCACCACACCCTAGAGTCGGACACGACTGGACTTAATTGTCAGGGGTCACCTTTATGTATGTATGTATGTATGTATGTATGTATGTATGTATGCATTTTTAGATCACTTTTTTTTAAAGTCTCGTAAAGCTAGGTGGGTCCTGATAGAGTGTCATTTTAAAAAGTGGGTCCCGGTGCTAAAAAGTTTGAGAACCACTGATCTAGAGTTTTCCCTTCACAGGAAACCCTAGATGTTTGTGAAGACAACCTCAACAGGCACTGCCAGCTTAGTTATAAGATCATTATACAGTATTTTTAATGCATGCTACGTGCCAAAGCTACATGCTACAGTTTGACAAGCAAAATGGCAACATGTTGGAGAGAGGACTCGCAATCTCCCCCTTTTGACCCCATAAAGCTACCCATTCTGGCTGCTGCTGTTCCATGCTGTGAGTGAATGGGGCTCACCCCAGGTGCCTATAGTGACTGACTTCCAGGCATGCTGCCAGCCTGGGCTGCTCATTTGACTGCATGCACTGAAGCCAGCTCCAAGCCACTTTTGTTATCACAACTATGCAAAAGGTCTACTCGCCATGCACTTGCTTTCGTCAGCCAGAATGGCTCCAAAGGCGAGGGGGTGGGGCCGCTTTCTCCCGTTGTGTAACGGAGGCTCAGAGCCCGGCAGAACTTGGAGCTCCGCCCCCCTGCAGTGACGCTGCTGATGAGGGGCCACCTCTTGCAACTGCTCTCGACCTTGGATGGCCTCTGCAGACCTCTGCAGGCCTCAGAGAGGCCTCCCGATGTGACCAGAATTCACATCAGTGATACCAGAAGTGACCCGGAAGTCATTTCAAAAGGTTTTCTGAGGCCTGCAGAGGCCTCCAGAGGCCATCCAGGGCCAGGAGCAGCTGCAGGAGGTGAGTTGCAACCTGGGTGTGGTCTCCAGTTTGGAGCCAAACTGAGGCAAGGGTGGGTGGGAGAGCCCAACTCACGACCCACCCTCTGTATCGGGCCGCGACTCACCAAGTGGGTCACGACCCGCAGTTTGAGAAGCCCTGAGCTAGACTGATGTTCAGACCTCTTACTCATATCCATATTGTATATGCAAAACCACATGGTGGTACATGAGAGTTTATGTATCCTTTTTTAGCAGAAATTTGCCCCAGCCCAGTTGGGTTTCCCCACACAGTCAGATACATTGGAGCTGAAGAATGTGGTGATGGAGGTGGAATGGCCACTGTGAACTGGTTCCCATGATTTGGAAGAGGATCACTGCCTCTCCTCCTCCTCCTCCACAACTTCACTGGTCAGAAACAGAGGATCTTGGGAAAGGTAAAGGTAAAGGTGACCCCTGACAATTAAGTCCAGACGTGTCTGACTCTAGGGTGTGGTGTCCGAAGACGCCTCCGTGGTCATGTGGCCGGCATGATTCTCCTTGCCGCAGCGCGTAGCATGCAGCTGGAACACGGAGCGCTGTTTACTTTCCCGCAAGCAGTACCTATTTATCTACTCACATTGACATGCTTTGGAACTGCTAGGTTGGCAGGAGCTGGCCAAGCAATGAGAGCCCACCCCGTCGCGGGTTCGAACTGCCGACTTTTCGATTGACAGCTCATGGTTCAGCTCCCCCTTCCTGACCGGTTTTGAAGACACAGTGGGCAGAGGACGAAGAGGTGAAGGTGGCGGTACACATACCAAAATAGCAAAAGGGGGGACAAATTTGGGCAAACCCTTTGTCTCAGAACAGGTCAGCCTGCTGTGAGAGCAACAGCCCTATCCACACTATCTGTCTTTCAGGAGGGGAAAAAGCACCCATGATCCCACAGGGAGGGCCCAATCCTATCCAACTTTCCTGTGCCGATGCAGCCATGCCAACAGGGCTTGCGCTACATCTTGTGGTGGTGAGGCAGTCACAGAAGCTTCCTCATTTGTTCCCTTACGTTTGTTCCCTTACCTCAGGGCTGCATTGCAGCTGCATTGGTGCTGGGAAGTTGGATAGGATTGGGCCTGGAGTCCCCTACCGAGTGCGCGTTCCAAGTTGCTGGGGTCCCTGTGCCAGAGTCATGCTCATGGTGCTCCTGCCTGCCCCCCTGGTGCTGATTACATTGGGCATTACTGTTGCCATTAGGATTCAAGGATCAGCCCCACCCAGGTGGGCTCTCTGGTGGATATGGGCTCTTGATTAGTGCCCAACCTGGCCAACCCCTGATACCAACTCCCAGCTGCTACTTTCAATACAAAACATGAATTGAGAGAATGCTTAGATTCTGTTCTCTGTTGTGTCAGGGATGACCAAACTTGCTTAATATAAGAGCCACATATGATAAACTTCAGATGTTTGAGAGCTGTAAGAGAGACGTTTGAGAGCCGCAATATTTAAGAAGCATTTAAATTCTTAAATGAACATTAAACTTATGTTTTAATCTAGTGGACTCAGTTTATACCTGGTAAAATAATAATTATAAGGCTTGAAAATTTCTTATTTACCTTTTATATTAATTGTATTAATAGTAATTGCAAAAAGGAGCTCAGCTAACATATTTCCAAGAGCCACATATTATACATCAAAGAGCCACAGTTTGGCCACCCCTGCTCTATACTTTAATTTCAGAGATGTTTGCAAGCTTTCTATTTGGTGATTGGAACTCAAATTATAAGTAAGGCAAGGGATTTGGAGATATTATTTCCTTTCAGATTTGCTAGCTTTTCTTACTTCATTAATGGCAGCTCTTAAAAAGATGCACAAGGAATAAATAGGGTATGCAGTGAGGGGAACCAGTAAACGATTATTTCATTCACATGGAAACCTCTATAATTCATTAACTAGGGACTTTTCTTTCAACTGGGTTAATGTTATTCAATGAAAAGTTTTGTCTCCTCTTTCCATGTTTATTACTATTTATTTATTACATTTTAATGAAATAAATTTAAACCTTGCAGAATATTGGCAGAACATTACAAGTTATGTATTGACAAGGGTGCAGGAATCTTTGGATAACCTGCAACCCTGTGCCAAGTGTGAGAAATCCCCCCCCCACTTTTAAGCTAGGAGCACGTAGAAGTTGCTTGGGTGCTCTGTTTAACACTAGTAATACCTTGTTCTAGAGTAGTGATATCAGCTCTAGGCCATATAGCATTGAAAAGAAATTAGGCAGGTTTGAAGAGGAGAGTAGGGCTGGCATCAGCTTATGCCATACTTATGGCCCAATCCTATGGACCAGTTACACTGTTGAACAAGCACTTTCTGGCACTTTCTAGCAGTCACAAACTCAACACATCAGAGCGCACAGGCTGGTCACTGTTGGAAGCGGCGAGCAGCTGACTCTGCATGGCAACGGACACCAGACGCCCCCACTGCCCCAGGCAGGACTGCTCAGGGGGTGGGAGGAAGGCCAGGAGGGGATGGAACATGGTGGGTGTGGGCAAATCAGGGAGGTGATGGGGCAGGGAGGTGGATCAGGCCCAGGAAGGAGGCAGTTTTAGCGACCGTGGCACTTGACCTGCCAAATCCTTTGGAGAGCTGTCGGCACGCTGCTGACGAGCTGCAGAGTCTCTGTGTGAGAGAGAAAGCTGCAGCTGGCAGTTGAAGCGTGGGAGGCGAATGCCAGAGAGAGGCCAGACTGTGAAGGAAACCACCTGGAATGGAATGAAGTGTCCTATGCAAGTCTAGAACTATTTGTATTATTTGTAAAAAAAAAAAAAAAACCTTGGGGTTTAGCAAGCCTGCCTATGTAAAACGCCTTTGAATTAAAGTCAGAGGAGAAATCCAATGACCAAGAAAAGGTGGTATATAAATACTGGTTATTGTTGTTGTTGTTATTTTTGCTGGAACAATATTATTTGGTGGGTGCTTAGAAATGACATGATAGAGGCGCATGGGTAATAGAGATCTTAGATTGATTTTCCCCTGGGTAAAAATGCCCTATTTCACTTTCCAAGCTCATATAGGAAAGATCCATATTTTGAAACATAGCAAAGCAAGAACAATAAGAACTTTACTGCCAGTCCTCCTGAATGACTATGTATTGATTTTGATGATAACATAAATAAGTGAATGATGGATAGTTCTGTTACCCTCTTCATATCCGGCTCATGCCATTGGTGCTGGCTGGTTTAAATGGATTGAAACTAATGTGGCTGAGAGTGGGAAGGAAGAGTACCGAACGTTAATGACTTTGTACTGAGCATATCATGGACACCCCATTTCTTGGCATAAAAGTCTTTCCAAAATCTACTATCTAAGGTACTTAAGGATTCATCTAAAAAGAAATGCACAAAATAGTTATATGTTTTCTAGTGATGAGAAAATTCAAAGAAATGCATATTGGCAGGAGTATGATTCAGCTTAGGGCGGAGAAGTAGCGCCCTAACACCTGTGAAGTCCCCCTCCAGTATCATACTGCAGCCATCTACAGAGAATTATTCTGTCCTTCCTTGTGTGTGACTGTGCAACCCGCACCAAGGCTTGACATACAGCTGCAGGTGGACGATTGACCGCATCAGCGAGACGAAAAGGTCATGACAGCATTTGCTAGTGTTGAGTTTCTTGCACTTTAAGCCTTATGATGTTTGACAATTCGAAACTAATGAACCGTTTTGTCTAACCACTTCTTTTCCACGACAACTCGCACATTATCAAATTAGTAAGGCAGTACTCTGCCATTCTCAGGGTTTACAGGGCATTGCAGCATGTGATTTCAGCAAAGGTCAGAGCTGAGGACCGAAATGGCAAAGGAGTTATGAGCTATCACATGCAGGGGAGAATGCAGTAGCCTTACCCTAAATTTGGCTTTTAGCGCACACTCACATGCTAGTCACTCCATGCAATGACCAACTGCTCCCTGTAGAAAAAAGGATGCATTCCCTTCTTGGTCAGCCTTTCTTCTAGATCGGGTGTGACCCTCTGTGATCCATATTTTTCTTTCCTTAAAATGTATTTACCGCTTTTCATGAAATTTCAAAGTGATTGAGAAACATTTTCGAACACACATAGATTTTAAGATGTAGCATGGTGTGCCCAGCCCTGATGCCCAAACCTGCATGTGCATACAGAACATTGTACACATGATGGTAGGAGATAGACAAGCCCAAGTTTCACACAATGCGCTGCTCACTCCATTTCTAAAGAGCCTTCATAACGGCAGGCAGGGCCTCTGAGAGGAATTTTATCAAGTTTCTCTTGGGCCCCTTCCCAAAGTGTAAGGGGGCAAATGGGCAGGGGGGGCAGCAACATCTGGAAAGGTTGCTGGAGCCCAGGTCTACCAAGCTTCCCAATGTGGTGCCCAAGTCTACCCGCCCATTAGACCTGGCCTTCTAGTTGGCCCAGTCACTGTCTTTCACTCTCCATGAGGCCACCTGAGATCCCAGGAAATTTATGGGGCCCATCCTTTGGCACCTGGGCCCCCTTTGGCTCCTGGGCCCGGGTACAATTCACCCTCTTTACCCCCTCTCATGAGCCCTGATGATAGGGGAAGGGGGAGAGTGTAAGCTGGTTCCATGACATGGTCTGAAAATACTGTTGGAAGGCAGGGGGGAGAGCAGAGTAATCAGTGAAAACACCCCCTTCCTATGGAAAGATGTCCCACCTGGGCTAGTTGGTATCAATAAAACATACACAGGAGCAGAGGCTTGGTTAAGGTTTCATATGAAATACTTTATTCACAGTTCTATACATGCATCTTCTGATTGCTCAGAGGCTGGAACAGAGAACCCTAGAGTTGTTCCCTTTGTGTGGACATCTGGGGGAAGGAGGATGTGGTCTGCCATTGTGAAGACAGAGCACACATCCTTCTTCTGCAATGGTCTGGAAGGAAGAGTGTGAGAAGGAGGGGAGGAAGGAAATAGTGTTAAGGACCACGTCTTCTGCAAGAACCATACAGGGGGTAGATGAAGATGTCTCAGATGACTGGACATTACACTGCCCTCCAGAGTCCTGCAGGTGGCGTTGCAGCCAAAATCCAGCAGGTACATGATAGAATCATCTTGCTGAAGCTAAGCAGGTCCATGTCTGGTCAGTGTCTGGATGTAGTAGCTGCCTGGGAATCTCTGGTACACTATCTTGAGTTCCATGATGGGAAAACGGTAGAATATACCTTTTATATTCCTGGTATATGTATCCTATATGTACATGTATATACTGTACCTTTGTATATGTATCCTACCACACTTGCAGAGGGATACCTGTGTTAATCTGCAAAAACAAGAGAATTGTGACACTGTAAAAACTAAACAATTTTATCATGGCAAAAGCTTTCATGAACTACAGCCCACTTCTTCAGAGGCATGATGTGTTATCCGCAGTTTGGTTGAGATATATATCACGGATATAGAGAACAAACTTTGTAAACAGTGGGGTCAAAGGGCCATGAAATGCAGGAAGCACCTATACCTGGGTATAGGAAAATGAATTTTGATATTCTTTGCCCATGCGCCTGTTCTTTCTTTTAGCATTCTCTCCAAGCTAAATTCAGATAAGTGGAAATGTTTGAAACAGCAGTGTAGGTAATGCAAGAAAAAAGAGAAAAAAAGAAATGGTAATTGATTGCATCATCATTCAAAGAGAACCTACTGGGATATATTCCATATGCTTAGTATAATTAAAAATAAGCTTCCCTTCCCTTCCTAATAAGCAGTGCTGGGTACCAATTCACAGGAAAGTGATAAACTGCACAGCACACACCATCCCAATTGCTTTAGAGTGTCAAGACAGGACCATTACTAGGTAAATGAGAACGTTCTGAAATCCCAGCTGCCGTGGTTAAGTGTGGATCAGTGTTTTAAAGAAGGAGGGAGTGTATGCAAACTGTTGAAACAATTCTTCAGTGAAACTGAAAACACAGTACTGTATTTCCTTCAGCCTTACCAGCATGGTATTTTCATGCTATACATAAAAGCAAGAGGACTTTTTTTCAAGATAGCTTATCAGTTGTTAAATAAAAGAATAAAACTAGCTAATTTGTTCTTTCAATACTCAAGTTGCAGTTCAAACACTTGTGTGCCCAGAACAATCAAGAATTATGTTTTGCAATCATACAGGCAAAGGAAACATCTTAAATATAGAACGTAGAAGTACCATTTCAGACCTGAGAAATGTTAATTAACAAAATTCTACTAGATTTTAGCTGAAACTAACATTTTTACATATCCAAATATTTACTCTAAATTCCAGTTGTGAACACTTGCACATAATAAACAGTAGACTTGGAGATTCACAGACACAGCAGTAAATGTACCGGATTTATTTATTGTAGAGTTTTTTTTTTTTAAAAAAACCCTCCCTTTAGGTTCAGGTGTGGGCAGCAATAATTTGAAATGATATAAAGCAGTGCTTCCCAAACTGTGGGTCACAACCCACTGGTGGGACACAACCAGATTTCTGGTGGGTCACAACCTGATTTCTGATGGGTCCGTGGTGATGGAAGGATCAGATAAGTAATTGCCTCAAGCCCTGAGGCTATTCAAAAACCAGATAGCTGCTAATTGCCCTGCAAGGAGCTGAGCTCCTGCAGTTTGCAAGCTTGTATAAATATAGGGAGATAAATGTTTGAGAGTATTTTTCCCCCCAAGTCCGTCAATGACAGGTAGTGGGGGCAGGCAAAGGCTGGGTCACATAACTAAGCCCGTCAAGCCTTGAGGCTATTCACGAGGGCTGCCTCATTACGAGAAATGGATCAAATTTGTTTGTAAATAAATAATAAAAATAGTACTTGTAAATAAATAAATAAATAAAATATTTCTTTCTAGATTTTTTTTAAAGTGTCATAAAGTTAGGTGGCTCCTAACAGAATGTAATTTTAAAAAGTGGGTCCCGGTACTAAAAGGTTTGGGAACCACTGATATAAAGTATGTTTGAGCTTCTTGCATGCTTGCTTTATCTGAGGAGTCCTGTACTTTTTACAATTTTTAAAAGTCCAAAACCAGGTAAATAGCAAAACATTCAAACATGTTATCATTATTTTGATTTCCATTCAGAAGCTATACTTTTCTTTCCCATTCTTTCTTTCCCAGTGTAGTGTCAGATATACTGACACTGTGTAGTGTAGCGGTTAAGCAAATGAGCTATGAGCCAGGAAGTTTCTTGATTCAAATCTTATGGATTAGCTGGATAGCCTTTGGCACGTTTTGATCAGTCTTCTCCCCCATCCATCCTCCATTTTACATTTTTTTAGAACCAATAATGAAGTCTACATTCAAACAATTGCTGCAGCATTTTACATTCATGCACCATAAATCAGCACAGTTTGCCACAAGAAAACCATTCTTCCAAAATAGGCCAGGCTTCTCACGTCAACCAAAGTAACAGATTCTCAAGGTGTCCCTCTTTAATTACCAGTCAAGACTTACCTATCATCACTTCCACAAAGCCAGTCAGCTCATGATGGTACAACAAAGCTCTGCTCAGCAATGTTGGCTATCTTTTGCAGATCCACATTTTATAGGATCTTTATATCATCTTTGCATTAACATGAAATCAAAGCAGGAGATACTAGGATGGATACTATGTCTCTGGAATTCTCATAGTCCCAGAGAACAAGGTGTTGTGTAAGATCATTATGTTTCCAGTACACATTTTAAATCAATTTCTGCAAATGTTTTCTGTCCTAACAAGTGAATGAAGCATCACATTTTGCCAGTTGTTTGCTTCATGGATTATTTGCTTGTACAGCAAGTCCTCACTTTAAGTTGTCAAAACGACTTTAAACAAAACAGCTTTAAGTGAGGACTTGCTGTATGCATAACCGATCGCCCAAATCCTATCCGCCAGCAGAAGTGTGAGGATGCCAGCAGAACTGACAGAGTTAATCTTAACACTGGGGCAGAGGCGTTCTTACCCTGGGGGAGCAGGTGTGCTGCGCCCCAGGCGCCGAGTGGGCACGGTGCTTCCGGGGGGCGCGTCACCGGAGCCCGGCTGCCGAGCCCCCGGGAAGCAGCGCGCCCAATCGGCGCGTCACCGGCTTTCAGAGACACTTTGCTCCGAAGCCGGGAAGCCCTCCTCCTTGCGACCACCCAGTTCAGCAGTCGAGGGCTTTGTGAGCCGGCCGAACGCGTCGCAGGCTTTTATTTGGGTTTTCTGCACATGCGCAGAAAACCCAAATAAAAGCCTGCAACGCGTTCGGCCGACTCACAAAGCCCTCGACCGCCGAACTGAGCGGTCGCAAGGAGGAGGGCTTCCCGGCTTCGGAGGAAAGCGTCTCCCGAAGCCGGTGACGGGCTGCTTCCGGGGGGGGCGGCAGCTGCGCTCTGGCGCGACGGGGCGCTCCAGCCCCTGCCCCCCCGGGCGCCGGAAGGCGTTAAAACGCCACTGCCCTGGGGCATTACAGAAAAGCATCATGAACAGATGTAGTGGAGGGGGGGAACAGAGGGAGCGCACCTCAGGGACTTCTCCTACAGCAGGACTGGTAACATCATCAACAGGAGCACTCAGGTACTACCTTTGAAATTTTTCAATGTATCTTAGCCAGGAAGCATCAGGCTCAGTAGGAGGCAAACTGAAACATATGCCTAAGGGTCTAAGGGCACAACCCAATCCTAACTAACTTTCCAGCACTGATACAGTCATGCCAGTGGGGTGTGTGCTGCATTCTGTGGTGGGAGGGCAGTCATGGATACCTCCTCAAGGTAAAGGAACATTTGTTCCCTTATCTTGGGGATGCATTGCGCCTTCATCGGCACTGGGAAGTTGGTTAGGATTGGGCTGTAAGCCACTGTCGTTCCCAAGGGATACTTGAGAGACAACATACAGCTCACATTACTTTAACCATTTATGCCCACAGGTGTACATACGCAACAGGAGTTAAATGATTTGGCGGCCACCGTTGCCGCTGGAGTTTCCCCCTTCTTAGACCCAATCTGCCCATCACACACCCGTCACTGCCCTGTTCTGCCCTTCCCCAGCCCCATCGCTGCCTCGTTTCGCCCTCTCCCACCCCTGTTCTGCCGTCTTGCCACCTTGTCCCACCTCCCCTGCCACTTTACCTGGGCAAATGGGTGGCTCCAGATCCACTGGAGCCAGCGGAAAGGCTCTAGCGTTCCCACCAGGGTCCCTGGCAGTGCACAGAGTAGCACACTGCCAGAGTGTCTTTTACGACTGGTGCTGACTGCTTTATGGCAGTCAGCACCAGTGGAAGAGGTGCTGCGATGATGGCTACCTTGGCCAGAGCAGGTAGGATTGTGCTGTTAGATTTTCAGGAGTCTGTGCCAGTTATCAGATTTTGTGACAGTCTGTGTCAGATTCTGCACATACAATCATGTAGCAAATTACCCACACATAAGAGACAGAGCTGAACTGCAACTATTCTGCAGCATTCAAGTAGAATAGAGCAAGATTATTAGAACTCATTCTTTTACTTTTAGGTTTCCAAGTATTCCACACACAATCAAACCATTCAAACTTTGTTTATTACTATTATCCAATTGTTTTGGGGATTGTCTTTCTTAAGCAACATGGTCAAAGTAACACCATTCAGAAAGTCCAACTGGAATAACGCTAAATTAAATGAAATGCTTTGCTTGTGTTTTACAGTCTTCATTTACAAAAAATATAAACATGAACTGAAGACAACTAAGCTCTAATTTGTATCCTTTGTTTTATACCAGTCAGTCTGTATCAGCTCTGTGATGTGAGCAAGAGCCTGATATTTCTGCTTAGCTTTATTTTTTTACATATACAAAGTTACATCATAATAACTCTGGGGCCTAGAGTTGACATTGTGCAGATATATTACTCATATAATCCATTACCTTGGGAAAAAACAAACCACTACCTAATCTAGGAACTGACTTCTTCTACCAAGATGTGCGAGTTAATTATACTAGAAAATATTAAATGCATGGGGTACAATCATTGTGCTCTTGCACAGTACCCGTTTATTGCAGTTGCACATGTACAGGACAACTTCCCAGTGGATTGTGCCAATGGTCAATATTATATGTTAAGGTCATGTCCACATGGCATAGTTTGAAGGGGGAGAAGGGGCTCCGATTCAGTGCCTGCCCTTGCAAACCAATAGCAAAGTTGGTTCCAATTCCCAGAATGGGAAAGTTGTGGGATGAACGCAGGTGGCACAGTCCACACAGAGGAATGATGCACAAAATGTCCATGCAACCTGGTGCCTCCTTTTTTTGGGGGGGGGATGCTACTTCTCATCGTAGTGTCAATGCGCCAAAGGGGCAGTACAGGAAACTTCCGTGTGGACCTGTCCTATTACTGAGTTAGTCATAATGCCATTCCCTCTTTATTTACTTGCTATATAAAACGTTTTAAAAAAACGCTCAGAAAGAAAATGAAGCTTTACTACAAAACAAATGGATGCAATAAAATCGAAGGAGACTGAAGCTTCACATCTTCATAACCTGACAAGGAGCAGCAGCTGTATTTAATTTGAACTTGACGTGCTTCAGAACTCATATTCATATAGGTATTTAATGATCCAAACATAATGGTCCTATGCAGAATAATTACTGATATGAAGGAGCAAACTTCATGTGCATTCCTTTTAAGCAATGTTTCAAGGGGGGGAGGGATGAATTTTGCATTGGTTCTAAGAGTGGACTATTGCTATCCTTTAGGACATATTGATCTATTCAGTTTTAAGTACAATGGGAATCCTTACACTACTCCTTTTTGACAGATTCCTTGCTTTTCCCTCCTTCACAGTATAGCCAATACAATGAAAATAAGTAGAGGGCAAAGCAAACAATTAAATCGTAGTGATACATTGTTACACAAAACACAACAAACAAGAGGAAATAAAGTATTTTGTAACCAATATGCTTTAAAACTAGACACTCGGATAAACCATGAGCTTCACTTTGTTGGACAGACATTTCCTCCTGATCGATAACAGATGGCTTGTCCTGCCCTTCAGTGTCCAAGTTCAATATTTTTGCTTCAGTTATTAAACCTTCTGAGTGAGAGGATGGCTCATCTCTTTCTTCGGTGGGCTCTCTAATTAAAATGGTTGGCCCTAATATCTTTCCCTGCTTGACCTCTGGTTGATGGCAAAACTGACCTATACTCTTTTCTCCTCTCTCAGTAGAAGGCAGCACTGCTGAACTCCAAGGAAGTTCTCGGAGTTCAGCCTCTAAAGAAACCTTTGGAATACGATGAGCTACTTCACTTGTTGAGCTGGAGTCACATCCCGATTCAGCTGCAAGATCGGCTGACAAGTCCATGGAGCGATGCGGTACTTTGTCTCCTTCAGCAGTACGAACTCCCCTGGATTCTTCAGAAGATGTCATGGATGAGCTTTCACAATAGCTGGCCACAATATTTATATCAGAAGGGGAAATGTGGTTCTCAGTTTGAGCACCTACATAGGGAAATGTTCCCCAAATACGTCCCACTTCAGCCTCTTCATGGTATAGGCCTTGCTGAAGACCTGCCGACGCTTTCAGAGATGTTTTTGAACATAAATCCTCCTCAGGTGCTGCTTTCCCTTCTGCTGCAGAAGTCCATAATATTTCACCTAACGGTGAGTCATTTCCAGTGTTGTGTTCTGCTCTGGCAAGCTTTTCGCTTGCATTGCACACTGACATCATTTCTCCTTGCACTGTTTCATGTATGCGTGCATTATAAATATCTGAAACTGATTCCTTTTCACATTTGGTGTCATATAATACACCCACTGTATTGCATTGACAAAGGGGATAATGTGAACCATCATTTCTCCCTTCATGTATATCAAACACTGTTTCCTTTTCCTCTGTGGGCCTGTCACTTAGTGCAGTCTCTTGAGGTAGCTTAACAATTACTGCTTTTTCACCAGCAGACATTTTTTCTGGAGTACTTTCTGATGTCGTTTTAATTATATAAGCTGCTGTAACTGCCTCTGCTTCCCCTGTACTATCAAGCTCTGCTACAGAAGACTCTTCATATCTCACTGGGTCTTGGCAGGTAAACAATTCATCTGTGGGAGTTACATTCAAACATCTTGTATTATCTCTAATTCCCCACATGGCTTCACCACCTGTTCGCTCTTTCATCTGTACTCCTTTACTTGCTTCCCTTTCTCTTTCTGCTAGTTGACTTTCTAAGCCACTCCAACTTTGACTCCCCCACCCAACCCTACTGCTCTGATCATCGGTAAGAACCCTGTCAGGCTCACTTCGGCAGGGCTCTTTCTCCAAAATGCTTCCGTTTGCTGGATCATAGCTCTGACTGTATGTTCCTTGTTCTAAGTCCACCCTAGGATCAAACACATTCTCTATATTTATTAATGGAGAATGCGTGAAGGGTCCTTCATCACCTTCTGTTATAATACCTGGGTAATTCATGCAATACTTACTTGCTTTCTGATTGTCTTCTGGGTATCTGCTACCGGGCTTCTTCAAATCTTGACTTAATTCATCCGCAACTGAACTTGTGCTTTTTTGTTCTTTATTTCTTTTGTCTGAGCTTCCTCTATAATTTAACCATGGAGACTCTACAGATTCACGTATTTCCTCATCTTCTTTTTCACCTAGCACACCGGACGTTATCACTTCTTTTTCTCTGTTTAACTCATCTATTGTGCTGCCTTCCTCATTTTCTGATGTAGACAAGAACGGTTTATTTTGTATTTCAGAAACATATTTTACATGGCTATTGGTAGGCATTGTTGTTAAAGGGCATGCCTGTTCCTTTTCTGAAGGTTGTGCTAAGATGTTCAACTTGATTTCTTTTCCCTTATCAACTTTATATTCTGACTTATAGTTTTCTTCTACAATGTCATCATCGGTATGTGAACTTTTTAAGGATGTTATTGTGACATCAGTTAAGGGATTGGCATTTAACTCTCTTCTGAAATATACTTGATTTTTGCTTTCAGATCTCTCCTCTTTGGTTTCAGTTTTGACAATGTTTTTCAAAACTGACTCAGGAGTTAGAGGAGATGTTACCTGCATGTGTATTTCATGAATTGGTTTGGCCATGTCATCCAGTCTTTCCAATACATTTTCTTTTAACTGAACGGCTTTATCACCTTCTAAACAAAATCTTTCTGGACTTATTTCCCCAAATTCTTTGTGGTGATCATAATCATCCTCACCGATGAACAACATCTCCGTTATTTTACTTTCTGGGCTGCTATCAGAGTCCATTTTTGGAAACTCTGCATGACTCATTCCTTGTTTGTTTGTGACATGGGCAGTCTCACTCTCTTTTGTTTGAGACCTTTCGTGTGGCAAAAGGATTTCACCAGTACTAAAACATTCCAAAGACTGTGTACTATTGTTTACTGAATCTATTGCAATAAATTTTTCCTGGGGTAACTGGCTATAATTCTTTCCCATGGAGTACATTTGGGTATTGTGCAATTCTTGCTCTTGTAAAATACATTCTGATGAAGAGCTTATAGGCAGAGGTTGCCTAATCAAGCCAGAGTCTAGCTTGTCCCCTAGTTCTTGTGGTTCATTTGGAAATTGAACTGGTCCAGTTGTGTCTAAGCTCCTTTCATCCCTGGAAGAACCTCTGGTTCTAGTGAAGTGCTGACTTAGCTGAAACAATAGAATCAAAAAGAATGGTCAAAATACATTTGTGGAGTGTTGATGTAGGTGTGTGTACATACACTCTTACATACGTATGAGGGAGGACTGAATTAAGGACAATTTTGTTTATGAAATATTTTCGAAAACCTTGTTACTAGCCATTTACAAAATGTAAATTGCACACATAAACCGCTTTAGAGGGTTAGGTAAAAAGCCAGAAATAAAATAGCATTCAGTACCCCACTCCTTTCTTTCTCACATTTCCCCATCCTGTCCTCTTTATTCATGAGCTCAGAAAGCTGCAAGTCCATTTTATACAAATGGATCCTAAAGAGAATATTCTCTACATGGGGAGCTAATTCATTCACAGTACACATCTCAGTCTAGGTATGTTTTCTTTTAAAATGAGTGCACTGACACAGTCCATCAAAGCTGGGCAATGTGTACGGCATTGTCCAGCAAAATAAAGATACATTTGCACAATGACAAATACTATAAGGATGATCTTTGCTACACTCCTCTCAGGATTCTTTTACAGGCTTCAGCCCAGAATGTGTTAGAGTCTCTATAATGTGCAAAAATGAGTTAGCAAAGCAGAGACCCGAAACGAATAAGTTTCTTCCCTGTCTCCCCAACACTGCAGTATATTCTTCAGCTGCTTTTGCTTGTCATGGCATTCTCTCCTTGCTTTCGATTCCTCAGAATGATGGTTCCATACCAATCAATTAGAGGATAGTTTCTTGGGCACCCCTTATTACATTTACACTCACTGCAGATACCACCATTACAGTGTCTCTTATTAATATGTTTTCTGCAAAGCCTCTGCAAACTATTAATAGTAAAACGTCACTCAAAGAAAAGTGAAGGAACTAATGTTTCTGCAAATTCTGTTTTAATGACCCTCTGCCAACTGGCGCTCAAGTGTATCTGAGCTCTTCAGTGATGCCAACTGTCAGGATTTAATAGTGAGATGCCTGGGCTTTTTCCCTCTCTCTCCCTCCTCATAACTGACATTTGCATGATCTCAATAATTATATGCAAATCTTACAATTTCCCCTTCTTCTCACATAAGGCTCATGTTACTTGTCAACTGCCGAGCTGTCTTGTGAGCCATTGCCTATGAGTTTCAAAGATTTGGTTGCATTTCCATTTATTATAGACCGCCATTGTTTAATTCATTACACAGCACATACGGTAAATTAAAATCTGAATGACACACACATACACTCCTCATTTATTGTACAGATGATCACTTTGATTTTTTTTTAGAGCAAACGGTTAAATGTGTGTCTAGTCATTGTTTCAGGGAATACTAAGAATATATGGTTATTTTTTCATAGATTTTTTTATTGCTCTCTCTTTCTTTAAAAAAAATAATATGGAGAAGCTGATTTTGAGGCAGTGAACGCTCCCCACGCAAGGTGACAACTTTGAACTTTCCAAAGTTAGAGCTAGGAAGGCTTTGTGGTGATGTATGAAGAATTCATTCTCCTTCTCAATATCCAAAAGGGCCATGAGGTGCTTCAGTTACTTTGTGTGTTCTAGTTTCCATACATTCCCAAGCAATCCCCACCATATTTCATAATTATGTCGCTATGTAGGGCGCTGGTATAAGCTCCACACGGAGAGTTGTGTGTCTTTTGTGTCGGTGGCTATTGTTTCTTCCTTGATGACAACCCCTTTTGTAACACACACATACATGCAGATTGAGTTTTCACCATCGGGGACATTTAGAATAACATTAACATTTAGTATTAATACCGTATTGGTCTGAGTATAAGACTCACTTTTTTCTCCTAATTTAAGTTTTTAAACTAGGGGTGCGTCTTATAATCAGGCTGTTGCAATTTAATGCCAGTGATTTAATTAATTTTTTTTAATAGCACCAAACGTTAAGGGTGCGACATATAATCAGCTGCGTCTTATACTCAGGACAATACGGTATATTTATTTGTAGATTCTAGGTGGACTCGTAAATGCTGGAAACGTGTATTTAACAACTGGCAGATACTATTTATGGCAAAGATCCTTTGGGCTTAAACTGGAGCATAAACTTTGGGCTTAAACTGGAGCATAAAATCCTACCTAGTGTTATTGCCATCCAGTACCCAATCTGCTGGGAAGGGAGGGAAAGGAAGCTCTCATAACCAATCAGAAAGGTAGCATAATGGTGCACAGTAAAACGCACCTGACTCATTGGCCAGATGGTAAAGATAACTGGTTCCCCACATCATTGCTGTTGCTCTGTGTTGAGTTTACAAGCAGCCATTGTAAGGTTGCAAGTCACCTATATCCAGTCATACTCCGTAGGCCCAATCCTATCTAACATTCCAGTGCTGATGCAGCCACAATGCAGCTCGGAAATAACAGCACAAATGTTCCCTTACCTTGCGGAGGTCTCCATGACTGACCTCCTTACAGGATGCAGCGTGTGCCCTGTTGGCATGGCTGCATCAGCGCTGGAACGTTGGATAGGATTGGACCCTGTGTGAGGTACTCTAAATAGAGAACTGAAAATGTACTGATCCAAAATTGTGTATATTAAGTGTAGACTGATCACAGAGATCAGAAAGATATTATTCTTCTAGTGTTTTCAAATTGGCACTTATAGCCTGTGATAAAAGAGAAGAGAGATAAGTTATTTATTTAAAGCTACTAGAACATAATGAAATAGATAAGATCAAAGCACCTTTATACCATTGATCAAGTTAAAAAGGCAATTGAAGCTCCAATATTGGTGTAACGTTAGGAGATTACTTAGTATACCTCTCCACTCTATTGAGGTTGGGAAGGATTCCACTCTCTTTTACAAATAAATGGATTCATATTATCTAACAGTGCATAGAGACTTACCAGCAGCTCTAATTCTTTTTCATTATCTTCATTGTCATCTTCGTTAAGTTCCACATTTTTACCTTTTACCTTTTCTTTACATTCTTTGATTTCATTGTCATCCACGCATGAATAAAGAATTTCTGGGATGTCTGACCCTGAAGAGTTAAAAAAAAAAAAAACCACCCTGAATATAATATCCATGAGGGTGTTTTGCTACACTTTTTTTAATCAACATGTGCAGTAAGGAAGAACTAATTGAATGCAGTTTTATACCTGAAGTCCTGGGATTATTCCATATGTCTTCATCAGCCGTTGCCAATATTTCTTCTTTACTGTTAAATGAGAAATGAAACGTAGTGATACTCTCCAAAATCAGAGATCAAAATCCTTTTAGCTGACAGCCTAATAAGATCACAGTTAATGATGCAAAAGAAGCTATTAGAAATGTTGAATAAACATAACTTTAAATATTTGTTTTATCATGTGGTTTAAAATCTCAAACTGTGAGACCATCCTAGGAAGATGCTGACAGTTGTCAGATGGTAGCCCAAACTCCTTCAGGTCTTCTCTCAATGAATATCTTGGTTGAGTTGGAAAGCAGAATACTAGAACACCAATGCAATAAAGTGGTTATCCTATGATGTGGATTAATTATTGCACCTAATCTATGAGGCAATTGTCTATCACATTTTTTTATTCACTGGGGTCCCTTCAAGCATACTGCAGTCTCAAGAAGCTACACTCTCTCAGTTTCCATGTTATTATGCATGTTCCCAAGACTGAGAGCAAGAAAATGGAATAATTTGTTTTTCCTTTTTTATTCTATTACACTGGCAGTTTCAAACATTTTTTTCTTTTCCCCGGGGAGGTCCGCTATGAGAACACTTGAGAACCTTGATTTGAGATGTCATTGCATTTGTCCTTCATTACTGAAAGAATTAAAAAGTATTAGAAAATGCAGATAATGTTTGCAGTGATGGTCCCAATGAAAGATGACCCAACGTAACTGAGAAATGGTCCTTTTGTTGGACCAGAGCTAGGGAGGTCTGCAGTTTGTAAGCTCCATGTCATTCCCAGGTAGGAACAAAAGTTTAGCGCAACCACAACTCAAATGTTGAGCAACTCACCAATAGTCGAAACCTGCTGAACCAATTTGAGTCCTGTTCCTCTCAATGTTCTGATTTCATTCAGTGTAGCATTCCATGAACTGGAATGCAAAATGTTTTTATTTTGGGGTGGTGAGGACTAGAGAGACCTAACATGACCCCAAAGTCATTTGTTTGTTGATTATGGGGATTGTTCATAAGTCAGATGGATCAGAGCCTTTTTGTTCTGAGATACCATGCAGATGATCATAGGTTGTATCCTCACCATTTGCAGAGTGCTGCTCCATCTTCAAAAGCTCCTTCTGGGAACAGAAGAAAGACTGCAGTCGTGCAAGGACCACTTCCATTTGCACAAAACCCTATGAGTCAGTGCAGTACTCTTTCTATTTCCAGAAGGAGCTACTGACAACAAAACAGAGCTCTGCAAAAGGTTAGAATACAGCCTCATGTTAATAGATCATACATTTTTGCAAAAGAGTATAATCTAATGTTAGTACAGTCGGACCTTTTTATCCGCTGGGGTTCTGTTCCTGGAACCACAGTGGATAAGAAAATCAGTGTTATATGAAATATAACACTATGCATATGCACTATGCATATGGGGGGGGGGTTGGGGAGCAGTGCCACATTAACTTTTTTCCAGCATCTTCGCCACTTCCCTCCTCCTGAGTTTCTTTAAACTGACTGAAAAAACAAAAGCCGCTACTGGAAGCAACCTGTAAATGGTGCCAGAGACTCCCGGCTGCATTTTTCAGCGGTTCAGACACACACAGGAGGCTGGAAGTGGTTGGCAGGCCCCCAACAACGCTGAACAATGCGGTAATGTGATGTGGGTGGACTCCCTCTTCCACAGTTTTGCCATCCGTGTTGAGTCAAATCTGTGGATAAAAAAACCGTGGATAAAAAGGTCCAACTGTATATGTGCTGTTGAAGTAAGTGCAATACTTTAACATTATAAAGACGTGTAAATATAATAATAGTATGATATTATCTTCTGTATGAACCATATTATCACATTTCGTCAGCACTAAATTTCACTCCCATGTCCTCTATGACATGTTTTAAGACGATCAGATTCTGTGAAATTATCTGGACTATCAAAAGAGAGAACCTGAATGCCTAGGGCTGATGAATGAGACCGATTTATGAAGATCCTGTTTAAACACACACACACACACACACACACACACACACACACACACACACACACACGGGTGAATCCCTACACCCAATCAGAATGGTACTTGGAGCTGGGACAGACTTGTCTTTTTGGTTTATGATTTTATCTATTGTAAAATTGCCTCATAGACAGATTGCAACATAATAGCAACAGCGTTTATCACAGAATTGCACCTTTGCTAAACAGCAACCTCACCGTGATTACCTTGATAATCCTACTGTCTGCACTCTAAGCAGATTTGAATCCCCTTAGTAAACCTCTGTAAGCCTCCCAATCTGCAATGGGTCTCCACGGATCCGCGCTAGTGATTTCACTAGTGTAAGTCCAACGAGAGAAAGGGGAAGGGGAGGCTGTAGGAAAGTGGGATAGGATCCAGCGCGTGCCATTGCCGCCTAATCCACCCCTCTCACAGCTTCTCCACCCCACTCCCAGTGCCCGTTCCTCCCTCCCCCACCCCTCCTCCCTCTCCCACTGACTTACATGCTCCAGTGGGTGGCAGGAGAACCAACGACAGGGGCGGGAAGTTGCCTGCCTCCGCCAGCATTCCCGGAAGCACGCTGAGTAGCGTTCTGCTACAGCACCTTTTACAACTGGTACTGACTGCTTTACGTAGGGTTACCGGATCAGCATCGGCAGAAGAGGAGCAACAACAACGGCCGGTAGGTATAAGATTGAGCTGTTAGTCAACAATAGCTGGCAGCTTTCCACCATCCCCTGTACTACTTATTTTGTTTGAGATACTTGCGTGTACTTTAAATATGGGGGCTTTGTGAATTTCTTCTGTCGTAGTATTTACTACTGATGTTACCATAGGTGATCGACAACATACATGACTGCCTGTCAGCAACTACTGTACTCACTACATGTACTTTATGTGCTTTGCTTTGTCTTTTTATTTGTTTGCTGTACAGTATCATTTGGAGTCACTTGCTGACACAGGAGTCATAGCCAGGGCTGGATATGATAAGCACATACGGATTCAGTGAAGGAAAATGGACTGGATTACTTCAGTTCCATTCCAGATCCACCGTTTATCCATTCTGTCCATTCCCTTCTCCCAAATATAAGTACAGTTGAGCGAGAATATCTGCTGCACAAGGCACATTCAACACATCTTGTAGATGGCACCCTATATAAATCATTTCGTTTCTCCCGGCCACTTGTCCTCTTTTGGGGAGATATTTATGTGCTACCATGATGGAAGATGTTGATGTTAAAATGAATTATCAGCCTTTCCCATTCCATTTTATTCAAACAGCTTGCTGGGAAACTGATATAATTCTCCCAAAATATTCAGCAGCAGGTTGCTAAATTTATACTTGGCTACAACAATCTACATATGACCTGTCACCACTTTTTTATTTATGCAGTAATCTAGTTTTCACTTCTTCCCCAACACACTAGTATCTTATTCACAGTGGTGCAGTCTATTTGAACACAGACTGTTATTTAGAAGGTTCTTGTGTTGTCTTAACTACATCTCTGCTATGGAAACTCATGTTCAAGGAGTTGATACCATATGGTGATATGTGAAACCCACAAAAGGAATTGTATTCCCAGTGTGCTGACCCATACATTTGCTTCCCACAGGTAAAAACAAAACACACAATTTGGCTTGTTTGGACCATTTTTGTTGTTTAATCGTTAAGTCGTGTCCGATCCTTCGTGATCCCATGAACCACATCCCGCCAGGCTTTCCTGTCCTCCACTATCTTCCTGAGTTCGCTCATTTTCATGTTTGTTGCATCGGTGATGCTGTCTAACCATCTCATCCTTTGCCTTCCCCTTCTCCTTTTGCCTTCAATCTTTGGCTGGTCCTATTTATGCTTCCGTTCTTTCATTACTATATCAATTCTTCACTGTGATTCAAGCCCCTCCCCCAATGTTTATATGTATTCTTTTTGCTCACAGGTTAATGCATTATAGTAGCGTTTCTCAACCAGGCATACCACTAGTGGTATGTGGATCGCTGGGAGGTGGCAGGCCCCTGGTTGCCAAGATGGCAGCTGCCGTCGTGCCGCACCAGAGTCCTGGAAACGGCGGCACAAGCTCTGCAGAGCTGGCAGAGCTCGAGCACGTGGGTTTTCAGGGCTGGAAAAGGCCCACCCACCCTCGTCCCCTTACCTTTGCTTTCAGGCCTCTGGTGCAGCTGAAAACCTGACTGTAGCATACCCAGCGGAAAGGGACAAATGTCCTTTTCCCCCGAGGCGGCCTCCCGCTGCACCGGCACTGGCCTGATACTGCCCAGGATCCGGTGCAGTGTGCTTTTGCGCGCTGCAGCGGCCCTGAACAGGATTGGGCTGTAAGGGAAGTGCATGTAATTGAAACAAACTATCACAATGTATACCCCCACCTCCATCATCTTCCCTCCTCTGCTGCTTCCCTGTGTCACTTTCTTCTAGATTGCAAGCCCCTTGAGGCAGGGATCTGTCTTTTTACTCTATGTAAAGCACCATGTACATTGATGCCATTACATAAATTAATAAACAAATAATATACAGTCATTTTGATCATATAGTTTATTCTAGGCTACACTGCATCATGAGCTTTGTAGTCGCACAGCACAATCCTCACTAAAGCATAGAGCAGCAGAGGATGCCATAAAGCACGTTTGCGACGACTCGGGTGTAAGCGGTGCCAGTTCTGAGGCCGGCACTGCTCACACCCCTGGGGGACTGACCCGCTAGACTAATCCATTGGGCTTAAGCCTAAAGAACTAGAGCTTAGGAAAGACCACTGGAAAAAAATATGGAGTCAACAGAATTTGGATTCATGCCTCTTATGTTAACGACCCTATATAAACATAGCAATAAACACAGCCGTTCTTAGAACTGAGCAAGGCCTGATAACTATACCACAGGATGCAAGTATCATGTCACCAGTTCCCTCTTCCACTGAAACCCAGGGATCCTGTTTCCAGTTTTCACTTGTAAATGCTGTATTCCATCCTCACACCAATTTTTTTTCAGAGTTGTCCCACCACCTCTGTAGCAAGTGTGCACTCTTTTTACGCCATATATTTAATCTGGGCAGATGTTTATAGCAGGCCAAAAATGGTAACTATTTGCATAGGTGCAATGGATGACTGATAAGCTGTAGAGGTCAGATAATAATATTTTATTTAACCAACTTCTATTAGCATAAGGCTAATGTATATTTTTAAATTACATAGAATTTTTCATCAGACAGAATTTCCAATTGACTCTAAAACTTTTTACAGTGGGAACTGGTCCATGAAAAGACATAACCTTGACTATTTTATATCTTGGATCCTCTTGGCAGCTTTATCAAAACCCTAGCAAGCACACTGTAGAATATATTTGGATTACCTTAACCAAGGACTGGTTTTCTACCTGGTCCTGCATTAAAATGCAATCCTAAACACACTTACCTGTGAGTAAGCCCCACTGAACACAATGGAGCTTACTTCTGAGTAGACATGCCTAAGGACTGCACTGTAAATTAGTAATTAGTGGCACAATCCTACTCATCTTCAGCATTTGCTGTGCCAGAACAGCATTTGTTGTTCAGAACAGGCCATTGCAAAACTGCCATTATATGTTTGCAACAGCCTATAAGTTTGCAACTAGTTTGCAACGGCCTAGAAGAAAGCTGCGCCAGCGGGAAGGCCTGAGCTACCTCACCGGCACCAGTGCAGGTCACCATGCACACCAGAGCAGGTAAGGACTGAAAGAGGGCAAAGAGGGGGCATAATGGGGTAGGGGAGGGCAATGGGGCAGGGTGGGTGTATCCAGCCCAGGGGAGGGGCGGGACCAGCAGCACTGGTGCGCACAAAATCCTATCCCCCTTACTGGGCCATTTTTTCTTACACAAGCCTCCCGGACTTGCACCAGCTAAATAGCTGGAACGGATCCAAGGAGACCCATTTGGGAGGCTGGGGCTTTACCCAGGGTAAGGAAACAAAAGTTCCCTTCCCCCAAAGTGACCTTTGCAGCGTAACCTGCACTGGCTTCACTGCATCAGTGCATGGAAAATTAGTTAGGATTGGGCTGTCCGTGTGTTTATTTACTGATCAGACGGCAAATTGGGGGCAAATGAAACACACACACATTATGCTTGTCAGATGATTGAGCAGATTGTTCCCACTCTTTCTAGCTTTTACCTGCAATTCAAAGTTGTTCTGATTGGTTTAGGAGGTAAGGTCAAGAAACGTCCGCTTTCTTATTTTCCAGAGAACAGATCTATCAGTGCTTGCAGAAATCATGGGTAGATGCTAATAACAAAGGTCAATGTTCTCTTAAATAGGGACATACAAGTGGGAAGACATTTTTGCTATGTTTGTCCAGGTTATTTCTTAAGCAGTGCCAAGAGTGCTTAATGTCACCCAATAAGGAAAAGTCCTGCATTTATTGGCAATGATCCTCCATCGTAACTAATAGGTTCTCCAGTTCAACTCAACAACATTCCTTGAGATGCTTTCTTGAGCACCACTCTTTTAACTTCTTAGAATGAAGTGCATCTTACTGGGTTTTATGAGCTACTGAGCCAGTCAATCACTGTCAAGATGCTGCAGAATAACCACTGTACCATCACAATATCACAATTTATCCACCTTGCTTAGCATTGTGAAGCTACCCAGGAGATGCTGTTGTGGTGTTACGGTTTGGTATACACTAAGGAACAGTAACCATCACAAAATGCCACGTTGTGACATCATAAACAGCTGCTGTGAGTGATACAGAAGTGGGCCAAAGTGGAACCAGTCTAGAACCAACTCATAGCACAGCTATGCAAAGTTCTAGAAGTTTTTGAGCAATCACAGACGCAAGTGGTGTTAGTGTAAACTGATGTGTGCCATAAGTGGTGGCAGAAGAAACATGCCCCATTTGAACAGTACGGTATATTACGGTATATAGGATGCTGCTGGGCTAACATTGCTGCATACCAGCTTGTGCCTTCCCTTATGCCATACGTATGATGCCAAACTCATTGGGTCAGAAATGGAGGCTCTTTTATAGTTAGAAACATGACTTCACCCCTGAGTCAGCACTTCAGTCTATCAAGTGACAGTGAGCTAATTCTTACAACCAGTTTAGGATATAGGTTGAAGTGATTTATGGCTTTGCTCACGGTGCTAAGGTCATCTAGAGGATTTACCACAAACTCAGATAATCTGCAGTCCAATCCTATGGGCTGCACATTCTCCTGGCAACAGTTGCTGAAACGCAACTGTAAAGCACCTTCCAGCAGTGCACTGGGGCAATGGTGAGAAGGCCAGAGCCTTCCAGCACGTGTCTCCAGAGCGCCAGCCACCCATCCAGGAAGGTAAAATGGCAGGGGAGGCAGGAGGGGCGGAACAGGGGCGGGGAGGGGTGAAACTGGGTGGGAGGGGGAGGAATGGGGGCGGGGAGGCTGTAGGAGGAGGTGGATCCTGCTGCGATGGTGCACGCCGGATCCTATCCCTTCCAGCAGCAGCCTCCTTGCCCCCTCTCTCTCCTCGGACATGCACTAACGAAAGCGCTAGCGCAGGTCCAAGGAGACCCACTGCGGAGCGGGAGGCTTATGCAGGCGTAAGGGGATTTAAATCCCCATTCCCCTCCAAAGCCTCCTGATCCGCTCCCCCTGCTGGATACAGCTCGACCATTCTTGACATGGCTGCACCAGTGGGGGAGAGAAGGATAGCATTGGGCTGTAAGTCAGCAAAACACAAGTTTGCCAGCAATCTGAGTTATACATTGGCTTTAAGGTAATGGTGCAAAGTATGTCCTTTTCACTGTCAATAACTAGCAGTGACTAAGGACCCCAAATCATCCCCCCTCCTCTGCAGTATGCTAACTAAGCTGTGGGACAAATGCAATCAAGGTCATTTGGGGAGGGACCCCCTAAACGTGCTGTCATTATCCGGGATTTGGTTGGCAGCAACAAGGGGAAGGGCCTTTTCTGCAGTGGCACCACAGTTATCAAACTTCCTCCCTATTGAATTAAGAACTGAATCATAGCCTTTTGACAGGGAATCAAGATGTTTTTATTCCATACTTCCTTTTCTCTGTTATGATTGTCAATTTTTGGTTGCTGTTTTTACGTGTTGATTTATTATATTGTATTGTATGAATTTTACTGTATTTATACGGTTGTTAGCTGCCTTGGGCCTTTAATTATGGATGGGAAAGGTGGGATAAAAATATTCTAAATAAATACATAAATACGTTCTAGTTGCTATGTCAGTAGCAACATCAAGTTGAAAAAAACGTCATGCTAATATTGAGCTTCCTTTCTTACATAAGCCTATCCCAAATATGCAATAGGAACATTCCCAGAGACATTTAACATTCATTCAAAAGAAACCAAACTTGTCTGGATGCATTATACCTGTACTACAAAAGGTACAGAGCGAGGCAGATCCACTCACAGGCTAATTAGGTCACAGGACTGAGCATACAATAAAGTCAATAGGCCAGGCAGCCTCTCTGAACCACGCTTTTAGTTAACATGATGTCTTTTGACTTAAAGTTGTTCACCCCAGGGCAGCGGCGGAACTTGGGCGGAGTGCATGGAGCAGCAGCGCTCAGTTGTAGCGGGGATGGGAGTCAGGTGGCTTTAGAACTTTGCCCCTGCTGCAATCCCAATCACAGCCCCTCTTCTATTATTTACATTAAAAATAGCATACTTTTTATGGGGGTGGTATCAGGATAAGAGCCATACCATCACAGTTCTGCTCCATTGTGCAGACCCCCCCCCAACTGCATTATTTATAAAACACACACACACACACACACAGCTCACACACATAGAGCCATATTACACATTCTGCTAACTTGACCCTTAGTAGTAAAAAAAGATCCTCAAAGACTAGGCACTGCATAGGAATTAAGGCTGCAATTATATACACTGGGCCCTCCATATCCACGATTTGAGCATCTGTGGATTTGTCTCAGTGTGGATGCTCGTGGATACAGAGGCCACTGTAAAAACCTTGTTAAAAAGGTTTTTTAAAATAGCATTTCTTATCTTTTCGCTGGCAAACTGCTCCGTTTGCAGGGCTTTAGAAAGGGAAATTGTGCACCGGAAGCCTCTTCTGGGTCAGGCAACTCCCCCCTGCCTTACCCAGGTTCGCTCCAGAATGCATTGCGTAATTTATTCTGAGGCAAGCCTGGGCAAAGGGAGGGAGTTGCGCAACCCAGAAGAGGCTTCCAGAGAGCGATTTCCCTTTTTAAAGTCCCGCAAATGGAGCAGTTTGCCAGAGAAAAGGTAAGAAATGCTATTTTTAACCTTTTTTCTCTTTTTTAAAGGTTTTTACAGTGGCCCCCGTATCCACAATAGCAACTTCGCTATACACGGATTTCAGTATCTGTGGGGGTTCCAGGAACAGAACCCCCACAGATACTGAGGGCCCACTGTACACACTTACCTGGGAGTCACATTGTTCTCAATGAACACAGTGAGACTTACTTCTGAGTAAATATGCACAAGATTGTGCTATATGGTAAAAGAATGAGAACTCATGTAGAGTAGTAGCCAAGAGATCTGTGTTCCCTCTAAGGTGGCCAAGTTTGCGGATGACACTAAACTTTTCCAGGTGGTGAAGACTAGCAGGGATTGTGAAGAGCTCCAGAAGGATCTCTCCAAACTGGGAGAATGGGCAGCAAAATAGCAGATGCGCTTCAATGTAAGTAAGTGCAAAGTGATGCACATTGGGGCAAGAAATCAAAACTTCACATACACGCTCATGGGTTCTGAGCTGTCTGTGACGGATCAGGAGAGTCGATGAAAGTGTCGACCCAGTGTGCGACAGCTGTGAAGAAGGCCAATTCCATGCTTGGGATCATTAAAAAAGGGATTGAGAATAAAACGGCCAATATTATTATGCTGTTGTAAAAATCGATGGTAAGGCCGCATCTGGAGTATTGCGTCCAGTTCTGGTTGCCGCATCTCAAAAAGGATATAGTGGAACTGGAAAAGGTGCAGAAGAGAGCGACCAAAATGATTAGTGGGCTGGGGCATCTCCCTTATGAGGAAAGGCTACAGCATTTAGGGCTCTTCAGTCTAGAAAAAAGGCAGTTGAGGGGAGACATGATTGAGACGTATAAAATTATGCATGGGATGGAGAGAGTGGATAGAGAAAAGTTCTTTTCCCTCTCACATAACACTAGAACTAGGGGACATCCACTCAAATTGAGTGGAGGGAGGATTAAAATAGACATATTTCTTTACCCAGCGTGTAATTGGTTTGTGGAACTCCTTGCTACAGGATGTGGTGATGGCACCTGGCCTGGATGCCTTTAAAAGGGGATTGGACAGATTTATGGAGGAAAAGTCCATCACAGCTTACAAGTCATGATGGGGATAAGCAACCTCCTGGTTGTAGGAGTAGGTTTTCTTTGTGCCAGGTGCAAAGGAGTGGCGACAGGATACAGGTATCTTGTTGTCTTGTGCTTCCTGAGGTATCTGGTGGGGCCACTGTGTGATACAGGAAGCTGGACTAGATGGGCCTTTGGCCTGATCCAGCAGGGCTCTTCTTATGTTCTTAGTGTGCTGATGTGCGCAGAGCCAGGGGCCACGGGCCGCACTGAATCCCCCCCGGTGAAAGCCACGCCCCCGGGGTGACGTCAGTCAGATGTCATGACCCCGGGGGTGACATCAGTGGCCTCCGAGAGGCCAAAACTCAACCGCAGGGGGCAGGCGGGTGGGCAGGTGGGAAATACCTTTCCCACCCTTCGGATGCCAGAAAAAAGAAGAAGAAAGTGGCACGATTCACATGAATGGAGCTGCCACCGGCAGAATGCTGCCGAAATACCCCTGCCGGGGTGAGTGCTCCCCTCCAGATGTGCTGCCTGGGGGCGGATCGCCCCACCCCCCATTACTATGGCACTGGATGTGTGGACCCCTTTCGCAGCTGTGCGGAATCACAACTCATTGTGATGCTGCCTCCAGATGTTGGGCAATGATGTAATCACATCATCGGCAAACTTCTGGGTTGCCAAGCTCGGCACTTCGCGGAGCTCATCTGGAAGATATGTGGCTGCACCACCGCACACCTTACAGAGAACAATGCAAGAGACTGAGCTATGAATTAGGAAGACTCTGGTTCAGACCTCGCCATGAACTCACTATGAGGCCTTTGGCAAGCCTCCCAGCTTCAACGTGCCCATCTGCAATACCGAGATAATAATACTCACCTTACAGGGTCATTGTAAAGATTATAACCAGATAATACATGTGAAGGCTCTGAACGCTTAAAAGTGCTGTATAAACGCTATACTGTAATTAACAAACCCTGTAAACCAGGGAATTTGAAATCTAAGAAGGAGAAGACCATTAGGAAAGTGGAAGGTACACAAAAGGAAGAGCAAAGGAAGAGAGGCTCAGGAGAAGAAATACCTTTTCAGGTACAATTTTAACACTTTTTGTGGTTAATTTGCATCCTATTTATTTATTGATATCTATACAATCAATAAAGGTCTTAGTAATAAAACGAATAAATAAATAAAATTCCTAACCCTGCAGTTCTAGAAAACATATGCCCATAATTATCAAAAACACATGGGGATTCATACTGGTATAGTGAGAGATACCAGTAAAATGAAATGTGGCAGAGGTGTTTTTGCGTGTCCAATAGCAGTTCATTGAAAATGGTGTAGCTGTATTGAACTATGGCAAAAAAAATTAAACAAACACTTTGGCAGTGCAATCTTGTCTAGAATGCAGCAGCAGCACACCTAAGGCAGCCGCTGCATCCTAGACAGGATTGGCCCCGTGCCAGCAGAGATGGAGCACTCCTTGGGAGAAATTGATGTTTGTCCCTCTCCCCTGTGTAGAGCCCCAGCAGGCCCAATGGGCCTCCTTGAATGTGCGCTGGCCAAATCCAAGGAGTTGGTGTAAGGCCAGCCAGGCCCAGGACGGGGGACAGGATTCGGTGGAGCGCAGCACCAATGATCCCTCCCCCACCTAGTGCATCACTCCACCGGCGCTTCTTTGTGCAGGATCGCACTGTCAATTAGGAATAGGATCTACTCTTGCATTTGGTGACTTAAAACAGAGGTAAGCATCAAGGAGGGATGAAGACATTTATTTATTTGAGATTTTAAAAAGAAAGCAACAAGAGCTATAGAAACATGTAGCACAATCTTGGTACAAAAGCTTAAAATTATATAAATACAAGGAATATGGGGGGGGGGGAGGAGCCAGTTGAGCTAGCAGTGGTTAAAAGCAAAAGGGGCTATAGTCTTACCTACCATGGCCTAGTGAGCAGTTAGTTGTGACTGAAATATCAGATGTGAGGGTTAGAAGCAGGGCTATCAGAGGCTATTATAGTGAGCACACCGCTTCAGTAATTCTGATATTGTTGCAATGACAACTGGAGACAGGGCCGGTTCTAGACCTTCTGACGCCTAAGGCAGCATGGCAAAAGTGCCCCCCCTTACCTGATGATGTGCCAGCCTCTGGTCCTCCCACTCTCCAATGTTCTAGCTCAGCATTCTCTATCCCCTCCACGTTTCCTCTTCCTCTGTGTCCCTCTCTTTTCCAATCCAGGGAGCAGAAGGAGGAAGAGGAGGCACAGCGGAGGCAAGGTGGCAGTCAGAGATGGGCGACCCCCCCCAATCTGCTGCCTGAGGCAACCATTTCCATTGGCCTCAGGGATGGGTTGGCCCTGACCAGGGACCACATTCTGATTCAGAACAATTAAGACTAGTTCTAGATGCTCCAGTTCCTATAGCACCAACACAGAAAGCAAAGGAGGAAGTTCCTCAATGAGACAGTCTTCTTAGCACAGAATTTGGCCATAGCATAGTTATGCAGCCAATGCTGATCCTGTTAATTGGTTTGGACTGACAGAGATCGGCATGATCCTCAACTCCAACCTAAAATTGGCTGGACCAAGAGGGATGCCACTACCATTATTCCAATTGCCACACGATTAGATGATAATTCATTCCAGGGTTGTCACCCTTTGCTTCAATCTGCTGCACAAGTGGCAGCACAGATAGTCTCACATTACATTTTTCAGCTTATTGGAATGTCCTGCTCATGTGTGCACCAGGAACTGGTAAAATAGCACTTTGCAACTTCTGTGATCTGCAGGACATGGCTTATACTGTACTCTACAGGTTACACTGACCACACTTGGAGGGATGTGCAGAAATTTCCCTTGAAAACTCTCAATGTTTCTCCTTGGGAGGAACCCTGAAATTCAGATTTCACTTTTTTGTCATTTCTGTGCCAGCTGTAGCTCACAGCACTTGCAAGTGAAACTAAAGTGTTAGAAGTGTTAGGACATTTGGAACAGAGCTTTGTCAGAGATCAAGAGAAGCACATAGAAAATGAACAGATGGTCTCAGGGATTTCTCTGAAGGTGTATCTACATTACAAATTTATACCAGTTATATCAGTTTTAATTGCTGAGATTTCCCCCAGAGAATCCTGGGAATTGTAGTCAGTGCATTGAGACTTTTCTGCTGTAGCGTCACTAGGCAGGGGCCGGGGGGGGGTGTAGTGCCCCGGGTGCCAACCACTGTCTACTTGTGAGGAGTGGCCGTGGCGGCAGCTTTCACGGTCCCGGCAGCTTCGTTCACAGCCGCAGCGGCTTCGGAGACTGTTCAGGTGGTTTTTAGGACGGGAGAATGGCCGTCCCTCCCTCCTGTAAGGCTCCAAGTGGAGCCTTTCCGGGAGCAACGTCATAACATGGGGGCAGGGCAATGACACAAAATGCGTTATCGTCCTGCCCGCAGGCCCCCTCCAGCAACGCCACTGCTTTTCTGTTAAAGATCTTTCACCTCACCTACTACAGAACTATAGTTCTTCAGGGTCCCTGGGGAGAGAGACTAACCATTCTATGCAATTTTAAATTTCTTTAATTTCTTATAAGTGTTGTTCACACACATTCTCACACACAAGCAAATCAGTCGGGGTTTGCAGCTTTACACCAAGCAGCACTTAAAGCCAGTTGTAACGTGATGTCAACTGATGTCAATACTATCTCCATGTTATATGTTTTCGTTTTTTCATCTAAGAACAAAGATTAAAACAAACAACCTAAGACAATGAATAAATGTGGATTTAGTAATGGTCAGGGTTTTTTACGCAATGAGACATTCGAAAGTTTAGGAGAGAAATGTATAAGATATAAGACTGTATATGAAAGATACAAAATAATGATAAATAGCACTGAGAGAGCCAATTAATCATAAGAACAGCTGTGGGAATGGAACTGAATGGCTTTCTTTTGTAAAAATAACTCTCACTAGAACTCAAGCATTGCCTATTAAATATTCTATTTTTGTTATCACTTTTTTAGCGTGGCACTGAGGAATTACAGTTGTTCATTACTGATCCATTTTGATTATATGTATTGGAATGACCTAATGAATAGCTTTGTGGATGCTTCTCGGATCAGGTGAGGGTCCGTGTCAGGCTGCAGTGAAAGGAAGAAATTTAGATCAGTGGTGTTCCTAGAGGGGGTGGTGGTACAGTAAGTTGCACCCTAGTCTACTCGCCGTTACACGGTGGCCCCGCCCACTCGCCGTTGGAGCCATTCCAAGCAATGAAGGCAACGCACAGGAGACTTCCTGTGCGTTACCTTCGTCGCTTGAAATGGCTCCGATGGTGATTGGGTGGGGCCATCTTGTTACAGTGAGTAGACCTGTGTGCAACTTGCAGTACCCCCCCCCCCAGGAACACCACTGATTCAAATTGATTAAAAGTGGGTGAGTTTCTATGAGCAGGGAGGTGTCTTTTAACCTACGGTACATTATACCTGGATTGCAGAGATCTTCCATGGAAATCACATCAGCCACTAGGAGAAGAAGAGCTGAAAACACAGACAAATTAAGAGGTAGCTGGGAAAGGAAGTTTTGAACATGCAGTTTTGTTTCTTGGACTCAGGAGGCTGGATCCAATATTGGGCTGAACTGACATTGCTTTGAGATTTATGTTGCCTGTACAGAGGCAACCTCATAAACTTTGTTTACTTTTCTGAATACAAAGAATTCGGAACTTTTACAAAGACACCCAAAAGTCACTCTTCCAACATAAACTGACGACTCTGCCAAAAATGCCTAAAACTTCTCATGCTTACAGAAGAGGCAAAAAACTTAATTCATTCTTTTGTCCATTTATTTATTTAGATTTCTAATCCTGCCCCTACCACCATACATAAACGCTCAATTTAGAATGGCAACTTCAAGGGTATCACATTAATTACTTAAGCCATTCACCAGATGAATACACAAAAACACACACCAAATCCCTGGCCCTCTTTGCTAGGACTAACACAAAGCATTGCATGCTAATTGACATTTCTCTACCACAGCTCCTTTCAGAGCTTGCCTTCCATATTGCCCTAACAACATCTTCTCCCTTTCAGTTTATAAGTGCTTTACCTTATCGTGATATTCCCTTATATGGCAATTCTCAATAGAGATGTATTCTGGTCCAAGTCATAGAAAAATCCATGGAACCGTATAATTAGTGGGAAAGGACCCATACTTTTAACAGAATGTGTCATCATTTACAATGAACCGTGATTGATTCTACAGTCTTCATGCTCATTAACACTCTGGATCTTTTCAAGTCTCATTATTCCTTATTCATGTGACAGAAAACCCAACACAGAATTTTGCTTGGGGCTTGTATTGATATGGCAGTGTACAGATGACTTCGCTTTCCTCATGCGTTCTTTGTATGTCTGAACGAACATCTTCAGACTCTTATAAACTCCAGTTCCAATTACACAACCACATCCATGGATGAATCCAGGAATTCCTACATGATCTCTCTCTTACAGATACTCCATATGAATTTCAACACTGAGAATGCTACAAGCTCACTGCTGAAGGGCAACTGTGATGCTTAGAAAGTCAAAGGTACTGAAAAAAGATTCTCTGTTGTAGTCCTGCTATATGTGGAGCATATGAAGCACACTTGAATTGAGATAGACCAGGGGTTCTCAACCAGTAGTACTAGTACCACAAGTGGTACTTCAAACGATTTCTGGTGGTACTCGGACTGCCAGACCACAGGAACCCCACTCTGACATGGTGCTTTTGGTGGCGTATTTTCGCTCCCGAGAGGCTCCTGCCTTTGGCCGAGCCTCCCAGGAACACTGAGAAGGCCCTCTCACCTACCCAAAGCCTCCTACCTGTGTTTTCTGACCTCCTACCTGTGTTTTCTGGCCTCCAAAAACTTGAAAACCTGGAAGTAACTGGCGATGATGTCATCGCCAGTCACTTCCGGTGGTACTCAGCAGAAGAGTGGCGCTGGAGGTGGTACTAAGCCAGGAAGAGGTTGAGAACCCCTGAGATAGACCATTGGTCCATCCAGCCCAGTAGCTGTCCTCTCTCACAAACCCTCAGCAGCAGTCCTCAGACAAATTGCTTTTTAGCTCTTATACCTTAAGAGTCTTTTAGTTGCCAATGCCAGAGATTGAACATGGGACCTTCCGATGTTCTTCCAGCTTACCACGTGAGCTATGGCTCCTCCGATCAAGAAGGATGAATATGAATGGGATTGATGCAACTCTTTGATCAGAAACATTAATAAAACAGGAACATACAAGATGCACAAAAAGTGAAGACGGTGCATTCTTTTCATGTCATCAGCTTTCATGGAGTGGAATCTAGCATTACCCAGGAGTTGTCCCTTAATGCTAAATAATACAAGTTGATCCACCATATCCACTGGGGTTCTGTTCCCAGTGGATACAAAAAACAGTGTTATAGGAAAACCGGGGTGGGGAGTGGTGCCACATTACCTTTGTTCCAGTGTCTTTGCTGCTTCCCTCCTCCTGAATTTGTTTAAACTGACTGAAAAAAAGAAAATCCTCTACCAGGAGCAACTTGTAGATGGTACCAGAGACTCCCGGTTGCATTTTTTCTTTTTTCTTTTCAGCAGTTTAAACATGCCGGAAAGTGGCTGACAGGCCCCCCGACAGATTCCCGGTTGTGTTTTTCTTCTTTTTTCAGCGGTTTGGACATGCGCAGGAAATGGGGTAATGTGGACTTCCTCTTCCACAGTCCCTGGCGTCACTACAGGGGGTGACGCGCATTCACCGCTTTGACTGGGTCGGAAGGCGCGGGGGTGGGGCGCTTCGTTCTTCCGTGTAACGGAGGCTCCAATCACGGAAGAACTTACAGCTCCGCCCCCCCCCTGTAGTGACGCCAGTGTCCACAGTTTTGCCACTCGTGTTGAGTCAAATCCGTGGGTGAAAAAACCATGGATAAAAAGGTCCGACCGTATTTCAATTCACCTAACCAGCAGGCCTGGGGTTACCAAGAACTTACAAAAAGATGGTAAATAAATGTCTCAAGAGAGGATGGTGCTGCTATGTCTCTTGCTCCTCTCTCCCACCAGCACCTCACCTACCCTCTCTTCCCCTGCCTGCTGTGGCTGACTCTAATTTTGCCCCACAAGGAGCATGGAGACTGTAGGTTCCAAATGAACACTCTGGGATTTACTACAGAGAGGAAGCTAGTTGCTGCTAGACCCCTATGTGCTAACTCCTCTCTAAAGCAGGGGTCATCTTTGGATCAGATATACCCTACCTAGTCTGCAGGGGTTCATTCCTTTGCGTGAATTTGAATGACATTACTCAAATGTCTAGGTACATGCGGCAGGGTATTATTGAGCTTTCAAAACTAGAACAGTTAAACTAAAATGATCTTACGCTGATAAGACCAGAGAGAAAAATGACATCAGCAAATACAAGCAATTTGGAAAAAAAAACTTCAAACCTAAAAGATAAATGGAATCATCTAACTCCTCTTACTCTAAATATAGATTATTGATCAGCATTCAGGAATAGCACTTCTCCAGATGAGTGATTTCTGCCCTCCACAAAGCAGAAAAAGATTATTTAACTTTACACGGTTAAAGAGAGAGAAATAAGCATGCCACTCTGCTATGGTACCACAGATAAGCCCCCACTCCATTCCAAAAACGAATGAGGGTTCCAAATGAAACTATATGGTCCATTTGGGAACCTCCCTGCATTCACTTCAGAATGAATGAAAAATTAAATTAATGGGTCCAATTCAATTCAATTCTTCATTCATTCCAGAACAAATGCACAGTTTTAGCTGGTAGGACTTTTGGGGTTTTGAAGAGATAATAGATGTGAGACAGGTTCCACAGAGCACAATTGCTGTATTCTGACCCAGTATGTTCTCCCAGTAGCTTTTTTATTATTATTATTATTTTTTGCAGAATTGGAGTATCAAAATGTATCCAAAAAAGGATTTCACAATCATAGGACTAATGGAGGAAACATCTTTCTTCTTTTATGTTGCACAAAACTGAGTAATAATAACTATCTCAGTTGACCAGACCCTTGCCTGGAGATGTTCCCTATATGTTTAGATGTTCTAAGAGACCAGGACAGGATGCATCCATACCTCCCTCTTCGTTCCTCCCTTGCCCACCTCCTTCATCCTCCTGCTGTGGGGCAAAGCAAGTATTCTGCAGGCCAGAGCAGGTAGAGGAAGTGCCTGCATCCTTTTCTTGGTATCTTGGAGCATTTAAAGATATAAGTAGCTAATGTTTCCTTAGCAAGGAGGAGCTTGCAAACCTAGGAAGGCCTACTACTTAGTTCTGTTCTGTAGCACACAGAATACACAGGGAACTGCCCAAATAATCCACACAATTATCCAGTCTATGAAGGTGCAAAAAGTAAGCATGACAACCAAGGCTGGTGTAACAGAAGAACTGTGCAACAAAAATCAGTAATGCTACTTTCGCCTTTGTTTGGCAATGCTGGAATTTGCTTCCATAACCCTGAGAAAGAAAGAATATTGACATTTAAACAATGAACTGGGATACAGCCAGAAAAGGAGCAATGGTTGAGCTTCAAATAAACTATGATTGTGGAAAGTTGCAGTGCTGAGTCCTGTTCTTGTGACACCAGAGAAGAGGAAGCCTCATCATTGCTAACATGAGACCAGATTTCATGCTCTCGATAAGAGTTATTGCCTAGCTGGAGAATACCAAGGCACTTATGTAAAGTGATGGCAGGCAAAATATCTAAGCTATATGGCAGTCAAGTGAAGAAGAGTTACAGCCTGTCCTTGATCTCTCCTTGGAAGATCATATATATAAAAAAAACACCTCTGCTCAGCCAGTCTTAGGAGACCGATTGCTCCTCTAGACCATTTTCAGGCGCTAAAAGCTTTGGCAGGGTCTCTCAGCTGAATAAAACAGGAATTCTTAACTGAGGGGGGGTATCCATACTCCCCATTATAGATACCAGTTATGGGGGTATAGGAACCAAACAATGGGGGTATAGGACTCGATCTCTAAACAACTTTTTTTAAATGATTAGATTATTAACTATCACCATTATCAATACAGATTGAGGCATTCTGTTCCTAGCTATCCATAAGTAAAGTAAAACCAAGCTATAGACATCTTTTGAAGTCATGCTGGTACCTAATAGGACTGGTGATGGTGATGACTTTGACACTCTGGTGAAGGGGGTATGAGGAGATATTGGGCAATCCATTGGGGTCTGCAAACATGAAGAGGTTAAGAACCCTGCTATAAAATATGTGCATGCATGTATCTACATATTTCTATCTATATCTAGACAGAAAGACAGATAGTGTCATTGTATACCCTGTGTCCGGGATTGCCAGCAAGCCTGAGACACCCCAGTTCTGATCGTCCCATTCTGGGCTGGGAGGCCAGAACAACTAGCAACAGAAGCTGTACTAGAAGCCTCTCTTCAGAACTGTGTAAATCAGATCCACCTGACCCCTGTTGCTGGGGCACCTGGAAACTATATCCTGGTCATCTCACCTCAAAAGAAGCGAACAGAATGCCCTGTTTGTACTGAGGGATTTAAAGGACCTGGCCATGGATGAGGAAGGGAGCAGCTCAGGACCTCAAGTGGGCCCCAGGGAAGCTGCACGGAGGATGAGGAAGCGCTTCAACCCCTTCCCCTCTGGTAATGGAGATAGTCTGTCCCTAACCACCGCACCACAGATTAGAAGGGACACCCAGAGTGCCAGGAACCTGCAAGTGCTACACTCTGCTCTATCTGGAGCTCAGGGCATGTCGTTCAACTCTCTCTACAGTAAGGTCTCAATCTGGCTAAGTTGCGGCATGGCCATGTCTCATTGAAGACAATGAGCCTTGAGTTGGTTGTGACGGGCTGCCTGATCCTGCCTAAGATGTGGTGGCCAGCCTAAGGGCTGGCCACTGCATCCTAGTGAGGATGAGGGTCGCACCAGTCGGGGTTCACCTCAGGGGAAGGGGATGGGTATATGGCCACCAATATCCCCACCCCCCTCCTGGACCTGGCTGACCAATGGCCCCCTCCCCTGCCACCCTGGCCTGCCCTCCCGCCACCCAGCGCAGACCTTACCTGCATTGGCCGGCGCAGCAGTCGGAGGTCATCAGAGTGTGCGGTGTTGACCTCTGCGCTGGCGCCGCTTACTCCGAGGGTGTCAAAAATGTGCCTTACGGCATGTTTACAACACCCTAGGCTAGTGGAGCACTCACTCCGCCGGCCTATATCTACGTTGGATTTTGCAGTAACGTGTTCCTCTGGGTTCAATGGGACTTAGTCGCAAATAACTTTAGCTGCATTTGGACCCATAATGCAAAACGTCCCATCCCTCCACACACACCCCATGTAGCATATTATGTAATTACTGATTGCCAGGGAGTAGTGGTGGGAGACAGATATAGCCTTGATGCCCTTCCTGTGGGATTCCCAGAGGCATTTGGCTGGTCATTGTGGAAAACAGGGTGCTGGACTTGATTGGCCCTTTAGTCTGATACAGCAGAGTTCTTTTAAAACTTATCTTACTACTCACGACAACTTAATTCTTTTGCAGGCTAAGCAGATGCAGAAGAGGACAGTTCTCCAACACTTGAAAGGATGTGCAAAAGAGGCAATCCCTATCCCTATAGGTGCAGTTCTCACTTCTGCAAGCTGCACTTGCTGGAAAAAAAAAACACCTCATCATTTACACAACTATGAAAAGTCGTCAGGTCACCCTGTTCCTCCAAGGGAACATATATTTTGCTTACAGGCCCCAACACTGGTCTGTGGGATCAATACAGTGAGAATGGTGTCAGAATATATGCATGTCAGAAAGTGATCCTGGGCAATCCTTCGCACAGCGCTGTGTTTATTTTTATAAAAGTTATTTTTATAAAAAGGTGGGGATGCAGAAAAAGATGAAGGAGATGGAAGAAAGGGCAAATTCCACACAAAAAGGTCTCCATGGGGCATCCTTCACCTCTTTCTTTCTCGCAGCTTGAGTAGCCTGTGTGCTGGGACCTGAGAAGGAGTGTTGCCACTACATCGGCATATTGGGAAGAGCTGATAGCTTTCCTTTTGGAGGTAATGGGCAGGTGTGGTGCTGTGCACCCCGTACCAGCTGAATAAAACAGGAATGTGTTAGGGGAGGGACAGTAAATCCGTGGAAAAGCATTTGCTTTGCATGCAGAAGGATCTCTGGTTCAATTCCTGCTGTCTCCAAGTAGGGCAGAGACAAATTCTTGCCTGAAATCCTGGAGAATTGCTGCCAGTCAGGGTCAACAGTTTATGTCGACTGCTGCCAGTCAGGGTCAACAGTACTGAGCTAGACGATCCAGTGGTCTGACTCAGTGTAGAAGATAGTTGCCTATGTTGCAAATAAAGAACAACTTATCTGTATTGTACCTGACAATACTACACAGTATTGTCAGAAATTCTGCCACAAAACAACTACAGTATTATATTTAAAGGCCAAATCCAGTCAATGAGCATTACATTTCTTAGCGGAATGTGGCTATTAACTATTTGTACGCATGTCAGAAGGTGATCCTGGCTGGGCAATCCTTCGCACAGTGCTGTTTCATTCATTTCTTGGTTTTCTTTGCTAATGCTGTAAGTATGCATCAATCAACTGTTAGTTATAGTTCAGGTTTTACAAATACACAGTCATGCTGTGAATGATGGAATCTGACTTTCAAGCATGGTAATTGGTGACTTAATCATAATCCCCAGAAGCTCAGATTTCATTAAAAAAGACCCCCTCAGTAGCCCTCATGGGTTTGCAGAAAAGTACAGGGCCTGAAAGAAAGCTTCCAATGGTCAGCGGGTCTTTATATTCTGAATATATTTGTGAAACAACAGTATGAGCACAGGGCTGTATCCAAACAAAGTTACTTGAAGTTACAATTCTGTACACGTTTTTGTTGGGAGAAAGGCAGGCTATAAATTCTTTAAAATAAATAAATAAGTCACAGGCTACAATCCTATACACACCCTATACACACTTTCCTGGAAGTAAGTCCCATTTGGACATAATGTAGACATGCCGTTCAATTCCCATCCTACATCATGTTGATTCCTGCAGGAACTTTTTTTTTCAAACATCTTAAAATTTGAATTACACACAAGTGTTCTCCCCAATATATTCAGGGTCCAACATTACATTTCTAAACTTACTTCATGTGTCCCTATATAGGTCCTCAAATTCTATACAGGACATTCTACTGATCCCATTTACAGACTTGTTATGCACATATGTTTATATTTGGGGTACTACTGATATAGGACAGGGGAGACTATGGGCATTATCCCACCTGTTGACTATGCTTCAGGGTCTCCAGCCCTATAAACATAACTTCCACATCATGGTGCAACAGTCATAGAAACATTGGATGCACTTTTCATCTGGCGGCTAAGACAGATGCTTACACGCAACGCAGCATGGTTAGGCACACCAATTTGATCCCGAGGATTCATTTTGTTCTAAAAAGTGTGCTCTGCTAAATCCCCATTACCCAAAGCAAACTCTGCCTCTTGCTTTCTAGACTGGGAACAGAACAAAGAGAAATAGTGCATTTGAGTGACTGATCTAGCCCTCCTAAATTGAACAGACATGCTGTCAAGCCCTACTCTAGCCTACACTTCAGTTTGCTTACGCATCTTCCCAGATCATTTTTTTTTAATATTTCCAGAGATACTGGACACTTTCTTAATAACCTAATAGCTCTGAAAGTTGGGGACAACAGTATCTGTAGTGGAGAATTTTTAATCCCACAGCGATTTCAGATTGCAACCCCCAATCTCTACAAGCCTGTAGAGCAACGATTCGCAAAGTTTTCCCTGCAAGTCGGGGAGAACCGTACCTGTGGGGGTGGGGCAGTGGCAGTGCTCCTGGGATTGCGTCAACGCAGGTGGCAAGAGAGGTTATTTTTAACTTACAATGGTCGCACCAGCCCCCTGGAGGGTGCAGGGAGGCCCGCAGCCACTTCTGCAGGCCTCCCTGCACTCCCGATTGGCTCTCAGTGGCGATTGTGACCCACTTCCAATTTTCGTCTGAAACCAGAAGTGGGTCGCAATCATTGCAGAGAGCCAATCAATGGTGTGGGGAAGCCCACAGAGGGGCCGTGGGCCTCCCTGCACCCTCCTGAGGGTCAGTGTGACCATCGTAAGTTAAAAATAACTCATTTTGCCACTGGTGGCAGCGCTATCCCGGGAGCGCTGTCACAATCCCGGGCATGCCACCGCCACCATGGTCACCATGCCCCTTAAGGGGCTGGCAGCCACTTTCGGTTCTCCTGGTTGGTCGTGACCCACCAGTTTGAGAAATGCTGCTGTAGAGTGTAGAGAGTATAGCATATATGTATATGTATCTTCTGTATCCTATATGTATCTGCTGGTTTAGAAAACACCACAGTTACATTTATACATAATGTCTGGTGATAGAAAGGCCCAAGCTGGCCAGTCTGAAGCTATTGACCCCAGAAAAACTGGCAGCTTGGAAACTGAAGAGTTTACTACAGTACTATACTATTTATTTTGTCTGTGCAGGCTGCACAGGCTAGATGAAACCCTAACCTGATTTGAGTCATAATGCTCGAGTGCTCCCTCCCAGTTGCAGCCAATCACCTGATAGCAACTGGTCCAGTCTTCCAGATGGTCCTAACAAGCCCAATCTTGGGCTTTTTCACACATGAGGTTTAAATTGCTTTTGGACCTTTCTTGGGCTATGAATTTTGATGTCTGGTCATTGTTCATGTGGAAAGTGGTGGAGTCACTTACAAAGTGGATAATATTCTGGTCAATGTAGGTTTTGCATTCAGATTATAAAGATCATTGACGCTTAAAGCCGAATGTGTGAAAACATCTACCTTGCCATCCTCTGAGACTCCTACTACTATTCTTTCAGCCCAATCCTATGCATGTCTACTAGTTAACGGGTCTTACTCCCAGTTAAGTGTGAATCAGATTGCAGCCTTTGTGAACCAGGATCAAAGTCAGATGAGCAAGAAACTCCTCCCTTTTCTTAGTGCTATGGAAAACGAATACGTTTCCAAAGACATACCAGTATTGTTTTCTCAGTATGACAGTGTATCATATTATATGATTGCACTATTGCTTGGACCATTCTGAGTTACAGCTGTTGTATAAATTTCATATCTAATATCTGGGCCTTCAGATCTTTTTATTTTTTTTACTTGTATGTCTGAACTTATTTAGTATTGGATTTGCATTCTACACTTATAGCCTATGCATTCTTTCTTAGATATAGGTCCTACAGAGTTCAGTGGCGCTACCTCCTACCTGCCAATTCTATGCACTCCATTAAACTCAGTGGGACTTCCAAGAAAATGTGCATAGGATTGGGTTGTTAGACTAAAATCATAAGCATATAGTACTTACTAAGGAATAAGGGCCATCAAACTCAGTGGACTTTGCTTCCAAGTAAACAAACGTAGGATCACTTTGTTAACTGTGTGGAGCAAAACTAAAAGAGCCTAGCAATCTTCTAAAACAGGAAGTTGATGAAATAAGATGCTGCAAAGGCCCATATTGTTTCTTATAAATGCCCTTTTCTAAAAAAATGTTACTTACTAATGAGTTTTATATTAGTGTTTTATATATTTAACAGGCTAATCGCTCCTATCACCTGCTTCTATCCTGTCCACTCTTCCCATCTCAATCATTGGCTGAGATGCTGTGATATCAAGGAAATGTTTGGAACTGGAAGCATTCTAAGAGCATATGGGGAAGCTGGCAGTAATTGACCAATGGAGCAGAGCTTTCTGAAGACAGTGAAAAGTCAGATTTAAAATCTTGTAACACTTACAGCGCAATCCTAACCAACTTTCCAGCTCCGGTGTAGCCGTGCCAACAGGGCGCACACTGCATTATGCAGTGCGGGAGCAGTCATGGAGGTTTCTTCAAGGTGAGGGAACATTTGTTCCCTTACCTCGGGGCTGCATTGCGGTTGCACCGGCTCTGTAAAGTTGGTTAGGATTGCGCTGTTAGGAATAGGAAGCAAGTAAACTGGCAAGATGTATTTGGTGGCTGGGTGACTATGGGCCATGGAATCACGGGAGCAGGGAATTCATGTGATGTGTAGTTGAATATCACAAGAAGGAAAAGATAATATATTTTTTACAGATTTTTTGCTAGTAGAAGTGTCCAGACATTCAAGGTTTCCCAGGCTGGCCAAAAAGCACTGTGAATCTTTTAGCAGCAGCCGTTAGTCCGGTGTCAAGAATACTAGAGATGATCTGAGAACAGCAGGAGTGTTGTTTTCTCAGTTGTCACCCTGTAAATGCAGGCCTGCCCCTCACAGTAGCAAGGAACAGCTGCTCTGCTGGTAAACACCACACACATCATCACTTCCTAATAATAGCAAAAGGCTTTAGCCAAATATACAGGCTAACTGCAGTGTACTCTTGCAACGTAGGGCTTGCCACAACAATCCTGAACTACGCAGGAAATATACCTTTTTGAACTCTGAGGGTGCAAAGGAAAATGCAACGTAAACCTTATTTTCTGCAGCAGAGAACAGATCAGCAAATCTCAGCATTGTCAGTTTAAGGCTCTGCCAAGATGTACTTACAAAGGATACATGATATGGATATACGTCTGCTTAGCTTCAACTGGTCCATAATGAGGCAGTGCAGGTTCTTGTTGGGGTCTGAGCTCAATAGAATGCAACTTCCATTCTGTATCATCTGCACTGGCGACCAGTGTATTTCCGGGTTCAATTCAAGGTGTCGGTTTTTTGACCTTTAAAACACTAAATGGCTCGGGACCAAGATGTATGAAGGACCATCTCTTCCTATGCAAACCTGCCTGCCTCCTTTGTTCTTCATCTGATGCTCTGTTCTGCATTCTCCCACCATGAAAGTTTTGATTAGATTTGGGGCAGGGGCGTAACTAGCCTCTGCAAGGGGACGCGCACACCATGACACCCCTGTGATACCACAAGCCCCACCTCCTGTGCCGAAAAAGTTTAAAAAACTGCCCTCCCTGGGCGTTTTTACGGCGGTAAATACACACTAGGGGCGCAGGCAGGCGGGCAACACTTTTTGCCACGCCGCCAAATTGCCGCCCTCTTGTGTACCCCCCGCATGTTGTTCAGGGGCCCACCGCCCTCATGTCGTTCAGGGGCCCACCGCCCTCATCCCCCCTAGCGACGTCTCTTGGGGGTAATGTGGGACAGGGCCTTTTCCATTGCAGCCCCCAGGGTGTGAAACTCTTGCCCATTAGAAGCTCATTTGTTGGTGTTTTGGTGCCTGGCAAAGATTTTTTAGTTTCACCAGGCATTTCAGTTATGTTGATTGTCTCCCTGCTGTGTTGGTTTATGTTTCTCTGCTGTTCTGTTTTAATGATTATGAAGCTATTGTAATCATTTTAATTGTTTGTTAAATGGTGTGTGTGTGTGTGTGTGTGTGTGTGTGTGTGTGTGTGTGTGTGTGTGTGTGTGTGTGTATACACACATGCAAACATTTTATTTTTGTCATTTTTGATCTAATGGAGGCTGAAAATTCCTAAATAAAATTTCAAAGCACTCATTCTGCTTTTTGCATCTCACTCACTTTGCATACTGTAGTCAAATGCCAGTATTTGAGATGTTACAGAATTGTGTATTTGGGGGATGGATGGCAGGCAACATGACTGGGGACTCTGAGCAAGCAAAGTATCCATGCAGAATGCAGAGGCTCCACACCAAGAACCACTGAGAACTGATTCAAAGATTTAGTTAAAGTTCCTGGGACAGTCCTCAGGGAAGTTGACACATTCATGCAGGGAATCACATGTTACATGCATTCCCAATTCTAAATCTTCCTGCATGTGTAAAGCAAGCATGACACAGATAATGCTATGTTTAAAGCCTTCTCCACATTGCCCTACATTTTTTACCTGCAGGCAAATAATAATGGGATCATCTCATCGATCTCAGCAGTAGGAAAGACGTGTTTCCCTAGGGCTGCTTTCAAATATCTGATGGCACAATCCTATTCTTTGCCAAAGCTGGTGCCGTAAAACATGTTGCCATCACCCTGCGAGCAAGGCGTGCCAATGGGAAGATCTGCGCTGTCCCACTGGAGTTGGATCCTGCAGACCACAAACTGGAGCAGGTAAGTTCCACACTGAACAGCACGGAGGCTAGGGGAGGGCGGGGAGGGGCGTAATGGGACAAGGGAGAGTGGAGATAGGGGTGGACCGGGACCGGGAGGGGTGAGCACCGGTGTGCACCATATCCTATGCCCCTTCTCTGCTTGCATGGGGATGCTTAAAAAATAATGCAGGGGGATTATTAAAATAATCCCAAATAAATATAAAAAATATAGTAGAGTGCTAACCAATGCATGTTTATCAAACGTAAATCCCATGGAGTTCACTTCCAAGTAAATTTGCATATGATTGTAGCCTAAATATAACATGAGCTACATATTTTCTCTCAAGCAGCCTTGGGAAAGATGATGCCCTCCTAGACCAGATGTGTCAAACGTAAGGCCTGTGGGCCTGATACGGCTCGTGGAATCTCTTTATCCAGCCCACATGATAATTGGGCTCTTCCAGCATAGCCATCAGTTGCTCTCAGCTGCTGAGCTGCAAAATTACATCTCAGCAGAAGTGGCACTGCTGAAAGGGTGGTGCCGAGAGAGCCCAATGATCATGCGGGCCGCCCTTTCAGCAGCGTTGCTTCTATCAAGATGTCACAGCTGAAAGGGTGGCCCACATGATAATTGAGTTCTCCCAGCATCATTCTTTCATTAGTACTGCTTCTGCTGAGGCACTGAGAGGAAGAAACAGAAGGAGGCCTCAGAATGAAATGAGTTTGACACCCCTGATCTAGATATTAACATATGCCCCTAGGCCAGAGGTTCCCAAACTGGGGCATTGCGATGCCCCAGTCGGGAACAATGGGTCGCTACTCCCCTAAGGGGAGTGGCGACCCGCAGTGATGTCGATGGCATGTTCAAGATTGCACCTCTGTCGGGGGAAAAAAGCTTTTTCTACCTTCCTTGAGGGGTGTAGTGGTTCTCTGGGGGGTGCGGGGAGCCTGTGGACCCCTCTGCATGCCTCCCCGTGCCTCAGAATGGTCCTCCGATGCAATCACAACCCACGTCCAGTTTTGTCGGAAAACTGGAAGTGGAGCACGATCACGTTGGAGGGCCATTCTGAGGCATGGAGAGGACCACTACACCCCTCAAGGAAGGTAGAAAAAGCCGTTCTCCCCCCCCCCACCAGTGACACTGCTATCCTGGGAGAGCTTTCGCTGCTGTTGGAGCCCCCTGCACCGAGTTACAGCAGCGTAAGCTCTTCCCAGGAGTTTGGGAACCTCTGCTCTAGGCAAATTTCTTACTTTGCCTCCTGTTCAGCCTGATGCTACTTCTCAGCTAATGTGCTTTGAAAAAAATGTCAAAGGTAGCACCTGGGTGCCCCGGCTGATGATATCACCACTCCTGCTGGAGGAGAAGTCTTGGAGCTCCACTTTCCCCTACTTCCCCTCAACTATACCCCTAGTTCACAGCCCACAAACAGTGACTGTATTCTGGCAGCCAGTAGCTACACAATCTGTATTGAGAGGGATCCATGGCCTCTCTGGTTGAGATGTCACAGAGGACTGGCTTGCCTAGAGTTAGGTACCTGATTGCTAGGCATACCTAAGGAGACCTCTCTCAGAGTTTTCATTTTGAGGTCTATGAATTACTTTTGTTAAATTATTGCCTGTGCAACTATGGGCTTTCGAATGACCCCTTGCAGGTACAAATCAGTTGAAAAGGTTTTGGAGACGTTTGTTATAAATGGAGAGACAAGTGACACCTGCTGTTTATGTCTGTAACAAAATGCTTTCTTTTCACAAAGTACCGGCGCTCTCACCACTCTGATCAAAAGATGTATAAATACGTCATTGGGCAGTTAACACACATTGTTAATAGGAGGGGGGAAATGATATGAATTAGGTACGGTGATATCTCTGCAACTTCGAATGGCAGCAAAGTATTTCATGTTACAGAAAACTCTGGAGAATTTGGCTAACTGTAAAATCTTAGCTGTTTCCATATTTAAGCCATATGCTTATAAGAAGGAAGCAGGACTATTACTGTTGCAATGCATAGTGAAGTTTAGAGGGATAAAAAAATGGTGACATTTCCCCCCCAGATTATTAATCTTTTTTGTATACCAGTGTGAACTGCAAAGCATCTGGAGCAAGTGACTGAGAGAAAATAAGACTCAGGAACAAGAAGGGCTCAGTTCCCCTCTCCTGTGCGCTTTAAAAAAATGTTTAATAACCCAATCCTAAAGGGCCTTTACGCAGTTGGAACATGTGTTCTGGCAATGTAAACCCCTTTACGGCTGTCGCAAATGCGACAGCACCAGGGCGAGAGAAGGTAAGCCCGTGCTGTTGTTGGGAGGGAGGCTGGGAGGGGGTGGAACGGAGAGGTGACAGGGGTGGGGAGGAGGGCGGATTAGACCCAGGAAGGCGGAGGGTTTGGCGGCAGCAGCATCCACCGAATCCTAACCCCCTTACTGGGTCTGATCCATCTGCATGGCTCAATGTGGACTTGCGCCAACTATTGAGCTGGTGCAGGTCCAAGCAGAGACGTTGCTACACCCCCTGTGGGGGGGCATCGACGCGACATCCCCCATGTGACGCCATAAGCCCTGCCCCTGGGGGTGTGACATCACTTTTGCTGCACTGCCACCTAAATTAGGTGGCGGTGCAAAAGCACCCCCCAGATGTTTTTTTCAGCTGTTTTTAGGCCGTACAGAGCCCGGGAGGGCCAATCCTCCTGCTGCAAGCGGCCCCAAAAATGCCGAGGGTGCTTTCGCGCCACGCCAAATTTCGGCAGCGGCACAGCGAAAGTGCACACACACATGCTGCTTGACACTCCCGCCACTTGGGGGGCTGCCCCCCCAATGACGCCTCTGGGTCCAAGTTGACCCATAGCAGCTGCAACAATGTTCATAGCAGCTGAACAACAAATGTTCCCTTGCCCTGAGGAAGCCTCCAGAGGCCAAAACTCCCCTGCAGGATACAGCGGGCGTTGAATTGGTTAGTTAGGATTGGGCTGTAAGTAAGTTACATGGTGCCCCAAACATGTAACTTAACCTTGAGACAGACACCCAAACTTTGTCTTATACAGTATATGAATTTTGCAAATGTGAAACAGCACATCTGCCATCATCACATCTAGTTTGGACCTTAGAGAGTTGCTTAGAGTTCTTTAACTCTTTGAAATTTAGACAGCTCTTTGATTGGGATACAAAAGTTCCACCCTCTATTGGAGTGCATAGAATCATATATGAGACAAGTCTATATAATCTTTCATGGTTGTCGATATGTCCAACTAGGGTCAAAAATGGTAAGTTGACAGGTCTGGTTCCCTGAGCATAATTCAAGGTATGCAAACCCTTCATGATCAAACACAGAGATCTAACAAAGGAGCCAAAAAGCTAATGTGTTAGTTAAACTTTGTTAGTTAAATTGGTGACATTCCCTCAAAAGTTTGGTCCAGGACCCAAAAGACTACAAAACTTGTTCTCCATGCCCCAGACGGCTTTGCAACTGTGTTAAAAAAAACAAAAACATCAGTTCTCCATGTCCATGCCACATGAAAAGCCCCTTGTGAATCTGAGGGGATGTTCACAAATACTTTGTAAGACGTTCTGGGGTCTGCCGGTCAATGAAAAAAGGCAAGTATGTGTGAGGTGTAGGGCTGACTGTCACCCCTATTTGGAAGGCACATCTATATTAGCATTGCATGCTGCCGCCCCTCCTCCTGGATCACTCTTCAGTCTCAGGAGAGATCTGGAAGGGATGACAGTGGCTGAAACTACTGCTGACCAAGAGCCAGCAGGGCCTTTAGCCATTGCCATTCTTTTTCCTTCTTGCTTGCTCTCCAGTCTCTGGAGACCAACCTGAAAGTGTGGGGTGGGAGAGAGCAGGTGAAGTTCCTGCTGGCTGAGAACGGTCAGGAGCTTCAGCCATTGCCATCTTTTCCCCTTCTCAAGAAGGATGATTATGTCAAAAACTCCTGACAGCTCTCAGTCAGCTCTCTAGAGAGTGGGGGTGACCCAGTTTGGGCCTGGGTGAGCCAGGCAGGCAGATGGCTGGGGGAGGTGGCAGGCAGGGATGGGAAGGTAGTGCATCTCACTCCATTGCCTGTCCCAACTGTTCCCCCCCCCCCCATGAATCAGCTGCTTCATCCTCCTGGATCCTGGACCACTGCCGAACATAACTCTTGAGATCCCAGCGCCAGTACAACATGGCACGCTCATAGGACTCCACGCTATAATACTTAGGAGCTCCTACCATCTGCAGTCCAGTCATCATCTCATGAGTATCCCTTCCCCTAGCTCCACTTCTCTGGGTACTCTGCTCATATTATTCCCAATGCAATGGCTACATTCTACACAGTAAGTGCTCCTAAATGTTCCAGCTGGAGGGATGGAGAACTCCATGGGGATGCTGTTTTAAGTGGCATCCCTGTGAGAAAGTGAATGTGTGCTCCAGCTCACAGTGGACATCCTTCTGATCAGATGTTCTCAACCCCTTCCCCGCCAAGTACCACCTCTGGCTCCACTCTCCAGCTGCGTACCACCGGACATGACTGGCAATGACATCATTGCTAGTTATTTCCAGGTTTTCAGAGGCCAGAAAATGCAGGTAGGAGGCTCTGGGCATGTGGGAGGGCCCTTCTCAACATTCCCAAGAGGCTTGGCCAAAGGCAGGAGCCTCTTGGGAGCGAAAACGCACCGCCAAAAGCGTCACGTCAGAGCATGTTTCCGGTGGTACAAGTACCACTAGCAGTCGGCCAAAGTACCACTGGTGGTACTAGTACCACTGGTTGAGAACCCCTGCTTTAGACAGTTTTGACAAGTTAAATTCCCCAAAATACAATTTGGAGCTACTGTACTGCTATTTGACAAATATACTGACATTTACACCATGTAATTCAAAGCCAAATTAATCTCTCATGCATATGCTTGGATACTACTGTGCCTTTGGAAAAAAAATGTGGTTTACGGCCCAATCCTATCTCTCCCCCCCCCCCCCCCGTTTCTACTAAGCAGAAATTTTTAGTGGAACAAAAATCCAAGTTTATTTCATTTCATGAATGTTCTACAGTATCTTGCTGAAACATAGGTAATTATCTTGCCTTAAATATAATTATAATGTTTCTCTGTTGCAGGGATAAGCTACCGGGGGGGGGGGGGTTTCAAGCCTGGACAGCCAAGGGATGTTGCTTGCCTCCCAACTTGCCAACTTAGAAATGAAAGAGATATAGAGAAACAGGGTCCAGTGGCAACAGACCATCACTCTGGGCAACCGGTTGGCAGGTCACTAATTCATCACTTCTCTCACTTCCCTCTCAGAGTGCTGCTCTCCAGACAAAGTAGCTGCTGAGCAGGACTCTCTTGTGACAAATATCATAGACAATGTTTTAAAGGCTTCCGGGCAAAAAATAAATAAAAAAAAATCACAAATGTTTTGATTGGTTGACAAATACCATTTAGATTCTTGGGATTATACAGCCACCATCACCACCCAGATCTCTAAGCCAAACTCCTACAATAAAATGAAAAAAAAAAAGATGACATGTTGTTGAGATCAAATTCGAAATACTCTCCACATCTTTAAAACCCATTTAATGAGCTGATTCACCTGCATATACTTACCAGTGCGGCTGTCATGCCATTTGATCATATTCAATTTGATGATATTCTCCCCCAGACTAATTAAGTTTCTTCACAGTTAATTTCTCTGAAGAATTCACTGTAATTACATACATTTGATTTAAACCAGTACATGGAAGCAGGGAAGTCCATTTAACGGCAAAACCACAGGTGAGAGCATGATTCAAAGAAAAAATAAACCACAGTGACAGAGATTGAAAACCTATTAGGAAGCATCTAGTTCTTCAAGGAGATGGAAAATTTCACATTTGAAAGGGGATTTTGTACTATAACAAGTAGGTAAAGGTAAGATAACACCTCACCTGCTCTGTGTTGACTTTAGGCAGCCTTTTATATATTTATCTGTTCCTTCTTCCTGGAGTGGATTGTCCTCTGCTGCTGGTGCAGTAACAGTTTCCTTTTTGTGGCAGATCAAAATATAGTTATGGTTGTTGTTGTTTGCCCAAAATATTCCTGCAGATGTCTCGTAGCGTATACAAAATTCAACTTTAGCTCCATCTCTCTGATAAGGAGGAACCAATGAAATCTTGAACAAGAACTGGTCAGTCTCACCATCGCAAGAATTAGGCACGTACTCTGCTAAGATGTCATAGTAAGTCAGCCAATTGTCCAAAGACATTCGAACGTATACCAGCTTTTTGAAGGATACATTCAGAACACGGATTATGCCCTTCATACATGTTATCCCTGGTAGGAACTCTACGGACTGCAGCCATACTTTCTGTGCACGCACTTTTTGCAAAAGATCTTCTTGTGTGGCAGGGGGTGTAAACAGTGGAGTTAAATAGAATTCCTCCACAGGCACAACTTCAGCTTCTAAGTCATCATCATCATCATTTGGTAATGTAGGTTGTACATCCCAAGTATCAAACTCCTTAACAGATACAAGTTCAAACCCAAATGCATCAGCGAATGAAACTTTTCTTGCAATGGCAGATGGAACTTCTGGCTCCATTTCTTCCGAAGAATCTGAATTCCGTCTTCGGGGGCTTGGGGAGAAACGAGACTGAAGCGTAACTTTAACATCTTCATCTTCGGAGAGAGAATCATTTAAAGGAGGAACTTCTAATAAGTTCTCCCTACTAATATGACCAGGTTCTTCAAAAGACTCCATTGGGTTCTCTGATATAAACTGAAAGAGACCCGTCTGACTAGTGGCAGCTGATATTTGAGACCCTGTGATTTGAAACAAGTATTAATATTACAGTTGACATTGCAAAAGGGACTCTGGTCTATTAATAGGAGCAATGGCTTGTTAACTATGTTAGTCTGTTCTCCAAAGGCCTTCAGTCTGATAGCACTACTGTGAAAACTTCCAGCTTGAAGACTATACTACATTCAGCATGCAGGTAATGTTAAAATCTGAGCCTTATTAATCAAATCATCATTAAAGCAAGCAATCATGAAATTGTAGTTATCCATACAGCAACTTCAGCAAACAGAAAACATGTGGCACAAATGGAGAGCCATAGATTGTCGCACTGCACTATTTATTGTGCCTTGTCATGCTTTCTATATTGCATGAGATTTCTGTGTAGCTGGACCAAAATGCAATGAACACAAACTGTACCTTTAGCCTCCCATGCAAAAGTATATGTATTTGTTTTTTGGGGAGAAATCCAGTCTTTTCTCTCTATGAACCATGTCAATGCACATATCTTTTGCACAATTTAGCGACAACAATAAACAGGGCAATGCTGCTGCTGCTGCTACTGCTAGTAGTAGTAGTAGTAGTAGTAGTAGTAGTAGCAGTAGTAGTAGTAGTAGTAGTAGGGCGACATGTTAGAGTGCTTCACAAACTCCGCTTCAAATCCTCAGTAAATCAAGCCTGCAGTTATCTGCTGACATTCCACTGCTTATAAACTAGCATTTGCACACTAACTGTATTCATTATAATTATGTGATCTATTTGGTGTAACGGACAATCTAATAGCACTGTTTCCTCTGTATTGCTGGCCCTGCTCCCTGCCATTCCTATACTGTAGACTTGCTTTAGAGTTTTATCTTACTTTGAGTTTCTTGCAACTTAAAAATCCATGTTACTTTCAGCTTCAATGTTTTTTTTAAAAGTTAAGCTTCTAGTCCTTATGGTTGGAACAAGAAATGAAAGTGCCTCCATTCAAAAATAATGAAAGGACATGAGACCGAGAGGGAGACTGAGCGGTGTGTGTGTGTGTGTGTGTGTTACAGGATTCTAACACAGGATTACAATCACTGGATGCAATCAAATGTCAACACATGTCAAATCAAATGTCCTATGTGACACAAGTGGGGCAAATCCATCATGATCTGCAGCCTCTCAGTTATAATCCTACTATAATTGCATACTACAATGTGTAGCTCTGGGGCATTGTATGAATCATCTTCTGACGAGCCACTACAATATCCGCCCACCCATTTGTTATATACAATGACTTTGTGTGCTTGAATTACAAGGTATCTACCTGTTGATTGGTGGACTTAAACCTTGTCCTGCACAGATGCACCAGGCTGGGATTGACTTGTCAATTTTGACACAATGCCACTAGCTGTAATGTTACACCAATAGTCCTTGTACCAAATCCTGTACATTTTTCTGACACTGGAGCAGCTCACAGGATGCTATTATCACACTTGCTCAGTGGCATGTGTAAACACACTTGCACATATACCAAAAAGTGTGCTTTTCAGGGACCTTTGACTTTTGGCTCATAGCCCACCCCAAAGGAAATCAGCATTTGTAAAATGTGAGAGGGTCAGATATAGGTGCAACATGGTATTATGAAAAATGTACTCATGCCAGACCTCTTACAGAGCATTTGAACATAGGGCAGCATGATTCTCTAAGCCAAGAGGTGCTCTTTTCTGTCCCCACCTTTTTTTGTCCCCCAACTGTTTGATTATTTACAGCCAGTTTTTTCAGGGTTAGGCCTGTTCAACTTCCTTGGGATAATTAGTAAACAAATACGAATATTTATATGCCGCTTTTCAACAAAAAATTCACAAAGAGGTTTACAGAGAAAATCAAATAACAAAATGGTTCCCTGTCTCAAAAGGACTCACAATCTAAAAAAAGATGCAGAAGAATCACCAGCAAACAACCACCAGAAAAGACACTGAGCTGGGATGAACAGGGACAGTTACTCTTCCCCTGCTAAATATAAGAGGAGAACCATTTGAAAAAGTGCTTCTTTGATCAGTTAGCAGAGGTAAATAGATTAATTTGATTAGGAGTTGGAGTTGGATCCAAGGACTGTTTTGGGCCAAGACAAGATAACTGAATTTGGGGTTGAGGAGATGACTGATATATTTACAGCCCAATCTTATCGAGGATTGGGCTGCCGGACGGAGCGCATTGCGGCAGCAGAAGGGCACTTCCACTCTTGCAAAATGGTTGTTGATGGTGCGCACAGCACCTGCCAGACCAGGTAAGGCAGCAGTGGGGGCGGGGAAGGGACAGGGAGAGGTGAAACTGAGCTGGGAGGGGGAGGAATGGGGGCAGGGGGGCAGAGAGGGTGGATCCAGCAGCAACGGCGTGCGCCAGATCCTATCCTCTCTTTTTAAAACCTCCCTGCCCCTATCTTCTCCTTAGATTTGCACCAGCTAAAGAGCTGGTGCAGGTCTGAGGAGACCCATTGGCAAGCAGGAGGCTTATGGAGGAGCAAGGAGAAATACCGTATTGGTCTGAGTATAAGACTCACTTTTTTCTCCTAATTTAAGTTTTTAAACTAGGGGTGTGTCTTATAATCAGGCTGTTGTAATTTAATGCCAGTGATTTAATTAATTTTTTTTAATAGCACCAAACTTTAAGGGCACGTCTTATAATCAGGTGCGTCTTATACTCGGGACAATACGGTAATTACCCTTTGCCCTCTGAAGCCTCCTGATCCACCCACCCCACCCCGCACTGCTGGATACAGCGCACGGCTGCATTGGTGGGGGGGGGGGGAAGAATAGGATTGGACTCTCACTCTCAAAAGGGACTTAATTGTTATACCCTCTTTTGATACTCAAGGAAGCAAGATATTGAATTTAGTAGAAGATGTGGTGAAAGGCTCCAGAGATTTGAGCACATTGTTCTTTTATTGGCCTAAACGTCACTGGTAACTTGGCTCAGGCAACATGTACTACTAGCATTGACTTTTAGCCAAAGGTATTGTTGGTGGTGCTCTGCAATAGTTTGGCCTGCTGGACACACAATGGCAATAAGTTGATGGCGCTAAGTTTCATACCTGCAATTATACCTGAATGGCCAATTGCATATTGTTAAATTCTATGTTTACTGAATTAAATGGATACAAACTGGCCAGTCTTATATCCAGACCCTCTTCACTGTGTCATCAGTTAAAAATCTGAGCAGAGTTTGTAAATAGAATGTGTTGTACTGAGGTCCAAACTAGACATGATGTTGAACACTTTATCATCACCCAGAGCTTTCAGGGCCCCCGACAGAGAACCACTCTCCCCACCAAGAGAGATGACGACAGATCCAAAGCCAGGTCTAGTTTGGTCCTCCTGAGTGGAAGAATTATCTGACTGAATGGTCCCATACGTGGCTGTAACGGGATTGCTTGAAGGGGAAGGATGTGTTTTCTGGGCTCCTAGCCTGGAAGCCATTTTCCCACCATGAGTGTGCCAGCTATAGGGGCATACTGTCCGCTTTATGTATAGAGTACCTCTAATCATAACTAGATGATTGTAACCTATGAATACTGAACTGTAAGTAAAACTACTTTTCTTTTTACTATACAAGCCTCAGACTCCGTGTCTCATTTCAATGCTAATGATAGCTAGCTAGCCTGGGTGCTGGGATAACTCTACTGGTTAAATAAGAATAAGGTCTTCTTCCGTTTGCAAACTCTGCATATTTGAACCCCCTAAGGCAGTGCTTCCCTAACTGGGGCGTCGCGACGCCCCAGCCGGGAAGAAAGGGTTGCTATGCCCTTAAGGGGCATGGCAACCCGCGGTGACGACAACGGCGCGCCTGGGATCGCGCCTCCGCCGCCACCGCTGCGCCCGGGAGTGCTGTTTTTACCTTCATTGGTGGGCAGTGGGTGTCCCTCGGGGGTTGCGGGGAGCCTGCGGACCCCTCCGCAGGCCTCCCCAAGCGTCGGAGCAGCGCTCCAACGCGATCGCAACTGACTTCCGGTTTCGCGTAAAACCGGAAGTCAGTTGCGATCGCGTTGGAGCGCTGCTCCGACGCTTGGGGAGGCCTGCGGAGGGGTCCGCAGGCTCCCCGCAACCCCCGAGGGACACCCACTGCCCACCAATGAAGGTAAAAACGGCGATCCCGGGCGCAGCGGTGGCGTCGGCGTCACGATCCCAGGCGTGTCATCGCCACTCTTGGGAAGGCCCTGCTGCTACTTGGAGCAGCGTAAGGCCTTCGCAGGAGTTAGGGAACCTCTGCCCTAAGGTTTATGATATAACCCCTTTCAACAAGCATTTGGCCCTTTATAAATTGGAACTTGTCGTCTGTGTGGGGTTTTGTTCTTTTTTTACTTGGCAGTTGTTTTAAAATTGTTTTAAGGTGTTCATTTTAAATTCTGTTGATGTACTGTAAGCAGACTTGGTGGGAAGGTTTCCTGAGATTGAAAGATGTGGTAGACATTTGTGTGTATACATGTTTGTGTGCACGTGAGGGGGGGGTGTCTTTCAACTTAAACAAATGCTGCATATATACTTGCAGACTTGGAATCTGAACATCACGACTTATTCTTCCTGTTGTATCAGCAAAGGTAACGAAAACAATTATATTATGATATTAATCAGACTAATCCATCCTGTGGATATGTTGAGGTCAGATGGGCTGTGTCTTTCTCATTGAGGCTACAATCCTATACACGCTTACCTGGGAGTAACACCCATTGAATAAAATGAGATTTACTTCTGAGTAGACATGCATACGTGGACCGAGAACTACCGAACGTACAAGCTGGGTTTCGAAGAGGCAGAGGAACTAGAGATCAAATTGCCAACATGTGCTGGATCATGGAGAAAGCACGAAAGTTCCAAAAAAACACCTACTTCTGCTTCATTGACTATGCAAAAGCCTTTGATTGTGTGGATCACAACAAACTGTGGCAAATTCTTAAAGAGACGGGGGTACCAGACCACCTTACCTGTCTCCTGAGAAACCTGTATGCGGGTCAAGAAGCAACAGTTCGGACCGGCCATGGAACAACCGACTGGTTCAAAATTGGGAAGGGAGTACGGCAAGGCTGTATATTGTCACCCTGCCTATTTAACTTATATGCACAGTACATTATGAGAAATGCAGGGCTGAATGAATCGCAAGCCGGAATCAAGATTGCCGGGAGAAATATCAACAACCTCAGATATGCAGATGATACCACCCTAATGGCAGAAAGTGAAGAAGAACTAAAGAGCCTCTTGATAAGGGTGAAAGAGGAGAGTGCAAAAGTTGGCTTGAAACTCAACATTAATAAAACTAAGATCATGGCATCTGGTCCTATCAATTCCTGGCAAATAGAAGGGGCAGAAATGGAAGCAGTAACAGATTTTACTTTTCTGGGCTCCAAGATCACTGCAGACGGAGACAGCAGCCATGAAATTAAAAGATGCTTACTCCTTGGAAGGAAAGCTATGGCAAACTTAGACAGCATAATAAAAAGCAGAGATATCACCATGCCAACAAAAGTTCGTATAGTCAGGGCGATGGTGTTCCCAGTAGCAATGTATGGTTGCGAGAGTTGGACCATAAGGAAGGCTGAGCGCCGAAGAATAGATGCTTTCGAACTGTGGTGCTGGAGAAGACTCCTGAGAGTCCCTTGGACTGCTAGGAGATCAAATCAGTCAATCCTAAATGAAATCAACCCTGACTGTTCCCTGGAAGGACAGATACTAAGGCTGAAACTCAAATATTTTGGCCACCTAATGCGAAGAGAGGACTCTCTGGAGAAGACTCTGATGCTGGGAAAAATTGAAGGCAAAAGGAGAAGGGGAAGGCAAAGGATGAGATGGTTAGACAGCATCACCGATGCAACGAACATGAAAATGAGCGAACTCAGGAAGATAGTGGAGGACAGGAAGGCCTGGCAGGATATGGTTCATGGGATCACGAAGGGTCGGACACGACTTAACAACGACATGCATAGGATTGTGCTGTTATGGCCTAATCGTGAAGGCGCATTATGCCACTGGAAATAGAGCATCCTAAGAAGAACAGAGCAATGCTCTTCACTTGCTGCTGAGCCAAGTGGTAATGCCAGAAGAAGACGACAATGGCAACAGCACCAGGGGACAAATGAGGAGCAGGCGTGTCGCTAGAGTGAGGTGCGGGGGTGGACCACCAGAGGGTGACGCGCGCAGAGGGTGATGCATGCACCCATGTGTGCGTCACCTCCGCTACGCGTGTCGCCCTCCGGGAGGCTCCAAGGCCGGGAGAAGGCCTCGGAGCGACCTCCACGGCCGACGCACCAGGGCCTTCTGACGAAGGCCCAATGTGCGATACATAATTGCACGCATGCACGAAAAACTTTATAAATCATGCATTGGGCCTCATCATTAGGCCTCGGACAGCTGGCTGGCTCGGATGTGTGGATGCGCCGAAGGCGGTGCGAAAAATTTTGAGGGGGGGAAAGGGGGGTCACTAGGGCAGCACACGCGCCCCGCTTTGGGGCTGCACGTGCCTAGTGACGCCACTGATGAGGAGGTTACTTTGGACAGAAGTGGGTGTCACATTTAGTGCTCGGCCTGCGATACCCAAGGGTCTTGGGCCACTTCTTAGGCAACAAGTTATGGGGCTACTTCACACAATAATTTGAGCTGCTGGTAGCAGTGAATAGCTTATTAAGCATGCATGTTATGAAATGGTAGCATGTTCACCTGGCAAAAGCACTATGCATAACAGCTTATCAGTGATGGTATTTCACACAGATAAGTTGTTTCGCAAGATGACAGAAGGATGATCATGTGAACTCTCTCATAGAAAAGGCTTAGGCTGCAATCCTATATACACTTTCCTGGGAGAGAGTCCCATTGAACACAGTGGGACTTACTTCTGAGTAAACGTATGTAGGATTTTGCGTTTAATGCATGTAAGGTTTTAGTTCAGCTCTGTCTTCTGGTCTATCGATAAATGTCATTCCTACTTACAAAATCTCTTAATTTTTTTCATAACACTGAATGCAATGTATAAGGATGTACATTATTTTAATGTTTCAGTACATAACAAATAAAATCCATTTTTCCACCAAGCTGTCTGTACATTTCTCGATTTGAGGTCTTTTGTAATATATTGGTCATTAATGCAGTTATCCGGACTCTTTTTTACCAATCCATCACTGAAATGCATTAACACTTTTCCAATTAGAGACAATACAGATTTTTGCAACAGTTAACAAGCATGTCACTAACTCAAGATGCTCTTTAGCAACAGAGTCTTTTAAATAGCCTAAAAGTACCATTTTTGGATTGTGCCTAATAGCATATTCTGTCATCTCATATATTTCTCCCAATAGCCGTTTCCACAAACTTTCCACCATAGTACATGACCAAAAAATCAGCATGAGGAGAACGGCATTTCCCTCATAAAAGTTTTCCCTCATCTTTCACTGATCAAGTTCTTAATGATTCCATATCCAGGCTCATATAGATTATAATTACAGAATAATAATTCCAGTGTCACTATTCCATTCTGTGTATAATTACACCTCATATCATATTACCTAGGAGTAAGTCCCACTGAATGCAGCAGGCCTTACTTCTGAGTCAACATGTTTAGGATTGCACTATAACTTTAACAAGTATAACTTCCTATCTAAACCTTTTAACAGATGTCATTAATATCTGAAATTTCCTGGCTTGGGGCATAGTTAAGAAGAAGAATGTTCGTGATATTCCTCATTTGAAAATACTGAAACAATGGGAAGCTTCTTGTCACCCATTTTTGAACTTCCTAAAGAGACGCATCCTCTCACCTATCAGATCACATAAATACAGATTCTACCAAAAAGAGACATGTCCCAGTATACTGGGCAAAACTAAATATTATAAAAACAGATCTCACCACCCGTTTCTTACCTCTCGTGCCGTTTTCTAAGATTGTAAAATGCCTATAAAAAGAAAAAAATGTGACTGGAAGCAACTTCCAGTTGCACGCACAACCGGAAGTCACTTCTGATCGCGTTTTTCTTTTTATAGGCATTTTACAAGCTTAGAAAGTGGCATGAGAGGCAAGAAGCAGGTGGTGGGCCCGCGTGACTGTTAAATAAGGTACTGCGGCATCCCCACCACCCCCAGTAGGATTGCTCCCCAGCATATGGCCATCCGTAGGTAGTTAAATCTGCAGCTGGCTAATCCGCGGATAAGGATGGCCTACTGTAGTATAAACTTCAGTTTTATTCCTCCAGTTGTGATACCATAAAAGACTGTTTAATATGTCTTTTTTCTTTAAAAAAAATCTAAAGCAGCCTCCAATCAATCTCTCCAATATTGCTTCAAGTTCCAACACACAGGGAAATCATGTTGCTTTTGCCACTACCGTGAAAACACAGGATTACTATTCTGAGTTGACGTTCAGTGGCAGAACCACCAGGTTTTGTTTTGTTTGGATGAGACAACACCGGACACTTGTATTGTTTTTGTAAATCATTGTTTATTTACAAATGTAGATGCAGACGACAGACACATGGCACAATCGTGGCGACATTTTCCACCACAAGAACAATGTGTCTTGTTAAAATAAAACGAAAGCTACATTTTTAAAGCTTCTCACTGAAGTTTCAGCTCTCGAGGCTTCTAGTACCTCAGGATAACCAGATGACCAGGATGTCACATCTAACTTGGTGCCTTTGCTTTTAGTCTGATCAACTCCTTTTTTTTTTTTTGTTTCATACCTGCCATTGCAAAGCCCCGGAGGCCGCATGCAGGTGACACTGGCCTGCAGAACCTCCGCTGGTAAGTTGGCAGCAGGGGCATATCAGGGACAGTCAGGGGCAGGGAGCAGGCTGGGACAGGGGCAATTCGGGGCTGGGAGGGGGAGGATCTCAGCAGCAGCTGCATGCGCCACATCCTATTCCCCCTTTGCGGCCTGGACCGACCCCCTGACTCTCCTCAGACTTTTGCCAGCTAAAGAGCTGATGTAGGTCTGAGACCCATTGAAGACCAGACAGCCTATAGGGAGGTAAGTAAAAACGTTACTTACTTACTTCTTCTGGTCCACCTAGTTTCTTGCTGTCCCAGAGCATGTAACACCCACGGAGGGTGGAGGGCACACTCTGGGCTAGCAGGGGATACGATTGGGATGCAAGTGTGCAATTCCTCCTGCACACCATCTGAAGACTCTTATAAACCAAGACCTTTGAGCTCTGCCGCCATGCCCACCTGCCCTCCTTTTCATTTTGCTTAACATCCAGCCTCATGAAGCACTCTGGAGAACTCAAAAGCTTGCTGCCCACAACTTTGCATCATTTGGTTTGGTCCTAACAAAAGGTACTGCCAAACTGTGACTTTTGGATTGTCTTGAATGGGCCAACATGGTGAACTACAATGTTTGTGTTTTACTCACTCTACTATGCTAGAGATAATTACAGTTGAGTCGGCAATCACTTCATTTTGTATTTTCTCCAAAACAAACATGTATCCTATCAAATGCAACATGTTTGAGTAGGTGTAGAATGAAGAAACCAAAGCGATGATTTCAGTTTGTTCTGCATATCAGTGAAGGGTCTAATCCTTTCACAATGCTATCTAACCTCACTCTTTTTTTCATTAGTCACCAGGTTTGAATGGGAAACACTGAAGGGTGATTTCCCAGATTAGACTGAAGTGAAAGGTTAATGTCACGGGTCTGCTTATCTTCATACTTAACTTGCTATTATTTCACTTTTATTTTTCCATTCAGCAAGGATTTGTATCTTGATTTTTTGTCAATAGAGGTAGCTGATTTCACATAGTATAAAACACACATCAGAACCGGTTACAGCAGCATATTCATTCAGGTTGTATTTGTCACATTAACTTTGGCTGTATGCACCTGTACTAAACACATACTTTCAGCAAGAAACCCCTGAGAAGCTCAAGCAGCAAACTGAAACCTGGACTCTCTGCGATGACTGGCAGCCCTGAAAGCAGTGTAGAAATTCATAACACCTGGGAAGCTAATGAAGAAAAGTTAAAACCATCTGCACCAGCCAGATCTGAATTATATGCTAATAGCAACAGATTGAACAGCATGCCTACCGATACTCTGGGAAAGCCACCGCTGTCCTATATAGCCTTGATTGCCAAGGCCATTCTCTCCTCCCCTACCAAGAAGTTGAACTTAGCTGCTATTTATAGATACATTGAAGAAACATTTCCTTTTTACAGGAAAAAAGGTCAAGGTTGGAGGAACAGCATCCGGCACAATCTTTCACTCAACGATTGTTTTGTCAAAGTGGGAAGGTGTGAAGATGGCAAAGGGAATTACTGGAGCATCCACCCAACCAACATGCATGATTTTGAGCAGGGCGACTTCAGGCAACAGCGCCGGTCACACAAACGAGGGCCCCAAAAGGAATATGACCCATATCTCAGCATGACTTTCTTTGAACCATGGGGAAGTTGCTCTTGCTTAACACTCCGGCCACTTTATCAAATGCATTCCTACGCTTCAGATCCTTTCCGAAAAGTACTTCTTGCGGATGGTCAATATTTTGGAAACGATTGCCAACGGTGGGAGGTTAATTCTGTTCTTTCTCACAGAATGTTTTCATCTCTGATACAACTCGAGAAAGCAAAGTGGAACCCCATGGATTGGTTTTATGGATTACGCTCTCCCTCGACTGTACAGCAGAACGTTTTTCTGAACGTTCAACAGACACTCCCGGCGTCCCTTTGTTTTCCTGCTTTCAACCAGTAGAACAGAGAAGCAATCAGCCATGTCAGTGAGAACCTGAAAAGATGCCACTTGCACCTGGACTGGGCCAACTCAGCTGGATATTATATCCCACCCTGAGGATCAGTGCATAACAGAGAAGATACGATAGAAGCATCTACTGAAAAAAGGAAATTACTTAATATTGTGACTTAGTTGGAAGTGAGTCTCATTGATTTTAATGGAAATGACCTGCAAGTTGAGACTGTTTAGAGGCAAGCTTGAGATTATGCTGTAAATCAGTAAAGTGATACCTCTTATTGTCACAGCTGCTGCTTATAAGAGTCTCGAGTTTACAAAATAGATGGTTTTTTTCCGCATTCCAAAAGTGAGGTAGCAAATGATGTTCAGACAATACATTCTGTATTGCTGCACATGTAATCATATACCATTTCATCTAAATGATCTTTCAGGAATTGTTTAGCAAATGTAGGGGCAATATCTTGAACAATAATGATAAATAGCTACTCTTTAAAAAGCTCGAGACTGTCAATGCTGAATAGCCTGCTGAATAGCCTGCATAGTGTGAGAAGAATGTAGGGGTTATTGAGCAAAATAAAAATTGCATGATTACTGGTGGCATAGTCTGAATTGATAACACGGCAGGCAACGTCTCCTATAATAACCCCCATTTCAGTGTAAAGTGTATTGTATTGCTTGCCTTTATTAACGACAAACTAATCATTTTAAGGGAAATAGATTGATCTCGTCTCTGTAGCTTTGACAGGAAGAAGCCATATACTTTGCTATCGTACAATATATAATATGTTTTGTACGGCTACCTTTCTGAGCATGTGGGTGCATGGAGTTAGGTGCCAATTGCACAGTGCTCAAAATGCAAAGGAAAAGGTAGAGGATCCCTCACAGATATCCACAAGATCCAACCCCTGACTCCCCCTAGTTTTAACCAAATTATGGCCCCCCTCAGTAGCCTTTGGAAAATAGTCACTAAGGGGGCATCACAAAAGTTAGGGGGTGGGCAGAAGTGTCCCGTCATCATCCATGGAAAAAAGCTGCAGCCTAGCCCTAGGATTGCGCTCACACACACACACCCCGCTTGCACCTGAGAAAGTGGGTGGTGCACATGCGCAATTTCAGGGTTAGGCTGCAGCTTTTCCCCCCTGGACTATGACAGGGTGCCACCTGAGGGTGGTTCTGCCTCACCTGCCACCCCCGCACCGCATGTCCCTGGGCTGCAAAAAGTAACTAAGGCTGCAATCCTATACACTCTTGCCTAGGAGTAAGTCCAATTCAACTCAGTGGGGCTTACTTCTGAGTAGACATGCCTAGGATTATGATTTTAATAAGACATAAGATTGAGGTTCCAATCCCATGCAGACATTTGAAAGTAAGTCCCGCTGAACATAATGGAACTTACTTCTGAGTAAACATGCTTAGTTTGGACTGACTTTTATTTTAGAGATACCAACTTATACGTTAAGGATCATTTAGCATGTACTTTGCACTTTTATATGTACATTAAGGACCATTTAGCATACTTTTATATGAAAATCCATTTACATTTTGTTAGTCACATAAATGACTTTGGCTGCAATCCTACACACACTTACCTGGGAGTAGGTCCTATGGAACTCAATGGGACTTACTTCTGAGTAGACATGCACAGGATTGCACTGTAAGGATTCTCAGTTTGTCACATATAACAGGGATTGGAGGATCTGATACTAGAAAAAGTACCAGTATTCAAATGATCAACTGTACTGAGACATTGAAACATAAAGCAAAAGTGAAGTCAAATGGTAACAGCTACTAAAAAGGCTCAATAAAATAATCACACTGAGCAAATTTAAGGAACAAATTGTACAAACAGCCAAAGCCACAGCACAATAGGGGCTTCCACATTTCCAGGTGGGGACTTCAGAGAGCTGAATGGAAAATCAGGGGTTTCCTTATAACTGACACTGACAGCAACTTCTATAACTCTATCGCCAAGCCCAATAAACAGTACAGTACTAATATTTATTAATTGTTGGGAGTCAGGAATGTATGAGCTAGAGTACAACGGTTGGTCTTACCTTCAGAAGCTTTTACCTACTTATAATGAGTACCTTCCTTAAATAAATAACTGCTTCCTTCAGTTAATCCTTAGCTCTTTAAACACTCCGCCACACCCATGCACAAGGTCATAAAGGGAAATTGTTTCAAAATGATGTAAATATGATGAAAGTGACAGTGATACTGAAAGTTCACCTAGACCTCTGGGAATCTTGGGTGGGCAGAGCTGGGTGGGTTAAGAGGATGGAGTCTGGAAAGTTACCACTTTGGGCAGGCAAGTAGCTGCTGTCAGTCTGATGTTTCGGGGGGGGGGGGGGTTGTAACCAGAAACATTCCTATTCTAAATACAAGATCTTTTTTTTTTCAAATGGAAGCTACGTCACAAATAAAAAGATCATTGGTAGCATCCACAGCAACATGTGCAAGTGGAAGTCACCTTCCCCCACCGCCCCTCCTTCCCGATGCCCCTGAACCTCCTCAAAAGCCACTTCCAAGGGGCAAGGGACCTTCTTTGCAGTGACTGGGGGTGTGAGGTGGGAACAGCAGGGATGGGGGAATACCTGAAAGCCTGGGGTCAAAACCACAAGTTTCTGAATACCAACTTCCAGAGGAGGAACATCAAGTAGGTGGCTGTTTTCTTCATGCCATGCTTGTGGACACCTGGTTGGTTGGTCATTGTGGGAAATGGGATGCTGGACTGAATGGACCTTTGGTCTGATCCAGCAGGATCCTTATATCATTATGAAAGGGTCTTATATTAGTAGAGGCAATTGCCATAATTTAAATACAAGTTATATGAATAAACCACAATAGGTGAGAGCATTTCCTTTAAGTGTCGCATTGCAATGTATTTTGCACCACCACCACCACCACCCTTCACTGTGAAAAGTTGAAAGGTAGAATGAGTTCTCTATGTGCACACAAACCTTCAGTCCAATGTCTCAGGTTTCAAGGCAGATGTTGCATTGCATTGTATTTTGCATTTTTGTCCCCACTTAAAATGGAAGTGGGAAGTAGGATGATATTCAAACTTGAAATGCAGGGTTATGGCTTGAATATGTGTGCCAAATTCTATGTCAATATCTCAGTGTTCAATGGAGTTATCATGTTACAAACAAACACACATGCTACATGCAAAGTGGACAAGTTAAAAGAGAGGCATCTTTGCTTGGCCAATAAAATGTGTTTGCAGGGAAAAAAATGAAGAAATGGTGTATTGCAGAGACCTATGATTTTGTTAGCAGAAAGAAGAAATTTGAAAACGTTAAAAACAAAAACGTCCAGTATTTGGATTGAAGTTTCTCTCTCTTCATGTTCATAAATAAGACAGATCTTTTTTCTCTCTCTCTCTGCAATGCTACTTTGGGAGTGCACAGATGAACTGCCAAGTATCTACATAAATAGCTAGGGCTGAAGTCATCTCGACTCCTATAAATAAGCCCTGCCACTGGCAAAGCTTTTCTTACACTGAAAGTCTAATCTGAAAAACCTTTCATGGAAGTACAAGTCAATCTATACATTCAGGGAAAGCATAGGGTTCCATCTTCCTTTTACTCGAATACTTCATAATGCAGGTGGGGAGACTGCATGGTTGAGTGCTCATCTACGTTAAAAACTCTCCATCTATGGAAAGTGAACATCTTGGAAACAATGGTTCTAGCCTAGCATCGCCACTGATATGAGAATTTTCTTCTGTTCTCAAAGAGTTTGTTAACGTGAGAGAAGGGGTATATTAACCCATGGCGGGCCCCTAGGCGTCAGGTATTTCGGGGGCCCTCCAGCACTTCAATCAGGGGTTTCAGGGGTCCTCCAGCACTTCAATCTTCACTCTTACTATAGAGTGAGTTCCTCTCACTCTATAGAGACACCAGACCTACGAGGCCCCTAGGCTGAAGCCTAGTTAGCCTAATGGATAATACACCCCTGCGTAGGAGATCATTTAAACGCTGCAATCCCTCACTTTTAATTGACACACTGCCAAGACAACTTTCTTATATGATATTTCTGAATGTGTAGATCAGGCCTAAGTCCCATTGATATCACTAGTTTAGATCCAAATGTGCCCTTTCGCCAGTGGAAGAATAGAAGAGTAATGCATGAAAAAATTCACCCCAAATCCAGAGCAGTTCTTAGTTTGCACAAGCTCTTCTCAACACCTTTTTATGACCCACTGACTAGAGCAGGCGTGGGGAACCGAGGAACCAGAGCCGAGGTAAGGAGAGCGGTGGGTGGGAGGGAGGGAGAGCGAGCAAGCGGTGGGTGGGAGAGCGGTGGGAGGGAGGGTGGGAGGTAAACACGCGGGGTGGTGGTGTCAAATTTGCGGTGGGGGGGACATTTCGCCTGGCCTGACGGCTGGCCCGCAACAAATTTTCCCTATGGGAAAATGCCCCCCACCGCAAATAGGTTCCCCACCCCTGGACTAGAGTGTATATGCTACAGTCGATGTCTTCCTTATTCACCATGCTTCTTATATTGTAATGCAACCTCCAATACAACTCAAACATTTTGAAATAATACACCTCACAATCACATAATTTGTGTGAACAAGCAGAATAAAATTAGTTTAGAAGCATGGTTTCAGCCTGATCCTAAACACATTCGTATCCAACAACTTTCACATGTATTCCCATAACACAGATCTCCTACATGAGTGTCTTTCCCATTCACTTCAATGGAGTTAACATTACTTTTGCCCCCAATGTTCTCCCAGCCCTGGCGAAGCCCATGGAGAAGACCGTGATGGCATACAAGTGGTATCCGTTCTGGGGAGTATGGGAGAACTGACACCATACCCTGTAATGGGAAAAACAGTTCCAAGTCTCCATTGCAAATGAAACTGATCATGGTCTGATTCTTCTCACAGGTGGTTTGCTAAGCTACGTGTCCTAGCATCATCAGCCCCATTTCAGGCAACACAAATTGGGCATCCCCTAGTAATTTTGAGAAATCCAACATCCGTCTTTGACAAGAAAACACACTCTGAACTTCAATTTTGTAACCATTTGGGGGGGAAAAGGCTTTACTGATAAAACTTCTTTAACAACCATTTTGAGAAAATGTATTCACAAATTGTGCAAATAAGTGATGGGCTTTGTGACTATTGACAGACCTTGAAGGGCATGATGCACCCCAAATGCTGGGCTATCATTGCAAGGTTAATCATTCTGTCTCATAGTCAGTAGCGACATATCAGAAGTGCGGCAGTTACAAAGAGGAAATCGGAGCCCCTGGCATTAATGGCTGAGGTGTTTTATTCCTTCATTTCTTCACTTGATCACAGAAGTGTGAGATAATTATCCTCTATGTGCCTAGGAACTGAGTAGCATCTTCTTGAAACTGAGATTAAAAGTCTACGATGCAAGTTAATCCCTATAGCCTTTGATGAAAGAAAAAAAAACCCACGAATTAACAGTAACTCTAATTTTTCAGAAAGAACCAAGTTATAATGCTGGGTTATATGCAAGCCAATGATATATGCAAGTCAAGTTATATGCAAGCCAATGATAAATGCTGCATGCGTCCTCCACTGTTGCATACTGGAGAAAGCATTATGCAAGACATCAGAATCTCAAGCACTGATTCAGGAGCAATTCTGAAATGCAACACGATAAATTATATGGCACGCATCACAAATCACAATCAGTCAAGACCAAAATGTTGTTATGCTTGAAAGCCAGTCTGGGACTCAGCTGTGCTTCAGTTGAAGATCTTCCTTTCTCTTGAGATGCAACTGTACACTCTAAAATGCTGTAAGAAATGGCAGATGTTCTACTGGCTAATTACTCCATAAATTAGAATCAAATAATAGCTTTTTAACAATTAGAGTAATCATAGTAATTTTAAGGGTGGATGGAACAAGAATATTAGCATCAAGTTTGTGAAATTATACAAAACTGAAATTAATATGTGAATAATCTCCACTATTAATCAAGAAATAAATCCATCTTACTACTGGATTTTCTTTGAGCAGCTAAGCTAATAACTGCCATCACACTTCCCTAAGCCTAAAAGCCAAATATAGATAGAAGAGTGATGGATTTTACTTGTCTGAAAGTGACAATTCCCTTCTGAATATCACCAGAATATGTGGCAGTATCGGGATTTTAAGTTAAATGATTGTATCTGGAAAATAATTCAGCAGCCACATGGCGAACACTATGAGAAAGAAGAATTTAACATTGTAAAGAGATTGTGGCTGCAATCCTATACGCATTTACCTGGGAGTAATCCCATTGAAATAAGTGGGACTTCTGAGCAGCTATGCATAGGATTGCACTGTAAAAAGCAGAAATAATTTTCAACAAATATTTACTTGGATTTAAACACAATTTTTGGTTCAACTTCATAACACATTTTCTTTCCTTGCTCACAGTTTGGGAATGTTTCATTTATTTTCCCAAAGTATCATAAAAAGTCATTTTAGATCCACAGATTTTTATAGCCAAAAATCCCAAATAAATGTGACATTTACTGCATTTTTCTGGATTTTCTTAACATAACTAACTACTAGCATGAAATGTAATCCATAAAGTGCAAATGTTATACTTCAGAATAAAATTATTTCTGAGCTTACCACAAATTCATTCTCTCGCCTTCTAACTCTTGAATACATATAGAGCAAAACTAGTCTTTGAAATTATGGAACTGATCCAATCAAAGTTAAGTACTTTAAGGCTGCAATTCTAAATGCACTTTCCTGGAAATAAGCCCCACTGAATACAATGGAACTTACTTCTGAGTGAACTTGCATAGGATTGTACTGTTAGTTCTATTAATTTCAGTGGGAGAAAAATTAAGCATGTGTTGTAATGTTTCCTGTTTCTCATTTCTCATCCTGTTGAAATGAGACTTGAATGTGCTCAACCTTGCTGGATTGTGGCCTAAATGTTAAAGAGTCACAGCCCAATCCTATGCAGGATTGGGTTTCCGGCTGGAACAGTCTGCGACAGCAGAATGGAGTTCCGCTGTCACAAAATGGCCACCAACAGCACACAGAGTGCTCCATTGGTGGCCATTTTGGGAGCCCTGCCGCAAGAGGCAGCAGCGCTCCCCATCCATCAACAGACTCCGCCCCAGCCACCGGAGCAGGTAAGGCAGCAGGGGAGGCAGGGAGGGGGCAAAAATGGGCAGGAAGGGGGGGGGAAGAACAGAGGTGGGGAGGCTGCAGGAGTGGGTGGATCTTGCAGCTATTGAGGAGTGGGAGCCTTATAGCGGGGTAAGGAATTTAAATCTCCTTTCCCCTCAGAAGCCTCCCGATCTCCCCCCACCCACCCCGGATTCAGTGTGTTCGTTTTTGGTGTGGCTGTACCAACGAGGGGAAAAAAAATAGGATTGGGCTCTTATTTATTCATGCTTGCAGGTGAGGTGGGTGAGTTGACAATCCTAATTATCAGGTACACATAATTTCTTTTAGAGGAACTCATGATAAATTATGTTCCACATTAACAGAAGAGATGTCATGGCTTACACTCAAGAACAATGATAGCTCCGGTTCTTGTAAAATGTTCAAAGGACTCCTTGAACACAAAGGGAGTTTGAAATCCCAAGGATATTCTTTTTTTTCTCTCTTCAGTAACAGTTTAGATACATAGACAGACAGAGACAGACAGATATTTATTTTAGATCATAGGTCTAACATTATTTCATAGACACTTTACAAAGTGCCAAAATGTAATCATTGATCACTGAAACATACCAGTGTGTGCAGGACAAAAAAACCCAACCTTTTAGCATCTAAGCTCCGCAGCCAAGGCATATAAAACTACCTTTTCAGTTATAGATCTGTTGCTGTTGACTAACAGGAATTCAATTTTTGTTCATCAAAAGTCAGTAGGACAAGGAATGGACCCAGATATCAGCATCTTATCTCCTTGTAACTGGCAGAGTTCAACAAATAGATTAAGGGGCCCTCTCCACGCACAGTGGGTGTGTGTAGGGCCCCTTTCTCACTAATGCCACAGATGTAGCCATCAGGAGCGTCGCCGGCAGCACACTGGCATCAGTGAGTGTGCGCAACAGGCATACTCCCACTCCCATGCAGGTGGGAAGGCACGTAGGAACAGGCTCCAGTCTTCTTAAGGCAATTGATACAGCATAGCAATACCAACAGAAAATGTCATAGGTGAGGGACACACCTGTGACGAAGTCCAGAAGCTGGCTAGGGAAAACAAAGAGACTTACTGCAAGGAGCAGAAAGGTCAGCAGGGACCAAGGTAAACATTGTGTACTACAAACACCATAGCAGAGCCCCTTTGAGCCTGGGATAGTGTCAATTATTTTCAAACCTGGCTCTTCTGAACTTTAAGTAAAGCTCTTTCCTAGCCTTCCTGCTTGATCTCACAACATGGCTGAACCGAACATAATAATTCAACTGGCAAATTCTTCCCACCCCTTCAGAACCAGAATCAGAACACGCCCATTTCACAGCAGCCTACGATACACATCCAGGGCTGGTCTGCACATTCAGAAGAAGTGAGGTGGGAATGAGGCAGTGAGCATTGAGGGAGTAGAATTGGCTGTGCCACTTCAGACAAGAGATATGGAATATGACTTTACTATGTAAAATAACTTCCTGCAAATAGGAAACTAACACATTTAAAGAGAAAGGGAGTGGCCCAGCCCTCTACATGGGGCTGCCTTTGAAGACTGTTCAGAAATTGCAACTAGTGCAGAATGCAGTGGCCCGGGTGGTTGCCGGGGCCTGTCAGTTCAACTCAGTCGGACCGTTGCTTCAGCGGCTACACTGGCTTCTGGTTCGTTTCCGGGCACAATTCAAAGTGCTAGTTTTGACTTTTAAAGCCCTATACAGCTCGGGTCCAGGGTATTTGAGAGACCGCCTCCTTCCTTATAATTTGATCCGTACTCTGAGGTCATCAGGGGGGTCCCTGTTAACTGTGCCACCATTGATGGAGGTGAGGGGGATGGCGGCACGGAATAGGGCCTTCTCGGCAGTGGTGCCCCAATTATGGAATATTCTCCCCCTGGAATTAAGAACGGCTCCCTCTTTAGAGACCTTTCAGCGGGGTCTTAAGACGTTTTTATTTAGGTTAGCACTCGATGTCTGACATGGTGGGCTGGCTTTTTAACAAATGGCTTTTAACAAATGTAAATATAGGTGACCCACTGGGGTTGTTTGTTTTAATCGTTTTAACTAAAACTATTATTTTAATGTATATGTATTTTAATGTTTTTATTGTAAGCCGCTTTGAGTGCCCTTGCTGAGAGAAAGGTGGGGTATAAATTCTTTAAATAAATAAATAAAATAAATTTCCTATGGAGTTTTTAAGACAAGGAAAAGGTTGAAAGGCAAAAAACTAAACAAGTGATCCCCTACCTGCCATCTGAAGTGGTGCAGTCCACCATTCTACAACTTCATTCTACTATACGTGTAGACTGGGCTGCTTCAGACAGGAAGAATATGGGGGACAATGGAAGTGTGCATGTGTTTTTGAAAACCAGCCTTAAAAGGAAGGAAACTGGGAAATATATACAGGCATAGATAAGGCCAACCCCGACCGTTCCACAATTGGGCAATCTCACACTCATAACTGACCAGGTGCCCATCACAGCAATATAGGATGACTTTACTTTCCTATCAGTCTACAGGAAGCTAGGGATCAAAGCTCTTCCCTTTCACCCAGGACCTTTGACTGCTACCACTAGAAAACACCATGGTTTCCCAGCTACAACATTGCAAGCCACAAGGAGGAAAACGTTGCGGTGGCAATGGTATCTATTCATTTTGCACCATCAATGTACATGCATTTATTTCATTGTATATTTATTTCATTTTAAAACATTTGTATCCTGCCTTTCCTTCCATAACTGGGATGCCTGAGACAGCTTACAGCAAATACAGTAACTGCCCAATCCTATCCCCGACCACGATATAGCATGCAGCTGCACCAACAAAGGCTGTGATGAATGCTCTGGCGGGTGGGGTGATCGGATAGCCTTCAGGTGGTAAGTAAAAATATTTTTACTTGCCCTCCAGTAGGCTGCCCAATATCACCTATTGGTCTCCTTGGAAATATACCAGCCATTTTGGTGCTGTATGTCTGAGAAGAGAAAACAAGTGGGGAGGTTACAAAAAGAGGGGACAAGATCTGTGTGTGCACCACTGCTGGATCCACCCCTCCCTCCCCCAACATGCCCCTCAGTTCCTCCCCTGAAACGCCTCGTTACTCCCCTTCCTACCCATGGCTTACCCTGCTGCTTACTCTAGTTCCGACAGCACAAGGCCTCAGTAAGATTGGAGCCTTACACACAATGCAGGCACTAAAAACAGAAATGCAATAAAAATTAGCAGCAAATAATGCAGAATAAAAGCAGCAGTGAAAACAATGGAGCACACAAAGCAATCAAGCTCTTACCTGGTATAGTGAAGAGACAGGTCCTCCTGGCCCCCCAAATGCTTAAGATCTTCTAGATACTGACACAAGGGAGACAACAGGGGGGGAGGGGATGGATGCAGAGTTAAATAAGGGAAGCACATGTGATTGTTTCCAGTGCAGGTACTGAAGTTTTGTTACCATGAATGAAAGCTAACATCTTGTGACAAAAGCTTCATGGAAAATGTGAGTTTTAAGAAGGGTGTGAGCTAGGAAGCCTTTTGTAGGTGTTCAGATGGTTCTCAACTTCTCCCCATCTAATGACGGCAATGGAGAGTGCTGGCTGGGGGATGAGGCAGTTGCAAAAGTTTGTAGCACAGGTAGTTTTGAGTATCTATACCCCAGTCCACTATATTGTTAATTTACCCCTTAGAGTCACCATGAAATATAATTTGTATGCACATAAAATACCAATGTATCATTGAGAGATGAAATCCAATGGAAATGGTTTACTGTGAAATCCATTCTTTGTTCCCTCATTTTTCCACTCCATTGAGTACTGCTTTTTCAAAGAGCTCCCTCACATAGCCCCTCATTCTACTGGAGTTTTTATGCCACTTTATTTCGGAAATAAAACTAAAAGGCGGTTCTATATGACTTGATTTCTCGTGACTCTCGTGTGTAGTTCTGGTAATTGATTAGACTTTGCTTTAAATAAATGCTAATCAATTAAAGCCTGAAACAACATTAAATGTGAAATAAATTGGTGCCTCTGCGCAAATTACAAATCAATCATTTTTATTAAAAGAAAAAAACACACACACACACACAAACTAAACTGCCTTTCACTTTGAAGACCAAGGATGCGAGATACATCTTATTTGAAACAGATGCTATTTAGCAACTTAAGCATTTAAAGCACTGTTGATAACCTGGGTAAGGGGTATTGATTTCTCCATTGATTTTTTCAATATACCTTCTCTGTGAGCAGGCTCTCCCTGAATAGAACTGAGTCAGTGAGTGCCAGTTCTAAGCAGTGTGTAGGTTTTTAACTTCTCAAGATGGATAGCTTCCATACTCCAACATTCTAATATTACTGTGGTCAATAGCATAGGAATGGGGGGGGGGGAACCGCCCCAGGCGTCAAGGGGAAGGTGCACAAGCCACCAGGGGGTGCACAGGTGCCAGAAAAAAAGCACATTTTCGGCGTGGTGGGAGAAAAGGAGTCACCCCCCTGCAGGCGCCTAGTGGTCATTTTCCGACAGAAAACGCCTGGGGGGGTTGCTGGAAAACCCGCCGGAGGGACGGGGCATGTGACGTCATGTGGGAGTATCACGTGGGTGCCGCCCCCTGCCCCAGGTGGGCTAGCTATGCTGCTGACTGTGGTATATAGTTGTTCATACATAGCGTGTGCAATCACACAGACTAAAGAGGTAGATCGTGGGGAGCTGGATTCAAATTTCACCTTTGTTACCAACTCATGGCACGACCTTGGACATGTCACACTCTCTCAGCCCGAGTTCTCCATATTTAAAATTGGAATACCTATCCCACAGAGTTGTCTTCTGGGGAAAAACACCAGGCGCTTTGCAAACATAAAGCACTATATTAATGATAAATAGCCTTAAGAGGATAACTATGTCTCTTTTCCTCAGGCAGCAGGGTACAAACGTGAATCAAGTCATAACACAGAAGAGAAGAAACTGTGTATGCGAGTCAATCGTAGTTGGCCTTTTCATTCGTATATTCCTTCTTCCCCAGCCCTGGCATGAGACTGGTGTTGCTTTGGCTCTCCCTGATTCTATTAAAACATCCAACAACACTGAGGTGCCTTCATATGGTTCTAAATAGTACGGCTACCCACAGCTTGCCTGACAGCCTTCTAAGCCTGATCCGACAAAGTCTCCCAATTCGCAGGATTCCATAAATGCTGCCCACAAACTGGGCAGACTCTTTCTTTATCTAGACACTAGGGGGGGGGGGGAATGACAAGACAGAGCCATCATGAGGGCAGGGAAAGGCAGGAAAGTTTCCAGGCATCATCTCTCTAGGAGATTCAGCCACATGTCTGAATGGCCTAGTAGTGTTTCAAGGGTTACAAAACTGGCACTCAATTGTTGAACTTCTTTCCATTTCAGATGCTCTTTTAACATCTGCTGTTCTTTACAAATTAGAGTGCCCACTTGTATCCAAGAGAGACTAAGAATTTCCAAGGTCCGTTTGGTGCATGCAAAGAACTGGCTGTCACCTGCCAGTTTTGCACATGCTCTGTAGTTAGCGGAGAGACAGGTTGGCTTGCTGTTGCTGTCCACAAAGGTGCAGTGACCACTGTTCTCTCAGGTTCAGTGACTGACTGACAGCTGTGTGTGTTTTTGTAAGTAGCTGCTCAGCATACACCTCATTGCCCGCTGCGCTGATCAGGTTTCCCCTCTGCCATAATGTACACATGCATGGCACATAGGTCGCAAGATGCACCTGTGTCTTGCTCGCCAGGTTTTTGCAATTCACAAGCAAGTAGAAGCTTCACCTTGCAGCCTTTGTTCTGTGCATGTGGTGGTGGTGGGGGGACTGATAGGAGCAGCAGGCAATGAGCCTTGTGGAGAATCCCCATGTCCTGCACCCCCCCTTCCAAAATTGTTGGATGTCTTTTCTGATGAAGGTGGGGAAATGAAAGAGAGAGAATTAAAGGGTAGGCCAATGTGGCCCAACTGTCCCTTTAAGACACACACACTCTCTCTCTCCCCCCCTCCCACATTTGCATTTACCCTACCACCACCACCCATCTAAAAGGAATATCCAAACAAAACTGGCACAGAGGCTGTGAGGTTCACTTTCTTCTTGCTTGCGAATTGCAAAAACCTGGCAAGAGCTCATTTTGCAATTCACAGGCAAGCAATTGAGAATGCTGTGAATGCTGCATTTCTGTGAATTCTGCATCTCTCATTCCAACTTTTCTCTTCCCCTCATTCACACCTCCTTTTCTACAGGGGAAAAAAATCATCTTTTTCTTAAGTAGCAAGCTGCCCCATCCCACACACACCTCAAAGTCCACTTGACCCCTAGTCCTCCAACTGTATGAGATCTCTGTCTAGGAAGATCACCAGAAGATTTCAACATAGGTATTTTCTACATAGGTAAACATAGGTATTTTCCCTTCAACATAGGTATTTTCTATTAAGTCCGTGACAAACAGTAGGTTTCTCCCATCTACGTCCACACTACCGTACATGCCCCAAGCCACTGTGTGATGTCACACATGCCCAACACAATTATGAGGGATTTCAGGTAAATTAGGTATTTATTTCTAATAATTTACCTAATTTAGATATGGATGCTAGAAGAACAAATTAGACACAATCATTACTTGGATTGCACATTGTGGCTGACTATCCAAGGTGAGTGTGGAGACGTTTGTGCAAATCTAGAATGGTCCACCCCAATCCCTTAATAATTCAGCAGAGAAGTGGTTCCAGAGCGACAAGCCAGCAGGGTGGTCCTGCAGGCTTCTTTGCTTCCCTGCAGAGTCCAAAACAGGGAGCAGAAGATACTGAAAGGAGTTTGAAGGGTCAGGAAACATGGATCTCATGAGTTCATTTGTATTCATTGATTGACTGGAAAATATGTATATCCTGCTTTTCCCCTCCCTATCAGGGAGCCTCCAGCTAAACATTTCTCTAAAAGGTCTGGAAGAGGATTAAACATGATGCCATATCCAGGCATTGGGGGCAAAGAAATTTATGAAGGTGTCAAATGCTAAGAAAGAATCTAGAAGAGATGACCAAGTAACATCGGCTTCAGTGTAAGAAACACACAGATTTTCTGGCCAAAGTTTACTCTTGGGGATGCTTCACACATTACAATTGGTTTACATGCACAATTATAAAGGAACATCATGCATGCAACAAACACATTTTTGCAAGCATGTGTGATACAGGTATAATTGCCAGGCAGCTGGTTTTTTTTACACGGGTCCCCTCTCATACATACATATGTTAGTAAAACACAGGTTCGATGTTATGTAGTATGTGAGTGAAGCAATCCTAATTCTATGGTGTCTGGAAACAAATACTGTATATTTGTACACATGAAAAACAGCATGATCCTAGTTTTAAAATGCCTAATTAAGCATTTTGCGAAAGACCTAAAGCTGCTACCATTAAACCAATTCAACAACCTATTAACCACTAGGTGGCACCAAATAGCCATTATTCATCGAGCGGCCTTCAAAGGCTTAAGGTATACATTCCATATACCTCAGTGACATTACTGAAGGTTCATTTACATTCATATTTCACCTGCAGTCAAAGCCTATTTAAAAAAACTAAATCCATAAATCACACTACTGAAGATTGATTCAATCATGCCAGGGTATCAATACATAGCAATTAATAGTAGATTTTAGGTATTTACAGGTTAAAAAAACCTATGAAAATGCTACAGCATTTTTTTTAATAACTGATTCCATATATTCAAAAATACACCATGTGAGCAAATATTACTTCCCATAAATGGATTACTACAACTGCTGTGTTGTCGTGTCTGAACCAAGGAATAAACAAAACAGATACAGTGTTTTAGATACAGATACAGATACAGTCCTTCGCATCCGCGGGGGTTCCGTTCCTGTGCGCGCAACCGGAAGTCGCGTCCAGTCTTTTTTTTTCTTTTAACAAGCATTTTAGAAGATTACAATGCGGCACCAGAGGAAAGAAGCAGGTGGCGGGTCCGCGCAGCTCTTCAATAAGGTACTGTGGCGCCACCCCCACCGCAGTAGGATCCCTCCCTCCGCGAATGGCCATCTGTGGATAGTCAAATCTACGGGTGGCCAATCCGCAGATAACCATACAACAAAAATAGGCTGAATCTAGAGCTCTAACAACCAGTAAATGAATAACTACTGTATTTCAACACAATTATCTCTGTAAGATTATTGTATATACCAAGCTTAACTGTTATGAAATCTATGCCATGGTTTTTTTCAAAGTCACATGCAAACACCAAGCTGTTAGAGGGCAAATATGTTATATTATTATAAACATGAAGAGGAGGCAGGTTATTTAAAATGGTGGGAAAAGGTTTTAATGCTGCAGTACTATTATTGGTTTGGAAAGTTAGCCATCAGGGAATCTGCTATATGGACAGTCCAATTCTATCTAAACCTCACACACACACACCACACACACACACACACACACACACACACCACACACACCACACACACACCCCAATGCAGCCGCATCCTGGAAGCAAGCCCCATTGAACTTAATGGAGCTTTCTTTTGACTAGACAAGGATTGCAATCTTAGGGCCCAATCCCAACTAAATCCCCAGCCGCTGATGCAGCCATGCCAAAGGAGCATGTGCTGTATCCTGCAGTGGAGGGCAGTCCTTTGTTCCCTCACCCCAGGTCAATTCTCCATTTCCCCAATGGGTTTCCTTGGATCTGTGCCAGCTATGTTGCTGGTGCAAGTCCGAGAGGGAGGGAGGAGGAAGAGGACAGAGAATGGGGTTAGGATCCGGTGCACACTGGTGCTGCCGAGATCTGCCCCCCTTTCCTATTCCAACCCCCACCCACCCCTCCCTCCCCAGAAATTCCCCCCTTCCTCCCCCTATCTGCCCCGTTACACCCACCCTCAGCTGTTGTCCACCCTCACCACTGGCTTACATGTGCTGCTGGAGGTAGTCAGCAGCAACAGTGGACCTCTTGCACTTCCACCATTTACATCGGGAGATTCAAAATGGCTACCATATAACCATTTACGACAGCAGAACTGTGTTCCACTGTCATAAAGGACAGCCCAGTCCTAATTAGGATTGGACTGTTAGTGTCACAGTTACCAACTATCTATGCCTGTTTCTCGTATAGGTTTCTTTCGTTTTCATACCAAATGGTATTTTTGTGCCAGTCTTGAACCTATCCAACTCCTGAATGCAAAATATCATTCAGTTTGAATATCCAAAAGAAGTGGACATATTAATCATGGTCTAGATTTCAAAAGAAGCATAGATAGAAGGTGCACAAGTGGCACATCCTCTCTCTCAGAAGCATCGTTAGGGGGGGGCGGGCGGTGGGCCCCTGGGCGGTGGGGTTGTCGAGTGGTGGGGGGTGCACTTTCACCGCAGCACAAAAGTACCCCCCAGTGTTTTCGCGGCCTTTTTTAGGTCGCACAGAGCTTGGGAGGGTGGGAGGATTGGCCCTCCCACCCTCCCTGGGTCCGTACGTCCCAGAAAGGGTCGTGAAAATGTGTGTGTGTGTGGGTGTTTTCACTCTGCGGCACTGCTGAAATTCTCCGGCGGTGCAGCGAAAGTGATGTCACACACCTCAGGGGGCAGGGCTTGTGACGTCACATGGGGGTACCGCGTTGGTGCACCACACCACTGCTCTCTCTCTGGGGTCTTATCCAAGGGAGGGGGAAGGTACATTTCTCCCTGAGTAAGATGTATGTTCTCCTACTTTCACAGGGGGAAAAGTACATTCTTCCTCTTCAGGCAACGATCAAGGCGAAGAAAGCTTGAGCCACTTATCCTTCTTCTCTCATATCTTCTTTTCATATTCTAACGGTCTTAGAAATGGCCATTCTCTGTGCAAAGCAAGCACAGAGAAGTTCAAATCCAAAGCAATCTAAATTGTGCAGACGTTGACTAGCCAAACAAAACAAAATATAGCTTTTGTAGGGAATGTTGTGGCTTATTTTACCAGCCAGCAGTTTCGGATTCAGCTCTACCTATAGTTGCATAGATTAGAAGTATGATCCAGTGGTTTCAATGGAATACAGTTCTATATCATAGTATTTGGAAGGGGTTGTTAGTTGGGAAGCATATTATTCAGTGGACATGTCAATAAAGGGGCCAATCCTATCCAACTTTCCAGTGCTGATGCAGCTGTGCCAACATGTTATGGGGTGGGGGTGCAGTCACAGAGGCCTCAAGGTAAGGGACAGTTTGTTCCTTTCCTCGGGGTTGAATTGCAGCTGCATCAGATTGGAAAGCTAGATAGGATTGGGCCCAAAATTACTGTAAAAGTGATTCTGAGAGCATTCACTGTAATATAGTTCTATGGAATTTAATCGAGCTATTATTTACACAGGACTATATTAGATAGTAGGCCAGCGGGTGGCGCAGTGGGTTAAACCGCTGAACCATGAGCTGTCGATCGAAAGGTCGGCAGTTCGAATCCGTGCGATAGCTCCTGCCAACCTAGCAGTTCGAAAGCAAGAAATTGCAAGTAGATTAATAGGTACCGCGTCAGCAGGATGGTAACAGCGTTCCATGCACCTCGGTGTTGAGTCATGCCAGCCACATGACTATGAAAACATCTTCGGACAGCGCTGGCTCTTCGGCTTTGAAATGGAGATGAGCACCGCTCCCTAGAGTCGGACACGACTGGACTTAATTGTCAAGGGATACCTTTACCTTTACTATATTAGATAGCTTAAGTCCTAATAGGGTTTTTTTTATATAACATTAACATCACAGGTGAACTTGTGCCCTTCACAGTGCCTCCCCTCATCTATTTAACTCACCAAAGCCACCTTTTAATAAGTGTATTAGTATGTAATACACTGAGACATTGGCATATGTCATATTGGGTGAAGACATCACACCACTGAAAAGCTCACTGACAATGTGGTAAAGGAGAGGCATCACATCAGACTCTGCTTAAACAATATGCAAACAAATTACATCTCGGAGATGGCCCATATGTAGTGCTGTCTATCCAAATTCACTGAGGATCACATCAATAGCATCTTTTATAAAACTGAATTACCGGCTCATGCCACAATAAATTTGTCAGTCTCTAACAAGACTCTTTGATGTTTTTGCCACAACAGACCAACAAGGCTAATCTTTTAGATTTCACTGCCAATGTGGATATCCCCTGGTCATTTTGCTTAATTAGAGTTGAGAATCCTTTACGTTTACTTACAGCAATAATGATAATTCATGCTTTCAATTGTTTTGGAGCATAAAGTGGACTCTACCAGATCAGCCCCTCTGTCTCTCAAGCTCAGCATTCACTTGAGCTCAGAATCCTTCCTTCAATAGTGTTCCGGTCCAGGCAGTTGGCTGCAGGGGGTTCAATAAAATGTTTCTCAGCCTGAAAGGTGCATTTCTCTTGAGTGGTGTGGGGCACAAGTGGACAAACAATTTGGCACAAACAACTTGGTATGTCTATCGGCAATAGGCTTATGAATAGTCACGTCGTAGAGTTTCCCAAAATGATGCAACTGTACTGGCATTTCTAGAAAGGAGACATAGGGGATCATGAATCCCTGGATGCCATGGATTCAGTTACCTCAGAATGGAAATCAGTGTATATAGAGGTCAAGGGGAGAAATGGTACAAAGGGCGTAGGAGCTGAACTGGGCTGGGCAGTGAAGTGAAGTGGAACTCAAGATACTGGAATAATACATGTGGGGAAGGTGCCAGTGGGACCTCCAGCAGCCAGTCTCTGACACTTTACCTCCTGCACCACCAGTGATCTTGTTCTAGGCAGATCTAGGAAGACTGAGTTATATGAGCCAAGGGTGCCAAGGGAGCAACTCTAGGCTGCCAGACTAACTTAAAGCTTGTGGGCCTACCAGGCCCTGTAGCTTTGCAGTCTCCTTAGACCAAGCAATGCATTGGAAAGGTTAGCTAGAGTAGACTCTTTTCATGTCTCATTTGCCTCACCTGTACCAGTTTCTTGGTTGTCTCTTTGGAGCAAGACTTTGACCCAGCCCTGAATATACCCCCTCCTGCTGAATACTCTCTACCCTAGGATGCTGGTCTTCTAGCTCTGGCTTGAATGTTGCCCATTTGGACCATGCCATCAATTCCACAGTCAACCACCAAACGTAGACCCCTGCTAAAGCTTGACAGAGATACAGGAATGGTGAAGCCAGACATTTAAACCAAAATAGACTCCTGAGAGTCCCTTGGACTGCTAGGAGATCAAATCAGTCAATCCTAAATGAAATCAACCCTAACTGTTCCCTGGAAGGACAGGTACTGAGGCTGAAGCTCAAATATTTTGGCCACCTAATGCGAAGAGAGGACTCTCTGGAGAAGACTCTGATGCTGGGAAAGACTACAGGCAAAAGGAGAAGGGGAAGGCAAAGGATGAGATGGTTAGACAGCATCACCGATGCAACAAACATGAAAATGAGCAAACTCAGGAAGATAGTGGAAGACAGGAAGGCCTGGCGGGATATGGTTCATGGGATCACGAAGGGTCGGACACGACTTAACGACTGAACAACAAAAGATGTGGAAGGGAGGTAGATGAGGTTTAGAAGGGAAGAGGATGCCATTTCATAAAGCTTGAACACCGCTAGCTTCAAGGATTTCCCTATTGTTTGTACACTTAAGAAAAAACTTGACCTTGTGGTATAGCGTATCTAATCATTTCCTCCAAATATATGAAATAACTCCCCAGATGGACGGCGCAATCCAGTATAAACAAGTGCCAGGGGAGCACACGCTCCCTCTGCGCTAGGTGTCGTGAAAGTGCCATAAAGCACTTTTGTGACACCTGGAGAGTTAGGGCCACTGGGGCAACGGCCCGTGGTCCTCTCTCTGCCGGCTGTGCTCGCCAGACCGCATAGGTCCAGAGCTGGTGTACATTCGAATAGGCCCACTGGGTCTCAAGCTGCTTAAACCTGGGGAAGGGGACAATTGTCCCCTTCCCTCGAGGTGCACCTGTGCTGCCCCGGGGCAGCCCGGGACCTGGATAGGATACGGTGTATGTATCCTATATATGATAGGACACGGTGTATGTAAGAATGTATCTTACACAGGATTGGGCTGCCCGTTACATCTTCTATTGGTCTACCAAGTACCAGCAATTAATTGTTGTTGGCTTGCTAAAAAGACTTCTGCAAAATAAACAGGAACCACATATTTTGAAGTTCATGAAAGCTGTTCCTGGAATGGCATTCACCACGTTCAACTTAACCGTCATTTTTGGAAAGTTAATCACCATGCTAAGTTGAACACTATCAGTGTGTTTCACCATATTTTTCAAGAGCAACGTATAAACATTCCAAGCCAAGTGCACTTCATACAAGTTTATTTTTCAAGGGCTGTTACCTAGCCTTCTTGGTTTTAGCTATGCAAGATTATTTATTTACAATAGGGAGAACAAACAGAAGGCCAGATAGTTTCTAACAAGGACCATATCTGTAAGCAGAATTCAATGCAATTTGGGCTGTATAGTCAATTTTATGTTGTTCTCCTATAATAAATGCATTTACAATGAACTCTTGATTTAACAGACCTCAGTTTAGCAGACTTCAGAAACAGATGTTTTCTGTTTCATTAAAAACTAGTCATATACATTTTGTGCATCTTCATTGATTTAAATGCATTCAGATTTAATGGACTTTCAAGCATTAATGGACACCCCTTATTTATTTATTTTAATTATGTATATACCGCCTTTCTCCGTTTTTACACAGCATTCAAGGCGGTTTACACAGGCAGGCTTATCCAAACCACCATTTTTCAATGGGGTTTTACAATAATGTTCTGTGGAACTCACAGAACCCTCAATAGCAGAGGTATCGCTACGGTGGGGGCGGTACCATAAGTTGCTCCCCGTCCTAGTCCCTGTTTACAAGCCGGCACGAGATGGCCCTGCCCCCTCGCTGTCAGAGCCATTCCGTGCAGAGAAGGCAGCGGACAGGGAGTCTCCTGCCCGCTGCCTTCTCCGCATGGAATGGCTCCGATGGTGAGGGGGTGGGGCCATCTCGTGCCGGCTTGTAAACGGGGACTAGGACGGGGCGCAACTTACGGTAATGCCCCCACCATAGCGACGCCTCTGCTCAATAGACCAGATGTTTTTTCCCTTCATGGTGTGATTATCTCTTCAGGCTGTACACCTTTCGAGCTTCTGCAGCAACCTTCCCCTCCCTCCTACTGATTCATTAAATTGAGGGTCCACTGCATATTCTATAGAGGAAGACTAGAACCGAGACCATTCATACTGGCAACAGCACTGGTTAGTTCAAAAGCAGCTCTTGAGAGAGAGCCATCTGCTGCTTCTTACTTGAATGAAAGATCTCCTTCCTCTCATGAAATAAGAGAACTCTACAGAGGCCTCTACAAAGATACAGAGGTTTCTGGGGTAAGCTCCCATTTCCCAGTGGCATAGGCTCCTGTTGACCAGATGAGACATAACCCACAATTCTTCAACCTTTGAAGTTAGACTTCCAGCCAACCTACTCAAGAAGGAGACACTGGTCCCTGAGCAGCTGCTGGGGAGAACCCAGACTCTGGGGTAGAACTTCATCACTGCATCAGAATATTCTGCAGAAAGTAGTACGAAGGATACAAATGGCTATACAGCTGGTCAATAAAGAGCACTTCATTTCACTTTCCCTACTTCAGTTTTTGTGATGAGCAAAGTTGGACACAGAACAAGGTCACTGTTATAGGACAATATGTGGCAGACAAAGTAAAAAGAATGAAGCTGCAATCCTACACACACTTTCCTGGGAGTAAGTCCAACTGAATTTAATGGGACTTACTTTTGAGTAGACACATAGGCTTGTGCTACGAGTCATTTAGAAGTCCAGGTGGCTGGCCTTCCCCTGTAATCCCCAGAAGGTGTGTATAGTAGTTGTGAGTCCTACTACAGACCAGAAAAGCTAAATTGATTATTTGATCTGTGATGAGGGTGCTATTTGAGCTCAGATCTAAGGGTGGAAACGTTAATAGATTCAACTGCAAAACACATGCTTGGTTTATTCATTATTATTAATAATAATAACAGCATTTTTACCCCGTCTTTTTCCCCGAAGGGGCCCAAGACGGCTTATTATTACTTCAGTATTTCTGTGTGGTAGTAAATCAAACTCTGAGATTGTCCTTCTGAAACCATCTTCTCCCAATAGAAGAATTTGGATTTCTTCTGCAGTCCAATGGCACTGGCTGACATTTGGAATGTTACAAGACAGACCCTGCCAGAGCATCACAAATGTAATCAGTCAATCATGATATTCCCTGAAGTATCTTTTTACCTGGTACCTGGCCATTGTTGTAGAATGATCGATCGCCACAGTTCCTAGCAACACGGATACTCAAGTCTCAGATAAGGATGCTAGCTCTGCATGGAGTTCATTTCCATTTAGCACTAAATATGCTTCTGTTGTCTTCTTCAGTACCTGGGCTGGAAAGCTTTGCAGCTGTGCAGAGAACATGTTTAACTGCAGTAGAATAGCAATGGGAAGATGTCGAAGCAGTGAGAAACATTCTTATGCCTGCATTATGGTTATGTTGCACACTTCATGGATTCTAACATGTTCCAGAGTCTACTGTGGTCAAATGCAGGCACACGAGTCTAAGGAACTTCAAGTGGGATGGATAATATGTAGAATGACCTGAGGTATAAACATAGGTACAGTCTATCTCTCTCAAAAGAAAGGTGCAGGGATTGTTACCCAGTGTCCTTTTAAAATGAGAACTGTTGCCAAAAGAAAAAATGTGTGTTGCCATGAGGCTTTTTGAAAAGGATGGAGAGCAAAAATGGAACATGTGCCAGACCAGACTGTATTGTGACACAGCGCGAGGGTCATGCTGCGCTTGTGTTCCTGTGCCATGAGACATGCTGTAAGGATTTCCCTAAGGCCAGAAGTTGAACCATGATGAGGGAAAGAAACCCTGAACAGCAGCCTCCATTTTCGCCATGTGTCCAAGAAGCTCTCACAGACTCTATTCTGCATCCCCCCCACTGATATGCTAAATACGCTCCTGAGAGAAGACAATACACAGGGCTACCCGAGATGACTCATCCCAGCCTATGCTTTGTCTCCTTAACGACTGGACCATCAACCCATCACCCTCCCCCCACCTTCCTATTGTCTATGTATAGTTTTACACAGAGGTGCACTGAGGTGTGCAGGAAGTCCACTCTAGGAGCCTTCCTTCTTTTTTCTATGTACCTTGTCCTCTCAAAAGGTATCCTCCCCTTTCTTGGCTATGCGCTCTGTTCCCTATAAAGGTAAAGACTGCCTGGCAGTTGGTCTCTTCCTCTCTCTCGCATTCTTGGACACTGGTGAGCTCTGTTCAATCTTGTTCTCCCTTCCCCCCCTCCTCTGCCCACCCTCTCTCTTGTAACCTCCCCTCCCTTCTCTTTGCATTACATCTCAGTCTCTACAGGCTTCTGAGCCTTAGCAGTTCAGAGCCAATTTGATTCTTCCTCCTTTTCATTCACTGATGGCTTGTGCTATTCCTACAGCATTGCAGCCAGCTCTCCAGGATAGGTAAATATCACCCATTGTATAAATCAAGGAAACCTGCTAAACCTCTGTATGTTCTACCTAAGTTTCCTAAGTTCCTAGATCTGTATGCTTTGGAGTATGATTGAATTGTTGCATATTGAATTGTATTTTTGTATGAATCTGACTAACTATCTAGTAAATATTGGAAAGTAACCACGTGTGTCCTCAATATTATTTAAAACGGAATTCTGTAAAGCCCAACTCTGGTCTAGCTGGTCTAAAGATCCCTATATATACACCAAACTGCCATGTTTTAAGCTATTCCCCGAATAAAAAAGGCAATTTGGCTAACAGGATCATTATGTCATGTGTATGTGTCAGTTCACACCATGTTCTACAGGTGAGGACAGGCCCAATAGGAGTCATTCCTACTCCACACTACTAGCGCACACATATGGGAACATGAGATCAGGCCCATCATGTGAGCACTTTCTCTTTTGACAATTATAAATGTTCCCCCAGCAACAGGCAAAGACGGCTGGAAGGGGCAGAAATCACACATGTAGTGAAGGAGAAGCTGTTGTTTGTATTTCCCTCTCTGTTATTTAACTCCCCTTATTTATCTTCTTACTGGCTAATGTTCTCCAAGATTTGGGAGGGGGAGATGTAGAGGAAAGTAAGCTGCAAAGAGAGATGAGAGGAAATCATGAATGGAGCAAAGCAGTGTGTGAGATTTCAATCCCTTCCGGCTTTCTCTACATCTATATGGGAGAGCCTTCAGAATTCTCAACAGGCAGAACTCTTGTGGTAGGGCAGGTAGCTCTGATTTGTTGAGTGCAACGTGCCTCCTGGCTCTAACACACATGCAGAGTGCAGAGCCACTTGCCCGGGGACTGGATGACTCTGCTCAGAGTTATTATTATTATTATTATTATTATTATTATTACCAAGCGCATAGTGCTACTAACCTACTGAAAAAGCAAAAACTCACCCAAACATAAGCTGTGGATCGAGGAACTGCTGACTTGGGCAACAGATGAGCAGATAACCTATGCTCAAATGGGCTGTGAAGACAAATCAGATGGAATGTGGAAATAATTTTTGGAATTACACACAGATTAATGGAATGAAAACATTTGTCCGCCCAGGCCATCAACCATTCGAGTACAGTACAAGTATTGGTGCTGGAGAAAGGGACGCTATGATGAAACTGTTTAGTTGTGTGTTTTTTAATCAATTTACACATTTATATGTTTGTTTATTTACTTGTAAATACAGTATACTGTTGGTGTGTATTAGTGCTGGAGAAACCAAATGAATCATGGGGGGTTACATTTGTATGTAAAATGTATAAAACCACAATAACATGGGAATAACAAAAAAGATATGTCTACATGAGGCATCATCTGATGGAAGAAAGAAGTAGAATTTCTGCCCATTGTCGTGGAAAACGTTACTTCTAACCCAAGGTATCTGAGTGCTAGCTTTGGCTGCTTAATAAAGTGGAAATGGCACTTGTTTTGTTACTCTCTCCCATGCTCCAAGGCATTAAAAACAGCTTGGAACCACAACTGTCTTAAATGAAATCCCACTTATGACCCAGACCAGAACAGAAGGTGGTACAATTCAAATGCTGCAACTAATGGGATATTTGCAATCTTTACTTACTCCTAACTTCCTTTTGTCTCGTTAGGCCTTGGTAAGCGTGAAACACACACACACACACACACACACACACACACACACACACACACACACACACACACACACACACACACCCCAACCATTTAAGGTTGCCCTCAATTTATTTCTCAACTGCGATTATCTTTCACGGCTCTTCATAGATCATCTCCCTTTTCCACAAATTACAACAGTAATACCCCAAATGTCTCTGTACATTGCTTGCCCCCAAGCTTGCAAAGACCATGAAATACAACATTGAAGATATTGGGTAAAATGATGTGAAATAAAGCAGTTTTCCATACATTGTACAATTGTCACTATTAAAACATGAGCCGCCTTCACCCTAAGCAGACATGTTGTACAGTCTCAAGGGGATGGACAAGAAGGCATTAACTTTTTCCTCTTGATAAACAAATGAAATTGAAGCCCCTTCCCACACCCCCGAAGTCAAGACTCGCTCTTCCTGCCTGTTACCACCCAAAAGGGAATCCAAGTCAAAGAGTCAAAGGAATCTCCACATTGTGAGAGTTATGCCAAATGTGGTTTGCTTGAGTCTCTCTGTGAAGTATATCTGGTTCTGGTGGAAGAAAGACTTCCTTCCTCCAGCTGTTAAATCACTTGCTTTCCTGCCCCATGCCCCCATCTCTGTGAAGCTCTGGTGAGCCATACTGAAGTAAGCTCAGCTGGAAGCAATACCTCCCAGCACACAGCCTGTAGCAGAACCTCTTCTGCTGATCTTGTAGAAGACCCATGTGTAACTCCATACTAGGCAGATATGAACCGAGATACCGAGCAAGGGAGAGTGGGGCTATCCAGCCTTCAAGAAATCCATTCAATCATACCAACCAGAGACAGTGATCTGCTTCTGGAAAAAAAATATTTTACTGAAATAATAAAAGAACACATAGCATTGAACAGAAGAGGCAATTCAGAACTCTTCCAAGAAAACTGTCAGAGCTTCCAGAATCCTTTTGGTGACCAAACAATTGGCAATCTTTATCCTGCCCACAACACCTGCTCTTTTTCTATACCTACCTCTTTTTCTATTTAGTTGCAACTTGATTGGTGGGACTTGATCAAGCTAAGGGGGAAGAGTTGCTGCATTGATGCCGATTTCCGTGATATACAAGACCCCGAAAGCATTGACAGATATGAAGCACTTATAAATCTCACTGATTTCAATGCGAGAGATTTAAGCATGTGCCCTGACTCTCCCACTGAAATCAATGGGACTTAAAAAAAAGGTTTGACTTATACTGGATTGTGCCCTAGATTTCTTTAAGTGACTTGAATAAAAGTGGAAAAAATATTAAAATAACTACAAAAGATATAAAGATCAAAAGGAGAAACAGCATAGTCATGAATTATGAGCAACTGCAAACAAGAGATCATTTTTCTTCTTTCAGCCTGTCTCCAAAAGAAAGAGAGTTCATATTGTGAAGTCAAAATATGTTTAAAAAAATTACAATACGCCCTTTGTTTTTCCTCTTGCCCTTCATGTTGGTATCTGATCTCTTTAAGGCATACTTATTACCGGTAACTTGTGCTTTACAGTGTTGACCATGGAAACAGATGTGGGAAATTCTGTGGAATTTTTGCAACTGCAATCCTATGCAGACTAACTTGGGAGTAAATTACCTCAATGGAACTAACTACTGAGTTAATATGCAGAAGACTGGGCTGCACATTGTGTGAAATCTAGTCATTACTTTTAAGTAGTGAGGTATTCTCTTTACATAACTTAGCCCAATCTGCTAGGTTTCCTGGATGTAAGTCCTGCTGAAATCAATGGGACTTTCTGCTTGACTATACTTAGGACGCTATCCATACTTACCTAAGAGTAAGCCCCACTGACTATAATGGGACTTACTTCTGAGTAGACATGCATAGGATTGGGCTGTTTATATCCTACTGAACTAAGTGAGACGGACTTCCAAGTCAACATACAGAAGTGCAGGCTACAGATCTTTATTTTGTTTCCCCCTCTATTAAATTTGATCAGTCAATATTACTCCTATTAATTATTCCCATTTAAGAGATAGAAAAGAGAGGCACAAAACTCTGTCCACTTCAGTTTTCTTCTTTCTTGGGCCACACAGGAGTTAACTAATAGAAAATTTTATCTATTGGCAGCAGATAGCAAATGTACACAATACACATTATCTGGTTAAGGGCAAAATAAATGATGGCATTTCATGAGGTCAAACATGGAACTGCCACAATTGTGTAGAAAGAGGGGGAGGTGTCTAATTGTAATAGTAAAAAAAAGTGGGTGGGTGAGAAGTGCTGGATCTCCATGTGCACTTACCTCCCCGAAGCCCCTTTCAGCAAGTGTTTTTCATGCAGGCAAGCTCACTTCTAATACCCGAGTTTGGCTGGCTTTTCTCTCTCTCAAAAAGAGAAGCTGTAGGGCCTTCAGGGCTCCTGGGAGAACCCCACTGGCTGCCATAAGACTCACAGCAGCCAAAAAGTCCACTTCAAAAATCAAGAGCTGTATGGTGACTCAGGATTTTCTTGGCTTAATGTTAGTGTGGGACTTGCACAGAGTTTAGACAACCTGAAGTCACTGCATTAATCTAGATTTTCAAAGTGGACTTTTAGGCTTCTTCATGTTCTGCAGCAGCCATGAGGTGGATCACCTGGAGCCATAGGCCCCCAGCACATTCCTGCATAGGCCTGCCCTCTGGTACCATTATGGCCCCATCTGCATGCCCCTTTGATGCCAGCATTAGACCCTCTGTGCCTATATGACTCGAGAAGCCCCATGCTACTGAACTCCAACCATCATGACTAATTGGCACTTTGAGTTTGGTTCTCAGCATAAGCATAATTACAATGAAAATTGTTTTAAACTCAGTTCTACCCAGTTCGCCTGGTTTGTAGATTCCAGATGACCTCTTAGGAGCTCCTTAGAAAACAGAAAGGTTTTTGTTGAGTACTATATTATTATTATTATTATTATTGTGGTGGTGGTGCCGCCACCACTGGTATGCATGACTCTATACATAGAGTGAGAAAACAGCCCCCCCCCCTTCCAGGGGGCTCACAATCTAAAACAGCAACAGCTCAGACATGAGGCTGACTGAAGCAGTCACTTCAAGAGGCGAGTTGGGGGAGAACAGAAAACTTATACCGCCCCTTTCAAAACCCACCGCCCAGCTGGCTGATTCAGTTGGCTCTCTGATCCCCTTCTTGCTTACCCAGAAGCACCAGAAGAACATTGGGATAGTGGTGGCCCACCTCTTCCTCCAGTAATCACAGTGGCAAGAAGGTAGCACAGTTATCCTGTTTTGATCTCTTTTTGATCTCCAGCTTCCACAGTCAGAACAGGATTGCTCGGCTTCGCCTTCTTGCCCTCCCAGGAAGGTGAGGGAGGCAAGAAGAAGGAGAAAGAGGCAGAGCCCCCCACCTCCTTCCTCTTACCTTGAAGTCCCATGTCTATCACCACCACCTCCCACTTGCTCTCCACCTGGCCCTGTTGAAACCAACAGGATGGGCAGAGCACCTGATATGCTGCTGCCCCACCCATCCTTAAGCTTACCAGATCTCCAACCAGGGCAGAGTACTAGATCTTTAGGAGAAGGAATGTGGGCAGGTGTCGCTTGTTAAACTTTAGAGCAGACTCCTAGGCATGTCTACTCAGAAGCAAGCCCCACTGAACACAATGGGGCTTGCTTCTGAGTAGACATGCCTAGGATTGTGCTGTAAGGTTTAACAAGCTACACCTGCCCACATTCCTTCTCCTAAATGTCTAGCACTCTGCCCGGTTGGAGATCTGGTAAGCCTACCCATCCTGTTGGTTTCAACAGGGCCAGGGAAGAAGTTCCAATGGATGGAGGACTTCAAGGTAACTGTATTGCTGAGCTGCAGCTTGCCCATCCAACTGCTTCCCTAAGAGGCTGGGCAGACAAGAAGGAGGGTGAGGAGGAGGAAGCAGTGGTGGGCACATGTGGTAATGGGCACGAGAGGTTTTTTTAAAGTAGAGTGCAAGCTAGCAGGGGTGGGAGATCTGCCCCAATTCAAGTTGCAGATCTACTGAAACCCCACAATCTAAAGGAGACACAAGGGGGACAGCAGAGGAAGGGGAGGGAAATGCATGCAGGGAAAGATTGGGAGAGAATACTTGCCTGTTGTACGTACATTTACTTAGGCTTCCTTAGAGTCAATACCACACTAGCATTAAAATAATGCTTCCAGGTATATAGCTCTTTTTTGAGTATGCAAAGCAGTGCAAGTATATTATCTTGATATAATTCTTGCAACAACCCAGTAAGTATTATTATTCACAAATTGCACCTGAGGGAGGGAGAGAAGCTTGGGAATGTCTGGACATCACAAATCAGATTGTTCCCAACCCGCCTCCAAGCTTGCTACTTGAAACAGAAGGCTAGGGTGCTTACTCACAAGATGGTCTGTTCCTGGGTAGGATCTCCAAAGAGCAGAATGGAGATAAACCGACCTGGCAGTTGATTACTTTGGAGTAAGAAGCACCTCTTGTTCCTTGATGATTGAGGAGTCATGCTTGTTTGTTTTGGTGCCATGAGAACTGGAGAGGGGCAAAAAACGAGATAAGGAAGGACAAACAAGGGGTTTGCCCTGGTAAAACCAGGGCGAGCACCAGGTCAAGAGGCAGGAACAGCCCACAAAAACGGGAGCCCGTTGCTGACGAAATATACTGTACTTCATTTCTAGTTCTCTACGTCACAGGAAGGGGCGGCGGTCGTATCAGGCACGTGGAGTAGCGTTGGCTGTTCTTACGTAAACGCGACTGAAAAGTGGAGTTTGAAACGACGTCTAATTGGTAGAAGCGCAAGTGGGGGGGGGAGTTGCCAGCTCTCATTAAGATTTATTATTAATCGCAGTTTTGTAGTCCCGAAGCTTAACGACAGATGGTGGTGTAACTCCACCAATTTAGTAACTTCTTTGATGTAAGAGAGATTCCTCTTGATTTGATTTCAGTTTTAAAAGGCAGCGTTTTTTCCTCTTCCCGAACTGTCTCCGCTAACAAATAGGGAGGGGGGTGGAGAGGAGGGGGGGAAATAATCCCATTTAGAAGAACAGCCTGTTTATTGTTTTTTTTTCCCTTTACAAACAACCATAATGGAACATGGCAATCTGATCTACAGCCGCAAGGAAAAGAAATACATTAAATTAATTAAAAGAGGAAGTTTGAAAGTGGGTTATTTGAAGCGAGAAATATAACACAAGTCTGGGGGACTACAATCTTCAACCCTAAACAGGAACAAAGGAGCGGTGTGGGCACAATTTTAATTTTAGGAGAAGGTGGAGGGGACTTGTTAATCGTTGATAGCCACTCTCTGCAATTTCGGAGGGAGGGGGAAGCAACCAAAGAAGCCGGAAAATGTTTGTTCATCTCGACTTTTGGAACCTCTTTGACTTGCATAGCACAGGCTGACACACACCGTTTGCAACTTGGAAGCGAGTTCCCACTGCTTTCCAAGAAACTTACTCCCAAGAAAGTGTGTAACTGGATCGCCAGCCCAATCCATTTAAAGAGGCAGAGGAAGGAACTCCTGCGCCCAGCCAGGTGTGCATCCCCCTGCGGGGCACTACCGGCGGGACTGGGAGCGAAAAAGACCAGACACTCGCCTTTAAACAAAGGCACGTGAAATCCTGAGTTAAAGCCAGGCAAAACGAGGCTCTTCCCCGCCGCAGACGCATCGCAAAGGAGGAATTTGGGGCAGTCTTTGTAAGCGGCTGGGCTTGAAGTCCTCTATCCTTTTACGGAACAGGAGGCGACTCCTGGGTTTTCTTGCTCGGCTTGTGACATTCAGTGCCAGGAAAGCGAGCACGTCGAACGAACCCCAGACCGTGCAGCTCCTGGACATTGTTTGGTTCGCGGCTTCCCTTTCCCAACAATTCTGTGGCCAAAGGAAATGGGTGACCCCCTCCCCCCGAGGCCAAGACTGTATTTTTTCGACATGCCTTTTGGGGAGGGGGGGAGGAGATCGAGATGAGGGGATAAAGCGGCGGGGCCCCGGGGTCCTTTTACCTCGGCCGGAGTGCTTAGGGAGAGAAGCGAGAGTAGTACCTGAGCTCAGAGGCTGCAGGCTTCCAGTTGCGAGCTCGCTCGCTCGCTGCTTTCCCGCACTGTGAATTATTTCGTTTGAAGGTTCACGGGAGTTGTCCGGAGGCACTTAAGATCTGCCCACAACGGGCGTATTCGTTCTCCGTTCATCTCCCCCAACAGATTCCTCGTGGAGGCTGGAGCCCACTCTGTTGAGAAACTTTTTTGCTTTCCTCAACTCCGAGGAAACTCTTCGCAGGTCTGACAGTCCGATCCTGAACAACTTGGCTGGGCAGTAAAACCCTCCAGGACATCCCAAGCGTGTACTGCTTTCAGAACCGCAGCCTAACGCCTTCAGTCCAAGGCACGGTTACTCGGAAGTAAGTCCCCAATGAACTCACTTAGTTCCGAATATACGCATTTAGGAGCGAGGTGTAAAATAAAGTGGAAGCCCAGGAGGAACAGCCTGCGATCCTATAAACACGCTCGTACTGAGAGAAGTGAGGAGCCCCATGGAAATCCGCGTGGGGTAGTGGGGGGGGGGTTCCTTCGAGTAAAACGTGTTTAGAGTCGTGGTGATATAACCAGCCATCAGAGTTTATGAGCAACTCAGGCAATTAAAGAAGGAGGGGGTAAGACAAAAAGAGTTGCGAGAGGCAAATGAAGATGTTTTACGACCACCCATCAACAAGCACTCCTTGCCTGTGGCAGTCAATAGCCTTGAGTGTGCCTGCCCTTGAGCTGAACTTTCACCTCTCGAACCCGGTGAAGCCCTATTGGCTGAGACTTAGGAATCCGAGCAGAAGAGCCCTCGGCTCCCATCAAAACCTGGCGTCCACACCTCTTGCCTCCCCCCTCCTCTTCTCCCTCCTCCATCTCTCGTTCCTCTCAGACGTGGGGAAAGGGAGGGGGAAGGAAGGAAGGAGGAGTAGTCTGATCTGCTGCCCGTGCGTCTCCAGATATACCCCGAAAACTAGGAGAGATGAATTCGTGGATGTTATGTACGAAGTACTCTGTTGGGAAATGGCTGCTTTCCTCGGCGCATATTAAACAATTGTTCCAGCAACCACGCAAGTTGCAGATCTTTTTTGCACCTTCCTGCGCTCATCAGCCCGGGAAGCGATAGCGCCCACAGTCACGAAAGTTTCTCAAAAGTGTAAGCGAGCCACTTTGTCTCCGCTTTTTCGAGGAAAATTTGATGAAGGGGAAAAAAATCTAAGCAAATTTGCTTCCGTCTTCACCTTTGTAAAAAAAAAGGGGGGGGGGAATAGCGTCTGGACATCGCCCCACTGGAAGTGAAAGAAATCTTTGGTGTAGTCATTCCGTTCAGTCCTTTCCCCACACCTCAATTTTGCAACCGATTTGCAATCTCCAAAGATGTAAACGATACACTTTCCAGGTTGCTTATCACGCCAAGCGGCCACTAAAAACAAAACCAACGCTTCGCATTAATTTTGAGTGGTGATCGCTTTCTAGTCAATTTCTCCCCTCCAAAATATGCAAAAACAAAACTAAAACCCGAGGCACGTCCGTCAGAGTTTGGTATACAATTTCATTTTCCACGTCTTTATTCAGTCATGCCGGCTACATGATCACGGAGGCGTCTTCGGACAACGCTGGCTCTTCGGCTTTGAAATGGGGATGAGCACCACACCCTAGAGTCGGACACGACTGAACTTAATTGTCAGGGGTCACCTTTACCTATGATTGTAAAATGTTAAAAGATTACTCTGGACTCGAAGCGCAGATACTTAGGCTGGAAACTTTATTATGGCCAGGTAAGTCCGAGTACCTGAGTCTATATCGATCGAGTTCCATAGACCCCCGTGGGACTTCATCGGTTTTAACATCTAATACACTGTGTATTATACACATGTGACTTTAAATTCGAATACTCCGGTTTAAAATCAGTTGATCGGGCTGCCCTTCCTTCATTTCATTTGGGGTGAGCGGCTACAACTGTTTCAGTTGGAAACACGATCTGTGTTTGAAAGGGGTGGAGGGGAGGACATGTGGCGTTTGCCTGGACGTTTTTATGGCTCGGAAAGGCGCGCTTGTGTGTGTGTGAGTGTGAGAGTGAGAGAGAGAGAGAGAGAGAGAGAACCTTGCGCGAACAGAGGCTTTTGCTTGCGGCACTCAAAAGAAAGAAGTTTAAATGCTCTCCACTTTCAGAATTGCTCCTGGTGCCTTCGGTGAAGCAGGCTCCTGCCTACGAAAGCTGCATATGCCATACTAAAAGCAGTTTAAGCCGGTGCCACTGCCACAAGACTCTTGGATACGTTATCAGCCAGAAAAACAAAGACAATGGATGGGATTTTCCATATATGATATCTTATGTTAATTGTTAAGGGGTGTGTTTTCCCCCTCACACTCCCTAAAAATAGCGTACTCCGTGGGCCTCGGCTCGGCCGGTAAACTGGAGCTCAGTAACTGTGGTGGAACAAGGCAAGGAGGTTGTTACTGAGTGTAGGAAAACTGGCCCTCGGCTAAGCGCCTTTTCCCGTCTTAGCAGAAGGGGAGAGAGAGCGTGAGCTGTGCAGGAGTGAAGCGCCTTGCCTGGCATTTAATTTATGCCACAAGGGATCAGACTTGAAACATGTGGAGCACCTCTGAGCATGTGCAATGTGCCTCCTCGAATACTGAGAGTCAACTCATTCTCATCGGGGATTAAGAGTTCACTTCTATGTGGCACTTGCTTGAGAGTAAGCCCCACTGAAGATAAGTGGGACTAACTTTCGAGTAAACATGCATTCTACTGAGACGCAATAAGGATTTCCAAGCTGGGGGTGTAGCTCTCAGCCTTGCTGTCACGCGTCTCCTATTCTTTCCAGCCATTAGAAGACGAGAACGCAGCAAGCGACCTGATCGCGCGGGATTTAACACGCGTCTTTTGCATGAGAGCTTGGGTGGATTTTTTGGGGGGGGGAAGCACCGACTACCTTTTGCCTTCCTAACTAAACTGTGCATTGGGTGTTTATTATAACTGAGGTCAGAGTTGGACTCCTGAGCTTTACGCACCACATGCATCCTCGGAGTGTGGAGCAAACGCACCACACTCCGAGGCAGTTCTGAAATGCGCACGCTGTGGCGAAGCTCCTAAAAGTACGGCCCAAGTCTTCTAAGGTGAATCCCCCCCTTCCCCAGCGCTTCAAGACATTCCCTCGAGGGGACCACCTCATGCCCCCTTCTCTTACACCCCCTCCACTCCTTCGAAGCTGCAGGCGCCACTCGGCCCTGCCAATTTGACACGAGGCTTTGTTTTCTGTTGAACTGGTTGTGGTGGATAACTGAGGGGGAGGAGAGCAAACAACTTCTCTAATGGTTTGTTTACATAGCAGGTGGACCTGACGTCAAGGAGGACGCTTCACTGCGAATCCTAATAATATCCTACTCCGCCAGCAAAGCAAGGGCTCGTTGCCCACGAGAAGGCTAGGAAGAGGGGTTCAGGAAACCACCAGCGAAAGGGGACGCGGAGAGGGGGACGCTGCCAGGCTGATCCCGCCACTGTACTTTTTTTTAAGGGGGGAACGGGGAGGGAAGCTTGCAATTCCTCCTCCCCTCCTCCTCTCCACAACACAACTTTGCAATCTCCGGGAGCCTCTCCCTTTCTCCAAATACGCGCGGGGGGGATGCAGGCGTGCACGCGCATCATTTTTATTTGAATCTCCAACAAACACACACAGACAGGAGAGGCAGCTGCACACTCCAGCCAGAGCCAGACCCACACCCAGGGGGAGGGAGAACGCGAGAAGCAGCGCGAGCCTCTGAGAGAACGCGAGACCCCGCGCCGCAGCTGCCTCTGCCTCGGCTTTGCGGTCGCTGCCTGCTTGCTTGGTTTCTTGCTGTCCAGGCCCGGAGTCAAGAGAGCCAGCGCGCCGCCTGCGGAGGAATATCCACCCCATTAAGACACGCTGCTTCGGCGGCCGCCGCTGCTGCTGCTACTTCTCTCTCGTTTGTTGTTCCATTCGAATCCTCCCCCTCCCACCCGGCGGCTCCTCTGGCGCGTCCCGGCGACGCCGGCAGCAGCAGCTCCTCCTGCAAAACACTTTTCTCCCTCCGTTTGTTTGTATTTGCGTGTGCGTGCGCGCGGCAAACGAGCTCCGTTCCTGCCTCCCACTGTCTCTCTCTCTCCCCCGTGGTGTCATCTCCTCGGGACGCTCTGCTCAGTGTGCTCTCGTGGTAAGTTTTTACTATTCCCCTCCCTTCTCCTCCTCGCCCCCCACCCCATCCTTAAGTCTGGGGTTTGACTTGTTACTTTCATCCTCTCTCGCTCTCTGTTCCCCTCCCCCTCCTGGCTGCTTCTTTTGCTGCCGGAAAGTTTACCTTCCAGCCGCCCTGATCGTGGAGGTTGCCAATGTGACATGTGTCAAGGGTTGTTCTTGGCAGGTGGTAAACACTGTGTGACCCCCCTCCCCCCTAATCAATATTGAGGGGCTATATGGTGCTTAATTTTGCATGCAATTTTTCTTCTTCCATTCCCCTCCAGAAGGGTTTGGTAAATTAAACGAACCAGCATTAGAAAGCGTGACACTAACGCCCAGCTAGGCTTCTTATGCTCTTCCTCGCCTGTTCCTAGATGAATTCCAGCGGGGTAGCCTCGTTACAGCAAACACAGCACAGCAACGAGTCTTGGGGCACATTCAAGACTAGTTGGGGGGCATCAGCTTTCGTGAACTAGAACCCACTTCATCAAATGCAGCTGATGGCAGACTTTGCCCCAAGTCTCTGTCTTTCTTTTCTTTCTTCGTCGCATCTTGTACAGAGTTGTGCAAATTTTTGAACCCAGCCTGTACAGGCTGTTTACAGTCCCTTGCTGCAGTCTAATTTACAGTATATTTAAATCATGGGATTTTCGAGTGTTCCTCTTAGTTACTGGAGTTTATTTTATTTTATGTGTTTTGTGGGTGTGTGCTCTCATCTCGTTCCTCGTGTCACTTTCTGATATAGCAGAACGGAAAGCATAGATAATCAAGCTGGGGAAGGCACGCGTGTCCTTTAGACTAGAGTGGTGAGACGAGCACCCTCCTCCATGTCAGATCTATTTGCGGGTGGGGGAGGCGAAAGTGGGATGAGAAGGGCCTAGCTGTGATGACAGCGCCCATCTCCTGGCAACTGCGGCGTTATTCATGGACTTTTCTTCTTTCCATCAGTTGCACGTGCACTTGCAGGAGCAGGACGGTTCACCGTCCACCCTCTCTGGTCAGGACGAGTAACTGCATTCCCCCTTTTTTCTTTGCTGCCGTTTGCAGGTCTCCCAACACCTTTGCTGGTGCCTTTTGATTGCGCTTGCCGGAGACTGTTAACCTTGAACAACAACAACAACAGAAAATGTTAGCCTAAAACAATCGATAAATAAATAATAATGGCAGGCTGGCAGACCTATATGAAACTCCCGAGGCATGCTTTCTAGCTTGTTGTGAGAGAATCTCCTCTTGAAATTCAAGACACAGAAAGTTGTGAGTTTAATTTTAAGAGCTTTGAGATCTAGTAAGTAAATGGCTTTAGGGCATGTTGGGACTGCTTTGTTTATGGAGTTGTAAGCATGAGGACAGGGAAGGAAAGAGAGAGAGAAAACAAAATGCTAGCTGCTTTTCACTCACATTTCTGAGTTGTTACTCAAACATAGAAAGTTCTTGATGTATGGATGAATAAAAAATAGAGTAGCTCTCCCAATGAAACCTGTCTAGTTCCTTGATGCAGATTCTCTGTCCAAGTAACTTTTCACTAAAATTTTATCAGACATTAATCATACTTAAATATTGCATATCTCTTTTTGCTGACTGTTTTCATTGTCAGGGTGAGTTCTCAGCATTGGGAATTTGGAGTACCTTTTGTCTGGGGGGGGGGAAACGATTTTGGGATCATGTTGAAAGGAAACCATACGGATTACTGTGAAATCATAGATGGCAGCAAATCACTTGAGAGAAAAGTAATTGATGTTTAAGGTAGGAAAAGTTCCTAAAATGCCTATCCTCAACTTGCAGTGCCTTTGCTATACAGAAGGGAAGAGAGCACACACAGGACATTTTGAAGAATGAAATGAATAACCTTAATTTTCGAGCAAGGAGGTACCAGTCCAAATGTCTTTCCTGTATGTAGGAATTACTAAAAAGATAATCTAACACTGCAATCGTATGCACACTTGCCTGGGAGTAAGTCCCATTGAACACAATAGAACTTACTTCTGAGTAAACATGCATAGGATTGTGCTGTTAGACTGTTATCCCGAGCTGCTCCCTCCCTCCTGCTCCTTACTTGGAAGCCAGTTCCATTGAAATAAGTGGTAACCATTTTTACGTGCAGGAGTTGAGGATCGCAGTGTAAAAGTAATCCATGCCAATTTCTAAGCACCTTTGTTCTTCTATAGAGGTAGATCTAAAACTCAGTGAAAGAAGTAAATACAATTTCTCTGTTTATTTCAGTTGGCTGAATTAAGCCCTTAGTCATTTTGTGAACACAATGATGGAAAAGTGGAATATATCACTCTTCATTATTTATCATACTATACCACCCTTATCATAATTTACGATAAATGAAGCTAAACCATCACCTACTATGAGGTATTTTGCTGCTGTCTCTTGTCTGCAGTGGATAAATGAAACCTGTCAAGAAAAAGTATTGTATCTGATAATGCAGTATTACAATGTATTAGTATTTTAAAGCTGTTTTGCTAATGCTACAGTGAACATGTGAGAGTGATCTCTATGAATGAATGAAAGACGCTTTAAAGTTAGACTGGAATTATACTTAACCAGCCATACTAATTCTGAAGAGCATAACACAAGCTACTTGTTCCTGCTAGTGTACACTAACAACGGAGTGTAGTCCTCATCCCATTGAAGTCAGTGGTAGAACTACCATTGGCATGTAAAAGATCTGCATTGCTCTCATGTGTAAAATTGCAATGGGCAGCAATGTTTTGCATGTGCAAACTTAGTTATCCAGTAATAACTAATGTATAAATATGTGAAGGAAAAAATGGGGCTTTAAATTGGATATACCCTGAACATGTGTAATTAGCCTCATGATGGTGTCATCTAAAACAAAACAATTTGTTACCTTATTCTTATGCAATATCCAGTATGGCTGCTTTAAGCTAATTATCGGGATATATGAAAATGAATTTTAATGTTGAACCAGTAAACTGTTATTGGTTGAGTATAAATGCTCACTGAGAACTGTATTTGTTTCCTTCATTTGGTGCCACTGTGCCACACTTGTAAAACTTGTAAAAACACACTGGACAAAAAACCAGTTTATTCCTTGTTAATTATTATGAGTGACATTGTTCTCCTGAGGTTCGTTTTTTGTAGGAAGAGAGAGAGAGGAACTTGCTGTTTCTTTGTAGAACTTAAAATATGCAGAAATGCTAATCTATCCAATTAACAATTTGATTCATAACCTGGTTAAAGTAGAATATGTATGGGACTAAACCGATTTTAGTACAGCAGCTTAATTGTGCTGTGGATAGTAGTTTCAGTTTGTGCATCGTATTTGTAGAGTGCACATGAGATTTACTCCTGGTTTTCTTAAATGCGTTGGAAATAAAACCTGTTGATTTCAGTGGAAGTTAACTTTCCAAGAAGCAATTCTTCTTATGGTTTCACCTATAACAAGGCACTATGCAGAAAGTGAATAGGAATGAAGGGGTTTCAGAGTGCATGTCCTAGTACTGAATATGCTCGCCTCCTGTTTTTTTCATATACTGTACTTTTAAGTAAGTAAATATTCAGTAACTGTATTCTGAATAAACAGTTTTAAATTATATGAATGAAATATAAATGCCTTATTGAAGCACTTTTTAGTTGTAGGTTTTAGAACCTCACTACTAATCGCATTTACTCCCTAATCCTAAACATTAGGATGATATTACTAATGTCATTGGGACCTTCTCTTATAGCAGTACTGTTGAAAGTTATGCTAAAAGCAAATCGTACTGATATTTCAGTAGAGTATACTTCAGATTTGCTGTTAAAATTCTGGTACTGTTAAGAAACCTTAATTACCACCATTCATGGTGGAGCATGGGAATGGGATGAAAGCACTACTAAGTTCTTGAGTAGCTACCAAGGCAGAACGAGTGGCCCTGTTAATGCTCTCTAGAGCAGGGGCGGCCAACCTTCCACCATTAGGGCCTCTGCATTCTTAAGAGTTGTGTAGAAGACAGAATCTTGGCAGCTGAAACTGCTGATGGTGCTGCTAAAGCAGCTGAAACTGCTGAAATGCCCATACCTATACAACCATTAAAGGGCCAGGAGCATTCATGCTGAAAGGTTGGCCATCACTGCTCTAGACTGTGGATGATGGCAGAGGCAGGGAGCTGGCCAGGACTATCCCCTGCATTCACTTCTATGGACCATGTGCACCTGTGGCTGTTTTTTTTGTTTTGTTTTTACTTTTTGCAGTATTCTGCAAATACCGTATTGTCCCGAGTATAAGACGCACCTGATTATAAGACGCACCCTTAAAGTTTGGTGCTATTAAAAAAATTTAATTAAATCACTGGCATTATTGCAACAGCCTGATTATAAGACGCACCCCTAGTTTAAAAACTTAAATTAGGAGAAAAAAGTGAGTCTTATACTCAGACCAATATGGTACTATCTCAAGCACACCCATTCTTTCTCCCTTTGTTGCCCCTTATGCTTGGAACGGTCCCCTGGAACACCTGCCTGATGTCTCTTACTTCTGTCAGATTGTCGTCCATACCAGTGCCTTTAAATGAGTGGTATGAATACCACTGATGGATACTTGATAGTTTGATGGATAGTACTAGACCCTGTCGCCCCAGGTATCTGCTGGAAATGGGGCAGCAGTGCACAAGTAGCAAAGTGTAGCTGTGTGGTGACTTGGCCCTTCAAAAAGTAGTGCAGGTTGGGCAAGAAGGGTGAAGAAGAGAGATTTCTTTTCTGTTGTTTCCTTTCTTTCTATCTGTACAGTAAGACCTTTGGGGCAGAGTCTTGTTCTATGTAAGATGCCATGTATGTTGATGGTGATGATGATGATAATAACAATAATAAAAATAAAAAAAAGTTTATGTAAACTTGCTTGTGGTGGGCAGTGTGTAAAAAACCCTGACCTGAATGTATTTTTGGAAGATGCATACTGCGAGAACTGTTACAGTGCAATGTTTTGGCAGGAGTAACAGACTCCTGATTTCAAATCTAGGATTGCTGTATGGTTTAGGCATGTCACTTAGAGTGGGCTTCACCACCTAATTAAGTTTTTGGAGTTAAGCCAATTGACATCTCAGTACTGAGCATGTTTACTTGAAAGTGATCCCATTTCTATGAATGAAGCTTTCCTCTTATGTAAGTGGTTTTGGAATAGCTGCCCTGTAAACAACTCAGGATCAAAATGCCAAGTAGTTTACATCTAAGTGCTTTTGCTTTGCAGGATGTTCGATCTAATTGTTAAGTCTGTTGTTTTCCCATCTGTTAAAATTAAGAGAATACTGGTTCTCTTCCCGCTTCACATGCATATTGCAATTAATTTGTGAAATTTGTGAAATAAAGTGTTACAGTTTACTAGGCTGATATTGGGGAAGGCTTGTTCTTGGTGGAGGAAGAAATGAATAATGTGTATCTTTGTATGTTTTCTGAGTCAAATTATGAATGTGATGTTTACTTTTGTGAATGGAAAATGATTTAGGACACAAGTTATTGAGAAGTACTTAGGTCTGATTGTTAGTGGAGAAAATTGCAAATACAGTTAGACTTGAAATGCTGCCGGTTCCATTACAAATATGGAATACTAATTTTGGGAGGGTACTCAAACTGATTACTCTTCTAAGGCTTTGACAGTGATGTGCTAGAAATAACATAATTTATCTTTTGCATGAGCATTGTTGCTTGCATTTCAGGTGTTCTTTTACACAAATTTGCAGCCCCAAGTACCCTTACTAGGGAGTAAGTTTCATTGAACCCACTGGGATTTCCTTCAGAGTAAACATGTAGATGATGGTGTTAAACTCAGTTCAAAGGTGATACAGAAAGCTCTTTCATATAGAAAAAAGCATGATAGCTGCTGGTATTGTATAGGCAGGTGCACAACCACTATAGGGCCAGTCTTCTTTCATGGATGTATACTAGAAATGCAAGAAAATACATGTGTGCATTATGCACACATGGTGCTCTAGATGTGCGTTTTGTGCTTTTCCATTCATGTGGTAGTGCTAGGGCAGGGGTGGCCAACCTTCCACCATTAGAGCCTCTGCATTCTTAAGAGTTGTGTAGAAGACAGAATCTTGGCAGCTGCAATTGCTGATGGTGCCACTAAAGCAGCTGCACCTGCTGAAATGCGCTCACCTATATAACCATTAAAGGGCCAGGAACATTCATGTTGAAAGGTTGGCCACCCCTGTGCTAGGGGATGCATAGTGTTTGAAACAGCCATTCTGGAAGACTCCAGAGTCCAGTATTTCCTGGAAATTTTACAGAGTACTGTACCCAGAGGCGTAGTTAGGCAACCCCCTCTAGCTGAAATGATGCCCCCGAGAACATGCCCCCGGACACGCCCACGCCATGTGATGTGACCCAGAAGCCACGCCCCCAGGATGACATCACGTGGCCGGAAAAGGCCCCAGGAGGCAGGCAGAAGGGTGGGGAACGTCTTCCCCACTCTCTGGAGCCCTTCACAAAGGCCCAGAAGGCCGAAAATGGCCAAAGAACACTGCAAAAAGCCGCGGAATTTTTTTAAAAGCTGTGAAATGGGGGGTGGCTGCTGACGAGGTAGTAGCAGTGGCAGATCAGGATGACCTGTGCTGCTGCCATTGTTGGCACTGCTGCCTTTTACTCTCCTGCAAGCAAGTGGGAGTGAGGTGGAAGTGGCACCATGCCCTTCTTATCCCAACCTCCATGGTCCCGGCCTCCACAAGCAAGGCAGGTGGGTGAAGAGGGACGTGGCTGGTGCTGTCATCTTTCCTATCCTCCGCATTTGCAGAGGAGGAGACAGTGGTTGGGCTGCTGCTGTTGCCTCTTTGCTAAAGCAGAGGAGGTAGGGGCATGAGTCCACATCCACATGGAGGAGGTGGGTTGCACGCTCCCCCATGCAAGGAATGGATGATAGTATCAGAGGAGTGACTTAGGCACCGTTCCCCTGTGGGCTGGGCCTGAATTAAGACAAACAATAAAAACATCTATAACTATGTCACAAGCAGACAACTAGCCAGGGAGGTTTTGGGTTGCGCAGTGATGAAAAGTGAAAGGAAGATAGGGTGATTGCAAAGTGGCTGAACAAATTCTTTGAGTTGATTGCTGCAGAAAACATTGGACACAGTTACCCATGCCTGAACCATCTTTTCTCTGGAATGGTTTTGGAACAACTAAGTATAATAGAAGGAATGAGAGATGAAGTTCTAGTTCTAATTGATAAATTAAAATTCATCAAGTCACTGGGTCTGGACAGTATTCATTCAAATGTGAAATTGTTGACCTTGTAAGAAAACGTGCAACTTTCTGCCAAAACTGGCTTTAGTAATGGAGACTTACAAAGGAGCTGAATAACCTCAGTCTTCAAAAAGTGATCCAGGAAATTTATGCTCATTTATGTATTCTACCTTTTTGGCCTCTTAAGAGGCCTCCCCCCAAGATGACTTACACCAATTAAGACACAAATACGATAAGTTGTCATACAATCTTTCTTTCTTCTCCTCTTCCTCCTCCTCCTCCTCACAGGGCAGAGGAGGCCTGAAGTGGGTTGAAGGCTGCTCACCTGGAAGTATTTGACGTTGACGTGATGAAATCATCATGTCACCACCAAATACTTCCGGCTCTGCAACCGGAGGGTGGGGGTGGTGACGCGTGTGCTCATCGCACTGGGCGCCAGAATGGTAAATGGCGCCACTGAAATGATGCAGTACTAAAGCCAATGCAACTCAGAATTTAAATTTTGTAACAGCATCATATAGTGTAAGGTTATAGTACTCTACATCTGTCACTTTAGATCTTTCACACTTGAGGCTCAGTATCTTGAGAGACACCTGAAATTTACTCAAGGATGATTAAAAAGACAAAACTTTTCAAGATCTTGTAGGTTGGTTTGCAGGGAAAAAAGTTACTGTAAAAACGATCATTCACTGGGAATATTTTTGTGAAAGCTGAAGGAAAGCTAAACAGCTTTATAACCCTAAATCCCGAGATGTTGTGTTCTATTTCTATTGTTGCGGGTTATAGCAGTCTACGTTCTCTTCTAGCTAAACAGGGTTTTCCCTTCATAAAAAAAATTGGCATCTAGAACTAGAATTCAGCTAATCTGACAGTTTTTTTGCTAAAATAACACAATGTTGCTTTACAGTACTTTTGGCACTCATTTTTCTTCTTTTGTATGTTTACTCAGTGTATAAAACATTTCTAAAGGAACCTGCTATGAAGTGGTCAAGGCTGAAATGTCCTGTGATGCGTCTTTTGTGTGCTTTCATAAAGAAAACTTGTGTGAAGAGATTTCTTTACTATATGATAAAATAGTTAAGGTATCTGTCAGATTGTGTTGGTGGGGCCTGGAAATAAATGGAAGAAGTGCATTTCGCTCTGAAGAAAGTGCAGAAATCAGACTCTTATCCAGGTCCAACTCAAGCCAATATGGTGATGCCAAATTCAGCCACCCGGCATGCGTGCCTCTCCGAACACATCTCGCCCCACTTCTGCCATCACTGCCTCACTCCGCCACCTCTGCTACCACCACTTCATTTAAACAGGCCTCTCTGTTCCCAACATCCTTCCCACATGGCCAGTTTAAAGGAACAGCGGAGGGGGCAGTGGTGGCTACCACCTCCTTCAGAACTGGGGCTGGAAGAGGTGGTAAAGATAAGGTCAGCCCAGCCCATCGAAGCTCCCACCTTCCTCTTGCTTGCTTTGGAGAATGCAGGGCAGCCGCCAGTAAAGTGGTTGGGCAAGCAGCAGGCTGGGGATATGGTGGTCAACTTGCTGCCTCCCCAGCCCACCACCCAGAAGGGCTATTTCAGCCAATCTCATGAATGGGCCATCTCTGATCTTATCCATCTGTATAAGTTCAATGGATTTATGAAGTTGGGCCCAGGATATCATCATAACTGTAGCATATCGTTGCTGTTATCATCTAAAATATGATAATAGTCATTTGAAACCAAATACATGCAGAAAGTCATTAAGATATTGGGTTGGTTGAGACAATTGGATAAATTCCAGTTTATTCAGTTGTAAATGAGTCATTCACAGTCTGGCTTCTCTCTGGCATTCGCCTCCCCAGCTCAACTGATTGACAGCAACTCAGTCTCTCATCCAGAGTGCAGCTGACAGCATTCCACTCTCTCTCACTGAGGGCTCTGCAGATTGTCAGCAGCATGTCGCCAGCTCTCAGATACTTCTGGGTGTCTCGAACTGGCATCCTCAGATCTTCAGGCATATAAGGCGGCAGCTCTACCACTGAGCCAGACCTCCTGCCCTCCTAAAGCAGAATTCTGCTTTATGTACTTTGGCATCTCACATCCTATGGACCCTGACCGCATGGGTGCATTGACCATTCAAATAGATCCTCCTGGGGTATGCAGGAATATTCTGTATTATGCAGGGGATACCTACCCACCTGTCCCCCCAGGCCCCCCAAATCAATTTTGACATATACACAATTGCCTTTGTTGCTATGAAATATTCCAGATGCTAGACCTGGCTAGGGATGAAAGGATTAATTGTATTGGCGGAGTACAGCTCCATAATTCCTCCTTCACCAATGGTCACTTCAGGGAAAAGGTTGTCTGAAACCAACCTTCCTTCCTTCCCCTCTGAAATAGCCATTGGGTGGAGGAAAAAAAAAGTACTGAGCTGTCCCTTCCTCAAAAAACTGATTGTATGGGATGAATTTCGCTGACAACTTTCATAGGTTGGGTACAGACAATTACCAAATAATTCCCATCTTTGTTTTATTAGTAATTTTTAAACAACTGATAGCACAAGCCTAAGGTTTCCTTAGGCCAGCGCAGCAACCACTGCCCCAGACTATGGTGTTGCAAACGTGCTGTAAAGCACATTTGCGGCACCCGGAGAATAGGCAGCACCGACAGGAAAGCCTGTACCATCCCGCTGGCACTGCATTCAGGTGCCCGTGCTCCAGAGTAGGTGAGGCCGCTCCAAGCAGTGCGGAAGCTAAGGGAGGGCTGAGAGGGGGCATAACGGGGTGGGGGAGGGCAGGGGGTTGGCAGATCAGGCCCGGGAGGGGGAGAGATTGGCAGCCTTGGCGCACACCGTATCCTATCCCCCCTCCTAGGCTTGAAAGTCAGAAACGGGGCTTCTTTGTTCTGCACCCATGATTGAACTGGGCAGGAGGTTTACTCAGGGTAAGGGGAAAAAGTTTTAAACAGCCTCCATGCACTCTGGAACAATTGGACTCTTTTTACCTTCCCTTTCAGCTTTTTTTTAACTAGTCTCCTCATTTTGGGGAAGTCTGCCCTTCGGAAGTCAAGGGTTTTTGTGTCACATTTGCTAGGCACTCTCCCCCCGACATGCATGGCGAAACAGATCGCAGCATGGTCACTGTTCCCCAATGGTTCAGTAACATTTACATTCCTGACCAGATCTTGAGTGCCACACAATATCAAATCCAGAGTCACCTGTCCTCTGGTCGGCTCCGTGACTAGCTGCTCTAAGGCACAGTCATTTAGCATAACCAGTCAATGTGAGGATAATTGAAGTCCCCCATGATCACAACCCTGTGTCTTGTTGACACCTCCCTGATTTGCTTCCTCATTTCAAGATCCCCGTCAGGTTTTTGATCTGAAGGACGGTAGCATGCCCCTACTATTACATCGCTCTTTGAGCCTAGTAATCTAACCCACAGTGATTCTACGGAGGAGTCAGAGCTCCCCTCCAGCTTTACTCTGGTGGATTCTACCCCTTCTTTGACATAGATGGCCACTCCACCTCCAACACGCCCCTCTCTGTCCCTCCTATAGAGTTTATATCCTGGGATTGCAGTATCCCACTGGTTCTCCGCATTCCACCAGGTTTCTGTTATACCCTAAAAATGTTACTATGTGTACTGTATTGTCTGACTATATTCAGTCCAGCATTGTGACATCATGTTCTGTTTTGACCAATCACATTCAGTCAAAGCAGCTTGAAGATAACATGGTGGTTTGCATATCTTTTTGAATACTGCTGACATTTAGTATTGGAGAATATGAAAGGTACTGATTTTGTCTTTACAAATGCTCTGTTCTAGCTATTAAAATATGGAATTTCAGCTTTTATTTCCTTCTCAGCTAAGCATTTTCTTAGATGCTTGATTTCTTTTGGCACTGTCCTAGTTGAAATTTACAAGTAACACTGAATTCTTATGGCCTCTGTCCCAAGACTTGGAAAAACAAGTGTCTATAGCAAATTTTATTTTGTAACTAAATTAGGAACATTTCAGTTTCAACACAAATAACTGAAAGGAAACTGAGATGAGCATGTTGACAGAATTCACTAGGAAATTGAAAGGAAAAGGCAGAAACAAATACTTAGTTTTTGTGGAGTGTGTCCAAGAAAAGCCTTAAGATGATAAAAGCCATGGAAGATATAAGATTACATGCATGTAAATAGTATGGAGGTGATAAATGATTTAATTTTCAATTTATGTGTATAAAGAGAATTTGGCTTCTATTTTGCTTAACAATTTCCTTCCAGCCCACTGGTGTACGCGTTTAACTCCTGTTGCGTATATAAGAACATAAGAAGAGCCCTGCTGGATCAGGCCAAAGGCCCATCTAGTCCAGCTTCCTGTATCACACAGTGGCCCCACCAGATGCCTCAGGGAGCACACAAGACAACAAGATACCTGTGTCCTGTTGCCACTCCCTTGCACCTGGCACAAAGAAAACCTACTCCTACAACCAGGAGGTTGTTTATCCCCATCATGGCTTGTAAGCTGTGATGGACTTTTCCTCCATGAATCTGTCCAAATCCCTTTTAAAGGCATCCAGTCCAGGTGCCATCACCACATCCTGTGGCAAGGAGTTCCACAAACCAATTACACGCTGGGTAAAGAAATGTTTTCTTATGTCTGTTTTAATACTCCCTCCACTCAATTTGAGTGGATGTCCCCTAGTTCTAGTGTTGTGTGAGAGGGAGAAGAATTTCCCTCTATCCACTCTCTCCATCCCATGCATAATTTTATAAGTCTCAATCATGTCCTCTCAAATGCCTTTTTTTCTAGACTGAAGAGCCCCAAACGCTGTAGCCTTTCCTCATAAGGAAGATGCCCCAGCCCACTAATCATTTTTGTCACTCTCTTCTGCACCTTTTCCAGTTCCACTATATCCTTTTTGAGATGCGGCAACCAGAACTGGACGCAATACTCCAGATGCGGCCTTACCTTCGATTTGTACAATGGCATAATAATATTGGCCGTTTTATTTTCAATCCCTTTTTTAATGATCCCAAGCATGGAATTGGCCTTCTTCACAGCCGCCGCACACTGGGTCGACACTTTCATCGACCTGTCCACCAGTACCCCAAGATCTCTCTCCTGATCAGTCACAGACTGCTTAGAACCCATTAGCGTGTATGTGAAGTTTTGATTTCTTGCCCCAATGTGCATCACTTTACACTTACTTACATTTTTTTTACAGTATTTATATACCACCTTTCTTGGTCATTGGATTTCTCCTCCGACTTTAATCCAAGGCGGTGTACATAGGCAGACTGTCCTAACCCCCCTTTTGTTTTTCCCCCCAATATATATAAATGCCCAATCTTTCATGAACAGCTACTTTCCAGGTGGTATCCTTTTTACAGTCTGACAATTCTGCTGGCTGGCGCCTCCCACACTCGACCGACACAGCTGGAAGCTCTTATCTCTCCTCCTGGAGGCTTTCACAGCTTTTGCCGGCGGCGTGATTCGAATTTATCAAGATCACTGGTCTTCAGGCTTTGAAGGCAGCAGCTCTCCCAACTGAGCCAGACTCTTCTGCCCATTGAAGCGCATCTGCCATTTTGCTGCCAATTCTCCCAGTTTGGAGAGATCCTTCTGGAGCTCTTCACAATCCCTGCTGGTCTTCACCACCTGGAAACGTTTAGTGTCGTCCACAAACTTGGTCACCTCGCTGCTTATCCCCAACTCCAGGTCATTTATGAACAAGTTGAAAAGCACCGGTCCCAAGACCGATCCTTGGGGCACACCGCTTTTCACCTCTCGCCATTATGAAAATTGCCCATTGACACCCACTCTCTGTTTCCTAGTCTTCAACCAGTTCCTAATCCATAGGAGGACCTGCCCCCTTATTCCCTGACTATGGAGTTTTTTCAGGAGCCTTGATGAGGGACTGTGTCAAACACCTTCTGAAAATCCAGGTATATACCGTATTGGTCTGAGTATAAGACTCACTTTTTTCTCCTAATTTAAGTTTTTAAACTAGGGGTGCGTCTTATAATCAGGCTGTTGCAATTTAATGCCAGTGATTTAATTAAAATTTTTTAATAGCACCAAACTTTAAGGGTGCGTCTTATAATCAGGTGCGTCTTATACTCGGGACAATACGGTAATATCCACGGGTTCTCCTGCATCCACATGCCTGTTGACTTTTTCAAAGAATTCTAAAAGGTTTGTGAGGCATGACTTACCCTTGCAGAAGCCATGCTGAGTCTCCCTCAGCAAAGCTTGTTCTTCTGTATGTTTAACGATTTTATCCTTGATGAGGCTTTCCACCATCTTCCCTGGAACAGATGTTAGGCTGACCGGCCTGTAGTTTCCCGGGTCCCCTCTCCTTCCTTTTTTAAAGATTGGCGTGACATTAGCTATCCTCCAATCCTCTGGCACACTGGCTGTTTTAAGGGACAAGTTGCATATTTTGGTCAAGATATCAGCAACTTCATTTTTGAGTTCCTTAAGCACTCTTGGGTGAATGCCATCTGGGCCTGGTGACTTATTGATCTTTAATTTGTCAATTAAGTCTAAGATGTCTTCTCTTTTAACCTCTATTTTACTTAATTCTTTAGTCGGGAGTGGCAGTTCGGGCAGCGGTATCTGCCCAAGGTCTTCTGCCGTGAAGACAGATGCAAATAACTCATTTAATTTCTTTTATCACCCCTTTCCCTCCCTCACTGTCCAGTGGGCCAACCGCTTCTCTGGCAGGTTTCCTGGCTTCTAACATATTTGAAGAAGCTTTTATTATTCCCTTGGTGAAAATGAATGCAACATGTTCTGTTCATTCGGATGGTGAATAGCAGAGGAGAGTCTTTCCTAATATTAATTCTGGGATTGAGCTCCAATTAAGAGGGAATTGACAAAGATGAGGGAAAGGGAGTGAGAGAGTACTCCCAATCCTAGAGTAGAGTAATTGTGAAAAGCTTCCCAGTCCAACGAACAATAATGTAAGCAAGAGGATATTCTTTTTGTGTGGCCCAGTGATAACCTGTAAACTGTGCACACGTTATTTGTTTCTTAGGTACATGAGTGAGCAGTCAGTCTTGAACATAGTGGATTTCACTGAAACGTTTGGGTGGCTGAGCAACTTTCTGAATATTTAACTGGATATTGGGAAATGGGCAGAAAATGGCCAAAGATATTCTCTAGTATAGAATTAGTCTGGCATGAATGCAGTTAGCGGACAAGTGATGAGCAGTTTAGCTAGCGTGTATGTTGTGTGCATGGAAGAGACATCTGACTGTCGGGCAGCGCAATCCACTGGAAGGATGGATCCTGTTCCCTGGAGGTCTACTCGGGGAAGGGGATGTTTGTCCCCTTTCCTGAGTGTAAACTGGGGCAGGCCCTATCGGCCTCCTCGGATTTCTGCCAGCAAAATTGTTGGCGGAAGTCGGAGGAGGCCGTGAAACAGCCTAGCTGCTTGGCGGGGCCGGGATATGGTCGAGTCCATCCCCCGCCCCTTCCCAGGCCGGCTGGGTCAATGGACCCCTCCCTCACCCAGCGAAATGCCCCCGCCGGATCCTGGCTTACCTGGTCCGGTGGCCACAGGGGCGCTCCAGCGCAAGTCAGGCCGTCCTCTGCACTGGCCTTCCTTGCTCTCAAGTCACCGCGAACGTGCTTTATGGCACGTTCGCTACATCTCCCGGTGACGGAACGCTTGTTCCATTGCAGGCTACCAGCTTAGGATTGCGCTGTAACTCTAGTCTCCCTTCTTCCCTTTATGTATTTTACAGAGGGCAGTAAGGAGAAAAATAGAATCAACTCTTCCAAGAAAGGCTGCAATCCCATACACCCTTTCCTGGCAGTAAGCCCCACTGAATATGTGACATGCTTCCAAGTAAACATTCATAGAAACATGCATTTCACTGAAGTTGTATTTAGGGATAAAATATCTTATCATATCAGTGTTCAAAATGAACCAAAACGCAGTAGATGTTCTGTTCTTCACAGTTCTATGGAAATATGATTATTCTGAAATAATGGATGCCTCTCAAAATATGGGATGATTTGGAATCATTAGTATATATTTATAAAGCTTCTTGATAGCAGCAATTATGTGTTGTTCCCCCTCCCTTTTGCATTACTAAATGTAAGTTGCTGAAGTTGAACCAGAAAGATGAGAGTGAGTGAGGAGAAAATAAGTGTTTATAGAAAACACAAACATCAGATTTTCTAAAATTAAAAATAGGAATTAAAATATTTATGATGGAACATATTGTTGTATGTGAAAGCGTAGACAAGATTGTGGTTACATTACAGTACTTACAGTATTTCATGCCTGAAAAATGAAAGTACAAAAGACCTAATGCAGTCAGGTATGAAGAGTCTGCCAAGATTCCTGAGGAATTGCTATGAATAGTTATGTTTTTCTCAGTATCGAGAAGTTCTTGTAATATTTGTGTAAAAACATATTTAAACTTAATGAGGGAATGTTATTAGAGAAGGAAATACTGATTATCTTCTGTATTGTGCAGCTGGTGTAACACAGGAGATGCAGGGTATTGCGAGGCATACTGTAAGGATGATCTTTCAATTGAAACCAATTAGCATAGTGTATGAGTGCAAGAATATGAGGATGTGACTTTTGGAAATGATCATGAAATGCGTTCACCCAGAAAATTCATTCAGACTGACTTGTTATCAGTCCTGAATGAATTTAAATTACTTTTAAGGTTGTGATGATGCCAGTAAATTGTTCTTAGTACACTATAACTGTCCAAGTACACCATGTAATACATATGGTCAACAGTTAGCAAAATGGTTCTAATTTACAGAATGAGCCATAAAGTCTTGAAAACATGTCTGTTTAGCAAAGAGAAACCAAGCTTTATTGAGAGATAAATTAGCAGTCGCAGAGAAACTTTTGTTGTTTGCTTATGCTTTAGGTGACTAATGCCCTGTATAGCAAAAGGTTAGTTTGGTGCATGACGTTATAACCAACCTTTTCTTTCTGAAAGCTTTCTGGTGATGCTGCCCAGAAAAGGACATAAAATAAACCTAAACAAGTTTTAAAAATATATTATCTTGTAAAATTCCAGTTTTGTTTATTTTAAAAAATGTTTTGGCATTCTTTTTAACTAGGAGTTTGGATGATGTTATCAAGAACAGAAAGAGCTAAGGCATGAAGTTTCAGCTTTGTCAGTGTGGGTAGGGAGTCAATTTTGAGGGAGAAAATCCTGTAGTACTTAATGTGGCACTAGAAGAAGGGATTTCTTTTCTTTTCTCCTTTGTACATTGACCATGAAGTAGCTCTCTAATATTGAGGGACCACTTTTTTTTCTAGTGAATTGAAGCTCTGGAATTTGAGGCTCACTAATAATGAAGTTTAGGGTGCTAACTCATTGCATGTTCAGCTTTAAACACGTTCTTGGAAGAGCTCTGACCCCAGATGGTCAACTCTTGGCCCTGGATGAGGAAGCACATCTCCATCAACATATATGGGTCCTAGATGCGTGTTGTGATATGGATGTGCACTTGTCTTCTTTGCCTACCATTTGTGGATCAGGGTGACTGTGTTGGCAATTTTTGAGAAGTCTTTTGACAAAAAACACAAAACAAAAGAACAAAAAAAAAACCCTACCCATGCGTTATATAATTTCATTTATTTTAACAAAGTAAATATTTGTTGTTCAAACCACAACTTACTTGGCTAAGAGTGAAATCCACTGTAAAGATCTGGCCAGCGGCCCAGGGCCGCCCACCGGATCCTATCCCCGTTCCGGGCCGCGCTGCTGTGGCCCGGAGGTCTACTTGGGGAAGGGGATGTTCACCCAGAATTTCAGCCTGTTTACAGCAAGAACAAGCAGTGGTTTCACTCTAAAAGGTACCCCCCCCGTGCTTTTTTTTTTCATGACGTTTTAAAGTGGACTCCAATATACACGATCCTTGCTATCTGCTGGGGGGGGTCTGGAATGGATCCTTGCGGATAGCGAGGGTCAACTGTACTGAAGAGTGGTCTATAAATTCCTTAAATGAATAAAACTACAGTTTGGAAACTCGCTTCTACGTGTAATTTCCTCATACCCTCCTATTTATATGTGCAAGAAAACGTCCAATGAAGAGTTTGTATTTTACTGAGGGCTTCTTCTTTATTACATTTTTTTTACAGTTGCTTGAGTACAAAATACAAGTGTTATATGTAAGATACAAAGGGTATGCTTTAGAAAAGGGAGGCTGCCTTCAAAATACATGAGAGCAGTGACCCAATCACTTACCACTTGCTGATTGTACAGATTTTAAAGGGAGATGGGCAGCCCAATCCTATCCTCTGCTCAGCGATCCAGCTATGCTGGCGCTGGCAATGCTATATCCTGGGCAGAGTAGGCAGGGTTGGAGATCTTCTCAAGGTAAGGGAAGTTTTGTTCCCTTACCCCAGGTAAAGCCCTAGTCCCCGCAATGGGCCTCCTCTGATCGGCGCCTGCCATTTTGGCAGAGCATACCAAGGCTGTCTGTTTTGGGAGAAACTGACCGGGGGGGGGAAGGATATAGCGTACACCGCTGCTGTCGATCCTTCCCCCTACCAGCTCTGATCCACCCACCCCTATTACTTCATGTATCTAGAAGCCAATTATGTTTGGACAAAAGTTTTATGGGTAAAAAAGCCATGTTTACCTTGCACAGTGAGACACATATACGGGTTTAGATGCCATGTAATAAAAGAAAAAAACTTGTCCTTTACCCGTTCTCCAATACCGCTGACGGATCTGATTGTGACGGCTGCCTAGGAGATCTGTCAGCGGTATTGGAGAACGGGTAAAGGACAAGTTTTTTTTCTTTTATTACATGGCATCTAAACCCGTATATGTGTCTCACTGTGCAGTAATTTCGGGCCATGAAAGTTACAGAAAAAGATTACATGTTTACCTTTTTTACCTTTCAATAGATTTCAGATAAGGTAACATAACTCAATTTTTTGTCAGAATTTTGAAAAAGAGTCAGGAAACTTGACTTTGTTCTATTCTCTACAACAGGGGTGGGGAACCTATTTGCAGTGGGGGGCCATTTTCCCATAGGGAAAATTTGCTGCGGGCAGGCCATTATGCCGGCCGATTCCCCCCCCCGCAAATCCCCCCCGCGAATTTACCACCCACTGCTCGCTCGCTCGCTCGCTCTCCCACCCACCCATCGCTCTTTCTCCGGCCCGGTCCCGCGCGGGCCGGAGGTTCCCCACGCCTGCTCTATAAATTTGTATTTACTTCTGAACATCTCTTGAGAGATGTAGAATAGTTTCAAAGATATAGACTTAAACTGTTTTCTTTGACATTTCTAGTTCACACATACCATAGTAGCTCTTTTATTTTTCACTGAAAATGTGTGACTTGTTAAGTGATACCCATTAAATCAGGAGTCCTAAGTACACTTGCTTGAAATTCCATTAGCATCGGTAGGACTTGTTTTCACGTACCGGTATATGTTTTTAGGGTTGGATTGCAAAGATGATGGCTAAGGTACTCTTCATGTTGACTGCTACTTTGAGACTTGTTTTTAAGGCTGCAATTCTTAACAACATTTACTTAGTAAATTATGTTAAAATTAAAAGGATTTTTCCTCAAAGTAAGCATGCTTCAGATTCTTGGCTTACTGTGGATCATTTGCTATGCTCTTATTTTTATGGAGAAAGTAACCTAGTCCAGTGGTTCTCAAAGTTGTCCCCAAGAATAGTGAGTTGTAAGTCCTTGCGGGGGCGGGCTGATGGCAGTGCTTCCGGGATCATGCCACTGAGAAAAATGTCATATCAGGGGTTGTACCAGCTCTCTGGAGGGTGTGGGGGCCACCCTCTGCGGCCTCCCTGCATTTCAGATCGGCTTCCTGAAGCGATTGAGACCCACTTCCGGTTTTGGATGAAATCCTGATACTATTACCTGAAGACAGGGGAACTCAAGAGCAAGACCTCAGGTACTGGCCAAAATACACAAGTTGCCTAATGTGTGGATGAGGTGATGTGTTGGATACCATGTCCATAAGCTGTTTGGGCCTTTGAGGGTTAACACCAACACCTTGATTGGACCCAGAAACAAATTGATAGCCAAAGAACTTTGCATAAACTTTGCATCAATCAATCAATCAATCAATCAATCAATCAATCAATACCTTTATTGGCATATTAAAATCCAGTCATACACACACAAACATAAACGACATAACATAAAAATCAGCTATCCTGAAGCTGCGGTTGCATTAGATCGTGTCCTTCTACTAATGACAATCTGCTTCAAAAATATTGCCACTTGCTCTGAAAGAGCCGTATTTACACCTGCTAGTAGATATCAGATTTTCTCAGTGTCATCCCATCCCTCCTTATTGCGTAAGGGCTCCTCAAGAAACTCTCTTCTCAAACCTTTATGAAAGGGACAATACAACAGCATACGATGGATGGATTCTACCCCACCCAATGGACATGCACAATCCCTTCATCCAGGTTGTTGATGAAGATGTTAGAGAGAACAAGACTCAAGATGGAGCCTTGGGGCATTCCACTCAAAACAATGCAAAGCCATGGATGGAGCACACTTTGTGTACAGTCATCCAACCAGTTACGAATCCATGTAATGATCATATCATTACATCATCTAGTCCCTATTTTACCGACTTGTTGATTAAGATGTCATGAAGAACTTTGTCGAATGCTTTACTGAAGTAGAGCTAAATTACATCAACAGCATTCCCACTGTCTAGTAAGCTACCCAGTCAAAAAAGGTGATTAGATTTGTCTGGCAAGATTTATTTTTGACAAATCCATGTTGGGTTCTATTAATCACCAAGTTGTTATCCATATGTGTGCAGACCGTATGTTTTATAATTTATAATTTGTTCCAATATCTTCCTCTGCATTGAGGTCAGACTGATGGGCCTGTAATTTCCTGGGTCTTTCTTTTCTCCCTTTTAAAGATTGGGACGACATTAGCCTGCTTCCAGTCTAGCGGCACCGCCCCCGTCTTCCAGGATTTCTCAAAGATAATTGAGAGAGGCTCTGCGAGAACATCTGCAATTTCCTTTAGTAATCTAGGGTAGGGGGGTTCTCAACCCTGTGATACTAGTACCACAAGTGGTACTTCGACTGCTGGTGGTACTCGGATTGCTGGACCACTGGAACTGGCCTCCAAAAACCTGAAAACCTGGAAGTAACTGGCGATGTCATTGCCAGTCACTTCTGGTGGTATGCAGCAGGAGAGTGGTGCCGGAGGTGGTATTCAGCCCAGAAGAGGTTGAGAACACCTGCTCTAGGATGCAGTTCATCTAGTCCAAATTACTTGAATTCATTTAGGCCAGATAGGTGCTTCTTAACTAGTTCCCTGTCAGTCTTAATCTGCAGACCTTTGCTGTTTATTTTTCATTAACTCTGTGGGGATGTACGTCTTCTCCCCCCCCCCATTGGCCAATTATCCATCATCCACATTTGCACAATCCTCCTTCTGAGAGAAAACAGATGCAAAGTAGTAATTGAACAGTTCTGCCTTCTCTTTGTCACCAGACATCAATTGGCCATCCTCATCAAGCAACAATCCCACCTTCTCCTTTCTCTTCCTTTTCTTTTGGCCCTTTTTGTTGCTCCTGACATTGTTGGACATCTTTGGCTATCTTTGGCCAGTATGAGCTAAAACTGAGCTTTAGCATTCCTGACACTCACTCTACAATTCCGGGCTACCTGTCTGTACTCCTCGATGGTGATCAGTCCCATCTTCCATTTCCTATAAATGTCTTATTTAACCTTCAGCTTGCCACTAAGATTCTTTTGCAGCCATACTGGCTTTTTGAGGTGTCTCCAATTTTTCATTCTCATAGGAATTGTTTTTGACTGTGCCTGTAACAGGTGCTTCTTTAGGAGTTCCCATCCATCTTAAGCCCCTTTTCCCATGAGTTCATCTACTCATGGAATCCTACCCATCATTTCTCTGAGCTTATTAAAATTAGCCTTCCTGAAATCTAAATTACAAATTTCACTGTATATTCACTTTTTTCCCCATAAGATTGAGAATTCCAGCAGTTCATGATTATTTTCCCCTAACGTTCCTTACTACTTTGACCTCATTGACTAATTCCTCACTATTGGTTACGGTCAGGTCAAGGATGGCCCCTCCCCTCGTTCCTACCTCCACTTTCTAGAAGATGGTTATCCTCCAGGCACAACAGAATTTATTGGAGCTCCCATGATTGGCCTAGTTAGTCTCCCAACAGATATCAGGATATTTCTATTAAAATTTAAATTAATCTGGCTTGATGGCCACAGTCTCATAAAAACTTTGTCTCCTAACGTTTCGCCTGCATCTTTGGCAGGCAGAGTCAAAGGTGAGGGAGCACCATGATGCCTGCCGAACGTTAGGAGACAAAGTTTTTATGAGATCGTGGTCATCAAGCTTGAATAATTTTAATTTTAACAGAAATACCAGTTTCACTGGCCACGAAAGCCTTAGTACAGATATCAGGATAGTTAAAGTCCCCCATTACAACTACCTCAGTGTACTATAGTTTTTTTTTGAATCCAAATACGATGTTGTAGCAGGGACCTTAATGACTGTTTCCTTCAAAGTATAAATCAATACCTTTTTCATATAGTTGTACATAGATGGTTTCTTGGTTCAGAAAATGCATGTTTGTATTTGTGTATAGTTGATTTAAAAATATGAATACAATTTTAATTTGTCATATTTTTGTGTTGATGTCACTAAATCAAAATGGTGTTCTTGTATGCACTGAAATGTATTTTATATAATTCACCGTTACTTCATTTATATTCTTTGTGTCTTTCATTTGTAGCCACTGGGAATTTTGCTACTAGCAAAAAAAAAAAAAAAAAAAAGAGGCAACCACCATGTTGTACTGTACAGAATAGACATTGTAAATTTTGGTCTTGCTTTCCATTGATCTGAATCGCCATGTGGGAATCACATTCAGCTGATCTTTATTTCCTGAGTCAGAAATTCTGTTTTACCCATCTTTGGGGCTTTCAGCAGTTATTCTCTGTGGGCTATCAAGTATTGCACATGAAAGGAAAGGTTCAAAGGCTTATAAAGAAGGCTGAGGTCTGAAATGTTTACTTAACACTGCATTTCTTCTTTTTTATATTTTTTCAAAACATTTTCCAGACTGAGGGAATAGTAGGAAGGCTTAATAAATTTATACTTTCTATATGCTGTTGTCAGTCTTTTATACACACACACACTTTTGGAGTTGTCTACTATCCATCAGCTGTAAACCTGATGGTGCAACAGCTTGTTTGCATCTGTTTTGCCAGTGAGTTGAATTAACAGCCTTGCAATTAGTTTTAATAAGTTTGTTCATATTGTTGTCAAGTTTATTTCTGTTTTCTTGGGTCTTTTTAGAAATGGTGAGCCTGGTGAAGTGTTTCTAATATATTTGTTACTTAGAGCTTGGTTGTCAGAATGATATGAAAGTAACTTTTTTTAAAAAAAATCATGAGACGGGGGCGGTGCCGCTAGACTGGAAGCAGGCCAATTAAAACATAGTAGATTGAGATTTCTAAATGGCAATCTGTTAGCAAAGACTAAGAGATTGGGAGTGAGGCACAGGATTACGCACTCCCTTCTCCTCTTGAGGTGCAAATTCTGTCCTTTACCAGTAGGGTCAGAATAGGCAGAATAGGATACTTCTCTACATAGTGCGTGGTTAATGTATGAAATGTGCTACCAAAAAGGTATGGCTTAAAAAAAATTAGCCTCTTTCTTCATTCAATCATGTTGAATAGGTCTATAGCCAACTATTAGCCATGATGCAGGGCTGGCTGAAGCTATTGGGCTGGCTGAGGCAGTACATCGCTTCGCCCCCCCCACCTTGCTCCTTCGTCGACACGGACTCTTGAATCAAAGCAGGAAATGTGAAGCACACTGGGATCGCTCCCAGAGTGCTCTACATTTCCTCCTTTGTTTAAAGATCCACTCGGGGGAAAGTGAACTTGCTCTTTCTGCCACCAAACTCTTTTAAAGTATCCAGTGGAGGTAGGTGAGGGAACCCGATGACTGCGCTCTACGGATCAGAATGTGGCATTTGCATGCTTTCCTCTGCATAGGCTCTTTATGCAAAGCAGGTGGATGTAGGGCGTGCTGGGAGCATGGCCTGAATTCCTTACTTTGATTAAAGAGCCACATGGAAGAAGGGGTTGGTAAAAAGGCTGGCTTTGTCCATGGCAGCAGAGTGGGGGGAGGTGGCAGGCGTCTATTTGTTACCCCTCCCCTCAGGCCCCAGTCAGCCAACCAATATGAATGGGCTCATTTGCATCATGGATGGGCTGGACCTGCCATGATGGCTAGATCAGGGGTTCTCAACCCCTTCCTAGTCGAGTACCACCTCTGACGCCACTCTCCTGCTGCATATCAATGGACGTGACTGACGATGATATCATCGCCAGTTACTTCTAGGTTTTCAGGCTTTTGGAAGCCAGAAAACACAAGTAGGAGGTTCTAGATGGGTGGGAGGGTTATTCTCAGCGTTCCCGAGAGGCTTGGTCAAAGGTAGGAGTCTCTCAGAAGTGAAAACACACCGCCAAAAGCACTGCGTCGGAGTGGGGTTCCGGTGGTCCAGCATTCCGTGAACCACCAGCAGTCGGTCAAAATACCACTGGTGGTACTAGTACCACTGGTTGAGAACCCCTGGGCTAGATGAAGTGTCCAGTTTCAGAGACAGTATACCTCTAAATACCAGACTGTCAGGGCACACGAAGTAGAGCTGATATTCTTTTGCTGTGCTTCTGAGTTTCCCAGAGGCATCCATCTGATTACAGTTTGAAACAGACTTGGCTCATGTGTAGCAGCAAATCATTGTTTGCTGTTACTACCCAAGCCTTGGGCTCAAGAACTTTCCCTCTCTCACTTTCTGGTTTGATTAAAACATGCTTTGCCATTGCATTTGAATTGTGCAAACTATGCTCAACCCATAGTTTGCCTCCAGAATTGGAAACTTCTTGGAACTGAAACATGTGAGGTTCAGGTGCTGATGTTTGGTTTAAACTTTATTATTGCATGTGAACCCAGTCAATGACTAGATAAACCCTTGGTCTGATCCAGCAATATGCTGTTTGTATGTTCCTAGTTAAGATAATTTTGATGGTTTAGAAGTACTTCGATGACAATTATTGGACTGTACTCACAAAACAGTGGTTTTGGTTTAGCTGTTCTCTTCAGTATTGTACATTTTGTTCAGGAGTATCGCTGGGATTCCAAAGACACAAACTATGCAACTTACATTGAAGTAAAAATAAGCGCTTAATTTGGTTAGAGAGTAATCAATGTAAGTTGGCTTAGTCATGTAGTCTTGTACAGTATGTGCAATTAGAGTGTTCTCTTTATGAACATATTTTCTAACTTGGAGAATTGTGTGCATATTAAACTGTATGTTGAAAAAGGAGATTAATATTTTAACAGGTAATTGTGTCAAAATTTGAATTTTCCTGTATTAATTTTACTTGTTTGTGTCTTTTGAAATCTCATCCTTGGATTTGTTATGGTAGATAATTTTGAGCTTCTACTTTCTGCTGCATTTTATCATAATGCGCTTTGAGTATAAATAAACTGTGGTATGCTAAACCTAATAGCAATTAAACTGGAAGTGTTTGTGTTTCATCACTGTGAACTTCGCAGAAATGTTTCCATGACAACCTTCATGCTAGTTAAGGCAACCAGAGGTGATCAACAGTTTATATATTTTTTTCTTCTTGTAAGAATGGAATTTGTGTTGACAGTTTTGGCCTTTAATGGCACTTTTGTACTGTGTGAAAGTATTTGTTTACTAGATCATATGCTGTTAACTGTCAGGCTGAGATAGAATGACTGCTTCTGATAAAAGACTGTGTTTCGTTTCATAAGTCTATGAAGCCTTTGTGCTTTAATTATCCACATCACTACAAAATCTCCATTTTGTTTTGTACGTTCAGAGTTGGACTTATTAGATACAAAGCATTAGCTGTGAGTTAATCTTGCTTTGGATAGTTGTTTTAAATAACTGCCTGGAATTCGAAAAGAAATGTGTTCTAAAATATTCAGTGCTGAAGGACCTTTCCTGTTGAACCATCCTGCCTTTCTTCCCCAGGGAAGTTTTCCTGGTGCCATCTTTTTCGCCATTTAGGCAGCAGGCCAGCTCACACCTTTTAACCTGGACTTTTAACTAATTTTGGTGGTTCTGTTTTGTGTTTTCCTGTTCTACTGCTGGTTTATCTCTTTAGTGGTGCATTCCTATCTAACTTTGTGCCCTACAAAGCAGCGAAGCCGATGCTGCATCCAGGGCACAAAAGGGCTGCCCGGGAGGTCACCTCGGGGGAAGGGAGTTGTTGAGAAGACTGGGCTGCCTGTTTTGTATTATGCTTAGGATGTTTTATTGTTTTAATATGTATTGTAAATTACCTTGAAGGCTTTTTATAGTGGGGTAGCTGTGTGGTGATGCCTTCTCTTATATGGAAGTTAATACAAACTGATTATCCCTTATCTGGAATTCCAAAAACCAGAGTCCCAAAATCTGAAACACTTCCAATCCTATGCATTTCGGATAAGGGATACTCAAACCTGTATAAAAGGGCATTATTTGTTTCACTGTTAATTGTTTTTGCTGGAATCTGTGATTTGTTCCATGTGGTTATCCTGTTTATAATGTCAAATAAAATGTGTACTTACATTTTTAGAAGAGAGGCTAAGTTGAAGGTTACTCTGTCATTAGAGTGTTAGAAGTAATGCCCAATGCATCCTTAGCAGGTAGCGTGAGGTGTGGACTGTAAAGCATTTTGCACACTAAAAGAATGTAAAAAATATACTGTATGTTGTTGTAAAAGTTCAAATGTCAGCATTCTGTATTGAACTAAGGGAAGCATGGTTTCCCTTAGTATGAATGTCAGGTTTCTTTGCAGTGACAACAATGAAAGTTGACAATCGCTAAAATGTAGAATTGGCAGGGATGTGGATCAAGTCTCTGACTCCAAGTCTCAAGTCAAGTCCCAAGTCTTTGGCCCCAAGTCCCGAGTCTTTGGTTGCTAATTGCGAGTCCCTATTTATTTAATGGGGAAAATGGGTTTAAACCAGAATAAAATTGGACTTGTCGTAAAAGGCTCCAAGTCTTGAGTCGAGTCTTTCACAATCGCCGAGTCAAGTCCAAGTCTTACCCGGCTCAATGTTAGAGTTGAAGAAATAGGATTTTATTTCTGATACAACTCATTGTAAAGACAATAAGTACATTTCTGCAAAAGTCTCGTAAACCTGAATACAATTGGACTTGTCGCAAAAGGTTCCAAGTCTTGAGTTGAGTCTTTCAATTTTTTTACAATCGCCAACTCAAGTCCGAGTCAGGTCATTGACACAACTTGAGTCCGACTCAAATCCAAGTCAATAGATTTACCGTATTTTTCGATCCATAAGACGCACTTCCCCCCCATGGGGAAATGTATGTGCGTCTTATGGAGCGAAGTTTTAAAAAACTGTGTAAAAATGACTTGCTTAAACAACTTGGTTGGTTTTCCGCAGCTCCAATCTTCTTACCGCGTCCCCTAGTCAGGAGCTCGAAGACGCGAGCCTCCCAGGCGCTGCACGTGACCAGGAGGCTCTCCGCAAACATTGCAGCAGCTGCGATGTTTGCGTAAATTTCCCAGGCGCTGGATGCGACCAGGAGGCTCTGCGCAAACATCGCAGCTGCTGCAATGTTTGCGCAGAGTCTCCTGGTCGTGTCCAGCGCCTGGGAACTTTGCGCAAACATCACAGCTGCTGCAATGTTCGCGCAAAGTTCCCAGGTACTAGACGTGACCAGGAAGTTCTGCTCAAACATCGCAGCTGCTGAAATGTTTGCGCAGAGCCTCCTGGTCACATGCAGCGCCTGGGAGGATTGCGTCTTCGAGCTGCTGCCTAGGGGACGCGGTAAGAAGATTGGAGCTGCGGGAAAACCAACCAGGTAAGTTGTTTAAGCAAGTCATTTTTTAAAATTCCCCTATTTTTCACTCCATAAAATGCTCGCGTCTAATGGTCCAATGCGTCTTATGGAGCGAAAAGTACGGTAAGTCTACATCACTGAGGATTGGGGGTGGTTTGCAGCAAGGATTAGGCTGGTTAGGGATTGGGGAGGATCTCTGCAGTACCTGCACGTGCTGAGATCCTAGCCTGCTTTCCCTGCCCCGATCCGCCCCCTGAGTCTCCTCAGACTTACACCAGCTAAATAGCTGGCCAGGCAGCATACAGGGAGGTAACAAAGATTGTTACCTGCCAATCTTGGACCATCTGGTTGCTCCCCCCCCCCCATAGCATGCAGTGGTGCTACATGGTATGGGCTGGCAGGGGATAGGATTGGACTGTAAGGTTGGTTGGCCAATTAATGGCGCTATATGATAAAATAATATATATGATGGTAATTCCTGCAGATCTGATCTTCTGTTATAGACCCAATGTGACTATATGCAAGTCTTTCAAAGTTTGAAGTTGCTCTAGACTTACCCCATATCCTGATGTCATTTTGATATAGATTTCCTCATTTCCCACATCACTGACTGCTGTGGGTAGAGAAACTCGCATTGTAATAACATCATAATATGAGGTAAGAAGAGTAACACTACAGAAGGAGGGAATAATTCAGGCTGTTGTTTTTTTTTTTTAGTGTGTGTGGTGGCCCATGGTCTTTGTAGCATTGAGTTCTGCCTTTAGTCTTTACCTGGGAGTTAGGAATTACTTATAACTCCTGTGCAGTAAAATGTAGGTAACTTTGGAATGCCAGTGGCATAATGAGTACTCTGAATGAAATATGTGGGATTCCAAGGGAATCTGTGAATGCAGTTGGGTTGTAAGGAGGAGCTGGATTGTGTTGGGAAAAGTCAGGTGAAATCTTCAACAAGCATTACAGTACAATAACATTTGAGGAGCTACAGTTCAAATTAGATTCATTTTAATTCCTATTGGGATTATTGTTAAGGTAAGGATTTCAGATTCTTTATATAAAAGAGATTTGAATAACCTATTCTGAAAGCTATTACTTAACTCATGCATAAATTCAGTGTTGGGATCTTGACGTGGAGGGTTTTTTTGGGGTTTTTTTTTTTTTTTTTTTGCAAGTGAAAGAATAATGCTGTGGAATTCCTAGCACACTTATGATATAGTGAAGTAGTAATGTCTAGCTTGCTCCTGTTCACTGCATTTGTAAAACCAACTGTGAAGCCTATTTAATAATATGTTACTTTGGTGTGCTCTTTTTCTAACCCAAAATTCCTTATTGCTGAAAGGAGTAATTTCTTTGTACTACTTTATTCTACCTTTAACATTGTGTATAGGAGTTCTAGAATAATTTTGTGTCTGAATCACTAGTTATGTCTTTATAGATTTAAAAACGACTCTAGTGAAATAATCAAGCAAGCATTTGCCTTCGGCATAGGATAAGGCGGGGTATAATTTTTTAAAAAATAAATACTGTAACTAGTATGGACGGTATAGGTGCTTCCACACTAGGGCTGTTTAGTGGGGCTGAAGCATCGCTGTTTTGCAAACCTCTGGAAGCAGAATTAAAATGGTTCCATACAAGACTAAATAAAATGCTGTTGTTATTGCCATGCTCATCCACATGGCAAGGGGGGGAATGTCTGCTTTTAATAAGTAGGCTTACCAGATTTTGGGGGTCTCCAACCGGGACTCCCTTGCCCCAATTTCTTTTTTTGCCTGCCAGGTTTGTGGGATTTTTGGCCACAAAAAACCCACTTTTGGGGGGGAGGCATGGAGACTTGGTTGCCGCCCTTAAGGGTGCCCCAAAATTAATTTATTCATTTTGACCGCTTTCGCTGCTTTCCCTTGCTTGCCTTTTTTGCCTCCTTCCAGCCATGCTGCCTCCTTCCCGCGCCGAGTCTTCATCCCGTCCCGCCTTCTTTGCAGTGGGTGCTGCTGCTGTGATTTTCTGCCTTTCCCCCATGTCCCTCTCTTCCTGCTTTCTCAGTTAGCTCCTAGGATAGATGCTTGACAAAGAATCAACTCTGCTCTTTTCCCAGCTCTAGAGAAGAGTGAGGGGGATGTAACCCAACCTCTTATATGTGCTGCTCTGATGCTACTCCCCATTTTTTTTATTTCCAAGCTCTTGCTCTTCCTTTCCCCTTCTACTGCTGATTCAAGGAAGTGGTGCTGACTTTTGTCTTCTGCCTTGAGATAAAAAGCAAGCCTGGCAATCGGTGCTCCTCCTTCTCCAGCTTGTCTACAAGCTCATCCAAGAAGCTGGGTGGAGAAGGGAGTTAGTTGGGGGAAGAAGAAGTTGACTACAGCCAGAGCCATCCCTAGAAGGGTGTGGGCCTGGGGCAACTCAACCAGTACAGGCCCCCCCATTATGGCCATAGATTGGTCATGAACGCGTGGGCCCCAGGGTGGCCGCCCCAATTACCCTACCCCTACTCTAGCCACAACTACTTTTACAGCACAATTATTGAAAATAATTCTCTCTGCATTCTGTGTAGAGCTTACTCCCGTGTATTTCATTGTTGTTGTTTGGGAGGCATTGAGTACAGTGGGACTTCTGAGTAAGCATTCATAGAATTGAACTGTTTAACATGGCACTGAAGAAAGCAAGCTTTCTAATCCAGGAGCCAGGACAAGGTTTCCCATGGACTTGTTTTGGGTGGGGCAAGGGAGCTTGATTGGCAATGTTATGATTTCCTTTGTTTTTATTTACACTCTTACATAAGACAGAAAAGAATTTAAAAAATGCACCAAAGAATCCCATGGCTATGCTTTTCCTTAGCAGCATCTTGGAACTTGCAAAAATCTCAGTGAAAACTATGGGGTGGGAGACATTGCAGACTGGCACTGCAAGCAGGAAATGGTCATCACCAGTCACATCATCAATAGAACCCTCGTCTCTCCAGTGGCCTCAGATGTGCTCTTTCTTGTCCATGGGAGGGCAACACTTTGATGACATCATGTATATACAGCTACCTTGTAAATTATGCGTGCATATACTGTACAGTGCCAATGCATGTGTGTATTTCCCCCCCCATTTAACCCCCCCCCCAAGTCTTTGATTCTTCACCTGGGCATTAAAAAGAGTGCTGTTACCTTTCAGAACTTTGTACCAGGCAATGCTAACATCAGGGTGTTGGGGTTCTGGGGCGTACATTGGACTACCCATGACTCTTCTCAACCACCTCCTGATGCTATTGCCACTGAGGTTCAGGGGTCAGACCAGCCAGATGGGACCGTGGACAGTGGCCAACCTGGCTGACCCCTGATGCCATCCCTGACACCACGTTCTGTGGCTATAACTGGAAGAAAAATGGGAGACAACTATCCTGCAACTTTCAAGTTGCGCAATTGTATACTTCACTTTTGAAATGATTTTTTCACTCAGTCATCTATGAAAAATGGGGGTATTTAATGTATGATGATGTATGATGATGTATCAAAAACTTGCATAGCCAATGTGGACACCATCAACGAAGGTGTATGGAAATCAGTCTATAATCTAATTATGATTGTTAAAGGGAAGGGGGACAGCAAAACAGTGGGAGAGATAAATTAACATTGGTTGATGTTGTATTTTCTCAGGTAGTCAAAACAATTTCAACATGACTAGACAGCGTGAGAAACGCTGGCAGAGCTGCTTCTCCGCTGGTGTTGGGTGTCACAAAAGTGCTGTAAGGCACTTTCACGGCATCTGTGGAGTAAGTGGCGCCGGCACTGATGTCGGCGCTGCTCACTCTGCTGCCACACACGGACCGCGCCACCAGACAAAGGTAAGACCTGTGCTGGGCGGTGGGAGGGCGGACCGGGTTGGCGGAGGAGGGGGAGATTGGCTAGCCAGGCCAGGGAGGTGGTGCGGATATTGGCAGTGTGCTCTGCCGATAACCTAACCCACTTCCCAGGCCTGGCTGGTCTTACACAGCCTCCCTGGATTTGCACCAGCCATTTTGCCAGCGTCCATCCGAGGAGGCCCATAGGGGTACTGGGGTTCTTCCTGGGGGAAAGGGACTCCTCTGGTGCAGGCCCGATCCTGTGAAGAATCCGACACATTGCTCTTAGCGCGCTGCGACGAATCCTATGCTGGATTGGGCTGCTCATGAGGTTAAGTTGGGCTGTAAGAGGCATTTGGGCTTGAACGTACCTAGAAGCCCAATCCTAACCAACGTTCCAGCACCGCTGCAGCTGTGCCAACAGTGTGCGCACTGCACCCTGAGGTGCAGGATGGTCACAGAGGCCTCCTCAAAGTAAGGGAATGTTTCCTTACCTCAGGGCTACGTTGCGGCTGCATCAGCGCTGGAAAGTTGGTTGAGATTGGGCTGTAGATGATAGTGCCTGGGAACCTGGTACAACAGTGTCAAAAGAATTAAACAGAGATGAATGGGGAAGAGTAGTGGAGGTCTGTAAGGACAATGTGCCTTTGAAGGTCTCCTGTATTCTGAGGATTGGACAACTATGTTTTATAAATGGGAATTTAAGTGAAAATGTAAAGAAATTAGAGTAGGTATACACAATAAAAAGATACCAAGATACCGTATTTCTCCGATTCTAAGACGCACGTTTTTCCAAATTTAGCCATTCAGAGGGGTGTGTCTTAGAATCGAAGGTGTGCAAATTGCATCCCCCAAAACGCCATCTCCTTACCTACCGGACTTGTGGGGGGTTCGGGGAGGCCTGCGTGACCCTCTGCAGGCTCACCAGAAATGCCCGAAAATAGCCATTTATCACCGAACTGAAGATCGGGGAGGCCTGCAGAGGGTCACACAGGCCTCCTTGAAGCTCCCCCAAGCCCCGGTAGCTCCCCCAAGCTCTGTCAAATCGGATTGGCGAAATGGAGCGGCAGGCAAGCTGGGGAGAGTTTGAAGGAAGAAGGTGTGTCTTGCAATCGACGTGTTTTTCCCCCCCTGCTGGTGTTCCTGAAATTAAGGTGCGCCTTAGAATTGATGGTGCCTTAGACTCGAAGAAATACGGTAATATCCTGAACACATCTTAATGCTTGTCCATGCTTTTCTTGAAAACCATCAATCTGGTATGCTTTAGATCAGTGGTTCTCAAAGTTCTCCCCGTGAGGCGGGGAGTACTTGGAGTGTTTGCGGTGGCAGAGCCACCAGTTTTCGCGAAAACCGGAAGTGCCCAAAGATGGCTGTTTTGCAGTGATCCGAAGTTCGGGGAGGCCTGCAGAGGGTCGCGCAGGCCTCCCCGAAGATTCCCCAAACCCCGGTAAGTGCTGCAATGGTGGTTTCAGGCAATTTGGCGGCGGTGGCGATCCCCTGAATCGCTGCCGCCATGCTGTTCCCGCCCCTTAAGGGGGCAGGGAACAGCTTAGGTTCTCAATGGTGGGTCACGACCCACAGTTTCAGAACAGCTACTTTAGATATAGAATATGTTGTGTTAAGTAAGGAATTAAACTAGTTGATCTGTTTCCTTCTACTTGCTGAATTTGAGCCACACCACTCCTCCAGCTGTGATTGGGTGCATGATAGGTATTTGATGATGAATTGATGCACGACTTTTCCTAACCATTGAGATTTTTTAACATCCTGGATCTTTGACTGTAGACCAGGGGTTCTCAACCAGTGGTAGAAGTACAACCAGTGGTACTTTGGTACTCAGAGATCCGCTGGACTACTGGAACCCCACTCCGACACGGCGCTTTCAGTGGCACGTTTTCACTCCTGAGAGGCTCCTGCCTTTGGTCAAGCCTCTCAGGAATGATGAGAAGGCCCCATCCACCTGCCCAGTGCCTCCTACCTGTGTTTTCTGGCCTCTGAAAACCCAGAAGTAACTGGCAATTATGTCATCGCTAGTCACTTCCAATGGTACGCAGCAGCAGAGTGGTGTCAGAGGTGGTACTCAGCTGGGAAAGGGTTGAGAACCCCTGCTGTAGAGGGTCCTGCAAATCATGGCAATATTGAGGGTTGCTTCTCACCAGCACCACCTGGTGGGAACGGAAGAAGGCAACCTTTTTTCTCTCAGATTTGGAAGTGATAATGGCAGATCTGGGTTAATCCCTTGGAAAAAACTGTTTTGAGGTTGTGGGGGCTCTGAATGAGGTGGATCACTTCCTATCTGTATAAAACCCCAAGCAGCTGGGGTTCTCTACAACACAGCAGTCTGAACTTCTGTCTCCCATTGTGCTTGCAAGATCAGTAGGATGTGTCCTGTTGTGGAAACAATCCATATCTCATGTTTGAGTGAAGAGTGCATGCAGATAAATTTTCAGTGACTGTTCAACACTCACTGCTCAAATGTGCCTTGGGCAGATTTGTTGAATCCAGGACTGCTACATGCATGATACTCATTTTGAACAGACATTGGGTGGCTGGAATTAAACAGGTAGGATAATTGTTTTGATTTTCAATATTATTTTTACCTATCCTAAAAGACAGTAACCCTTCCCTGAGCCTTCTGGATGGGGTACAAATTGAAATAAAATTAGAAAATCTCTGTTGGGACATCTTTCTAGTTACATTTTTATTGATTCAATCTTTTTGCATGTAGCTTGACCATTTTAACTAATTAATTTTCCAATGTTCTCCATATGCTTGGGAAAGGTAGAACTATATTTTTTGATAGTCATTGCTTACCTTTCTATTCTTTTATGTTCTCCTCTCCTTTCTGCTGCTAATCTAGTTTTGCTTCTGCCTTCCAATTATATTACTACGGAATTCTATCCCCCGCCACGTTATAGCATGCAGCTGCACTGCATGCTATGGTGGGGGGGACAGTAGGCTGTCCAATTGCCTATGGGTGAACTCGGACTTACACCAGTCATTTTGCTGATGTAAGTCCGAGGAGAGCCAGGGTGCATCCCAGGGAGGGATTTCGTGGATACAATCTGGGTACAACTTGCTGCCGCTAGATCCACTTCCTTCCTCCCCCACCATGCCCCCCCAATTCTTCTCCCAACATACCCCTTACTCCTCTCCCCGCCAACAGCCTGCCTCCGCTGCTGACTTACTGATGCCTCCCAGAGTTGCTACCATGTAATGTTTGCTCCAGGGGAAAAAATACACTCTGGTAGGAGAATATTGGAAACTGCAGCGGTAGCCCCAAAGAGCCGTGAAATATGGCTTGACTGCTTGTGAATTGATTTGACAAATTGGTTTTTATCAATTGTATATTTTTTCTATCAATTATATTAAATTTTTAGCATTTCCAAAATATAATCAACTATGCAAAAGATAGATCCTGGAATAAACACCCCCCCCCCAAATCAGGTGTAAAGTAAGGTCTTCAGTTACTACAATGTGCAGAGAAACATCCTATATGGATGCAATAAAGAAATAAAGAGCAACAATTCTTCAAACAATTAACTGTCCTCTGTACAGTAGGAAGAAACTATATCATAGAAAACAAAAGAGTAATAGGACAAGATAATGGCATTTTATGTGCAAAATAGCACAAGAAGCACAGAGAAGGGAACATTTATGAAATAAAGTAAGAGAGGAAAGGCAGAACTATGGGGAGAACAATTGTATAAATCTTCTCAGCCATCAAATTAGTAAAAGCACTCTAAGAATACTAAGAAGCACCCTATCTTCTCAAAACCTGCTAAAACCTGCTGCCTTCTGCAGGTAATATGTTCCTTTTGTATCAGATCTAGTATTTCTGACATCCATGTTTGGATATGTAGGGGATCCTGCACTTTCTGTGCCTTCACAGCTAGATGTTTAGCTATTAAAGCAGTATGTTGTAGCCGGCTTGTTCTGGGTTTGAGAGGGCTGAGAGCCCATGTAGCTGGATTACGTCCAATATATTAAATTTATAATATTCACTAAGCAGAGTTCAAGTAAAGTTGATGCACCAAATCAGAATGCATGCAAATGTGTACAGTAAGAGTCAGGCTTCTCTTATTTGTAAAAACAAAACAAAACTGTGTGAGGGAAAATGATCCTAGTCGAGACTGGAGTGCAAGGGGAGGTTCATTCTTTCCTATGTGGAAAATCACCCCTACTCAAGCTACAATTAGGCCCCGAAGCAGCAATTTGAGGAAACAGCCCATTGATACAAAAAAAAATTGATAAACTTGGACATGCAATAGGTGTATTGCACCTTGCAGAATAGAGGAGTAGATTGAGGAACTGCAGGTAACCAGACTAAAAGCAGCAGTAAGCGTTTATGATATTTTATTTGCAGATATTGCAAGTTGGTAGAACAGGGAGGCCATATTTATTATTTATTATTTTATTTATTTATTTAAAGAATTTGTATCCCGCCTTTCTCCCAACGAGGGCACTCAAGGCGGCTTATAACATTAAAATAAACATGTACATTAAAATAATTAAAAACACATATTGTGTTGCTAATGTGAAAAAAGAGAGGAACTCCCCATCAAAGCTAATTAGCTAGTTTAGCATGACCATTTGGCAGCCTTCCCAGTGTTTCCACTAGAGAAATGTCTGACTGGTAATGTTGAAATCAGGATTGCATCACAAGGTAAAGTTTGACATGGGCATAGGGATCAAAATGGAATTGTAACCCTATTATGTGACAGGGCTGCTTTGGTGTTGGGGAGAGAAGTGGTCTCTATGCACATGTGTATACACCCAAGGTCCAGTGTTTCTCAAACTTTTTCGACCTGTGGCTCCCTTGACCATTGGTGCCCATTGGCTGCAGCTCCCTATTACATTATGTTGATGCCTGCCAATTGGCATTGCAGTGTTCTCCGAGAGGATTCCGTGGCACTCTGCGGCTCCCCTGGCTGCAGAGCCGCCCCTCTGTTTGGGAACCACTGCCCAAGATCTATCCATTGTGAAAGGCAGGGAGGGAATGTAATTCCAGGACTGCCCATGTAGAGGGAGAAGGGGATTCCATTTTTTGGTGCAAGAAAGAAGAAAGACTATGAGGTAGGTAATAAGATCAGGAAAACCTGAAACCACCACCTTCCATTACTGGGAATTGCAGTCTGTAAAGTGAAAAGTATGGTGGAGGCAAGCCCTAGTGAAAGTTACAGAAAAGCGTAACTCGGGGTTGCATCGGTGCTGGAAAGTTGGATAGGATTGGGCCTTCATTCTTGCTCATTGGGTGGGCCAGAGTGGTTCACTTATAGAAAATAATATATACATTCTTTACATAACTCTAATATTTACAAAATATTTGCAATAGTAGGGCTGTTAGTGAGAGTGACCCAGTATAGGAGTTGCTTCATCCAGCGGGAGGAAGAACGTATGTGGTGGGGGAGTGCATGCAATTATGATGCCACTGAGCTAAGTGGGTGGCTCAAAATGCCAGATGTGGTGATTGGCCAGATGTGGTCTACGTGCTGTAATTTGGGGACCCCTGCCCGAGACAGACCCAAAACTCCCATTAGACAAAATGCAGCAGACAAAAAACGATGAACTCCCATTAGTTATTAGGGGAAACTGCAGAAAAGAATCCTACCTGCCTCTGCTGAATGATCAGTACCTTCTAGAGTGGGAGGATGAACTGTGTTTCTGGCTTCTGAATGTTCTGAACTCCTCAGTGCTTTTTTCATTTTTTGTGTTTAAATAGGGTGGCAGACACTTTGAAAAATTGCAGGCCAAACTTGCCAGCATGCTGACCTGGTTGACCAGTTCTTCCCTCGTATGGAATTTGGAAAGCTTCCCTGTTTTGCAGCTCACATAGTTGGAGGAGAATTAGTTGTCAGAGTCCACTGGACAACTTGTGAAGCTACTCGGGATAGTTAACATAATTGCTCAAAAAGCCCTCCTCAGTTTTCTGATATAACATTACAAATGTAAAATACATTGTCTGTTTAGAAAAAAATAATGCTGCAGTTGGCAAAATTGAGAAAAATGTGGATAACTGTAATGATACAATGTTCTACAAAGGTTTTGAACGCATAGTTTTTATCGTAGACATGTCAGTTTCCTCCTTCACACCTAATTCTTCTTGCTTTCTAAGCAATAATAAGAATGCTTAATTAATACTGTACTTATGCTAATTTAAAATGATGATCACAGCTTTCTGAGATCATGTATTCTAATTAATTGAACTTGACCAGCTCTGCTTACAGTGCAGTTAAATTCATGCCACATTAATCCATACACTTTTTTTTTGTGCTTCATCTTTTAAGCAGATTGAAATGTGGTTTGTTTTATTTTGGTTTGTTTTTCCCTATACATCACTGAGTGATTGCTAAATTGCCATGTCTTTGTTAGCAAGTATATGCAGTGCTGTGAATTGTGAATATCTACTCAATCTTATGAGAAGTTGTATATGGAATAGGTTATGACAGTTGCTGAATGTAGATGTGCTTCATGTTTGAAAAGCAACATTTTTAGTTGAACAATATGTGCTCTTTCCTCCTCTTCAAACAAGAAGAAAAATCGTATTTCAGTTAGTTACAGTATTAAATGTTTTAAAATGCATTTACCTTTTGAGAGAGGCACTCTTGAGCTATCCATGCTACTGTTTCAGATGACAACAACCTTGCCTTTGTAAATATATTTTTGTAAGGCATTCATAACTCAGAGGCAAATGATAGACACTCGTGGATGGGCTTTGTTGTAGATTCGAGGAAAGGGCATGAAGAACAGACACAGGGTAGGGCTGCTAAGTGTTGACAGCGCTAGGAGGCAGTTTTAGCCTTGCCAAACCTGCAGTCATGGAGGAGAGGAAGGTCACACTGGTGTACTCCCAAGTCATTTAAAGTTAACTAAGCAATTTGACCACTAGGGACAGCAGTGGCGTCGTCTCCCAAGTTCTTTGCCATCCTTTCTCAGCTGCCATTTTTTCTTCCTCTCAATCTCATGTGTAAACACTAAGGCTTTGTTGTAGTTGTAACATTGAAAAGAGGGGGAAGCCAAGGGTGTGGAGGAGAGAGAAAATGAAGCATGTAAATTACTGGGATAGTGTGGTGTATGTTCTTACCAGAGAGACATCCGGTGCAAGAGCGCATTGCGTGACCCCAGTGGTGCCACTAGGGTTGGTGTCACCGTGTGTGTGTGTGTGTGTGTGTGTGTGTGTGTGTGTGTGTGTGTGTGTGTGTGTGTGTGTGTGTGACCCCCATTAACATTATTGTAATATATAACGGTACAGGTCACCCAACAAATCGGTAACCCAACAAAAACCAGTGGCCAACTTGATGACACTTGCACAACTGAAAAAGTTCTAGTATTAGCTCTGATACATAGAAATGAGAGCTGAATCATACTAACACCTTATTGGTTCCCTGCTGTGGCATAATAACCCCTCATTGGCTCTCAGGACAATCAGTCTCATTGGTCAGTTTTGAGTTAAGGAAATCCTTGTTTTGATAATTAAGGCAGTTGTGTTTTCTTTTTCCAGTTATTTGGCCTTAACGTTTGATAGAATACAGATAATTCAACTCGGTTGGTTTCATTGTACAGGGTTATTAAAAAGGATGGTGCAAAAGTAAAGCTGATTTATTCTTAAATGAACTGACATACCACAGCTGTCATGACATGGCACATTACAAATGTTTGATGTGGACACTTGCATAGCTACAATGGGGCAGTGGGGGCAAATGCCCGGGTGACAGTCGTGGCCTCCTTGCCCCATTGTAGCTACGCAAGTGCCCACATTGAACATTTGTAATGTGATTGTGAAACTTGGACAGTTTTTCTGTCTTTTCATGTCATGATATTTGTGCTATGTCAGTTTAAGAAGAAATCAGCTTTACTTTTGCACCATCCTTTGAATAACCCTATATTCTGCATTAAATTATCTTTCCAATGATATATGGTGGCATTCTTAAATACACATTTTCCAAAAGGTTTCCGCAATTTTGGCCACTAGTGGTGTCACCCCCTTGTGGGGACTGGGGCTTTACCAGGGGTAAGGGATCTCTAACTCGACCCACTCTGCTCAGGATCCAGCATTGCTGGCGCCGGCAGAGTGTAGGATAGGATTGTGCCCTAGGAGATATAACTGCTCCAAAAAGTCCAAGTCTAGGCCTTTTAAATCTATCCAACTTTTAACAGTCTGTTAATGGTGATGCACCAATAGTAGTTGAGGAAGTATTGGTTAGATAAAAATGTGAAATTTAAATAAATCACCAGGACTAGGCAGCTTAGCAGTTGAATTTTATAAACATATTTATGAACGTTATAAATAGTTTTTTTTGTAACAGGTTGTCTATCAGCTCTATTTATATTATTGTATTCGTTTTAAAACCAGTCAGTCAGGAACCTTGATTGGCATTAAAGACAAACAGCAATCAACAATCACATTACATATAATGTATAACAAAAAAACAACCCAACATCGGACTACAGTCTTATGTTTAGCGAATGGGTAGAACTCTCATATACTTCCCCCAAAGCAAGCATTTCATTAATTCAGATTTTGCACATTTTTGCCGCATATTTTTGCGCAGGATTGGGCTGCCCATCTGGATGTCACCCAACTGGGTTCTGTAGTTGATGGTATTATTTATTTATTTATTTTATTTTTCACGTTTTTATACCGCCCTTCCTCCAAGGAGCTCAGAGTGGTGTACATATTTCCTCCCCTCCTTTTTGTCCTCACAACAACCCTGTGAGGTAGGTGGGGCTGAGAGATAGTGACTGGCCCAAGGTCACCCAGGAAGCTTCGTGGCTGAGCGGGGATTTGAACCTGGATCTTCCAGGTCTAGGTCCGACTCCCAAACCACTACACCATCCTTATTAGGGAGAATTTTATTAGGTAATCCTGTTAGTACTTTCTTCTAATGGAAAAACACACACCACTTTTTCAGTTTTGGGGACTTTACTTTCTCAGACTGATATTTAAATATGGTACAAGTAGGTATTTAAAATACAAATCCTCCCCCCCACCCAGTATTGGTACTTACTAGCTGGACACCTTATAGCACAGACAGCTGGCACAATCTGAGCAGATTTTGGCAAGGGATGATGAAAATAGAGGATTTTTTCCCTAAATGTTATCAAACTATAGTATCTTAAAACTAATATGAGAATTATTTAGAACTTCACACCAGGGAAACAGGAACTGAATTTCAGAATAAAATCTGAGATAACGCCCACTTAACCATCAAACAATTTCCCATGACTTCTGCATTGAAAAAAGCTCAGTGCAAGGTATGATATAGGTGGTGTTTAACTGCCCAGAGGCTGCATAACCTTTTCAAGTAAATATGTATCACTGCTGGAAGTGCAAATGCTCAATCAGCAGATTTTCATCATGTTTGGTGGAGCTGCCCTATGATTCAGCTGTGTGGAGGCCAGGCATCGCAGATTTTTTTCCGAGCCACTTCTGACACATTGATATGATATGTGATATTTTAAGATTACTGATGAATTATCTAGAGGATGACCATTGCAGAATATGCAGAATTTTACTTGTGAACCTTTCTATAGCTGCAAAAGTCATTGGCAAGAGTTGGAAGTTTGCTTCAACACCAAGTATCGAGAGGAATGGCTACTAAAAGTGTTGGGAATGGCACAAATGTTAATGGACAAGGTCCACAGGAGAAATTAACAGTTTGTACAAACTAGACTTGGTTAAACATGGCAACTGGTTGTTTCATATTGAAATTGGTATCTTAATGTGGAAAGTCTGGATTTCTTTGCTTATGTAGTTATGTTGAATTTTCTTTATAAAAAAGGCTTTGTAGATTGCATTTTTAAATGCAGTTTATTTTTAAATACAACTCAATCAATTTAGAACAGACTGATAAAAGATGCTTTACATTTTTTGTGCAGAAGGAGAAAGAGATTTTCTTTGTACAGTCATAAAGTATTTCTAGACAAAATAGATTTGTGATTATAACATCTTTTGACAAGCACATTGGACTGTAGAAAGAGCATCCAACTTGGGGCTTGGGGCATATGTTGCTACCTTCTGCTAGCATCGCTCCAAAACAAGTCACTGTTTGCTGAGGGTCAGGTTCGTGCTTTCAGATAGGAGAAAAGTAAATATATAGCCGTCTTTTCAGAAGTGCTAATTCTATAATATAAATTGCAAATAGTTATGTGCATAAAGTTACTGTGACCTATTTACTACATGTGCCTTTTTACGAAAACCTATCTTGTTAACTGTGTGATGGAGCTGCTGCTGTATTTGAGCCCAGTCCATAAAAGCAGTAAAGCAAAATTTGAATTTAAGCCAGTTTATAGTGCAATCCTATACAGCTTTACTTAGAAGTAAGCCCTATTGCGTTCAGTGGCATTTATTTAGGAAAGCAAGTATAGGATTGCAACCTTCGACTAAATGGCATGTGGATTGGGGATTGACACTAGCTGCGAAAATAAATGTTTTGGGATAGTAACTGCCTTCTTGTCTCTTATTATTTATTTATTTATTTATTTATTTATTTATTTATTTATTTATTTATTTATTTACAGTATTTTATATACCACTTTTCAACAAAAAGTTCACAAAGAGGTTTACAGACAAAATCAAATGATTAAATCTCTGTCAAAAGGCAAGGACAGGTAATTGCCTTTGAAACACATCTCAGTTGGCGGGAAATTCACATGGGACTGGGCAGTCTTTTACAGCGCAATCCTATGCAGCTCCTCCTCTGGTGCAGCATTGGTGGAGGGAGAACAGGAGGCTTTGGGAGGGAAAGGGGATTGAAATCCCCTTCCAAAGCCTCTTGTTCTGCTCTACACCACTGCTGCACCAGTGGAGGATCCTGCGTAGGATTGCGCTGTTAGGTACCTAGGTACTATGCTGTTCAGGGCTTTCAAGGTTAAGAGGAGCACCTTGAGTTGGGCCTGGCAACAGACTGGTAGCCAGTGCAGATCTCCTAACATTGGTATACGGTAATATTTTCTCAGCAGTTGGCCCTAATTAATAATGTTTGCTGCATTCTGTACCAGTTATAATTCCTAAACCCTTTTCAGATGCAACCTCATGTACAACATGTGTAGGTAATAAAAATTTTGCTGCATCACTGACATAGCATAATACGTCGTTTATTACTCAGTGACTTGAAATAAACTTGGAATTATGGTATGTTTTATATTTGAATTCTAAGAAGTGTATGATATGCTAAATGAAGGTATTGAGTTGAACGGGGGATTGTGTGTGTGTGTGTGTGTTGAAGTGCTAAATATCATTAAAGTTATTGTGCATGAAGTTAAAGTGTCATTAAAATTATTCACCTTTTTGCTCTAACCATGTGACATGCTCAAATCTCTACAG